>OX418218.1:20575329-21990166 GCA_948455865.1 Conomelus anceps
TCTTTCAAATGAGACGTGAACGAACAAATTCGGTCGAGAAACCACGGAGGAGTTGTTATCACAAAAAAACTTGTTCGCCTCTTTTATATAAAGATATACATGCCTATGTATTTTAGATATTTTTTTTTTTTTTTTGTAGATGGTACTCAATACATTCAACATACATCTAGAAAAAATTAATCATTCTATGTAAACTTAATATGGGCTCCTCCATCAGACGAAATGAAGAAAGTTCAATTCCTGAACTTTTTTGTGCTTAATTGGAAAAACTTGAAAATAACAAAAATCCATAGGGACTGAGAGAAATCAGATAGAAATAAACTAAAAAATTAAATTTGATGGAAATTTTTCTTCTACTCTATTACTGATTCGAGTTCTCTACCAAGGATGAATGAGAATTTAATTTCAAACATGAAAAAATTCAAGACGTCCGGCTATCTAATTGATAGTAATTGATATCATGATGATATCAATATTGATAGGGAATTCGGTATAAGACAAATAGAAAGTATTGACAACAATATTTTTTTGGAAGATATTACACAGCGTCATAAAATGAAATATTCAATTAAATGCAAATGGTAGGGATTGTACATAACTGTAAATGTTTCACCAACATCCAATTCCTGTGTGCTTATTATACTTGGAGTATTGCATGTCAATTATACAATAGCTACCCCAGAGACTAGGCATCCAATGTTAATGCTGCTGTCTATTACAATTTCGAACACCAATATCGGATTAATATTTCACGAAGAATAATAATTTATAATAATAGCAGAGTCGATGGATCCTACCATCATTAATGCGTGGCTCATTTATTATTCCCTGCATTGTAATGCTCTATTCAACCGAAGTAATTCGATCAAGAGGACTCGAATAACCGGAACACCGAATTACTTTCCTCGTTAATGCTTTTCACCGTTCATGTTTCAACTGTAAATTCTATTCAAAAATTTGTCCATTTCACAAAATTAATGCAGCTGGAATCACATTGCACTACATTGGTATTTCATATTATTATTAGTTCATGGAAACGCAACTGGTAGAAGCCACTGTAGTAAACTAGAATTTCCAGTGTTTCAAGATAAATAATGTTCACAAATGCTTGTTTGCAGATGTAAGCATGATGTTGAAGCTTTCATGAATCACTTTTTCTGAGTATTTTATAATAGATTATCATTAAAAAATCGAATATCAAAATCGAAATTCATTAATTTTATGAGACTAATTTTATTATCGTAGTGAATAAATTGAGTAAATAATGTTGCCAAGGACCCAATACGTTCTTATTGAGCTGTTACCCATTCAGCTGTACATGCGATAACGTTTGAAAAAAAGATTCTAGACTCTTGAAACTTGGAATGTAGCATTTCTTAGTCAAAGTGAGGTCCCTATAGATTTGAACTTTGGCCAAAAATGAGAATTATTAATGATTTGGCAATACTTTGAAACTGTAGCACCTAGGTCCTTCTGAGTTTGAACCATAGCATTATTAGCTGGCTCATCTCAAATGTGAACATTCATTTGATGAGGTTGATCATCAAAATTTTAATCTCTATACAGTGCAAGCGATGTTATTTTTGTCTTGTGTTAGAGCCTTCCCTTATATTGTCTTCAAATTGGAAAAATATTAGGGAATTCCAAAAAATTTGTCAATTAAGTAGATGAACGAAACGTTGTTTTAAAAACTGCTAATTTTCTTAAACTTATGATTCGGAAATCATAAAATATGATTTCTTTAGAAATATTGGAAGTTTATATTTATCAGCACATATTAATTATTATTTCATTTGATCACTTCAATTCAATAAGAGTCTAATAATCAGTTTGATAATTGAATTAATAATTTAGTTTAGTTTAATAATTTAGTTAAATTATTTTTTATAGGCCTATAAGCAAAATATTAATTACAATATTATTTCTTTTCAAGGTCAATTACTTGGACACTCAGTGTTATTTTTTCAAGCATATTCGATCGGCTCTTATCGAAGAAACTAATAATAATTCTGTATCAGACAGAAAGCTCCTTATACTGTATTGTTTCGGGCGATTCCTCTCCAGAGGGGTCATTGGGAGCAAGCATAAGCCCTTTTTAATTGAAACCTTTCCAACCACCAAGCCCTTAAGACTTGGTCGTATTGTTTCACATTTTTTCATTTCTCTGTTGCAAATACTTCCTGTTATCTTCAAATAACTATGGATTAGGATAGCATTCACTGGTATCAAAATCTCTTCTGCACGGAAAAATGAAAATATTCATTATGAACATCGAAGAACAAGCTCCGTTAAAAGAGAAAAATCAATACAGAGTATTTTTTTCCAAAAACTCAACCGACTTGTTAGGTCCTATTCTACTCTACTTATCTCTTTACCCTTCTCTCTAGAATAATGAGATAGTATTTAAATAGAAGAATTTGAAATTTCTTATAAAAAATCATTGAACTATGCAAAAAAACGAGTAGAAGAATAATAAATTAAACGAGTCTCGTAAATTTATGCAAAAATATATTTTAGCGGTGATTGATGAAAATATTTGATATGGCTGTATACCAAGAGTAATGAAAACTGGAATGCCAATTTTATTAACCATGCTGCATAATGTTAAGGAGTCGCATTCTGGATCCTCCAGGTTTTGCAACTGCTTCAATAGTACTTCACAAGTCAGTAACAGGCTTTAGAAAAGTAATGAAGTTTGGCCTTAAACAGTTTTTTACAGGAAAGTTCGGACTATCAGCCTGTTATTGATTCACAATAATTTCTAGTTAAAAAAAAGGTTTGAATCGGAGAATCTAATCATGTGGTAATCTAAATAACGTGTAAACTACAGTTTGAAGACAATAAATTAGTTACAAATACATAATCTGATAGTGTTGAAACTTTCAACCCTTTTTTTTAACAAACAAGATTGACATTGGCTGGCATTATTCAAACAATTTCATGAAAGGTAGTTTGTATCATTTGCTGTTGGACATTTTAATGTACGTTTCAAGAACTCAAGTGGCTCACTGTAAACTTTGCAATAACATGGATCTTTACTGTCTATAAAAAGATTCTTCTCTAACTTTCTTATATAGTTTCAATTTGATAATATATAATGATAATGTGATCAAAATAATTAATAAACTAGTACAGGAACCACTTATAAGCAATGCCAAATTTATAGTATTGGAATTATACTGTTCCATAGATTGTATGGTTCTAAACAATACTAGTACTTGACATGTACACCAGTTGCACGAATGAAAATTAAATTTGACCACCGAAAGATGACGTCATTAGACGGAGCCAGTGCAACGACTTCCTTATTGAGCTCCGTAATATGATGTCATCTTACGGTGATTGAATTTAATTTTCTTTCGTGCAAGTGGGTGATAGTCTAAAAATATGTTCTTTCGTGGAAATTGCCTAGAACGTTCCATTATGATTTTAAAGTTTTAGACCCTGTAAATAGTGATGAATTTGACCTTCAGTCTTCGAAACAGCTACTCACACTATCACAAGGAAAACAAATTCGTAAAACATACAACGGTCAATTAGATAATATGGATCGTTGACGCTTCTATTCGATTGAATGGTGAAGAATATTATTTTTAGTTTGTACTAGCAGGACAGAAGGAAGGCGGAATCCATTTAGACGACAAGCTTCACTAATCCTATGATTACCCCACCTAATGAGCCATAATGTCCGATATTCAATGGTTACGGGCTTAGCTTCCGAGTCAGATGTAACGTTCGTGATCAATACCACTAACAATGAGCTATTACTTTTGCTTGCTGAGTTTGTATTATGGTAATTTGCAAATCAAAAAATTATGGATTCCGTGGAGTTACACGAAGCTTAAATGAATGATTAGAGTTTTCTTCTGCATGGAAGCGTGCTAACATTCTAGAGAAATTTACGCAAGGGTTTTCCTTGAGAAATATGCTTTATTGTTGATGTTGAAAGAAATAATAAATTTCACTCATTATCGATTACAAATATTATTTCAATACAGCAATATCTTTCTTATTATAAGGAGAACGACAATCTTTTATTTGAGCTGATTGCCAAATTAATAGATGATTAGCCTAGTCTATTGTTATATTATACAGTACATGACATCAGCCTTTTAATCTAGCATCAGAACTCAGTAACTTATA
This sequence comes from Conomelus anceps, assembly GCA_948455865.1. Classification (NCBI taxonomy): domain Eukaryota; kingdom Metazoa; phylum Arthropoda; class Insecta; order Hemiptera; family Delphacidae; genus Conomelus; species Conomelus anceps. The sequence continues at coordinate 20,579,473 of OX418218.1, forward strand.
TCATACCTCATTATCTAATTACAGCAAAATTTGTTATTTTTCAATTCCTATCTATGATTTCGGTGATGATTCTATTTTTATTCAACTTTGAGTATTACCCAAATCCTATAGAGTTTTACTAATAAATTTTCAATGCAGTATTGAATTTTATGTTTTGGTGGCCTGTCATGCAGAAATATGATTAACAAATTATAGTATATGATGCCGCTAATACAGCCGCAATCCTGAGGTCATATCTTATGACGTCTGAGGCCAGAGCACATGAATGCATTCAGATGTTTAGAGCCCCCAGTTGTTAGTTGTTTGTCGCAAGCCATGCACACAGCATGAAACCGACGGCCTAATGCAGACAGCAGAAAATTCGCTTTTGTTGTTATGAAGTGTCCTAACGCACACAAAATTCCGTCCGTGCGGATGTTTCAGAACCGGTCTGGAGGCGATTTTTTAATCATCCCAATTTCTATGGCTCTGAACACTTCAGTTATCTCTATTGATAAAGATGCACCAAATTGATTATTAAAATATTGAAAGTAGAAGAACAATGTGTTAATATTGACAACATGCAGATCAAAAGTCTTTCACTAATAATATTGGATACATGCGCGATAACAAGAAAATTTCTGAGCATATAAAAAATGAATATAGTGATGATAGTAGACTAGAAAAAAAATTTGAGTATTTATACTATTGTAATGATAAAGTGAGAATAACAAAAACACTAACACAGAAAAAACAAAAATGTAACTGTATAGCAATTGTGTAACTAAATGTATATAAGCACCTAAGCAGCTTAAGAAACAATTTCAGGAGATAACTTTTACAATATTTAGTGGGTACATACTTGATCAATGTATGTCCGCATGTACTTAGCCATTAGGCTGTGAGGATAATAATAATAATAATAATAATAATAATAATTTAATTCAATTCAATTCAATTTATTTATACCTCAAATTTTTACAAAATAAAGATTTCATCAGTCTTAAATAATTCTCTGAAGCTAATGAAAGCTTTTTGGAGATGTTTTTTATAAACACTTATTATTTCTACTACATTGGTTCATACGACAATCATAATATTTTTTTAGGCTACACATAATATAACAATAAAAATACAATAATTGTTATAATAATAATAAGAAATTCTGCTGAATAATCTATAATCGGTGTAAAATGCTTGTAATTCTCTTCCAAATGAGATCAACCTGTTACACGTTTTTTCTCGAACAGAAGAATATAGTATTAGAACAATAATTGTATGCTGCAGTGATGATCGTGTCTATTTAATATTCGAATCACTATAATCACTTTCCTCATACAAATAAATTCTGATAAACGGGATCACCCTAGCATTTTCCTCATTTTGGTATAACCCGATATATGTTAACATTTCTAGGGTCAGACAGCTCGCCGGCGTAATTATCAGCTACTGATGCGGAATTGGATTAGGTTTTGGTTTTCTCTTGGCAACATGCATGTTCATGACAAAGAGAGTGCACCGTCCGTATGGCCCACTGTCCTGTTGAGGATAATTCGAATTATGGCGCTGAGCACAATTCAGGGATGAGAGATAATTAGTATGCCAGTCACACTTCATTGACGATCTAGAATGGAATACGCTGGCTGCCAATTACAGAGTGCCCTGGCCTCTCTGTGCAGATATTGAGCTCCATATAATGATAACGGTAATACGGACCGATCAGAATGTCTTAGATACGATTTCAATTAAGCTTGAGGCACTAGCTTCTGTCGATGTATTCACATAACAATCTCCAGTATGTATTTGTTGCAGCTAATAGAATTCAATATAACATGAAATTGAATTTCCACCTACATCCACCATTCTATTGAATTCAATTTGCTTAGAACGTATTATTCGAAATGAGGTGTGTCTGAATCGTTTCTTGGAGTTTCAATAATAATAGCAAATAATTAATAAAGCCTTTATTGGTTCCAAGCACTATACAAACAAAAAAGAATTTGAAAACTAAACATCACTTCCATATGTATAATAACTCTAATAATAAACTAAAACAATGGAAATTTTTCAATTTTTCATACGTACAATTCATTATTAAAATTTTCAAATGTTAAATGTTCGTTTACTTTTGTTTGTGGAAACCAGGCCCAATAGGCCTCTCCCAAGTCACGCCACTTATCTTTTGCATACACTGTCCATGTATCACCTGCCACTTTCACAATGTCGTCTTCCCATCTAAATCTTTGCCTTCTAATTTTTCTTTTCCTCCAGTTGGGCTTCCTCATGGTTAAAGTCTTCGTCCATCTGCCATCCTCCAATCTAGCGATATGTCCTGCCCACTTCCACTTAAAAGCTTTATTTGTCTTCATTAGATCGTCTGATTTTGTTGTTGCTCTGATGGTTATGTTTCTAACTCTATCCAGTCTACTTAAGTTTAATACACAGTATCAATACTGGTTGATAATTGCAAGTACAATCAAATCCGGTACACTTCATCCAAATTATTATATAATACATACATGAATAGATATGTTTCAAAATTTACCGTAAATTGGTTTATACTCCACGGCTACCGCAACTGCTGGATAGATGTTGGATTATATTATTAGTAGGCTATTGTATTGTTCACTTGAACTTCGTAAATGGATAACGCTGCTTTTTCTTCTTTTTTTTTTCTTTTTTCAAGGATCAGGCGTAAACATCTCTTCTGATTTCAAAGGATAAAACATTTATCATCTTCTAATAGGTTTACCGATATCTCTTCTACAATAAGGCTTGTGATGCTGTCTAGATAGCTAATTGGCACTAATACTCTGTCACGCTACTGCTTTGATCGGTTCTACCAATGAAACGCTTAGTTGTTAAAGTCTATCGATGAATTATCTAGTCGGATCCTAACCAGTAGCATTGATTTAATTTCTCTCCCCTCTTTTAGTTCTTTTCTAGAAGGGGATAAGTACTTCACTCATTAGACTACTCTGATTGTTTTTGCTAATAATTCTTAAAAATTGATGATAAACTTTGTAAATTTCAGTTGCATATAATATTCGAAACTGGATATGGGATATGGATGTTAATATTTTGGAGGAAAATGTGTACAGTTTTGATCTTTCATCTAGAGAATTGATCAATCTGATACCACATTCATATTTTTCTCTTATAGTGAGCGAGAACTGTGAAAATTAGCTTTGTTATGGAAGTAAGTTATCAAACCAGTCAAAAAGTAGAGTCAAATAGAGTCAAAAAGTACATTGCAGTTTTCTATATTCAAAATTTCAAATAATAATAACTAATAAATATCCATTTTGATTATAAGATAACTGTCATATAGCATTATCATTACTAATAGACTATCAGTTTCCAATTGGCAAGTTAGGGAGCTCCCTTGTTTCTAAGATCTTCATATCTTGTGTTTTTGTTGCACTACGGGTGAGAATCATGGTTTTTGTATTATTTTTCTCCATTGTAACGCATCTACAAGAAGAGAGGTACGCCAAAGAGCTTTTTCGTGTTTTGTGACAGGCAAATATGAATCAGAATGCTAGCTTCTTGTTTCTATGATGTGAATTTTCAATGATTCATCAAGTTGATCATTGTCGGGTAGTGCCCAGGTCAAAAAGTATTCCACTGAGCGATCGCATCAATAACGTATGAATTATAGAAGCTCATCAGAATTTCTCATTATTTGAAATATTATTGTTCAAACAAAAAGTTACCAGGGGGAATTATTATTTATACTCCATACTATATTGTCTCGCCTTTTCAAATGAATTCATCATTTATTGGCTATTTACCTATCCAGTGTTTCTATTTATTGATGCATCAATAAATAAACAAGGGTATAATTTCTTGAAAATGAAATTTCTGCATTATTGTCGAAATCCTTTTGTCAGAAAAAGGTTTTTTCATAACATTTTTCATATTTCCAACTTGCTATCTTCACCTTTACACCATTTAATATTTTTTTCGATTCATAGCGATATTATATACAACTAGCTATTGTGCCGTCCTTCGTACGGATTATGTTTAGAAATAAGACTAAATATGTTTCGGCTTTTTTGATAGCAACGATCATGAAGTTTTTAGCAGCTTAGGCCGTTCAGACGATACAGTTTTTTTTTGCGGTATAGTTTTTTTACTGTACGGCGTCAACTGTACTGTGATGTTCACACATATCACTGCATATTGCTGCGCTCTCCTCCTTCTTCCATTGCGCTTCCAGTTCAGTTTTATCTATTCCAGTCCAGGATTTTTTTATTTGTGTAAGATTTTTTGAATAAGTTACTGAAGGTTTCTCTTAAATTTTGATCAAAGTACGCAAATTCTGGTTTTAATATTCCACACATTTCTCGCCGCGCTGATAATTTTTTTTCTTTTTTTTAAATATTAATCTTAAGTCTTGTCCCACAAGGCGGGTCTCTCATATATTAGAGAAATTAAATGTTCACTATTAATATCTTCCATTTCTGGACACTGGAATTCACTAATAAGAAGATCAATGCTGAAGAATATCAATGAAGAAGATCAATGCTGACGATCTGAAGACTGCTTCCAGCGTAATAAGCGTATCGTTTGAACATATCCATTACAATACATGTGCCACCGGATACGGATAGTTATTTTGCGGTACAGCTGATTTTAGCGATACAGTTTTCGAAGACAAAACAGAATGTAGAAATCTGCTGGAACAGCTTCTTTACTGGATCCAGTCGAAACAGTATTGTGTGAACATACAATATTAAATGTACATGCAAACGAAAGCACTGCAAAATAATTGATACAGCAAATTTACTGTACCGCACAAAAACTGTATCGTGTGAACGGGCCCTTAGTAAACAATTTAAAATGTAAGCAATTCAGTGACAGGTATCGGAGAGAATATTTTTTGAGAACAGCTGATTGATAAATTACGTGATTTGTTCTTATGTGGTAATAAAACTTAGAAGAAATGTATCCAAAATCGCACAATACTTGGTTTTTAAACGTTTATTATTCTGTTAAAAAAAAAGATAATTTAGTTTTTTATAGCTAAAGACATTGTCAAAAAGGTTTTCAATACTGATAAATAATAACTTTAATCCCAATCGATGCTTTCGTTTTTCAGGAGAAGGCCTAGTAAAATTTATCCAAAATCGCACAATACTTGGTTTTTAAACGTTGTTTATTACTCTGTTAAAAAAAGTTAATTTAGTTTTTTATAGCTAAAGACATTGTCAATAATATTTTCAATACTGTTCAATAACTAAAATCCCGATTGGTGCTCTCTTTTGAGGAGAAGGCCGCGTGAAATGCATTTGGGGCCGTGACAGACAGACAGACAGAAAGTGAGATAAGACTATTTTCGGCTTATTTAATGTATAAAACGTGAAAATAACCAAAACATATACAATTCTGATAAATGTACAGACAAAACTCTAATTTTATTTATAAAGAAAGAAGAAGATTTTAATTATATCTTATGCAATCACATAATTATTGTATTATAATCTTGTATAATATCGGTATGAATCGAAAAAAAAAATTATTATAACTATAGCTACAATAATTTATTATAACTATTATATTCCGGAACATTTTCTACAATTCCAATTGCTACCTCACTGCACTGAAAATTTTCTTCGATTGAAAGCGATATTAAAAACGTGTATATATATATATATAATATTGAATCATTATAATAATCAAGTCAATATGTAAGAAATGAGACAAATCTAAATGTCTGTATCATTTTCAATATAAGATTAGTTAAGAGTAATTATTAGATCTCTTTTATACACGTTTCTTTACCGTTGTTAGAAAACATACCGAGAAAACAAATACAACTGTCATAATTTCTTGAGAATGGCCGTTTCTGTCATATTTCTCACATGTAAAACATCAGCCGTAGCAGCTATCTGTTCAATCAGAGAGATAAGCTGCGTTCTCGTAGGTCCTGTTTGTAACGGTGACCGATTAGATTGGCCAGCAAAAAAGGCTGTTCTCTGCTGTAAAATCACTTCCTGGTGGTTCGGAACCCACCTAAAACTATAGGTCCAACCCATCAATCACCATCATCCAACTCATTACCCACGCACGGGTCTCAGACCTATGTGGGCTTCATCCTCAAAAAAAAATCTACGTTTCATAGATTGAGCGAAAGAGTCATAACTCCATCCCCAAATAAAGTAATTTCTTTATTTTAGAATGTATAAAAAATCAATATATTTATTCTGAAGAATTTATCAGAAAAATTGACACGATGAATATTCTTTTTCGGTCTGCTTTGCAAATTTTTCTCGTCGAACTTTCTTGATACATCCTCTTCAATAAGTATAGCGTACTCTCTCTAGGACACTTTCAATTCCAGATGAAACATTCTAACGCAATCGTTCACTACGAAGAGCGCTGCTGGAAGATTACTGTGTGCCGATCGTCAAGTTAAACCTTTATGAAGTTCGAACAACGCCGCCGGTTCTGAAAATTTCATTATCATTCTTCAGCGACAAATATTTTAATTTCAAAGCGGAGGAAAGCAAACGATTCGAGAGGACGTCATCGAAAAAGCTCAAACGCAAACAGATCGGCGAGAGTGAATGATGAGAGAGAGAGCAAAGTGGATGATGAAAAAAGGGGCTAGTTAAAACAAAATGCTAATTGGACATATGGCGGAAGAAGTGCTGTTTCGCTCGCTTTTTTCTGAGGAGCGTTTTATCGCTTGGATTTTGTGACCCACCACGGATAAGCAGCTTACGAGCCGCCGCGACAGACTTTGTACAGCTCCCTGCGCCTTCACAGTGCTCTAACGCAACCCAGAGTGCAACCTATCTGTAAACACAGCAATGGATATATCACTGCCTCCTCCACTCGGCCACAACCAACTTGTAAGTAATCTCGGTTCTCATTCCGATCTCTCAGCCCGAAATACCAGCTGCACCACTTCCGATTCTTTTTCTAGATTACAAAAATAACAGAATGCTAGTAGCTCCAACTGATGACTTACATTAATTTAGTAGGATTTACTTGCTGGCCAAGATTAGTGTAGGCTTAGAAACCTTGTAAATAGAATTGGTGTCTAGAAAAATATCTAATAAGATGTGAAGAATACCAGAAAAAAATATATTTCGAGTGATTGTAAGAAATTTACCGTCCTATTGGAATTGAAATTGAATTAGTGTTCCATTCGTAGCGTTCTTAGTTAGTGTAGTGTTAGGTTTCATAGTTATTGATCCATGCATTACTTGAATATGAGACTTATTTGTGTCGAACATAGTTTACTGTCAAGTGGGTTTTCATTTATTTATGGCTGCCTTATAACCACACCCAACCATATCTAAACTATATGTTGTTGAAAGTGCTAGGATTGATAAACATGTAACGTTAAGATGGTGGTTCAAAATCAACCTCAATTTGTAGGTCTACTATTTGATACATTACTTCAAACAAATGAAGAGGTGTAATTTTAACGTCCGCGAGAGTCTTCGCACCAATGATTCCCGTTTTCCATTGATAAGAAAAATATTGGTGAGACAGTTATTAAGCAATTTTCACGCAACAATGAAAAAACTGGGAAGAGTTTTCATGTAGGCTATAGAGTAATATCTTAGTTGCACATCATTGTCAACTAGTTAGTTAGAGTGAAAATTCTAAAGTATTAGCGGTATATTTCTGAAACAACACAGAAATATTCAAGTGGAATATTTGAATAAACTCTTGAGTTCCCTCCTACTTCCAGTCAAACTCCTTACATGAGCTGCAAAAAAGTGTGCATCGGGTCATCGCAATCTAGATGCTAATATCAGATCATGACAAAAAACGCTGTACATTTTTTGAGAAAACCCCAGACTTCGGCATGAGTAAGGTTCGAGAACGTTATTCGAGAACATATATTTACTTATATGCTCTTGGATGAGAATAATATCAATGTGAACTTGAAACCACCTAAAACTGTAGGTCTAACTCATCAATCACCATCATCCAACTCATTACCCACGCACAGGTCTAATACCTATGTGGGCTTCATCCTCAAAAAAAAAATCTTTAGAAATTCAGAGTTGAAGTGAAGTAGATGAGTTCTTATGATGATTATTGATAAATTATAAGGTGGAATTGGAAACAGATCGAGTTCATAAAAAATATGAACTTATAAAGATGAGTTTATAAAGAAGAGCTTTTTAGAATCTATAATTTTTCGATTCCATAGCTTTTCAACCGACTTCCAAACAGAGGAGATCAAGTCGACCTGTTTTTTATGTTTGTATATCAATATTATTCGAAAACTATTGAACCGATTTCGATTGAAAACAATTGAATGGAAGAGCATCATTCAGCGGTGGTCCCATACAAGTTTCGCAAGGATCGGCCCATTGCTTAGCCCAATATTTAACAAAAACGAGCATTCATTTAGAACGATGTCTTCATTTAAATTTTGTTTTAATAGTCTCACACATGACCACCAGTCGAATGACCGGTGTCGTTTACCAGGCCGATCATTATCATATGGAGCGCTTTACACCTACCCGATTTTCGAAATCATATGATGCAATGTAATTATGCCTGGTAAACGACATCGGTTTCACAAAGCTCATTATGTAAGTACAAGCCAGTAATGTCCCGTTTTGACCAATCAAGTGAACTCAATTTGGATTCATGATGAAAATAATATAATATTATTATGTTCATATGAACATTGTGAATAATTTAGTTGATGTTATGGAGTCGTAGAAATAAGATGATATATATCCTATCATGAGTTGGAGTGAAATTTTTTTTGAGATTGTTAATTTAAAAAAAAGTTTTTTTTTTTTTTTTTTTTTTTTTTTTGAGGATGAAGCCCACATAGGTCTGAGACCTGTGCGTGGGTAATGAGTTGGATGATGGTGATTTATGAGTTGGACCTACAGTTTTAGGTGGGCTCCGAACCACCGGGAAGTGATTTTCAGAACAGTGTCTTTTTTGCTGGCCAATCTAATCGGTCACCGTTACAAACAGGACCTACGAGAACGCAGCTTATCTATCTGATTGAACAGATACCTGCTACGGCTCGCGGCTATCAATATTCTTCAGTTATTGATTCTTCAGTGTAGGTATGTTCTGGAAGGAATCGCATTAAAATGACGAATCAAAAGTCATTTCACTTTTAAGAAGCCTTTCGCTATTACAATTTTCCCAAATACAATATTCTACGATAAATAAAGAGTTGTAGAATTTCACTCAGTTTATTCTTAGTTTTCTTATAGGTAAAATTTTAGCTACTTTGGATGTTACTGGTATATGATCATATTGGTTCGCTAATTTTATTCCGTTAATATTTCATAATGTCGGCTATGAGAAATTTCTCATGTTTCCATAGTTTGAAAATTCAACTAAAAAACCGACTTCGATGAAAGGATACTCAAAAATTAAATACTCACGCACTAAAAGCCTGAAAATGAATTATTTCATTGAAACTGGAATTTTTTTTATTTAATACAAGTTATCTTTTGAAATCGGCGCCAAATATTTTATTAAGTTAATAAGATATTTTATGTTACATTTTAGAAATTTATGGAGAATTCGGAGCCGACTTCAAGAGGTTACTTGTATCAAATTAAAAATTTTCTCAGTTTAAATGAAATGCTTTATTTTTAACTTTTTAGTACGTAAATATTTGATTTTTAAGTATCATTTCATTGAAGTCGGTTTCTTTTTTTGTTTTAAAATTTGTTTTATTGAAGTGTGAGATCGGGAATATAAGTGAGTTTTGATCAATTAAATACAAATCTTATATAAATTTCTCAGAATCAACATAGAAATCTTGTGATGTGATGAGTGAGTATTCTCTTGTGTGAAAGGATGTAATCAGACAAATATATATATATATTTTTTTTTTTTGAGGATGAAGCCACATAGGTCTGAGTCCTGTGCTTGGGTAATGAGTTGGTGATGGTGATTGATGAGTTGGACCTACAGTTTTAGGTGGGTTCCGAACCACCAAGAAGTGATTTTACAGCAGAGAACAATTGTCTTTTTTGCTGGCATTTGATTCTCAGCCGGGTAAGCAATTATATGGATGATGTTGAAGATCCATCTTGTTTCCACTAATATGTATTATAAACTTAAAAAACACTTTTGAAGTAAGTTTATAATGTCCTTACCAATCTCTATTACAATTATGTATAATGATCTCTATTATGTAATATCATAGTGAACCTATTATACTTGAAGCAATTAAATGAATTAACTCAATTAATTCAATCTCCATTGAGTGACTGAGTTAAGTAATGGTCTCTTAAACCAAAGAGTGAAGGTTACTAGCTCAACTCAGTAAACTTCTTCGATTTCGAGAGCTGATTATTTACAGCTCGCACATAATTCGATTGAATTCAAAAACTACATAAATCATGATATTGCTTAACTACAAACACAAGAGGTCACTTCAAATAAATAATAGTGGAATACTAATGACACATTGAATCGAAAGCAACTTTCCATTGTTCACAAAAGTTTAGAACAAAATGGCAATAAATCAAACTCACGAATGAGTGGAACAAGCACGGCGATAAAGCCGTTTGGGCTTTGGAAGTTTATCTTCTCGACTGGGATTAAACGGAACTTGAATATTGTCTAACACCCTGAAATAGAACATATTTTGATAAGCTAATACACGCCAAAACAGTACAGCAAGTTCATTCAACATGTAAGTTTAAACCGAGTGCACAAGTTCGCATAAGAGCTCGCCAAACAAACTCGGCCCAATTCCCGGCTCAGCCCAACCCTGTTTCGAGAATGCTGTCTGCGAAAACTTAGATTGGAGAAATATCCCATGGGACCGCGAACAAAAAATATACAGCGAGAATGCTGTGCAAGTATTCAAATGTCGTAGCGGATTAATGAAACGATTTTCTCATGGCTCATAAGAGTATTGTCCACCTTGAAAGCGATTTATTCATTTTGATGATATAGTGAGTGTGATTCTGAATTTGCAAATTAAGTATTGATATTTTTTAAACTTCATATTCTGTGCATGGATATTGATACTTTCTGAAAGACAAAACGTAGGAAAAGTATCAGGTGTGTAATCTCCGATTAAATTTCTATATTTCTTTATTTTATATATTATATATTATGTTTTTACTAAATAAATAATATTTTTATTTATATGAACTTGATCGGTGTTCTGTGATCACCAATCCTATCAACGTCCTTACTAATTATCCATCAAATCCGATATCAATACAATTTTTTTTCAATCTTAGCTCTTACGGCTGTACAGACAGCGTACTTTTTTCAATATGATATCCTATTCAAAAATTCCCTTCCTCATAAAACCTCTTGGTTTATAAAAACATATAAGGAACAATTTAGTTCTATTTATGGAATAAAAGAACTTTCCATGTAATATTTTATCTTTTAGAATTTCAACACATGTGGGATTAAAGGGATTTTCTCCCACAAACAGAATATATTCGACCCTACTCAATTGAAAAGACTAGTATGTCTGAAAAATCATTACAATACAAGTGAGAATTTATTTTTACAAACAGGATAGATTACATCACTTGTTTGGTAAGACTATACATTAAGCCAATATAAAAATGTTTATTGTAGGATGAAGCCGAGCATACAGTTATTAAGTGTCTTATCACTGATCGCTTTAATATTCATCACATAAATTAATCATCATTGAATATATATAATATTTTTATAAGTATCCAACTTGTAATGCTTTTTCTCAGCATGAATTGGTTCATGAACAATGCCAGCAAACTTAAATCGGAGAAATATCCCCTGACGCTTTTAATTCATCTGTAGTTGCCTTTCTTGAAAAACAACATTCCAGTTCTTCCAGTTTCTATTATTCCGATTCCAATTCCCTATGGATGGACCTACACAATAATCACAATAATTGAGCTATTGGTATTTGATGATCTGAGCTAGCTTGTTAGATAGTAAGTGCCAATTTTCTTTTTATAGATACGACAATGTTGTAGCCTTGCTAGAAACGGCATCTTACATATTACCGTGATAATTACAATTACTATCCCTCATTTCAAAAATTATGTCATTTGCAGCCTCTGTCTAGAAGCCCAATGAATAATGTGTTGGAAATCAAGAACATTTATCAGAGACATCAATCACTAGACTACCTTTTAACCGTGTTTAACTTATTGACCAAAACATCAACATTATCTTATTCACGTCGATACCTTTCAATTAATTCCGGGTTTCTCAAGAAATTTTCCGAGGGCTATGAAAAGGTGTGAGATAAAAGTCTTCAGTTGATTATACAAGATTACTTGTAATGAAAATACCTTAGTCATAATTATCCTGCTTGAACGTTCATAGAGCTGAAATACGTGTGTTCAATCTCTTGGTAGTTGTCAAAAAAGGCTTTTTCCTACGTTGGATTAGATTGGAGGAATTTCTAAAATTATTAATAAAACGGAAGGTATTCAAAAAATGCAACGTAATACACTTCCCGGAAAAGCAATCTTACAGCAGCCAGGTGTAGGAAACCCAGAGAAGGGCAGTTCCCTCTCACCCACACACTTTTCGCTCTCTCACTCGCTCGCTCTCTCACTCCAACGAGAAAGAGAGATGTTTTCTCTTTCACAACAGACTGAGAGCGGCGCTGATGTTGGAAGTTGTATCATTCACTCATGACAAAAACACAGACGCCGGTCGCCGGTGTACCGACATAATTAAGTTGTCTGAAACTTTAAATAAATTACCGACATCATTGTTCCCTGAAACCGTCTGCTAGAATGAGAATAGAAGTAATTTACTGATAAAATTGGATGATATAATATTCATTCTGTCTCCTCTCGGTGCATTGAAAACGAACAATTACTATGAGTGTAAAGATTTGTCTTGGAAAATTATTAGCAGCTATAAAAATGTATGAGCTCCTACACCACTGAATTCCAAGTGGGCAAACTGTGTTGAACATCAAGGACTAGTCAGGTTCCTCACAAATATCTATTCTAGATCACAATCTATGATCTACAATAATGTTAGACTGAACTGAATTGTTTCTCCACAAGTTATCTTTTTCCTCTTATTTATTAGTTTTAACAGATGAATATGATGTTTTAATAGAATACGAGTTTTAATATATGAAATTCGGGGAATTGACAAACCATCAACTTTTTTCACTTTCAGATGAATATGTCTTGAATTTGGCAAGTATAATACTATTTACTATAGGCAGAGCATACAGTATGTTGCTCATAATTGGTGGATGCAGGTTATTTAGTAAATTAATTCAGTTGGAACGAATATCTATGACTGAGTGCTACTCCTACGGTCATAGAGACGCCAGGTTCAGCCTTGCCTTTGTGCCACTATCCACTTCATCACATATTCACAAGTCATGGAGTTATTAACTCAAAGAATACAAATTTCATAAATTTATGATAAAATGACTTCACAATCCCGCTACTGATAATGTTTTATTACATCTTCAGAGACATGACAGATCAGTACGAAGTCAAAAAGGCAAGTGACAAATTAAGTGGAGATACGTGAGCCAATTTTAGTGACAATTCCAACCCAAAGTAGTTTTGTATTAACATTGGAGGAAAAAGGTCGATAGCATTAGTTTTATTCCAACGGTACAATTTTTTTATTGCTAATGATGCCCACATGAATTTGAGACTTGTGCGTGGGTAATTAGATGAATGATAACACATAGATGCCATATGTAGGAGCGGGATTAGAACCCACGACCGCTGAAACGACAGCTAACTGAAGCTGCGACGCCTCAACCAACTGCGCTAAGAGGTCTGCTTAAGCTTATACATTAAGCGCTAAGCTTTTATATTATATATGCTTATATAATTGTATGTTATGACAGTCATTTGGAGAAGTCTCCACCGAACCTTCTTCACCATTTTACAATCACTTCAACAATTGTACTTTCTACTATTCTTACTTGCAATTTCCATCATTTCAGGGGCGTAGAACACATTTAAAAGCTTTCCAAGTACAGAGCTTGGTAGCCTACTGCATTAAAGTTCACATCATCTCATATTTCTTACATTACGATCTTGGTATCAAGAAGCCTGTGAAGATAGGGACAAAAATACTAGCCAAAGAATGAGCAACTGTTGCTAGCAGCCACCCAGTTTAAATTTTTGGGGGTTGATATCGACCATTGACTACCTGAAAGAAAGAGGATTGTAAGTAGTGTGATCTTCATTCTTCCTAGTTTAGAGAAAAAATAATAGTACAGAGCAAGAGAAAGTGTAGAAGTCAGGAAAAACACCATTAAAAATTTCATGAATTATCTATTAGTCGCTAGTGCATTGAAGAAGAGTGGAAACTTTCAGTCAGTACAAGTAAGTGTGCCGTAGACACTGGCCACCAGGTTATAACCATATGGCACCAGATTCAGTACCAGTGCGGTGTTGTCAAGTCGAAAATCCCATTTCTCAGCAGAATTTTGGTTATTCTCCATGAATGAATTGACAACATGGGACTGGCTAGTATAGCCGCTGCTCGGATCACCAGTTGCTCTACCATATTGCTCGATGTTGCCAATTTTGCCAGATGTACAATGATTATGGAATTTCTTTAATAATTTCTCAATAATATATGATTTCTATGAACATGCAATAATTATTATTGATTACACATCTAAAGAAGCAGCCGTTGTGTTGAGGAGTAACTGGAGACTTGAAAACTACCAAACCATAGAAAAAATAGCAACCTTGAAAAAATTCTTGAAAAGGAATGATGCTCTCCATGCTAAGATATGGTGAATTGTGAGGGGGAACTGTGATCCACCTTATTTCTCATTCAGAGCCACCATTGTTTCCAGCAACACTGGTTGACGTCTTCGCCCGGTTTACCTCCTAGTTCCCAGTCTTGAATGCTCTCTCGACATATTTCTTATGAAGTAAAATGAAATAAAACATAGCTTTAAAAAATTTATCAGTAATCTTCATACTGCAACATGCGATAGTAAAGCTTTTCGACTTACATTCATTTTCTATCCAATTATTTGAAACATAGGGTTGATTGACATTGCCTCAAATTTTTTGAAGACTTTGAGAAATCAAAGCATAATCAGAGATCGAGTTGAGCAAAATTTGATACAAATTGTGTGAAGCATTTTTGGGGGTTTTCACTGTAAGCTCCCGAGTTTTGTCTGGAGTTTTCAGCTTAAAGCAATCAATATGAAAAAACGGCTCTCTCCAATTTCATCCGATTCCTCCGAGAAACATGAAAAGCATTCATTTATATATCTATATAAAGCATCATCAAACCGACGCTTGACGTCAGAGATCAAACCGAAGAATGCTCGACCAAAATGGACAGAAGAAAGAAAGAAAAACATGAGTGAAAAAATGAAAGCAGCCTGGAAACTCCGCAAGAAGAACCAAAGTGCTTAACGTGATCCCAAAGGGTCCTATACGTGGATACTAATGATAATAAAGCATCATCATCTGTATCAAGATATCTCCAGATAAACTAGTACCTATTGATGGATCCCTGTCTGATTTCATCTTCTGCCCTATATCAATGATGAAATAATCTATTCGTTATTGCATTCTATCAATGAATTGATACACTAGATGAACGTTGGTAATTCTAGTTTTCCTCTAACGCTATCATCTTATCTGAAGAAGTAAAGACTTCCATCGATTTGGACTACAGTAAATAGTTTCAAAAACTTGAAAACTATAAGTAACTTTCCAGCACTGAAAATCCAATTTTTCTTCTGTGGGAGCTGCTCTGACCACTGAGCTAGACCATCTTTTTGTCTCCTGCTTATACTAGGCCTATGCATTCATGATACAGAAATTCAAATAAACGTCTTGTAATATATTAAGATGTGTTTCATTCAATTATCCTTTAGTTTTATTTTTCACTAAGTTGAACGAAGTCTGAAAGTAACTTAGAATAAGCAGTTGACGAGACCTTGTAACATACTATCATATTAATATGGCTATACACCTACAAGGATATACCTAGTTATAGAAAACATTTGTGGAGGTTCTCCTTTCCCTCAGTTCTATTTTATTCGCTGAGCGCGACATTTTTTTTTTTTATTGCTAATGATGCCCACATGAGTCCGAGACTTGTGCGTGGGTAATGAGGTGAATGATTACATATAAATGCCTGGAGGTGGAGCGGGATTCGAACCCATGACCACTAAACGACAGAAAGCTGAAGTTGCAACGCCCCAACCAACTGCGCTAAAGCGGCCCGCCAGGGGCGATATCAGGGCGATCCTAATATTTGATCAAGAGATCTTGAGATGGGTCACTGGCAGAAATAGTACGACATTATCTGCTCTATTATGACTTACCCTAAACATTCGGTACCCAACTGAAATGGTTCACCATTTTTAATGGTCAGGCATTCATAACATCTCTAACATGAATCTTACTCATGGGCTTCAAAGATCTCGATTAAGTATTCCACTCTTACTAAATAACTTATAAATGAAACTTTTCACCAATAGTGATACTAGTATGTGTTTATGAACAAACGAAATTTACTAGTTTCACGTACTATTCCAACTTTATTATCAATTTTAACTTCAATTTTACAAACTTAACTGAAGTTTCCCAGTACTTTGCTACCCTAAAAGAACAGTTGTTGAGACAAATATAAATTAATGGTAGAAACAATTCAAGGATATTACAATTATTGAGAATTATAAATAAATACAAGCTTAATTATCATTTGGAAATTATAATTATATTTTTATTGCTTACCTCGATTAGGAATAGCTGCTTCAGCCGGAAGTTGTCCAGCCGCAAAGAGAAGTACGGCGGCGAATAGGATGACAGGGATGGCTCCCATTCCAACTAGCACAACCCGCCTCACCGAAGACTGAGCTGAAGTTTGCCCTAAGCGGGTTTAAAGTGTTATCATAGTCTTACACGAGTCGCCCGGGTGAGAGGTGATTGAAATTTGATTGAAATAGCCCGATGCAGACGATCAATTCGTACAGAGCACGGAGAGAAGCCGGCCGAAACTGGCAAGAGTTTCGTGGAGCGATGCTTCAGAGCGCCGCGACGACAATCCAACGGTCATGCGCCACCGCTCTACCACCCCAAACCATACCTAACCCACCCCACACTGTCAGCGTAAACTTTTCCAGCCTAATTAATGTAAATGTTGCTCCACCAGCCTCTTCCATTCAACCCCCTCACACCCCCAGTATTCAGCCAGTAACTCCCCCGACGCGGCCTCTTTTCTTATTCTAATTCCCCTTTCACTTCCCGCTACAACGTTTCACTTTTCCAGCTTGTTATCATTTTTGATGGAACGAGTTTTCGCTCCACAACAGCGCAATTGCTTCCATTGTGCAAAAACAATCAAGATATGGATACAAGTATACACTTGTTGATCAACAGACGAAAACCAACAAAAACGCTCAATAAAAGGATAAAAACGCTTCTGCTCGACAAATATTTAGTTTACCACGAATTCCTCTGGAGGATTTTATTAGATCACAACTCCTTCCCACGTCATTTCTCAGTTCCATATTAATCCCAATTGATATAAAAAAATGTTAAGATCAAGGCTACAGGAAAAGCGAATCAGTGGTCTAAATCTCCACAAATCCATAAAATATTAATCTTTAAAAACAAATTCAATTTCAATAATTATGGAGTTTTTAGAAGGAATGCATAGAGTGCATCTTGAAATTTTGTTTGTCTCTTATATGAAATATCATCCTGTAGACAGATAATTATCCTTGCTTAATTATAAAAGTCAATCCGATTACCTCTAACCAATTTTTGATCCAGTGTGATCTATCATTCAAGAGATCATAATTATTGATAAATATCAATATTTTTCATGATTCAGACATATAGAAAAGACTTCCTTGCAATTGACTGAAATACTCTAATTGAACAACTCGAGTTGGAAAAATATTGTTTTTCAATGAAATTATATTGCATTATTTTAATAAATTGATAAATTTAATGGATTTTCAGGCCTATTCAACAAAATGTAGACTACATTAGATAATAAATTGGCGATCGGGAAGTTGTATAGAATTGGAAACTAATGAGAACTATAAAAGTACATTTTTTACTATTCATACGTTCTGTGAATATTGACCAATGAGGTAATCTTAAATTTTACTATAGAAATCTCTCTCTGAACCAAACTGTGATTGAAACATAATCTATTCCATGTTATAGTATTACGTTTGGAAAAGCTTTTGTTTGCTGGATAATATTGTCATTCTGAATGAGTGATTCTCTTCTTGTATTGAGAATGGAAAAATTAGTGTCCCATAAATAATAATCTTCTTTATTTTTCTGTCTTTTAGGTGGATCAAATTGTCAAGTGTGATAATCTCTCCACTTCTGGGAAAGTGCTCATTTAAAACTACATGCATTTCATGTAATAGGTGAACTGACATAACTCTATTGCAAAGAGTATCTCCTCTACCCTTAGCTTGAAGAGTGTAATCATGATTATTATTATCATATCCGATGTGTGGATAGATAATGAAGATTGATAGTGATGAAACAACCGAGATTTGTCATGTGGTGATTTCAAAATTGATATGTTTTATAAGTAGTGAAAATTGCCACAATATTGTTGTTGTTCATGACATACGGATCTAGACATCCAGTGGTTGAATAGAAGCATACACCGAGAAAATTAGCGTTTCAATTATTATTAGGCTCGTGATACCAGAAATCCAATCATAATTTCCAAAATAAATATTTGGTGACATTGAAATGCAAACTGCTCTCCTTCTCCATAGAAATCATCAACAAGCTTATTGGCAAAATAATTTCCTGTATAATCTGAGTTTTTTGGCAGTAGCTGTCCAGCATCTGTGGAAATTGTCATAACGCCAACTGCTGAAAAGAGAAACGAACAAAAAGTTTCGTCGCTCCGAGTGATTAATGGCTACAAATTTAATTATTTAGCTTTTTATATTCATCGGAGAAAACGGCATTTCATTGTAAACTTACTTTATTGGCTGAATGCGGAGTTTTGTAATATAATTTCAACATGGAAAATACTTGTCACAGGCGGATCACTTTCCCCGCTAGTGATCCAAGGTTGGTGACCCTTTTTTCGTTTGTATCTGTCCAAGCACTCACATGCACACGCTTGGGAGGCCTCACTGTGCGAATGCGAGAGACTGCGCGTGTGCGAGTGGATTTGTGTAGATGTGTTCGAGTTGAGTTAGTCTGCTTTATCGGAAACTCAGTAAGTGCTTTACGTTATCCACTTCCATCGATAAAGTACAAGCTTGGAGTGTAGGCTAGTAGATGGAGAAAGGTCACCCTATGTATTCATTGCTTCTACTAAGCAACGTTCATTCGTGATTTTCCATGTGGAATAAACTTTAGCATCAGCAATAATCGACCAAAATTCATGAACGTCCATATCCCGCATCGATTTATGATCAGATTTACATTCTAGCATGGCCTTCACTATTTCCAATGAAAAGATTCAGCTGACCAATGAACGAGCGGTATACGCTCACCTTATAACATTTCACATTATTACACATTTCCTCTACGAATTGGTTCCTCATAATTACTCATGAAAGTTCACCATCCAACGGAGAGAAGAACCTCTTGGTATTGGGCATATGGAAGTAGATATCCATAAGAAACAAGACCGATCATTTCCAGTCTAAATCAGATTGAGACAAGAGAACAAAGAAGCTTTAATTATATGCAGAGTAGTAGTAATAACATACCCTTAACAGACAAATAATATTGTTTATCTACGACCATGTCATAATGTATACATTACAGTTTCACAATTGATGCCAAAACAGCTGTCTTTTCGAAATGCTTTTTGAAACCCGTTGCATAATGAGCTCATTATAGTACAGGTTCTACATTATAACACGGGTTCTGGACCAATCAGAAGCATTTTTGATGGAATCAATATTGTGAAACTATCAGCTGATTTGATCAAACTGCTACACCAGCTGCTTTAACCTAACAATCTACTATAACTTCTCGTATTTGAGATGAGAGGTTAGGTATCTCTGACAGTCACAGGTAAAATGAAATTGTTTTAATTAAATGTATACTAGTAGTCATAGATAAAATAGTGTATGCAACGATTTTATTTGGCCATTAAAGCACTCATAACTTTCATCTAACTCGTGCCTTAATAAGGGTCAAAATAAAATCGTTGCATAAACTACTATTTATTTATAGACTGGGAGTTTCTAATGGGACGAATTCTACGTTGGAGGTCTGTTATTGGTTGACAGAGATACTAGATGATAGTAATGGGCATGTTCAATATCAACCAATGCTGAACTTCCAACTTAGAGTTAAAGTCTGTTATTGGTTGATAATAAACACAGATACTGGATACTGATGGATGTGTCTAGTATCAACCAATGACAGACTTCTAACACAGAATTTTTTCTAAAAGGCTCCCAGTCTGTGAATATTAAGAGTATAGTTAAGCTACTCCACATTCATGTTTCAGTTAAATCGAAATTGAAAATTCCACGACAGTTGAGACTATAGTATCTCATGAGTTTATAATTCAATTGACTGTAAGTAACATCATCCTGATGGGGATCGTCAACTTTCATGTAATTTGCATTTACCTAATTGATATCTTAGCTACTACATGATTCGAAAAGGATTGATTCTACAGAGTGTTTCGGAACTCTCTACCAATACTTCTAGCCAGTGTTTCTGGCCCACTAACAAAAGTAAATATCGTAATAAAATTTCTCTAAAGTCCCCAGTTACTCACACAGCCGCCATTTTTGTTTTTTCACGCATTGTTTTTTTATTCGAACACAATTGAATGTATAATTTTGAAATTTTGCAAATAGATTTATAAAAATTGAAGCAATCCGAAAAAAATTGATCAAAATTCTCCGACATCAAAAAAAAAAAATGGCGACCATTTAAAATCTTTGTACAGGATTAAATTAATAATGGCTTATGATATAAAAATTTGACTGAAATAACGTTTTTAGATACTTTTATTGCAAATATAACGATACCTCATTTTTCAAAATTGGCTGACAATTAACAGAGATATGCTACTTTTAAGGGTGTGCGATAGTTGGAAGCGAAAAACTGCAACCCGCTCCCACTAGACTAGACTGGTAAGTTGGAAATATCAGACCTGTGAAATAGAATAGTTGTACTAGTCTATTCATGCAACAGGCCCCACTGATGGTGATATGGTGGAGATCGAATTAATGAATAAGACTAGACGTTCAGCGTCGATAACACTTTTACCTTATTTCCTCCACCTTACTGCAAGACTCTCGCCACCTCCAGTTTTGTTAATCAAAATATCGACTCTATAATGCGGAAATTATAGTCTGTATATAGATGAATCTTTTCAAATCGCCCATTCAGTCCAACTCTTTACCACGAACTTTATCTTCAAAAATGTTACTTCTCAGAGAAAACTTTAGTTCGCCCTGATTTTATCAGGTCATCCAGCCAGATTCTATAGTACAGAAAATGATTGGTGGAACAAGAAGAGTAGAACTATTTTGTAGGATTCCTTGGCCCAGAAATTGCAGGGCCTGACTGAATTCTCTGTTTCTATGAATCGAATAATTGAGCAGTCTTGGCCATCACATAATCTGAAACTGATTGATTCCATATTTCCCTAGATAATAAGCCTTATGACGTAATTTTCCACTACCATTGACTTGATCCACATGATGAAACTCATGTTTCAGCTCACAACAAAACTGATTTTAAAATCTAATATCAAAACTGACACTGTATTTCAATTAAATATATGATTTTCACTCACTTTTTCTGGAAATACTAGAGAAATGCATTCCACTTCTAAAGAGAAGCTTCGTCAGCCTGCCTCTTCTCTTTAGAAGTGTAATGCATTCCTTCAGTATCTCCAGTAAAAGTGAGTGAAAATCATATATTTTATTGAAATACAGTGTCAGTTTTGATATTAGATTGTTCATCAACTATTTAGTCATGGAAAACATCACTGATTTTGAAAGTCTTGAAATAGCCTCACGATCATAGACTTCTCTTCAATCAATATTGTTTGTAAACTCGATCAGACTTAATGTTAAAACCTCCTGGAACAAATGAAAAATAGACTGCTCATCAAATCCCCAGACTTTATCATGCTTCCCTCTCACCCTAGCCACCCTATTGTTTTGGCTATACACACACTATCTTGAATTATTATCATCAGAGCTCTCAATGCTGAAATAAGCTATCAATGCTGAAATAAGCTCTCAATGCTGAAATAAGCTCTCAATGCTGAAATAAGCTCTCAATACTTAAATTTGTATCCCCAATCTTAGAGAGCCTGTACACTAGATTTAGCACTGTCATTGGAAACCATTGCGAATAAATTCCAAACATATGTAAATCTTCAACTTTTTTACAAGGAAGGATGTAATCAGTTTAGATGTTATTTCTGAAAAGACCAGAAGTGGAGAGAACCCCAGCGGGAAAGTTTAGCGGGGTCACAAATAGGATCTTTCTGACCTTTTTTGCAAGATTTTTTCCCCTCCACTGTTAAATTTCCGATTTGGAGAAGTTCACGGCCCCCATCACCTCCCTCGCCCTTGCATAAGACTCAGACTGACTGTCACTCCTGCGGACACAGGTTCCATTCCTGTTTTTAGCCTGGCATATCCTATGTCATCATTCAACTCATTACAAACGCACAAGTTTCAAATTCATGTGGGCAACATTGAAAAAGGAGTTAATTATGTGCTTCTAGGATTCTCACCACCACCCATTGCCTTCCTAACGATTTTTTAAATAGATATTTTAGCCCCGATGCTTCCTTAGAAAATTCTCCAGGGAAAGCTTCAAAACAACGAAGTGAAAATCACCCATCCCACTTTTTATGGGGAATCACGTCTGCCCGCTATGTTCAAAGCCAAACTTCGTTTCCAGCGCTCTCTTCGGGCTGTGTGGGAGGTCCGAGAAACTCTCAGCTCATCAAATCCCCAGACTTTATCATGCTCCCCTCTCAACTACCACCATCAACTCAGGCTTAAACCCTAAACGAAAGTGCTTCTAATTTTATTACCACCGACCAAGACGTCTCTATTCAGCGTGGCCGCAAAGTAATCCCGCTGGCATCTTATTATATAAGTTATTGGCTGCACTCTTTCTGAATGCAGCCGAAGGATGAGAGCCATACCATCTTCCAATTAGTGCACAGACAGGCAGTCTATATCCAGGTATATTCCACACCTCTAATGTTTGCTTTGTAATATTATATTAATAGTTTTATAATACTATATTGTTTATTTGTCGGTTGCAATCAAGAAAGAACTTCATATTGTTAAATAATCATGTTTTCTTGGACCTTCCATCTTTAAATAAATTTTTTTCAGAATACCAACCCTTGTATTCACCCATCTATTATGATATCAAATCGAATAACTGCTGTCCTTTGTATCAGCAAATATATGTGCTAATGCACATTGATTCATTATTTGCTCTTGGTTTTATATGCTTCCACCTCATTTTCATTCGTGCTTATAATTTTATGAGATTCTCAAACGAGAATATTATTTTTCATGACATATAAAACATATTTACGAATCATAAAAAATATATTCATATCGATGTGTATAAGCCGAAAGGATGGTATTCAAACAATTTAATACTATGATAGATTGCTAAATACAATGGACTTTTTCTAACAAATGCCCATTGAAATGATTTCCCTCATACTAGACGAAAATAATGTGGATTATTAACGCAACATTAATAATAGTGATAATTAATTATAGTAGAATAATGAGACTCAACATTTCATTGAAGTATAGTATACATGGGAGTCGGGTTGTTTATTGTTCTGAACCTAATAGGTTGGTTGTTCGATAAACTCGAAAACTCGATTTCGAGAGTAGCCGAGTTCTATCCAATGCAAAATATAATTCTCACGATAAATATTGTTAAAGTTCAAAGTGATATTTTATCGTTAGCTGCAACCATGTGAAAACTAAACTAAGAGAAGTAAGTGATTGTTGTCACGATAAACAAGGTTTGTTTGATTGAATACATCGTAATAATAGCAATTACTGGGTCGAAACATTTCGTTAACCGATCTATTGTTCGTTTTTGAACAGAATCAATTTGCAGTATGTTCATTAGGGCTGAATCGGCAGTAGGTAATGAGAATCAGCTTGCCTGCCACTACAAAGCTCCTCAATTCTGGTCACTAATAGATGAACATCTAGATGAAATTTTAGCATGTGAAATATATGTCGAGTAGACCAAAACTTCGCTGAATTTCGGAATAATTTCCAATCGAGCAATTATTAATGGACAGTCAAGAGCAATTCTCTAATAATTAGTTCAACCATGAAAAGACTAAATATTGACTTCCCAGAAAGTATTAATTTGTAACCTAAAAGCTTGCGGGGTGGTGTGTTAAGCCTCGAATTCCATAAGTGTTGTATTGTGAGAGTTGACCATTATTACAATCAATTATGTGGAAAGGGCCTATAGGGAGAACGGTAGTAGACCATCCTTAACGTTTTTCAGGACAACCATTTCAAAGTTGTAACTTTCAGAATCTATTACATTAGTTATAATACAGCGATTTTTCTTCCCTAAAATGATCACTGGATCTGAAAGTTCATTGTATATTACACCTCATGGCATCAAAGGCTCAATTTTGAGAAAATGCCAATTTTTCCGTTCTCCTCTTGGACCCTATCCTTGAAGTTGAAATCTTCAGCTATCATCGAGTGTAAGGCGTATATATAGCTGACCATGAATCAGCAATCATACTCCAATGAAATTCAGAGCAACACTACAAAGTTTTGATTACAGCATATTCTTGAACACTGCATTTCAGAGGGCTATCAATTAAAGCAGGAGTTCACGAGAAGAAAATCTTAAATGATCAATTAATAATTTGATCTTCAAGCTTCATAAGAAAGTGTGTTTGGCTCTACCGTCTAGATTTGCAGCTTTGGACGGCTACAGTTCTAGAACAATCTCGACAGATGTAGAAGTACTTATTCACCACTTTGGGCTTTGTTTTTGCTGGCTAGATAATTTCTCAATCATGTCATGACATTTGTAATGCTGGCAATTAACATACAACTTGGCTAAACAGCGATTGATAATATTTCGCTAGACTTACTGTAATTCGTGTTCACTGGTGCAAAACGCTTCTCTAATACCCAAACACTCCTCACAGAACTTTGACTACAACTTGAGGACTGCTCAAGAAAGTTAGGCGAGATAAATTGGATCCATGTGCTCAAGTTTTCTCCTCATCTTGCCTTCAACGTGAGCTCTCAGGCAACATGATTGAGGTTGTCATTCCAATGCAGTTAGTAGTCTGAACATGAGACATACATTGAATGGTATTACCCCCTTAAGCACATTATTTAGTAACAAAAAAGTTTGTTTGGCTCTACCGTCTAGATTTGTAGCTTCGGACGGTTACAGCTCAAAAATTGTTGAAGAAGTACGATTTCAACCCTCATTATGACATATCCTTGATAATTATTTTGCTACTCTTGGATTGATCTTCTTTTTCACTTTATTTGTCTTCTCCAACTCTACCATTGCTGTTATACTATTATTTTCGACATAAATATTTTATTATATAGAATTGGTAATTACTAGACTCATTGACTAAACACATTGCTTTATATCATATTGATAGCAAATTATGGATTATTAGTGTCAAGCTGATGATCTGTCACCTGTGCTGATATTGCCGCAGTCATGTTGACATTGGAAGCAAAAATGGCAGTTTGAACAAATAATGATCAATTTATTGCTAAAAATTAGAGGACTAGCATACTCTGTAAAATTGGTAATATGTCAATTTGTGTGCATGAATATGTTATACTCTCATATAACCATGTAGCTATAATTATGTGAACTTCTTTTTATTGAACAAATTAGTTGAAGCCGTTGGGTTTATCTAATGTTCATCAAAGACTAACCCCCTCTAAAATCGTCTCAGTGTTAATTGAAATGTTGATTGAATATGAAGTTCACTTTTATGAAT
The DNA here is from genome assembly GCA_948455865.1 of Conomelus anceps. Classification (NCBI taxonomy): domain Eukaryota; kingdom Metazoa; phylum Arthropoda; class Insecta; order Hemiptera; family Delphacidae; genus Conomelus; species Conomelus anceps. The sequence continues at coordinate 20,605,384 of OX418218.1, forward strand.
TCTGAATTTACTACTATAGTGATTAAATTATATAGGCAAACTACGTAACTATAATTATGTAAACTTCTTTTTATTGAACAAATTAGTAGAAGAGATTATTGAAGTTCACTTTGATGAGTTCTGAATCCACTTATGAATTTACTATAGTGATTAAATTATGGACTTGAAAATAGAATACCATACACTTATAGACTTTTCAAAATAGACTGAAAAGCCTTGTCTGCAGCTTTACTTGATTTTTCCTCTTTCTCCATAGGAAAGAGTCGAAAAAAAAGGTTTCTGGACTCAAAAAGGTCGCAATATTATTTGCTTTGTCAACGGTCCATTACGCGGGAATTTTGAAACGTTCTTCTCAGTTCAGCTTGATCAGTTATGTAGGAAACTAGAATGAACTTCGCTCGACCAGAGAACTACGATGATATAATTTAATCATCAAATCTATATTCGATTATATAGTGATTTTTCACGGCCTGATATTGAACTCAAAACAAATAACAAAATTATATTAGATTTTCATAGATTGGTGGAGAAAATTGTGAGACTCTTGCTTCACAATATCCGATATTTCTGAGACAACTGAGATAGAACCAAAATTCGTTTTTTTTCTATAGCGAAAGTTTTATAGTGAGTAGTAGAAAAAGCCTGCACGACACGTCTCTTATGGAAATGACCGTGACAAGAACTTTTCTTTCCTCTTTTCCATATCAAAATAACATGCATTGTCTTACAGAGTTTATAGCGAAAGTTTGAGGATCACTCGGTCTTTCGTGGTTGATGCTTACTTCATCGGTTACACATACAGTATGTATAGTCTCACTGTAGAGCATTATATTTTTGGAAGAGTAATCGCATTAAATTGATTTTAAGCTTTAATTTATTATTGTTTTATTGGTTGAATTATTTTCTATTAATCTTTTTTTCATAGCTCATTCCATTTCCTCAAAAACCAATCAGACTTAGTAGCACGTATCCCATTGATCAAAACATTTGAAAATGTTTTAAATAGATGAAAACGTTTTCTTTTATCTTTTAAGAGTGTTCATGCTTCTCATAAATGAATTTGATTAGACCTATTTGATTCCTGGCAAGAAGAAGTTTCCCTGAGCTTCCTATTGTGATATCTGAGAGCATATTGTGAAGAGAATTCCCAGAACCATTATGATCAAAAATTATTATGGAGAGAATCGAATAACAGGCTCAACAGGTAGAGCTGAGGCTCGACTTGGATATTTTAAACTTGATAAAACTCAATATACCAGCATCAACAATTCCTCTCTTATGAAAAATGTATTAATGAAATTCATGTTATTTGTGAAATTGGGAATATTTTAAACTCAGGCATCATTCAAATCCCTCAAATTCCCAATGTAGGCCTAACAGAAAATATCAATTAGTCTACATTGGTGGAACCTCAGTTTTCCTCTTTAAATTTCAAATAGTCACAATAATCGAGCTGAAAAAAAATTCAATCTCTCCTATACCTTCGACTACCAAGTATTTTCATGAAAAAGTATTCGACGACTTTTCGAAGTCTCAAAAAAGACAAATTTAGAGAGGTAAAGGATGAGCTTCTATAACGTAATATTATATAAACAACTCTGGAAAAATGCACAATCTATTATTTTAGAGCCCTACAGGGTCTTAAAAATGTTGCCTCCATTTTGCGTCGATGAAAAATCTTTTGAAAGAAAGGTTCTAGACTCTTGAGAATTTCTCGTTATCCAAAGAGATCCTTTATTGGATATAATGTATTGGATTGACTGTATTGGTCCTTTATTATTGAGATACTAACTGATTTGGGACTTAAATAGAACATAGATAAAACAACTACTTTGATGAATAGTAGATCGACACTATAAAATCCAAGTTCGTTGAGCTAATTCAAATCATAAAATCATTTGCTGGATCATATTGAATAATGCAAAAATTGAAATGTTGTTCACTCTAATATTATCCATATTTTTCTAATACGGTCCAGAAAATTTACCAGAGATCAGTCTTGATCGGGAACACCTCTTGACCGTCTTTTGTGCAACGAAATTCCCCTGTACTCCTGATCTAATATCAGTTTGGCTCACTAGCGAATGTTGACTAAAACCTTTTGGTATGCGCTGAAAGTGAATATATTGCATTTTTTTTAAATGTGTCCAAAATTATCAATTAATAAGTATGTGGAACAAAATGACAAAATATGCATGCATGCTAATTGGGATACAATATAGCCTATCTACGACGGATACAGAACAGACAATTCGTTTTTCAAACGGATTATGTCAAAAATTAAATCTCCAGTGACTTCTAAGCGTTTTATCTCTCTTGTACTCGTCATATATGTTGCTGTTCAATAAGCAGAAGAAATCAATTTTTCTCATTGACTGGAATCTGTTTCTCAATTGAATTAAAATATTGTCTAAAATCTCAACTAACAGACGTTTGTTCTCTGATTCTTTCTCTATTCTATTGAACTCCATCCTGGTTTTTTAAAATAGCATATAAATTTCACTATTTTCTTTGGATTCCTCAAAATGTTTCATGAAATTATGTTTTCTTATTTTTCATTTTCGTTATCCCAATCAGAAGAGTTCTCAAGAAGGTTTTCAAAGAACATTAGAATCAAGTCATATTTCTCCTTATTAGTGTTCACGCAAACAGCGACAACTAAGGTATGTAAAAAAATTCCCATTTTTATCTTTGTTTTAAGACTATGAGCAATTCTATATGTTTATTCTAGTTGGAATAATGATTTTTAAAATACGGGTATTCTTTTTTGATGACTGTATAGTGATAATGATTTTGTATTCCTATTTTATTCGTGAATTGGATTATCAGGTATTGCGATCTAAGGAATTCAATTATTCGATAACTTCATTTGATTCGTAATGGGGTATATCATGCAAACATTTTTTATCTGTGATTAATCATTGTGGAACTTGTGAAAATAGGGCTACAACACCTCTGCAGCGTAGCATGCGGTAACCTACTGGTTACTGGTTGCAGTGCATTGGAAGAATGTAGTAGGTCTCACCGTTGAACGTGACCGAAGTTTTGAGGCGTGAAGGAGTAACACGTTGTGATTTTGTAAAGAAAGTTTGAGAAGTTTGCGGGGAAGTTTTTTGAGAAAGCCTTGATTTATAATCCGGCTACAATATTTCCTTTTCGGCTCGCTAACAAACTTGTTCATGATTTACAGTCTTTTCAGCGCTCTTTTAGATGAGTCGGGGGCTCTCTTTCTGCAGTCGCAAGCTTGATCGAAATGATCGAAGTTCCCAAGTGGATTCACAACTTGTCTACAATTCAACAAGTGGCTGCGAATGTAATGCCAACTGATTCCTATTCCAAGGAACCTGATCCACTTCAATAAAACACTCGATCAACTGAAACCGCAACAGCCTAGTTAGATTGTTAGATGGTCAAAGCTTGCTGTCATAGACTCAATATTGATTTGATTGTCTTGTGGATTTATTAAGAGTGGCAATTTATCAAAGCCCTCATCACTAAAGCCTCAGCAGACTGGTTGTTGAGACTATTGGATTAATTACGTACACATAGGCCTCTATTCCAATACAAGATTAGCCGTTGACATATACCTCTCCCATAATATCACAGGTAGAGCGCTTGGATTGGAGCTTACAGCTTAGATATTCCAAACAATCTGGATTTGCTCTTGTAGTGAGAGAAATAGCTTGAAATTATCAATGTCACTTGTAGCTTTTATCCAAAAATTGATTCTTTTCTAGTCTAGAATGATAATGAAGGACATTATCACCAGGTCCTAGTTGTTAGCTTTAATAAGCATTGTCAGTTATTGTAAATTTTAAATTAACTAATTGTTTTTAGTTTTGTTATTTGTTAGAATATTAATTCCCCCACATGAATACAGAAACAAAATTTTTAACTGTTGAGCACTATTGGAGTTCCACATCAGGTCTGTTGTATAACAATTTTCAAGTTACAATCACAATCAATACGTAAAGCCTCTAAAGTTTTGCAGTAACAACAAAAGCCATTAATCCATACATTCCTTATAATAAATTTGTCTCTATGATTAAATTATCTAAATTTTAATTGATTTTGATTTTTTGTGCGTTCACTTCACTGCAATCTACAACAATGAGTAACCAAGAGCTTCAGGCGAATAGATGCCATTGGCTTTTTAAGCCGAACAAGCAGAATTACTCAGTTGCAAATCGCATCCGAATAGGATTCGGTTAGTGGCTTCTGTTCTGTTCACTGGAAGCTGACTCAGACTCAGTGACCGCGACTAGAGATCGAAGCATGTGGGCTAAGCGCTGCAGTCTTCGCTTCATTATGCACTATTGTTCCTCAATCGGTCCACAATATTCAGCATTATTGCCACCACTTTGCTGACTAGAACTCGGTCATCGTCAAGTTAATTCATTGATATTGATTTTAGATGTTGTAATTATATATATAATTATATACTATTGAGATGTAGCTATTGTATTGTCGTACAAAGATGATTGTCCAGTGTATTTATACAATTTCTGAACTTGTTCACGTGTGAATCCATGATAAAATGTAAGCTCCGGAGCAAAGGAAAAATTACTGCCTAGGAATTACTATATCCATAGAAATTTGGAAATAGCAACCTCAAGCTTCTAAGGAATAAATAGCCAGCCATTTGAGCTGTATGCTATTTGTTTGTAACAATTCATTTTTACTTATCAACAAAAAAATATCATTTATTATAAATTGAATAATTACTGTAATTATTGAGCATAATTATTGATGAGAGGAGAATTCCTCCAGATTATCAAACAAACAAAAAATAACTATTACAAATATGAAAAAAATTACATAACGTATTTAAGGAATGGCGATGAATTTATTATTCTTCATATCCTTTTGATGAGTACATTTTTATGCTTTATTGTACAAGTATATTACTTGATAATGTTATTCAATTGTTGTATCATATCTAAAAAGAAATATTGTTATCCAAAACAACAATATTGACTAGTGATGAATAGCAATAGCAAAAACATTGAACAGAACTTTTTAATTTATATTGTTCATTTTTGTTTTTATAACCCATTTACAGTTTTCAATTTATTGCATTTCACTATGTTAATGTTTAATGTTTCAGCAGAAAATAAATATTTCCAAACTAATTGTCTTGACTCGTATCCACAACCATAATATTTATTTGTCGTTATCAATTTCCCCAATTCATCATCAGGTTTGTTTTTATGTAATATAATTAATTACTCTTGATAATTTTTATTCTTCTGTACCTTAGTAGAAAATAAAGAAATTCATCTATCATTCCTGTTATTTATGTAATGCTTAAAGAAATAATGTCGATATACTTGGTGATTTTTGATACCCTCTTATATTTCTGCTATTTGTGAGATGTTTAAAGCAATAAATGCTACATTTTGATTTTTAAAAAGGAAATTGAACATAAAAAATGTCTTAACTAATTTAACTAAAGACACATTTGATTTGGTGCATTTTCTTTGGTATTCTATTCATTCTCAAACCTTCTACGATAATAGTAAAAACGCTGGAAAGACTGTTTTCATGATTTTCTTTCTAATTAAAATGAAAAATTCCATATTTTATTCCAATTTCTTGATGGTTAGACACAATGGAACTGATGTATTATATATGAAACAGAACGGAAAATGAGTTGTCTGAGTGGGATGAGCAGTTTTCCAATCACTTTTATAGCATACAGGTTGATGCGGCAACAGCGACCTGACAGAGATGATCTTTCAGCTTAATTACATTTGTTTGGTGAGGCGACGTGAGCGAGTGCGCGTGCGTGCGCGTTCTTGAGTTGCTCGCCCAAAATTTGGCTTCGGTTCCGACAGCAGACAGCAGCGATGGATAATTCTTGCTGAATCGCATCTCACGGCCGCCAGCGATTCGAGTGCTGTATTTTATTGTAATTAAAGTGTTTAATAAAGCTCTAGGCAGCGAGACAGCGGTGGCTTTAGGGCGAGAGGACGCGCCGTTTTCCGGATTGGCGCACACACGAAATAAAGCAGCCGTCTCCACAGCGGCAAGTTTAATTGAATCCACTCGCTTCAGTTGCCTGCCCTAACCAACCCCAACCCCCTCACATACCATCATAGCCCCCCTCACACCTTCCACCACCCAACAAAAGGCTCTCAATGTCAAAAGTCGCTTCACGCTGTCCCTTTTGCCAACATACGTCTTGTATTTCTCATTTGAAATAAAAATTAACTGGCATTTCATAGAACGCTTCTAAAATCTACATGCCCTCAACCAAGTTGCAAAACTGATTTATTCCGGGAATTACGAGTAGATACCAAGCATGTTTCCAAGAAAATGAAGCATGGCAATGCTTCGTAATAATCAGAATTCATTTTAACGTGGAAGCTGTGGATAAATTCTTGAAATTCATTGAAACAAGCTACAAATAATTCAATGTGTTCCGTGGCCTTTGATTCCTCATCTCTAGTAATAAGTGACGGAAATATTCATCTTGTTCCTCTCATTCGAGATAACAACGAACTTACACTTTCATAACCTACTTATAGAATCCAGGTGCACTTAACCAAGTTACAAAACTCGTATACTCCGTGAATAAGGATAGGATTCCATGCTTTCTAAAAAATTAACCTGGGCAATGCTTCATGGAAAATTAGAATTCACTTTAAAATGAAAAATGGTGTGTATTCCCCAAGTTTATAGTTCATTCAAGTAAGCTATTCAATGTGTTTTATTTCTTCGTCCTAGATTTCTCATCTTCAATAATTAGTAGCCCAATGATGAAAATATTAATCGAGATGTTTACAAACATCAATGTCCACCATGACACTTGATGCTTAAATGTCCATAATAACTTGAAGCTTGAATTATTTTGAAAGATGTTTCAATTCAATAAATTCAACGTTCACAACCCAATCCATTTTCCAATGATTTGAAAAAAATCAACATTGATTTAGTAAATTTGGCAAATTTTCCATAATCCGTGAATGGTTGCTTCTGAACGGTTACTTGAATATTGCATGGATCTGGGCGACTTTATTAAGTATCCTTCTACACACTACACATGCAGCTTCTGTTAAACCTATAATCATCATGAAATAAACACTTCAAAGAAGTCTTGAAAATGATGAAATTATGAATAATCCCATGGCTACAATAATTGAACTTCATATCGTTTTTTTTTTTGTGTTTTGAATGTTTTTGATGATGTTGAATCTTGTGTGTTGAATCGAGTGTGCTGTGGGTCGTCTGACGATGCTCTAGACAACAGAGCGAAACGGCTGTCACACCATAACGTGAGTTAATTTTCATTTAAAAGTGTTTTTTAAGTTTATATTATAAGTTTTTCAATGTGTTTTTTCTATGAATAAACTTGCAATAAATAAACTTCATTCAGTAGCTGAGAATCAACATGTATTTTTCGATTGAAGGACTTATTGAGATATCTATTCTATTTACAATTAGTTGAAAACACCATTACCATGAAATAGTTATTCAAATTCGTACACATGCGACATATAAAGTGCAAAGTTCTGATCTGAATCAACAAGAGTTGATTCGCCAACATTTTGGTGCCTGGAAGTGTGTTGATGACAAGGAGCTTCTAGGCTGCTATAACATATTTATAAAGGTATAGATGAGAAGCGACCAAGTGTTGTGTCTCATCACTTCGTTAGTTTGAATTTTAAATCAGCTTCTGGAGAAGAGATGGCGGGGGAGGGGAACGAATCGATGTTCCCGCAAGAGAGTTCCAGCTGGTAAAATAGACCTTGCATACTGAGGCTCACTAGCTGTTGAGTTGGGACCTTTTGGCCTAATTCAAACTTTTGATGAACTCTACTCTCTCCAACAAGTTGAAGGTTGACGAGACGTTATGAGACATTCAAGCATCAAGACATAAAATTGATTATTTTAATCGAATTGAACCATTGAATGAATCATGAGCGTGTACATGTTTTATAACTATTTTATTTTTGTTCTTAGATTCTTAGACATTACAGGTAGGTTGGTAGTATCCAAATGATAACATGTAGGAAATGAGAGAATTGGCTCCATCAACTCATCAATCAAATTAACGAGCCTGGAATAAAATAACTTTGTTATTGCGTTATTTTGGTCAGTTCTACTCGGAATTTCCCCAAAAATACGTTTAAAAGGAATGACAGTTTAAAAGGAATAAAGACAGTTTAAAAGGAATAAAGACAATTTAATTAGTGAAATGATAATTTTAAATCGATTTTACAAAGAAATGTTGACCATTTTTGGTGATTTATATAATGGTGGAGTTTTTATTATACTACAGTGGAAAATAGTTTGTTGGTACAATATATGTTGAATTCAAAATAGCCACACTTATTTCCACATTATATTCCAGCTCTGAATACTGTTTATCACATTATTCTCTAATAAAATAGTAAAAATGATCACCAGTACTGCCATATTACATAATATTAGATAATAGATAATATTACATAATAGAGGAAGTCCTTCTGGTGACGCACTTATTTGGAGCTTCTGTCTGTGATTAGATAGTCTGGTGTGCTTCGTGTCCTTGCAGTCTCGAGTTTATATGTGGACATTATCCGACAATAAAAAGTATCTTCATATTTATATATTTCCCATTTTATGATTCAAGATTTGTCAAATCCAGCTTTTTCTAATATGAGATATGTTTCTATGTTTGTTCAAAGGACTCATCCTTGAACTCAGCTACTCGCACCCCTATATGCTTCTGATTGTCAAAGTCAAAGTCATATCATACAAATTGACAAGGCGTTAACCTAGCCTCTTTGACTCTTCCATTTCTTCCATTTTGGGATGTCCTTTTCTCGGATATCTAAGGGGACGTGATAGGCGACATGCTTATTGTTGAGCCAGACGAAAATAAACAACAAATGGTGCGAGAAACTGTCGTTCGACGTCAAAAGCCTTCAGGTCGATAAAATAAGCTACACAGAAGAAGGCCTTCGGGGTTTTTTGGAGAAAATTGGAAAAAGCCCTGCTGTTCCAAAAACAATCATGTCGCAACATATTTCTGAACAATATTCTCTACATTATTTTGGTTTACGAACAACATCCCACTCAAATTATCATTTTTGTTTTCAGATAGGAGCATCGTGCCTTTCTACCTGTTCAGCCTACAGTAAATTATTTCCTTCTTCATCAAATCACTCCGTAACAAAATATCTACCAAAAAATCGCGCTTACGTACTGTTTTCAAAATGTATGAAAAATAATGATTTAGAATACTTGAAATAAATAATATAAATGTTGTTATTTCTACGATATTAATATTTATTAATGAATATTATTTTTTCAAAATGTATGAAAAATAATGATTTAGAATACTTGAAATAAATAATATAAATGTTGTTATTTCTACGATATTAATATTTATTAATGAATATTATTTTTTCTGTCCAATACCGTTTTTGGAAATGCGAAGTTTTTTGTTCTATTACAGAGGTGAAACAATCCATGGAAGCATGAAAGCAATCAACTTCGGTACCGGTACCGAAAAGAACATAACTACAAAAGTTCTGAAAAATATTCACATATCAGCACCCGACAACTGCTGCATTAGAATCAACAAATTAACAACCTACCTGCAAGAATTTTTTTTATAATAAACTATTTGCAATTGGGCTACTTCAAAAATACAAGTACTAATAATTTTATGCAACTCGTGTCAAAAATTCAGTGAATGATTTTTTTAGCAGCGAAATTTACAAGTAAATTCAAAATATTCAATGAGAAGTAGATGTGATATTATTAGAAGATTTGCGATATTACAAACTGATCAACAATATAATACCAAAACAAATTCATTGTGATCTGAACATTTCATGTTGTATGTGTTGACTGAAAAAAAATCAATGGCAATCGGCTATCATGTGTCACGATGTCAACACAATCAGTGTTACAGACGAACGATGAACGGCAGAGGAAGGAAAGGGTGGATAAAAATCGCCAGATAATAGTCAACTCAGCTTTCAACCGACGTCATTTAGTGTCAAATCTTTCTGCGATTAAGTGCGCCCGGGCGAGCTGGCAACAGCAACAGTAACGGGGTACTGGGAACTGAAAACTGCGTGTGTCAGAGAGAGAAAGTGATTGTGAGGGAGTGAGGTGAGAAAGTGAGTGAGAGTGAGCGAGAGAGCATTGGAGAGCGCACTGAGCAGGGGTAAAAGCAGAAATGAGCTGCTGAGCACGACTGTTCGCATCACCGGGCCCGTCACGGCTTTCCCTGTACTGCCGGCTGAATTGCGAATCGAATCTTAAAACGTTTCCGTTGCACACAGCCCAACCCAAAATCCTGTTCCCATACAATTTTGAAACAATTTAAACTCCCGAAGAGCACAATACCGAATATTCCAATCAGAATGGATCTTAACGATCCGTCATTTCTCCTAGTTCCCGACTCCATTAGTTACTGCATTTCAAGAAATCTCACGTGTTGAAAGGTTTCTGTAGGTTAATAGAGTGTGGGTTTAAACAAAGGATTCATTTTTTCTGAACCAACATAGGTCTGAGGCCTGTGCATGGGTAATGAATAATTGGATGATGGTGATTGACTAGTTGGACCAATGAGGGAAGTGATAGCCGAGTGCCGTAGCAGGTATCTGTTCAATCAGAGATGAGCTACGAAACTCCTGGGCGCTCTTTGTGAGGGTGACCGATTTTATTGGCTAGCAAAAAAGACTCTGTTCTCTGCTGTAAAATCACTTCCCTGTGGTTCGGAACCCACCTAAAACTGTAGGTCCAACTCATCAATCACCATCATCATCCAATCAATTACCCACGCACAGGTATCTATGTGGGCTTCATCCTCCGAGAAAAAAACAGTTCTAGGTGGGTTCTGAACCACCGGAAAGTGATTTTACAATAGAAAACATAGTATTTTTTGTTGACCAACTCAATCTGTCACCCTTACGAAGAGGGTCATAGCTTATATCACAGATCGTGATACAGCTTATTGTTGTTTTTACAATACGACCCATTTTTATAAACGATTTTATTTATTTTTATCTCAGATGATTCCCAGTCTTTAGATTTTGCATGAATAATGAGGTGAATAATTACACAAAATATCAAAGGGTGAACAAGATTCAAACTTGAGACCGCATGAATAGCAGTCATCCAGCGCATTATCATCTAATCAGAGGCAAACGATACAACTAACTGCGCTACCATGACAGCGAAATTTTGAAAATAAAGTAAATAATGTTGGGAATTATTTTATTGCTTGAGAGACAAAAATTTTCTATGTAGTGTAGCTCATAGATAGTTTTAGAACATGACTCTTGTCCTCGTAATTAATTTCGATAACAGAATAGCCCAAATCTTTTATTCGTGCTTCAATCTCTTTGACTATAATGAGAAGACAAAGCCATGATGGAAAAAATGTTGTGGGATTAGGAACCAGAAAAACAAATAAAGTATCCTCGAGACATAATGATAGGAGAAAAAATACTCTAGATGTTAGGAACTCTTTCGTCCTCAAAATTAAGATAGGGAACATATCCATTTACTGATGAAAACTTTTTAACTGGCGTGTATCTGAGTAATAAATAAAGAAAGATTGAGGAGCTCTTCAATACGGAATGATGCCGCCGTTTTAAACGAGTGAATAAATATCATTGAATGAATACAGTTTAAATACTGTGTTAATATTTTGATTAGTTTCTAAGATATGATGATTGGAACAATGTTAGATGCAATTGGATATATTTTGATTGAATTAATAAATGATTATAATTTAATACAGTATTATCATATCAATCAACAGTAAACATTTATTCTGTATCGAGAATTAAACTTTAACTTTAAATTAATACTGTGCAGTACATTTATTGAGATCTGATGTTCAATACAGTACTTGAATCGGAGTATGTTGTAATATGTTTGATTTTCAATGCTTCGCCGATAATTTTTAATTTATAATACAGTTTTGCAAGGCTATTACGATTGACGTGATAGAATATCAAACATCAAATTCATTCCCTAGGACTTGAAATAAACATTGCTTTCAAAATATTGAGAAATATGCTCGATGCTTTAAAAATGGGAACAATGAAATTGTTTCAATTGCGCTATAGTTGTTGAGACTTATTTTATTATTGTAGAGATTTTTAATCTGCATGACTAAAAAAATATTTATGTGCATTGTACTATCTTTTTTCAGTTGTGTTCGCCGATTTTATTTAGATCATTATGAAAAATTATACATAATCAAAAACTGTATGCATGTGATAAGTCAATTACAACATGCAAGGGACTATAAGAAGGAAGAGGCTGATAGCAAACAGTGAAACCCCGTTCCATCGACAAGAAAGTGCGCTTAGCAATAAGCTTCTTGGGAATAAAATACGCTGCGCGAAGACTGAACTTCTTACTTTTCCCCTAGGCTTCTCACCTTCTTACAACAAGTATTAAGCATACTGTCAGTTTTTTGAAGGTTTCCAATGAAGTTGAGAGTCTGACTTCAAAATCCCAATCTTCGTTCATCCCAGTCATTCCTTCCCCATTGAAAGGGTGTGCGCTCTTTATCGGATTCGCACCCTTCTTAAACATTTTTATGCTCCCTTGCAACTTGCAAAGTAACTTAGCGTCCCTTTTTTGTGACTCACGAGATGTGCAACGTCATTCACTCCCTCTCTAACTGATAAAACAACGATTTATCAATTGACTACCACTCAAACTTGAAAAGATCTTGAGTTTTCCATAATAAGGTAATGTATTTGAAGTTAATATGAATTTGCATAACATGATTTGCTGCTATCCAAAAAATCCGGATATAAACTCATTGTTGACACTTAACATAGTGTAATTGAATGCCTGCATTGGCTGATAATCACTTCATTTCTCATACCTTACTAATTCATTCATAACATTTTATTTATGTTCATGTGTATATATTGTTCTATTTTTTCTAGCATGCTATTGGATGGGTGAATGATTCCTGTTGCGAGCAGGGACGAATTAATACTTTTTCTTGGGGGGTATATTATCTGTTCAAATATTTCATGGAAAAAACCCCGTCCTATGAAATTTTGTGTTCGTGAATATACGAATAAGGTTTTTATTCAGTGTCAGTTGGAATTTCGGGGATGTACCTGGTTTTGAGAGACGGACCAGCGGCTTGGAATGGAATTATTTGCAAGAATATGCATTCACAACATTATTGTATTTACCTCATTACCCATTCACAAGTGTAGGACTCATGTGGGATGCATCAGCAAGGCCAAAATATTAGAGCTGTACAGCACCTGAACAAAAATTATTTATTCAAATGGAACAGGCATTGATCAATAATTCTATAGAATGTTGCGTTCCTCCATTAATTTCATAGTTAGATTGGTTGATGAGCTCCGATGAGTTCTATAATTTAAAAAATGCCCAGATAATGAAAAGTACAGTAGCATCACTAGAGTAAGAATTAAAACCTCACTGAATAAGTAAGCCAACCTGTCAAAAACGTAGAAACCCAAACTTGGATCAAAGGAACGAAGTTTGAAGCGGGTTTGTTGTGTGATTGCTGAGTGCACAGGATCTAAGTTGCACATCACAAGTAGGAGCTCCTTGAAGGTGGAAGTTGTCTTATGAATTGCATTGCATTCTATCCATCACAATTTGCGCGAATTATTCAATTAACAACCCATTTGACGTCAACTTTGGAAATTCTTGTAAGTGATGGGGAAAGTGGTATTCATTAAGCAGATGCACAAGTTACCGAGCTAGGCGAGATTCGTGAATAAGAAGGTATTTGGTGAGGTGTAGTTGTGGGTGTTGATGACGGAGGGGTAATGGATGGACGGTCGGGGAAGGTTGTAAAGAGCTGGTGGAATGGCTCCAGCACCGTGTTGATGAGCAGCGTTCACTAATGAAGGAACAAAATTAAGACGAGAAATATTGCCAAGATCGACGTGAGATATTTACACGGGCTTGACTTGACGATGATCTTAATAGGAGACCGCCAGCTTCAGCAACACAATGACAAGATAATAATCTTAATGACATTGCTGTTCAGAGCCTAAAAACTCCAGTTTGATAATAAATCATCTGGATTCTTTTCTCACTCACTCGCTCCCTAAATAGAGTATTTTTTTCTGTATCTTCTCTCACACTCTCGTTCTCTCTCTCTCCTTCACTATCTCTCTCACACACTCTCTCTCTCTCTCTCTCTCTCTCTCTCTTTCTATCTCTCTCTTCATGTTCATAATACTATCATTTTGTAGATACTCAAAACGAGGCTACCATAAATGATTATCTGAGTCCTCAATCCTTGAGAATAATTTATCTTGAACGGATAGGTTAGGCACAATATCGGAGGTGAATCTTTTTCGATTGGCCCATCCTTTTTTAAAATTCCACCAAATCTCCAAGTACTGACCGTGATTTGAATGTAGACAGAGCATTATTTTGCAGGTGGGTATAACTGTGGTGGAAAAGATTCGTAAATTTTTATCACCGTATGCATGATGTACTGGATGAATATGATATTGAATGCATTTCCAAAGTGGTTGAAAATTGATATTTCAATGAACTACGAAACCACGTTTTTGAACAAAAACATTTTAATTGTTAAACAGTTATTATGAATTTCACACTTTCAATTTATATACTGTATAAAAGGCCTGCCTCATTTTAATGCTGGAAGAATACCAAATCGACGAACTTTTACCACTTTATTCGGGTGAAGGATCTACGGGCTATATATAGTATATATTCAACAATGACATCAAAATAACGTAGAATTATTCTAAAAATATTGAATGTAGACTATTCTTAAAATGTAAACCATTCAATATTGGCGCGAGATGAAGGAATTCAATTGCGGTACTATTATTTATAAATTATTAATTTATTGGTATATATTTATGAAAACTCCAACTCATTTTTTACGCCGATTTCACACTGTTTTACGCCGATATTCAACAACTGTTGGCGTTAACACTCTGCAGCAAAACAAATCGTTTTCTAATACTAATTGTTTTTATATTTCACATGTTCTTTTTCGTAATTTCCTATATTCCAATCGAAATAATTTATTTTTCTCTGTCTCTATTGGGGTCTTTACGAGAATCGGTTATTTTGGGATCAGTGAGGAGGATGCCGCTTCGCTTATCGTTGCTGAGGGTGGACGGGCCTGATATGGTATCCCATCACCTGTTCTGCTGTTCAGTATACTTACCTTTCTATTTTCACTTATATTTTTTTTAAGTTATTAACGTATGCATGTATGGAGTTTTTTTAGTTTGTTACATACTTTTATCTTCATTATACTTGGGTAATGACTTCAAATAAGCGATCCTAGTCATTATTCTGTGGTTATTCAAAATTATCAATTATTGTTTTATTCTATAAATTTCTAGTTATTCAATTTTTTATTTTTCTGTTTTTGTAATTTGCGTTGATTTAGATTCATCTGAAATCTATTCTTCATTTTGTTTCAAAGAAATATTGAAAGTTTTAGAGACATGAAAAATGTTACTAGTGTTTTAATCAACTTGAGCCTACGCACAAGGCACTATTACGTATTTAAACTCTTTCCTGTATTCAATTAAAACTGAAAACAAACTGCATTTTGGAAATGTTTTGTCTTAATTGTTTTGTTTTTATAATTGTTTTAATTTATGAGGAAATAAATATTTAAGCATCATCATCTACTTATACTTTCAATCATATACAATCATATTATAAAAACAATATTATACATACAATCATAATACTTACTGTAGTATTCATATAACTTGGCAGCATGTAGAAGATGGGAGGACTTGCTACATCTAAACCCAATTGCTGCCAAGTTATATGAAAACTACAGTACCTATTATAACAGCAATAGGTTTTTGCCCGATGATAAGTTCATGTTGTTCTTGATAGAGGAATGCTTAGAATCCAAACATAGGAGATTTACAGGTGGGTGTAACTCTGTGTTGAGTGGAGCATATTCATGAGATACAAATAATATTCAGTATGGTCTTCTGTGACAAGAACATCTATTTTGTGGAGGCTGAGGTCCTATTGTGGATAAAATACAACATAACCTGCCTACTAGTTGTTGCTATTTCAGGTTACCCACTGCCACTTTCCCTGCTTCATGGGACAACATAAAGTATCCCATAATGATAATAGCATCATACATTTTATTAACAAACTAGAAAAGCCATTGTAATAACATGACTGTTTTCACTAACTTGATCAGCATTCTAAAAATATTGAATAACATAATATTGCAATGTTGAAAATAACGAGAGTTGAGGACGGATTAGAGAAATTGTTACTAGCAGTCGGGACTGCGATTGAATGGTGACCGGCAGGTCTACTATAACACCCAGTGGTTCGGAACCCACCTTGAACAGTAGGAGCTACTCGTAAGGATTCATTAAAAGAAATCGGACAATTGTGTATTCTAGCGTTTTTACATCATTTTTCAATTTTCAAATAATTTGATATGATTGGTTTCAGAATAAATTTATTTTTGGTATGTTTCTAATGATAATACAGTATTTCTTTCATTTGATCTATTCGGATGACCTGTTCTCCATAGAATAGTCTTCCAAGTGCGTAGTTTGAAACTATTTTTAGGTTATTTATTTGGAGCATTGCGACATTCTTACTGATTAATTGAGTTTTTATAATGATTGAAATCGAGATCACAATACTGGATCATTGAGAATCATTGGCTGGAAAAAACTTTTCATTACAGTGACTGCACTACGATAAAACAACAATTTGGCTACCAGACTGGAATACTCTAGAACTGAATAGAATAGTATAATATCCTACTCATGCGGTCAAGAGTTTGATTCCCGCTCAGCCTTGGATATTTCTTAGAATAATTTGACTCATTACCGACTTGAAATGTGGGAGACACAATATTAAGGAGAGCATGCTATAATAATTCTGAACATGTCACCATTCAAATTTCTTGAAACGTCCCATCTTCATTTGTGTGCTGATAGCAGCAGAGGAACAGAATATGGATATGATGAATAGGCTACAACTCTGATGATGAAGAGGGTTTGACAAATAAGGGGCTTTGTTGATGTACAATGTTGCAATTCGTTTTTTCTCCGCGTATAATTATGTTGGCCGATGAATAATTCAAAAAGAGCTACTGAATCTTCGAATAGCTTGTTTACAGGCGATTTGAATTTTAAATCGAACTGTTTTGTTTGTGAAGTACGTCAGTGGGAGAAAGTATACGTAGAACGAGCTAAAGAGCTTATTTTCGAATAACGTTGGTGGGAACCGATGTTTGCTGGCTGAATGCCGATGCTTGGCGGCGCCAAAAGGGTGGTGGAATTAGGGTGGGGGAGGGTGTGTTGTAGGGTCTGGACTAATACCGGCATCAATCGTGGCCATAGAACTAGACAGGTGTTGTGGTTAAGCTGCTGCTACTGTTGGTCTCCATGTTTATACTTGGCTCGCTGCAGTTATCTGCGAGCATCGACCGCGGAAGCTGGTGGCTGGTGGCAGCGGCACATGAGCTTATATTATGTCCGTTTCCAATGCGCGTCGAATAGCGGCCAGGTAACAATGTCTAGCGTCCGTTAGCAACGCTGTTTTTGCGGTTTACGTCGACGCTCCACCAACGCAAAACACTGAAACTGCCCCAACATGTGAGAACCCGCGCCAACTTGCAGCTCTGTTCTCCTCAACCACCACCGCCACCCCTCCTCCACAGTCCGTGCAATTAGTTGGGGTTTAATGTGACCGCCTTTTTGTGTCCAGCCGACTTCATTAGCGATCGCCTACCTACTGCCCAGTCGAATGGATCCCTTCTCAAATCCATACTGCTATGCTGGTAAACTGTCAATCTGCAGTCATGCCTGTTGTGGTGAATGTTACAAATAAATCATTTTATGGAAAATTGTAATATTGTGGAGTTATAATTCGGCTGAACAATATTGATCGATGATGCTGCAGCACATTCTAGAGCTTGTCATTATAATAGGCATCACGAGCGCTGGAACTGCGCTTGGAAGGGTGACAGAAAGAAAACATCTGCTTTATTATTCTCCGTGAAATATATTTTGCATATGCTCTCTCACTTTCTCAATTTTATTTAAGTGTGAGGTGCAACTGATAACACACAAAATGTATGTTACAAAAATTCATAATGAGGGCCGCTCTAGGGAGACCCAGACTATATCCTAGCTGGTTTATCTTCAGCGAATTAATAGTATTTTACGATTAGACAAACTCATGTTGAATATGTAATACTTTTTATCAACAAAAATAAGCATTATTATTATTATTATTATTATTATTATTATTATTATTATTATTATTATTATTATTATTATTATTATTATTATTATTATTATTATTATTATTATTATTATTATTATTATTATTATTGCCGACCTCACAGTCTAATGGCTGGTATTATATGGCATACTATTATATGGTATGGCATACGGATCATTGATCAAGTATGTACCCACTAAATATTATAAAAGTAGTTTCCTGATATTGTTTCTTAAGCTGCTGAGGTGCGCAAAAACATTTAGTCACACAATTACTATACAGTTACATTTTTGTGTTTATTATTATTACTTTTATATTATTATTATTATTATTATTTTGTCACATAAAACCGCATTATGATGAGCATAGCTCTAGCGGTGTATGACAGGTCAATGCAATTTCAGTTACATAGCCATTAGGTTACAGCAGGTACAGTCGTCAACTTACTATAAAAAAATGTAGGAACTTTTTTTAAATCTATTTTAAGTGCTAAACATGGACCGTCGCGCGTATTTCGTCATGCCCCGAAACAAGCGCAACAAAGCCATGGAAATCAAGCATTTATTCACTATTCATACTACGCCGTACAACAATACGTCAATCAACTA
The DNA here is from genome assembly GCA_948455865.1 of Conomelus anceps. Lineage (NCBI taxonomy): Eukaryota > Metazoa > Arthropoda > Insecta > Hemiptera > Delphacidae > Conomelus > Conomelus anceps. The sequence goes on from OX418218.1 coordinate 20,624,232, forward strand.
CAACATTTACACTATTGACGGGATAAACTTAACCATAAACCGACATCAACTATTTTACTACAGTAATGTTTGATAAAATTCCAGTTACATTCGTGAACAACAAAATTAACGGTAACATATTACATAAACAAATAGACACTTGGATTCATGATAAAATTTACTTCGACTTAACAACATAGGTTTTTTATGCTCAGCGTATTTTGTGGCCATTGACCTCTGTATAGATATGTTTGGTATTTTATATTTCCTTGGTAGGCTATATTTGTAACTTTCATAACATCTAAATTTTCTTTTTTCAGAAAATTTTCCCTTTATTTTTTGCTGAATTGCTTATTGTATAATTATAACCAGTACTGAGAGAGGTCGCGGCTAGCACATAAGTTCAACTTACGTTAGTCGTGCACCCAAATATTACAATAAATACATATTGTTTTAAGTATGATTAATGTATGGTACTGTACTTATACAATATCTTTGAAATATCATATTAACATACAGTTTTTATTTATTGTTGAAGTTCTTGTGATTATTATTATTATTATTATTTGCATTGTAGTATGTTCATGTTATGCAATGAAATTTGATTTGATTATCACTTAGTGGGTCACAATCTATCTAAAACCTAATCTTATGATTGTCAAATGTAGTTTCTTATTGAGTTCACAAACTGCTAGAGATCTAAGTAAAGCTTTGATAGGTCAACTATGGAGGCCTAAATTAAAAGATAATAATAAATTACATAATTAATTATTTCAAATTTCTCAAAGTGCTTCAATTATACTGAAGATTTCCGCAATGGTGGACATTGTCAACAGCATTGGAAACAGCTGATGGAAATCAATGAACGCTACTACACAAAAATATTTAGTCACCGCCGTGAATCGAACCACGGACCCTCCATTTCCCGGTTGGGCGTCTTAACCACTAGACTACAGTGACTCATCTGTAGAGAAGCATTCATTTTAGACTTGACCATATCGGCTGCTATACTGAAGGGTCACTGTAGTCTAGTGGTTAAGTCTAGTAATTAGGAGGTCCGTGATTCGATTCCGGCGGTCTAAATATTTTTGTGTAGTAGCGTTCACCGATTTACATCAGCTGTTCCTATTGTCTTGCAATAACCGACATTGTAGAAGTCTTCAGTATAATTAATAGCATTTTGAGGAATTCGAAGTTGATAAATAATAATTATGGTGTTCTCTCTATATGTCATTATGATAAATTGACAGTTCAACAAATTTGTAAGAAATTACAATGAAATATTTTAAGAACAGCTGCATAGCAGCACCTTGAAATACTACTAGTCAAGAACTATTGATTTATATTTGGAAGTAATGTTGATGAGCTACCATAATTAGAATGAGGTGCTATATCCTCAGTATATACTGTATCTCATAAGAATTGAACTTTCTGCATTACACATATCGAAGTTGACATCATATCATCTTCTGATCTCTCAGAAATCTCTCCAAGTAGTCTATAATCAAACTGAATTCTTTCCACATTCTAGATTTGATATTGGCAATATTCGCAGTTGTTGAGTCTTCATTCCATGCTAGGGTGCCATATAAATGTTTTGTAATAGAGATCCTAAATAAAATCATTAATTGGAAAAATGTGAATGTGACTCAGAAGAGCCGACTGACAGGAATCCATGCTTTTGACAGTCTATTTTCTGTGATCAATGTGTTTGAGGTTGTTGATAACATTGATATCTGAGTGGATGTGGGGCAGAGGATATAGTAGCCTCTCCGTATCTTTGATAACAATTGTGTGCACCCCTATTCAAGATTTTAACCATTTAATAGAATGCTATTAACCATAGTTGTTTGCTGGAAATCGTAAAAATATATCAAATTTATAGAAAGATCAAATTTGAGGATGCAGTGTTAGTCAATTTTAGAATCTCATTTGAATTGGTTCAGTTCTCAATATACAGACCTGAAGATCATAGATTTTGATAATTTAATACCATTACGGTACTGTAATAATCTCAATACAATACAATTTGATACAATATTCAAAAAAAATAATAGCATTACCAGTACAAGTAGATATAATAATACAATACAACCATCAATAATTTAATACAACCATTATTAATACCATACTACGTACTATTGTAATCGAATGACAACGCTCTAGTTCCTAGACAAGCGCCGATATTTGAAGGATATTTGAAATAATCATCTAGAAACAGGTCAAGATCAGCAAAGAAACTGATACTCTAATCTCTATCCAAGCACTTGGGGAGGAAAGCAAAGATCTTCAATGGGAAATTCAATCTCCGGAACAGAAATGTACTTATTGTGTTGGGAGGTGGAATTTTATTTACGGTTGAAGCGAGCAGGGTTTGAGAGCACTTATCTCTGTCGACCTATGAAAAACATGAACAATTCTTCCTCGAAAAAGAATTGGAATCAGGCAGCAACGTATAGAAAAGCTGTTATGTTTTTTCTTTTATTCAGAGACAGCAATTTTATGACAACCTACACATAAACTATTAGAGTTTTTTATTGAATTGAACATGTATTTTGATTTCAAGTAATTTCTACTAATCAATAATCAAACAAGTAATTCATTCGCTAAATGATTACCGCGATGAAATTAATATCATATATCATTCTGATATTAGTCTCTGATTGTTATTTGACTACTTTGTTACTCTTTCTATTCAACTAGTATTTATCTTAGAATATAAAATAGATACTTATTTCCAAAAAAATTGAAACAAATGATAGACTTTTTCACACTTTGTTGAATATGTTATGCAAAATTTAACTATAAGGACTGTGACTTGGATAATATTATGGAAATTTGAAACTTCGTAGGAATTTTGTGTGACTTTGTTTTGTTCAAGATCTAAAAACCAATAAAAAGCAATGAAATGGTTTGCCAATATCAACAATAATACTGGATGACTTTTTGTTTGAACAGTAAAGCCCCACAATAGAATAAAATCAGTTGAAAACAAAAAATGATGATTTTCAAAACATTCAAAATGATAATGAATTATAGTAAGAATAGTGATGCGAGAAAATGATTATTCAAACGTAGTTAATTTTCACATTTGAAAACGAAATTTTCAAATCTGGTAAAACAGTTAATGAACATTAGACTATTACATAAGACATATGAACATTAGACTCAAATAAACATACATCCGTTAACTGAGCTTCAACAGCCTTTTGCTGGATTTATGTGGATGAAGCTGCCTCCTGAATATTTCATTCCAATTTCGCCAGAATGAAGGTGACAGCTTGTTTTCGATCAGCGAATAGTGTTTGTGCATTATCATCAGCATTGGTTTTTCATTCGCTAGGTGTTGGCTTTCAGAGGTCATGCCGTTGATTAATTGCTGTGGCTTATCACCCGTGAGCAGCCGCTTTCATTGCTTTATTCAGATGTGGACACCAGAGATGGCCTAATATAATTCCAATCACCATCATCCTCTCTCTCAACGTGTAAGCATGAACGTCACCACACTTCATCGTTTAGCCTATCGCAACCCTCAAACTGGAAAGTCTCAAAATAGAATAATTTTATTTTTAGGGTGGTCTTATACTTGAGTGTCCTTGTTATTTGTTAACTTATTGTTTGTTCCACTCTCACTCTAACAATATTAATGAGAGAGTTCTATAGATAACTATTATTATACTCAAAGAGGATGATTGGCTTCATCAAATATCTTCCACAAATTAAACTAGTTTTTCATACAAGATATTTGAAACTATTCAGAGCGAAATGAAGAGGATAATGTATATTTCATAAGACCTCATAAATTTGCATTGATAATAATCATCTTGTCATTTAATTGAAGGAGAACTATAACAAAAACTGTAAGTACCCGTAAATTATTGATAGTTTCAAATCTAATGATTTCTATCTGTTTCTACAGTGGACTGTTTACATATGAGATGTTGTATAATTATATGAATTTGACGAATTCATGAGATTGACCTTACAATCGCAATAGAAATAAGAATAATTTATTACGATGAAGATCCATTCATGACATTATTGTGGTTTATTCGGTATGAAGAAGTAGCATATCATTGTATTAACTGAGTAAAGAGCTCACTTCAATATTTTGTTGGCATGATCCCTCGAAACCATTTTATAATGAGTACTGAAAATGGAAAAGTGACATCATGTAAACTCTACAAAGCAAGTGAAACATTTTTTCCCTGCTATTTTCATCGTTAATAATATTTCTAAAAAAATGAAGTAGCTCGTGAGCAACTCCCAAATCATTAAAAACTTAGCCATGAAACAACTGAACAAAAAATAAATCGGGCTACCGATTGAAAATACACAAAGTTCAATGGATCAGCCCACGAATCCATTTGGATTATTCAACGAAATCGTGATAACTTCACGGCTGACTCAACTTTTCGACAACCAAATTCACTCATAAAATAAAATTCCTGTATGTATTTTGTTCGTATCCACTTAGAAGACTTGATTCATGGCAGTAATACTAACTGGAATAATAATAAAAAATGGTTTTCACCGACTATTTTCGGGTATACAATGAGAGAATCATATTTTCAATAATGAAAAAGGAGAAATTAATTTTCTCGTTCCGTTGGAGCCAGGTCAGGCAGCAGGTGATGGTGGTTGTTTAAAGAGAAGGGGGTTGATGTGGTAAGGGGGTGGTTGCTGTGCCAGGGATGTGTTTACCCCTCCTTCACCCTGCATTGTGGAGAGCTCCCTTGCTCACTCCTATTCTCCTAGATTTATTACTAGCGGGAAGGACTCAGGTGCTTGCGGACATTTATCAAACTTTCTCTCCTGCTTACTGCTTTACATGCCAATAAAATTTCTATTGTCGATACCTCTTTCTAAACTCTTCTATAGCAGTATTTTTTATCTGAGTTAGATTTCATTCTATTATTCCTATAGGCTGTTATTGATGACAATAATTAAAAATAGTTATCATGAACAACTGTTCTCAAATCAATTATCTATTGTCAATCAAAAGTGAAATAACTCAATCAGAGTACAATGTTTGTAACAACTTATTTATAAATAGATAATCGACTGTACACGAAAGAATTATTGTTGCAGGTTTAGACGTTCAGCCTGAAGCCACATTCTAAAGCTAGACTATCATTTTTTTGTCGAGCGTGCATTGAACAAAGGCAGAAGGATGATAATAAAAAGTTTCGAAAACACATTCCAAGCGACGTCTTCCAATTTATTCATTGTTGAAAGACAGAAAGCTTTTTTTTAAGCTGATCATAGGAGAAGAAACATGATTTCAAATTGTATTGAACCAGGCATTGCGTGTAAAACCCTGTTGAAAAATCCTATTTGTTACAATAACTCATTGTAGAGTCTAATATGTTCATCACTGTACTGTGATGTCAGATTGACGATAATACATCGTTGGATTATATGTTAGAAAAAGACTCAAATAAATTGAGTTTGAAAATAGTATTCATTCATAGGGTGTAGATCTGTGTATTGGTCATTCACGAGAATTACATAATTTCAATAATTATTAACTTTTGATCGTGATTTTCAATTATTTGGTTGTTTTCAACACAATGAAACTTGAAAATTCATAGTTCTGTTGACTATATGGAGCAAGTAACCCATGTTTCTTTAGAGATATCACAGAATTCACTTTAGATTATATCATAGAAACTACTATTTCACAGGACAGCTTTGCACCCATTGTGATGAAATGCAGCTATTGTAGAACCGTAAATTCCCTGGGTGAGCACCATTCACTACAATAACTGTGTTATGAATCCGACCCAGTCTTATTTCAGACCTTGGAGCAAATTACTGAGGATAAGCGACAAGACTAAAGGATGATGTTAATCAACAATACATTAGAACATCCGAGTGACGAGGCCTTCTCCTTAATAGAGCTGTTATTCGCCTCGCCGGTGGCGGCGATAAGCCGGAGTCCAGTAATTAATCACGCAGCCACTATGTAGGAGAAGGGAGATCTTAGGGAAAGAGGCTCGCTATCCCTTCTTCACCACTGGCAAAACAGATCTGGAATCCACCTTGCAACAGCTTCAGCCCACTTCTACGAGTAGTGAACTTTGGATTTGACATCAACTAACTTGTAACGAGCAAATTCTGAACAGTGTTTCGATAATGGAAAACATCTTAGCTTCTCTTATATTCAATATTTTTAACAAACATAAGGATCCACTTGGTAAGCTCCTTACATAAAAACATCTTGTCACTGTTAATTTTTGAACATTTATGGCTCGCATGACGCATGAATTCAATGTAATGTAGCATAGAAAGCGGCTGATACTATCGCTGGTCTGATAAGCCAAAGGTCCTGGGTTCAATCCCAGTTGAGTACAAGATATTTTTCTCGAGCCACTCCCGTGTTTCGGAGGACACGTTAAGCCGTCGGTCCCGGTTGCATATAAAAAAAAAGCAGTCGTTAAAAAAGCGGCGAGGTGGAACTACCCGTAAGGGTCTCCCCACCACGAAAAGCCATACGAATTTACTTTACTATCGAAGATGATAATATTTGGATTACTCAAGGTATTTAGTAAGCAAGCACCATGCTCTCTAGCCTTTCAGGTTTCTAAGTTATTGAGGTAACTATTAATTATTCTGGAAACACTCAGGTTGTCTAATTATCTTGGGATTACTGAACACAAGAACTGTATCTGAGATCAAGCAGTATATCTAGAAATACTGTTCATAATATATTTTGCTGCTGATTGAATGAGTTTCAAAATTACTTGAAAATACTTCAAACATCATTAATCTATAAATATTCGGTAAAAATCATACTAGCAACACTTGGTCTATGCATAGCACTTTTAACTCATTCTACAAGAAATTCCAATAACCTTAAATTGAAATTAGCTAAAAATTCCTAGTTTTCAATTTTATAAATTTTAGTTTTTAAAAGATAAATCTGAGAAAGTTATTAGCACATGAGTGACGTGATTCCTCGACTAAACCACCAATATTTCAAGGAAGAAATAATTTGATGTTGATTTTTGTAATCTAACTATGAGTAGAAACACAAATTCTTATGTTCAATTGCTCATCTATTCATTTACCTAAGATAAGGCAACCAATCAAACCTCGATTATTCTATGCTCAAAGAATATGCTAATAAGTAAAAAATAAATAAATAAAAGAGTTTTGAAACTGCTACTTTTAGTTGATGCATTGATACTAGGGAAGAACCTTCAATCTTATTTGCTCCTGCATTTCTGCTAGTTGATTTTCATCAAGAAAGTTGACTCTCGCAATGAAATTATGAGCTCCCATCGAACTAAAAAAATCTATATTTTTATTGGAATATATGGGAAAAATTGCAAAATAATGTTCTTGATTTGATCTAGTGGCTAAATTTACTGATCGCATGTATCTGAAAAGTTGAAACAAATCTTCTTCGAATAATTCGATCATTCCCAATGTATAGAACACTGAACTTGAACTCTGATAACCAAAATCAAGTTTAGTCTGATGAGGAATGAAAATTCAATTCAAAGGAGTTTCACAAGCGATTACTTTGTTCTGTCCTACTTTTTCATTGCTGGTTTTTTCAAGTCTTTTACCATTTTTTACACTCCAATGAATCAAGTTCATAGGAGAAGCATTTTCACGTCAACAATCTTTACTCCAGAGAAGATGGAGGAGTAATATGTTTTACATCCCACTGACTTCGTTCGTTTCTGTTGCAATACATGAATTTGAGATCCACTCCATTGCTAAGATGTTCATGTAGATCCTTTTATCTGATCCTACAGATTCAACAACTATCATCGTTCAAAATCCTTAAATAAAATGGGTGGAGATGGTAGGCTTAAAGATATCGAAGAGAAAATGCTTAATAATGCACTTGTGGCAACATCTGTACTTATAACATTTTATTTCAAACAAAATAATCATACAAAATTGTGGTCCTTATTGTGTTATATCTGTATACCAAAACATAATAATTGGAATGTTCCTATATATAACGAAAGTGAGCGATTGTATTAAAAAATACATTAGAAGCTTGAACTTGGAACTTGACCTAATTTATAATTTGAGCCTCATAATACGTAGAGCATAGAAATTATGGATCAATCCCATTAATAAAAAATGCTAGTGATATGTCACAGATATCGAATATTTTCTTATATTTATATCTTTATGATTTCCAAAGCAACCTCAAAAGGTACATTCGAACAGCTTGTGATAGAGTGAAACTTATTGCTGAAGTCGGGAGCTCAGAGAAGTGTAGACGAGCTGCAAGAGTGTTTAAGTTGCCCTAACCAGTTCAGATAGAATTTTCACTGGTTCACACTGCTATTATTGATCTCGTTTTGCGCAACTTGTGTCGTTCTAGCTCTCGTCGAGTAAACTACCTTGTAACCAAAAACAAGGTCACTGATAGATGAAAAAAGACTAAAAATTAATTTCGAATGATTGAATTTATAATCATAAATTTTTACAAATCAATCATAATTTATTGATAGATATGTCTATGTATAAAGCATTTCTTTAGCTATGCTTAGCATTGAAGCATTGGCCACAAAATTAGTGGGTAACTATTATTGAAGCGTTACTAATCGAACAGGTGACAATCTGAGAGGAGTGATAGGAGGCACAAGGCAAGAGTGTCAAATTCATGCGGTGTAATAACATCCACTCCCATCATTGGTAATAATACCATCCATATTCATGGTCTCTTGTGAGTGTAAAAATATGGCATTTGAAGAAAGCTAACGTGCTAGAATACCAATTGGGCATCCAAATTATAAAAACATGTCAAAATCGATAAAAATTTAAAAAGAAAATTGTACATGGTGTTCTCTCCAGCTCCTATGGTTGAACGTGTTTGTCAAACGTCATTGCAGTCAACAATCTGACAAACATGAATAAACATGGAACTCTGATGGCTTAGATTCGGTGAGCTCACGAATTCATTCAGAGCTCGCTCTCGCTATTAATTTTCCATAGAGCTTCCAATGAAAAATGGGGCCAGGATATCCACCGTGTAACCGGCATTAGCAATGAATTCATTGGGGGCGGAGAGCTGTGAACAGAAAATCAGGACATACAAACGATTCTCACTTTTTAATGGAGATAAAATTCAAATAAAGCTTCAGCTTCCGTCTCCAATCCAATGACTATGATTCATAAGGGAAATGTGCCATTTCGATGAAGTAAATTATTTTATATGCAAAAACATGAAGATAGAATATGAATATTATGTTGAAATACGTCAATAAATGCGTTATTATTCCGATTTTTTTTAAAGAACTTACAAAGAACAATATTTGAATAGGGCTCAATCAATTCCAAGAGATGTATTCAGAGTATATCGATTGATTTTGTGCTAAAAACATTGACAAAAAAACTCCAAATGAACATTTTGTTTACTGTTTTCTTTTCTATTCTTCGAACAGCCCAAAAAAATGCTGAAAATGATATTATCGTTTGACCTGGCTGGCTCAGGTCTGGTGTCAGAGTTTTCAGGTCACACCTGAACAAAGTTTATGGGCTGTTTAAAAAACTTTTTTAGGCAGCCGGGACCGACAGGCTTTAGGCTTTGCGTGCCCTCCGAAACACGGGAGTGGACTCGGGAAAATATTTCGGTCAGACAGGGATCGAACCAAAGGCCTTTGTGTTGGCAAGCTAGCGCTTTCAACCCACTAGGCTACGGCCACTTGGGAACAATACTCAATCTTGAGGAAGGAAGAAACATTCCCGCTCATATGTAATTGTGTTATAGACATGTCATATTTTCAATATGTTCGATTGATGTCTTTGATATCTAGTATCTTCAATGATGTAGACAAATCCAAAAAATGTCAACCAATCAAACTAAATTCCTATGAAAGGAAGCCAAACAATCATGGTGTCGCTGCTGCAGATAATTGAATTGATAGAGATGTACTGGTTTAATTGCCATGAGTCAATTTAACTTGTCATAAGGCTCTATTCAACTATTCATTCGACCCTTTCAAGCACTTCATTAAATTTAATATGCTCCAAAGTAATTAATTTCGAAATTTATTTAATGCTACAAACTATTCCGGAAACCTCCGCTACTATGGATATTCACAACTGCATCAAATAGCTAGTGGTTCAGAACCCACTAAAACTGTAGGTCCAACTCATCAATCACCATCAACCAACATTACCCACGAACAGGTCTAAGACCTATGCTTCATCCTCAAAAAAGTCGATGAATGCCACAACACAAAAATATTGTGTTTATGATGAAAATCGAACACTCATCTTCTAATTGCCGGTTAACCACTAGCCAGCATGCACAGCATTAAAGGGGTTTATGTTAGTATTTAACAATTTAGTAAAAATGTTATTTATATTTAGCAATTTAATAAAAATTGTAACATCTTTCTGAAAAAGTCAACATACCTCCTCTTTTTCTAACTTGTGAATCTCGAGAAAAAGTTGAATGAATAGTAAGAATGAGACGGGGAGAGGAGAAGAGATGATTGTGATAGCGGATAAGATATGATGAGCAAGATCATCAACCTTGTGTAAATATTTTAGGACGAGCGAGAATATCATTCGGAAGCAGTGGGGCTTGTCAAAGCAAAGGACAGTGGAGATGATTGAAAGTGGATGCTTGTGGCTGGTTATTTCCCAGCAGACTCGTTCATCGCTTTTTCCAGTCGACCACAGCTGAAGGCCGAAGGCTGAGGGCTGAAGCCACCACGGTGTTCGGTTGGATCGTCTTTCTTATTCAGCGTTGCTTATTCATCTATCACGCTCCGCATGCAGATCTCCTACTCTGCCGAAAAGAGAGGTTAGCAGCGAAAGGAGGCTCCAAGGTCCTGGAGCCGATCTCGAATGTAGTTGTGCGGTAGCTGACATAGCTGCTGTTTCGAAGAGTGGAGGAGGAGAACGAGGGGGCTCAGATGATAGCGTTTCGAATTCAGTGGGCGTCCGGTGATCTTGCCGCAATCAGAGTCGGTCGAGTGTACAAGCGCCCGCTTTCACACTTGGCTTGGCACGACCCCATTGACAGGCTCAAAAGAGGAGTCCTACTCACTCTTTCACCCCGTCCCACCCCCACCCCATCGTCACTCCAACCAACCGCTAACTGCTTTTCTTCTCCTCAAGAGACTTTTCTAAATAATTGGGTTAACATTTAGCGGAACATAATCTAACGAGGAGGGTTGGCAAGAACAAGCGAGAACCCTCCCATTGCCATTGCTCTTGTACACAATCACTTCGAATCTGTCGACTACGCATTATTACGTCATTCTCCCAACCCAAGTTGATTTCGAGTTCACCCGACATGAATACTTGGTTGCTTTCTCAAAAATAATGCAATCACGAGAAGAGTCTGAACCCTACGAATTCAGTCTTTGGTTAGCGAGGCTTTAAACGATTCTATGATTTTTCTGGACTTTAAAAATGAAAAAAGGTGGAACATTCAGGAATACAATGATAGCGCATTATTTAGAGATACAATAACAAAACTTTCTAGCTGGGGCACTCGCACCGATAAATCATTTATTCATATTCCGCATATTTTTCGTTTCTGTATAAATAATGATTCATTCATTCATTCTCATCTCATATCAATTTCGAAAACTGGAATGATATTATAAGAGGAAATTCACTAACTAACCACACATTCCCTGCAAAGTACGTGAATATTAATTCCGATATACTTTCCCCATTCTTCGTTGAAATCAATCAAATATGAAAAATATTATTAACCCAGTTGCAATAAAATTAGTTTCTAGCCTACGTGTCAGTTTTTTATTGCTCTAGAGCAACTTTCACCGTCTCATTACTATAAAAAACTTTATTGACAAGATTCCAATAAAAACAATATTGATAAAATCAATATTTCACCGAACTCTTTGAGAAAAAAATGAAAGTTCAAATGGAAAAAATAATATTGAAAAGACATGGAATAATTTAAGCTCATGAATACTTAGAACTTACTTGACAGCATTATTTTTTGTTTGGTTTTTTGTAGATTACGTCTTGGTGACTCCAGTTAATAATTGGAGTATAAGACAAGTCAGATCAACAATTATACAATCTTATACACTAGTTACCATAATTAATTACTATATCAATTTGTTGAGGTGAGGCTTAATTTATGAATGATAATAAACAATATCTGTCATTCTCTGTTACTGTCACTCTGAGTCTTCTTTCTGCATTTTTAAACAAAATAATTATATTCGAATGATATAATATTCAAATTCCTTTGTTTTAAGCTGTATAATTCACCAAAAATCTGGAAATCCAACCTTAGCGTAGTGAAGATTGTAGTATTATGGTTGTTAATTTGGATACGGTCTGGCATGTGTAACACAAGAGAAGCATTCCAGAAAGTATTGAAATAAATTTAGCTTTCACTTGCAGTTTGGACTTGTTATTCATCTGCGAAAAATGGGTGAATCTTGGCAGCAGCTCAATTTAAATACAGAAACTTCGCGCGGCGGGTTGAATCTCAATGATGAATAATGAAAGGTTTCTCGTCCATTAAGCATGCCGTAGCTTTTAACGCTGGCCAGGCGGGTGGCTTCATACAGGCCGAGAAGTTCAGCAAAGCGAATACTTTCGACGCAGATTTATGACAACTTAATTGCTGCAGCACTTTTTCACAATCTTGAACACAAACCAACTCAGCAGCCAACAATAGTCTGGTCCCTGTTTGCTTATAGACTAGGCTGAACATTTTGTTAACAAACCAGCGTCTTTTTGAGTTTGAATATACACAATCAAGTTACATCAGTAGTCACATAAAAGTATCATTGAAATATGAAATCTGAATCTGAAACATGAAATTGAAAAATATGAATCTAATTCTGGGCTGATAATGACATCTTAATCTTCATCATTAAAGAAACGAAGATGAAATCCTTATTAGAGTTATGATCCTCAAAAATCAATATAACTTTTTATGTTTAATTTATCCAAAACTCGAATTTTTTAGGTCATTACGTTTAAAATTATAATATTATAAAAGGCACTTAATAATCACCAAGGGTAGAATATGAATAATGACTCACTCATTTAAAAGACAATTTTGATTATTATTATTATTATTAATAATAGTCGCTTGGCAACAAAGTCAGGTCGTCGTATTTGCCAGCTTATTTAGCATCAAGTTACACAGAGTGAACCTAGGAAACGAACTACTTTCACACCTAATAGTTTGAATGTTATTCAAGAAGTATATGTGATTGTAGAAATTAAAATGAGTATTAAATAAATTCATCGAAAAATATACCAAAGTAAGCAATATTCTAACTACTCCTGACGAGATTTGGATTATAACTACTCAGGTTGTTTTGAGACAATTATTATAAGTATTAAAAAGTATTATCATAATAAAACCTTAAAATTTAATTGACTAAAAAATTCATTTATGGTTCAAAATCTTGATAAAAGTTTCGAAAAATTTTTTATAAAATTATTTTTAAAATTTTAATTTTTCTAAAATCTATGTACTTTTTCTAAAAGCGATGCATCTCTTGAAAAATCAATTTAATTGAATTCTTGACTACAATTTCTCATACTCATTTCAAGCTCATACAATAAAACCCTCTAGGCCAGAAATACAAACTTCTAAAGGGCTGATTCACTCCATTCAAGTGTACCTATGTGTTGGAGAATTAACCAAATTCTGCTTCCGCTTTACCTTCCATCTCAGCTTACACGTGTCAATAAGCAAGTGCTCGTTATCAGAAATATCCCTCGGTTTGGGACATGAGTCACGCTGAGTGGAAACTCACTGGCTGGCATATCTGCTCCCAATTAAGAGGCAAAGTGTTTATTTATGTTGCAGAGTCCATGTTTGCACAGTTGTTGGGGTAAGAAAGTTTGCATAGTAAATTTTGCGTCTCCGTTGAGCTGTCTGTCCATTTCAGTCCACTGTAGCACCGCACTCACTCTAACATTCACCTTTCACAACAATGCACAAACAATGGCTAATTTTGCAAAATGTTCTTCTTATGCAAGTTGCTATCATTCCATTTTCAGAGTTTAGATGAGCACTGGCCTCTCTACTATTATTCCTGCCTCTATTCTCATTGTGTTTAAAAAGTTAATAAGGTTGACCCTTGAATTATATTGACTAGTTGGAAGTTTTGTTTTTCTTGGGACATTATGAATCAGATGTGTTACAAGGTTGATCCAGATTGATAAAAATTACAGATAACATTGAATGACAGATCTTCAAAAGTTGTTCAAAAATGGATTATAAAATCCAATTAATAAATAATAAGAACGTACAGGCCCCACAATTTTTATTTCTGAAAATTATCATATAATCATTTTATTGCCCAATTTCAGTTTGTTATTTCCACAGCAGCAAGTTTAGTAATTTTTTTTTTGCTCGAATGTTTCAATCAAAATTTTATATTTCAATTGTTTTAGTGTTTTTTCCAGTGAACTTTTAAAATCAGTAGTCTTGTGAAAAATGAAAAGAGACGTTTTTCGAATTTCATTTTTCGAATGTCTTTTTAGCGAATCTAAATTTTTAGTGTGGATTAATCTAAAGGTTTTGGATGAAATAGCTCAATCAAAATTTGTGAAGAGAGCAGTTTTTGACTCTGATCTGTTACATCTTTGCCTTTATAAATAATTTGTCTATATAAATGAATAAATAATTTGCTTCGATGCCTGTTTTAAGACAGTTTTACAATATATTTGATTTATGTAGTCTATTATTAGAGACTATAGTGTTCTATAATATAAGAGTGACTATAGAGACTATAATATCAGAGTGAAATTTGTTGGCAAGCTTCATAAGGTGATATTTCTGTACGATTCGACTAGAGTGGTGCGTGTAACTTCTTTAAAATAATTTATAAATTATAAAAACTGGTGATTGATTCATAATTTTATGATTCATGATGAATAATATGCCATAAACTGTTGGCCCACGCAAAAAAATTCATTTTGCCCTTTTTACCTTATAACACTGAAAAATATATTTCAGCAGAACTACTTAATTGGATTATCAATATTAACATTTACCTTAATTTGTGAAGATTTTTCTATTCTAAAAATGTGCTATTTCGTGTGATGTATAACAAGGCCTGGTCTGCTCATGATTCATAAATTGATGCAAATCAGCTCGTTATTTTATAGTGCAGTTCTATGACATGTAATAAATTATTGGATAATGGAAACCAAATGAATTTTAATAATGCATTATCGTGGCATTATCACATCAGCTGACTTCATTTTGTATTTTATCTACGACCATGTCATAATGTATACATTACAGTTTCACAATTGATGCCAAAACAGCTGTCTTTTCGAAATGCTTTTTGAAACCCGTTGCATAATGAGCTCATTATAGTACAGGTTCTATATTATAACACGGGTTCTGGACCAATCAGAAGCATTTTTGATGGAATCAATATCGTAATTCAATATTGTGAAACTATCAGCTGATTTGATCAAACTGCTACACCAGCTGCTTTAACCTAACAATCTACTATAACTTCTCGTATTTGAGATGAGAGGTTAGGTATCTCTGACAGTCACAGGTAAAATGAAATTGTTTTAATTAAATGTATACTAGTGGTCGTAGATAAAATAGTGTATGCAACGATTTTATTTGGCCATTAAAGCACTCGTGAGATATTTATAACACTCGCATTGGCTCGTGTTATAACTTACATCTAACTCGTGCCTTAATAAGGGTCAAAATAAAATCGTTGCATAAACTACTATTTTCTCACAATGGGCTTTTAAACTTTATCGGATAATAACAAGATTGTTTCAAATCACTATCAAATAGATTCTTTTAACTCACTAACATCTTTTAAAGAATAACCTTCAATTTCTTGTGATCTCTGCAGCAGTGTAACGCTATGAAATGGAGCTGTTATTGAAAATAGTTTTATATCAATCATCGTCGTCGTCATCTTCTTTCAAGGCCTAGGCAATAATGCCTGTTCCAACTTCAAAAATTCTCCCATCTTTTTCTTAATCTGTCAATACTCCTTTTCCTGTATTAGGCTATTTCTTTTATTTTGCAGCCCAAGTAGAAGAAAAAAGAGCAGAGAAGGTAGTCAGCTAATGAGTGGAGAACCATCAATCAAAATCAATTCATTCTATTTGCCATACACAAGATCAAAGTAAGGGTGCTTGCACAGTGGAACATCAAATTTTATACTCAATATATAATCAACCCCCATGACACAATAAAACAACTCAAGATTCAAGTTTTTGAAACTACAAGTAATACTAGAATAAAAACTTTTTCTTCAATTGAAAATGAATAATGAATAACATTAAATAAATTGAAAACAGAGTAAAGCAACACTAAATTAATAATTATTATGCTGGAATTAGAACTCACTCTTCAATTGAAAATAAATAATGAATGAATAAGTAACTTTTCTGTTACTTATGCAATGTAAATAAAATTTGAATTTGAATGAAAATTTGAATAGATGAATAGAAAATTGAATGGAGCAACAATAAATAATGATTGAATTGAAGAAGGATTAGTGATTGGCCGCTTGCTTAGCGAGGTGTCAAAGCGATCGTGATTTTCAGTCACGAGCACTTGGGAGGGTGACCGGAAAAAAATAATATGACGTTACCGGTAACTATCACTTCCCGCGGTGGCTCGTAACACAGCCAAAAATATAGGTCCAACTTATCAATTTCCATCATCCAACTTATTACCACGCAACGTCTCAGACCTATGTGGGCTTCATCCTCAAAAACAAAATTGACATCATCAGCACGAAAAAAGATAATATAAAAATAGGAAAATAACTAATATATTTTTTTCAGAGGATGAAGCCCACATAGGTCTGAGACCTGTGCGTGAGTAATGAATTGGATCATGGTGATTGATGTGTTGAACCTGCAGTTTTAGGTGGGTTCTGAACCACCAGTATAGAAGATTGTTAGTAGATCTCATATTTTCTCAATAATTCAATTCTTAATAATTTTGATCAAATTGACTTGAATGAGTCTAATTTCTATTATCAAGCTAGTGTCAAGTGTATCCAAATTTTCACCCACTTTTTAAAGTTCTTGTAAGAGCTCAGAACGAAAATGCGTGATTGAATCTCATGAGAAACGAGTTGATTGTTGTTTGCATTGAGTGGATGGTGAGCTCTTTTGACATAGAGTGTCCCACAAGTGACGCGATTTCCCAGTACAAAGCACATGTTGTGTGAATGCGAGAAGATAGACAGCAGAATAGAGCATGCAGCAGCCACTATCATGCAGTGCGTAGAGGCCGGCTCCCTGTTCAAATATGCAGTAGCAGCCGAACAACGCCTTTCGGCTCCCGAACATCGGGCTCCAGTTTCAATAAGAAGCAGATTATTAAGGTGAGCCAAGATTAAGCGAGGCGTAACAGTTCGGGTCGTTTGACCCTCCCGCAGACTCGAGTTTCCACCTTCAGCGAAGTGATTCCTGTTTAAGCCCTTTTGCGCCAGCTATGCCTAAAATTGAATACATAATTGAATCGCAAGAGACGTCGCTCAGTTTAACCTTACGAAATACGATCGATATCAGACCCACGGTTTCTACTAACGCAGCGGGTAACGAGCGTTCAATGTACTGGAAAGCACTAAGAGGGTACGAGCCATGTTTACAGTTGAACACGATATTGGATTAAAGCGATAACGCGGATTATTCTATTCATCAATTCAAACAGATAGGAGAGTTGAGAAATTTTATCTGTGAGCAAAGCACCTTAATCAACTACAAAGGAAATGAGTCTGACCATTAGAACACGAAATCAACACCTTTTGAGAATGATAGTACACAAGAGTATCTACTATCCTCATGAAGATGTTATAAGCCCAGTATATCCTTTATATCCTGCTACACAGACTCAACAACACACCGCTATCCACCGTCAATTACAACACTGAACTAAATACAATAAAATACCTAGCACAAGAAAACGGCTACAAACACGACCTAATTGACAAACTCAATCATATAATAATCAAACAGACTAGCAAAAATCTTCATAAAAAACCGGCCACACCATTTCATTCAAAACAAAAACAAAATAAAAAATGCACTTACACTCAAAACCACACTGAACACAAACAAATGCGATCTCCCAGCGATCTGCAAACTGAACTGCTCTAATTGTAACAAATTCTACATGGAACAAACAGGCCGCACATTCAAACAACGTTACAAGGAACATTTTCAAGCCCTGACATCAAAAGCTGAATCGAATTTCGCCGACCATATCATTCAAACTGGACACACTTTTACTAACATCACTACCAACCTACACATTCTACATATAAAATCTAAAGGACACGAACTCAACACCTTGGAACAATTTGAAATATACAAACACACCACACACAATAAACAAAACATCCTCAACGAACAACTAAATTTTAAATCACACAAACATTTTGATCACATCTTACAAAAACCACAATTATTCTTCTAACCAAAAAACTGACATCGAAGATCAAGGAACACACGCCTCTGAAAATGGATCTCAAAGATTCGAAAGCGCTCGGCCTACAGAGTAAGTAGATTCTACCTATTCTTAATGAATATTTGACTGCAAGTCGTTAAATTCACATAAAAAGTTAATATTAACAACGCAGTTCGTCATGGAACAAGAAATCCAGGAATTTATATCCTTTATTTACTATCCTTGTGTAGATAATATTCTCTCAAGACCTGTTCAGTCTTAATTGTAGTTCCGTAATGTAGCTCCATCGCATAACATCACTCTATAACATCACTCCATAACATAGCATTAGTTGATCGTCCCACAACAGCACACCATACACACAATGATAAGATAATTACGCGTCGGCACGATATTAAGCAAAAAATTTCACGGGGTTACGATGTTGAGTTGAGTTACGATGCTGCCTGAACGGGCCTTCAGAGGATTCTCTATCTACTATTTTTTATATCTTTACGTATGAATTTATAATCTATATAAGCTTAAGATAAACTTCTAGTAAACAGAAAAGTTTTTTATTTATTTCCTGTATAATTTCAAGAGTCTGCTTCAATTGGAAACATGTTTTCTAGCATTCTATAAGAATCTGATGAATTTATGAGACGTTTGATAAATTTATTATTATAAGTTTGATTGATGTTCATAATGATATAACAACCGAAACTAGTTTCTCAATATTTTTTTTAATAAATGTGATTGAGACAATTTCGTCTAACTACTCATTATTATTTAGGATCTGTAATGTTTTCCATGGCGAAATACTTAATGAACAATCATCTCCAATATATGTGAGTAAAACATAATTTAAAAGTGAAATACAGTGTCAGTTTTAATATTAGATTATTTGGGAGTCAAAATACAACTATTGTTCAATAATAATAACTAACCTGGCATTGAACTCACATTTTTCAATTTATACCTACAATTGCAGATATTCAATGTAATGGTAATATTGATGTATTATAAAGGTAGATTTAATGTGATGGTGATTTAATTTAAGGTGATGCAGATTTAGCCAGCCTCACAAATAGGTCTTAATGTTCGGTTGCAATTCGGAAGTGAGATGACTGCTCTCCTCTGAACCCTCTGATACAATATACAATGTTTTAGTAAGTGTTTATCTCACAGTTAGAACAAAAACAATATTTTTTCATAAAATAAAAGTTACGATTGGATCGCTCGCACGTTAAAAGAGTAATAATAATAATAATAATAATTATAATAATAATAATAATAAAGGTCTTGCTGAGAACAACTCCAATGTCATTGCTTGGATTAAAGTTTTATTTTATTTTTATTTATTTATTTATTTTTTGTTGATTACGTCTTGGAGACTCCAGTAAAGGAGTATAAGACAAGTCAGATCATCAATTTATTATACACTAGATACCATAATTACTATATAAATTAGTTGAGGTGAGACTTAATTTTGATGTGAAAGGAACTCTTGTACACTATGAAAAGCTTCATCAACTAAATATTTTTTCAATTGTTTTTTAAATATCTCTATATTTTCAAGACTCTTTAAAAACTGCGGTAGCTTATTGTAGAATTTCCTACCAATATAACTAGGTTTTTGTTTGAATAAGCTACTATTGTGACTCACCAAGTGATAATCTCCTCGGCATCTTGTATTATAATCATGTACGTCAAGATTTTGGTTAATATCATTCCTTTTTACATATAAAGTAGCTTCATTCACATATAAGCAGGGTACAGTTAGGAGACCAAGTCTCTTGAATAACGGCCTACATGAATCCAATCTATTTACTCTTTCTATACACGTAACCGTTTTCTTTTGGATCTTAAACACCCTATCAAAATTTTGTTTTGGTGAATTACCCCATACTATGATAGCATACCTAATATGTGACAGTAAGAGCCCATGGTAAGCTGTAAAAAGTAACTTTTTGTCATTCAATTTAGCGAGCTGTCCCAGGACAAATACCCCAGATGAAATTTTACAACATATTTTCTCAATGTATGGAGCCCAGGTCGATCGTCTATCCAACAAAACTCCTAGAAATGCAATGTTTTCTTCCTGGTCTAGTTGATTATCGTTTACAAACACGTTTATAGTCCTATCTTCATTTGAATTATGTTTGTTTTTGAATTGAAGGTATTGGCATTTTTTACTATTTATTGTTAATTTCAACTGATTTAAGAATTGGACAATGGAGTTGAGTTGAGTTTGGAAGCAGAATAGAGCACGGAATGCGAGTAAGTATGATAGATAACTATGAAAAATATGGGGGAAAATTTATTGCAAAGTGTGTATGAATGTTGATGCAGTAGGCTACTGAACATTTATTGTCAGCGGGTGGTACACACAATTCTTCTACCTCGGTCTTTACACTCACCATTCACTTCATATCTCTCACAGCCATGACTGTGATGGTCGAGTGATAAAGGTACTTTTCGGCTTCATGACACTGTCTTACCTCAACATTTCATCTTAACTGACCACGTATTACTTCAAATCTCTCAGCCAAGTCTACAATCTCTATCATCAACTTCTCTTTCAAGCCTCTCTTTCTTACTTCCTGTTTCCGTCATCTTCTTTTCTTTCTCGCCCTCTTCCTCACCTCATCAGTACTTTGGTTCTACAATCCCAGTGGTGCTCTTCCAAATTCTGTTATCCATGAGGGGTTTTGAAGCTGAAATCCCCTAGAAGTAAGCCTCGACGTGCTTTTGCGCATTTAAAATGTGAGGTTTTCAATGGTTTATTCATTCACTCACTTCATAATCAAATTATATATTTTCGAGAAGAAAAGCTATAAAAATATAATTCAAGTGGATATTAAAACATTTGGGATTATTAGATCATAATAATTAAAGTGAATAATAATTAAACAATCTTTAAACTACTAAACTGATCAAATCTACGAAATTAAGTCATTGCCCACACTATTGAGCTCAATAAACTAAAGTCTTAAGGTGAAGCATTCATTCAAACCGCCCACATAGGTCTGAGACCTGAGCGTGGGTAATGAGTTTGATGATGGTGATTGATGAGCTGGACCTACAGTTTAAGGTGGGTTCCGAACCATCGGGTGGTGATTTTACAGCAGAGAACAGTGTATTTCTTGCTGGCCAATCTAATCGGTCACCCTTACAAAGAGTGCATAGGAGAACGCAGCTTATCTCTATCTGATTGAACAGATTACCCGCTACGGCTCACGGCTATCACTTCCCTAATTCAATAGAATATCTTCCACGTGCCACATGCAACCATTAATTTCAGCCTATTTCAGCTAAAAATCCCATGTAGGATCGTCATCATTCTAATATTATTCAGCACGTATTCACTGAATATACCTGCACAATTAATTTCTGCACTAGTAGTCCTTATTGACTACAAGTTGTTTAATTGTTAACCATTCGTGATAATTCCAACAACGAATTCATTTCATTTACAGCATTAAAAAGAGAATGATCATAGAGATGAGTATTAGTGAATTCTAACAGAGATATCAGTAAATTTCAACAATAATAATAATAATAATAATAATATATGGTCAATGGAGGCTATTGATTCAATTATTATCTCTGGCTTAAGCGAGTTCAAACGATAATGCAATTTCTGCATACAGCATTGATCTGCCGATACTCGGTTCTAATATCCAAGGGTCTAGTAGGATTAATACAGATTCACCTGGATTTCCATACGACGTTTTTGTGGAAGCAAAGCTTTTTATCGAATGAGCACAACGTACAGCAGAGCTACTGTTCTCTTCATTGAAAATGATTATTGGTTTCTAAACTAGATGTGCGGTACCGTGGAAATGAAACAAACGTGCAATTTTCTACACGTGAAAGGTTTGAATTATTATATTATTCCTTTTTGATACGAAATAGAGGAAGTCAAGATTCCAAGATTAAAAATAATTATTTCAGAGAGAAATACTTCTCCAATCTGTGTCCACATTGTTTAACCACAATATGCTTCACCTTCTTTATTTAATTGATAGAATTATTATGAGTTATAATACTGATGTACTTAATTGTTTTTCAAGAACCTCTTCTCCGGTAAAATGCATTGGAACAGAGCTGAGCTCATTCGCAATTGATTTGGACTAGATAACATTTTTGGTAGTAGAAAATAAGCTCGGCTGTCATTCACTCTAATTTTCAACGAATATTCTAATATTCTTCCAAACTTTATACAGATCGAGTTTCTTGGCCAATACAATTGGCCCACTCCTTCATATTTTTAAGACGGAAGTAAAATGATAGATTGCATTGAATTTTGCAATACGTTTCAAAATAGTATTTTGAATTATCATCAGCTTTAGGTGAATAAATGTGGTATCTTCTCATTAAAACATATCTTTGGTACTTAAAATTTAAATTCGGTGCTAGCTAGTAATAGTGGGTCATATTCTTATGTTCTAATTTCTCTTCAGTTGATTCTTGTACAGTAATATTTCCTTTACTTTGTTTTTTCTTTTCAAGTGAATCACTTGTCTTTTTTCTGTCTCCTGTATTATACTGTATCTATACAGTAGTAGTATAGATATACTAATTTCATTGAAAATTGTGCACTAGTGTACATTTATATATATTTATTATTATAAATGTAATTAGTATTAGAAACTGTATGAAGCTAAAACGTACTAGTTGACAATCGAGGATAACAATAATTTGGTACATTTCAAATTTCAATAATTTGGTGCTTGTAAATTTTTGTGAATTATGACCACTTATGGAAACCTCATATTTCCATATATTTTTGGCTCATATTTAAATATCAAAGTTTGTCATATTAATTTTGAATGGTTAACTCTTGAATTGGGCAAAGTAGACTAGATTAGCTGTGAAATTATTATGAATGATATGATTATTATTTATTATTTGTGATACTGGACTTGAGATTCTTTCTTGGGAATGTTATTTAAATCAGTATCCTCAAATCGGCCGTTTCTTGTTACCTTCTTCTAAGATAAGGCAAAAATAAGTTGCCCTTTGGCCCTTGGCAAAATTAGTTCTTTGCAAGCGAGTTCTACTGCCCGGGGGGCTCACTAGTACATTATGTACCATATAATCACAGCAGTACTCTTTCCAGGGAGGCAGGGATTAGCTTGTTGTTAACCCTATGTATGATTCTATTTATTACTCACTAGCTGGCCCGACGCGCGTTGCTGCGTTCTCATAAAAAATTCTTGAGTTTATTATTTGTCTCCTCCCACTGAGGTTAAATTTCAAATTTCAACCTTCTAGGACTATTAGGGAAGAAGTTAGTCCTAGGGCTCTTCCAGATGATCAGAGAGGCCTCCTTCGTTGTTTTCTTACACAGTAAGACCTTACTCACCACCTCTCAATGAACATTTCAAATTTAAACCTTCCACGACTATTAGGGTAGAAGCTAGGTTTTTTATTTTATTATTCGCCACCTCCTACTGAGAGTGCATTTTAAATTTCTAGCTGCATTGGTTAACAGATGTCATCAACCCGGCATAATTATTACATTTCATCATACCCAGCTATTTATGTTTCCTACATACTGCAAGGCACGGTATCCTACATGCAAAGTTTTTGCGTTCCAGACAGCGTAAATAACGCGCCGCTAAGGGGCCTGCCATATGATTAAAAACTACCGTATTGTCTTCTATCAGCTGTTCCTTGAAGCTGTTTGGCCGGCAAGTTCTGTAGGTTAGGTGAATGATGATTTGCAAAATACACAAACAGCTTGTCCATCGAAACAGCATGTACAGCAGATCGAAAAATTTCAAATTATTTTTCATATGATTAAAAGATCCCAGTAAGCTAGCTAGCCATGCTTACATGGCAACACATCATGCTTTGCATAGGCAAAACTTTAACCCCCTAAAAACACCCCTAAAATTGCGAATTTTGAAAAATCCTTTCTTATTGCACGGTGAAATCCTATAAGGATTGTTCATACGAAATTTCAAGTTCATAGGCCTAGTAGTTTTGGCTCTGCGTTGATGAGTGAGTCAGGGTATCATCCTTTTATAGTTATTACTCATCAGGTGTGACTGTCATTACTAACTCTCAGTTGGTGAGCCTGTGCCATCTAGCGGGACGTTCCAGAACTAATTTCATTCAATGCTTGTTCTATTGCAGGAGGAGTACAAGTGCATGGGAATGAAAGAAGCTTCGAACTTTCAATATTGGATTATTTGAGCATTGCCTGTAGAAAGAAAATTAAAAAGTATTGAAAATTCTCGGAAAAATCACACCCCAACAGAACAGAAAATTAAATTATTCAGGTGGACTAATATAATCTGAACAGGAAGGGTTTCCACATCTAGTTTGAAGCTTTGCAGGTCAAGGTTCATAAAATTATGTTCAGCTGGATTGAATGAAATTCATTAAAACTTAAATGATCATTATAAAGTTTTGCTATTATTTTGTTTTATTATTGTTATCATCAATAAAACAAAGAAATAAATTAATTCTTCTTCAATTAATGGGCAGTTCTATCGTTCAAACAATTTTTCATAGTATTCTGCTAGAGCTTGACCAAAACGGAATTTTAAGAAGTAAAAGTTCCTTCCTAACTAGGATTTTCATATTAAGGAGGTCTTACTACCAGCCTAAAACGCTAAAATTAGCGATTCCTCTATTACGAAGTCATGAGCCTTAACATGTTTAATCAGTTATTCCTGGAGCTAGGCAGGGATGAAAGTGACTCAAAACCTCCTCCTGAAACATCCTGTACGTCAATTTTTCTGTTACCCAACATGAAAACATGAGAAGTGCGACGAAATAGCGAAAAATGTATAAGAACAATAACACATGTTACTCAATAAAGGTTAACATTGGAAGAACTTGGAATTCAGTTGAATTACATTCACAAATTTAAAACCATTGCAGAAATTCGAGAACAAAACCCTCATTATTTTTAATGATTATTATTATTTATTCATTCATTCATTTAACTAAAATACAGTCAATGTGAATGCAACAGGCTATTGCCCAAAACTGCTTTTAAAAAAAATTTCAAAGTAGGATCAAAATCTCAGGTTAGGTCACTGTTTCACTTGAAATTTCACCTTGAAGCTTAATAATTATTCACAATCACAAGTCTTTTGCAAATAAAGAATATTAATTTTCCATTTCAAACAAAGCACTATCACAGTCCAAAAAAGATTATATAATTTGGAGTTTTGACATTTTGCTAATTTATCGTCAATTTATTATGATATATTGTAGGGCCTACAACGTGTAGCCATCCTCTTGTAGAAACGAATAGGATGTTTCTCTCTAATTACAATACCAAACACATTTTTCCAGGCCCACCTACATTCAATTGTCCCACCAACTGATCAAGCTGTTGACATTAGCTTTGAGTTTATTTACTGTGAACTCAGAAAAAGAGATTTTTCCAACCTAGGTAAACCCTGACCATTAGTTCAAGCTGATGCCATCTTGTGAGTAGAAAAGGAACTGTTTTCGTACTCCATCATGTGATCGCTCCAAACAGTCTCCACTCTTTTTATAACCTGCTCCATGAAATTGCGATCATAATAATTTTATGAAATACTCAATCCTCCTAGCATTAATTTATTGTTTTCAATATTATATGATTTTTTGAATAGTCATACCCTCAGAGTTCTCTATCCTGGTTAAGTGTCAAGAATGGACGAATCTTTGTCCAAACTTCGCCATTTCATGTAATTGCATCACTCAGATTGTCATTACCATAGTTATTATCGTACAAATGAGATCATTGTATATAATATCTTGCACTATAAAAAAAAAAACATTATCTGAGTTCACTATAGTATCTATGTGATGTTGATAATCTTGTTTATAACCATTCATATGCATAATTTGTAAATTTACATGAATAAAGAAAGATAATCTAATCTAATCCTTTCAAAACATTTTCTCCTGATGAAAATGACAAAAATTCGAAATATTTTAATGAAAAATTTCAGTCTATTGTGTATAAAATCAACACATATGAAATTAAATTTTATTCTTGAAGAATGCTATTAATATTCTAATGTTATTTTGAGGAAGCTGATTCTTCAAATTATTGAAAAGTTTTACAAACTGCTAAACACTACAATTTGAAACTTCATAGTGTAAAGTATTTCAATTTATTGTAGAATCAAAGCACCAGTTGAACTAAGTGATAAGTCAGTAAATAGATCATTGTCTTCTAGCTGGCCTGATTTCATAGATTTAAAGCTTAATAATGTTACGGGTTCTGTCTCTAAAATAACGCTGGCAACACTTGAATTTAACACTCGCACTTTATTAACACAAATTATCCACAACTCGCTCAGTTATATCACACAAAAGAAATCAATCAGAAGCAGATAAATCGATAATGTTCAGCTAATAAAGATTTTGCTAAACTACTGTTCAAAAATCAATCACAAACTGTTAAAAGGCCGATAAAACATTAAATAATAACTGTTCAATAAACTGACCAATAATTCAAGGAGAAGCGTCTAAAACATAACAGTTCAAACACTACAAGCACTTACAAGTCACTGCATTAACTGCTAAAGAAGCTTGAACACTTAACACATTAAACGTTCATATAACACAGTTTGTATTAGCGCTCACTGGTAATTCGGTTTGCATGAGCGGAAACTGTCACTGTCAATCTTCCACTCACTGCATTAACAATCGAATCACAACTGACTGACCTTTACGAAGGCCTCTGCCTTTCATACATTTTTAACATTCCAGAGAGGACTAGACGGCTCTCCCTTTTCCTATCAAATTCTAAAGTAAACAAATTAGAATCTTCCCATTTTCTAGTCCATTCCATAAAGTTCTAAGTAAACATTCCAACGTTATTTGGATAAATCGCAAGGCGAGGAGAGTACGGGGAAAAGTAAACAATCATGCCAAATAGATTTGATTGGAAGACTTATTGACACAGGCAGATAATTATACTTCTTCCTCCTTTGCCCTGTCCATAACACCAACGAAAAAATAAATTATTAAATAAATTATAAATATCTAAATGAACTTGATTCTATTAGCAGATGAGTGGAAGTTCAAACTTGATCGTTTATTTCAAGGTAATGAATGATAAATATAGATAAAGAGAAATTAATTAATTTCCAAAATTTCTGATATTTTGGTCATATACAGATACTGTTGGAATTTTAGCAGAAATATTGCTCGTTGTTACGAAAACCATGAGTAGTCAGAGTTGTGAGAAACTTACCGAGTAATAGAATGACTCATACTTTGCTCAGTAAACCTTGATGATAAGAATCAGACAGCAAGACAGACGACTCGTTGGAATACATTCGTGTGGTATTAAGTGTCATTAGCCTGGGGTTGAGTCACTAACAGTGATTGCTGCCCTCAAGGTCTTGGACCGTTCTCAACAATCGATTTCCACTTTGTAGAAGAAATCAGAATTCGAGATCTAAAATTTCAAATTAGAGCAGTGGAATAAAAATATCTCAAGAGCTCAAGAGCTTGGGAATTTTAATTTTGACAAATTACTATTTTAAACATATTTTGTCAATTCCATTCTCTATAACTAGAGTGAAGGAATGTGTTCACTGTGTTGAAATTTATTATCTATCAACTGACAGGAGATTAATAAGCTATGACAAATCGCATTTTCAATCAACATTCTTACTTCAATAATCCTTTCGGAGGACACGTTAAGCTGTCGGTCCCGGCTGCCTAAAAAACAGTCGTTAAGTCACGTCAGAGGCCCTGAACTTATTCAGGTGCGACCTGATAACTCTGACACCAGACCTGAGCCAGCCAGGTCACACGATATTATTATTATTATTACTTCAATAATTGATTCCAGCATCATCTCGTGGCTAACCACTCGTATTGAAGGTAATTGCATAATCCAGCTATTTATGTTCATTAGTCAGTTTTATTTTTGATTATTTTAAGTTTGATTTGATTCAAATTTTAACTATTCCAGTCGTTTACCAAATAAGTAATTGATAATATATCGATATTGTTTCGTAATCATAATTTAAAGTATTGATTAGCAATTATCAATGAATATATTAAATATTCATTCTTATAACGGGGTTTATCGCGACATTCATCTACTTCTTCGATGAAATTTCATAAAATATCCACTATTGTATTGAAATTACCTCCTTCAACAATCTATCACATAAAATTCATTTGAAAAAATGTTACTTACAATTCACAATAATTACTCTTGTATATCATATTAGAGTGTAGACTATTGTTTAACAATCCTCTTATTGAATACTTTATTTAAAACTCGATTGACCGACCACCTATTGAGCACTATTGCTTTACAATACTCCTTCCTATATTGAACAGACTGGCACCGAATGATAGCACTGAAGATTGTACTCTTTCAATGTAGTGAGGCGGCGTTGAATATGCAACCCGCCTTTCTTTTTGAATCAACGGTCTAGCAAAGATACCTCTTTCTTTAATCAATTATTCAATAATTAATCAATTAATCAATAAATTAAAATTGTATCAATATGATGTTGAAGATACATCTTGTTTCCACAAATATATAATAAAACTTGAAAAAAAACTTTTAAGTGGAAATTGTGACCCACGTTATAGCGTGACGGCCGTTTCACTCTATTGTCAAGAGCATTGCCAGACGACCCACTCGTCGTCTGACGATGCTCTTGACAACAGAGTGAAACGGCAGTCAAGCCTTAACGTGAGTCACAATTTCCGCTTAAAAGTGTTTTTGAAGTTTTATTATGTATTAATATACTCATTTTCATCATCACTATTTTAGGAATTGTAATTTTAATCCCAAGGTCATACAATCATCAACATGATCTCCAACTTACTGGATCAGAAAAAATGAACAGAAGTCTTTATTAGCGAATTCTTGTTGATTGATTGCCTGTAAACTATGTGAATTCTGTGTTTGTAGTTGCCTATTAAAAAGTACCCAATGTAACAAAACTATTTTTTTCTATTGCTCTCATATTTTTTTGAATAAGAGAGAGAAGTTTCCAAGTATCCAAGGAGTTTCAATTGAAAAAAAATTGTTTCTATGGAAAGAACAACCTTCTAAATCTTCTGGGCTGGAAAAGTGAACATGTGAACTAAGGACGGTTTCAATGATTATAATAAGTCCTGAGCAGTCGAAATAACAAAAGCACAGAATAATAAATTCAGTATGAGGGCTCAACAACCATTGAGGTTACATAATTCTCAATAAGAAGATGAGTAACAAATCAGTTTTTAATTTATGTTTGAAAATATTGGGAAACAATTTTCATGCACAAGAAGTCATTATCCCATTCGACATATTTAACCCATAATATCATTTTGAGACTTAATAATAGAACCCTCAAGGCCTCACAATAATGTTTAATTTAACACTTCCTTTCAAACAACCTATCGGCTCTGATGAAAAGCTTTCTTTCAAGCTGCTCCTACATGTCTTCGCAAATTCTAAGAAATATTTTTTTTTTCGTTGAGAAAATAATCATTTTATTTCCTGCTCCAAACAATAAGATGTGGATCGATCGATGTTCATCGATAGCAGGCTCATTCCTTCATTGCCAATAACAAATTTTTAAACAGAATATCACTTGAAAAATAGATTGAGTTAAAAGAGAAAATCAGAGTTATTTGTGACACTCTTGTCAAAAATTTTCAATTTTCGCTCTATTTATGTTTTTTTTTTTTAAATCTTTTGATACAAAATCATATTACGAAGAAAGATTATATGTCCTGGTAACATCAGAGAATCATTCCAATAGTGAATTTGAAAATAAACAAATCATGTTTTCATCACTCATAATTTTGAAATTGACTTATTACTTCCCAAAGGCTGTCAGGTGAGATTCTCATATAGCTGCAATTTTTCAAGGCTTCTTCACAATAGCTTACTATTCACATACATAAAAGAAGTCTTGATGGACTCCTTTGTGAGTTCCACAGGAAGGAAGTTGCAAAAGGGCGTGGTAGTGACTCGATCCATCAGTAATGGCTTTTTCTGACCTTGGTCTAATGTACATTACATAGCCCAAACGAGTGGAGGGAAAGTTACAGAGTGCTGAGTAACATTCTGTAACTTCTACTATTCTTGATTTGTGAAGCTTGACCTTCTCTTAGGGTAAAATGGATTACAATTTCAATTGAAGGAAAGATGGAGCAACGGATGAAATATGGTGCCAAGTCAAGTGATGTAATCATGAAGACAGTGTTAATAATGGAAAGCACTCTAATATCCGTCATCTACGACTACGTTATAAAATATATACTGAAGATTTAAAATTAAAATCAAAACAGTTTTATAATGAAGCTATTTCAACACTTCTTTGATTTTTTCGGCATCGACTCCAGACCAATCATAAATCAGGATTTCTTCAAAACAGTGTCAAAATGAATATTACGCAATAGTCACATCTGCTGACTTGAGCATTTCGAAATCAATATTAGAATTAAAATTCAGAGCTGATCAACAAAAAACACGTATTCTAGGTTATGTTAGTCTGGGTAAGATATCTGGTTGATTGATTGATTGATTAGTTAAACTGAACTTAATATATTAGGGATCGTAGGTGAAGTGTTGTATGCAACGATTGTATTTTGCCTTAAGTCACTTGTAAGATTTTTAGGACACTCGTTTCACTTGTATCGTAAAAATCTCACTTGAGGCTCAAGGGCAGACATAATGCAATCCTTGCATGAACTTTTAAATCCAACATCTTTCTCATGCTGATGGAGCTTATATGAGTCTAAAATTTGGGTATAAATTATGATACAATGATATTATGAATGGCAGAACTACGATTTTAGTTGGGCTCTGAACCACTGTGTGAAATATGATAAAGCTTCAAACGTCTTGTCATTAAGTCTCGTCATTAAGGTTGGGATGGATGAGAAATAGAAATATTTCATACAGATATTCAATATTAGTTTCCTACCGTTTTGGGAGAAGTTCATGAATATTTATAGTAATATAAAATATATTTGAGCTCACAGCATTTGAGTGTGATTTTCCAGTTTCCGAATATTGTATTCCCCCTCAAACTTCTTATATCAAACTTCACTATATAGTGATATTGTACTTTAGTTACTGAAATTTGTACAGTATTATGACGCCTAAAACAGATCAGTGACAGTGGAAGGTTACTTCTTATTGAAGAAACACCTTCTTAGCTCATGTTAAATTATTATTATGTGACATGCTGATTCAATCCCGTTTTTTGAGCAAACTACGGCCCACGACATGCTTTTGAATGAATACTAAAATCACACATGTGGAAAAAATTGAAATTATATTTTATCCAGAACAAAAAAGTGATTAAGCTTTTAAAGCGTTTAGTAAACAATGCCAGAACATTAATAAAGTACCATAATATTGAAAGCTTATTAACTTGTTTTCAAACTGAATAGAAAAGTGATACTTTATCCACGAGAAGTCATCCATTTATATAAATATCATGATTATTAGTGAGACATTCAGCGTCCACATTTTTTTGGTGAAATTTAAAATAAGAAAATTTATGTCTAGAACTTTACTGTCTCTGCTCTCAAGTGCCATTTTTCTAAAAGATTTTCCGAGGGAGTACCCCCTGTTCCCATTTACTTAAAGGTTTGTGAATTTACGACTAATGGGTTTAAGAATTAGATTGCCTGAGAGTTGATCTCAGTTGAATCATTGCCTGCCTTCGTGAGTTGAACAAGAGTATTTCCACTATATTTTCAATTATTGAGGATAATCATCATTGAGGCGTGAAATTTGAATTGATGACTGAAATATTAAAAAGAACAAGTTATCACTTAAAAATGAGTGATGGTCAATTTTTTTGGCACACTCACATAATTTCTCATTTCATCTGGCCCTCTGCCTGTTACTATTGTAGACTATGTTAATCTAGCGATCTAGTAAATAACCATCGTATATTATAGATTTTATTAATATTTTCCAAGTGTTTGGAGCTTGAAATACTGATATACACTCCGTAAATTCGATTAGTGGCCATAGAGTGTCCTTAACCTGATGTAAGTAACTCTTGTATAGTCTTCATTATTGGAAAATATTACTTATTTCATAGTACAGTATCACTTTTCAGATGCAACATTGAAGTATCACTAATGATTATAATTTGGATCGAATAGAGGTTGAAAAATTGATTATCATACCCTAAAACTGTAGACCTAGTTTCTTTTTAGAGCCCTCCGTGGGTCTCTTTGTTTTTGAAGCACGATAATTACCTGTAGGTGTTATCAACACCATCTTTGCACAAGAAAACTTTTTGCCTCGAGTGTTGCCCTAGATAGACCAAAAGATTTGTAGGGCGAAAAAGGAGTGTGGCGTGAGCAGGAAGATAACTTGTCAGGCAGGAGAAAGAAGAGGAGCAATTGTCGTAAGGAGGCCAAGGGGCCTTTGGGCGGAATATCGGGGGCGGTTGCCACAACAGGTGACGGTGCGCGCGCAACCGACCGCCCCTCATGTACCGCCTTCCCCCCTGCCCAACTCACGAAAAACAGCAATTCACCTGAGAAGTACTTTGTGGCCAGTGGCCAGTGGCTTGTTGTTCACGTGGTTAAATATAGGCAATCATCACCAAGTGCCGCGGCTGCCACCACCGTGTTTGTTTTGTTCGCGAGTCCAATCAAGCATAGACACTATTCAAGCTCCAGTGGAACATTTCTACCTCACTATCATTTGGATTAATGTGTTGTTCATGTGTGTGTACATTATTCCTCGAAGTATCAATCTTCCAAGAGCCACTAATTAGTGAATCTGTTATAATTTGTGTAAGCTGAATTATTTATACTCCAGTAATGACGGTTTTATTGCGATTTCTATGGCTTTATCTTTTAGAAAACTTTTAGCATGATATTTTCAGGGTGTTGACGATATTAGGGTAGTTGAAGTTGAGTTTACTGTGTATTTCAATGTACTGTGCGAGTTTAAAGACGGGACTGCACGACTCAGTGCGGTGGTAGGCATATGTAGTGCGAGCAATGAACTGTTTGAGGAATAGTGCGTGATCGGCGTTGAGCGACAAACGCCGGAGCGTGCTATGAGATGAGGCGTGCGGCGAGAGCACGGACGCCAGCAGGCGGCACAAGTTCCGCTCGGATTCGTCGACGCTTCGCTAATTGCCGTAGAAAGCGAGCGGCGTGGCGGCATGGAGCGAGCAGGTCGCCGGACGCCCAACATTGTGTTCGTCGACTTCGAATCGTGCGGTCTGATAAATCCGTACAAGCTACAGCCGGCCCGCTCGGTGGAGACCGGCTCGTTCAGAGTGCTGCCACCGCTCTCGCCGGACCCGCCGGCACCCACGCCACTGCCCACCGTCTACAGGATGACGCCTCCACGCACCGCCCGCCGCGACAAGGCCGCCTTTGTCATCATCCCAGAGCCACTGCAACGACCGCCTCTCTCCGACTCACCCCTCGGTCGAGTCAGCCCCTTCCGTGGCCGAGGCTTCAAGGAGCCAGAACATCCTAGACCCTCCAGAGACTCTACCTCTTCCAATGATGACAACACCCGGCCAAAGAGTAAAAGTCGTCTTCCAGTAGCCTCCAACGGTCATGCTTCAGGTAACAAGAGTGCTTCCAGTAGTCCCACAAAACAAGGGAAATCCTCCATTCCAAAACCTGTTAAGGATGGAGAGCAATCGTCTCCAGAGAAAAGTCCTGATGAATCAGCCAATCCAGATGCCACTGAAAACAATCAAACCTCTCAAGATAATCTGATGGCACCTAGAAAGAAACTCAGGCACAGGAGCTCAGTAGAACATATAATTCTTCTCAACCGAATTTCAAAAGGAAGGGAACGCAGGGATGGTACTCCAAGTGAAGCAGCTATACGTACTCCCTCAGCAAAGAGAAAAAACAAATCACCAAATACACTCACAACACCAAATAGACGCCTTCTACAGCACAGGAAATCTGTTGAAAAAATTATTGCACTGAATAGAGCGGCTTCGCCGTTTGGAAAGAAGCTCACACCTAAAGATGGAGAAGCAGCAATAAGAACACCCTCAGCTAAACGGAAAGCAAAATCACCAAACACACTTACTGCTCCAACAAGAAAACCGTTTGAAAAGAGAAGTTCAATTGAGAAACTTATTGCACTCAATAGAATGTCGAGGAGAGGAAAAGCTTTGACTCCTGCAGAAGCTGACAAGAGTGGAGATACGAGTCCAGCAGCAAAAAGGAAAGGCAGCAGTACAAGTCGAGCTAGTATTGCTTCCATTACAAGAGCTAGTGCAGCTTCAAACCGAGTGGGTGCTGCCAGTAGAACAAGTGCAACAAGTCGAACTAGTGCTGCAAATAGAACAAGTGCAGCTAGGGCTAGTGCTGCAAGAACTAGTGCTGCAGTAGGTGCAATGATGGGAGCAAGTGCCAAGAAAAGAGATAGTGCAACGTCCAGAGCTAGCGCCACTTCAAAATCTGGAAGGACAAGTGCAGTTAACCGAGCGAGTGCTGCTAATAGAACCAGTGCCAAATCGAACCGATCGCCCACAAATAGTGTGAGGAAGTCACTCGCTTCATCTATTGCTTTGTCCCATATGAAATCGCTACATAGCAGCGGAGAGGATGCAGATGGGAAAGGAAAGCTTTCTCCAGCTGGGTCAGCCCGAAGTAAAAAAGGAACTACTACTGGATCAGGAAGAGGTAGTGTCAAAGGAGGAAAAAGAGGTATCAGTCCAAAAATTGCAAACATTAGCAAAGCTCAAATGCTGCTCAAAGAATCGTCTAAAGAATCACAAAAGTCACTGGAAAAAGAAGAAGAAGAGAAGAAAAAAGCAGAGGAGAAGGCTGCAGAAGAGATAAAAACGAAAGCTGAAGAGGAGAAGAAAGTGATTCAGGAAAAGGCTAGGGAAAAAATGAAGGAAGATAGAGCGGAAGCGGCAAAACAGGAAGGGACGGGTGAGCAAGAGAAAAAAGTTGAGAAGAAAAAAGAAAAGAAGTACCCGGAGCCATCAGCCACTTTGGTTAGGACAACGGCTGCTCCAGCCATTGAGTTGGTGAAGCCCGACATCATTCCCGAAATTATAGCCAGTGTACTGCCGCCCCCAGAGACAGTAGAGGTGGCCCCGGCCAAGTCCAGTGAATCAATCAAGTCGAACACTTCAATGGAAAAAATACGTGCGCTAAGTCGGTTCAAGAACTCACTCAAGAAAAAAAATTTGGAAAAAACTAGTGTCAAGGGCAAAGTGCAGGGGGACGCCGATGTAGAAGTGTTAAGCGCGAACAATCTTTTAAACTCTGAAAAAAATTCTGTGGATGGCAAAAGTGGTGTTTCAACAACAAATGTTCAGGGACAAAGGTGAGTCTTTTCCAGTTGAATATTTTAAATTCAATTTAGCTTTTATATGAAATATAACTGAAATATTTTTAAATTCCAGAATAAATATGCACTAATAAGGAAACGTAGAAAAGTTATTATTATTGATCCTTCTAGATCAATTCGCACGAGTAGCGAGTTACACAAAGCTAATATCTTGAAATTAATGTAGGGTATGATAAGCATTATACTCATACTGATGAAATATATACAATTTTCTGCATAAAAAAGCATTGCAATAAAAATTATTATTGAACCGCGATCACAAAGCTCCATCACAATATATAATTTTCAAACGATATATCCATCAAGTTTTAATACTGTACAGGATTACTTAATACTTTGTGGATTGTAATAGTGAAATTATGGGCGACTGTGGTACCGCAGTCAGTTGGAGCGCTTGTCTCTGATTAGATAAGACTCTATTGGCTGCTATTACTAAGGTCTGGATTTCGAATCTCGTTCAGCCTTGTATATTTCCTGTTATCATTCACCTCATCGCCCATGCACAAGTCTTAGGACACATGTATGCATTATCCAATAAAAGAAAATCATAGTAGACTTATATATATTTGATTAAAGTTTTGTCAGCTGTTGGCTGTTCCCAATGATCTAAGAGAAATAGGATTATATATTTCCATATTTATAATTACGTGATCTATGATCACTCCATAGGCTATAAGAAAATTATCCGTGTGTAAATCGCTATGAGACAGCAACAGCCCATGATCAATAATTTCAATAATTAGATCAGAGGGTTTTCTTACTAATTTTACTAATAGTTCCCGAATCACCATGTTGATATCTTCATAATTCATCACATCATTCCCAATTTTCGTTCAGAAAAATTATTTGGTTCATAAACAATTTTCAATTTTTTCCTTTATAATTTACGGATTAGTTGATGGTGAATCCCATGCACCTTAATTTTCTATCATCCAATGTACAAAGCATGGCTTTTCATCATCATTGAAGTAGATGAAACAAAAAATTCTGTGAATGGTATTCTTATACTAATCTACTTTAACAATTTATCAAATAATTACTTTAATCGATTCTTCATGAGCCAAGTTCTTTATCAATAACTTTCAAAGAGATATTTTGTTCTCAAATTAGCCAAATTCTCCACGAATGACTTTCTAAAAGGTTTTTAGTTGTTTCTCTACCATTTTTGAGCAGTTCATACATGATATTGTACTGTCTTCCATGAAAGTGCTGAGAATATAAAATTGTGTATTTGCTATTAAATGAAAATAATATACCTCATACGTGCTTTTTATAATCATGTATTGATGGCTGTAACCAAGAGTTAAATGGAAGCTTTTATCTTTTTTTAAGTAAGAATGTTTGTAATAAGTGGAGTTTGGATTGATTTTTTACAAGAAGAAATTATATGACTAACGGAAATGGAAATCTCATGTGTGGCATTGTGGGATTTGAATGAGATAAGATGATGAGAGTGTTATGATAATGTGTTGTCAAAAGTGAATTTTCATTTACTAAAGTTTGTCTTCATACTCTCCAAGAAAATTACAATAATTATCAAATTCATCCGTCGGCTGTAGGTCTTTTTTACGAAGGTCTCGTATTGTTGAAGATGTCCAAACATGTTTTTGTAACAATATCAAGAATTTTAAAAATTAAACCATATTATTGGCAGGGGATATAAATGAACTTGAAATTTCCTGTTAATGCTGTGAATTTTTAAATTTAAAAAATCCTACGAATTCAAGGAAACTTGAAATTATTATGTTGTTTACATAAATATCAAGAGATCTGTTGAATTTTATCATCTTTCAAAACTATTCCTATTTGATCATCTGACGTATCAAGGTGAAAAGTAATTAATTATATCTTCGTTCAATAAACATGAGTGTCCCATGTTGATTTCATAAGGTCGAGTCAGCCATCAATCTCATTACACTGACAAAGAATGTGAATAGTATTACAAGTAACGATAAATCACAGTAAGTGAGGTAATGCACTGGCAAGGTGATTGAGGTAGGGGCAGCAAAAGTCCACTGTTGAGCATAGATCGAGTAAATGAATGAAGCTGGCTAGCAACTTAGCGTGAGCCGACCCATGCTTACAGAAGGTCGCTGATTTCATTCCACTAAGGTCGTTGAATACCCCCATAACAAAATATAAGAATTGAAATTTCAGTTAGTGACCTTTGAGTTTACTCCGGCCAATCGATAGCCCAATGAATATTCTCTTATTGAGTCAATAGTACGAGCCACGTTCCTAGTTCTCTAACTAACAGCCATAGTTGTTTTAAAAAAACTCCACTGCAAAACAAACATGGCTCAATCTAGAATTCTGTGTGTTAGTTCTGATCTCCAAGAACGTTTGAATATTATTGGATATACTAAACCATAACCTGCACTAGATATTTCAAATGCGGAACTATGAATTCTTCTTACTTTAATCTTATTCATTTTCCAGTGGAAGAAGGCGAAATGTATTTTTTGTATGTCTTTATTGGGATCAAATTCACGATAGTTCGAAATCACAGGGAAGCAAGTCTATTTAGTGTTCGCTATCACTGACATTGAAAAAATTCTATAGTATTCGATGTGATGAAACTAGTACAGTAATACTATTATTGTGCATTATGGCGTATTATTGAAACAGAACGTTTATGTACTAAATCAGAATAACACCAATCAATTCTTTGAAGATCAGAAGAGTAAACAGGACCCGCTACTCCGATAAAAAGTTGAGAAACCAGCTGGCAATTGGAAAATTTTTAACTTGAGCTAACAATTTGAAGTATTCAAGTTGCAAGAAAGTGATTAGATCATACTGGAACAAAAATAACTTCAATTAAATTCAAATGGAACAACTCTCTCTTAAACTATACTGTTAGGTGTCTAGAATGGACGAATCTTTGTCCAAACTTTACCATTTCGTGTAATTGCAACGCTTAGATTGTCATTACTGTAGTTAATATCATTAATATCATAAAAATGAAATCATTGTACATAATTCTTTGCACTATAAAAATAGTATTTTCTGAGTTCACTACTGTATACATCTATGTGATGTTGATAATTTTGTTTTTGACCATTCATATTTGTAAATTTACATGAATAAAGAAATATAATTTGATTAGACGAGCATCTCTTAATGGATGTTATGTATGATTAACTGTAAACACTATTATATTTGGTGCCATAAAGCTTTTTCACTTGATGTTTAAATATTATAAATAATTATTAAAAATAGACTCCACTAGTAAATTTAACACTTCATTACTCGTGTGATGACAATTTCGCAATGCTATAATGCTTCCTCAGACACGGCTGGAGACACGGAGGAGTGAGAGGAAGCATCTAAGGAATTACACGTCTAAGAAAGCATTACAAAAGTGTGGAATGGCCATCACACGAATAACTAAGTGTATAATTACTAGTAAAATTCATTTTTAATGATTATTAATTTTTAACTGGCACATTATTGACCACAGAACTAACTTCTTACATATGTTTCTAAGCATACCCTAAGCCAATTGAACGTTAGTGTCAATTGAATAGTGTCACGCTATATTAACGTAATGGTGTGAAAAATCATTTCTATTATCACTAGAACTAACTTTACCTATTATTTAGGATGTTTCGGATTTACGGATGTTTTGATTAAATTGAAACAGGTATTATCTGCAAGTTAATAATTTTTAGTTTTTAGAATTTCTGCTACTAAAGAAAAAAAACCGGTTAAACACTACACTCAAAATAAAAATAAAATTTGAAAAAACTAAACTTGAATCAATTGAATCTCATTAGTTTTAATTGTATTAATTGTTCCTGATAAATTTTGAAATAGGATTCTTTCGAAAACAGTGTCAAACTTGACATCACTAGAACTTGTAAAATCCCCTCAATTCCAACTTGTTGGATTTTGTTGTATTTTCCTTAGTCCGTTGAGCCTGTTGAATATTCCAATTCACATAATTGATGAAAATAATGATATCGTGAGTAGACTATTAACTCAGCTCATGCGAAATATGTTATCAGATTCAAGACTGGGTGCAATGACCTTAGAGCTCCGCGGAAAGCTACTTCCCACTGCAATGTAATAGAAAACTAACTAGCAATGAATCCTCATTTTTTTCAACATAACTGAAGAAATTAAATCACTGCAGTTGATCAATAATTCTTCAATTGAAGCTTCCAACTCCAAAAATGGCTCCCTTTCTTCTTCTCTACTTTTCAATCATCCTTTTCTAAGCTGGATAGCATAAATGAATATCAATCTGAGAATTGAACTAAAGAGCAAAACCTCAGAAGAGTATAACACTATTAATTCTATTTTCTGTGGCAACACCATAGAGTTGATCAGTGTAATAATCGAATGATTCGAAGATAATAATGCCAATGACATAAATATAATTGTAGATCAAAATTCACATGTAGCTAGATGAATTTCATAAGAGAAATCAAATGAAAATTAAATGAATTTTGTGGATATTTTTCTAGTACCGCTAAGCACTCCGAGATAATATGAGACTCTTCATAAGCTGGAAATCAAGACTGGAGTGAGGTTACACAAATTTCAAATTATGCATTGTAAATGCATGATTGCAGTGATTTACAACATTAGATTCTATTATGTGAATAACCAGCATTTTCTTATTCTGACAAAATATTACAATATTAGTTAACAATAATGGAATCAATTTGGATTGTTCGAAGACTTATGGATAACTGCATCAGCTATATTCATTGACATAACAAATGAACAGAGAATTCCATGAGTTTTTAATTAACACGTTACCTATTAATGCTCTCAACCAACTTGTTCAGATAGTATGGTGATGGAGATGAACCATTCAAGGATGATAGTTATCAACTTGGGGAGATTCACATTAAAGTGAATTATCTGGGAGATATCAGACATGACTTTCCTAATATGTGTGATTTTATGGTAAGAAACATTGTAAAATTAGATATTTTCAGGTAGGCCATCCAACCAAATCGAATTGTAACAGGAAATTAGGCTCTAGGCTACTTAACCAGTTGGCTCAGTACGCGACCAGTCAAGAAGCCTGAAAGGCTTGTGCTTGCTCTAATTATCTCAATGTTTGTAAGTATAGTATCAAGCTAATGACTAACAACTAGAACTTGCAGCAGAACTACTAATAGCACTTCACGCTTGCTAACTATTTAAGATCGTAGCAGGCAATGATTAATATGACTTAAAAAGTCTGCGAGAGCAAAAACTTACTGGGTACTAATTATAGCTAGTACTATGCGGTTCATTATTACACGTGTTATACGTGTTTTTTGTCGAAAGTTTCATTGATAAGCAATAACTTTTTTGGAAGTCTCCTCACTTTTTCCCATAATGCTTTCAGCTTACAGTCCAAATTTTCTATTTAAAATTTGTTACATAAAACTTCATGAATTTGATCCAATTTCATCAATTGACAAAGTGAATAATTTTTAAACCTGAAGGATGTTTGACAATTATTGCCAGCTCGGAGACAATTGAATAATTCAATTAGTACAGACTTTCAGAGTGCTTTATTTAATTTTTCTCATTCTATATGAGATCTTCCCAAATTACAGCCTAAATGGAGTTACTACACTTTTAAAATATATAATAGAAGTTATAATAGAACTTAATATTTTACTTAATATTTTTGAAACTTAGCTTTTCAAAACCCATGTCTATATAAATTTTTTTTCTTATTTCAAATTGTTTATATATTTCAAAAATCAGTATTCATTCCTTCTGAAACAGCCTGTACAATTTATTGAACCAGCGATTTACATGAAATAATATCGCTTCCAGGAAACAATAATAGTGACTATTTTTTCAATCAATTCATTATTAATTTTCAGAAAAAAATGTACAGACAATAATGTCCATATTGGAATTTACTAATATAGGACATGTCAGGATCTATCCAGAATGATTTCTAGTAAGTATATTCTCCTGCTAAAGAAAATAAATTATTTTCCAAGATTAACCATGCGATAATTATAATAACCTATACTTAACTAAAAATTATGATTGAAGACGATAGATGGTACCCGTCGTTTAACACGGACTTAAAAATGTGAGAATTTATTGCTTCGTGCAAAGGATAAAACAAAGAATACAACAGAGACAATTTATTCGAAGTAGGGGCGTTAAATTTAATATTTCTGGGCTGGGAACGAATAAGGATAAGGAGGAGCTTCGTGTGATAAGCCCCCTACAAGACCGGAATTCGGCAAAATATTCGTTCTTCGCCCTTATGTTGCTTCTCTATTCAGCCCTACCGCAAAGGAGTTCAATCCTCCCTGCCATTACTGTATACTGGTCAAACCTATAAGTTTATGTAATGTATACCTGAGTAAGAGCACACACTGACAGCAAATGACACATAATGATCATATGATAATATACAATCATATGAAATAATACATCCATTCCTCAATCAAAATAAATTTTGTCTGATAATAGAAAGATATAAATAAAAACGTCACTGTCACTCAAGTCACTATTAATAAAATCACGAAATGTTAAGATTTTTCTAAAATCGATCGATCATAGATTCTTCAAGTGATTTATTTAGTTCAATAACAGAATGACAGAAATTGATATTTTTAGAAACAGATTACCAGGATAGGTCTTCAGATTAGATCAAATTGCCTTGTCCCATGTGAATTTACAAAAATCAAAATTAGACTAATTAAATTAAATATTACATCACGTAGATCGCACATGGTTATGTAGTTAGTATGAGCTACGTGCCTATCGGTGAAGAAAATGACATTCAACAATGAGAGTCCAGGTAATTAATATTTACATAAAAAGGCAGGGTTTGGTCAAACTTCGTCCAAATACCTTGAAATACTTAACACATCACCATACTAACTTGCGTGTGGATGTGTAAGATGGCGAGATCGCAATAATTATTGATAGGTGAGAAGACAATTCAAATTTCTTGCTTGTAAACTTGTATAATTCCGTCTGAGTTCATTGAAAGAAAATTTAATGCATAGCTCAACAAAGATATCAATATATTTTGTCAAGCAATGTGCCAGAAATAATGTTTTGAAAAAATCGCATTTCACCGCACCTTTTTTGTATTAATAATTTACACTTTGCTTTATATAATTATGTTTTCCGCACCAGTGTTTTATCTGGACTCAATCTGTGTCAAGTATTACATTAAGCCTGTAAGATATTTTTTCTTTTTTCTGTATAACATAATTTATTATCATACTATCATTATTATGTATGGTTAAATTAGTCAAAAAATTTATGTGTTACACATTAATCATATTTTTATTATTATTATCATTATTATTACATGTGAATAGTCCCTTTTGGAAAATACTAAGCCTAATATGACGCCGTTTGCGTCATTATCATAATTTATTATGTATTAATGAATCTGTAAATAATTCAAACTTCGACTCATATCCACGCTCAGGCTTTGCTTTTGTGGGTATTAATTTCCTTTATTATAAAATGTTTTTTTTTTAATTTAAAATGAAGAGGAAATAAAATTGATTTTGATTGATTGAATGTTGATGAGCTGTATCACATCTTTTATAGTGGTCATATGTAAGACGGCCTTAGACCATTGCTATGTGAAATTTATGATTTATCTATGTATGTAATATTGGAAATATTCCACTTCAATAGATGAAAAGGATCAAAGTGGTCAATAGGTCTATGAAAATAGCAGTCATTATGACAGTAACAAAAATGAGTTTTAACTAATAAGATTAAAATATTCAATTTATAAAATAATTAAAAACGGTATAATAACTTTCACAAGCAATAAAATAAATTTCGTAATCGCATTTTTTCAATGATTTGGTATCATTTTCTTCGTTTTCATCGAAATTTCCTTGTAAAATACGTAACAATCGTATTCATCATCGAATAAAATATGGTTATTATGGCATAACCATAGAGGGTACTACTCCACTACTATAACCTTCCTTGGAATAAATAGTTCAAATTCTCACCCACGTTAAAGAATTCCACATCCTGGAAGAATAATATAGTCTAGCAATCGGATGAAGCCTTATCTACAGCCATTCATCTTATTTTTCTTTCTATGCTCTCTCATAGGTTATCATTATTCCAATATCACGCTACACAACCAATTGTATAAGAAACATCGCCTGTTTTGTAAAACATGCCACAAATAAATGCTCAATTGCTCCGTACTGTGAAATAGCTGGCATCATTCAATGACAGAATGAAATTCTTTAATCAATTGTTTCCATCTGATACTGGAGTTTGCATGTGGCAATTTACCTTTTTTGCACTAGTTTTGACCTTATTCTGCACTGATACAGTCAGCATCTAGTATAACGTTTACAAGAAGCATTAAATTATAGTATTGAACGCGAAATCTTGGTGTCAAAACTCAGGAAAAATTCAAAAATTCATGTATGCTAAAATTCATGTATTCATGTAGCTTAGAAAATCATGAAGCAGGGATTAGGGATTATAAAGCTATAATTTCAATGATTTCATTCCTGAAGATCAAAAATAATTGGAATTGGAATTTTTACTCAATAAATAAATATTTTTAATAAAACACAAAAGTATCTGCATGGGGTTCATATCTGGGGGAAACTAGTAATATTTCCCTCCGGCGATCAGGAATTCTATTTGCGTTCAGCCTGGCATTTTTATATCATCATTCATCTCCTTTCGGCTTAAATCATAAAGAATATTAACTTTTTGTTGTAAGTTTAACGACTTGCAGTCAGTTTTAGATTGTAAGTATATAA
This sequence comes from Conomelus anceps, assembly GCA_948455865.1. Classification (NCBI taxonomy): domain Eukaryota; kingdom Metazoa; phylum Arthropoda; class Insecta; order Hemiptera; family Delphacidae; genus Conomelus; species Conomelus anceps. Next base: position 20,668,645 of record OX418218.1, read on the forward strand.
AAAATGTACTCACACGTGGCCGAACGATTTTGAGTTGTTGAAACCCATCTTCAAGATGACCTTGGAAGTGGATTTCAAAAAATTGAAAACGTTCGGCCACGTTTGAGTACATTTTTTATACACTTACAATCTAAAACTGACTGCAAGTCGTTAAATTCACAACAAAGAGTTAATATTAACAACGCAGATCGTTATGGAACAAGAAATCCAAGAAAAAAATATTATTTGAATACAGTGCTTCTTCACAGTAGAAATTGAGACACAAATTACCGCAATACTGTACCAAATTATCAAAGAAATAATAAAACCAAGACTGATTATCTGGAACTTTTCAACTTCAAATCTTCAATCTCTCTAATCAAGCTTTAATTTCTCCAAATTGGACCTAAACCTGATCAAGGTCAAGTTAAGGTATAGAAAATTCCAGTAGTCAATTTACTTGTGATTTACAGCACATCTCTCTTTAGTACCCATAAAGCTATTTCGTATAATGTAGGTCAGTTGAAGTAGTTCTGAATGCGATGGGCATTTATGAAGTTGCGAAACTAATGGCCCAGCCAACTTAGCATGTAAGGGTTGAAGATTAGGGAGTTTTAGGTCTCAAGAATGAGGGCAAGTCGACGATTTTGTGAATGGCTTCTTGAGCGTAGCATCAATCTTCTTGGAGGGTTGTGGTGGAGGATCGCGGCCATGAAGTTGGTGTTATACTGGAAAGAGAAGGAGGATAGCAAATAATTGGGGTGGGCCAATGGTGGGCGATACTATCATCTCCTGAAGAGTCGTCCGGGTAGCGTGACGTGGCACCATCGTCCAGTACTCATTAGCGATTCCAGTCGCCTTCCTGCTCCCACTCCTTCTCTCTCACACACATACACACTCTCTCATACCCTCTCTCTTCCATCCCCTTCCTCTATCTATCTCCTTTCTCTTTGTCTTCTGAAAAAACAGTACTCTGTCACTGTGATATATATTCGCTTTTTGTCGCTCCACTTTTTAAGCCATTATTCTACGGCAGATGTTATCGTTAAAAGGAAACTCCTCTAGGACAATACTTTTACAAAAATAGCCAAAAGCGTTGAATAGTTCAAATCGTTAAGAGACCATCAAGCTCAATTGAGGTTAGAAACAAGATTACGCTCAGTTGTCCACCCTCAATGTGAGAGGACTCAACTTCTATCGGCCTCAATCTGGTTTTCTGTAAGCTATGCTTGGTTTAGATATCAGTAGGTTTTCAGATGTTAGAACAAATAAATAACTATCGCATTACCTTGCAAGTATTTGAATCAGTTAGTGCTTAACTTTTTGCACGATACTATATTCGTGCTTTAGTTATTAGACCATTTTCTATTGCAGATTTGACATCTTGTGAGATCGGACTCCCCAAATAAGCAGAGTAAACAAAAGAAGGAAACAAAAACACAAAAAACACTTTTAAGTTAAAATTATGACTCACGTTATGGCGTGACGTCCGTTTCACTCTGTTGTCAAGAGCATAGTCAGACGATCCACAGTACACTGATTTAAGGCATGAGTTTGAAGGTTATGGATGTTGAAACACACACTCCACTTTTGCTCAACACATCATTTCAACAGGCCACAGTTACACAGACATTGACACTAATTTAGACACACTACACTTCACTCACAAAAGCCAGAAATTCAATGTTTTAGAACAATATGAGATTTACAAACACACAAAGCAGCAACCTGACAACATTTTAAATGATCAACTTAACTTCTCACATACCTTTTTCGACAAAATAATCCCAATTTCAAAACTCCCACCTACTTATCCCCCACCAATTTACCCTTCCGACATCCATAACCCTCAAACTCATACCTTGAATCAGTGTACTGTGGGTCGTCTGACGATGCTCTTGACAACAGAGTGAAACGGCCGTCACGTCATAATTTCCACTTAAAAGTGTTTTTCAAGTTTTTAGTATACATTAGTGTAAACAAGATGTATCTTCAACATCATAAAAAGAAGGAACTTAGACACCCGCCCCTTGACTAAAAAACTCCACCACCCGTTTAAAAATTTTGCAACAATATCATAATAATATGCTGTCCTGGCATCCATCGTATAATTCCAAAAATCTCAAAAAAAAACACTCTTCAATTGTCTTGAAGGTGTTTTTTCTCTTTAAATGCCTTGCTATTTGTCCAGCTTAGAGTACAAGGTGTATAAAGGTTGTCAGTGTATTTAGGGATTGGAGTCAAGTGGAGAATGCTCCTCATCTTGGGTATTTAGAAAAATTTCAATTTTTTCCTTTATGCAACGTATGGGCAAATTCCATTATCTTTGGCATTTTAAGATTTTTTAGCTCTCCATCTCTTTTGTTAGTTGTAGGGTCTGTATCTTTACTGCAGGTATAGTGAACACGTAAACAGGGTTCATGGTAAACAGACAGGCTGTAATAATAGAGTTATATTAATAACAATTTTTTGAGTCGTGTGATGCCCAAATGAATCTTGATACTTGTGCTTGGGTAATTAGATGAATGATCGAAGAATCGAACTCGTGACCACAGTAGTAGCAGCCAGACAGAATGTTATAAGATTCAAGCGCTTCAACTGATTATGCCACTGTCGCTGTCATGATATCTTGATAATATAATAAAATGATATTCGTTCATCGATTTCCATCAGCTATTCCATGCTTTTGTCGATATTTTCCATTGCGGAAGTCTTCAGTATAAATTAAAAGCACTTTGAGAAATTCGAAAGTAATAACTTCCGTTTCTGTATATTTGTCAGTTACTTCAAAACTAGCTTGTGATAATAATAAAATTGTTAAAAAGATTTTGCAACTTGATAGATTGCTTTATATATTTGCAGCATCATTTTTCTCTTCTTGAAATGCTGAAAATAATACTGAACAAATTTTATATAAATTCATAAAATTTTAGAAAAGAAATTCGAAATCGACCAGCAACATTGTACAAGTGAAAACAAATAATTGAAAACAAGGGAAAATTGCATCTCATCTTTGATAGTTTACAGAAATAGCTTTCTTGTGATACACATGACAAATTCCATAATCTTACAATTTATTGAGATTTCCAAGCATTGTTAGCTCTCTAAAGCACGGCATCTCATGAATCCAAGACCCAAAGTTTCTAAATGTTAGTTACTGTAAGATATTATGCATTCGTGACTCCTCAGGAAGTGCAGTGAGCATCGGACGATACCGTATTGCGTGATCAGGGTGTATATGTTACACCGAGATACCTTTCTGGAGAAAGTACAACTGAAGAGCCGTGTGGAATGATACATGATGTATTAATCTCTCAGCCTTGAAGTTGTAGCTGGAGAGAAATGCAACTCGGTCAAACTTATGCAAGAAAAATAACTAACTAACTGAATCAACGTGATGCTCCAGTAACTACTCTTCTCTTGTGCTTTCTATTCAACAGAGTTCCAGTACTGTTCAGCAGTATCTGCTTTCTTCCTACTATTTTTCGATTACTTCAGTAGAGTGTAATATATCCTAGAGGTGTTTCTTTACTTGTCAAACCAGAAAGTCTAAATCTACAGAAACGCTGTATATTATCAGGCAAGCTAAACTCTGGTGATTACATAAGTACAGAGTACAGTATAACATTATTATATTTAATGGATTTATCACTTACAAAAATCGTATAATGCTTCATATAGGTTAATGTTATTCCAATTAGTAGAAAATAAGATGAAAGTTGACAAAGAAAATAAGATGACAAAGTTTGCATTCTCATTCAACCATGGTGTAACACACAAGAGCCCCGATGATCCGCGGTGCGGATTATCCGCGAGTGCCACGAAAAATTTTTAGTGCCACGTAAAGTTTAATTTTTCAAAGTAAGAAGCAAAAACAAGTGACTGATATTTTTAGAAAAGCGTAACTGAACACTTTTTGTTAACAGTACAGTATATTCTTTACTGCTCTTTAAGTGATTTAGATGTAGAACAAAGGTTCTCCTGTACTGTACATTTTTTAAAGTTTTACACATCGTGTTTTTTGTACAATAAAATAATTTTTATGCTGAAATATTTTTTCGTGTTTGCACCTCATTTTTAATCTTTCTTTGTGTTATCGGCGATTCTCGCTGTCCGCGGAGCCCTTGCCAGCCAATTCCGCGGATAATCGGGGCTCTACTGTACTATGAATCTGATTCGGATACGAAATCAAGACTGATAATAACATATATTTGTTAGTTTATTATGGAGACCAAACACAGTAAATCATTTCTTGTCAAACTGAGATTAATAATCATTCAAAAAGCGAACAATTACTGTAATATCTAGGGTTGATTTGATTGAAAGTATTGAACTAGACTGGTAAGAATCAATAATGTCACAAAGTTTCAAAGCATTCCTTCAACATTAATCTAAAAATCCAAGCATTATACTGCCGTCATACTATACTTGGTTCCCTTCCATTCTTCATAGTTTTCAAAAACATACATAAAAAATAATAGCGTTGATCAATTAACACAATTCTTGGTAGGCTTTTGTCTTGAAAATTGAGTTTAAGAGAAAATCAGGCAGCAGGACAGAATATAAGAATATTTCAGTAATAATAATTTCAATTTTATCGATTGTTGGCCCAAGTGTATATCCTTATGCCAGGCAATGCGTAACTCCAGCAAATGCTATCTATACAACATTTGAACTCTGATAGCAATTGGTGCAGCCAAGTCGAACTGCAACTGAGTTTATTTTATAATGAATAGCTTATATAATTGGCTACTTATTTCTACGGGTTCCATCTAAATTAATGATGGCAACTCTTCAAATTGACACTAGCACTTTATTTACACAAATTATTCACTACACGCACTAATCAGTAATGTCACATAAAATAAAGCAATCAGAAACAGATAAATCACTAATAGAGTCTAGGAGCTGGATGGATCTGAGTATTAAAAATATGAGGACCGCATTCTGTTAATGGTTTTGAACTCAGAAAAGCTTGCAGAATCGAATTCTGGATGTTGCCAGGATAAAAAATAATCAATTTTTTTTAAATACCCCTAGATAACCAGAAAATGGACTGAAACAATGGATTGGAACTATTTTAATGATTGTTTTTTATTGCTGATGATTCTTACATGAGTCCGAGACTTGTGTGTGGGTAATGAGGTGAATGATTACACATTGATGCCTGACGGAGGAGCGGGATTCGAACCCATGACCGCTTAATCAACAGCAAGACGAAGTTGCGACGCCCCAACCAACTGCGCTAAGAGGCCCGCCGCTTTGATGACAACATCCATTAGTTTCTTATGATTAAAGATACATTCTAGCTAGTTAATTGAAATAAAGAACAAAATAATTAAAAAAATGAAAACAAGAAATGTTTAAGAAAAGAAATATCTACAATATGATCTGCTTAGCGCAGTTGGTTAGGGCGTCGCAACTTGAGCTTGCTGTCATTTAAGCGGTCGTGGGTTCGAATCCCGCTCCTCCGTCTGGCATCTATGTGTAGTAATTCACCTTATTACCCACGCACAAGTCTCCGACTCATGTGGGCATCATCAGCAATAAAAAAGTACAAAGAAGCAAATTTTATTATAAAAATACAAAAATGAATTAAGATTATATTATGAAAATACAATTGTTTCTTAGATTAAAGTTATTTGTAGCTAGTCAATTGAAGTAAAGGACAAGATAATTAAAACAAGAAGTGTTGTAAGCAAAAAATTCAATAAGAAAAAGCAAATGTTAACACAATTTATCCAAAATAAATATTATTACCCATAAAAATTAATATTTTTTATTTTCACAGCAATTATTAATTCATTTACACAACGAAATACAATTATTTCTAACTTCTTGCAAGAACAAGCCTTTGTTTGGCAAATGACCGGCTGATGGCGGTCATTTGAAATAAATCGAAAAATGCAGTTGTTAATAAAAAAATTGTTTTATTATTTAATTTGGAACAAAATAGCATGGTTAGTCTTTTTATTTGCCTCATAAGATAACTGAGTTATCGAGATTATTGGTTTATCATTTTTTTCCATAACAAGATGCTGAAGATATCACAGAGAAACATTCTATTCATGAAAACAGCTGAAAAAATCAACTGTCATTTAATAAAAACAATTTATTCATAATTTATTCATAAATTATTAAGAAATTGACTACAGAGAGTGTTGACTACTATTTTTTTCCCATAGTTTTGTGTCATTGAAAGCAGTTATTTTCAGTTATTTTTGTTAGTTAAGGAAAAGTTTATTGTTTTTATTGGTAAAAGTGTAATTAAAAATGGTTAAATATTCTTACCGTGAACAGGCAAATATGATTTTTATCTACGGTCGAGCTACTGGTAATGGCCGGGAAGCTGTGCGATTGCATCTGGAAGCATTTCCTAACAGACAACAACCTCATCATAGTCCTTTTGCTTCGATTTTTCGAAAACTTTCTGAGACTGGATTTTTAAACTCGGTAATTATTGAGTATCCAAACTTTTCGATTTTTCCAACAATTTTTTTTTGTGACATCTACACACCCCATAAAGCAATAATCCGTTGAAATTTTTTGGGGGTCGCGTTTTTTTCACACAAAAATTTAAATTTTCGAAAAAAATTTTTTTTATGAGAATTTAATTTTTCATTTGAAAAATTCATAATTTGCAAACATATTATGAACTCCAAACCATAAAACGATATAAATCAAATGAATAATAACATATCCAGAGAAAACTAAGCTTACTAACCTTTCAATACTTTGGTGGAATGAATACCAGTCAACCATTGTTGTTGTCGAAATTCCCAGCTCTTCACAAATAAATGTTTGTTGGGGTGGCTTTAGGTGCAAAAGTATTGACACCAAGTAGAAATATTTTTCTATTGGGAGTCTACAATTGTCCAAGAATGAGCCCACCCTTGCCGAGCCAGTAAACCCACAAACCGCGGCCGCCTTCTTCCCCTGTCATACTTTTTTTGACAGCAAAATTTTTTTAACAACTAATTTTTTAAATTAATTTAATTTTAAATTTTAAATTAATTAATTTTAATTTTTTTAAATTTTTTTAACAACTAATTCTGCACCACACTTCAAACACACTGTAATATCTTTTAAAATATCATGCCTGAACAAAAATTCGATCACCTCCTTTTTGCATACTGATTCTAAAAATTTGAGGCTGCACTCTATATCACACATTACAAATGGCGTTTCACGTAATGAATAAATTAAAACAATCAGCTCTTGCCAAAAATAAAAAATTATAGCCTTTCCAAGAAAAAGCTATATTTTCCAAATACTACTATTTATTATCATGTGATCTAACAATAATCGTCGATCTGACCAAAAACACAAAATTATAGCATTTCAAAGAAAACGTATGTTTTCGAACTCTATTATATTTTTTTATCATCATCTGGTGCACCAACTTCTTCTCTCTCACAAGTGTAGATTGGGTAGTTAACCTACCTTTCAGTTGCCCAAATCTACCAGTTGACCGACCAAAGAAAACTAGATGATTCCACCTAACCAAACCTAACCTAACCTTGCCTAGTCTGGCAGTGTTACACAATATATGCTTTACTTCTTTCATAAAGTTTCGTTTTCGTAAAGTTTGTTTTGGTCGGTCAACTGGAAACCCATCTCATATGGTATAATATTTGACAGATGGAAGTATTCATACGCGGAAGAAAGATAGTTCCATCATAAAACTCTAATTTAAATGCCAAATAAGCGTTGCCCCCACAAAATATCAGTGTATTATTACTTACTAGTGTGTTTCTAGTGTGTAGGGAAAAAATTGTTGAAAAATTCGAAAAGTTTGGATACTCAATAAATACCTTAAACTCTAGCCCAGAAGGCCAAAGAAGACAAAGAGAAGTGAGAACAGTTGCTCTTGAAGAAAATATTTTACAGTGTATTGATGAAAACCCACATGTAAGCACTAGGGAGCTAGGAGTTATGCTACGTGTTGGACACTCAACAGTGTGGAGAGTGCTGCACGAACAGTTATTGTATCCATACCACATACAACGGGTCCAATCACTTACACCTGCAGATTACCCAGCTAGAGTGAATTTTTGCAATCGGTATGTGAGCCAGAATGCTAATTACATGTACTCTGCTTCAGTTTTGTATACTGATGAAGCTACTTTTATGAAAGATGGCATTAAAAATATGCATAATAACCATGTGTGGGCAGATGAAAATCCATACGCCATAATTGAGGGAAATCTCCAGGTACGCTTCTAAGTCAATGTGTGGATTGGCATTATCGGGGACCCAACAAGCTGTCCCCGATAATGCACTTTAGGAGTGCAATTTCACGTGACGCCTAGTAGCACAGTAGGCAGTTCATCGTGTTGTGGTATGTGGTTGCCTGCCACTTTGACGCTCAGTCTGACATTTTGTACCATTAATCACCTCATTACTCACGAGCAAGTAGGACACTCATTAGGACATGTAAGCATACATGAGTCAAAAATATGTGCTTTACTCACATACGTTTTAATAACTAAAAATACAAACCATATACTCACATAGATAACAGACCGTTAGCTGTCAAAATTTAAGTGTAGATCACAATAACGCCGAGGCCTTAAATAAAAATACAGAACTTTAACTCTTGTAACTAATTCTCAAAAATCAATAGAATACCTTAAAGCCTAAAAGCGTATTATTAAACATACATCATCTCTTGGGACAAATCTTGAAGAGTTTAGCTGCAAGCACCGAACAAGGATTTGACGACTGACTAAGAATGGCGTGATAGGACCCAATTATTAAAACAGTGTCGGTCCACCGTAGACGTGGACGGTGGTTACAACATTACACATTGGCGTGTACGGTGAAAAAGCAGCAGTAGAGAAGCAAGGGTATTTATTTTTGTCCGAAGGGGCAGTAAACTCTGTCTTCCCGCGAATCAAACTCTCATATTTCAGCTTTTCTCTTCGCGTTTCTCTGTTGTCTATCGCTTGAACTGTTTTTAAACAATCTTTCACAAAAATTACACAGCATTCACCATAATTAGTTGATTCTCACGCACTTTCTTCAGGAATTCTCTTTTGATTCTAATGAAGAATTTCGTAAACTGCTCATCTGAATCATTGGTTATTGAGGCTGTATTAAGCAGCTATGAAGTGTTTCAAAATAAAATTGGGTCTGCCCATTGAACATACTAGTTTTTGTTTGATTGCTTAGAAAAATCCTATTATGTCTGAATATTTCAAATTATTTGAGGCTTTTATGAAGAACTTACGTTTCGATTCAGGTGTTTTTGTGTGAGCGTCCAGTTTTGAATAGGTGGTCTGGTAATGTTGATTCATTAGAAACAGGTCTAATTGAGAACCTCCTCCTTTTTAGAAGTCGGTTGAAAACATTCAACAGATGTAGAGATTTGAAATGCTCTTTGCATCGCATTATGAGTGTACGTCCGATTTATTATAAGTAGTATTTGAAGAATATGTTGCATTTTAGCTCGTATACTATGAAATAGTCCTATGGAATAGTCTATTAAATTTTTGGCTTGTGATTGTTTGGTGAGAGTTGTTCTTGCTGCAAAAAATTTTCCAGAATTTTTGTTATCCTGTGTTAGATCCGATTTTTTAAAAAACACAACGCGATTATTTTTTATACACACTTGGGGCAAGTTAGCTTTCCTGGTCTAATTTAATCCTTGACTGGGGAAAAAATGGGATGAACATTTTAGAGCAATGAGTATGGCTTTACTAAGATCAATAAATAGACATTACAAAAACTTATTATTTTTAGAAAGTCCAAGAACCTCAATACAGTGTAGTTCTCAATGGTGACGACACAAAGTAACAAAGTAGAAAATTATCATCAAGTATAAAATTAGAAAATCTCATCGATTGTGAAAGAGAGTTATTAATCTACCTTCATTGAGAATTGAATAGAATTTTTTTTAATTACAACAGCAATCTAAAAATTGCTTAATGGGTTTACAAAAAAAAACTTATTAGTATTTTTTACCGCGAAATCTTATAAAAATTGCATGTTTTAAATTGTAAAAGTACTTTGCCAATGTTCAGTCAAATAAGCGGAAATTATTGGTAAGGATGGAAAAATTCCAACACAGATGAAAATCGGGATGTAAGACCAGAAAAATTCGCTGAATAACATATTAAAAGTCCCCAAGAATCCTAGGTGTGCTTCAGTCACCATCTTGGAGAAACTTCTCTGAATTGTCCGACATCATTTTGTATTTTTCCAAATTTGAGACCAAACTAAGCGTCGGACAGAGAATTTTATTCAAGCCTCTTTCAAGAAAACAACATTTGAAAGAATTTTATACCAGTTGCCCTCATAGATATCAAGTTAGTATTTTTTGAAACTGGTGAATTTTCTGGAAACGAGATTATTTCAATTTTTAATAATTTAAACGACTGTATTTCACTAATGGTAGGACCTAAATTTGTAATTCATATCCCCTCTCGGGGAAATGAAGTTCTCTACGATTCTGAACTGGATTTGAAACTGATTTTCCTTTTCATCTTCAGTGCTGCAGTTAATAAAAAACGTTCATGCACCCCCAAAAACCCATATAATTTCATTTGAGAGCTCAAGCAATTCTTTCAAAACATGGGTATCGGTAATTATCTGTTGAATTTTGTTTGGGAGACTCAAAATTTTCAGAAACGTTATCCTGTCACCAAAAAAACGATGGTATTTTTAGGGGGAAGGGTGGTCCAGAGGGGCACCAGAGTTCGACTCCCCATAACTGTGTGACGGTTCAAATCATCCCATTAATCAATTTGTCTCAGCTCATCGAGGCAGTACAGATTCATGTATAATAAATATGTTCAATTATACTAATAACTGAGATTTTTATTCTCAGGCTACCCAGTGATATTTTCCTACCACGCAAAAGTGTGAAATTGATCTTGAAGTATTTACTTTCCAAAACCTATTACGATTGTTCCTCACTTCTTATCTAAAATTATGTTGGACAAGTTCAGTCTTTAAGATGGCGGCCAGAGCACATCTAGGATTCATGGGGACTTTTGATATGTTATTCAGCATGTTTTTCATGTCACCGATCCTGATTTTCAGCCATGTTGGAATTTTTTTTTATTTTTCATCTGAACTGTAATGCCAAAGTAGAGTACCCAATAAACAAGTATTGATAAAATCAAATTGAGTCAAATCAAGTGATGACTGACAGGCAGTTAACGCTGATCAGCGGGAACTCAGTAGCAGTCAGTCGGAGTCTCATCAAAGACAAATGCACCAACTGACTCCAATCAATCAACAGAGTACACTACAACACAGTCAACAATTTATTCGTGTCGTATACAAAAAAATAATATAATCTCAAAAGTTGACGAATAATGTCTAAAAAATGACAATGTAATGGAATATTAACTTGTTATGTGAATTTAACGACTTGCAGTCAAATATTCATTAAGAATAAGTAAAATTTACTTACTCTGTAGGCCGAGCGCTTTCGAATCTTTGAGATCCGTTTTCAGAGGATATTCAATTGATGAATATTTGACTGCAAGTCGTTAAATTCACATAACAAGTTAATATTAACAACGCAGTTCGTCGTGGAACAAGAAATCCAGGAATGTAATGGAATAACTTCAAGTCTTAATCTTGCGCAATCTTGTTGAAACTCAACTTGAACAAACCTTATATTAATGGTCAATACTAGTCACTAAAACATTTTTTTTATAATTCTAAAAGCTAATTTTATAATAATATAATATGGTTATTATTAATAATATGATTATTCAATTTATAACGAATTATTCAGCTAATTGATATGCTTTATTTCCAACTCAGCTGATCTTGGAATTTGCAATTAATAGTTGGCTCTGTTGGCTGCATTGTAATCTAGCTGTCATTGCTTGGATAACTGAACACGTTTATACTGAATGGTGTGATGTAATAAAAGTAGCATGGTATGGTAGCAGCTTGGTATAAGAGTGAAAAGGATAATGAACCATCTTAGATGCCTTAACGTCTCATCGTTTTCAGAGGCGATACCGATTAGAAAAGAGAGTGAAAAATTCACCTTCATTAATAACTGGATAGCGTTCTAATTCTACTTTCAGACAAAAAATAAATTTCGTTTTGTTGGATGCCTACAGCTTCTCTGCAGCATGACATTTACACCCGCCCACACAAAAGCGACTACTGTGTAGGATGTGTAAGCACATTTTCTTTACTCTCATGGAAAAAGGGCTGTTGAAAGTGGGCCGCGTGCTACTAGAGCTGTCAGTAATGCAGGTCAGAGCAGACCAGAGCAGCCAGCATCGGGTGAAGCGAAAGCGACCCCCCGCCCACTCAAAATCCACCCGCCCACGTGACCCTGAAGACGGCGGCGACGACGAGCGTCTTCTAGGGTCTGGATACGGCAGCACACTGCCACTGCGACACAGAGGCTCTAGGAGAGCGTCTAGAGCGTCAGGTGACCGGGGATCGACCGGCACCCCGGCTACACCGGCTTCACCAGATCGATGGCGCGGCCCAGTTGCCGTTCTCAGTTCGTGACCAACGGCAGATCCGCACTCTCGATAGGCACGCGATGACCACCGGTCATCTTAGTTCACCGTCTTACCGCCAGGCGGCGCACACTGATTCATTACAAACAATAAATGAATCATAAAGTGTGGAGGTTCGTGCCGCTCACTGTCCATCTGATTGAAATCTGCTCCAGTTCAACGACCAATGCGTCACGAAAATCTATGGAAACAATCTCGCCATCGAAATAACACAGATTTGAGTAATTAACGAGAGATAGGCATTCAACGTGCTCTTAAAATTGCTAATTGGCATTTATTGGTATTTATTGGCACATTTACACCCGCTAATGACTTTTTGTCCAAAGAAGGACCTTTTCTTGCCCCCACCGTTTTGCAAAGAATCACCACATTTTGGGGCAGCGAGGAACTATTTCTAAAGTATGTATGCATAAATGCTTTATAGGCCATTTCATTCAAATATCTTAAATTCGATAATAATCCAGGGTTTCAGGAATAATAAATAGTGTAGGAGATGAATGTTCCAGGGTAAACATTATTTTGAGATTTGTGGTTGAGACCGCACTGAAGTTACAGTGATTTCTTGTATAAACAAGAATTTTTGAACAGCTTTCTCCAAAACTATTAAAGATGAAAAATCTAATCAGTTTTAAATTTTAGAAACCTAAATTACTCGTACTCTATGAAAGACTTTGAAATATTAATCTATCATTTGTTATTCAAAAACTAGAGGCATTAAGAACTTGTCCCAAACAATTTTTGCAAAATTGATCAGTAATACGATAATTTGAAACTCAAGACACATTTACAACATAGAAGGATGAGACTTGTATTTTCAGGAAGATGTAATTTCCTGGAAAATGCAATAGGCTATTAATTGATTTTGATTGACGCTTGGTTTGAGCTTAAATTTTTAAACACTGCAATACGAACACCACCGGAGTTTTGGACCTCCCCAGGATACGAACAAGCTGATTTACTAGAGTTATAGATGTATTATTGTAGTAGTGCTAAATCAGCATTATCATAGTTAATAAAAGTTCTCACGGCCTGCGCGCCGTGCTTAGTCCGTTCCAGTCTCTCTTCACTGAACGACGGGGCTATGTCCGTCGGGTCAGCAATAAAATTTATCTTTTTAAAAACTTAATTAATTATTCGACAATCCTATCTGGCGCCCGAACAGGGACGGGCGACGAAAATCCGCGATCAAAATCTCGAAATTTTCGGTGAATTTCAATTCTTTACGTTCGTTTCCGAAATTGAATCCGCGATCGTAAGTTTCGGGAGTAGTGAAGTTCCGAACGCGATCAAAAAGTGCTATTCTCCACATCATCAACCTGGCCAGTAGACGCTCAAATAGCTCCTACTTGGACTCTTTGCGATTGGACCATAGACCAACTCTGAAAGAGTTGATTGAAGAAGAAGAGGAAGACAACACTGAAGAAGAAGAAGACGAGACTGACGTTCGACTACAGCCAAACGAAAATCCAGGATCCTCCATCATGTCTCTCGAAGGCAAGGTTCCAACACAACAACAGCAACAGGTACAACAAATATCAAAATTACTTCCCAAATGTGATCTCGACCTCATTCCAGATTACGATGGCAACCCCATTGAACTTATTTCATTTCTTGAAGTTGTAGAGACTCTTTTTGATGGCTACTGCATCAACAATATTGTTGAGGCTGGAGCAAATCATTTTCGTTTATTATATCAAATTAAGAAAAGACTGCATGACATGGCTAAAATAGTTGTAATCAACAGCTCATGTAAGACAGTGAAGGATGTAATTACTGCCCTGAAAAATAACTTTGCTGATAATCGATCAGTGCATCAACTAACAAGTGAACTTTTAACTCTGAAACCGAATCATAGACAACACCCTCTTTCATTTGTGAATATGTTAGAAGAAAAACGTACCACCATCATATGTAGGCATAGACTGGATGGAGTGCAAGGTGAATTTTTAGAATTCGTCACCAGCCAGTTAGATAAGCAAGTGATCAACGTTCTAGTAGAAGGACTTCCTTATCAATTGGGAGCGCATCTTCAAACACTTAGAATTAAGAATTTGAATGAAGCTAGGCAAACTATTATAAGTGAAAGTAATGCTGTTCTTAAACATTTGAATTTCACTACTGATGTGTCAAAAATGCATTTTAAAAATAGTTCAAATGAAAAACCTAACCATAATGTTCAGCATAATCAAGCCAACAAATCGCCTTTTAATAATCAAAGCAATCAACCATTCAAACAACAATTTTTTCAACAACAGAATCATCAAAATAACCAGCAACGTCAATTTACGCCCTTTCAATCTCAAGGTTTCAATCAAAAACCTCAACATTTTCAATCACGAAATTTTAATCAACAAAATAGACCACAAAATAATCAAAATCGTAATAATAGCGATGTATCAATGCGAACTGTTTCAAATTTACATAAGCCTAATCATGTTCATTTAACTGAACCAATGACCGAATCAACTGAAGTTTCAGATTCAAACTTCCAAGCACTTGCTGCAAAAGTTGACAAATTAGCTGAAGCTTTTGATCATTTTTTAGAATTAGGCAGAGTCAAAATGAATCCGAGGTAATCGAAATGAATTATTGTAATGCTCACGAATTACCATTTTTACTTGTAAATGATTGCAAAATTCTAATTGACACAGGATCGAAATATAATTTTGTTAGAACTGATAATAACACATTTCCATGTATTAATGTTGAAGATTACGAATTTAAAATCAAAACACCTGCTGGCGAAACAACTGGCTCTTTACGTGCTGTTTTAGATTTAAGTTCTGTGCATGCTAATTTAAGTAAAGAATTATTTTTTGTACATGATTTCAGTTCAAATTACGATATTTTATTAGGTCATGAGACTCTAAGTAAAATGGGAGCTCAGATTGATTTCCAAACAAATTGTATGATTACTACTGATAAGACATTGAACTTGAATGGCCTAACTCCTGTTAAAATACGAAAAGGTATTAATAATCTTAGACTACCTTTAATAAATAGATCAGACTCTCAATTAGGCATAACAAAAATACCTACCTTAGAACTTAATGAAATTCTTGTAAATATTATTGATAAAAATTTTTGCGAATTAGAATACTTTTCAGATATTGACAAAGAAGTAAATATTGAATGTCTTGAAATAGAAGAGTGTGAATTAATAGATCATTCTCCCTCTGAGAATTCACTAACTCATGAAGAAATTTCAGATATTATTCGTCTGGACCATATAGATCCAAGTGACAAAGCAGAAATTGTCAATTTAGTTCATGAATTCCAAGATATCTTAAAACTCGAAAATACTTTACTAACTGCCACTCATTTGTTAAAACACAAAATTGAAACAACTGATGACTCTCCTGTTTATACAAAAAATTATCGATATCCTGTAGCTTTCAGAAATGACATTAAAATTGAAGTTCAAAAATTACTAGATGGAAAAATCATCAGACCATCCAACTCACCTTATAATTCCCCTCTTTGGGTAGTACCAAAGAAATTAGATTCTTCTGGTAAACGCAAAGTGCGTCTTGTCTTGGACTATAGAAAATTAAATGAGAAGACAAAGAGTGACAAATTTCCCCTTCCAAACATAGAAGATCTTTTTGGAAAAATTGGTAGAGCAACTTATTTCTCTAGTTTGGACTTAGCGTCAGGCTTCCATCAACTTGAAGTTGAAGAAGCTGATATTCCCAAAACTGCTTTCAGCACAGAAGAAGGACATTATGAATTTGTTAGAATGCCATTCGGATTGAAGAACGGTCCTCCTAGCTTTATGCGCGCTATGAATATAATTTTTTGTGACACACCAAATGCTCTAGTCTACATGGACGACATAATCGTATTTTCAGACTCATTCGAAGAACACCTTAAAGACTTGAGACGAGTATTCAAAAAATTAAGACAATACCAGTTGAAAATTCAATTAGACAAAACAAATTTTTGTAATATGGAATTATTATTTTTAGGACACATTGTATCTAAAGACGGAATTCGTCCTAATCCCGCTAAAATCGAAGCTGTTTCAAAATTTCCAATTCCTAAGACTGTCAAGGAAATTAAACAATTTCTTGGTATGACCGGCTTCTACAGAAAACTAATCAAAAACTACGCAAAAATCGCTCAACCTCTTACCAGAGCATTGAGAAAAGATGAAAAAATTGATATTAATAATTCTGAATATAAAAAATCATTCAATAATTTAAAGCAAGCCCTTTGTAATTCTCCTATATTAACGTTTCCTAATTTTGATAAAACTTTTACTTTAACAACCGATGCCTCTAATTATGCTATAGGTAGTGTTTTGTCTCAAACAATAAACGGTACCGAACTTCCAGTATCATATGCATCTCGTACCCTCAACAGAGCTGAATGTAATTTACCTACTATAGAAAAAGAACTTCTAAGCATAGTATGGAGCATAAAACATTTTCGTCCTTACTTATATGGTAGGAAATTCATAGTCAAAACAGATCATAAACCCCTTGTATGGCTCAGAAATTTGAAAGAACCAAATTCTAAACTTTTGAGATGGAAATTACTCCTCGAAGAATATGACTTCACAGTGGAATATTTGAAAGGAAAATCTAATGTTGTCGCGGACGCATTATCCCGAAATCCAGTTAACGTTTCTGAAGTTTTAAATAATGAGATAGTAGATTTTAACACTTTAACTGAACTTGATTCCCAAGACATAGTTCCTTTAAATTCTCCAGCAAACTCTCTTGATGAACCAATGGATGAACCTATAGACTTAGATAGATTACTAGCAGAATTTTTTCCAAATCAAGATAATTAAGATAATGAAGAAATAAATCTTCCACAAAATAATGATGACAATGACTCATTAGTAACAATTCATTCACAAGAATCCTCCGACGATAGAGCTGCTATAGTGACTGATAACTCACCAATCAATAAAGAAAAATACCAAATTGTTTTAAAGCGTGGAAAATTTAGTATCCAATTTATGAAAGTTTTCAATAAAAATCGAGTCAACATTACTGTTTCATCGAAAAACGATATTTCAAGTAATATAGAAAAATTAAAAACATACTTCCAACCTGATCTCACTTATGGAATAATATTTGAAATTCCTAATAAAAAGTTCCAACCCACAGCAGACAGTTTACTTAATTTCTTGATCGAAAAATTAAAAGAAGTAAGCCTAACAACCAGATTCAAAATATATCAAACTAAATTGTCAGACGTTACAGACTCTGAGGAACAAAAGCTATTAGTTTCTACTTATCACGAAGGAAAAACATTCCACAGAGGAATAAACGAAAATTATCTAAAATTAAGACGAAATTACTATTGGCCCACTATGCATCGTGATGTAACTAATTATGTAAATAATTGTCCGACATGTCTTCGCACTAAATACGATCGTAGACCTGTTAAAATACAATATCAAGTAACACCAACACCATTGAGACCTTTTGAAAAAATCCAAGTAGATGTATTTTCATTTGAATCCAATAAAGTTGTAACAACAATTGATTTATTTTCCAAGTTTTTCCAAGCTTTCATAATTGACAGTGTCAATGGCCCGTCAATAACCAAAGCCTTAAAAGAATATATTTCAAAATATCCGATTCCAGAAACCATTTCCATGGATGGAGGAAAAGAATTTGACAATGCTCTAGTTAGACAATTACTAGCATTATATGAAATAACACCACATTATACTTCTGCAGGACACCCTGACAGTCAAGGCTCAATAGAACGAGCACACTCCACACTAGTCGAATTACTCACTGGACTTGGAACTGAAATGTCACATGCAACCTTTAAAGAAAAATTAGATCTTGCTCTGATAACTTATAATAATTCTCTGAACTCAACCCATCAAATGACTCCCTTAGAATTGACCTTTGGTAAATTCAAACATTTTAATTCATTAGAGAAAACTCCTGTCCAAATAACAGAAGAATTAGCAGACAGATATTTCCAAGAGCTAGAAACTTTTCGAAGCTTAGTGAAAAATAAAACAGAAAAAGAAAAGCAACAGAGAACTGAGAAATTGAACAAAAATCGAGAGGAACCACCAAAATACCCAGATGACGTTAGATTTGTGAGGAGCATTCAAAATAAAAAATATCTCCCTAAATATTTTGAAGCGAAAGAAATTGGTAAAAATATTTATCAATCTCGCAGGAGAACCCTTAAGTTGCATCCCAATAGGTTGAAACGACCTAGAAAAGTAAAAATGAAACGAATTGTTACAGATGATAATACGGCTTCTGGTACTAATCCCTCTCCTACCCCTGGTCCAAGCGTACGAGTTAGTGGATCTGACTAACACCGCCGGAATAATACCAGTGGAAATTGAACGACATATGTATATAAATGATACTTTTACCTTTTTACATTACTCTAATATAACTAGTATTAAGACAGAGATCGATAATCTATCCGACTCTATAGATAGGTTACAAAATGTGTCATCTTATCAATTGAAAAAACTTATCATTCCTTTCATGCAATTACGTGATAATCTCGTTGAAAAATTAAGTCTATTGTTTCCAAAGTCTTCATCATCTCGTAAAAAGAGAGGACTCTTTAATGGGTTAGGAAATGCTATATCATGGATAACTGGTAACATGGACGCAGATGATAAAAAACACTATGATAAGATAATTGATAGATTAGAATCAAATGAACAAGTACTTATTGAAAATGAAAGGAAAAGCATCGTTGTAAATAATAAATTAGTTGATAAGTTTAATGATGATTTGAAAGTAATTAATAGTAATAATGAAATTATTAAGAATGTAACTTTATTGCAATCTACTGTATTGAATCAAATTCTGGCTGTATTTCTAATTAGTCTCAATCTTGAATTAATGGAATTAAAAGTGAACACATTGTTAGATAGTATTGAATTTTGCTACAATTCAAAAATTCACTACTCTATTATTCATATAAAAGACTTTGAAAATATAACAAGTTCCCACAGTGGTAATGTTGCAAGTGACAATATTGAAACATTATGGAAACTCAGCTCAGTTCATTGTACTATCTCACAGAATTTCATAACATACTTTATTTCTGTTCCAAAGAAAAGCGCATTGTTTGAAACCTTCTATATGATAGAATATCCTGTAATTCTCGACAATTATTGTTATAGTATAAGTGTCAGCGAGAAAATTGTTTCCGTATCTGAATCAGGCTTAATAGTATTAGACCAATGTCTACATGACTATGATGCCTCTTACTGTAAAACTAGACGTTATGTCAATGACTCTTGTATTCTAGATATATTAGCAAATAATGACTTGACCAATTGTCAAAGATTCACTATTGCGAATCCGACTCCATTCATTCGATATGATGAAGTCTGTAATTGTATTTATGGATATGGTCAATCCCATATCAGAATCAATGATGATAAAATAAATCCGTCAAAAACATTTCTCATTCATTTGAAGCAAGGTGACCAGATGAAAGACCAACGTCTTCCATCCACTTTCAAAACTTCAAAATCTTTCAAGCTCACGAATATTCCTGAGAAAATTGAAATGATTTCAAACGATATAAATAATTTGAAAAACGTATCCTTTTTTGAAAAGCAGAATCCAAATTTAAATGATTTATCAATGTTTAATGAAGTTAGTACTCAACATTTGTATTTCTTATTATTTGTTATTTTAATAATTATTTTAGTTGTAATTTTGTTATTTTATTATTGTCGAATTTTAAAGCCTAATTATAATGTATCTTTACCGACTAGTTCTCCGCAAGCCCCCACTACTTTGATTTATGCTATACCTAAACCTTAAGTTCAATCATCGAGGACGATGAAAAATTTTGGGGTGGAGGAGTTATAGATGAATTATTGTAGTAGTGCTAAATCAGCATTATCATAGTTAATAAAAGTTCTCACGGCCTGCGCGCCGTGCTTAGTCCGTTCCAGTCTCTCTTCACTGAACGACGGGGCTATGTCCGTCGGGTCAGCAATAAAATTTATCTTTTTAAAAACTTAATTAATTATTCGACAATCCTATCTTAGGTAAAAAACTTAGCTAGCACCCTAAGAATCAGACTTCAATATTTTTGGATTTTGATGCTTTAAGACTGAATATTGAAAGTTCGGTATCAAAGTTGAAAAATAAATTCTTTCTTTTTTTCACAAATTAATTCAACATTTTTTCTGGTTCAATTGATTATATTTTAATGCTCATTTTCCCATTTGGGGCGAAATGTGTAGAAAACCTGATTCTCTGTGAGTTCCTCAATGTTTCCAAGAAATAGTTTCACAATATCATTGAAATGATTCATCCTGACGTTCGTGTCCCGAAATCCCTATCTCCTATTATTAGATAATAATGATAATAAAAATAATAATAGTACTAACAATAATAATAATAATAATTTTAATAATAATAATAATAATTGGTCAGCAATACAGACTATGGTCCAATGATATGATTTCTCACCATTATGATTTTCGTAATTTCATTTCATATTGTTACCATAATGTTAGATAATATCACCTTATGTAATGAAGAATTTATTCTTTAATTGATTTTCAAGGAGATTTTTCAATTGTTATTCTCATTTTACTTTTTTAACTATTGCTTTATATGAAGAGGATTAAGCTCTTATCATAAACAATAATTATGTTACCTGATTATTCACCTCTTTGGATCCACCAGAATGAATTAGGAAATGTCACCCCGACAGGACTATAAATTTGCTTGTAGGCTAGTGAGATTAGGCATGAGTTGGTCTGTTGCAAATATTAATTTCATGGATAAGATAAGATTTATTTGTTATGGCTTGACTTGGAAGCAATGGTCCTAATCTTGTTACGCAAGGAGTATTCAGAAATTCAGTATTGTATTAGCATACTGTTTCTGCTATTAAAACGGAAAATAGGTTGTTGATATGATGGCGTGCAATAAAGTTGTTATCTCTGATTAAACGGTTGAATGTTTTCGTACTTCTGGTATACAGAGTGACCTGTTCCTAACGCTCTCCATCATCTAGGAACCCTTTCTGCCGTTGTTATTGTCAAATACTGACACATTAATCAAACAAAAATTTTCACAACCTAAATAACCTGGATTATAGAAATTGTATGCTTTAAAAAAAGCTTGTTTGAAAAAATGTATTGATAATATTCATTCTATTGATGCAATTGACTAAAGGCTAAAGTAATCAATTATTTATGTCTAATCAATTGAGTAAAAATATTGTTCCACCATCTTATGTTGTATTGTAGGCCAATAGCTAATGTAGAGTTTGATAACAACTATCTTCCAATTTTCTCCACATCATGGACCCCATTTCAAATTTTCACACAATTAAAATTTTATGCTAGACACAATTTCCTCATACTGTACCAGATTTTATTTGTTGTAAATCTATTTATTATAGCATGACTGAAGATGTGATTGGATATAGTTATCAATATTGGTCAAGCATTGAAATTAATATTATACTGTAGTTCAATAACCAATTTGATAACTCTCTCGTGGATTTTCTTACAACATGTAGTTCATTGGAAAAAATTGGTTCTCCCAAACGATATTACCTGAAAAACCTCCAAATACTTAATTTTCAATATTTTAGTAAAAGTATCAAGACAAGATTATGGTAGCAGATGACGAATTTATGAAAACTTGGCCCTATATGCATGAAAATATCATGAACTTTCATCTGAGTTTTTCTGTCATTTGTTTAGTCTGCAGTCTCATGCCAAAATACCTCACCTTTTTTAACTTTGATATCCTAACTAGAAATTTCTGAGCCATGCACAGCAAGAAATTATTTATTTAATTCTTCTTATCTCTATAATTATGAAAATGGATTCAATCAGTGGTGTATAAAAGGGTTTGAAGTGAAAATTTAGTTTATTTATTGAATTTATGTGGAAAAAAGATGGAACCGGTTTATCAATGGTTATTCATCATTGGACTCGTTCATTTTTCGTCACAGTGCTAAATTGCTTTGATCATTCGAATATTTAAACGAGTAAAAAAATACACGACTTTTTGTGTAGTTTTTCACTTACCTCGTAGTCAATTGAATACAAAGTTATTCTGATTTACAATGTCCAATAAATATTTTCATATTAAGTTTCAATTAAGCTAGTTTTATTATGTTATTGCTCCAGTGTTTTTATTTGAATAGTTTTTATAGCTTTAGTTTAACTAGATCTTCACAGACATTTATTTGTTTTAAAGGACACTTTCTTTTCTAAATTTCATTTTATTCCATGCGGAGCTCTGCTGCTTTATTATTGTTTAATTAACAAATGTTTAATACAACTGTATCCATACTGTATCAAGAGATTACATAATATGCATAGTGGAACATGATCGACCCCACACTGTCTCAACTCAGGGGTTGTATAATAAAATATTTTTCCATGCTGTCAACTGTATAAAAAACTCAAATTAATTGTATTGTATTGGAAGAATAAATTTCAACTTCAATATTCGTGAATTTCATTGAGCTCAAATATGTAATATGAGTTCTTTGTAACCATCAGGAGTCAAGCGCATATCCATGGGGGGGGGGCGCATAGGGGACATGACACCCTCTCGAGTACCTCCCAACCATTTAAGAGAACTTAGTCTAGCCATAGCCTGTATTATCCTCATAAATTGTCACAGGTCTTATTACTTCTTTCTCTTTATTTTATAGTACCTAGTTCATCCTCCTTACCAAAGTATATCACTGATGGTCCCCCCCCCCCCTGAACATCTAGTTATGCTACTATTTTAATACTTTTTTTAAATCTGTCTTAATAATACTATAGAATTTACTCATCACAAGTAAAGCCTTATTTAGGGGTTTGAACACACAATGGGAGATAACTCAATCACTGGAAACAATTCACTTTGTTCCAGTATGCAGGCTAAAATAATAGTCATGTCTTAAATAAATATCTTAAAATGCGATTTCAGAAAAGTTGTTCGAAAAAAATCTTTTGCGGGACCCAAGACATCTTTTTTCTCTTTATTAGTCCATCATTGTCACTAGTAGGTTGATATTGAGTTTTCATATCACTACCACGCCGGTGCATATGATTTTGCAATGGATTCATTGACAGTGACTCAAGCATCCAGACCTCTAGTTGTTAAAATGAATGAAAAGTCATTGAATGTTAAAATTAAATTAATTAGAAATTAAAATTAATTCAATGAAATTTAATATGCTAAAACGTTAAAATGATTGGATTTGAGATTTTCTATAGGCTAATGAGTCTAAAATCACCTGAAATAAGATTTTAGGCTAATTATTGGTTATTAAAAGTTTCCCAGGGGTTCTCCGGACCTTCCTAACGCGTGGGAGTATTTCAGACCAGTGGTAATCCCATTAAACTATCCTAGATATTCCTATGATGTAAGTCTGGTTCCGCCACTGGTAGGAGTGTTGTGAATCAGTTTTTATTTTTCCTGCAAATTTTCATTGCATTCTTCAATATTGATTAGAGAGAGCATGATAGTTACCAACAGTACAGTATTCTCGACTGAGAATGACTAGAAATAGCAGGGAGTTGGGTAGGTTGCCAAGGTTTCTTTTGGTAGGTAAGGTGTGATTGCTCGACTAGCTGAAGTACCGTATATTTCAAAGCTATCGTACTACTTCATGTAGCATATTGAAATAGTTTTAAACTTAACTGCTAGGTAGCGCACAAAGCATTGAGTTGAAGTTATTGAGCGCTAGCGGCATCTAGCAGCTAAATCTAGAAGCAGCCAAGTATTTGTCATAAATTAATAGTCAAGGGACTAGGAAAAGGAATAGGAGAAAGTGACTGCAATGAATAAATCCTCTTTCTTGAACTTCATTCTACAGTCTAGTTTATCGAATGGATGAATTCTTTGAAAATTGGAATGACCATTGATAAAAGATACTGGTAAACTAAATACAGACATAGGCATATCCTGGAGAATAGGTTCAGGGGCTATAACCACCCCTTCCACATCAGCGATGACTCAAGGACTAGATAACAATGACCCATTTTGTGTGTCAAAAATGTCGGTTTTAGTTCAGTCTTATGTTTTTCACTCATATCACTTGAACTGGAGAAATGTGTTTTCCACTTCTGAAAAATAACGAGAAGATTCATCGTCAGAGCTGCTAGGATGCAGTATAAATTTCCATGAACGATTATTCAATAGTTGTACTGTATTTCGTCTTGGAAAAGATTATTGAGAGAAAAGAATCGTTATAAGATTAGCCTAAAATGTTGAAAGACTTCATACCATCATACTCTATGGAATACTAAAATGGAGTTTACTTATCACAATTTAGGATGTAGTCAGGGGTTTGAGCAATCAATTGGGGATGAATAAAGCACCGCCTGTAATACTTTCATCTGAAGTTCACTTTGATCCAGTATATATGCCTAAACAGATGAGGGTCTTCAATATCTTCAAATGCGGCTTCAGAGAAGTTAATAATTCTTAAAAAATTCTATGCAGAAACCAGTACTCCCTTTTTGAATCAAAATAGTCGTATAAACTATCATATTTTGCAACCGAATTTGAGATTTTTCCTATGATGTAGTTCGTTTTGAAAATAACTTTTTTTGATGCAAGCGGTTTTGCAAATGAATAACATTAGTTAAATAAGCAGATGTTGAATTAATATTAATGATTAATGTTAGTTTAACAACTAAACTGTCAGAGGACCACTCCTTCATACCCTGTGGTATACTATAAAGTTTCCTATCACAAACAAGCCGTATTTAACAATGAACTCAAGCACTAGGACGCCCACCCACCCAGGACTCTATGTGGCTGACCAATAATGTGTGTTCAAATGAATGGATTCAAGCTTTTCTAGACATGCTTAGCTTAGAATCACTTGGAATATGATTTTAAATGTATTATTACGGGTTCTCTCTCTAAAATAATACTGGCAACACTTAAAATTAACACTCGCACATTATTTACACAAATTATTCACAACACGCACTAAAATGTCTTACACAAAATAAGCAATCAGAAACAGATAAATCGATAATGTTCAGCTAATAAATAAGATTTGCTATGTTACTGTACAAAAATCAATCACTAACTGTTGAAAGGCCGATCAAATATTAAATAATATCTGTTCAATAAACTGTCCAATAATTCAAGGAGAAGCGTCTAAAACATAACAGTTGAAATACTACAAGCACTTACGAGTCAATCTATAAACTGTTAAAGAAGCTTGGATAATAGTCTGACACAATATACTGCGATTATCACTTTAACAACAAACGTTTGTACTATGAACAGAACATTACTGCCACTTGTTATGTCAACAAAATTCAAACAATGAGTGAAACTAATGTTTACATGAGCGTTCACTTTATATTGTAATATTCCGGAAAGGATGATAAAGTTCTATATTTTTCCATAGAATTCGAAAGTAAACAGTAGAACGTTCTCTATTTCTTGAGACTATTCTAATCACCGAGATAAGAATCAACCAGAACTCTCCAGATGTAGGGCGGGGCGGGGCAGGGGAATAGTAAACAAAACACGCTGCTTATCGCAACCGGAAGATGTATTGACACAGCAGTAATTACTTCGTTCATCTTCCACGACAGTATCGTTTCTTCATCATTTTTTCTGGGGAGGGTCCCCGGGTACCCCATTTGCTGGAAGGTTCTCCATACTCCACAGAACCCCACGTTATGGTAACTCCCCCATTCGGCCATCTTAGATAGGCCTGTGAACCCCTAATGATACTTTTAAAAACATTTGATCGATCAATTGATTGATAACAATCATGCCTTTTATAATATTAAAGAGCTTGAATCGCTGTCCTATAACTCTTATTCCTCGTAATACCTCGTGAGAGAATATTAAAATAACGAACAAAAATATCAAAAATAGAAAACCTTTTCTCAAAAGTTATAATTTTCACCTTTTTATGAGGATTTTAGTTTCTTGTTTTTGGGAGCTCCAATATTTTGTTTGATGATATTGAAATAGAACTATTTTAATTTTTTCTCCCTGCACTTTCTCTCTTATTCATTATTTTTATTTTGACTTCAGAAAAATAGGTAACTATTTCAAAAGGTCCAAAGGTGAAGCTTTTGGGGATATTTTAAATAGGATGATCACATTTCTGCGTTCAACCTTAGGACAGAGGACCCGTGGCTTGTGCTTGTACCCACGCTAGATTGAAGAATCTTCAACTTACCGTGGTTGCACCCGGGCCCGGGCATGTGATTTGGTGGCCCTGCAATCGTAGGCTACAAACACATACTCCAATAAATTCTAGCATGTCTATTTTCACATTTAAAGTATTGTCTGAAGAATATATAACTGAATCACTTCAAAAATGCTGTAATGATGGAATTTGTAGCCGGTTTTAAAGAATAATAAGAAAATTATATTCTTTACTACTAGAGAAAAGGAATACCAAACTCGGCATTGTCTAGCTTGATAGTGATTGTGTTTTCAATAGAGAACAATAATTATTGATGAATTATTATAAATTATTGATCAACTTAGTGATCTATAGTTAACCAATGAATTATTTTCACTGTAGCCTGAATTATAGTATTCAGTATTAACATGCAAAGCTCATATTCGGCTTGATTGATTTTTCAGTTGATAATTTTCAGTCAGCCTATTATGAGTTGCATGTTAATCAAATTTATTCTGTATTCCACTCATGTGGTGTATGTTGACTATTCAGAAATAATTCCATTGTCTTATATGACACACTTGATTAGAGCTGGATAGGAAAGTTGGTTGCATAATCTAATAAAACCATTATGGGAAGAATCAATAATCTAGTTGAAATAGGGAACATTCAGTATCACGTAATCATTGTATTTCTTAATCATGATTTGATTCATATTATTATCAAATTAGGTTTAAAAACATCATTTTTAAAATATGTCATTTCTATTATGAAATTGAATAAGTAAATTTTTCATAATAATTGCTGAAATTGGCCAATTTTGAAAAGACGGTGCAACTTTTTAAGGATTAATCAAGTCTCATTTTAACTTTTTGGGTTTTCCGTCTCAAAATGTTGTAATACAGCGGTCTAAAACTAGATATTTTTTCTAATTATGCAGAATGTCCTGAAAAACATTTTTTTCTTCAAATTTGAAGTTCAATATATTATTCAATAGAAAAAACTGATTGCTAATTTGATTCCTAAATGTAAAAAAATATGATACCCCACTATAAAACTATGTGTCGGGGTGATCATCAATGTGAACCTTAGATCAAGCTTATACTATTATACTATACTATTCCTAACTAGCCATTATAACTAATACAATAATAAAAACTATTCACTACCTAAAACTACCTAAGTATGCATAATCGTATTTCTATTCACATCCTATTTACTATGAGCTCCTCACTACTGTGGACTCCAATATTATATTAAATCCCTAATTTTTTTTTTAAATCTATTAACATTGCCTTCTTCTTTTATTTCCAGTGGAATTCTATTGTAAATTGTTGGCCCTAAATATCCTATTGATCTTTGTCCAAAAGCTGTGTTCATTCTGGGTACATCCTGATAATTGAGGCTTCTTATTCTAGTATTGTGGCTATGAGTTATAATATTATTTTCATTTTCATTTTTCTTTATATAAGTAATTAACAACAAAATATACAATTGCCTAACACTAAGTACTCTATTTTCCATGAATAGTTCGCTGGTTGGGAAGCGGGCTTCCCTATTCCCCATTATCTTTAAAATACGTTTTTGGATTTTGAAAACTGGATCCACAAAACTATAATTTGCGGCCCCCCAAACTAACAGACCATATCTCATAAGAGATTCAACTAATGTAAAATACACTGTTTTTATCATTTCTTTATTAAGAATATGCCTCAGCTGATAAAATTTATATATTAGCTTCCTTATTTTTGTAGTTGTATATGAGATGTGCTTATCCCATTTTAATAAGTCGTCTACTATTATCCCAAGATATTTAATACTATCTGAGCGTTCTATCAGTGGACAATTACAATTGTTATTAATTCTAACACAATAATGAAGTTTTATTGATGTCTTACATGGTTTGGTACTATCAGTTAAAGAAAATGTTAAAAATTTGGTTTTTTCTGCATTCAATGAGAGTAAATTATTTCCCAGCCATCTAGTGATTTTTGAAAGTTCTGTTTCGACTATTTGAAATACTTCTTCCCAGTAATTTCCTTGAAAGAGGAGTGCTGTGTCATCTGCAAAGGCTATCACCCTACCTTGGATTTGAATGGAGCACAGCTCATTTGCAAAAATTGAATATAAAATTGGACCCAGAACAGTCCCTTGTGGTATTCCAAACTTCATGGACCCTTCTCCACTCATATGGCTCCCAACTTTTCTCCTTTGTTGTCGGTTATTGAGGTAGGATTTGAACCATTCAAGTGATACCCCCCTTATGCCTATTGCCTCAAGTTTTTTTATTAATATATCATGGGATACTGAGTCAAAGGCCTTTGCTAAGTCTAAAAATACTGCTAGGCATTTATTTTTCTCCTCTAGATTCTGAGTAACAAATTTAGATAACTCCAGAACTGCTAACTCTGTGCTTATTCCTTTACGAAAACCAAACTGGTTTGGAGATAATATATGGTTCCTTTCCAGATAGCTCACTAATCGTAATTTAACTAGCTTTTCTAAAATTTTTGATATATTGCTGATTAATGAAATAGGTCTATAATTACTTATAATTAATTTATCTCCCATCTTATGTATAGGTCTAACACAAATATTTTTCATTGCTTTAGGAAAAGTTCCATTTGACAAACTGAGATTGAAGATATGAGTCAAAGGTCTAGAAATTAAGTCTTTTATGCCTTTTAAAATCCCATTATCAAATCCATCAAGCCCTGGTGCACTACTGTTACGAAGAGAATTAATGGTGTCTATTATTTCCTGCTCAACTATGGGGAAAAGAAACATAGTATTTTGAATATGTACCTCTGGTTCATAATCTGCTATAACTTGGTTAATATTCTTATTTAAACTTTCAGATATTTTCCTAGCCATTGTTTCTCCAATATTAACAAAGTAATCATTTACATGGTTCAATAGAATTTCGGGATTTTCTTTCAATGTTACAATTTTATCATCAATCTTTACAGCATTGAGTTGAATTTTTCTTTTTTGGTTTGAATCAGTAGCATCCTTGATAATTTCCCAAGTTTTTCTTACATCATTCCCTGCTTTGTTGAATTGATTTTTGAAGTAACTTTCTTTCATATTCTGAATAAGAGACGTTAATGTATTCCTGTAGATTCGATAATAATTTGCAAGTTCTTGATTTTCTGGATCTAACTTCCTTCTTTTATTTAAATGATTCCTTGTTCTTATGGATGAGACGAGTCCTTTTGTGATCCATGGTTTGATGATCTTGATTTTCTTCTTCTGTGTGTAATGATGCGTATTCTTCTCCACATATTGTTGCAAAATTGTTATGAACTTTTCATATGCTTCATCTGTGTAATCACTTTTGAAAATCTCTTCCCAATGCTCTCCCAGTAGTCCTCCTCTTAATCCATCCAAATTGATTGATCTACGATTAGTTGAATCTTGTTCATCTAAATTCGCTCTGTTACCAATATTTGAATATTCTTGCAGTCCCAAAATTGTAATGAAGTGATCCGTGATACTTGACTGATATATGATTGGATGAATATTGTGTTTGCAATTTGTCAGCATGTGATCTAGGCAAGTAGATGTTCCTGTGGTTACCCTGGTAGCCTTTTTGATACAGTTCTTCAATCCGTGTTCACTTAATAAATCGTAGTATTCATCAAGTTGATAATGCTGCTGTGGTTGTAGCGTATTTATGTTGAAGTCTCCTGTGCAAATAATCAGTTGTCCTCTCAGTCTATTGAGCACAGTTTCCAAATCTTCTAAAAACTCTGTTATACTGTAGTGCGAAGGGGATCTGTAGATTGCTAATATATTATATTTCTCTTTTGAAGTTTGCAATTGTAGATGGAGAACGTTGGCCTGCCTGATATTTAACTCCACTGACTGCACATTTAGAGAATTTCTTGCATATACGATTACTCCATCATTCTGTGTACGGTTATTTAAAGAGTAAAAAATATTGTAATCTTTCATTTCCTTAGGTGTATGATCATTTTTGATCCAGCATTCTGTTAATACTATAATATCAAAATCATAAGACATATCCTGTAGTTCAACCATCAGATCATCAAAGTTTTTCTTAACACTCCTTATGTTCAGACAAAATACAGTCAAGCTACAGCTGCTAAGAGCAGCATGGAGCTGCTGTTTATTCTCAACCACCCTGTCCTCTAGCTCATCCATTGAATCGAGTTCATTTGCTACAGACAACACATCATTATTACTCATCATTTTGCTTTTTTAGACGCATCCCTTCTTGCATGTTTTTTGCGATTTTCTTCTGCCATCTCATTATATTCATCATTGTAATCTTTTATATGCCTCCCTCCTGGCATGCTGTTCATCATCTTCTCATGCCATTTCATAATATATGCATCTTCACAGCTCATAATATTTTTTGTGAGCGTTGACATAAGATCAGGCATTCCTGTTGTTAGGTAGTTAAAATTACGAGTGTGTCTACTAAGAGCTACTATTGCATGATTAACACTATTGTAGATTTCTAACTGCTCTGTATTCAACCTTACAAGAACAACGTTTTTATAAGTAAGGCCTTGAGCTTCGTGAATGGTGTGTATCTTTATTGCTTTTTCTAATTTCCTATCTAATGTTTCTTGAATCCGTTTCTTCTCGTTTTGTGTATATGTTAGCACAAGAGTCTCTGGTTCAAGTTGAAGAGATTCTGAATTGAAAATTGTCCGTCTGATTGATCGTACTACTTTGCTTGTTGTTCATTAGTTATGGTTAGATGTACCATAAACCTGTAGTTTATTCTGATAAAACTTGCAGAGAATTTAGTTCTGAGGGGATAATGTTGAATACCTTACAGCCAAAAACCCACCTAAACTTCATAAAATTTGGATTTTGATGAATAAATTCTTATAAAAATAGCAAGCTAGAGCTTACTCTGAATAATTAGTGTCTTTTGATTCAATTTTTATCCACTTTTATGATATTTTATGATATATAGTGCTTGTTTTATGCTGTTGGGTTACTCAACATTTTTTATTCAGAATTAAATTTTCTGTAAGTTTTGTCAGAAAAAACTGCAGTTTGACATGTAAATTTACTTCAAAGCTGAAAAACATGTTTTTTAAAAAATATTTCCTGCATATTTTGTTGTATATCTCAAAAAGTGCAGTACTTTTAACTGGTTTTATTTGACTTTTCTGAATTTGTCACTTAAAACCCGACCAATTCACACGTAAAATGAAAACAGAACAAGTTTGTGTTGAGTAAACTGCTGCTAAATTCAGCCGTTCGTAATAATTCCTAAACGAGGCATTTTCGGACTAACTTTTATGAGGACTTCTCTCATTATCTTGATAATTATAACAGGCACAAGAAGTGCCATTTACAACGACCCCGGCTTTACCACCATTTATTCATTCCAATAAATTGGATGAGGAGAGTCGAAATCGTGATAAATCACAAATTAAAGTTGAAAATGGCTCCGAGGGCCAGTTGATCAAAGATGAGAATAGAAACAAGAAAAATCAAATAAATTGTGGAATATGAAATTAAAACAACTTATTTGGATTGCTAATTAGATTCCGTATATTACAAATATTTAGACATTACAGCATTGGATTCGTGCACAGAGGGTGCCAAGAAATTAATATTAAATATGTTAAAAGTTTAAAAATAACATTGCTCCCGGATATTTCGTGAAAATGTGGGAATTCCCTGTCTGGTGACGTTTCAGTAAGATTCGTTACTTCAGAAAGTGTTGATTAACATGGTCGGCAAGTTCTTGTTTTAGTATACATTTTTGTGTTTAGTAGCTGTAGATGGATAATTCATGTCATGGTTCCAGCAAGTGAATTAAATCTCTCAATATAAGTGACACATCCTTCAATATAAATTGACAGACAAACAAACAGATAGACTTACACCCTAAAAAAATAACAATAATTATTTCTATGCCATGTAATTATGATAAATCTAATTCACATTAGATTTTCCTGTAGGAGAAAATAGTTATAATAGTTATTACAATATATTAATGAATCAAAATCAGAAGATTTAGATAAAAACATACCCAAAGTGGGGTTAAGGAAATCGAATACCAATCCAATATATCAATTTCACATCATTGTGTGAATAAGTATAACTGAAATTCGATGAAGTTAGAAAATAGCATAAAATGCAAAGTCGAAAATATTCTCATGATGAAAACTATGATGGTTGTAGAAAAGTCTACTAAAGAAGACGGCACAGAATAGAGTGAAATTTGGAAGTGCACCCGAGGCCTCAATGGGTAAATCAGGTGAGCCAAAGAAAAAATAGAATATCAATCAATGTTTAAATAAAGAACTATTTATATTGAGAATTGTTAGTGATGCTGACAAATCTTCGTGAAAGGGAAAAGGGAACTACAGTGGAGAAGGATAGACGATCCTCTCCTTTTTCCACGGAAAACTACAGAGTTGTAAACAACTTGTTTACGAAAACAAATTATCAAGAAGTAAAAATAGAACAGAGATAGATTGCATTGATTAATTGGTACAAAGTGTTGGTAATACTATCCGAAATATCCTGAAAATGTAGAATAAATGTATTGGAATATCGGAGCATTTCCATACCTCTGTTTATATGACCTTTTTTTCAATATATATTTTGGTGAGTACAACATGCCCACGAAGTACAGTATTTTTGTAACTCTATGCGAAACACTGTACATGCATGCATGACCCATCGAGCAATTGCAACTCCAGTAGCCTTTCAAAGATGAACTTAAATAGTTATTGAACGAGCGTAGCGAGTTCTTAGTTTTGACTGGTGACTCGTGACTGGAGGCTCGCGGATTTTTCTGTATGTTTGTGGGTTTGTGGGTTTATTTGTATGTTCGACGATAACTTTCGAACGCTTTGACGAATCAACTTCAAATTTTAAGCACACATTCTTGGAACCTTAATACAGATCAAGTTCGTTTGCCAATGAAATTGACCCACACCTCCGTCCTCTTTGAGGCGAAACAAAAGGATAGGTTCTCAGCCCTCCATTAATATATTTATATAATTATTACTATATATAGAAAATAGTTGTTTCCACCATATTTATGGAATTCGCAATAGATTTCAAAATATATTTTGAGTTATCATCAGCTGTAGGTGAATAAATGCGATCAGGGTTTTTATAGAATCTCTATATAACTTGAAAGACAAGTCAGACAACATCAGTATCCTGAAGGACAAACAGACCAGACTGCAGATCAAAGTCGGACATAGGATGGGAAGAGTGATTTCGGACGAAGAAAGGAAATTGATTTCTGAGCGGATGAAGAGATATTGGGCTGAAAGAAGACAGAGGAAAGCCGGAAGATACTGACTACAGTGGTCCAATGAAGGCCATAAAACTATAATAATAATAGAATCTCTATTAGCTGATATACTAATTTTATTGCCCTGATAAAAAATATGGATATAGCCTAAAAACAGCTGTTTTTTATGTGGTAAATATACCTACTCTATAGAAACACTAATTCCATCACCCTGATATATAGGTATATGAATACGGT
Organism: Conomelus anceps; assembly: GCA_948455865.1. Taxonomy (NCBI): domain Eukaryota; kingdom Metazoa; phylum Arthropoda; class Insecta; order Hemiptera; family Delphacidae; genus Conomelus; species Conomelus anceps. The sequence goes on from OX418218.1 coordinate 20,702,734, forward strand.
AGGTATTTTTTGTCTATATAAATAAAATTAAAGTTTTGTCTGTACATTTATCAGAATTATATATTTTTTGGTTATTTTTACGTTTTATACATTAAAGAAGCCGAAACAAGTCTTATTTCAATTTCTGTCTGTCTGTCTCTCACGGCCCCGAAGGCATTTTACGGGGCCTTCTCCTGGATTACGAGAGCTTTGATCAGGATTTAAGTTATTTATCAGTATTGAAAACCTTTCTGACAATGTCTTCAGCTATAAGAAACTAAATTAACTTTTTTTTTAACAGAGTAATAAACGTTTAAAAACCAAGTATTGTGCGATTTTGGATACATTTTACGCGGCCTTCTCCTGAAAAACGAGAGCATCGATCGGGATTAAAGTTATTTATCAGTATTGAAAACCTTTTCGACAATGTCTTTAGCTATAAAAAACTAAATTAACTTTTTTTTTAACAGAGTAATAAACGTTTAAAAACCGAGTATTGTGCGATTTTGGATACATTTCTTCTAAGTTTTATTACCACATAAGAACAAATCACGTAATTTATCATGATAATAATTATAATATATCTCTATATATAAAAATGAATGTCTGTCTGTATGTATGTATGTATGTATGTATGTATGTATGTATGTATGTATGTGTGTTCCCTATAGACTCCAAAACTACTTGACAGATCAGCATGAAACTTTGGGAATATTTTGTGTGAATATTGGGGATGGTTTCTGACCATAAATTTCAATAGGGGAGCTAATAATTATTATTAATTAAACCATTTTATGAACTTGCCAGCCAAACAGCTTAAAGGAACAACTGATATAAGTCCACAGTTTTTAATCATATGGCAGGCCCCTTAGTGGCGTTATTTACGCTGTCTTTGAACAGCAAAAGACTTTGCACTTTGCATGTAGGCAATCGCGCAGTTGGAGCCTTGCAATATGTAGGAAACATACGACTGGGTATGATGAAATGTAATTATGCCAGGTTGATGACATCTGTTAACCAATGCAGCTAGAAATTTGAAATGCAGCCTCAGCGGGAGGTGGCGAATAATAAAATAAAAAACCTAGCTTCTACCCTTATAGTCATAGGAGTTTTAAATTTGAAATGTTTCTTCATTCAGAGGTGGTGATTAAGAAAACAACGAAGCCTCTATGATCAGCTGGAAGAGCCCTAGGACTAACTTCTTTCCTAATTTTAAATGTAACCTCAGCGGGAGGTGGCGAATAATAAAATCAAGGAGAATTTTTATGAGAATGCAGCAACGCGCGTTGGGCCAGCTAGTTATCAATATATTGATATTATCAATCAGCTGTTCTCAAATATTCTCTCTGATAACTGTCACTGAATTGTTTACGTTCTAAGTTGTTTACTAAGCTGCTAACAACTTCATGATCGTTGCTATCAAAAAAGCCGAAACATATTTAGTCTTATTTCTAAACATAATCCGTACGAAGGACGGGCACAATAGCTAGTGGAAAATAAATCTGTGTATCAGAGCAACGATGAACTTGAACATCAAGTGATAGATGTCTTGTGAATTTTATTTAAATCAGTATCTTCAAAACAGCCGTTTTTCGTTACTACCTTCTCCTACTTTAAGCTTCCCAAATGAGTTTCCCTTTCCAAAATTAGTTGTTTGCAAGCGAGTTCTCCAGCCCGTTGGGCTCACTAGTATTTTTCAGGTTGATTTTTAATATTTCATTTATTTATTGATATTTCATTTATTTATTGATATTTCATTTATTTATAGATATTTCATTCATTTATGATAGAAAATTCATCATTTCTGAGCCTTGAATGACCTAGTAAAATAACCTTACTGTATTACAGTGGACTTTTAATTTGGCAAAAATGCAGTCTTTTCAACAACTTTGTCGTGCCATATATTCTCTCATAGAATCCTACTCGCACAGAACTCTTTTTGACAACCACGTTAAAACTAGCCTTATATGGTATATCAGTAAAGGTATGTTAGCGGTGATTTTCTCAAACTCTTCAATAACATCAGCCTTTTCGAATTATAATAATAATAATTAATAATAATTTATTTCTCTGCAGAAAAAGTACAGTTGTTCAAACTTAAATTTAGAGAAAAGCAAAATGATTCCAAAGTACAGCAAGAAAAAAATATTTGCAATCATAACTACTATAAAACAAAAACATACCTATGCTATACACTAAAAATCAAACTTGCCAAAAAATCAACAAAAACACTAACAAAATTTCTGCAAAGATTAGGTAACTCACGAGGCACGCCTATTTGGGAGTTCCAGCACATCATTTTTAAAAATTTATATTAAAGTAGAGTAAATCTAATTGAAAAATAAAGAAATGAAAAAGAAGACGTTCGTGGTGTCTCTTTGAAATATAATTCTGACTGAATTTAAGACTGTGTGTCTAGGGTCTACTGTGTTTATTGTAGATAGAGTTTTATTTTCAATTTCCGATTTGGAGTAGTTTCAATACGGGTAGTTATAAAAGGATTGTCTCAGTTTCATTATTATTATTACCCACATCTAATTTTACATTATCTGGATTTTCAATGGAAAACTCAATAAAAATAATTTGTTTTAAAATATTTTCTGAGTCTGCGCGGGCCTGATTGATCATTCTGGCGGGCCGAAGTTTTATTTGGAGAACGCTGGGTTAGAGCGCTTGTCTCTGTTAGAAGACTCTGCTACTCCTTCGGTCACGAGTCCGATTCTCATTTGGCCCTGGTTACCTTTTGTATCATTCACCTCATTACCCACTCTAAAGTCTTTCTCAGACTCATCTGGACATCATCAGAAAAAATATACGGGGGAAGTTATTGAATAATTGGAAAATCTAGCTGCTTGTGGAAAATTTATTACGCGAGTAGGCTATGCACTACTGATTTGTACCCCTCAATTCTTATCTATTGTCTATTCAATTGCAGTTCTATTGATTGACAAACAAGCGAACATGAAGTAAAACATTAATAAGTTTTGGTAGTAAAAACTTTTTTCCGTAAAATACATAGGAATCCATAAGGTCTTGAATTTTCAAGAGAATATTGTTTCTCAAAAAAATGTGGTATGAGGGAAAACAAATACATAACCATAACTGATTAGCTAGACCAGGGGTCTCCAAACTATGACCCGCGGGCCAAATCCAGCCCGCAACAGAATCAAAATATATTTTGAAACCAAAATATTCTTAGCAGGTTGGCCTTGCTGATAATTCTGATAATGTGAAAGAGTTTATGTTATTTATTAGAGTTTGAGCAAATCTCAGCTAACATCTCCTTACCGATAAGTTACATAGCCTACGACGAAGAGGCTAGAACTATTGCATTAATAGCAGTTGATAAAGGTTCCGAAATGATGCAGTTACTTTCATAGAAGAATTGAATATCAATTAATAAATTAAATATCAAAAACTAACTATTTAAAGTATAATTCTGTAAGACATATTTAGAAGGCTACTTTTAGGATTGCAATAGCTAGATATCGGCAAAAAACATAGTGTGTGCATGTGTACAACATGTTGTGCACACCAAGATGATACAATGTTCATGAAAACATAGGTCTGGAAATGCTTCGATTTAAATAATAATAATACATTATACAGCACATTAAATTTACATTATATATTAAATATGCATTATACATTGGAATGTTAAACATTCTATTCTGTATTTTAATATAATGCAGAATAGAATGTTTAACATTGTATATTATACAGCGTGTTTCGCATTGTGTTAAGTTATCAATATTTCGTGGGCTTGTTATAACATCACCAAGATAATAAAAAAATCAATTAAAACATTGGTACTGAAATTCTTCGTTCAAAAATTAAAATTTGAAGAAGTTAGTAGCTATTTCCATCAATTTACTTATTCAGAAATTTGTACCCTCAATTTACTCGATTAATTGGTTTCATGTTAAATGTATGCTAATAAATCTAACAACACAAGTTTGAAGTCGGTAACTACAATAGTTTTTGAGATAATATTGTTATGGACAGTGCAAGAAAGAGGGAACAGTGATTTTCAACGCAATTACTGCTGTGTCAATACGTCTTCCGGTTGCAGTAGGCAGCGTGTTTGTTTGCTTTTTCCCGTACTCTCCTCGCCTTGTGGTTTATCTGAGACCTCTGGAATGTTCTTATCTCGGCAATTAGAATAGTCACGATGAATGGAGAATGTTCTATTTGTTTATTTTAGAATTTTATAGAGAAATCGAGAACCTTCTCATTCTTTCTGGATTATGAAAAATGTATAAAAGGCAGAAGCTCTCGTAAACGTCAGTCAGTTGTGATTCGAACGTTAACGTGATGAAGAGACAGTGACAGTTTCCGCTCATACAAATCGGATTATCAGTGAGCGCTAATACAAACTATGTTATATGAACGTTCAATGTGTCAAGTGGTAAACGCAGTATATTGTGACAGATTATTATCCAGGCTTCTTCAACAGTTTATACAGTGACTCGTAAATGCTTGTAGTGTTTCAACTGTTATGTTTTAGACGCTTCTTCTTGAATTGTTGAACAGTTATTATTTAATATTAGATCGGCTTTTTAACAGTCAGTGATTGATTTCTGTACAGTAGGATAGCAAATTCTTTATTAGCTGAACATTATCGATTTATCTGTTTCTGATTGATTTATTTTGTGAGATATTACTGATTAGTGCGAGTTGACTATAATTTGTGTTAATAAAGTGCGAGTGTTAATTTTAAGTGTTGATATTTTATATTTAAGTGTTGCCAGCATTATTTTAGATATAGAATCCGTAACAATATGCAACAAGATAATTATGCAGAAATTTATTTTTAATAAATTTTCAGAATTGAAGTGGATTGATTTGTTACTATTATCAACCTGTAGGCTTTTCTGAAAATAACTTTCAGGGAATGCAATTCTGGGTGGAAAATATTGAATAACCCAATAGAAAAAACACAGATCGATTTAAAAAATATTGAATCAAAACACAATACCTAATTTGCACAGTTACCTCCAGCGTGCTATTTTCATGTGATTTCATTAATTAGAATCTGAAGTTTATGTGCGTTTTTGACTATTGGGGTTTTCAAAGTATTTCCTCCAGCCAGAATCAAACTTTCTGCAACTTTTATCAGAAAAATAAACCAAAGTTGAAGTCTCTCACTTTAAACTTTAACAAACGTGATTATTGGGGCATTGTTACACATTTTGTTGAATATCTAAAAAATTACTGTAGTTACCTTTTTTTACTACTTTTATTCGGTTTGTCAGATAATTTATACATTTAAAAACTGAAAAATTCACCAGTAAAATGAAGGCACTGCAAAGTTTTGAATGAGTGAATTGATGGGGATAGCTGCTAACCTCCACCATCTTTAACTCAGTAACGAAGCATTTTCGGACCAATGACTATATTGACTTTTTATTATTACTAGGGATTATAACAAGCCCCCAAAGTATTGATAACACTAAGTAAATGTTTATAATATTGAAATCATATCCCCACTTCGATAGGCCTATCAAATTTAGACTAGACTATCAAATTTAGCAAGTGTGTGTGTTTGCTCAGGGACCGTACTCGATTACTCTAGAAAAAAATAGACAGGATAATAGAAAAATGAGAATGTTTCTGGCCCTCAGGACTTACTGAAGTAATTATTTTGGCCCGAAGGCTGTAAGGTTTAGAGACCCCTTATATAGACCATCATTAGCACTTTTCCCAACCCTTCGTCACAAAATCTCTCTCTAAAATACATGTAATATAGAACCAAAGAAAACGCGACCACCCCAAAACTGCACTTAAAGGTTACACAATTGGAAGAATAAATGCAAAATAGAAAACATTAGAAACTACTTTCCAACAGAGCAAGCTGGAGCTTGAGGAAGAAGCCTGCCGTACTTCGGCAATCTACAGGAAAGAATACCAAAAATGGAGACAATATCATCGTTCTAATAAACAACAAACTTAGTAATAAGATGAATAGAATAATAATTAATAATAAAGGGTTCCTATATTTGAGAAAAACTTTGAAAAAAAGGAAAGATAAAAGTAAGCTTCCATTCTGTAATAGTCTAATAAAGAAAATTATAAATTTTTGTACAGTATATGCTGAAGAAACATTAGCGACCACTCTCTTTCTATCAAATAACTTCAGTGTATAATAAATTGGTGGTGCGAAAGTGCCCCTACTATAGGCTACTTGCGTGGTACTTCCATCATTTCACTTCCGCCAGGAATAAATTAACTGGAAACGTTAAATAAAACCAAGTCTTAGCTGGACATGCTGGTCAAAATAAATATTGGAACGTTTTCCTCATAAATAGGTGAAATTCTTATTGAGAGAACGATAATGTGGATTCCACGAAGACGCGAATGTCCCGTGAAAAGCTTTCCGTGTGAACAGCAATAAACAGAACAGCTTCTACATGGAATGGTACGACTTGTATTGTGGTCGCGTGTTTTGCCTGGTCACTCGACTGGCAATTTTTTTCTCGTTTGGGTGGCTGGCATTGACTTTAATTTCGTACACGGAAAGTACAAGCAATTGAAGTGGCAACCCTAGCCAACTGGAAAAGTGTTTAAACTTGAACTTTTTATCAATCTCTTTAGATAGTAGGAAAAATATTAAAGTGAAATGGAAAACTTCCAGTAAATTATTACAGAATGGGGAGTAAGAAACTATTATTTATCAAATAAAAAAGCCTTCTGCAATTTTTTACGTGAATTTCTTGAAAAAAAGAAAGAGAAAACTCGAATAATGTCAAAAACCATTTTAAAATATTGGAAAATAACATTTCACAATAATGATCATTCTCAATAAAGCAATGCTAGAGGCGGGCATGGAAATTCCCATCTTAATACTTATCTACTCTCTCCAATATTAATTTGTATGCCTAAAATCTTACTATTACAGCGATATTCTGGCAAGTTTCATTCTCCCTATCCAATATTTAAACGCTTTATCATGGTTCAGTGCCAATACAAAGGTTTTTATTTCCTTTAGGTGTTATAGTCTGTCAAATCATTCTTGCCTATGCAGCGTACACATTAAACAATATCCTAAGCGGTTCTACTAAGAACTAGTCATTTTTCATATAACGAAGTATATGAGAACATCTCGCAGCATAGAGTAGAAATTATTAATACAGTAACGACATGCACGAGAAAATTCCTGCAACTGCCAGGAATGGGTTGACATGATATTACACAACATCTTCATCGGAAGATATCGCATATTTTCATCAGGTGACCTGGTTGGCAATGGCACATCAGTATGATATAAGATAAGCTGGGCAAAGAACAGCCGTAGAAGTTCTGGCCGCACTGATCAATAATTTAGCAGATTATTACAAAATTAATGAAGAAACAAATTAATACATAATCAATGGAGAGACAGATTGATAAATATCAATTAATTCCGAAATACCGATCAATCAGTTATGAATAAAAACAATAAAACATACAAAAAATGGTGAGGAGAGTTGTGGGGAATTTTCATGAACGCCTCCAGCACTGCATTAATAAAATCATTAACACTCCTATTATTGTTTTATACATACCCACTTCTATCAGCATAATTTAACCTTTTCGTTTTTTTAATTTATTAGTGCAGAGACCTGGGAAATAAATAAAAGATGTGAATCAAAGCTTGAACCTATGAAAATTTACTATTGGAGGCTATGTTGTGGGTGCACAAGTATGGACAAAGTGAGAAATGATGATATTAGACAATTACTGATGTAATTTTATCGATATATTCAATTACTGATGTAATTGAAGCAAAGAGTTTGAAATGGTATGGACTTGGGCACGTGAAGAAGATGGCCCCTGAGGGATGACCGGAACAACGTTGCGACTGAAGCCCTGGCAAGAGAACGATGAAGGCGAGAGGACTAACAGAGAACATTTTTTTGATAGGCAAAAGTGGAGGCGGCAAGGATGTAAGAGACGGCGACAGCTGTAAAACATGTTATCAAAGCTCTGATTATCTGAATTTATTTTTTCTATGTCCTACACTTACGCGTGAATTAAAATAATGAATGAGAATAACGAATCGCAGAATAATAATTCACATAAAGGTGTTGGAAAGCATTATGTTAGATGGAATGAACGTCGCTTTCGATTGCTGGTTTGCTCCGCCCACTCCAACAGAAGGTACTTGTGAAAAAGAAAAATATTCATAGCTACAATTTGATAATCTCAAAGCAACAATCATTCCTCCCACGACAGAAAGAAATTTCTTTGCTCTATGAAGAAGAAAGACTCAAGGAGTCGTAGATGCTATCTGCTCACAAGTCTTGTTTCTACATCTGTTTTTAGGTCACGTGAAATTCAGGCCGACAAAATAATTCTTCTCCAACCACTCAAGAATTGCTACTATCAAGAAATACAAGAACAATCTGAACCAAATATCATTGAACTCAATGTGAAATTGCTATTTTTAGCGCACTGCAAATGAAACCTTCTTGTAGCATGTAAGGGTTGTTCTCATGTCTGTCTGGAGGAAACCACGGGTTGGAGCTCACATTCACTCAACATTAACCTCAATTAACCTTCAATCGCCACACATACCATATTTATATATTATATTGTTGAACTGAATGTCTTTTGAAAAACGCGTTCCATTAGATTTCACAATAATTTTACAACTTTCATTCGATTCTCTTTAACGAAAATGTAATATTGGAAATATTATTAACGGCATAAATGCTCGGTTTCTGAGTTGTTCATTAAGTTTAATGGATCATTAACCCATTGCTCCAGCATTAAGTTAATGGTCCATTAAGTTAATGAACAACTCAGAAACCGGGCATTAATGTATTATTTTGATGGCATGTGATCAAAAATCCTTAAATTTATTCTCAGGAGAATTTGTCACAGAATAACGTTAATCAAGAAAGCGCATGTAGTATTAATTGCTTCGAGCATGTCATCGTTTTGATATTGTACTATCTCTTCCTGTACGGCATATTTCAAGTTTTCTTCATTCAATTTGGTGAAAATTGAATTGACATTATTCTGCAATATTGTGATACAATTTTCCTTCGAAGTCGCCTACGATTGAATAAACATTTTGGATTCAAGATATTTCTTAACACGTACTGTAATTTCAATCTCCAGAAAATCAATATCATTATTATTGATTCTGAAACATCATCTCATCCCAAATCCTACCTCATACAAAAACTAAACTAGGCGCAACTTAAAAATAGATTACGAACCATTTTTTAAGCTTTCTATCATCGTGAAGAGGAAGAATTATCATGAAGTATTTCTTCAGAAAGATTCTCTTCAATATTTGTCAAATGATACTCCAATAAATATAATCTGCGCTTTTAATCGCAATTGCTTATATAATTTATTATAGCCTCAACGCTATAATCACATTATCGGCTTAAACGATCGATTAAACATTATCGACTTGGACGCATTATCGACTATCAATGCATTTGGTAACACATGCACCAAATTGTAAAAAGGGATTTTTAAGAGGATCTTCCGAAAACTTCAAAATTATTACGGTATTGAAGATAACAAGAAAAAACCACTTATTTGAATTGTTGAAATCAATCATTGAAAAATCGTATTATGTTTTGAAAAGAATGAGTCACAAATGAGAATTTAGAAAGTGAAAATTTATTCAAGTAAACTTCACGTATGCTCTTTCTCAGGGAAAAGATAGGGAAAGATGCGTGTGATTGGCTGTTAGTGAAGCCACGCCCTTCTCGTGCCAGTGGTTGTTCTTCTAAGTTCGGGCATGCACAACAGACACATTATCGACGTTCCTGTAAACAAACACTACATCTCACAACGTATAAACCATTCTCGTTGCTACCTCTCAACAGAAAGCAGAACTTATTGTTTATTGAATGTAAATTTTATTCGATTTTTCCATTTGATTGTTCTATTCCTCAATCTTGTACGTTCATGAACTATTTATTCCATTCAGATCATTTTTATAGCATGATTATTCGCAGTCTTGTTCTAGCTATATACTGGGAGAATATACTGGAAATGAGGTGCTTGCATAGTGGGGCATCAAGTAAATAATCATTAATCACCATCGCAAAATCAAACAAATGCTGTAGAATTGTGGTAAAACCCACTTTGCTCCAATCTGTCATACACTATTCCACAGTATGTATTAGATTTTGCGATGATGAGAGTTCAGGTTCCATGGAGCTAATCACTACAACTGTCAATGTCCGCAGCGCGAAGGTTTCAGCATTAAACCATCGGGAAAGTAGGTACTAAGATTTTAAACAATGAAGAGACAAGAAAATATTATTCAAGATGGAATGGAGCGAAATGCAAAATGCATCATTGGAATGAAAGATCCTCAATTCTTGTAACTGGAAATTCAAACTTCGAATAATGGGAACAAAACTCTAATATGGGATTGGAATTTGAGGAATAGAATGATCGTGTTTTGCTTCTGTTTCATCTCCTCCTTTATCCTCCTATTTTACCTCCTTTATTACCTCCTTAACTTTGAACTTCTTCTTCTTCTTTTACTCCTCCTTCTTCTTCGTTCACTCTCTCTATGCGTCTGAGCGAAGAGGATTTATTTCCGCCCTGCCCCTTCGTATAGTATTTTTTCTTTCATTGTAGTGACGAAGGTGATATTGTGGAGGGTATCCATAATGAATAATTAGACGAAATTGTCATAACCACATTTATTAAAAAATATTGAGAAACTAGTTTCGGTTGTTATACAATTATCAATCTCGATCAAACATTGAGATTTAGAGTTTGATTGAGATTGATAATGGTATAACAACCGAAACTAGTTTCTCAATATTTTTTAATAAATGTAGTTGTGACAATTTCGTCTATTCAGTATTTTTTTTCTATTGAAAGGCTCATCGTTTAACTACTGAAATCATGGTGACTTGGAAACAAAAATTTACAATAAACTCTTGTTTACTATCTGTTTCTTAGTTTCCCCCGACATTCAAATATTCTGACATTGATTTGCTGCTGGATACATAAATATTAGTTTACTGTAAATCTTTACACAGTAAGAATTATTGTATAAACAAAGATGTCACGTTCACCTACTGAAGTGGAGAGTGAATGAACCGGAAAGAATAATTGGTTCATTGGGATCGATGCACAAAACAAACAAGTGCAGAACATGCACCCTAGGACCCTGTTTGTCTTCTTTCTCTTCCCGATTCGTTCTTCTTTATAGGTGGTATTATTTCTTAATTTTCTGGAGAATATGGGAAGTGGATTTGTGCTGGTGAGGAGTGGAGAGGTATTTTTTCAGGATAGGAAATGGACAACGGTCAAGCGGACAGGGGGAAGAATGAGTAGTTTGGGTTAGAGAGGGTTTATTACCAAGTCTAATGCGGAGCAACGGTGATGCCGTGACCTCCGCTCGTCATGCATAGCCTTGGACGGACCGACCTCCGTGAAAAATCGTTACCACACTTGTACAGTGTACACACTACTGAAAAGCTAAAGGAGAGGGGATGGTATTAGGTGGACTGAGGAAAAACTTTAATGAAGCTGCCCGGTGAAAATTCATATGTTAGTTGATCGCGCCACTTTGAAGAGAGAGTCCAGTAAGAGTTGGGTCTTGCAAACGATAAGTCATCGGCTGGCGTTGACCCGCCTACACGTCAACTCGTGAGACTCTTCCCCTAGCCTACAACATGGTTGTTATCGTCTACAAGTAAGTAGAGCCACCCCCCTGCACATTGGTCAGTAGTAGTTGAACGGCAGCCCCGGCACCATCTCCCGCCACAAATGTCCAGTTCGCGCCAATTTCTTCATCCACCACTATGTAAGCCATATTCGTCACAAGAGCACCAACCGACTTCTACACGCTCTTCCAGCCAACACTCTCATAAATGTGGTATAAATTTGCTCATTAGAATAGCACATCCTGTCTCCGAAATTACAATGTGTTAGGTTTTGTTGGCTGTGTTTAAATATAAGTAAATCGTTGTCGTGTGAATTTTGTAATATAATTTTGAAATTGCTTTGTCAATTAAAAAACGAATACGTTATTTGAACGTGAGGATGATACTTTTATGACACCCGGAATAGGCATTAGTTGAGGGACTGATTTTATAATATTACACTTCTACTGTTTTGTGCGTTTGATTTTGTTTTTGTTGAACGATAAATAGCCTAAATTACTCTCAAAAGAATTCCTTGGAACGCGAAAGGACAATGCGTTAGCACAATGTTTGTGAAACATGTATCATGGACGTTAAGGAAAATATTGGTTTGTTAAGCTCCGGCTCTATTACTTTAATGAAAAATTGATAAAAATTTGAGGATCATATTACTTTTTACCATTTGTTAAACCATTTTATTAATTTGAGAGTCCTTTGTACTTATTATAATTAGTAATAATTATCACTACAACTCACAAACTTGCATATCTCATTAAAATAGCACTAAACTTATAATTTTCGTATAATTTTCATTATCATGATTGTTTCAATAAACATCTGCTTCAATAGTAATGCCAGTAGCGATTATTTGCTTGCATTATTAATATAGTGAACTAAATTTTAGCTTATGAATCTATGTATATTGTAATATCCTATAATAACAAAGTCCAATACAGTATTAGGATGAAGAAATCAAGTATTTAGTAGCCTATTATCAATATAAAAATCTTTGTTCTGTATTATTCTGACAGTTTCACGATTGTTTATCAATCAGCATACATTTTTTAGATGAAAATAGTTTTTATGTTAGGCATTACTTTCACATAAATAAATTCAAAAACCTTTCAAAGTAGCGTGATAGTGGAATCCATTTGATCTTTTCAATAGTAGTAATAGTAGTAGTATAAAGTATTAACTTTCTAATAGTAATAAATGAAAATTATTCACGTTCTTACACATCCTGTTTTGGATACCTCTATTCCTGTAACATACTAATGATATTATCGGGTAAATAACTTTTCTAAATTGATTGCTAAAATGGTCGTGCTATCATCACAAACAATTCCATTTCAAACAATTTCAGAAACAAATTCATACCATTAGAAATGCCATCTTGTTCCCACCGCACCCCCCCCCCCCTCCCACCACAACATCAAATTTGATCTTTAAGTTATTCCTCACTGTAAGTTATAGTTAGTGTTCGATGTAAGTGTAGGATATCCCATATGTCACACATTAGATGGCTAGATGGCATTAGATGACTTAGGGAAGTGATGGCCGCGAGCCGTAGCAGGTATCTGTTCAATCAGAGATAAGCTGCGTTCTCGTAGGTCCTGTTTGTAACGGTGACCGATTAGATTGGCCAGCAAAAAAGACACTGTTCTCTGCTGTAAAATCACTTCCCAGTGGTTCGGAACCCACCTAAAACTGTAGGTCCAACTCATCAATCACTATCATCCAACTCATTACCCACGCACAGGTCTCAGATCTATGTGGGCTTCATCCTCAAAAAAAAAAAAATGATAATATTACTGTACAGTGATATTAATGAACGATAATAATTATATTGAAACGTATAAGGAATAAAGGTTAACACTTCCATACTTGCAAATATATGACTTGATCGAGATCTTGTTCCCAACCTGTCTGTATTTTTCAAATCATGTAAACAAACGGCTAAATGATATAGAAAAACTAGCTTCAGAATTATTCGAAAATTGAATACTTGCGTTTCATTATGGAAACAAACTAATAAAAATTAAGAAGGCGCCCGACCGGCAGTTGGGAGGTCCATGGTTCGATTCCCGGTGGTGACTGATATTTTTGTACAGTGGCGTTCATCGATTTCCATCAGCTATTCAATACTGTTGTCAATATCCGCTATTGCGGAAGTCTTCAGTATGAGTTAATAGCACTTAAAGGAACTCGAAATTAATAAATTCTGTTTCTGTGTATTTGTCAGCTTGTTAAATTGTCAGTCATTTCAAACTAACTTGTGAACAAATTATTAGTCAGATTATTCTTGAGATTCAATTCGCTTAATTGCCGAGAAAGTTCCGATTGTGATCTCTTTAAGTTATCTTCTGTAATATTATAAGCCCATTCAATTCTTTTATTTTAGTAGGAAAAAAGTCAGTAGCAAAGTCTAATGTAAGTTGTACTAAGTTGCAGTAAGCTGTTTTCTATTGTGAATGATGTAAATGAGCAGTCTGCATTTTTCTCATTTTTACACACCTGAAGTATGAGGTTATGAGTGAATAAAAATTTAATAGCTCGGTAGCATGCTATAATCTATCGATTGTGGAAACCAATGGTTGATAATGAACCCTATTCACACACTCATTTACATAAAAAAGCACTGACCATCAAGTTCTTTTATATTTTCACATCTGAAGTGTTTGTTATTTTATGATATATTCAGAATCAATCTAGATCATCAAGTCGATTTAAAACATTTCAAAAATGATTACTTCACCAGGAATAAAAAGCAATACGCAATCACTTCAATTCAATAGTAAGAGTAAATTTTATAGTGTAACTTGAACTTTAGACATAGACCTACATTATCTTTATCTGGATCAACTAGGAATAAAGTGCTCTCAAATATGAAAATTGAAAATGTAAATATTACTATATAAATACCGTAAGGGTCTCCCCACCACGAAAAGCCATACGAATTTACTTTTTACTATATAATTTAAGCTTTAATAAATATATTTAGCTTTAGTTCAAGTTACACTATAAATATATTTAGCTTTAATTAATACTACAATTTTAGCTTTGTATCTGAAACTTCCTTCCACATCGTGTATTAAATTGAAAACTATGAATTTTAATTTATGAAAAGAACATTTTTAGATAATGAATTTGAGTTCAGTGGTAGGGACCATCTATATTTTAATTAAAAAAAGAACTGATGGAAAGTAAAAGGAGGACATTATACCTAGCAAGAAGATGATTTAATAATCAAAACTACTGGTTAGTAGTTTTCAAACTATTAATAGAACGCAGAATTCAGTTTTCAACAACTCTATTAATTTATAAATTAAAAGGCCTAAGAATTCCACTACAGAATCCGAACGGAAAAGTACCGTACTGATTTAGCGGACGTCTCTCATCAAACTTCCAATATGTAGCATATTTACGTAATGTTTTAGATTTTTATCAATTTTCTGTACGAACCATTGCTAGTTTACATTATTTGACATATTAATTTGAGTCGTGGTAAAAAATCTATAATTAGGTTCAAATTTTATGAAAATATTTTTGTATGTACCGTGCTCATGTACACTTGTGTATTTTATAGAAGTCTTAAGAGGGGAGTCCATTGAACAAATAATATTCTCCCTTCTTTTCAAACATACTATACTACCCAAACCACAATCAAATATCCTACAAAATGTTACTATTTCTGCCTTAAATGCGATCCTCTTCTACAAAACTCACAACAGTAGTTCATCCTGGGAAAGTTGTCAAAAGAGTATCAGACTAAAAAATTTTAGCACAGCAACTTACGGCAAAGGATTCTCCACCAGTCATTTTTTTTTAAAGCAATGCCAGTCCCAGAATTTCAATCACTTTTAGATATAGACTAACATTTCAATTCAGATTCAATATTTAACATTTCAATCTACATTCTAGCAGTATTAAAGTTCAGGCACAAATATTGGGATTGCATCCTGACTCGGACGTTCATTTATACACTCCTCCACTCCTGTAATAATACAATTCAGCTAGTAATATTTATTTATTTATTTATTTATTTATTTATTGTGACAAATTTACAACGAGTGTGAAGGTGCAACAGACTCAAGTCCAAAACTGCTCCCTTCACAAATTTTGAATGTTACATTGTCCAAAACATTGAGGTTAACACAGAATAAAAATTTAAGATATGCTGTAAACCTTCACTCGAAAAAAAATAAAATGAATTTTCTCACTTGACAGTAATAACAATGTTTGTTGTGCTATATGTTGATATTTTGAAATCTTTCACGTGTAACACCTATTACTATGATTATTTATTCATTTAATTCCATTTTTATTTGATTTAATGATTTTTTTAAAAATGAGGCAGGCTTTCTTCAACAAATTATAATGTCAGGGATGCAATATTTTCATAATTCAGGGATGCAGGGATGCATATTTTCATGATAATTCAGTCTATCTGACTACATTGGAATTATTGAAATTTTCTGCACTAGAAAGCTAGCTAACCTCTGAAATCTCTGATTAATTCTGCCTGTGTATTCTTTCCGAGATTGTACGAAATAAAAAATCCATGGCGATAGGTACTGCAGAGGTTCGTGGTATATTCATTCCAATAATTGTTCATCTTCGTGGTCTAGAATAATGAATGAGGAAATCACTTTCATTTATTTAAATTCAATTTATAAATTATTCGAGTACATTTAGAGTAGAGCTCTCAATAGACCATTCCAAAGAAACGCAGCTGTCCAATGTCCACCGTAACGGCTATCAGGAACTTTCCAAGGACTTTCAATATCGTGAGAGAGCAAAGTATCTTCAAAATAGAATTCATAGGGGAGTTTAAGTAGATGTTTCAGAAGCTAGCTCACTTTGTAAGCTGTACTGCTGTTTCAGAAGTTTACGAATACCGTTATAATTCCGGATTTTTCAACTGAGAGAATAAAATTAAATCAAGCAGTAAGTAGTAGTTCTTATTATTGGAAAAAGCGCTGCTTCGTAGCGAATGCTAATTCGACTGGAATGTCAACGAATAGGGGCTCGAAACAGAGAGAATGGCATTTTCCCGTATAGACACGTCTCTCAAATCAACTTCAAGGGAATATGCAAATATTACAGCATTCTTAACGTAGTAGAATTTCAAGTTATATCAGTCCTTTGTAAAACAAAACAGTGTAAATAAACCATATGAATTCAGTACCCTCCAATAAATTGAAAGACAGTATGGAATAGAAATTTTACAGTTATAATCACCAAAGGAACTCACTCAGAGACAAGTACATTAATTTGGATAGGAAATTGATGGATTTTAATAGGAATTAATTTAGATAGGAATTTCAATGTTATAATATATAGCAGATATATTATAATCTTTAAAATTCTAAAAAAAATCTATGAGATGAATTTATTTTCTATAGTGACAGATGAGAAAATAATGAGAAAATAGATCAGCATACAAGTCTTCTTTTAGAAATCTAGAATAATGTAAGGAGAACACATCCATCAATCAGATTACTCATTATAATAATTTTACAAATATGATCTAATAGATAATGGGTCAAAATGAATTATCAATTTAATAGATAATATTATAATCATAGATAATACTAATAATCAAATCAATTTTGTCTTTAAAGTTTACATAATCTTTACTAAAAACTTGAAACCACTTTTAAGTGGAAATTATGACTCAAGTTATGGCGTGACGGCCGTTTCACTCTGATGTTATGAGCATCGTCAGACGACCAACAGTACACTGACTCAAGGCAGTGGAAACAAGATGGATCTTCAACATCATACTCTCTACTACTGAAACTCTGCAAACTGAAAGATTTAAAATCCAATATCAAAACTGATAATGTATTTCTATTTAAATTATGATTCTACTCACTTGAACTGAAGGAATGTATTTCGCTTCAGATTCCTAATTTTAATAGAAATACAGAGCCAGTCTTGATATCAGATTGTTCATCAAGTATTAAGTCAGAGAAAACATCACAGATGAAAGATGCAATTTATGAATGTGACTTGACTATCCAAATAATTATTGATGAGCAATATATAAATTTTTGTCCTATTTTGTTTGCAGGTCACCTCAAGTGACTCCCCTGACTAATGCGGCTCAGGCAAAGAAGAAGACGGAAGAATTGAAGCAGACCTGCTGCAAATGTTGCAACGCGCCAAAATGCTGTGCAAAGCTTGGTCTCACCAGGCTGCTATGCTGCGTGAAGCCATCAGCGCCCAACGCAGGTCCACAGGAGCCCTGCTGGAGACGGATCTTCTGTTGCGGCAAGAAAAAAGGCAAGGACATGAAGGATATGAAGAAAAAATCGAAAGATGGATGCTGCAAAGGCGCTCTGAAGGCGATATTTTGCTGCGGGTGTTGCAAGAAAAAGAAAAAATCATCGCACAGCGAAAGCAAATGCTGCATGAAGTGCAAAAGTTGTATGCGATCATGCGGTAACAAGTGCAAGAGCGGCCTGATGAGCTGCTGGAGAGCGATCTGTTGTTTGAACAGGGGCTGCTGCCAGAAGATCAGAGACAAGTGCTGCTGCACAGCTGCTGGCTGCTGCCTGCCTGGCGGCTGCTGCGGTCGAGCCCTCATGCCCGGCGAGCAACGGCCGGATCCCAAGAGGCAGAGCACCAAAAGCCAACACGTATCCAGGAAACGAGACGTAAGTTTGACTTGATCAAAATTAACTGAACTCGCTAATTTATTGATAAAAACTGTTTTTAACCATGAATTTTGTTGTTTTAAGACGGTGGGGAATCGGTTTATAATATATATTTTCTCATAATTTCATTAAAGAAGTAGATCCTGACTCGAATACGTTCGTTACAGAAACAATTTTTAATGTTGCAGCTTAATGCGAAGCTATTGCTACATCAATGAAGGCTTATTGAGCCAGATAATATTTTCAATTTCATGCAGAGATTAAAATAAAGAAAGACTCCTACAGTCAAACCTTCCACACAGAGGGATTTGGAGGAGTTGTTCGTCTATTGCTTATTATTACTGAGAAGTGAGGGTTATAAACATTCATTTATAAATTGATTATTAAATTTTGATACCACTTAGATGGTACCAACACGAAGAAAATAAGTGCCTACTGGAATAAGCACTGTTTAGCAAGCGAGATGTAAGTTTAGTAGTACCGTATTAATTGACAATAATATAAATTGATAATGCCATCAGTTTATTATTTCAATGAATTTGAGATACAATATAAATATGTGATATCAAAATGACACTGTATTACTTTTAAAATATTGTTTCACTCACACTGGTGATGCTGGAGGGATGCATTTCACTTCTGAAAAGAAGCTTCGTCAGCCCCTTCTTTTCAGAAGTGAAATGCATCCCTCCAGCATCTCCAGTATAAGTGAATAATATAAACAATATTTGATACAATATTTTAAAAGAAATACAGTGTCAATTAGATAGTTCATCAAGTATTTCGTCATGGAAAACATCACAGACAATATAAACATGTGAATTACAGTTTTAATCAGAATATCTCATACTCAATTCTGTAGAAATCCAAAAAATAAATAATCATAGATCAGTATATTGCAACTTATATTATCAGTTTTAACTTAAAAATACTTTGATGTGGTAATAAAGCACTCAATGAACACACATACACCTGACAGACACCAGCAGTGTCTCATGATGCTCCACAACAGAGTGAAACAACATTGTCACACAATCATATCAATTTGAGTGTTTATTTACACATCACAGTGTTTTAATTAGTTCAATTCACATGTGAGAAAATGGAACAATATCAACGATTTTTCAGTTCGTTCAGATAATTTATTTCCATATATAAGTTGAATTGTATCGCTTATTCATCATGATTCCCATAACATGAATATTCATGAACAATGTTTTACAAAACTGTAATTGTATTTTATTTATATTAATTGTCCAACTTTCAGTAATGCATTTTCGTTTATATGGTTATGGAAAAATCATGGTAAAGGCTATAATATATCATAAATAAAACACCAAAGAACTAGTTCGGAACCCACCTAAAACTGTAGGTCCAACTCATCAATCACCATCATCCAACTCATTACCCACGCACAGGTCTCAGACCTATGTGGGCTTCATCCTAAAAAAAAAAAATTTGTCTCTCTTCTATTCTGAATACTGCAAGAATAGCAGTTGATAAACTACTTCCCATTTTTATTATAAATAAAATATTGTTATTGATCTCCTTCATATCAATATACGATATAAATATGATGCTTATGGCTTATGTTTCTGTGGAGAAGGGAAATGCAGATTAATGAAATCCAATAAATTACCACTTATCCATATTGAACAGTGTCAGTTTTATACAGTAGCCTAGTTGTTGAAGATTGTACAGTTTATATTCTTAAGATTGTACAATATTCTTAACATCACATAGAAAGTAGACCTTGTAGATACTATTTGTATTGTGTTCGAAATATTAACCATGATCTTATGGATAGAGCTTATGAAATGAGTCATGCATTTACATGAGAAAGCAAAGTTTTTATAAAAACTTAACCAATAGAGGCATCCAAAGAAATGTGTTCTAAAATATTTTTTTTTATTTTTTACACCAGGAGTGCTTGCCTCACATGCCATTATTGCTCCGAAAAATAAATTGCAAAGATCTTTTAAAAAATAAGTATCCTAAATCAACACTATTAAACGAATGACCTGGAATAATAATTAATATTGAATAATGATGAATGTTTGAATGATGAATCAATATAATTTCCATATTATATAGAATAATATAAGTTAGATGAAATATTTCCTTCTGCTCATTCATGAATCATCACCGGTTATAAAACAATCCAAATAATAAATAACTGATATAAAACTAACATAATTTAATTTAATTAATTATAATAAAAACTTATAAAACACTTTTAAGTGGAAATTATAACTCACGTTATGGCATGACGGCCGTTTCACTCTGTTGTCAAGAGCATCGTCAGATGACCCACATTACACGGATTTAAAGCATGAGTTTGAACCCATAACGTGAGTTATAATTTCCACTTAAAAGTGTTTTATAAGTTTCCATTATATTAGAGGAAACAAGTTGAATCTTCAACATCAGAATTAATTATGATAGAATGCAGTCATATTATTTGAGAAATTATTATCATGAATGAGTTGTCTACAATATATTATTATTATTATTTATTTTGTTCATTTCTATTGACTAGCAAAAAATTTCTCGTTGCAGCAAGATCTACCAAAACTGGACATGTCTCTTGTGGAGCAGCCGCCTTCCATGATGAGGGGAGCTATACCTGTGCTTCCAATTCCTCTTGCCTGGCTTTGTCTTTTTCTCAATATTTTTATTCCAGGCTCAGGTGAGTGAAATACTCTATCGTAATATTATTGGCAGTCCATCATTATTGTATTTTGAGATTATTAAGTAAAATATAACTTAATAGGTACTATAAATTTCGTGAACATTTCCTTGAAAACCCGCAGGTACGGTAGGCTGCCCGGTGTACAAGATAAATTGGATTTGATTTTCTTTCAAAAGTTTGCATCAATCATCACAGACACAAATTCGCTAATTTTCAGTACAGAGGTGAAATTTAATTTAGTAATTTAGATGATAAATCTTCCAGTCAGGAGAAAATTAATAACAAATATGGAACCAGTGATATTATTGTTTCTTGATCATAAGTCATTATTGAAAATTCTTTTCTAGTATATGTGAATACTAACCCATGACCTCCAGCTGGGTCTGAGGAATCATTACATCGATGAGAAATAATCATTATACAAATTTAGTAAGTGTTCACATTCACCAGAAAAGTATATTCAGTAATAATTATTTGTTTAATATTCTGTGAAAAATAAATATGGAACTACAACATTGCTTCCTTTAAAAATCATGTTAGGCTATTGACATTATAATAGTCATGATACAATTATTGAGCATTAATTCGGCCAATATCGTTAGAATAATCAAATCAGTGTTGGAATGACTTTTGTATTATTATCAGTCTGTGAGACAAAGATTTCATAGCTTTTCATCTGATTTAATTGCTAATGGCTTAAGTAGTTGAGAAAAATGCAAGATCGCATTATTATTATTATTATTATTATTATAAAATTTTTGATATCAGAAATATTAGCTCTTGATATTATAGAATTATTGGAGTTCCGTTGAAATTATTATTGAAATTTTAATAATGCTTTTCATTCTCGTCTACTGTAAATAGTAGGCTAGACCTTAAAGAAGACCTTATTTCCAATAAGATTCATATTCTTGGTAAAGTATACAATATTAATAATAATTTTCAAGACTGAAATTTTAAATAATAATATATCTCAATTATTATGAGCCTGTCGCGAAACAGCTTTTCATTGAATAATTATTCTTCTTTTTAATCACTCTATCACAATATTCTTAAATCACCTATCACACAGCCTATTGAACAGTCTTTTGGAACCTTTGCTTGACAGCCTTTACTTGATTTTTTTGCATTTCAGTAAGCCTAAACGGCCTTGGCTCAATTTTATTACATTAATGATTTAGTGTTCTGCTCATGAATGCTTCCTCTTAGATTAAACAAATCCAGATTTTCTAAATAGACATATTGTTACCATACATCATGAAATTATAAAGTAATCAATATATCAATATTTTTCAACAAAAAATTGCTTACAAGAATCTTTCAGGCTTCCATACCTGAATCAGCTTTTTTTTAAACAAGAAACCGCCTTTGCGCTACTAGAATCCACCCCACAGCAGAGTGACATACTGTATAAAATATTATAATGGAACAGAAAAAGAAAAAAGGCTAGTTCGCACTGGAGCTAAACTAGTATAGCTCAGATAGGACAAAATGTTGGATTTTTTAAACAAAATATCACTCTTCCAGATAGATACGACTTTAAACGCATTAGTGTGAGTATATTCTGTGAATTCGCATGATCTATCCCTTAGATCTGTCAAAGGCATTTGATTGTGTTAATCATAGAACTTTATTGGAAATACTGCAAAATGTAGGTGTAAATGGGGTTGAACTGAAATGGTTTGAATCATATCTTATTGGGAGAAAACAATGTGTAGAGCTAACTATAGTAGTTGGTAATAGTATAGTAAAGAATAAATCTAATAAATTAGAGGTGCAAGCTGGAGTGCCTGAGGGGTCAATATTAGGTCCATTGCTTTTTTTGTTATATGTCAACCGTTTACCTAAAGAATTAATTAGTGGTAGAGCCCTCTTATTTGCTGATGATACATCACTCATTTTCAGCAATTCCATTCTAGATAATTTAGAAATAAGTGCCCATATAGGTGTGCAGTCCATTGTCCAATTTTTAAATCAGTTGAAATTAACTATAAATAGTAAAAAATGCCAATACCTTCAATTCCAAAACAAACATAATTTAAATGAAGATAGGGCTATAAACGTGTTTGTAAACGATAATCAATTAGACCAAGAAGAAAAAATTGCATTTCTAGGAGTTACGTTGGATAGACGATTGACCTGGACTCCATACATTGAGAAAATATGTAGTAAAATTTCATCTGGGGTATTTGTCCTGCGACAGCTCGCTAGATTGAATGACAAAAAGTTACTTTTTACAGCTTACCATGGGCTCTTACTGTCACATATTAGGTATGCTATCTTAGTATGGGGTAATTCATCAAAACAAAATCTTGATAGGGTGTTTAAGATCCAAAAGAAAGCGGTTAGGTGTATAGAAAGAGTAAATAGATTAGATTCATGTAGGCCGTTGTTCAAGAGACTTGGTCTCCTAACCGTACCCTGCTTATGTGTGTATGAAGCTACTTTATATGTAAAAACGAATGATATTAACCAAAATCTTGATGTACATGATTATAATACAAGAAGCCGAGGAGATTATCACTTGGTGAGTCACAATAGTAGCTTATTCAAACAAAAACCTAGTTATATTGGTAGGAAATTCTACAACAAGCTACTGCAGTTTTTGAAGAGTCTTGAAAATATAGAAATATTTTAAAAACAATTGAAGAAATATTTAGTTGATAAAGCTTTTTATAGTGTACAAGAGTTCCTTTCACATCAAAATTAAGCCTCACCTCAACTAATTGAAGTAATTATGGTATCTAGTGTATAACATTGTTGATCTGACTTGTCTTATACTCCTTTACTGGAGTCTCCAAGACGTAATCTACAAAAAAAAAAATCATTTTAACTGTTCTGTTCACAATATATTGACTTTTGCTTTTGACGTTTTTGTACTTTAGCTAGAGATAGTTCAAATATTGATGATAGAGTTTGATCATGATGAAAAAAATCTGATATTAAAACTGACACTGTATTTCACTTTTAAATAATGTTTTACTCACATATATTGGAGATGCTTGAGGAATGCATTTGACTTCTGAAAAGAAGCTTCGTCAGCCTTTCAGAAGTGAAATGCATTCCTCAAGGAACTCCAATATATGTGACTAAAACATTATTTAAAAGTGAAATACAGTGTCATTTTTAATATTAGATTGTTCATTAAGTATTTCGTCATGGAAAACATCACAGATGTTTTTGGCCGCATGTTTAAGTGTGGATTTGATATTATCAAATTAATTATTATTGCTTAAGCATAATTATTTCCATCCACTGGCACTTCTTGAATTTTTTCAGGTACGTTTTTTAGCGGAGTATTCTGTCTGTGCTTTGGAAAAGCCAGGTTCTCAGTGAAGGACAACCGCAACACAAGGCTCGGCTGTTTCTGTGTCAATCTCATAGTATCTCTTAGTCAGGCTTTCACGATCATCTTCTGCCTTGTCGGTTGGGGATGGAGTATATGGTGGGGTGTCATGATGGTCAGATTTGCTAGTGAGTATCTCCTTTATCCAAAATTATTCAGAAAATGTATGAAAGAATAGAGGAAATCCTGGCGGTATATTACCAAAAAATTAATTTTATATAATAGAGAAAAATTATTTATCATTATTTACAGTATTTACAGTAAATATAGTTTTTTTTTAGGATGAAGCCCACATAGGTTTAATACCTGAGCATAGGTAATGCATTTATTGAATGATGGTGATTGATGAGTTGGACCTACAGTTTTAGTTGGATTCCAAACCACCAGGAAGTGATTTTACAGCAGAGAACAGCATTTTTGTGCTGGCCAATCCAATTGGTCACCAAGCTACGACCCTGCTAACCTGCTTCGACACACGGCTATCACTTTTTTCGGAGGATGAAGCCCACATAGGTCTGAAACCTATGGGTGGGTGATGAATTGGATGATGGTGATTGATGAGGTGGACCTACAGTTTTAGGTGGGTTCCGAGCCACCGGGAAGTGATTTTACAGCAGAGAACAGTCTTTTTTGCTGGCCAATCCAATCGGTCACCCTTACAATGTTGGCCCAGAAGTATCGTAGCTTATCTCTGATTGAACAGATACTTCTCTGAATAGTAATCAAAATATAAAACATTTAATAGGACTTGGTTTGATTTTTCTTGAGATAAATTCAATTATTTATATATATATATATATATATATATTCAATTTAGAGAGGAGTGTAGATAAATTTAACAGCTTTCTACCAAAATATTTTATATTTTTCAACTACAAAAAAGTTGACACATTTTTTTTTATTTGAATTAGTCTTACAAGAATGAAATATTTTTATTCCACTGACAAACTCTTCATAAACGATATCCCTGAAATATACTACAGTTTATTTTTCTAGAAAAAATCGTTTGTACATGTGTGTGTGTGTGTGTGTCTGTTCAATCAAATAGATATAAGCTGCGTTCTCGTAGGTCCTGTTTGTAACGGTGACCGATTAGATTGGCCAGCAAAAAATACACTTTTCTCTGCTGTAAAATCACTTCCCGGTGGTTCGGAACCCACCTAAAATTTTAGGTTCAACTCATCAATCACCATCATCCAACTCATTACCCACGCATAGGTCTCAGACCTATGTGGGCTTCATCCTCAAAAAAAAATTATTATGTTACAATGATTTACTCCTCTGATCGGATTCAGTCGTTAAATCCCCAATTAGTTCTAATTCGAGATAGGTTGAACACTTTCTTATATTAATAATTGATCAACACATTTTCGATCATCAATTAATTAATAATATTAATTCATTAATCGAAATAGAAATCAATTGATAGTTTTGTCAATATGCAAAAGCAATATCCAAACATTCTATAGTTTCTAGCAAGGAGTCATCTATAATGCAGATTGAAAATATTCTCAATTACACCATTCATAAATATATATGAATATTGACAAATTTGCCAAAGGTATACAATTTAAAATACTGGAGTTTTGTTTAGAGTCATTCTTGATGCAAAAATAATGTTTCCTATTTTGTGGAAATCAGCATAGATTATTTGAGAACAACTATATTTTGCAACAGACAAACAACACAAATAATGTTCTCCTTTCTCTGTGATTACAAATAAGTTAACGATGAAACTGCATGTTGAGATGTTGTATGCATTATTAATAAGTCTACCCTGTTATTGTAGCCTGAAGTATCAATTCCTATTGTCTGTTTGTATTATTCTAGCGCAATAATTTCGATGCTACATAATTTTTCACCTAAAATATTCTCGCTCATTTTTTTCAGAAAAACATAAAAGAATCCAACAAGCAGAAAATCAAGCAGCTACATCTTCGCAGCCGAATGCCATGGATCCTGAAGCTGGAGTAGTTCGCCATTAGTATTAAGTAAGAGTAAAATATATTAAGAGTGAAATACGCGAACTCCAATCTATTTCAATCAAATATACCTCTCCAATCATCAAGAAAATTTGATTTCACGCGTTTTATTTGCATTGTGGGATCAGAATTTAATATGAAAAAACTCTTTTAATATTTTTAAACAATTCTCGACTAAGGAGCCGAGAAAGTTTTATCCCGTTTGAACTCAGTAAGATTTGGTATGAACACCTTATTTTCTGTTTGTCCTAATCTGATCTGAGATTCAATCTCGAAGCTATGATAACTGAAAGAGAAAGAAAATAGAAACTATGTACAGTAGTCTATATTGTATATTTTTTATACAAGCTCTGTAGGAAGTAGAAGTGACAAAGTGATATACAGTATAATACATTATCTTCCACAACTGTGTAGGTAATGTTTCTTAGATTCTGCTCTATTAGAAGTATCAGTTTCATTCAGTTTATTAATGTTTTTAACAATTCTTGAAAGTAATATCTTCTCATTCTTTTCTTCGTTTTATAGTTGAGATTTGGTCATTAATTTTAATAATTTGAGCCCCATGTTCTCGCTAATAAATTCTAGTAATTCAAGTTATACTGTATTTGCCATTGAAACTGGCATTGGAGCATATTTTATGAGCATAATTATTCATGGCTATTGATCATGTTCATAAAGGAAATAACTTTTAAAGAAATCATGCTATAACTACATTGTAGGCTAATGTTGAAATGTAAAATTTTAATTATTTCAAATTATTTCTATCACAAGAATATCAGCGAGCTTTTAGACAAGAAAATAACATGAGTTATTATTTAAAATATTGTGAAAACACATGTAAATAATTATGTAAAAAGTGAGATTCGTCATTTCAGGTTTCCCTGCTTGAACTCTCTCTTTTTTTATCTCAAAGTTAGGAAACAATAGTAAGCTGATAATTAATTGATATTAATCAAACAATCGTTTATATTCTATCATGTCTGTGAATAATTTTATACAAAAAAGCAATAATTGCTTGAAATCATATTACTATTGTAAAAATTTTTAGATCTTGAATAAACTTTCTTATGGATACGCTTTTACTAGAGCATCCCAATTAATAGTGCCTTTTTATACAGAATCAGAGAGAAAAAGAAGTTTAAATGTTATTATATGATTCCATTGTCAGAGTAAAATAGTTTTACTGGTGGGCAATACAACTAGATAACTGATAGCAATAAGACAAAAATGAAAAAACAAGAACCTGACATTTGATTATAATATAAGTATTTAATGAAATTTCTTCAACAATTAATTTGATTTAATCGATTAGTTAGTAAGTATTTTTGCAAGGCTCAGTTACAATATAACAGTGTAAATTTAAATCAAAAGTCAATGTAGAACAAAAAATATTACTGTTTTAATAGATATTTTTTAAATTTCACATTCTTTGAACCGGTTCAATTATCATTTTAAATAACGGTTAAATAGCACTTTGTTTATTAATTTAATGATATGTGAAAAACCATTTCTCATGAATATCAAAAATCTGCAGCCTACCAGTAATACTTCTAGCAGGTTTGAGACTTGACATGGAATTACTTTTAAGAATAGATTTTCAATTTAAAGTGTTATACTGAATTAAACTGCCGTATGAAATCTTCTAGTTGTTAATGCATTCCATTCGGAATAATAATATGTGATTGATGAATATCTGATGCCTTGTGATGAATAATCATAATTATTTGGCTAATAAATAAATTATAATCTATCATGATCGATGAATATTATAAGTAAATTGAATAATAGCCAGTAATGACTACTATGGCTTTATACCGAGCACTATATTTATTATAAAATTTGAAATTTACGTGCATTGTTACACAAAGCGACGACTGCAGTCTCTATTGCGCGTCACAATCACAGAATTAAGGCTAAATTACACCAACTGGATAAATTTGATTGAAAAATCAGCTGATAAACAGAGTTCGCTCACTCGCTCAGCTGGTGTAATTTAGCTTAATTGTTGCGCACAACCGCGACTCCAGTCGTTCATTACAATAAGGCTCGTAGGCTAACCAAACAAGTTCAGAAAACGTTGAAATTTATATCTTTCTTATAGTTTAATTCATAAATCACTGATTAAATGCTAACTTGTTTGAATTTTAAATAATGAACGATTTTGATTCATCTGTTGAAATTTTAAGAAGGAAGCAGTTTTTTTGAAGGAAGTATTAATTCAGTCTTAAAGAATAAATAAAATGAAAATTAATATGAAGAAACACCAATGAAGCTACACCGAACCAGAAAAGCTTAACTTATCAGATATTCAGTATCAAATTAATTAGAAATTAAACCCCATGTACCTGTCATGACTATTATGTAAGCAATAATTTCCTAGTGTATAAAAATTAAATGCAATACTCATTGGTGCAGCTAATAATGTTATGGCATTTTTATTTTATTTTTAAATAATAAATGTGATTTTATTTTCATTTTAGTTGCATTGATTGTTTTCAAAATTATTATGGGAAGAGCAATGTGATAGAATGTTTAGAATGTTGTTTTGGTGCATTCTTATTATAATTCCAGATGAAATAATTTTTATATAATAGTAATTATGACGTAACAGTAAGATTAAAATCAACAAGCTCCATGCTAAAATCTAGAATCATTATTTTGTGTATGCTTTGTCATGAATGAATCATTTTGTACATATTATGTTTCTAAACAATGCTATCAAAGTGAAGTTTACTTTGTCCGCAAAAAATGTCTTCCATAGTTATAAGTAATCTGTATTTCAACTTAGCAATTCTATAAAGATATTATAAAAAAATTGTCCCTAGGCTATGTGTGTAATCATTTCTCTACAACCCAACTGACAAATTTTAGTACCAATGAGAATGTCCCTTCATTTCTCATGATCTTATTTCAACTCTAACAATAACAAGTAAGTCTGTGCTGACCGTGGTGCAGTGATTGGCAATCCTGTCTACTCACCTGTTAATTTCCCACTAGGCTTGGTATTTTAAACTCATCATTTCATCTGCGAAGTTTTTCATCATTGGAGGCGAAACCGCATTACAAATTTCATCACTCATAAATACAGTGTTTCAGGTCTGATAGAATATTATTAATCTATAGTCCTACCAGTATACCCGTTACCATTAATCTTAATCAACTACCAGTTACTAATCTTTACTTTTTTTAGTACAAATCTGTATAATATCAAAGACAAAATAATTACATTGTCATTGATAATATATAAAAGTTAATGTGTGTATGTATAAATGTAGTGTATCTTGTCCCCATTTTGTATGTTCCCATTAAACTCACGAAATCGCTGAACCGAATTTTATGAAATTTTCAGGCACAATGTAGAATAGTTCCGAGATGGTTCATGTGAAGTTTGGGAGTTCAAAATTCCTCGCTAAAAGACACAAAAAGGAGAAATCTATCCTTAGAGCAACAGCTGATAGAGGTTTCTACGAATTTGATCACTCATAAATACAGTGTTTCAGGTCTGATAGAATATTATCGATCTAGGCCTACCAGTACCCGTTACCATTATTAAATCTTAATCTACCACCAGTTACAAATCTGTATAATATATAAAATCTGATGTGTGTATGTATGAATAATTGTTATTATTCCCATTTTGTAAGTTCCCATTGAACTCCGAAACCGCTGAACCGAATTTTATGAAATTTTCGGGCACAAATGTAGAATAGTCCCGAGATGGTTCATGTGTAGTTTGGGAGTTCAAAAGTCCTCGCTAAAGGACACAAAAAGGAGAAATCTATCCATAGAAGTAAACAGTTTCTAATCATATGGTGGGCCCTTAGCGCAGGGGCGGATCCAGGATTTTTGTAAGGGGGGGGCGCACCCTAGGATTTTTGTAAGGGGGGGCGCACCCTAGGATTTTTGTAAGGGAGGGGGGGGTATGGAATACCCTGCACAAAAAGGAGGTTCAGGGTACTCGCCAGAAATGTTTTTTAAATTTTAATGCTAGAAATATCTTTGTAAGGGGGTTATGGAAAACCCCCCACGGGAGGTTGTCCAGGCGATATCCTCAGCAAAAAATTTAGAAAATGCCTAGAGATTATTTTTTTGAAGCACTAACACTAAAAAAATTGCTGTTAGTTTTGTACAAAAATGATTATTGAATTATAGCAAAATTAATTGAAAATTATCATGATCTGACACGTGTTCAGACCTGAAAGTAAGAAACAATAAACATTTATTGGCCTATTCAAGGGGATAGAGCCAGTAAGAAGGGATATAATATATATTATATATATATTTTTTTTAATTTCCTCAGTGGTTTTCATTCGTACATGAACTGTTTGTACCGTACTATTGATGTCAATGACAATACGAACTTGCATTTTACACCAGCTCTTAACTTTTGTAAGTAGTATCAGACGCGTTTAAGGACCTGAGTCCTATTCTCAGCGAATAGAGAATAGAGACTGCTGTACAGAGTACACTACACAGACACATAGAGTATACAGAGCGAAACGAATTAGGCCTATGTATTCTCTGTTTGCTGAAGATAGTACTCGGGTCTTGAGACGCGTGGGCTAGTACTCACAAAAATGTAAGTACGTTTAATGCAAGTTTATAATCGTAATCTATCTTTTAGGTATATTATTTATGTATTTGAAATTAATAGTAGTCAAGCATGAAGTAAGTATGTTTTAAAATAATAAGCACAAAACACCAGGAGGCCACGTTAAAATAAATTCCATCTAGCTCTTGTATCATTGTCAATGGGTGATCCGGACCTTTATTGTTTCAGTAAGAAAATAAGTGCCGGCTTACAAAAAAAAAAAACTTGAAACTAATCCCATTCCCTAGGTTTGATCATTTATCTTTCCTGAGTTGGGATTCCGTACAAATATGGCACCGTGCTTAAAAATTTCACTTGAAACGGGTTTTGGGATACCCGCTGTAACTTTTCGAGATTGAAACAATTTCCCTGAAACCACATTTAAGTGATTCTAGATATGAATTAATCTATTTTGAAAATTCAACCCACGTTATGTGTCAAAGTAAATTTCATCAAGCTCTTGCATTATTGTCAAAGTGTGATCCGGGCCCTCATTGTTTTAGTAAAACAATTAAATGCAGGTATTTATACTCTGCTCTTTTTAAATCCTCGCCTTTTCTGATTCTGGTACTGTACTTTCCTGATACTTGAACATTTCTTCTAAAAGGAGAGTTTGGGGTTGCTCTATATTATTAATTCTTTAAATATTTAATTTTTTAAGGGACATTTTATTGAAGTCGGTTTTTTATTAAAAAAATAATCCATCTAATACCACATTTTTACCGATTTCAGACATCTTCTTTCTTCAAATGCTGTCTCTAAAGGCTTCTTAAAATTTGAAAATTTATTTTGTCTCTGGAGGATCTATCCACCTGATTCCCTTATAGCTACGCCACTGTGATGTTACATGAACAATGAATACATAGAAATTAATCGATTTTTAAAACGTGTGTAACATTTTCCATTTAAAAATAAATAAATAAATAAATATTTTATTTCCATTTAAAACTAAATCTAAACAAATACATATACATATAAGACTACATGACTAAAACTACCAAAGATTACATTTTTTATAAACATTTTTTTGCGTGGAAATTTACCTACTCTACTATGTCATGCCATGTTCTAGAGCAGGTTTGCAATTTAAATTTTTCAGGATTCAGTGTTTTAATATCAGGTTAGTGAGCTCACATATTGTTTGAAATTATGGTTTCTATGGTTTGTCTTCCTATGTTTATTATCCAGTGATGTACATTGATTTTGAATTTCTTGCTGTGTGGTATTTCCTGTATGTCTCTTGGAAGCAGATTGTAAAGTTTTGGTGCTAAGTGATTGAAGTGTCTCTGGTATAAAGCCTTCTTAGCCAAATTTGCAATAAGAAGGTGCCTATTTCTTGTGTTGTGACTGTGGTTCCTGTGTTGAAAATGTGCTGTGTTTTTGTGTATTCTGCAGATTATTTCTCTAGAATATATCTGTCTTGCATCCATCACACCAAATTCGCTGAAAAGTTGATCTGATGGATAACGCAGTGGTTTTTTAATTATGATCTTCATTATTAGTTTCTGCACTTTTATAAGCGGGTCAATGTGTGCATAACTTGTTCCGCCCCATCCTACTATCCCATATGTCAGCAAGGACTGCACTACAGAATAGTAAATTATCTTCAAACACCTCAAATCAACCAATGACCTCAGCATTCGGAACTTGTAGATGAGTTTTCTCAGTCTCTTGCATAGATCATTTATGTGATGGTCCCAGCATTACAAAAAAATTAAATCATTGGTACTCATTATGCACTTACAGTAAGTTATACATAGGCACTACATCATACAACCTACAACTATGCATAGTGAATCATTCAAATTAAAGTGATATTAATATAAAAAACTTAAATTTTCTTCTAATAAATCATAAAAAATTGCGGATAAATTTTGCGCTCTCCCCCCCCCCCCCCCTGCATTATATGCCTCTTGTCCGGGGCATATTTTTAAATCCAGCCCTGGTGAGGGGATACCAAATGGAGAAACAGCCGAAATATAATCATGTCTACTTTTTTAAAAGAAATATGACTTATGACAATGTTATTTTACAGTAGTCTTATTAATTCTAGATATCTACCATAACATCACTATCACAAATACAAATTATATTATTATAAAAGGAAGTTAAAGGAAAATAACAGTTTAGAATCAGTTGGATTACTTAGTAGATGTATAAATAATGTAAATATGTATCATTTTTCACTAGTATTAACCATAAAATATATTTTCACACCACCTCAAGGGGGGGGGGGGCGCGCGCCCTCGGCGCCCCCCTGCTGTATCCGCCCTTGCCTTAGCGGCGTTATTTACGCTGCCTGCAGACTTAAACGCTTACCGTGTCGTTGGAGCATTGCAGTCATGTAGGAAACATAATATGACTGGGGAATCAAAGCTCAGCTTTCGTTTCATCCATTATTTCTTTGGTGAAAAAAAAATTGCAATTCAACTAAGCAAATAACATGTTTCATGTTTTAATAAGTAGGCTCTTGGTAATTCACCGGATACCGCAATTATAGCTAAAATCCCGTTGCAACGCACGGGTGAACTGCTAGTTCCATATAAATTACTTAGGATACCAATATTATGCCAATATAATGTATGGTTCATACACACAAGAAGGAAGAAACATTGGCTGGTGAGTATAAAGCTTAGTACGCACTTAAGAGTTAAGTGGATTCTGTTGCGTGACTGGAGTCCGCTGTTGATCTGTCGAGTCGATTAGAGTCCGATCGGAAGGCGTGTGAAAGCTGTGATTGACTTCATTTTTATACACACAAAAAATAACAAGAATCCCAAGCGCCGAGTAAAAATATGAGTTACTCAATAGACTTAATTTTATTTACTCCACCCAGAGTGTGAAGTGTGAACTCAGTGAGTGAGTGGACTCTGTTGACTGCCAGGAGTCGACTGTTGATCTGTTGAGTCGACGGGAGTCCGATCGGAAGGCGTGAGAAACAGCTGTGATGGACTCAATTTTTATTCACATAAAAATAAGAATAAAAATTGAGTCAATCACACCTTTTATCAAGAGCGGTCCCAGCTCGGGAGTTTAGGGGGTCACAGATAGGATTTTTTGACCTTTTTGCAAGATTGTCCCTTTTTCTAACCCTTCTCAAGTAAATTTCCGATTTTGATCATGAACCCCATGAACTCACCCCCTGGGACGGCTTTTGGCTGTTTCTCATGCCGTCTTCCGTCGACTCAACATCAACAGTCGACTCCAGTTACTCAACAGAGTCCACTCACTCAATTTACTCAACTTTATTCACACCACTTTATACGAGCATCAGGTGTGATTGATGCTTAAATTTTTAATTTTCTCGTTACTGAATTATTTACTAGAGTGCCGGTGCGATTGATATTCGAACAAGTTATTTTTGTTAACTTTATTAGGAATCTGTTATCAGTCCATTGCATTCTATAATTATAATTTGGTGTTTACGGATGTAGAATACTTTCTCCAGAGCATTATCGGGCGTTGGTTCCTAATCATTTGAACTGGCTTATGTAAGATGGGCGTCAGCTGCATATAGTCTCTCTCTATACTACGTGACTATCATCACTTTACAAGAGTCTGTCCCCCCCCCCCCCCCATCACTCTCCGCTCCCACCCAGAATGCCAATTTGACTGGTAATTCTACAGCCACTTCCCAATTACAGCACACAACAGCGCTGCTTGCTCAGATACCAGTCAGGCTTGAACACTTGAGCTACCGGTTTGACATATCACTTGTTGCAAAGCTTTGAAGGAGGATTTAACAAAATGCGTCTTGGAGCTACCATACCAGACTTTTCAGCAAACACAACCCAAGGACCGATTCAGTTCTACGACTGGCTGGGAGATTCGTGAGTATATCTTTAAAATATTTTCAATTGAAACTAATGACATTCTTTCTAAGCTATATTTTTAACAGCCTGACCACCGGGCGATCGAGTAGGTTTTTGTTAACGGTTTGATCTAGCATGGAAGTTTTGATCTGATTATACGAAACTCATTCAAAATAAATTACTTAAACCAGAATTATCACTCCCTTCCAAACATTAGTAACGTCTCATGTTCATAATAATAATAATAGTAGTAGTGAGTATTTCTTTATTAATTCATAAGTTACCATGCATAAAATGAGACTTGATATTGATACGATATTGATATTCCTTTTGATGTTATGGATCATGCTGAAAACCAGATTATATATTGTTAATATTGAACAATTTTTATAAACTTGCAAAATCTTATAATTCAAAGTTAAAATTAAAAAATTAATTATGACATGGCCTCTTCGGTCATCTTTATGATAATTGATATAATTAGTTGGTTTTGAAGGAACTGATAATTTATAAAAACTGACAAAATAGATCATAATTTATTAATTTCGAAATTGATAAATTATGATGATATAATTACATAATCGTACAGCCTAGAATAAATTATTACAGAATAATACCAGAGTAGGTCAAGAAGTATTATTTTTACAGCTCTAGTTCTTTTTTACACGTTGAGTGACGTTTTTCAACACTGAACTGCTAGAATTCTCCAGAGTATGGTTAACAAGATAAATTTGCTATGCACGCCCCCAGGCACTTAATATATCAGACATAATTAACTCACTTGTGGTTATTTACCCATTTTTCTGTTGACTTGGAGAAATGAATGTGAAACTTGAAGCCAACTGGTTCGTTTGAATCAATTTAAGACAGCAGAACTTCTATCATTTTCATTTTCTTAATAATTAGGCTCTAATTATTATAAAGGTAGAATCAATATTTTGGTGATTTTTATATTAATTTTCTATATGTTGTTTTTATAAGTCTGTAATATTCATAGAAAAAAAAACATATACATATGTATATTCTTATGAATTTACTGTACCGTATGTATAATAAAATTTGTTACCGTCTTACCGAAACTAAAATTGATCGGTTAATATAATCAAATTAGATTTATAATTCACTTTAAATAATTTATTTTAAAGTCTCACAATATTTTGAAATAACATCAAGGATTGTTATTTCATGAATTAGACAAAAAATGGTTGAGAAGACTTGCTTCAGAGTTTAAAGGTAACTCTAAGTTGATATGAGTTTCCAGACTCGAAACGTTTGGCCAAAAGTAAGTAAAAATATTATTTATTTTCAATTAAAATTGACTGCAAGTCGTTGAATTTACTATAAAAAGTTGAGATGAACACCTTTAAACTCTGAAGCAATCAGCAACATTTTAGTTAATATAATGAGAATAATAATTTTTTATAAGCTCACGAAGCTGTTTGCTAGATAGGCGGGATTACGTAACCTGGCATCTCTTCCTTCCAACGTACAGTACAAAAATAAATAATTATTACTTGTTTTTACAGTAGTATTCCATTAAATAGAGGAAGAAAACAGATAGAAAGCCAAGTATAGTGTTTCAATGTTTTTATATAAGATGCTGAGATATTTTTCAAAATTTGCATCATCTTACATAATACACTGTAGTGTTATCATTGATGTGAATATGAATTTGACCGGATTTTATTTTTTATTAAGTTATATTAGCGGTACGGTATTATAATGAATAAGAAATTTAGTTTTTTCTTTTGATCAAAATTTAGTTTATAACTGATTGAATATATGCTACTAATTCAGATCTTTGCTAATTTCGACTTAAAATGCTCGAAAAATGAATCATGATATTGCTATTACAACTTAGTAGGTAGGCTACTCGGAAATGAGTCATAAAAGATAAGGAAAGATTAATCATGAATTATGAATGCGAAAACAATTGACATTTTCGAGGGCTGGACTTTCTTTTAACAAGTCACGTCTTATCAATTTGCAGCAGTATGAATCACATATTTTATGAAGAGTAATTTATTTGTTTTCGTTCTTTTCCACCTATTTAAGAACTGTAAGTTAACATTTTAACGATCGGTCTTATCTAATTACAACAAATAAATTCCGAAAAAACATATGAAAATAGGCATTTTGAAGTTGTTATCAGAACTGTGCCTTCTATAACATATATTATTGATATTTTACCTGAAACAAGTGATAAAACAATTATTGATACGTTTTCATATATTCTCATTTCT
Source organism: Conomelus anceps (assembly GCA_948455865.1). Classification (NCBI taxonomy): domain Eukaryota; kingdom Metazoa; phylum Arthropoda; class Insecta; order Hemiptera; family Delphacidae; genus Conomelus; species Conomelus anceps. The sequence continues at coordinate 20,739,656 of OX418218.1, forward strand.
TCAATTTTTCATGAATTAATTCATTTCAACCTTATTATTGTATAATATTTTTCAATAGTTGAACTGTAGCCAATTGATTTTCTATCTCAAGGGTGGCGTTGAATTTGTTTTTACATACAATCTTAAAATTATTTTATGCTTTGTAATTTGAAAAAGAATTATTTCTTCCTTTCTTTTTGGTTTTATGTCTAAATAAAAACAACTTTAAATAAATATTTTTACAATGTTTAAAAAACGCATCGATCTTTTTTTACGTTGGCATCATATAGTGGTATGAAAGTAGTATTTTTATTATTCTATGATTATAATTGAACATAATAAATAAAGGATTCTACAGAGGTACTGAGGTCATCATGAATGTGCATGGGCGCCCACAGGGTACTTGCACCCCCCTGGCTAAAAAAAAATTAGGAAATAAATTTAATAGCTAGAATTTTGTGTAATTACTTTTATTAATTAGAAATTTAAAAGTACATTACATAATGCTCATTAAAAATATTTATTTTCAATTTATGTCCGAATCAAATGATTATTTCTGCCATTATACATCAATGCTATTCAGAAAACAAAAAATTCAACTTTCTTGGTTGCTGTCCGAATTTATTTATAACCAAATCAATGAAATCACATTTTTTCGTAACCCTGTGGACACTCAACATACAAAGTCCTGATAGCCTCATATGACTTATAGTAGACCAGTTCCAAGTTTTCACTTGCCACAAAGTGCTTGCAGTGAGCTGCCAGTTGACTGCTTTACGTTTTGAAATTCTGCACACTATTTAAAAGTTATAGGCTTTATTCAACTGTAAATTTATGTTCCTTTTCAATTTTATAGCTTGTGGATTCAACCATATAAATTATACACAATAACTTAACTTAATTTTAAATACAATATTAAATTCTAATGTTGGCATAAAAAACGATGACTTACCCTCCTTTATGCACAATATACTATTTTTATTTGGTAGCTTCTATTAGTTACCAAAATAGTGTAAAAATTCGTTTTAAACCACCATACTTTCAAATATTTTCCCCGGACCCCCCCAGATGTTTGTTATCTATTGCACCCCCCTGCTCCAGATCCTGCGGGCGCCCATGTGAATGTGCACCATTTATTGAAACCTATATTTGATAGCCGCAGTGGTGCAATCGGTTAGGACGTTATCTGTGACTCGTTCTTAAGAAATAAGAAGTAATAAATGAAGATACTTATAAATTAATTTTGGAAAAATAATTATTATAATAATTTCAATGGTTCTGTTTGTAGTTGGTGCACCATTTATTGAAACCTATATTTGATAGCCGCAGTGGTGCAATCGGTTAGGACGTTATCTGTGACTCGTTCTTAAGAAATAAGAAGTAATAAATGAAGATACTTATAAATTAATTTTGGAAAAATAATTATTATAATAATTTCAATGGTTCTGTTTGTAGTTGGTGCGTTCTATTTTCGCACCCCGCCGATTTCACTCCGGTTTGTACAACGGAGTTGGGGCGAATTGCTGTGCATCAACAAGAGTTCAAGAAACGCAATGTGAAACTACTCGCTCATTCTTGTGACAAATTGCAGTCACACACCGATTGGGTTAATGTAAGTTGTAAGCTATCATTCACTATTACTGCAAAGCTTAGGCCGGCTCTACGAGCTACAATAGCGTGATTGTAGACAGAGCAATTATTATGACGGGTAACAGCCTCGCAAAAGCAATTATTAATCGCAGACGAGTTGTCGCCGACTTTTTTCCAAATACTAATAGCATAAACATTTTAAATATTCAAATTTTTAAAGTCTTATGCTACTGTGCTCAGCTTTCTTAATCCAAACCAGCTTCAATTTCTCTCCTATCACTAAAATTAAAAAAAAGCTATAAAATAGATCGACCTTCATGGATCACTTGTTATAACAGCAACCTATGCAGTTGAAACAAATATTCTATAAAAATTTTATTAATCTTGCTAGAAAAAATCTCAAGTTCCTACGTATTCACGACAGTGAGCTGAGTACGCTAGAATTTAAAAAAAAAATCCAAAATTTCATGTTTTTTTGTTGCTAGCTGAGTAAACGGTTCTTTGGCTACAAGCGCGCGATTCTAGTAGAATCGGCTACAGGCCGGCTACATCGCAGCGAAGTGTAGCTCATGGGAACTGCACAATCTGATCCTGTGCTCTACTAGAATCGCGCAACTCTCGATAATTGCTCTGGCTACAATCGCGCGATTGTAGCTCATGTGAACCCGGGCTTACTCAGCTAACAATTGTTCTGTTAATTCTCATAATTTATTGTTATTAGTAGTTGTGTACCGGTATTGAAAATTGTCATACTATTATTGTCAACAATAATTATTAACCTGGAGTTTTCTTGTATTGTTCCATCGCTTTATTTTCAAAACAAACTATGAATGGATTACTGCATCAAGAATTACTTGTGAACTGAATTAATCTTTAAACCCACGGAGATAAATATTGGATAACTACGTATAATATTGAGTTAATATAGATAATATTGATATTATAATATATTGGGTTTCGACAACTCAAAACTATCTTTTATATCTAAAAGTACGGTACAGCAATCAATTTTATCTCTTAGAATAGTGGCTGTTTTGGAAAATTACTATGCGGTATTGTAATAATATTAATAATATAGAATTATAGATGGATGGTTTTTTCAACATGCTTACTGCGAGGAAAACTTTAGTCAAGATGAATGCGGAATCGGTAAGGAGAAAATATTGGATACAAATCCATGTGACAAAGGGGAAAATATTGGTAACAAATCCATGTGACAAAGGGGAAAATATTGGATACAAATCCATGAGACAAAGTGGATTCATAATATCTTAATATAAGTAGTGCAATGAATCAAATGTAAGCTAATTGAATTTTCCACTTGTTTTCTTTTTGATCCATTTGATGGATTGACATTTTCATTTTCTCATTTGCATAACGTAAAGGTAGCCGCGGTGAAGTAGTCGGTTGGGGCGTTATCTTAGATAAGACTGACTATTCCTGCGATCAAGATTTCAATTCCTGTTCTGCTGACATATTTTGCGTAATCACTTCATTACCCAGTCACTAGTCACAGACTCACTTGGGCATCATCGCCAAAAAGAACATTTTTCCAGAATGCCAATACGTTTAGATAAAAGGAGATTTATTTGAAAAGGTTATAGTTACTATTCATATGTATAAACTTGCTGTCCAGAACTGACCTTTTTTCAGTCGCAACGTAAAGGTCAATTCTGCACAGCAAGTTTATACATATGAATAGTTCTACTGCAGTTCACGAAAAATGGATATCCACAATAATAATTATAGTTACTAATAGAGCTGTGATGTTTTACATGGCGAAATAATTTAACAATCTAGCAATTATTAGCCAGCTGATAAAGCTTCTTCTTCTCAGAAGCGAAATACATTTCTCCAGTTCAAGTGAGTAAAATGATAATTTATAGAAAAACAGTGTCAGTTTTGGTATTAGACTACTAATAGGGCCGCTTAGCGCAGTTGGTTTGGGCGACGCAACTTCAGCTTGCTGTCGTTTAAGTGGTCGTGGGTTCGAATCCCGCTCCACCGTCAGGCATTTATGTGTAATCATTCACCTCATTACCCACGCACAAGTCTCGGACCCATGTGGGCATCATCAGCAATAAAAGAAATAGATATAATTCAAATTTTATTAATTTTTTCAGGACATTAAAAGTTACTGCCCGGATATTCCAGGAGATTTTCCATACCCGATAATAGGCGATGACACACGTGAGCTTGCTATAAAATTGGATATGCTGGATGAGGAGAATCAAAGCAACCCTGATACAGCCATGACAGTTCGCTCGCTCTACATCATCAGTCCTGACAAAAAGCTGCGACTAGCTATGCTCTACCCAACTTCTACTGGAAGGAATGTTGAGTGAGTTAAATCATCCACAAAATCATTGAGATTAAAAAAAATCTATAAAATTGATATAATAATAATAAGCGTATGGCTTTTAATGATGGGGAGACCCTTACGGGTAGTTCCACCTCGCCGTTTGAACCATGTTACGGGGAACATGGTGGACCTACTATTTTAGGTGGCTTCCGAACCACCGGGTAAGTGATAATAAAGCTTGTAACATCAAGTCATTGAAGCACGGTCACCCATCCAAGCGCAGTCCTGAGCGGTCGTGACTGATATAAAAAATGGGCTACAGTGTTTGCATTTGCGCAAAAGAGATATAGGTAAAAGACAAAGTTAATATATAAGTTAATAAGAGACAAAGTTAAGATTGTTTTTCATAACCTTGGGTAAGTGCTAAGTAGAACTTCTACAGCGTGTATTTGTAGAATGATATTAGCACTCTTAAATGAAATCGATAATATTGTATAAATGCTAACCACAGTTGGTGCAATTCTATTGATCACAATTCAAAGTTGAATCTGTAGTCTATTACAAAACTTATCATAAGAAAAATAATGAAAAATTCAATTAGAATGGAATTTATCAAAAAATAAAGATGTCTAAAAATTACGTTACGTCAAAATCTTCCAACTTTATAAAACCATCCATAAATGGATAATTCAAAACTTTCTTAAAAGATAGATTTTTTATAGGCTGATTAAGAATTCTATATTTCTAGATACCGTATCCTAGTTTTCAGAATGTTAGCAGTTATTTTGTTGGGCTGGAAAACGTAGGCAGAGAAAACCAAAGTATTGTGCTAGACAAGAAGTGAAGTTGGAAGACAGGGATTCCATGGAGAACCGAATATTTTACTTTTGATAACTGTTTATCTATTATGTAATGTAAAATGAAGGCTGAGTTACAAAATCACTGTATTTCTTGCTGAATATTCTGTGGAAATTCTTGCAGTCTTGAATAATCGCAAAAAGATTCTGAAGTCTTCTTGCAGTATTTCTTGAAAATATTGATTTCTTCTTACATTTGATTCAATCTAAAATAATTCTATTATAGTGAGATTCTTCGTTGCATTGATTCTCTCCAGCTCTGCGATAGACTGAAAGTTGTGGCGACTCCAGCAAACTGGACGGTATGTTTCAAATTGCTCATACTCATGAATAGCTAAGCCTAGATGGAACAAAACTTTTGAATTAACTTTTTGCTAATGATGTATTGTTTTTAGGCTGATTCAGGTGAATATTTTTAAAGGGATAACTGCTATATAATTAACTTTTGTTGTAAATTTAACGACTTGCAGTCAGTTTTATATTGTGAACTGACTGCAAGTCCTTAAATTTACAACAAAAAGTTAATGTTAACAACGCAGATCGTTATGGAACAAGAAATTCAAGAATGCTATATAATGGATGATTCTCCAATTATAAAACTAGACATTGTTTTTAATATTATTTCATGATGAGTATGTCACTTCTGTTTTACTACTCGACTATCTAGTGATACAAGTCGACAAGATTATGTTATGAGATTTGATAAATATAAATTGAAGATCATTCTCACGTTTAAAATAGATCAATAAGTTCTGTTTTGTTTCAGCCGGGAACCAAGGTGATGATTCTGCCAAGTGTAACGGATGAGGACGCACATAAACTATTCCCCAAAGGTGTTGACAAAGTCACCATGCCATCAGGCCATAACTATGTCAGAACCACAACTGACTATTAAGATTTTCATTGTAAGACATCAATACTACCATGAAAAAATTATACGATACTGTTAATTCACGAAATACTTAGAATGGAAAAATATACTTGCACATTGTAACGTTGATTGTAAACGTAAATAAATGGAAGTTTCATCTTCCCATTATATTTCTTAACATACATACATGCATACTTGTTCATTCCAGTAGAACATAAAATAAATTTTGTTTCAAAAATTGTGATTTTATTTCCTTCTGGAGGATTAAGCTAAAAATTCCACTTTCAAACCCTGTTTGTTAGCCAATGAAGTACAGAAAATGGATGGGAAATGGCTGTAGAATTGTTTGACGCAAAGAAACAGTCATTTTGAATAATATTGAATTATTGTTTTAATTCATGTTGAACTGCAGTTATCAATTCGCCATTTCTAAGAAAAAAGCATTTGCAAAACATAGTGTTCCCAGAAGTGGCTCGTGTCCAAGGCTCCATGATAATGGATGGAAAAAATGCTATGGGACAATGAGTTGGCTGTATTTGCTACACATACCATAACTTACAAAATAGCCGATTAACAACCATTTAAAACCACATGGTTCCCGTGACTGTATGTATTACTGAGTTACTGAGTAAATCATTACTGTATGCATTATTGAGTTACTGAGTAAATCATTACAACAGTTATTACTAAACATATTATAACAGTAGTTGAAATGATGTGAAGCAATTAGCCCAATAAGAAAAGGAAGGTGGAAAGTAGGTGAAAAAAAGTACAAATAGTTAAACAAAAGAGACTTACCCTATAATATATAAATATAATGATATGAAATAACAATAATTATATACAAGTTATCATTTATCAAGAAACAAATTTGGGTAGAACCTAAGTCCTTCAATTGACTCATCTCTACAAATGCATCCATGCTGTTCAGTAGTGAGAAGTCTTTCTTTAGCAAGAACTACTGAGATACCTAACGATTGGGCAAGTTCTTCTGCACTGTAAGATCCATTTTTCTTCACCTGTAAAAAAATTAACAGGTAAACATGGTATCATTGACACGAAAAGTGTAATGCTATTTTAATTTCTTGAATCAAGGTTTTTCATAGCGCTACCAAGTTACCATGATTTCTGTATCGTCTTTTAAATTCCTTTCAGATCACGTTTCGAATTTGAAACTTACATTCATTTAATAGTAATAGTTTATTTTTGCATGATTGATTCAATTGATTATATAAGACAAATATTGTAGCTTCAATCGCCTATTCTGTCCCTACTTTCCAGCTTATGATATCTCAATATCGTATGCTTGAAGTTTTACCTTCTTCATATCTGAGATAATATCTTATATAGTTTTCTCTTATGAACAGAATTCATGACGGATTTTGAAGAAAAAATATAAGAAATAAAATAGTTTCAACCCAGTTTGCCTTTAAAAATAAATAAATATTTTTTATAAACAATTATTTGATTTGGTATAAGGCAATGGGCATCTAATGATGTAAGTGTATGGTCAATAGTGCGTGAATTAAAATGGTTCCTTTTCAATTTATTTTTGATGGTACTTAGAGAACTCAAGATTGTAATTTTAAAATGTAAGCAGTGCAGTTATGGTCACAGCAGTATGGCATCACTAAGGCCAGTTGAAACTAATTTGAGACTTCCTTAATTCGGAGGCTGCTTAAAAAGCCTTTTGAACAAATGATGTTTGATTCTCCCCTGAGGCAAAAGAGCATCAACGTCAGTTCATAAGTATGGGCCGTAATCTTAATATTTGCAAATGTGTTTGACTCAAAAATCTAATCAATTACCAATAAAGGTAAACTTTGACCAGTCTTCAAACTTCACAAATAGGTAGGTAACAGTAAAAAACAATGAATGATATGGGAAAATACCTATTTGAATCACACTAACAAAATGTTTTTCTCAACCCTGACAGAGGTATTACCAGTTGGGATTGGTTAATGAAAAAATTGATCTATAATAAAACTATACAATCTATAGACTACAATAAGTGATAATTGAGTTGCATATGGAAAACACTTGGGTAGCGTTTAGGGCACCTGACAGCCTTCAAAGGTCTCGGGTTCAATTCCCGATCTAGGACCTGCATTCTTCTATCATTATCATTTACTTCATTACCCATGGATAAGTTTCAGGCTAATGTATGAATCAATTTAAAAAATATAATAAAAAACTTACTGTTTCCTTTGTGTCAGCAACAATAACTTCATCAGAATGAGCTTGGAGTTGGAGAACTTTTACACCACTTTCGAACTCTCTTAGCTTTATGGGAAGTTTTAAGAGATCCAGAAGTTGGCAAGCAGCCAGTAGATCTTCTGGGCTCAGAAGTTCTAATCCTCGAGCCCTATTCACTCGACAATAAACGTCTGTCAATGACATGATGCCACCAACTTCCTGTAAAAAACATAAGCGCATAAGTTGTATATCTAATAAACTATTCACATCATTATTTCATACATACAGTTATTCTCGATCGGCTAGATTTCTTAGAGTTCTTGTAACTAATGCAATAATATAGAGTCAAATTTCATCCATAAATTTTATGACTGCACAAGCAATATTGAAAATATAGAGCCATTATGAATAATAATTTTAGTATGATCAGTATCAACCCAAAAGATTGAACAATATTTTTTCATGGTTATTAATTTAGCAATTTGAGCAATACTAAATTTTTATAGTAAATATAACGACTTGCAGTCAATTATATTTCAAATTGACTGCAAGTCGTCGAATTTACTATAAAAAGATAATATTAACAACGCAGATTGTTATGGAACAAGAAATCCACAAATTTGAGCAATGTCATAGAATGTTTAAGAGTTTCTGCAAATGACAAAAAGTTACTAGTTTACAGTTATTGGATGAATAAATTGTACTGAACGAAACTTTTCAGTTTTCTAGTCGAGCTCTTTGCACAGTCACAAAATCCTGCGCCAAAGTTTCTGTGACGAGGCGTTATATGAATATTGTATGCAATAGTTTTCTTAGATTAAGAGAAAAATTCATGAAGAAAGTTAAAAACAGATTACAGAAAGAAAATGAAAAATGTGAAAGGCAATAGTATACGCTGTGGTGATAAAGGTACTAGTCAATAAATTTCTGCAGCCTGAGGTAGAAAAATCATAAATGATACCAATTTACATCATCATCATCATGAAATAGCTAGTGGATTTACATTACTTCAAAATATACAAAAATATTCACAACTGAAAAATTGATTTTAAATACTTAATTTGTTAACTTGTTAACTTATGTGAATTTAACGACTTGCAGGCAAATTTCTGATTTGACTGCAAGTCGTTAAATTCACATAACAAGTTAATATTAACAACGCATTTCGTCATGGAACAAGAAATCCAGGAACTTAATTTGTTTTCATTACATGCTATTACACTAGTTGGAACAATAAAAAATGTTTACATCATACAATGATTGGCTGTTCCATTATTTCTGCCAATTGTCGAGCCAAACTATGGTAATATTGATTCTCATTATTGAATGAATTTCGAGTAACTGGATCGTTTATACCAAGACTTAGAAGATAGGATTTGAATCGAACTGTTTCATCTTCTGTTATATCACCTTGCTTTTCCTGGAAAAAATAAACAAAAATGAATATTTGACACCTTCGAATTCCAACAAATGTTAACAAACCTTGCTATCTCTTTCTTCATAAGTAATGCTGTTATTTTTATTCAAGCGTATACTGTACAGTTTGCTGTTAAGACAAGATACATTCAAGATAGAATGCTGAAGAATTAAAAAAAAATGTTGAAGATCTGTTTTGAATACTACTTTAGTTCGTGATTTTTTGTACAATTGAGGAAAAATATACGTTATGTAATGTGAGAGGGTTTCAAAACTATTGGAACTTGATACCCGTTTCAAAGAAATTGACCAAAACTTTAGAAGTTCTCATACACAATATTCAAATAGTGAATATATTTCACTCCAAGTTCTACTTACAGCATCAAGTACGTCACAGTGAATAAAAATTGCTTTAAAAAATACTGCAGACTTTCAAACTGAAGAGCAGGGAGGAGAGCAGACAATAAAGCATCGATTATATTCTTCAGTTTTCTAGTCAAGCTTTTGCACATTCACAAAATCTTGCGTCAAAGTTTTTGTGAACGTTGTAATGATGAATATTCAGACTGAGATTCAATGCGGCCTTACTTCATTTAAGTTTTCTATTTTAAAGAAATACTGTTCAGTGGAATAACTTGCATCAAGAAATATACATTCAAGGATCAGACCAGATTACAGGGTGCGTCATGAGAGACTTATTTGAAATGGACAGTACTCGACTTGCAAAAGCGGTAAAACTGTGGAGGCGTTAGTGGCCTTGGGTTTTCTACGAGATCCCATTTAGTTGCCACTATGACTTTGGACACTTGATCACCGCTTACTCGTCTGCGATAAATTTGTAAAGGCGTGCGGATGTATCGTTAACACACGCCATCACTTCAACATTGGACAACATGGCGACATAAATTTAGTAAAGATAAGAGATAAGAAATTTAAACGTAGCTGAAAAATTTCGAGAACTTCTAATATCATGAATTTTTATGTTTGTTCAGTGTATTAAATATTCGATCAGACATTAGAACCAAAATTTTCCATCAGATATGGTTGTAGAAATACCGATAAAATACCATAAGCATCCTAGTTATAATGATTTCATAAATACTCTTAGATTGTACAAGAAATATTGATTGGAATATAAATTGAATGAACATACAAGTAATTCTAAATGTGGATATTAAATCCATAATCTACAAACCCTGATTTTAGAAGATATCGCCTTCGAGATTTTGACCATGTCATTAGCCATAGTCATTAATTTATTTAAATCCTTGAACGCAGCTGATATGTTCTCATCAGTAGTTTTTTGTTTTTCTTGGATTCCTCTCTCAATGCCAACAATTCCAGTTCTCAACTTTATTCCCTATGGAAAACCGAAACAGTTGAAATTCAAATTAATTATTATACATTTCGATAAAAATATAGGAACAAATTATATCAACTTGACTGAAATTCTTTCAAATGATCACACCAGACTTATTAGAAAAATTGACAAATATTTCGCCAAAACAAGAAAAATACTTGCTGAATTATGGATAATTTGTGTTGCAAATAGAAAACAGCGGCTATAAAATGTAACTTATGTATGCTTCAAATTCGAAAGTTGAATGTGAGCCAAGTCAGACTAAATGAATCGTCCCTTTACGCTCTTAGATGCAAAAGCCAAAAAACTCCAAAATTATTACCAAAAACTAATGTTATTATACTATGTTTCGAATTACTATAAATAATTGATTATTCAATATGAATCAGACTTGAAACGTCAAAAATTTATACTTTTTTAATTACGTGTTTCTGAAACTAAAATGAATTCATTTTTTATTTTATCTTTGACAAACTTCTGAGAAGATTAATTGAACAACCATGATAAGAGTCAATCAAAGCAAGCATTTTATTTTTTTTTACATATTTTGTATTTTTATTATACATTAACTCTATTTGAAGTAAATAGTCATGTGTGATTTGGTCATGTTGGCATTTGATTAAATACATTATTCATCTATTCACATTATTGGACAGCTTCCATTTTTGAATGGGCGACCCATGAGTAAGGTCCTTCCATGTAGTCTGCCCCGTAATGCACATGAATAAGACGTACTGAACTGTGTAGTCAAAGATAGTAATTGTATTGAAGATGTTCTGTGATTGGACTGAAAACACTACATCAATGTTTTTGATTTGAATAGATTAGATTGGATATGAGTTCATTTCATTTTCAAAATAATACCTGGGCATTTTGAGAACTGGAAGCCTGAGAGGACGCGCGCATGCGCTCCCATGCTCGAGCTGCAATCGCTTCATTCATAGATATCAAGAAGTGACTATCTAAATCATCTTTGAATGACAGCTTGATAAAAGTATTGGAATTATATAATGGACTCAACCCTTTCCCTGAAACAGCAAAAATTGAATTTCATTCATAATAAGCATAGCAAGATTCCTAATCAAAGTCTTATTTGTAAATAAATTTCTTGTCAAGCAACTTATTTGATTTTATAAAAATTGAGCACTACTATGAATTTCTTTCAGTACTACCTGTATGTGGAAGACGTTATATTGCGTCTGTCTGTAATGAGAACCTATTATACAGATGTTCATTTCCCTACTAACAAGTTTCCTAGGGTTCATAGACATTCAAGTGTAAGCTGATCAATTATAAATAAGAAACATTCGACTAAAAAGAATATTTCATGGAAATACTTTCAATGTAAACTAGATACATTTCACTATCACAGAATTATAAATGCGTTGGCTGCCAAATGCAACAGAACTCATTTTTAGGACATTGAGGGGGAAGATACAAAAGAAGACAAAATACGAAGTAATTAAGTAATAGATATAAAAGATATGAAAAGTAAGTGACATAATGCAAAATTCAAAAATTGGCAGTCAACTGAACATTATTTTCATAGCTGGAAAAGCAAATTGCTGAAAATTTAGAATGATAAAAATTGATAGTGGTGATGAAATTATCTACATTAATTGTTGTTGACTGTTGTTGTATATTTTATTGTTATAGGAACAAACATATATTTCAGGCTTTGATAAATGAGGTGAAATTGTCAAAGAATTAATGAATAATAAGACGAAGCTGTCACAACCACATTTAATAAAAATATAGAGGTACAAGTTTCGGATGTTATTCCATTATCAATCTCAAACAAACCATAATGGATAATGGAGTAACATCCGAAACTAGTATCTCCATATTTTTAATAAAAAAATGTGGTCGTGACAACTTCGTCTTATTATTCATTATGGATATCTTCCACAATATCACTTTCACCATTACAAAGAAAGTCAAAGAATAATATTAAAACGGGGGTAATAGTAGTTGATACTGATGATGAAATGACCTTCATTAATTACTTCTGAGGATTAACTAACCTTTCTCAGGCTCTGATAAATGAATTATCAGCTTTTTTGATTTCGAGAAGAACGCCTCAGATTGCTGCTCTTCAACAAACACTATATAAGACAGTGGGAGACTTAAGCACTTGAGACACTTAGATATGTCACCAGGTTCACCCCACAAGAGCCTATAATTTGTGAGCACCAATTCACCTCCTTGAAATGAAGTCTGAAAGAGAATGAAAAAAGGATATTGTTTTTACATTATTATTGCATATAATTATTATGAATCATCATGAGTTTCGAATTTTTCACTGAATACAGTTCACTTTACATCTAACAAAATTGAAAGCTTGCATCATATCACTGAAGAAGATTGTAGAAATTAACAATTGGACAATTAACTCTATAATACATGGTGATCAAATCTGCATAGTCACAAAGAATTTTCACTCTTAAAACATGAAATAATTTTTTTAAATTTTATAAATGCTCACCAAAAGCTTCATACTTCATATCTTATATAATATACTTCATTATCTTCGTCGTTGAGCAGCTTGCTGGATTGACTGTGTCATGTAGCTGTTCTGACCTGAATTAGTCGTCACTTTATATAAGTATACTTCAAACTTACAATTGAAACTTCATAATTTAAAAAGGAAACAAGCAGCACTCAACAAGTATAATATAAGTATAAGTATAATATATTTCTGATCAAAATGGCTAGGATGGTTTTTTTAAACTAGAATTCATATTATTATTTTATTCTTGTCAGCTTTGTAGAATTCTCCAACTGAATAGAATGGCTCATCTCTCAGCCAGGCCTCAATTCTTGTCCTAAAACTCATTTCACTTGGGTTCCTCACCCTGTGCTTTATAGAGTTTCTGGGCGAGTACAGGGAAACAGTCCTTTTTCTTACTAAGTCTGCAAAATGGAACATCAATTTTCGCTTTTCCTCTGGTATTATGGGTGTGCATGTCTGCTCTCTTAGTAAGTGTGTCATAGCAAAGAGAACAAGTGTTTAGCAAAGAGAACAAGATATAATATTTATTTATTTTACATTGACAATAGTTTCAAGGCTAAAGCCTATTGAAACAAAACTTTATTTTAATAAAACGAATAGAAGTTGCAAAATATCTTATTGCTAAAGAAAAAGAAAAAAAAGAAAAATATTAATAATAATACAATAATAATAATAATGTTAGTAAGAGGAAAACTAAAAATATAATAAAAGTGAGAAGAAGAGAGAAAAAAGAGTGAGAAGAGGTGATGAAAAACTTAACGATGATGATACAGCATGATGCACATAGTAAATTTGTCACAAAGGTTGTTCCCTTAATAAATGAAGACATAGGCGAGATTTAAATGAATGAATAGATGGAGCTGAGACAATATGAAATGGCAATGAATTCCACAAACGTGATGATACAACTAGGAAAGATTTATTGAACATTTCAGTTCTGTGGAGAGGCATCTGTAGCGTGAATTGGTGGGATCGAGTGGCTCTGGATTGAACATCTGTGAAGAGAGTAAAGCTATTTTTCAAGTAGTCAGGGCCAGAATGTTTTACTATGAGAAGGTATGTGATTGAAAGGATGAAAAACTCCCTACGTTGCCTCAATTTAAACCAACGCAGACGACAGAAGAAAGGTGTGATATGGTCATCTCTTCGGGAATCAAAAATAAAACGGATTGAATAGTTGAAAGCCCTTTGAAGTTTCAAATTGAGGGTTTCAGGCAGGTCATTATAAACAACAGAACAATAGTCAAATACTGGCAGTATCAGAGCACGTACAAGGGTGATTCTTAGAGAAATAGGAAGAAACCATCTAAGCCTTTTCAACTGATGCATAGCTCCAAAAACCTTATTAGTAACTGACTTTACCTGAGGAGCCCAGCTTAATCTACAATCGAGCTGGATACCCAAGATCTTGATAGAATCATAAAATGGTATTTCCTCACCTTCTAGCTTTACTTTTGGGATAATATTCATATCAACTCGACCAACTAACCTATGGTAAACAATAATTATGCTTTTACATTTAGTGGAATTGAGAGTCAAGCAGTGAGCTTTAGACCATTGGAGAAGTTCAAAAATATCTAGGTTTAACTTTGATACAGCATCTTCAGCATTATCAGGAGAGAATGTTATATAAAATAATAGGTCATCTGCATAAAGATGATAAGATGAGTGAAACATTATTGAAGGTACATTATTTATATAAATAGAGAACAAGAGAGGACCAAGGACAGACCCCTGAAGGACACCTGCAACTACAGGCACCCAATCAGAAATCACACCATCAGCCCCTTATTACTGCCTGATATCTACCAACAAGATAGGATCGAAACCACTTCACACATGACAAGGATAAATTACACTGGATCATCAATTTATTCAGTAGAATGGAGTGTGAAACATTATCAAAAGCCTTTGTAAAATCAAATGATACCAGAAGCGTCAGCAGCCGATGATCCATAGCACCCCTGATATCATCAGACATTTTTAAAAGTGCAGTAGTGGTGAAATGAGATGGTCGAAAGACAGATTGATGTTCACAGAAGAAATTGAAAGAATTAAGATAGCATGTAACCTGTTCATGTACTGTCTTTTCCAAAGCTTTGGAGAAAGAACAAAGAATGTGGATAGGTCTAAAATCTTTTGGTGAGGATGGGTTAGTGACTTTGGGAATAGGCTGGATGATTGAACACTTCCAAAGATCAGGAAAGATGCTCATTTGCAGAGAGAAATTGAAGATATGTGTTATTGCTGGAAGAAGAACAGGCAAAATCTTCTTGTAAAATGTGATTGGAGTGCTATCTATACGCTTGCTGTTCTTTGCAATTGATTCAATTGAAATATCAATTTTATTCGGAGTGACATAAGAAAAGAAACATGTTGGTTTAGCATGTTTGAAGTAATCATGTAATTTGGCTTATCGCTGGTCTGATAAGCCAAAGGTCCTGGGTTCGATCCCAGTTGAGTACAAGATATTTTTCTCGAGCCACTCCCGTGTTTCGGAGGACACGTTAAGCCGTCAGTCCCGGTTGCATATATAAAAAAAAAGAAGTTGTTAAAAAAAAGCGGCGAGGTGGAACAACCCGTAAGGGTCTCCCCACCACGAAAAGCCATACGAATTTACTTTTATGTAATTAGGAAAGCTAGTGGGAGGGAGTGGGGTTGTAAAAAATACATTGAGATCATTAGCTGGCAAATGAATATTTGAATTTGAAGGATCAGTATGGTGAGCACCTATATGCTTGAAATTTTTCCAAAGAGCAGAAGATGATTGATTTGATTCAAATAATTCATTATAATATTTCAATTTATAGTAAAGGCACTTTGATTTGAAGGTATTACGAATTTGTTTGAACCTGTTATGATCAGTAGTACTTTTGGTTCGAAGAAAAGTGCGTCGGGCCCTACCTACAGTTTTTATTGTAGCATACTTATCAAACAAGGAGAATAATAGAGCATTAAACAATGATACCTTCTCATTAATGTCATGTATGTGCTGAATATCACTCCAAGGCTTGTTAATAGCTTCTTCAAGACACATATCCAAATTGAAATTTTTAAAATCCCGATAGGTTACTCCAAAGTCATATTTTACAGAATGCTTTATATTGTATATTACATAGATAAGGTCGTGATCGGAGAAAGCGGGACAAGAGACTTGGTCATTTGACAAAACACTATCATTATCGCTCACTATGGCAAGATCAAGTAAAGTATCTGAGACAGAGGTGTGGTGAGTGGGTTGACTTGGGAGAATAGAAAGATGGATGGAATGAAACAAGTCGTTTAATTGTTTGCTCTCAAAATTATCCTTAAGCAAACATGCATTGAAATCACCCAATATTACAATATGCTGGTACCCATGCATGACCTCCAAAAGATTTTTTTATAATAAAGAAAGCCTACCAGCTTTAGGTGGACGGTACACCACGCAAATCAAAACAAGTTCATTACCAACCTTGACCTCGAGAAAAAGGAATTCTGGGGATTTGGAGTATATCTGAGGGGAATTTAGCACGGGAAGGAAATGAGGAACGGACGTAAAGAGCAACTCCACCACCACCCTTACCAAGCCTGTCGTTTCTGAACATAGTGAAACCCGGAATTTTAAAACTTTCAGATGATAGACTAGGCTTTAGCCAGGACTCACTGATAGCAATCACATCCACAGAAACTAATGAAAAGATAGATTTGAATTCATCAAAATGTAATAGGGTTAAATGCAATGTAATAGGGTTATTACAGTATATAATTATACAAAGTCTGAACAGCCAAAACCCATACCCATACCAGGCCAGAACAGCACTCTGAACTTTAAAAAATATATCAATATATATATATTTGCCATCCCCGCCCATACGGTAATACTGGAAGATTATTGTCACTCATGAATGTGCAATGGACAGATGAAAGGAACAAGATGGGAGTGGAAACCCTTGTGCAATATGTTAAAATTATAAAATGGACTGTTCTAGTTTTTACAATTTTGTATTAAATAAAAATGAGATATTAAAAATGGCTGGGACAACAAAAAAATATTTGCAGCCAAAAGTTAAAAATATATTATCACTTTAAATTATGTATTCTTTAAAAATGAGCGGTATTAAGCAGAAAGGAACCAACCCTCAAAATTTTATATTATGAGATACTATGCAATCTGGTTAAGGAATATGATTTTCAATATTCAGCTGAAAGGGACCAGCCCAGAAATGAATGAAACCCTGTCAAAAAGGAGTTGGAAAAATTTCTTGAATTCTGATTTAAGCTTATGGTTTCAGCATAAAAGAACCACTATTGGTTCCTATTTTATTGTGTTAAAAACTGAACTTGCTATTTCAACAGAATCGAACCAAGTGTGGTTGGTTCTACATTTGAAAAGAGAAAATGTACACTCAAATTCAGCAGAAGGGAACCAAGGCACCTTGGTTCTCTTTTACTGATTGCATCACTTTGATTAAACAGAACCAAATTACAATAGTTCTGTTCAGCTGATTCCAGCACATATGAGTTGAGCTTCATTCGTAACTTGGGCATGCTTTTTGAAAATAATAATAATTTGAAATGATAATCTGATTCCCTAATAAGATAAATTAATTATAAGAATAATCTTTAAATGTATAAGGATTTTTACCAATATCTCTTTTTTTATTCATTTTCACTACACTTGATTCCTTTACAAAAAGAATTATTCACCTATACTGCTTCCAATTAGCCAATTTCATATAATAGAACCAACTCTCAATGGTTCCCTTACAAAAGCTGCAATATTACTGTTTACAATTTCAGAGAACAGAACCAGCTGTCTGGTTCCTTTCTGCTTAAAGACAAAGCAGTTGTTATTCAAATCACAAAAAGGAACCAACCCTATTAAAGTAATTATATCTAATGAAACTGATAGTCCAAGAACGTTATTTTACTACTAAAAAAAAAAAACTAAAAAATATCTTTGATAATGTTAGTATGGAATTAACAGATTTGAAATAAAATTGGATTTATCATGAGACTTCAACTTTGATGCTTCTTAACTCAAAATTTTTGTTTTGTGGCTTGGTTCCTTTCTGCTTAATACCGCTCAAATAGTCTTTATAATAAATAAGATTCCTGGATTTCTTGTTCCATGACGAACTGCGTTGTTAATATTAACTTGTTATGTGGATTTAACGACTTGCAGTCAAATATTCATTAAGAATAAGTAAAATTTACTTACTCTGTAGGCCGAGCGCTTTCGAATCTTTGAGATCCGATTTCAGAGGCGTGTTCCTAGATCATCGATGTCAGTTTTTTGGTTAGAAGAATTGTGGTTTTTGTAAAATGTGATCAAAACGTTTGTGTGATTTAAAATTCAGTTGTTCGTTGAGGATGTTTTGTTTATTGTGTGTAGTGTGTTTGTATATTTCAAATTGTTCCAAGGTGTTGAGTTTGTGTCCTTTAGATTTTATATGGAGAATGTGTAGGTTGGTAGTTATGTCAGTAAGTGTCCAGTTTGAATGATATGGTCAGCGAAATTCGGCTTGAAAATGTTCCTTGTAACGTTGTTTGAATGTGCGGCCTGTTTGTCCTATGTAGAATTTGTTACAATCAGAGCAGTTCAGTTTGTAGATCCCTGGGAAATCGTATTTGTTTGTGTTCAGTGTGGTTTTGAGTGTAAGTGCATTTTTCACTTTGTTTTTTGTAGGGGCGAAGTTGATATTGTGGTAGATATCCATAATAAAAAGACTAATTATTGTCAATAACACATTTAATTGAAAGAATCGTTATTAATGGTGTAACAACCGAAACTAGTTTCTTGGAATTCTTTTAATTGAATTTAGTATTGACAATATCTACTTTTTATTTATTTTGAAAATAATTCATGATTAACTTGAAATATCTACCCGCGACCCCCCCCCCCCTTCACACCAACGTTTTAGATGTGTCCCGTTTTTTCCAATTCATGATTTGGTTACCCTAATCTCCCATTCATGAGAGTACCGGTATCTTGAAAGATGTCATTTTCAGTGCCCCCTTTGGAAGCTGGTTTTCGAGAATCCATCAAGAAGAATTAATTAGAGTGATCTGGTCAGCAGCAATGACATGCAGCACTACAACAGGCAGCGGGAGCTATTTCAGCCCTGTACTATTTCAATAAACTATTCGAAAGAGTGAAGCAGCTGAATTTTTTAAAGGGTCATCACTATGTTCATGAGGAGCTATTACACCATTCATGAATTTTTTAATAACGGCTTTGCCATCTTTCTATCAGTGCCTATTCGAGTGTAATTGTAACTGTTTTGTTGTATGTACATTTGAAGCCATCGTTCCAGCAAGGGTGAGTGAGGGATGTTTTGTTTTTTTTTGTTTGTTTTGTATTTGTCCTCCTAACAGTCAGGTGGCTGAGGAGTCGTCATTCCTTCTTGAAGATTAGTCCCTGCTGATCTTCATTTGATGTGTTGGAAAGTGTGCTCATCGACATACTCAGAGACAGTATAGTAAGGCCTGGCTATCAGATATTTCTTCAGGCATCTGGCAAATGTTGCATCATCTAGAATGTCCTTGAGGTTTTTGGGCATCAGGTTGTAGAAATATGATCCCGAATACATTTGTGAGTAGCCAAATTTTATCAGTCTGTGCTGTGGGAGGTCTATATTCCTGTTATTTCAGATTGTAACTGTACTTCTCACATCTCAGGGTGGGGCAGGTCTTCCTGACAAGGATAATTACTTCCAGTATATACAGGGAGATTACAGTTAGGATATGGCATTCCACAAAGAGGTGTTTGCAGTGCTCCATTATGCTTTTTCCCAATATTGTTCTTATGGCCCACTTCTGAATTTTTAGGACTCTGTTTAGGTTTGTCTGTGATGCTGAGCCCCAGGCGACAATACCATATCTCAAGTGGGAGGCAAAAAGTGAGTGGTATGCTATGAGCGATGTACCTTTCTCTGTGATATTTTTTATTCTTTGTATTACATACACAGCTGATGATAATTTCTTGCATAGCAGTTCAATGTGTTTCCTCCATGTCAAGTGTCTATCTATTGTGATGCCCAGGAATCTAGTGCTGTCCACCATTATGGTGCTTTCATCAGTCACTCTTTCCTCCGGGTTATTGTTAATTGGGGTGAATCTGATGAGAACTGTTTTTTCCTGTTTATTGTGAGTTTTAGTCTCTTACATATTGTTGTTGCCTCATCTAGTGCTGCTTCCACTGTGTCGTCTGGCATCAAACGTCTGCAAGATGGTATCAAGGTGGTGGTGTCATCCGCAAACAGTATACAACGATTTCTATTATCAATCTCTTTTGGAAAATCATTGATGTAGACCAGAAAGAGTAGAGGTCCCAGGATTGATCCCTGCGGTACACCTCTAGACACTTTCCTCATTGAAGATCTATAGTTTATTAGAGAATTTTTCCTTTGATATACTATCTCTACATATTGCATCCTATTTGTGAGGTAGTCTTCTATCCACTGCAGTGCTTTACCCTCTATTTTCAAGTTTTTCAGTTTCAGGATTAGTATGTCCCATTCCAGTGTGTCGAAGGCTTTTTGGAGGTCAATGAAGAGCCCTGAGACAGTATTTTTTTCCTCCCATAGTTGATTGATATTATTACATAAGTTGGATATTGCTGTTGTTGTGCCTAGGCCCTTTCTGAAACCATGTGTTATGTTATGTTATGAAGGGACGGATTCAAAGATCCAGAAGATTCAAAGATCCTCACACGTCAACCGAAGCTTATTGTGTGTCCCTAGTATGTTAGTTAGGCAAACCAATACCTGTGCCCTTTACAAGATCCAGGAGTTTCTTCCCTATGCTAACGTCCCATTCATCACCTGGTTGCTTAAAGCCAAACAGAGCCATTCTCCTTGCCCCGAGTCTCTCGCAATCCAGTATGATATGCTTGGCAGTCTCTTCAGACTGATTGCAAAGCCTACACATCTGACTTTCATTTCTGAGTCTAATTGTGTGGAGATTTTTCCTGAAGTGGCCATGTCCAGTTATCAGAGCAATCAGCTGCTTAACCTGACCTCTACCCAGCCTCACCAGCCAGTTGGTGAAGTAGGAGCTTGTGTCTGCTAGCAGCCTTTTGCCAAGTGCTTGGCCTGAGTGACCTTGCCATTGCTGGTGATGTAAGTCCCTGGACCATTTGTTTATTGTGTGGAAGGCAGTAGTTTTGCTTATGCCACAGCTTGGCTCTGGGCCAAAGAATGACCTACTAGAACCTTGCTTATCAAGCCCATCTGCACACTTGTTGCCACCTATGCCTACATGGCCAGGTACCCAACCAAGATGCACAGCGTTGTGTGTTGCGAGCTTGCTGAGTGTTTTGTGACACTCCCACACCAATTTTGACTTGATTTCATTAGAGTCAAGAGCCTTGAGGGCTGCCTGACAATCTGACAAGATTACTATATGCTTGTCGCAATAGCGTCTGGCAATGCCTATATTGGTACAAGCCATGATGCCCCAAATTTCTGCTTGAAAGATAGTACAGTATTGTCCCAGACTTGCACAGATTTCTGTTCTGGGTGATTCACTGTACACCCCATAGCCAGATTTCCCTTCAATAAGAGAGCCGTCTGTGTACCAGACAAGGCTACCTCTCCTGATATAGGGCCCTTCCTCAGACCTCCACTCCTCTCTAGAGCAGAATTTAACAGAAAAAGGTTTAGTGAAAACCATCTCCGTACTCATGACATCTGAAGTCATTTCAAGCACAGGGCTATGAGCAACAGCTTTGGTGATTGTGCAATGGCCTGTTCCAGACAGGCCTTCCCTCCATTGGCCTGCGACTTTCAATTGATAGGCTGATTTTCATGCTTCTGCCTTGATAAAAATATCCAAGGGCAGCAAGCCAAGAGCAACTTCAAGAGTTGCTGATGGGCTGCTCCTGAAAGCTCCAGTGACTAGGAGTGTGCCCATCCTTTGTAAACTTGTGAGTTTGGCTGTAGCTGTAATCTGGTTCACCTTTGTCCACCAGACTAGTGATCCATATGTGACTTGAGGCCTTATTACTGCCTTGTACAGCCACAGCGCTATGTGAGGCTTGATCCCCCACATGGAGCCTGCAAATCTCCTGGACGTCATAAGCGCCCATTTTGCTTTGTGCAGTATATTATTCAAATGATTGTTCCAAGTCAGCTTGGAGTCGATAGTCAGCCCTAGGTATTTGACTATACCTGATAGGCCTACTTTGATCTGTGTTGGTTCTGAAACCATGCTGCTGTGCTGCTATCAGGTTGTTTTTCTCCAGGTGCAGGATTAATTGATCATAGACAGCCCATTCTGTGAGTTTTGAGGTTATGGGCAGGTTAGCTATAGGACGGTAGTTCTTTGGGTCAGATTTTTCTCCTCCTTTATATTTCGGATAGATCTTTGATATCTTTAGACCTTTTGGGAATATGGCTTGTTTTAAGGATGAGTTTACGATGTCAAGTAGTGGTGTTGTTAATTCATCCTCACAAGTTTTAAATATTCTTCCTGTGATGTCATCATATCCGGCAGAGTTGTTTGACTTCAGTTTTTTAATCAGTCTGTGCAGTTCCTCTCTTGAGACCGTTTGGAACTCACTCAATGATGGTATGCCATCCAGCTCATCCGTATTTCCAGGAATAATATTTTCATGTGTTTTCAGTGATGGTTGCAGGAAGGTTTCATTCAGGATATTACTTATTTGGTTGGGATCTATGATCTTCTGGTTTTCCACTTCCAAACAAAAGTTCCCCTGCCTTTTTTTATTGTTTTTATTCCTCTCATCATTTATTATTTTCCACAAGACCTTGGTTTTGTTGTCTGCCTGATGAATTTTGCTCTTGATATGTGTATTTTTTTTGTGCTTTACATCCAGGTCATACAGATTCTTGAGGTCAATGAATTGCTGTCTATAATCCGGTGATGCTGTTGCCAGATATTTCTCCTTTGCTTGGAGCATCTTGTGCTTTAGATTTATGGTATCTTCGTCCCAGAATATGTGTTTCTTTACTGTGGTTACCTTCCTTGGCCCCCTTGGCATTACTTCATCCATGTGTATGCGTATTATTTTAGCAAATTAGTTGTGTTTATCTTCAATGGGGAGGGTTTTTATTACTGGTTCCCAGTCTATTTGGCCCAACTTTGACTTTAGCTCCATCAGATTTCCCCTTGAATAGTTTCTAGTATGTCTGTATACTGTTGCTTCCTGAACTTGGCTACATTTAATTGTGCAGAGTATGGTATGATGGTCAGAGATGTGGGTTGGATAGGCCTTGGCTTCAATCTTTTCAGGCAAGAGGTTGTGGTAGCATCCATCAATGCTTGTAGCCGTACTTTGAGTTATTCTAGTCTTAGGCAGGTTGTAAATGTAGCAGCCATGTTGAGATAACACATTCTTTAGGTCCTTGTAGTTCTGTTCTTCTGTCCTGTGTATATCTATATTTATGTCTCCAAGTATCACCACCTTGCAATGTTTTGCAGAGTATCTTTGAAGCAGGTGTCCCAGTCTAGCCAAATAGTCCTTTACAGTTCCAGGATCAGGTGATCTGTACGTCCCAATTATTATCAAGTTAGTTTTGTTTAATTGAATCTTCACTGCTATTGTTTCGAATGTTTGCTCTGTAGGTTGTATTGGCTCTTCTAATTTGATTTCTTCTATTGTTGTAAATGTAACATCTCTTGCATACATTGCAATACCACCCCACAATCGGAGAGTCCGGCAGAAGCCTGCAACCAGTGAATAGCCTGGAATGTTTGTGTGGAGCAAATCCTCTTCTCTTAGACCATGCTCAGAGAGGATGAGTAAGTTGGGTGTGTATTTATGAATCTCTATTTGCAGTCTATCAATTTTTACCTGTAAGCCTCTCTGTATGTTTAGATGAAATATTCTGTACTGAGATGAATTTGTGGGTATGTTGTCTACATCAGGTGGTTTTGTGAGGCTGCATCCCCGTTTGGGTGCTGCTCACCATTCTTTTCATTCTGCCTATGGCACTCTAGTGCCCTTGTCAATCTCCCTGCCAAGATCTTAGACCCTTCAGTATTCAAATGTTTTCCATCCCATTTTAGGTGATGTTTATTGATGTGATCCGTGTTGTCAACAAATGATGCAGTATTAGGGAGGGTTAAGACTAACGTTCGATTGCAGATTACTTGGCATTAAATTCGGCGAAGTAATGGCAAGAATACTGGTCACCTCCATTTCTTCATCATTCATATAGGGATATGTCTACTGCGGATCCAGATGCCTGGGACTACAGAGATTAGCCAAACTAGCCTATAGGATACTACCATAACAAAGTACGAGGGCAATTCAGAAAGTAACCTCCAGTTGATTGAAAAAAATACACCAAGTTATGTAAAAATATTTTAATATATACATCTTACAACTACATCTTTGCACTATTTTTCGACATAGTCTCCATCACAATTGAGGCACTTATCGTATCTCTTCACAAGCTTTGAAATTCCTTCTGCATAAAAATCACCCGCTTGTGCCTTGAGCCAGCCTGTGACCGCATCTTTGAGCTCTTCATCGTCATCAAACCGCTGGGACCCATGGTTAAACAGAATCGTGACCGGTGACGAAACCTGGATTAAGTACATGAACCCTGAGACAAAAGAACAATCAAAGATGTGGGCACATTCAGATTCGCCTACCAAACCAAAAAAAGCCCGGCAAGATTTTTCTGCCAGAAAACTGATGGCAACGGTGTTTTGGGATGCCAAAGGGGTGTTGTTGGTTGAATTCATGGAACGTGGGACGACCATTAATCAAGACGTGTACTGTGAAACACTAAAAACATTACGACGGGCTATACAGAACAAACGCCGTGGTATGCTGACTTCCGGTATCGTTTTTTTGCACGATAACGCCCGTCCTCACTCTGCTCGCAGAACAACAGCCCTTCTTAAGTCCTTCAAGTGGGACGTTTTCAACCATCCACCTTACAGCCCAGATCTGGCGCCAAGCGATTATCACCTCTTCATGCATATGAAGAAATGGCTCGGGTCCCAGCGGTTTGATGACAACGAAGAGCTCAAAGATGCGGTCACAGGCTGGCTCAAGGCACAAGCGGGTGATTTTTATGCAGAAGGAATTTCAAAGCTTGTGAAGAGATACGATAAGTGCCTCAATCGTGATGGAGACTATGTCGAAAAATAGTGCAAAGATGTAGTTGTAAGATGTATATATTAAAATATTTTTACTTAACTTGGTGTATTTTTTTCAATCAACCGGAGGTTACTTTCTGAATTGCCCTCGTAATAAAGTTGTAAGTTAACTTATAGGATTGTTCAATAAGAAGTTGGTCAATGAATACATCAGTCATAAGTCATGGAGGAATGGCCTTTGAATGAATCATGAACTAATTATCAACAAACACTAGACCCATTAAACAAGAACTAAAAGAAAACCCAAATCACAAACCTTTAAATCACCATCGTACAGCTTCACTCCTTTCTCAGTCTTCAGAAAAGTCTCGCCTTGCTCCAGCTTAAAATTGCAATAATCGAATCTATCCATTTAGTCTTTGAAAATTCATGTAACCCCCGAAAAATGTAAAAACAAATTCGGTTAACTTACAAAACGGGATTGTTGAGAGTTCATGAAATTTGAAGTATTGTTTTGGTGCATCAGCTGTAGATCCAGTTACCAAAGCCTCTATAATAGAATATTTGAAGATTTGTAGGTAGAGCATTGGTAACATGATTTCGTCGGTGAAATGATTCCATCGGGCTTCTGGGATTTTGATGAGAATTTTGGAATTTGGAAATTTTGATTTCTTGGTGTGGATGTGGATTGTGGATTCCGTAGAGAAGAAATATTATAGAATAATACCCGTGTGATCAACTATCAATGTTTTGCAGATTGCGTACGCAGAACAAAACCGATATTCGTTGAGGTTACAAAAACCATCGACTATTCAGGTAGGAGATTATGAAATGTATTAAGTTATTGGTTTGATTACTATGAATTGTATTCAATATGAAAGTGAATTGAATATGTTAGTGCGATTCTCTTGTAATTGATTCTAAATCAATTATTCGTATTTTCATAGACATAGGCCAAGTATTCTAAGATTATAGTAATATTCTCATTCATTCGCTTTCTAGAGTTTGAGGTTAATAATATATATTCAGCTTTCCCGCCGTATTAACCTAATTCTTGATTTTTTGGACTTATATTTATTTTTCGTACCTGTTTACTATAATAATTACTGAATAATATTCCTGAACAGCAGCCTTGATCAAGAAAATGTTGATAGGTTAGGTTGGTTATGTACTTACAGGTTTGTTTTCTACATGAGTTAGGCCTATTCTGGCTAAATGCGAAAATATTTTGGCGCCCACCAGTCGTTAATTTGTAAAATTAATTGAAATAGGTATGTTTTCTTTTATTAAGTCACTCACTGATTTATCTCACTGAACATAAGATTTTCTGACTACAAAACTGTGCTCGGTGCTCGGTTATCGTTGATTTGTTGAATAGTTTTAAAATTCACTGACTTTACTTTTAAGAAAAGAAAAGCTCAAAAGATATATTAATTTCAAATTCCTCAAACTGCTATTATTTTATACTGAAAACATCCACAATGGCGGATATTTAAACAGCATTGAATAATAATAATAATAGCTGATGGAAATAGATGAATGCTACTGTACAAAAATATCAGTCACTACCGGGAATCGAACCGTCCCAAATGAACTTTGGAAAGAAATAAAAATAAAATACTAATGAAGTTGGGATTAGCACTAGATAATATTGTGTCAGAATATATTAAATTTGGAGGAGAGCCACTGGTAAGAGCATTGATAAAACTCTTTAATTTGGTGTGGAATTTGAACAGGATGCCAACTGAATGGGAATATACTATTATAATCCCTATTCATGAAAAGGAAAGCAATGTGAGTGTGGCAACTATAGACCTTTATTATTGAGTGGTGTTGTATACAAATGGTACACAAAGATTCTTGTGCAAAGATTGAGGAAAGTAGTAGAGCATAGCATTGAGGAGGAATGGCCTTCAGGCCAGTGAGACAAACACAGAACCAGACATTCAGCTTGAGAATGATTGTGGAAAAGGTAATGGATAGGGGCTGTGATCTGTTGCATTTCTGGGCCTGAAAGCTGCATTTGATGTGGTACAAGAAAGGAAGTATGGAGTGCACTGAGAGCAAAGAGAGTTTCAGGAAAACTAATACAGGCAATTAAAGAGGCATATCTTGACCCAAAAGGAACAATAAGGCTCAATGGAGAGTGGTCAGATGAGTTTGTCATGCAGAAAGGCATCAAGCAATGTGACAGCCTGAGCCCCTTGCTCTTCATAGTTTATATGGACAAAATACATAAAATATGTAAAAGAAGAACACAGAGGGCAACAGTTGGTTACTGGAGAATGAGTCCAATCATGGCACAGTCATTGCTGTATGCAGATGATGTGATCCTAATACAGGAAACAAAAGACAAACTGCAGACAGTGATAGAAGAATGGAAGGAGGAGTTGAAGAGTGAAGGTATGGTGCTGAATGTTGGAAAGAGCAAGGTTGTGCATGTGATTAAGGGAGAGGAAGAGATTTTTAGAGTTGAATGTGTGGAGAGGTGTTGGAGCTGGTTGGAGAATGTGAATATCTGGGTGTTGTTTTTGACAGAATTGGGTGAATGGACCAGGAAGTGCTTAACCAAGTAAAGAAGGCCAACTCAATATACTATCCTATTAAAAATTCAATCATAAGAAAGAGATAGGTCAGTAAAAATACAAAATTTCAGGTGTACAGGACTTTGCCCCAATCATCCTTTATGGAGCAGAAAGATTGACCCCTCTTGAAGAACATGAAGATAGAATCACAGGTTTGGAGATGCAATTCTTTAGAGCTATAATGGGCAAAACAAAAAGGGATTGTATCATGAATGAGACAATAAGGCAAAACCTCCACATAAAGCCAATGAGGGTGATGATGCAAACAAGGCAGTTGAGATGGTTGGGACATGCATGCAGAGCAGATGAGAAATGGGTAATCAGACAGTACCTGGAGGTGAAGCCTGAAGGAAGGAGACTTAGGGGAAGGCCAAGGCTGAAATTTGAACAGTATATGGAAAGGGTGGGACAGGAGAGAGGAAAGAACTACAGTGAAATAAAAAGGATGAGTCAGGATAGGAACTGTTGGAAGAGATGGACTGAGGCTTCCAAAAACCTGATGCTGCAAGGTATGATGAAGAAGAAGAAGTAGGTAGACTCTGTTACATTTGAGGTAATCTGGCCAAAGGCCAGAACTAACCCATCCCTGTGTAAATGTGACCAAATTGTCATTCAACTATTTACTATCCACTGATGCAGGATTCATTGATCTCATTTTTGAAAACCGGCAAGTTAACCTCAAATTGCAGATATTTTGTAAGTTACTCAGTTTTTGAGCGCTAAAAATGTTTTTTTTTTCAAGTCAGAATAACATGGCAAATGAATAAGAACAATAAATTTGAAGAAAACGAACCTGGCATTTGATGTAAACTTGCACTGGCATTCAGTGTAGTCTTTTCAGGAAATGAAGCCCTGCCAGCCTATTTGACATTTCTTGAAGTCTTCCATGTGAAGGAAGGCCTAGATTATGAATATTACCTACTAATTAACTTATGATCCTTATGTACTAGAGAAGAGCATGTGTTGGTTGTGACATATAGTGCTCAAATATTTTGAATTATGTTATGAACTTGATACAGTTATCCTTATCTTTAGTTTCTAAAATCGTTTCATGTTGAAATTTGAGTCAGGTTAGATTTGTTTCTTGACATAGGTGCATTGTTGAAATAGGTCTTCTTTGGCAATATCTTGGTACTGTACTACAAATAGAGATAATATTTGCTTAACATCATAAATAGTTGTAATGCATTATATATGTGGCATGTTGCATGACAAATGAATTAGGTACCAATTTTATAATAAAATAGGATTTCTTCTATGTGTTCAAAGATGTCCCATAAGTTTACCTAAGGTTAGTAGATAAAAGGTGGAACGCACACATGTGTTATTTCTGATGAAAAGTCGTTAGAGTGGGGGGGGGGTGATGTTTCTGAGGTCACTACGGTGAAATTTCTAACTAAAGTTCTTGAGGAGTATCTATACAATATCTCTCATAACTATCGGGAGAACGTATATAGGCCTAACTACATTTTGTGTCAGAATATCAATTTCCTGTAGATAGATTGATACACTATTTATCAATATAATAACACTACTTTTTCACGTGAAATTAAAGTGGTGTCCTGCCTTACAGGAGGCAGGTTGATGCAAAACAACTATCTCAAAAAATTATCTCGGTATGATGTAAAACACCATATAATCAAATTTAATTTCATCTCACACTGGAATTTCTGCTTGAGAAAAACTTGAGAACTTTACCAAGCCTATATTATAATTATATTTCATTATCAATTACAATATTATACAAAAACTGGAATAATTACACAATTTTAGAAGAAAAAGGTTGGCCTTCCTCAACAGACTCTCTTAAAGATTTGTGGAATAGTATCGTTTTCATTAGACCTAGCACTGTAACTGAATAATTGAACTTGCATACTCAGATTGCAATATCGCAAGGATGTAATCCACCATTAAATGATGAAAAATGTTACAAACACGTTTCATTTATCATATTAAATACTCATAAAAATATCTTGTAAAATAATATTTGAGAGTCATGTCTAAAGTAAAATGCAATCCGAATAAGCAAGTTTGATTATCGAGTGGAAATAATTCAGAGTTAACTGACTATCCCACAAATATGAAAGATAGCCTAGTATGAAAGGCTAATTTTTATAAAAGAGTTGGTTATTAAAAATGAAATATAATTATAATATGGGCTTAGTAAAGTTATCTAGTTTTCAACTGAAAATTTCAGTGTATGGCAAAGATTAATTGAATTATATCGCATTTTAAATCATGCTGCCTTCTGAGAGGTGGACACTATCTCGGTTTTATGTGAATAAGTAGTGTTATAATTGATAAATACTGTTACGGGTTCTATGTCTAAAATAATGCTGGCAACACTTGAATTTATCACTCGCACTTTATTAACAAAAATAATTCACAACTCTCACTGTTCAGTAATTTCTTACACAAAAATAAGCAATTGGAAACAGATAAAACGATATTGTTCAACTGATAATGAGTTTTCAATAAACTGTACAAAAATCAATCACTAAATGTCAAAAGGCCGATCTAATATTAAATAATAACTGTACAATAAACTGTCCAATAACATTCAAAAAAGAAACTTCGAGGAAGAACCATTAACTCATGTAGCACAAGTCTGTAATACAGTAATAGGCAAAAGAATTATCACTATAGGCACAGAGAAAGTTCATTAGATGGTTTATAATAGCGCCAACGGGATTTCACTGTCTGTATTAACGCGAACTGTCACTACTGCCACTTATCAACGTAGAACAATAACTGAACTACTCAACTGTCACACTTGTTTATCATGACAAATTACAGACAAGACTGAACTCATTTACAAGAGACTTCCTCTATTTATATAAAATTTCATAATTGAGATATCTCTCGTATTTTCTGTCAACTTCTAAATAAATAAATCAAGGAAACTGGAACTTTCTACAATATTCGATAAGACTCCATTAATTTCTAATCAAACAACTAGAACATTCTACTAATTACCAAGTAAACACTATAAAAGTGTCAAAAACAGTGTAATTAATTGCTTAAAAGTAAACATTTACATAGCAGATAACGCCAAGAACCACTGTGCCTTCTTCCTCTCTACTTTCTGCAACTTCATATTCGCTACTATACTGTATTAATCGTGCTCTATTTGGAGAAAATTCATATTATGTACTAGGCAGTGTTCAGTAGAAAATGTAGCTATATATGTTTTTCCAATAATTATTATAATAGATTTTCTATTAATTCTCCATAAGGAAGTTTAAAACTTGAAAATTCCCCACGGTGATGTCACATCATCATTACTCCCACCATTTTGAATTATCAACTGTGACCGTTCAATCTTTGATCTACTAACCTTAAAGTCCACCTATAAACATCACCTTTAAAAAAATTGAAGAATACCATAGGCTAGAAATTAGGCACATATTCAAATTCCAAGTCATTGAACAGCGAAGCAGTTTGAAAGTATTCTAATAACAGTTTTCTCTACAAATGGGGAACTTTCGAACACAACGGGACAGCTCTAAGTTGTGTTTAAAGATACCCTCATGAAAAATGTTTTCATTTCAAAGTTAGGGCCTTCGGTTACTGTACTTTTTAATGTATGATGTTAAAGATCCATCTTATTTCCACTAATATAATAAAAACTTAAAACATGTCCGTCATTCCATAATGTGAGTCATAATTTCTACTTGAAAGTATTTTTTAAGTTTTTATTTAGAACTTTTTAAGGTATCACGTAGATGAATCTCAATTTAAGCAGTTTTTGATAACATGTCACATTTGAAATAAAAAATAGTCAAGTAATTTTCCAGAAGTGAAAAATGTAACTCGGCTGCTAACAATGCAACCAGACACATAAAAAAAAGGAAGGCGATCTTTAGAGCAGTGCAGTCAATCATGAAATGCTATGAATGATCGAGTATAAACTTGAAGGTGTTTAAGCTGCCAGTGTTCAAACGCGCTCCTCTCGACTGTACGTTTCAGAGGTCCATAATCAATTGTTTGAGATACCGTATTATCTGTTTTTTCTGCTTTTTGTATACCAGAATTATATCGATGCTATTGTATCGCCGATTTTTGTTTACTATAATTGCTATTTCAACAACACTTTCTTTTCAGAGTGTAATGTTTAAAATCACATGAACTGGAGAAAATGGAGGCTGCAGCATCAAACACACAGCCTACACCAATCGATGGATTTGTAGAAGTTTCTCCAGAATTCATTAATTCTCTAATTAGCAATAAGGATCCGTTTTTTGACGTGTTGGAAAAAGGTAACTGAATCAATGACATTGTTTTATGCTATTGAGATTTTTTGTTGTGTCAAAATTGATTTATTCTCAAAACCTGAAGATTTATATTAATGGTGAATTTTAATAATTACGGTCTCATTTTTTTCTTGAAAGTTTTTATTTTGTTTTGTGACCAATTATTGAAATGTTGTTTATTGGCGTGAGAAGAAAATTTCTTTGATTTTGTGAAATATGAGTGCTTAAAGTTGAAATTTTCCCGGGTCCTCGGGTAATTAATATTTCCTGTCAGTTAATTGAATTCTATAAAATAAGTGGCTTTCTTCCCTGATGCCTATTTTAGTTTTTTTTTAAAATAGCAAGAGTTTAAATAAACTGGTAGGATAGGTTTATTGTACCCTGACAAACAGAATAACTTGATTAAATTCAAGCCAATAGATATTTCAAAATTTTATAGTTCCCAAAATATAAATATTTTAAACAAATTATGACCAAAGGCATTTTGTATTGTACAGCCTGTCGGTCCTGGCGATTGAAAAACGGTCAGGTCACATCAGAGCTCTTGAACATATTCAGGTGCGACTTTCTGCTTTTGACCCCAGATTTGAACCAGCCTAAGGTGAACGATATCATTGATATTTCAGTGTAGTCACTCTAGACATTACTTTCATCAAAATGAACCGATACAACGGAGTATCCAAGAACCCGACGAATTATACAGGAATTTTTGTTACAGTATGCCATTTACGGATAAACTTTATGAATTTGGGTGTGGCGAATTTTTCAGTCAGATAATCTTAAGTTTAGAAGCGTGCTTTCTTACTAATCGCCAGGGCTCCTCAGTATGACTAAATTTTTCCGGTTTGCGTTTGTACACTAGACCAGGTTATCTCAGTTGATCTGAATGATATAACCCATCGCCGTGTAGTTTAGAGAGTTGGACTTGACGTCCGATGTCGAAATGCCGGCATGTACTAACGAAAGATTTGCTTGTCTTCACAAGCATGTCGTTGAAGGATACGCGGTAATCAAGCGACCAATCACATAGCGACAAGTAAATGACATTTCTTTGACAGCCCAACGCCATCAACTCCACCCTTCTACCGCTTTCGAATACTGTTCATTTCAAAATACGCCATCTCCCGTTCTGCATCCTGTATCTGGCCCCAATGTCCAAAATCAATAGGAATATCACCTGAACTACGAGGAAGCTATATACAAAGTTTCAAGAGTCTACAATCTTCCTATCAAGATTTAGACAGGCAGATAAAGGCACGATTTCAATAAGGTCATGTCGGACCTTGATAATAAAGGAAATTCATATACACTATACTATTAGCATTTTTATCAAATAGAGGTTAATGGCTGATGCATTTTATAACGAATTGATTAATTTTACATATAATAATTTTATAAGTAATTTTTTGTCAATGATGCAAATTTCCGTAACACTGCTACATGTTTTGGTAAGCTCAGTTGGTATTCTGTTACTTTAAATGCGGGACAGAACAATTTTATAATTAGTATGACAAGTTTAGTAGAGGGACTACTAACCTTGTTAGTACTGCACTATACTGATATGAATTCCTCCATCTCAAAGTCTTTTCATAATAATTTAAAAAAAGTAATTTTTTAATAACTATTAAATTGTATTCTCTTCTTTTGAATTATGCATATTTAAAAGAACTATTCCATTACTGGACTGTATTGTTACAGGTTCTATCTCTAAAACAATGCTGGCAACACTTCAAATTAACACTCGCACTTTATTTACACAAATTATCCACAACACGCACTAATCAGTTATATCACACAAAAGAAATCATCAGAAACGAATAAATCAATAATGTTTAGCTAATAAAGAATTTGCTATATTACTGTACAAAATTAATTGGATAAATTAATTGTTAATTAATTATCCAATTTTTAATAGGCTGATCAAATATTAATTAATAATAATAATAATAATTTTTTTTTTATTTGCCAAAAAAAAAACTGTTCAATAATTCAGAAGAAACGTTTAAAACAACAGTTGAAACACTTATAAAGCACTTACGAGTCACTGTATAAACGGGTAAAGAAGCCTGAATAACAATCTCTTACAATATACTGCGTTTATCACATTAAATGTTCGTATAAGTTTGTATTAGCGCTCACTGGTAATATGGTTTGTATGAGCGGAAACGGGAACTGTCACTATGCAACTTTATCACATTAACATTTGAATCACAACTGAACTCATGTTTATGAGAGCTTCTATCTTATATACATTTTTGGCATTCCAGTAAACAGTAGAACGTTCTCTATTTTCCGAGACTATAAAATTCCAATTACCCAGATAAGAACCGACCAGAATTCTCTAGATGGATTGCAAGGCGAGGGGCGACCAGGGGAAGAGTAAACAAAACATGCTGCTTATCGCTAACCGGAAGACATATTGACACAGCAGTAATTACACTTAAAATACCTGTCCCTTTCTTCCTAGCATTTCGTAACAGTATTATCAAACCCTTTCATGAATGTTGTACATTTATTTTTTCTTTCTTTATCACAAGAAGCCATAATATTTTCCAATTCGTATCAAAAATTCAAAATCTAGCTTACTCTAGTTTGTATGATTATACCACGCTGTTGCTAATGGAAGAAGAGAAATAATTATATTATCTTAGTGCTGTATGTAATATGTACTAAGTAATTGTTATCTTGAATAATTGTGTTTTTTTTAGATAACTCTAACAAATTAGCTTCTGATGGTAAAGAAAATAATGTGAATAGTAATAAAAATGACGACAGTGATGATGATGTTGAAATTATAGATGATGTCAATGCATCAGCAGTTTCAGTAGTAGCACGTAAACCGTCAGTAATGGCTACGAATCCAATTGTGGGAACTTCAAGTGAAACTAATGGTGTAACTCATGGTAAATTACTATTCCTTATCTTCACTGTAGTTAATATCCGAAAATCAAGTTAGTTGTATGTTCTCACTTAATCTTAGCTATTACAGCTGCCATTTTACGGGTAGGAGTGATCATTGCTCTACATTGATTGTAAATTATAGTGCAATGAGTGTTCCTTGTAGCTTATTGTAGATATCAAAGAGAATGTGCCATAAAAAGTGGTCTTAACAATTTCATGTCAACAATCATTAGTATTTATGAATGATTAACTTTATTTATATTTAGAATAGTTGACTGTTCTACCCAAGCATTTCAACTTAATGAGATGTTTAGGTAAACAACTAGTTATTTCTTAGTATCTTTAAAAGCAAAGTAAAATCCACTTATTTTTCGTATCATATCAACTTGGGGCAACATACAGTATTTTTGTAACCATATAGTTTTAAAGTTCAATTATTACAATGCTTGATCGACAAGTGACAGCTTAGAACTAACTTATAGCGATTGGAATACAAAAATAAATAAGCGTAAGTGGAGAAACACCTTTATTAGTGGGGACACTCTTGCACGATGGACCTACAAGTTTTGATAGCTTCCGAGCTACCAAATGATGATAGAGCAATTCGATTTCATGCAATCGAATTATAATTGATGCTTTAGTACTCTAATTTAATAAAATGATTTAAAATTGTTCTGTTAATGTTGATTGAAAATCCAGAAGCAACCGTTGTGAGCTGATTAAGAATTACGTAATCTTAACCTAGTCTAACCTGTAATCCTGTACTAGTTACAAACTGAACTAATTTTGTTTTCATCCAACCCATTTATTAGGTTTTTTTTTTTTTTTTTTTTTGAGGATGAAGCCCACATAGGTCTGAGGCCTGTGCGTGGGTAATGGTTGGATGATGGTGATTGATGAGTTGGACCTACAGTTTTGAAGTGAGGTATGTTGTAGCACTGTTCACAACTGTATCAAATGACAAACTACTACATCTCATACACATAGTCAACACTATAGAATTACTCCATCCTAATAACGCAACAAATAATTAGCTACTATTTCAATAATAAGCTATATTAGTATTGATCACACAATGGTAATATGAATCAATGTTCTATTTGCAGATGATTCATCATCCAACACTTTATCCGATGTTGGAAATGCTCATTTTGCTAATGAAGACTCCAGGCACAGTGACCACAATTACTGTAGCAACAATTCAACTGGTGAATATTTGTTGCTAGCTTATGTCATTTTTTGCTATTATTTGATAAGATGAATTGAAATGCATGTTTTACCCAGCGGTTTTATGAGAACTAAAGTATGATGTTGAAGATACATCTTGTTTCCACTAATATGTAATAAAAACTTGAAAAATACTTTCAAGTGGAAATTAACTCACGTTAATTGGTCTCACTACAGGATTTCATGCATTAAATCAGCCTTTAATTCACCCGAAAATCTGATTACATCAATCTCAGATTTTGATACTACGCAAAGCTTATTGTTCTCAAACTTATGAATTCACTAGTGAATTATGATGCTTTATGAAAGTCTTATCGTAATCAATTGATTAATATTATGAATATTAAGATTACCACTTCTGGTATTGATTCTTAGACTTGTGAGTTGTGATGCTTGATGGATGTGTGATTATAATCAAAAGGGTTATTGATTAATATAGTATATAGATAATACAAATTAAGAAAAATTATTTCCGGTAGGTAATTTATAGAATTGACTTCAACTGTACCATCATAGAAATCATGAAGGCTTTAGAAGTAAGGTGCTGCAAATTTTAATTTATTCTTACTGGAAAAGATTAAGTCTAAAAGTAATGCGTTTATGGTAGCTCATCAATCTTTTTATGAAATATTTGAATCTCAGCATTGAGCTCAACTTATCAGATTAGATAAATATTTTATTTCCAAGGAGTCTAAAAACTGCATATACATATAAGACTGCATCTGTTACTACTAGATACAGTATATCAATTTTCCAGTGGAAATTACCCTACCCAACTATGGCAAGTTATGTAAGTTTGAATATTTTGGGGGTGCAATTGATATTAGGTGATGGAGCTCATGCATATTGGAAATTATGTTTTCCATATTTTGTCTTCCTGTACCCAATGTCTAAATTATCTAGAGCCTATCCAAGAGTACAGCTATCCAAAATTATCTATGAGCTTATCAATAAATAATTACTCATTAAAACTTTAACTCTAAAAATAAATCGATATTGGAACATTTGGAGAGTTATGATTTACATTTTCAAATGTTCATAATTCTGATTCATTTGAAACTCAATATTTTGGTGTTGAATAGTATAAGCTAACATTCTGGGCAATTATCTTCTCTCATATATTTCCCAAATAGAGTATATCGCACACTTGATAAATAAAGTACAAAGTACCTGCAGTACTGTGATAGCATACAAAAAACCAACTAATCTTTACTTGAAATGAATTGGACAAGTGATCAAAAACGTTGGAAATGTTTTTCATTGAACAATATTATTATTTTGCAATGATGCAATTATTTGAAGCATTTATCAAATGTTTTAGCCAAATAAGTTCCAAGATTTGGAAAAATGTATGGCGCCATCTAGCATTAGAGCGAGCAACTATATTTAACTTTCAGCTACTCCAAATTTAATTTGTGTAACTGGCCAAAACCTACAAAGATTAGGTGAAAGGACAGGATGATTTGCGGGTGAGGGGTTGGAGGAGGGTGTAGACCAACGGGCAGGGTGCTGTGAAGGAACAGACTGTTAGATCAATATCATAATATTAATCTATATAATAAGAGAGAGTCTTACGGATTTCACAAAAACGAAATGATTTGGAACACTAAATTTGGCACAGATTCAGTGCACCTCGAAGCCCGATATTTGATTTTTCTTTCAGACTTCAAAATTAATGTTCAAATTTCACTGATGGGCACGATTACTATTTTTAAATTGTTTAGGTGCAGGAACATCATAGAACAGCTGCTGCAAGATACGTCACTATTATGCAAAAAAGCTAAGTCATAAGTCAAAGCAACCCATTTGTTCCATGTCAATATTGCTACTGCTAATTTCCTTTTTGGAATTGTATTGGCATTGCGGTTGAAATTCATATATCACATGTTTAATTTAAACATCCCGTTGCAAAGCACGGGTAAACCACTAGTTACTTGATAAAATTACTTGAATTTAAATTATAATTTACTTGAATTAATAAAATTGAATAACCTAACAAATTCACTTCAAAATTCAGCTTATTTCACAATAATTCGGACGTGAACACGTATTTTTTTCAGAAATGATTTTTCTTAAAATTTATGTATTACAGTGAAATTCTAATCTAGAAAATTTGTTCGTGAAAATTTTAATCTAGATTATCTAATCTAATTTTAGCCTACTATAAATTCCGGGCTACTAATATTTTTTATAAACAATAATTAATTGTAAAGAAAGCTTTATTTTTTAATGGAGGAATAAATGGTTTTACTATTAGGAGGGGAATAATAATAATAATATTAAAAGTGAGAAGAGAGGAAAATAGATAAATAGCTATCATGCTTAAAATATACAAGGAATTTAATTTTATAAAATTTTCCCGACCCAACTATGGCTGACAAATGCATTATCAAGGAAAAATGTTTGAGGATGATGATGATTATGTTGATAATAATGATAATTAAACCCATAATTGCGTTTATAGGGAGATTTTAAATAAGTAGAAAGCTTATTATCAACATCTATTACTTTCTCAATCTATTTCAAAGCATTTTCTAGTTGATCATACAGTTACATCCACATGGCATTTTCTAGTTGATCATACAGTGTTACATCCACTAAAATCAAGATGTATTCAAGAATAACATTCCATATAGCATTATAGTACTATAAATATTATAGATGTATAACTCATGGAAAGTACTAAAGTGTTTATTTTTTGCTAGTCAATGTCATGCGTTGATTCCCTAGGGACAATTTTCTATAAATACTATTGTTCTTTTCAGATAATTCAATATTATTAGATTCGGGAAAAACTGTAGGAGTCTCTAATAGGCTCAATTCATCTACGAATCCAAATCTCAATAATACTCTGGTAGAAGACGATCCTTCAATTTCTTCTGAAGAAAGAAGTTTTCGACTCATGTTGAGTATGTATTAAAAGTTTACTATATGCATGTATCACATTCAGTATTTTAACATTTCATGGATTGAATTCCTCTTTTACTGTTAATTTTTCTAGTTACCCCACATTCCAATAGTAAATGATGCAACGATTGTATTATGACTGCCTTTAAGCTACTTGAGAGCTACTTGAGCTTCCTTCAAGTTAGAGCACGGTGACGCGAGTGTTCCAAACATTTCACGAGTAACTGAAAGGCTAAATTCAATCATTGCATTCACTACTCTATCCACCAATAACTCACTTTTAGTTACCAATCACTTGGATAACTTACTGAAACGTAACACAACCTAGAATGCTTGCTACTGTTGATGATCGGTTGTTGGTTTGAAATCAAATTCAATTTGATTTTGAAATGTTAAAATCAGCTAATGTAACTGTTGCTTATTATTCATTTCGATACTGAATTGAAGTAATCCTGAGCTCTGATTGGTCTAGAGCAGGGATCGCCAAATCCGACCCGCCAGTATGATCAATCCAGCCCAGGGGAAACTTATATGGCTCATAGTGAGTGTTTCGCCGCTTTTTCTACTGTTGTTCAATAGATGTCATAAGGGGTCGCGGTAGCACCAATGCATAATTCAACTATCAAGTTTAGCAAGATTGCTCAGGGTGTATACTCAGCGATTGTTCCAGAAATTGTTGATAATAGTTAGTGTTGAGACTATGGGTGTATCATGGGGACAGTTCCCCTCCAGACAAAGTAAATTTCGGAGTTTTAACAAGCCTTAAGCGACAATTTTTGACATAAAGTCAAAAAATCTCTAGATTGGCTAAAAATGTGGTTTTAGAGGGATTATTCCATCAAAACTTGATTCCCTTTCAATAGATTTTTCAAGTACAATCACGGTTCCTCAATCAGTTGAAGCGGGGAATCAAAAATGGCACAGTGAAATTATTTTCAAGAAGGCCTGCTCCAAATGTTTTTTGTAAAACAATGAGTGTCCAGATCCCTTTGATTGACAGTGATGCAAAAGCAAGATAAAATTCACATCGATTCACCTAAAATATCCGGCTTAAAATGTGGTTTAAGACCAATTATTTTTTAAAACTTCGGTGGAGTACCCCCGACCAACCCTTAATTAATCATATCCTATATTATTATCATAATCTTCATGATTTGTTAGGTGGTTCTTTCCACTTACTGGAGTAATAATCTTGGATCTGAGGCTGGAAAGTTTGGCGACACCTGGTCTAGAGCATATATCAAAATGTGACAAATTCAAATTCGATTTATTTCCAAAGATTCATGAAAAGTACAAATATATTCTTGCGAGTACAGTAATACACGGTGTTACAGCTTCATTATACAACGGGTTTGATAATGCATGAATAAGCTGTTGTTACATTACTTTCCAACTTCTAATAACTACTTTATAACGTAGTCGCAGATAATAATTATTTTTGTATTAAGAGCATAAAGAGTGCAACTTAATCACTTGAGCAAAACAGTTACCGCTTGACGTGTAGCAGATTGCAGTAATGTTTCGAGAGTGATTTTTCCTGCAACTGCTATTTTGGATTTCCATTCAAAAATTTTATGAAATTATTTCCATACAATGTGCTATCATTAAGAATCATTAAATGAAGAATTTATGTGGCAGTAATCGTCTGGCAAGCTTTATTGTTGCCAGCGGTATGATAATTATTATAGTTTTTTTTTCGGAGGATGAAGCCCACATAAGTCTGAGACCTGTGCGTGGGTAATGAATTGGTACAGTTTTAGGTGGGTTCCGAACAGTTTTGTATAGGTTCATACAGTTTTGTATGATGACTTGGTGTCGTGTATGATGTAGAATCTGGCTAGGTGCTTTTGTACAATAATTTCAAAGAAATCTCATACCAATAAAATATTTTTAAATTAAGTCAATTATTTTTTTTAAAACATAAATAATTGTAAAATATTTGATAAATATGATAATTTTAGACTTCAGGCACAATAATAGTAGAATAATTTAAGGTTGGCAACACTGGCGAGCGTAAAGTAAATCTATGACGTCAGCAAAAATGAAGTACTTTACTGCTCGCTCCTTAGTAAATAGTTGTTTTATAATTAGTTTTCAGGGAGTAAATTATTTCTTCACTAGCAGTTGTAAGAAAATTATGTTTTTGTATTAGAAATCATTTGACTGGTACATGTTGTATCTTAGTGCTCTAATGTTTTTATATGTTTTTTTTTATTGGAAATCATTTGACTGGTACATGTTGTATCTTAGTGCTCTTCAATGTGGTATCATATATTTTTATCCCTGTATAATGTTGCTCAATTTCATCTTTTAACTTCCACCAATTATGCTCTATTCTTGCACTTTCTTTCAATAATAATTTTTTATTTCTAAGGCAAGCTTGGGTGATGTAGACAATATTTTTGTACAACATAAATATTCTCCATAAACTGAAGATCACACAGTCACCTGTCGGTATTGAAACGCTTCTGTATTTCAGATAATCCAATAATTCTATATTCACCTCTTTTTAGTAATCAATGTTTTTTTTTTCAGAAACTTCTTTCTCTTTCTTGGACTATCGACTTCATTGCACTGTGTGTGATTTTCATATTGGAACTCAATTGCCATCTAGAGTGAGATTTGGAGATCAAGAAATTGCAATGCTGCATCCATTCCTTATGGTTTTAATTTGTTCCAAATGTAGCAAAGTCACTCGAAACTTCACCCGGCTCACTATTGATGATCACTATGTTGCTTGTAGCTGGTGCAATGAATTAAAGGCAAATAGTCAGCGCTGCAGCGAATGTCCATCTGTATTTTGTGAGGTATGTCAAATATGTTTAATATCATCTCTCTCTCTCTCTCTCTCTCTCTCTCTCTCTCTCCATATCTCTCTCTCTCTATTTGAGGGTTAAGTGTAAGAGAGGGCCGGCTGCGCCCTAACTTCGCCCTCCCAGGTAAATAATAAAGGCAGTCAATCAAATCAAATCTCTTTTACCCCAATTTTCATATTTTTCATTAGGTACTTGGACAATCCAGGTTTTACAATCCAGCTATATCATCATTGACACGTTCACTGCGGCGGGCGAACATGTGCGCTTCAGTTCAGTCAAGGCCACGAGCGGTCGACACTCATGTGCGATTGGTGCATCTTTGTTTTCAGTTGTTCTCTACTGCCTGGCTATTTAATTTCGAGGCTAGATTCCATGTTAGTGTAAATTATATATTAACATTTTACCCGCTCTTGCCCGGGAATCCAGTATCCAGTTTGGAGTTCTTCTTTTCTGGTAGATAAAATTGATGGTAGTGGTCACAAAATTGAATTGAGTTGAATTTCTTATTAAATTCATTAGATCCTTCAATTTATGAAATGTGTAGACAAAAAAATACACCCCTATTCTCTCTTATTATATACAAGACTACCTTGAACATGTGATCGTTCCGTATTAGTGTGTTTTTGTGGTGGTAAAATGGATGCTGAAAAACCATCAACATCACAGAAGAAATGTGTGTTGTGGACTTGAATTAATATTCTTACACCAAGCGAATTGGCGAAGTCAATGTCAGATATCAAAGTGAGTTAGATAACAAAGTTATTTCGTCACAAATAAATATAATATAACTAATTGAAAAATAAGCGCACTTGTAGGTATGCCGTTCTGCACTGCTACACTACACCATATTAGGGGGGAAATAATAATTTATATAAAAGACATAATCAACTATGTTTATCAAAGGACCATAACTAAACTTAATTTTATTGAAAATAGATAAGAATTAGGTTGAGCTCGTGGGGTGTAGTTATAGTAGTAGAATGATTCTGGCACCGCAGTGAACGTGTCGAGAAAGTTTCTTATGGAATAAATGACTGCATCAGTCAGACTTTGAAACTGCATGACAACTCTATTTGAGACTACATCCAATCACAAAACTATATTAATTAATATTTAATCATATTTCAATCGCATTGTATAGCGTACTTAAAACTACTTTTGTTAAAATTACCCCAAAATGTTAGATTATTTTATCAGAACAATATTCATTGAATCAAATAATGCTTCATCATTCACTTCCATCTACTTGGAAAATGTTTATATAGAATCATGTCTTGTGTCACATATTAACATCCCATTTTTTTCATCAACATAAACTAGATAGGATAAATTTTTATTGAAGAGGCTCCTGAGGCCTTCAAGAACATTACAATCTTCACAAGTACAAGTCAATAGAACACTTAGTCATAATAATATCACAGTGCAAAATTTTCTTATCTTAATCTAGAATATAACAAAGATAATATTCACGTCTCTAAACATAAACTATGAAATAGAATTAGATAAATCTTATCAAATTAATAATCAAATTGATAATCTGAATGAAAAATAAGACGAAATTGTCACAACCACATTTATTAAAACTTCGAGAAACTAGTTTCGGTTGTTACACCATGATCAATCTCAATCAAACTGAAAACTGAAGTACAGAGAAGCCTTATATATACTGTACATGGAATGATACTATTGGCTAAGAGGGAAAGAGGCTGACCTTAGTCCGATTAAGGTCAGCCTCTAGAACTTCTAGCATGCAGCATTGATAGGAATTGGAGAGTGTCACAGAATCGTATTTTAACCAACAGATGTGCGGACATAATTTTACGAGAACAGGCAAGACAAGTTTTACCTAATATTCAACGTACAGAGGACATCGTGAAGAAGATTAAGAAGAAAGTCAAAGACAACGATTTGATCATAGTAAAAGCAGACAAAGGAGGCACCACGGTTATATTAGAGAAAACTGAATACATAGGTAAAGTTAACGAATTCATTTCAGATAATAATTTCATTGAGATTAACTCCAATCCAACCAACAACATTAATAAATTAGTTAAAAGTAAGCTGGCAAGTATCACAAAGTTAATTGATAAACAGGAAATCAAATATTTAACAGTTATGAACCCATACCCATAATTGAGATAAGAAATGATCGCAGCCTGACACGTTTTATATCGGCTCCTCTTGTTTTTGAGTTTTTACACGGTTTTTGTGAAGTTTTGAACGTGAATTTTTGGAGAAGGAGACTTCCAGTGCAGTCCAAAATAGGTGTCAAGTTTGGTATCAGTACGAACGGTAATTACTTAGTTATTACAAGTTAAAGTTTATTTTATATTGAATATTTGACATGGCATCGATTCCACTAACAACTCGTAGCAGGACGACGAAAGATAAGGCTGACGAAAAGAGCCCGGCACCGATCGCTGTGTCCACCCACCCACCCTCTTCATCGTCGGTTACAGCCGGCAGAGTGGCTGAGGGGCAGGCGTTTGATAAGCAACTGGTTCGTCAAACTATCAGTGAATTCCTGGCTGAGGATAATCAATTTGATACTATTGTTGAAAGACTATTTCAAAAGTTATCGGACCAGCTGATTGAATCGGTTACGGCGCACGTCT
Organism: Conomelus anceps; assembly: GCA_948455865.1. NCBI lineage: Eukaryota > Metazoa > Arthropoda > Insecta > Hemiptera > Delphacidae > Conomelus > Conomelus anceps. The sequence goes on from OX418218.1 coordinate 20,784,103, forward strand.
CTGCTATCTACGAGCCTAGGTTGGAGGAGGCAGAGCGGAAGATAGCCTCACTGACGTCTGAGATTGATCTTATGAGAGAGGAATCTGCAGCGCGAGAAAGGGCTATGGACGAGAGATTGGACGGCTTGGCGCAATACCAGCGACGTAACAATGTTCGAGTCTTTGGCATACCCGAGTCGCAAGGTGAAAATATTACAAGCACCATCACAGACTTTTTTCGAGTTAAGCTGAAATTGGAAATAGATCCTGCTTTGATCGATAGATGTCATCGAGTTGGCCGGTTACATACACCCCAACCCCAAACAACAAACCCCCACCAGCCTCGGCCTTCATCCAGAGCAATACTAGTGAAATTCGTGAGCTATGCAACTAAACGGACCATCCTTACTGATAGACGCAAACTCAAGGGCACCGGCATCACTATTCGTGAAGACCTAACACAGCGTCGCAATCAATTGTTTCGTGAAACAGCTGACAGAGTTGGTGTGAAGAATACTTGGACAATTGACGGAAGGATTATGTGGAGGGAAAATGACAAAGTGTTGTCAAGCAACAAATAAATGATATCTTGAACATTGTGAGTACAGTATATTATTCTATCAATCATAATTATTCATAATGAACTTTATAGTTTCAAATCAGTATTTTTCATTGTTCTTAATTACTATTAAGGTACCTAAATAGCATACCATTTACTTATAAATCATCGAATCATCTTTTGTATACTAATAATTCTTTTCCATTATAAGTAGCACAACCATCAGCCATATTGAAACATAGGAGCTGATTATTCAGATCAGGTGATTTAATTATATCATACATTTTTCTTTCTGTTTTTTCTCTCTTCTTTCATTTTATTCTCTATTCTATCATTGATGCCTCAGAGTGTTAATTGTAAGGTTATAGATACTTAACGATATTAAAGCTAATCATTGTTGTTCAATTACCTGTGAAATAATTTTTAAATAATTTTTCGTAATGACTGACTGCATTGATGAACTTTCAAATATTTTTTCGAATTTCTCATCTTCCCTAAAATTGTGTCACATTAATGCACAATCACTGCCTGCACATTTTGATGAATTCAAATCTATCTTTTCATCAGTTTCTGTGGATGTGATTGCTATCAGTGAGTCCTGGCTAAAGCCTAGTCTGTCATCTGAAAGTTTTAAAATTCCGGATTTCACTATGTTCAGAAACGACAGGCTTGGTAAGGGTGGTGGTGGAGTTGCTCTTTACGTCCGTTCCTCATTCCCTTCCCGTGTCATTCTAAATTCCCCTCAGATATACTCCAAATCCCCAGAATTCCTTTTTCTCGAGGTCAAGGTTGGCAATGAACTTGTCTTAATTTGCGTGGTGTACCGTCCACCTAAAGCTGGTAGGCTTTCTTTATTAGAAAACAATCTTTTGGAGGTCATGCATGGGTACCAGCATATTGTAATATTGGGTGATTTCAATGCATGTTTGCTTAAGGATAATTTTGAGAGCAAACAATTAAAAGACTTGTTTCATTCCATCCATCTTTCTATTCTCCCAAGTCAACCCACTCACCACACCTCTGTCTCAGATACTTTACTTGATCTTGCCATAGTAAGCGATAATGATAGTGTTTTGTCAAATGGCCAAGTCTCTTGTCCCGCTTTCTCCGATCACGACCTTATCTATGTAATATACAATATAAAGCATTCTGTAAAATATGACTTTGAAGTAACCTATCGAGATTTTAAAAATTTCAATTTGGATATGTGTCTTGAAGAAGCTATTAACAAGCCTTGGAGTGAAATTCAGCACATGCATGATATTAACGAGAAGGTATCACTGTTTAATGCTCTATTATTCTCCTTGTTTGATAAGTATGCTCCAATAAAAACTGTACGCTTGCGCCGAAAGCCTTGTCCTTGGTACAATGAAGAACTATCCCAACTTAGATCTGCAAGAGATAGGGCCCGACGCATTTTTCTTCGGACCAAAAGTACTACTGATCATAACAGGTTCAAACAAATTCGTAATACCTTCAAATCAAAGTGCCGTTACTATAAATTGAAATATTATAATGAGTTGTTTGAATCAAATCAATCATCTTCTGCTCTTTGGAAAAATGTCAAGCATATAGGTGCTCACCATACTGGTCCTTCAAATTCAAATATTCATTTGCCAGCTAATGATCTCAATGTATTTTTTGCAACCCCACTCCCTCCCACTAGCTTTCCTAATTACATTATTACTTCAAACATGCAAAACCAACATACTCACACTAATCCTCCTGAAAAATTTTTCTTTTCTTATGTCACTCCGAATAAAATTGATATTTCAATTAAATCAATAGCAAAGAACAGCAAGGGTATAGATAACATTCCAATCACATTTTACAAGAAGATTTTGCCTGTTCTTCTTCCAGCAATAACACATATCTTCAATTTCTCTCTGCAAATGAGCATCTTTCCTGATCTTTGGAAGTGTTCAATCATCCAGCCTATTCCCAAAGTCACTAACCCATCCTCACCAAAAGATTTTAGACCTATCCACATTCTTTGTTCTATCTCCAAAGCTTTGGAAAAGACAGTACATGAACAGGTTACATGCTATCTTAATTCTTTCAATTTCTTCTGTGAACATCAATCTGGCTTTCGACCATCACATAGCACCACTACTGCACTTTTAAAAATTTCTGATGATATCAGGGCTGCTATGGATCATCGGCTGCTGACGCTTCTGGTATCATTTGATTTTACAAAGGCTTTTGATAATGTTTCACACTCCATTCTACTGAATAAATTGATGATCCAGTGTAACTTGTCCTTGTCATGTGTGAAGTGGTTTCGATCCTATCTTGATGGTAGATATCAGGCAGTAAGAGAGGCTGATGGTGTGATTTCTGATTGGGTGCCTGTAGTTGCAGGTGTCCCTCAGGGGTCTGTCCTTGGTCCTCTCTTGTTCTCTATTTATATAAATAATGTACCTTCAATCCTGTTGCACTCATCTTATCATCTTTATGCAGATGACCTATTATTTTATATAACATTCTCTCCTGATAATGCTGAAGATGCTGTAACAAAGTTAAACCTAGATATTTGTAAACTTCTCCAATGGTCTAAAGCTCACTGCTTAACTCTCAATTCCACTAAATGTAAAAGCATAATTATTGGTTACCATAGATTAGTTGGTCGAGTTGATATGAATATTATCCCAAAAGTAAAGCTAGAAGGTGAGGAAATACCATTTTCTGATTGTATCAAGATCTTGGGTATCCAGCTCGATTGTAGATTAAGCTGGGCTCCTCAGGTAAAGTCAGTTACTAATAAGGTTTTTGGAGCTATGCATCAGTTGAAAAGGCTTAGACGGTTTCTTCCTATTTCTCTAAGAATCACCCTTGTACGTGCTCTGATACTGCCAGTATTTGACTATTGTTCTGTTGTTTATAATGACCTACCTGAAACCCTCAATTTGAAACTGCAGAGAGCTTTCAACTGTTCAATCCGTTTTATTTTTGATGTCCGAAGAGATGACCATATCACACCTTTCTTCTGTCGTCTGCGTTGGTTGAAATTGAGGCAACGTAGGGAGTTTTTCATCCTTTCAATCACATACCTTCTCATAATAAAACATTCTGGCCCTGACTACTTGAAAAATAGCTTTACTCTCTTCACAGATGTTCACTCCAGAGCCACTCGATCCCACCAATTCACACTGCAAATGCCTCTCCACAGAACTGAAATGTTCAATAAATCTTTCCTAGTTGTATCATCACGTTTGTGGAATTCATTGCCATTTCATATTGTCTCAGCTCCATCTATTCATTCATTTAAATCTCGCCTATATCTTCATTTATTAAGGGAACAACCTTTGTGACAAATTTACTATGTACATCATGCTGTATCATCATCGTTAAGTTTTTCATCACCTCTTCTCACTCTTTTTTCTCTTCTTCTCACTTTTATTATATTTTAGTTTTCCTCTTACTAACATTATTATTATTGTATTATTATCACTATTTTTTTTTTTTTTTTTTTTTTTTTTCTTTAGCAATAAGATATTTTGCAACTTCTATTCCTTTTGTTAAAATAAAGTTTTGTTTCAATAGGCTTAAGCCTTGAAACTATTGTCAATATAAATAAATACCCACCCAGATTATTTGGTCAGCCCAAACTTCACAAGAATAATATTCCAATAAGACCAGTAGTGTCATTTATTAATTCTCCATGTTCGAAATTGGCCCACAAACTCAACAGGAGCTTCAGATCGTTAACGGGATTCCAACCTAAATTTGGAATCAAAAATTCATTGGAGTTGGTCAATAAAATCAAAAATATTCCTGTTCATTCATCTTATAAACTTGTTTCTTTTGATGTAACTAATCTCTTTACAAATATACCAACTGAAGAAAGTCTCAACAGAGCTGAAGAGATCATGGAAACTACTATTAATGATCCTATTATTAGAACTGAGCTGTTAGGATTGATGAAGTTATGTTCTGAATATAACTATTTCAAGTTTGACAATAAATTTTATGAACAGAAAGATGGGTTAGCGATGGGTTCACCACTACTAGCTGAATTATTTATGGATAACCTTGAACGTAGAATTTTTGAAAATAATCATTTTAAGGATAGGATTGCTTATTGGTACAGATATGTAGATGATATTATTTGTTTGTGGAAGGGTAGTAATAGACAATTAGATAATTTCCTTAGCTATTTGAATCGTTTACACCATAAGATTAAATTCACCATAGAGTTAGAAGAGAATAGTGTTTTAAATTTTCTAGATTTAAGAATTGACCATAGCACAGGAACCCACAACTTCTCTATTTTTAGAAAAGTAACTCATGCTGATGTAATCATACCTCATCACTCATGTCACCCAATATCGCACAAACTTGCAGCTTTCAATAGTATGATTTATAGAGCTTTAACCATTCCAATGAGCAATCATCACTTTGAAAAAGAGATTAGTACGATTAAACAGATAGCTATTTCAAACGGATTTGAGGAAATCATTGTCAATAAAATTTTAAATAAAATAAATAGGAGACTAGCAGTCAGTGCTAGCATTGCTGTAACTGAAACTGGGGAAAGGTCATGGATAACGGTGCCTTACCTTGGCCCAGTTTCTGATAAATTAGGAAAACAACTGAAAAAGAACGGTTTTGATGTAGATTTCAAACCAAACCAATTTTAAAGAGCTTATTTGGGTGCAGTAAAGACAAAATTGATATCTGGGATAAAAGTGGGGTTTATAAATTGAATTGCGGTGATTGTAATGCTTGTTATGTGGGTCAGACTGGTAGAAGTTTCAAATGTAGAGTAAATGAACATATCAGAGATTGGAAAACCCAAAAAGGAGATTCAAATTTTGCAGAACATCTCATTAATAATGGACACAAGTTCAAGGCTGAAGAAAATGTTGAATTTCTGCATTTGATTGGCAAAGGCAGACAATTGAACATTTTAGAAGCTTTGGAGATAACTAAGTTGGTAAAAAACGATTCCATATCTAATTTAAATGACCAAATTTATTTTAACCAATTCAATACAACTAACTTGGTTTCATTATAATTCCAGCCTATTTTTAAAAAGCAGTTCTTATGTGTATTTCTCAGTTGACCTTGATTGCATTTCAGTTAGCTTCTAATTTTTAAAAAAAATTCTAATTTTAATTTGATTAAATTCTAGCCTTATTACAAATCTTTTGTTACTGTCTTGATGTTCACAGTGTTTAGTTATTGATTTGACTCGTATTTTTGCTTGTTACTCCTCCCACCAGGGGGCGTGACTTGACAACCAGTCACAACGTCCGATTAAGGTCAGCCTCTTTCCCTCTTAGTCAATAGTATCATTCCATGTACAGTATATATATAAGGCTTCTCTGTACTTCAGTTTTCAGTTTGATTGAGATTGATAATGGTGTGTAACAACCGAAACTAGTTTTTCGAAGTTTTAATAAATGTGGTTGTGACAATTTCGTTTTATTTTTCATTATGGATACCTTCCACAATATCACCTTCGCCATTACTAAGAATGATAATCTTAAATTGATAATTGATAATCTCAAATTGATAATTTTAAATTGATTATCAACTTTATATCTTATGAGTTAGGTACATGAATAAAAGCCATTTGTATTTACAATTTTTTTGCCAGCTCATGGAACTCCTCAAACGTATATAGTGGTTATCCAATAAGAAAACTTTAAGCCTATGCTTAAAAATTTGATTTCTTAGATTCCTGAAACTATGAGGAATTGAATTATATAGCTTTATACTGACGAATATGGATGTTTTTTTGTGTGTTGGCATAGATGTAACGGTGGTTGGTGAGATTTTTTATGTTTCTAGTATTGTAGTCATGTACCCTGTTCAGTAAACATTTCCAGATTGTTCTTTACATAAATCAGGCTCTGAAACACAAATATTGAAGGCAGTGTCAAAATGTTCAGCCGTTTGAAGCTATCTCTACAGTGAGCTCTTTGTGGAAGCCCATACATCAATCTTACAGCCTTTTTCTGAATGTACAGCCTAGTACTATATGCTCTAGAACCCCAGAGGACAGTTCCATACGAGAGATGCAACTGTTTGTGGGCAAAGTAAACGACTCTCAAAACATCTTCACTAACATAGTTCCTGAGTTTTCTGATTACAAAAATATACCCTTACTCAGTTTACTATCACTATTATTTTCATTGTTATCATTTCATTGTTGTTTTCAATTATGCGATTATCCACACACCGAACTAACATTGCAATCATATATTATATAGCCACTTGAATCAAAATATTGCTCAATTACACTAAACGAATGTCATTGTCCAACCACTACTACGGCCAAGTGTTCAAGAGTGGACGTTTTTTGGCCAAATTTCACCGTTCCATTTAAATTCGCAATTCAATTATTGGAGTGAAAATACTCTTTAAAACTACAATTTAGACTTGGGAGCAACTATCTATCTCTTCTAATTTTTCTTTTAGTTGTATGATGCTCACATGAGTCGTGAGGCTTATGCGTGGGTAATGGATTAATGTGTATGATGAGAAACATCTACGGCTGGACGAGATTCGAACTCGACTGCTGGGAGACAGAGCCTTATCTAATCACGGACAAGCGCTTTAATATGAATTCTATAATTCAATGCAGCAATAAATGTTTATGTTTGAAATAGGAGTTTCGTGGCACGTTGTTTGCAATATGTATTTTTTCACATCAAATTATTTTTTTCAAATGTACTCTTGTCATAACAACGTATTGTTACACAAGTACCAAAAACCTCCAAATAAAACTGAAGAAAAATTATTTTCCTTAAACTAGTATGTGATTTCATTTAAAGACACTTACTAGGCAAGGTAAAACCTGTGGGCTTGCAGTGGGTTACTGTTGGACAAAAATTCAATTTATAATCTTGAAAAGTTTCGGTACTTCATTTTTTATTCAATACGCTATGAATATAGATAAAGTATAAAAATATTAATAATCAAGAAAACCAATATATTTCAAATAAATTTACATGTTTTTGTCAGGGTCGAGCAAATTTTTCATCAGAAATTATTCCAATTTCGTGTTAGGAAAACCTACATCTAGGCGCTACATTTTGTCGTTTGTCTTGAAGCCGGGTACACACTACACCTTAACCTGCTCTCGATGTAGAGTAGTGTGTACCCTGCTTGAAAACAAACGACAAATCGCATCGTAAGAAACCCCATTCAGGTTGGGTTGGAAACATTTTCAGTCTGTGAGATATTTACTACTATTATGTGACAAATGTAAAGCAAAACATAATTAACTAATTAATGTGATTTGGAGAATAAGTGCCGCCTTGATGCTTGTGACATTGATTGCAAATTATTTTTATTCCATGATGTTATTGTAATCACACATTAATATGCCAAATAAATAGAGGTTGAAGTTAAGGATTTTAATAAACATTTTTAAAAATGGAGAACTGATAAAATAACGTGATAGACCAGAATTTACTTAAAAGAAAATTACTTATCAGTGTTACTAAGAGTACTGTAGACTTGGCCGTAGCCCGAAATGAATTGGCAGTAACTGAAAGAGGTGGAACTTGAAAACTAAGTTTCACAGGTGTTGAAAGGGAATTCACTGCGATAACTATCTGCTAGAGAATCGTGACCATACAATCCTTAACAAATGAAAACATGGAATGGTTTTGTCTGCCTGTAGTAATGCTAGTTGTTCTCTTCACAGAGCTGTATAAAACGAAATCTTGGTAGCGGTCATTTGAACATAGTAAAAAAAACGACTGCTTGGAGATGTTATAAATGTGATACTCAACCAATATGGCGATTGAGACTTATTGCTTGTGAACTTGTGCGATTCTTGAGGAAAAAACGGTGAGTGCTCCCTGTGCATGATAATTATATTTATATTTCATTGTTTACGAATATAAAATAATATACTTCTATACCTTTACCAGTCTTAATACTGGGTGGCTAGTCACCAGGAATTTCTTGAGATTAAGAAAATATGCTTAAATGTTTTGTACCGGGAAAAATAGTTGAATTTTTTTATAGTTGGGTGTCTTTCTGGAGAGATCTTTAATAACTTGTTCAGCTGGTACTTTTTTCACTTTTTTATTGATAACTAATAATCTTAATTTACTGGTCTAAATTCATGTCATATATTATTGAATTATGTATGTATGTATGTACGAATTGATATGCAATTAAAGAAATTTAATAGCACATTGGGCGTTTTCACACACAACGACACCGGCACTGGCGCCGATATCATCACAGAATCGTCATGACATCGTTGAAGCATTTCACACTTACTGGCACGGCATCTTTTGCAGTGGGCGGTACAGTTCAAAACGGTACGATGGCTGATTACAACAGGAGGTTATATTTATTATATCTACGACGTAAAAGGCGCAGTCGTAATAGACAACATTGGATTGACCCAATAATAAAGGTTCTGTGATGTTTTCCATGACGAAATACTTAATGAACAATCTAATATTAAAACTGACACTGTATTTCACTTTTAAATAATGTTTTACTCACATATATTGGAGATGCTTGAGGAATGCATTTCACTTCTGAAAAGAAGCTTCGTCAGCCGGCCGCCAGGGTCATGCTTTGTTTAGGTTAGGATGAGCAGCCATTATGTAGTTAAAAATTGCGTTTGATTTGAATTGTATTTGGTCATTGAGTCACCAATCAGACCCATCATAAATTACAAAAAAGCACCAGGATACAAATTAGCCAAACAGATAGATACTCAACTACGAAAAATCATCAATATCAATCATTCATCTCATATAAAGAACAGCACAGACCTCATAAACAAAATAAAAAATACACACATCCCACATAATTCCACACTAGCATCATTTGACATAAAAAACCTGTATACAAACATTCCTGTAACTGAAACCATTTCCATAATAGAGAACATACTCAAAGCACAAAACAACCCACCTGAACAAACACAAGAACTAATAGAGACATTAAAAATCATCACATCTCAAAACTACTTCACCCACAATAACAAATATTACACCCAACCAGAAGGACTACCAATGGGATCCCCAATCTCCAGCATCCTAGCAGAAATATTTTTACAGCACATAGAGAATACTAAAATACTAAAAAACACCAAACACTCAAACAAAATAATTTACTGGCACCGCTACGTTGATGACATTATTGTACTCTACAATGGAAACCAAAGACAGTGTGAACAACTCCTAACACAATTGAACAAAACCCATAAAAACTTACGATTCACAGCAGAATATGAAACAGAATACACCTTAAACTTCTTAGACCTAACTATCAAAAAGCTAAATAACATGCACAATTTCAAAATCTACAGAAAACTAACTCTCACAGACACACTCATTCACAACTCATCCAACCATCCAAATCAACACAAACTTGCTGCTTTCAACTCCATGATCCATAGACTCCTAAATGTTCCACTATCACAAGCTGACCACCAAGAAGAAATCAATACAATCAAATATTTAGCACAACAAAACGGATACAACACTAATCTAGTAGACAAAATCCTGAATAAAATGAAAAGTAAAAATCCAAAACCTGCAAACCAAAACAGATTTATCACACTCACATATTTCAACAAAAAATCACACAAAATAGCTTACATCTTTCAAAAATCCGGATTTAACACAGCATTTAGAACAACAAACAACCTAAATCATCAGATCCAACAAGAACCAGCTCACCTAACAAACAGCACAAATTCAACAAACCAGGAATATATAAGCTCAAATGCAACACATGCCCCAAGTACTACATAGGACAAACAGGCAGATCATTCAACACAGGATACAAAGAACTCATCAAAGCACTACATTTCAACAGTGACTCAACATTTGCAGATCACTTAATCAACACTGGTCACTCACACAATAACATCCAAACAGACTTAGAAATTCTACACACATTCCAAAAAAGCCACAGACTAAATACACTGGAGCAATATGAAATATTCAAACACCATAAACAAGATAGAACCAACATACTCAATGACCAAATACAATTCAAATCAAACGCAATTTTTAACTACATAATGGCTGCTCATCCTAACCTAAACAAAGCATGACCCCTGGCGGCAGGCTGACGAAGCTTCTTTTCAGAAGTGAAATGCATTCCTCAAGCATCTCCAATATATGTGAGTAAAACATTATTTAAAAGTGAAATACAGTGTCAGTTTTAATATTAGATTGTAATAAAAGTTCGCTATTTGGATGGCTTGTATTACACCTTATTTAATAAGCTAGTGACGTACCCAACAAAAATTTTTAACTATTTTAACAAAACTATTTTTTTCGTATGAGTAAGAAACATTCGACTATATATTAGTGAATTTAAGTGATGAAATCAAAAAACAAGACACTACCTCAACTAATTCAATTAGGGTGACAACATCATACCTTTCAACCATCGTACAGACATGTTTTTTTTCAGTACCTAACCTCAAACTGTTGACAAAATGACCAAATTCTGTTCAAAACTATGGACGACACACAAGTGTCGGCGCCGGCACCAGGCGGGAGCGATGCTATCAACAACATGCCGGCGCCAGCAACCGACTGCCGGCGTCGTGTCGGTGAATGAATATGAAAGCTGTTCCATTTGGCAGCATTGGATCTCAACCCCCACAACACCGGGACGGCATCATGCTGGTGTCATGTCGGCGCCGTGTCGGTGTGTGTGAAAACGGCCAATCATGTGTGATACATTCCTTCCAACAATGTTTTACATAGTAAATCATATTTTGTGGTGATATAACCAGTAACTAGGGAAGGGGATCAGAGTGATAGTCCCTCCCCCCCCCCTCAGAGAACCAGAGACAAAAGACATTTTGGACTTTTGACAAGCCTTGAGAGACAGTTTTTGTCAAGAGTCAAAGAAGATGCCTGGAATGTCTAAACATGTGGTTTTATACAGAAAATTTCCAGAGGAATGAAAAAAATTCTTGAAGTAAAACTGCCAGCATGCCTGAATTTTATTTAACTTGAACAATGTGGGTCCAGATCATCAATTGACAATTACGCAAGAATTAGATAAAACCTGACATTTAATTTTCTGAATTTATGTTCCGAATCGTTTTAAATCTGGTATTCAAAGGATTATCTTTCAAAAACGTTCGGGGGGAGTACCACCAAACCCTCCTTTCAAAAGAAATCAGCCATAGCCAATATTACCTTCATCAATTGAATTGTTGGAGGACTTGCTTGTTTCCCTCTACAATACATTCCTACAAACCCCCCGCCCCCACCGCTAACAAACTACATCAATACTCCCCTACCCCACTCTGAACATCTAGCTACGTCACTGGATGTAATAAATGTACACCTTTTATCATTATCAGTACTGTTTTTTGTCTTAAATAAACACTTGTTTTTTGCCTCCCTGCGAAAGTCAATGTTAATTTTTGTAATAGCAATTACAGTTTTGTTATATTGTAGAAGAATATATCTTAATTGATTCTGTTGAAGTCCTCAAGAATCCTAGCTGTGCTTCGGCTGCCATCTTGCAAAAACGGTCAAATTTTCCGATATAATTTTTTTTTTTTAAATTAATGCCAAACTATGCTTCACACGAAAAACGTTACTCTTACATGTCTTTTATCAAGACAGAAAAATGTTCAATAATTTGACACCAGTTACACCCCTGTATCTATATCAAGTGCTCGGCTACAACTTTTCAAATATTAGCAATGTTTTCGGAAAATTGAAAATGTTCTATTTTTAATAATTGAAACAGCTGTATCTCACTAATGGCGAGACCTAAGTGTGTAACTCCTTATCCCTCGGGGGAAATTAAGTTTTCTAAAACTTGAAACCTACTATTGAAACTTGAAACTTGAGCTATTCATAAACTTGCATACACCCCAAAAAAAACCTAAAATTTCATTTGAGCTCAAACAAATCTCCCGAAAAGTGGGGATGGGTATTTATCTTCAAAAATTTGATTTCTATACTCCAAGCTATCAGAAATCCCATGTGGTCACAGAAAATTTTGGTATTTGGGTGGGGGGGGGGGGGGGGCACAAGGGGTTGCTGAATTCAGGCCCCTGTAACTATTGAACGGTGTATTGTATCCGAACGGCTGTCGGCTCCGTGTCAGCTCATCGAGGTGGTCCATTATTCATGTATCATATATCGAATTTGGCCCATGTCTTGATAGTCATGTTCAGGGTATGGGAGGCATATCATTAAGTACCCTTGAAAACAGAGTTTCAAGTTATGGGCCAAATCGATATATGCTATGTGAATATGGTATATGAATGTGGTAATGGTTTTGTTTGAATAATTTATCTATGAATAAGTAGATAAATCATTCATAAAGTAGTTTTTAGAGGTTAGGAAGTATCAAATTCAATGACTTAATTCACGATTGATCAAACCAGTTGCATAATGAAGCTATTAGACTTCAAACAATGGAATCTAGACCAATGAAAATCCAGAATTGTTCTGATCAGTGTTGTAATGAGTGTTCAGTCACTGTTGGATGGAGTCACTAACAATAAATAGTAAAATTTAAACAGTCAACTATAACTCACACAGTTTGCTTGTATTAATTTTTTATTGTTTAACTTTATTGGTATTACTATTCTTCTATATTTTTTATCTTTCTATTTCATTTAATAATAATTATTGTGTTATCCGTTGGAATGTAATAAATATGTCACATAAGCTGATCACAACATTTCAAAATCAAATTCAGTTTGAATTTGATTTCAATGTCACAACGTTCGCCAACAAGCAAGCAGTCTAGGTTATGTCAGTTTGGGTTATTCGAGTGATTTTTTAGTTTTTGTATGTATGTTTTGTTTAGTTTAGATAAAATAGTGCATGCAACGATTGTATTATGACTGCTTTTAAGCCACTTGTGAGATGTTTAGAACACTTGTTTCGTTCGTGTCCTAAACCACATCTCTCTCATGGCTTAAAGGCAGTCGTAATACAATCTTTGCATAAACTAATATTTTCTGCAGTTATTTGATTCTCTATTCACCTCTCAATTTTATATCTCATCTTGCAGAATTGATTTGATGAGAAACTTTCCATATGCAAAACCACATGACATTAAGGATATCGACATTTCACGGTGCTGCAAACCACTCGCTCCATTAGGATCTGATCAGCCCGCTCCAAGCGATCCCGTGGCATCATCATTTTTAAGAAAAATGCTGAATAACTATCCTGCAGCAACTGTGCAAGTCGAAAGAGCTTCAACCTCTTATCCGCACGGTATGATTCCACCTAGACCTCCACTGCCGCAATCCAGTTATGAGACTCCTTTATTCTCTTTATTCTCGGCTGTCCCTGAAACGAGTGAATCTGCATCTCAAAACATTACCAGTAGTAATGTCAACCTAATGAAAACTCAGAAATTAAACAACGGACATTTTTTAGTCACACGTCAAATTTCTCATTCATCAATAGTTGAGAAAATCAAAACTTTTAAAGCTGATTCTTTCTTAAAAAGTGCTGATTCTACTCTCAAAAAGCCTATAGAATTGGTTGAAATTGATGACACATCAGAAAACTATATTCATTCACAAAATATGAGAAACGAAAATCTACCTCCTCCCCAATTACATGCGTATAGTCCAATCTCCGCAGTTGGATATAGTGCTGTGAAAAGCTCTTCCAACTTCATGTCCCAACAACCTGGGCCTTTAATTTCCACAAATAGTGGGCCTTTAATTCCCTACTCGAATCAGCAAAACGTCTACCTGCTTCAAGCGCAGAAAAGAAATGGTGGAAAAACAACCAAGCAGGAACCAGTCAATAGAAGGTTTTCATCTAGGATCGAATGGATAAACAATGCATTATTGTCCTCATCAGCCCTATTGGATTCATGCCGCAATCGTTTGGACGCAATTGATAAAGTCTTGATTAACAATCACAATAAAAAGGATTTGGAAATCAAAGCAGCTAATTTATTGCATAGTTTCACACAAATTGCCTCAGCTAAATTCCAAGAGATCGATTCACAAATCTTGGAAAATTATTGGAGGGTAAGAAAAGCTACAGGCGAAAAATATAAAATATATAGCTATGATAAAATAGCTGAGGAATATGCGAATATTATTGAAGAGTCTGATAATAATTCAACTACAGAAGTCGATCCCGGATCATTTTTGGAAGTGGAAATCTATGGTAACCAGAAAATGAAAACAATATCCTCTCAAAATAGTAATGCTCCTCATGATGAAAACAATATAAGTGATCTCAAATACCCCGTTGTGAAACTCGATAGATGTGATGAACAGCTCAGCCCATTTAAAAGTAAACTATCTACTACACTCAAAACTACTAAGAGGAACTCGGTGCAATATTCAAATAAAATCAAGGGTTTGATTGAAAAGTATGGAATCTCAGAAAGTATGGTATTGTTGGTGCCGTTGGAACATTTAAAAGCTTATAAATGATACCACTCGATGAATGTACAGTTTTCTTATAAATAGCCATTTTTCTCCACACTTAAGGCGTAATATAAACTGCTTTGTAGATGCTGATTTCTTTCTCATTATTTATATAAATATATCGCATGTGTAAAAAGTTCATCTACACCCCTAATTTTCAGAAATTATCTCTGTCTTAAATGTCTACAGAAATGTTCAATAGTAATAGGAAATGTTGAAATAATAGGATATCTTGAATAAATGAATTCTGTCATTACACTATTAATTTTCTGTTGTTTTAGTGGCTATTTTTAGGTTAGAAAACATAAGTAATGTACAAAAATGAAATTGCTTTACTTGAAAGTGTTGAACTAGACCAAACTTATTCCATTGATGTATATTCATTTGCCACTCCGCATTATGTTTGTAATGGTAAATACAATTATTATAGGGGTGTAGTCATACTTTTGGCATGCTTTTATGTACTTAATATGATACGAGTGCAGTGTCATTGTTCCGAATTTTAAATAGTTTAATGCTTCATTTCTTCCAAAATAATTGCTTCTGTTTTTGAGTTAGGTTTTGTGTTCAATATTTATATTTCAGTAGATATTAATCCTCCAACTTTGTCAAATAAATTTCGGTTAGTGCAAGTTGTAAACTTCAAAAACATTTTTTCCAAAAGTTCTGAATCTATGATCAAAATTAAACAAGTCTATTTCAATACAGTTTCTTTTGGTGCAAAATAGTAAAACCGAAACAATTATTTCCTATTTCGTGATTATTTTCATTTCAACATCAAATCAATTAAAAAATGTCTTACAGTATTACATTAAAGTATTATATATATCAAATATCAATTTATTCCAAAACAAATTACAACAGGTAATGAATCACACGTAGAAAGAAATATTAGGAATTCCCCTACAAAACTATATGTCTGTGTGTAGGGGGTGAGTTCCGCAATGTAGCGTAATACTATTACTTATATTACGGTATAGCAATTGAAGGAAAGTTGATTTAAAAAAATCATTTATTTCGTGGACTGCAGTGCGTGGGTTTATTAGCAGGCAGGTAAAACAACAAGAGATAAAAGAAACAATAAAAAAAGTGGAAGTCCAAACTTGGGTTGGAATGGGTTGATCACCACACATAATGTGGTCAGAGCAATTTTTTGGCTGCTTCCCAACCAATTCGATACAGCCACCTGTCCACCTTCTTTCTGAACACCGCCAAACCGCATGCCTCAGCTTCCTTAATCTCATAAGGCATATTTCTATATAAAACATGGGCCAGGTATGAGGAATTTGTTAGTTTTGAGCCATGTGTTAGCTGAGGTATTTCATAACTGTAATAAGACGTGTAGGGTAGATATGATTGATGATTTCTTCAAAGAGCTCTGTTTTGTATTTTTAATGTGAATTAATAAAGATTTTTTGAAAAGCTATCTAACATTTAGTACTGGAAACTCTGTGAATAATTGTACTGTCAGGTGTCTGTAATCTCTTTTTAAAATAGTTTTGATTATTGCTCCTTGAGTAACTGCAAGTGGCTCAATAATTGTGGAGGAAGCCTCTCCCCAAGCCAGAAAGCATATAATAATTTCCTGAGCCTACCCTTAAAACACTGAACACGTAGTCCCCAACTCATCTTGCAATCCAGAACAACTCCCAGGTATTTATAATGATTCACACACTCAGTCATGCAACAGTCACATTCATTCGACCTCTCATTGTTACAGGAATGCATCTTCAATGTTAATGGTCCTGGATCAGCTTGGTTTCTTGTAACAATTGGCATGAACTTGGTTTTTGTCACATTTATCATCAGGAAACTTTGATCAAACCAGTTTTTGATTTTTGTGATGTCTATTGAAGCACTCTCGTAGGCCTCCTCCCAAGTGCTTCCTGAAGACACTACCACCGGCAAACAGGAACAACTCTCCACCCACATCCAATTTTGACAGACTATTAATGTAGATCAGGAAAAGCAGTGGACCAAGGGTGTTTCCCTGAACCACACCATACTCAACGTTCTCTTTATGACTATTTTCACCATTTATGCAGACAGTCTGCAGCCGATCATGAACTTTTGAACCATTGAAGAGTATTATTTTTTATCCCTAATGATTCAAGTTTTTTAATTATAATGGCTCTGTCAATGGAATCAAAGGCCTTTGCCAAGTCCAAAAATGTAATCAAGGATTTTTTCTCAATTTAATACTATTTGAAATGAACCTAGTTATGTTGGAAAGTGTATCAAATGTATTTTTAGATTTTTGAAAACCATACTGTGAGTTAGAAATCAAATCATTTTCATTTAAATATTTAGTTAGCTGTAGTTTGACACACTTCTCAATTTTGGACAAGGTAACCAACAAAGAAATTGGTCTGTAATTGGAGAATATGGATTTTGGACCCGATTTATGAATGGGTTTCACCCTAGCTGTTTTGAAAGCACAAGGAAAGTGGCCCACTTGAATGCTTAGGTTAACTATATGTAGGATAGGATGTATTAGATTATCAATATTATCTTTAATAACTCTTGTAGGAATCCCATCGCAACCAGGAGCTGATCGACCTTTCAAGCTCATGATCAGCTTCACAAGTTCTAGCTGAGAGACTGTTTGCAGCTCAAAGATAGTGTCTACAGCATGCTCCTCGTCTCGTACTCCCGGTGCACCCAGGGTTACTATAGAAGTTGTCCCGTGTAAACTCATTTCTTAAAGTATAATTGAATGGTTTCCTATTAAGTTGTTTCCTTAGCTTGTCATGGTGCCGAATAGAATTTACAAGTCCCGCACTGATCCACGGCTTGAGTTTTATTTATTTTATTGAATGACTTTTTTGTATGACTGCAATAATTATATTTCGTAAAGTTTCGGTGAATAGATCTGTTGCCTTGTCCACATCATTTTGCCCAGTAACGCTGCACAAGTTATGACAAGATAGTGAATTTCGTACTTCCTTTCAGTCAGTTTTTATTACAATTTATCTGTCTTAGGTGGTTTAAGAGTTTTTGTAGAAAGTAGGTTTAAGCAAATGGCTTAATGATCTGTTACCGAGGACTGCAAAATAACAGAAGATGCGCTAAAGAGACGGGGAAGTTTGACAAAAAAGTGGTCAATACAAGTGGTCAACACGCCGGCCGCGTGTCATCTTGTCGATGCACGCCACAAACCCCGCGTCGCTCTGCACATCGCGTCGTTCCTCAAGAGAGCTGGGGGCAACGATCAGTGTGTCGCAATTAGAATCGCCGACCAGAATACGAATGACTCCAGGCGATATCTCATGATATACGTTTAACGCGTTCATGAACGCTAAGAGGCTAGGGCTGCGGTAGACAGCAAGCAGTTCGCATGCTACCCCCGCCAAGTCAAAGGTCATGGAGAGGCAGGTGGTGAGGGCGCCCAAGAGTAGCTCATTGCAAATGACCGAAAGCCCCTCATCAATGTAAATAACCAACCCATCGCTCTGATTTAAGCTATTGTATGATCTAAGGATTAGTAGCCTGTAATTTTCTTAGAATCGCTCTTGTCGTTGATCCATGCCTCAGTTAAAATTATGCAGTTAAATCTATGCCCTAAACCCTGTATTACTGTTGAAAATTCGTCAAATATGTCACCATTATTGTATTCATTTAACATTTTTTAGGAAAAAACTTTTCCAAAGTCGAAAAGTAGCAAGGTTAATAGATAAATAGATTTGGATAAGTAGCAAGGTTAATAGATAAATAGTAATAGATAATAGATTTATCTATTAACCTTGGAAAAGTAGGAAATGTTTTTCTTGTTGAAGTTAAGTTGAACTCATCCTTATGAATATTATCTGTCTACCATTCTGGCTTGTGCTGACATTGCAATTCCAAAAAACTAATTTTTAAACCTGTAACTTTTTATTAAAAAATAATTATTCAGCTGTATTTACCCTTTTTTATACCACCCCGACAGGGCACTATAATTTCTTATCAATTATAGCTAAAAAAGCTTTTCTTTAAAAAAAGCAGAACAACTATTTTTAATTGAAAAATTTCCAAAATCACCTGATGTTCATGAAGTAACAGATAAAATTATCGAGATAACAAGGCTTTGTTCGGTTTTAGTCCGTATCAGTTTAGTGGTGCATGTGTAACCACACGGGTCACTAGCCGAATTTTGTGAACAAAACATTCCTATACATTAAACCGATGCGGCAAAAAACTGAACCAAAACAGTATTGTTTAAACTCTGGGCGTAAATATTTAATGTGATTTTTTTAAATATTGTTTGTACAAGATTCTTCATGGTGTGCGATTTGAAGAAATTCTACGTTTTCAATAATCGTTATCAATTCAATAATTCGCTCATGACCTGCACAAGTTTCAATCAGTATTTTTTTATTTTACTTATGTGAGTCACATGCACAAAATAATGAGTCATGGTATTGATGTAAGGTAAACGCTATTAGGTTTTCTCATTGTTAGATGTTCATTTTCCAATGACAGTGACTCACGATTTTGTAATTCAACTTGTTTCAATTCTTTGTTCTTCCATGTGTTCTTTAAGATTAATTCAATTGTATATCATTTACTATGTTCCATTCTAGTAACGAATAATGTGATACACGATTTTGTAATGCAGGTTTTCCAATTCTTGTTCTTGTGTCATTGAAGATGAATCAATGGCATATATTTATGTAAAAAAGTATGTTCCATTCGAGTAACAAATAAACTTTTATTTTAGTTATATTTTTTGGTACTACCCCTCTTTGAACCATTAAGCTGTATAATTATATTAATTATGCGTAGTTCTATACCTTTAACCTACCTCAATCCTTTTTGTGCGCAGTCCACTCTCCAGGCTAAAAAAATTTGCTGGGGTTTCAATAAACATTTATCACAACTAGTTTACATAAAAATGTTATTCATTTCTCTATATATGTGAAAATAATGTATACAATAGTAATAAATTGACGTGTTTCGGAGGACTCGTTAAGCCTGTCGGTCCCGGCCGCCTGAACTTAATCAGGTGCGACCTGATAACTCTGGCACCAGACCTGAGCCAGCCAGGTCACACGATATTATTATTTTATTATTTAGTAATAAATTAATGTAATCACACTTTATTTTATCTTATATGAGATAAAAACTAGGACAAGCTAAAGGCTTGTATGCTGAAAGTGAATTTCAGAATGGTATTCTTTATTTATGCTGTTTAAAAATAATGAAGAACTTCTAATAAATCAAATTGTTGGATGACTTTCTCCCAGAATTTGGGATGGAAGGCATTCACCTCATGAGACCATAGAACAGGGGTCTCCAAACTTTTCAGTCTCCGGGCCAAAATAACTACAGTAAGCTCCGAGGGCCAGAATCATTCTCATTTTTTTATTATCATTTAAATTTTTTTCCAATTTCTATAGAGTAGTCGTAGAGTACAATCCCTGAGCAAACACACACTTGCTAAATTTGATCGTTGTAACTTATTAAGTACAGACTTATCGAGGATATGATTTTATAAACATTCTACATGCACAGGGTGTTTCATGTAGTGTTATCAATACTTGATATAATAAGTTCATAGGAACATTGTTCCGGAAATGCTTTGTTAAAGATGGCTGAGGTCAGTGGCTGACTGATGTTCAGTTTACTCATTCAGAAATTTGCCTCTTTCTATTGGTAAATTTGGTCAGGTTTTATATGTAGGATTAACAGAAAAATCGAATCAAAAAAGTTAGATGTCGGTAACTAAAGTATGTTTTAGATATTCAACAAAATATGCAAAACATGGTCCAGAAAACACGTTTTTCAAGATTGAAGTGTACTACCTTGGTTAGATTTACAATAAAGCTGTAGTTTTTTTTTTCTGAGAAAACTTAATTCTCGAGGAAAAATTTTGAAAACCCCAATACCCAAATTACACAAAAGCTTCATTACGTTCTGATTTTAACTAATAAATCACATAAAATAGCAAGCTGAGTTTAACTGCAAAATCCGTGTGTTTTGATTCAATAAAACCAGATTTTATTCAAAATTGTTATTCTCAAAACATTCAACATTTTTTATTCCGAATTAAATTCTCTGCACGTTTGAAAAACCTGCAGGTTGATAATATTTATTTATTTATTCAAAAATACATAGATGAGGGCACAAGGATGACTCCCATGCTTGCCCTCTTAACACAATGACAATACAGAGTATACAAATTGTAATAATTTTAATTAACTAACTTATTAATCCAATTCAAGCCTGGAAACGGGCTTTTTATGAAATAATTTCTGCATCAAAAACTACTGTAGTTACCGACTTCAAACTTGTTTTATTCGATTTTTCAGCATATTTTACATGAAGCCCAATCAATTAACAAGTAAAATGAGGGTAGTAATTCTCTAAATGAGTAAATGATGGGAATAACTGCTTACGTCTGCAAATGTTTATATTGTAACAAAGTATTTCCCCACCAGTGGACTATTTCGTGATTTTGGTGATTATAACAAGCCCAAGAAGTATTGGTATTCAACACAATGCGAACCACGCAGCGTATCTAAAATGTATACCCCTATATTAAAATCATTCCAAACCTATGTTTATATTACGAACTGCAGTATTTTCATTAGTTTGGTGTGTATATATTATGTGTGTTCATATGTTTATGTTTATTCATATGTTTGGTGTGTCCATACTATGCGTAACATCTGCATCTAGTGTGGCTCGGTGCACACTTGCGTGTCTTCAGTACAGAGCGTGTTTTCAGCGGTTCCAAGTTGGAGCGGCTTCAGTCTCTGTTGCTCTTACAAGCAGAATGGATTACTATAGGAAACGCGTAGGTTTTTCATATACTATATATGAATATTTTATCACAATAAAGAAAGAAGGTTGTGGGTGCTCCCCTTAGTGTTCGTCTGTTAAAAGGGACGTTTGTTACCCTGTTTCAAGATTTCCGTGAAGATGAAACGAAACTTTTCAATTACTTTCGGATGAGTGTACTGTCATTTGATGAGCTAGAAGCTAAACTCCATGATAGCATTAGAAGTAAAGACAATAGATGCAGACTATCAATACCTCCTGTTGAAATTTTAGCTCTTACTCTCAGGTAAGCGTAATTAATACAATTAATTTGAACAGTATATTGAATCAGAAACGTACCTTGCATAACAATAACAGTCTTCAATCTTAGATCATAAGATCTACTAGAGTTTTAACATTTAAAATGTCATTTTCAAGATCAATGTACAAAACATTTCTGAGAGATAACCATCAGTCGTCTATAATTGAAAACAAAACACATTGCACAAAAAATGTTCTGCTGGTACATGTTCGTAAACCGGCCGGTCATACTCGTTTTTAATTTAAGTTTTTGTGTAATATGTCGTGTTTTTAATTTACTTTTTTAAATTACTTACGACTGATGGTTATTCCTCAGAAAGTTTTTGTACGTTGATCTCAAAAATTGCACTTTAAATGTTAAAACTCTAGTAGATCTTATGATTCAAGAGTGAAGAATGTTATCGTTATACAAGGTACGTTTCTGATTCAATACTGTTTAATTAATTACGCTTTCCTGGTGTGTCCCATATCGCAGGTTGGTTTCGGACAGCGGAAATAAATTGATCTGTATCCAGGTTGATGATACTGGATTCGTCCATCGCGCGCAGTCAGTGTGTATTAACCTATTGCCTAGCACAGACCGCTCGGCGTATTGTGGAAGCTGCGTGCACGCGGCGGTTGGGCAGAAAGATGCGTGCTCCATTTGCAAGTCGCGTGGACGCCGCTTGCAAGTCACTTGCTCCGCTCCAGTGTGCACTTCTTCACTAGAACTCATCTGCCGAAGTCCGCAAGCTGCGTGCACGCCGCTTGTTGACACGCAAGTGTGCATCGAGCCTAATATGGCCGATCGAGCGATTGCAGCGATTAAGCCGCGTCTCCACCAACCGAACATGCTCGGCGAACAGTGTTCGCTGGAATCAGCTGATGTCGCAGAACATTTTTTTGGAGTTGGTTTGGTGTGGACGCCTTCTCAAACATTATGATCGGTGTGGCGGGAACCTGTTGTTGGTCGTCACTGTTCGCTCACAGACCGAACATTTCAATTGAACTCACGAACATGTTTGGTGACCCATATGTTTAATGTTTGCCCATTTTTTGTATTTGCCAACAATGTTCGGTTGGTGGAGACGCGGCTTTAGAAGTAGCAAATATGTACCAAAGATATAGTTATGTATATTATGTATTCGAAATATTATTCATTGTACCGCCAGCAAGTCATAATACCAAACATCTCCGGCTCTCTTATCTGCAAGTTGATTGGCAACTATATGAACGGCTACGCATGCGCAATAATAGTAGTGACCTTTTTTCTCTGACCGTTGACAAACTAACAAGTGATAGCAGTCTAACGATTGATAGTTGAACCTCATATACATTCCCCAATATTTTATATACCTCAGCAAATTGCGACCATATTCCACCATATTATCCTAATCTCGAGTGTCCTGTGCATGAAACGGTGTGGCCACAACCGGAGCATAGGTCTCTTCATGATCATTAAGGTGAGCGCGAAGGGAAACAGCAAGTTGAGTGTAAAAGGTACAATCTTTATTTAGATAATCAACTCTCTTGCCCCTATTACAAGGAGCTGGTCCTCAATCTATTTTGGTATCATTATTCTCTTACCTCCACCTCAAAATTAACTTTAAATACCGCCATACACTACAGATGTCTTTCAAAAAAAATATTTTCAATGTTTTTTTTAATATCTAATACCAAAACTGACACTGTATTTCTATTAAAATATTGTTTCACTCACTTTTACTGGAGATGATGGAGGGATGCATTTTACTTCTGAAAAGAAGCTTTGTCAGCCTCTCTTCAGAAGTGAAATGCAGCAAATCCAGTATAAGTGAGTGAAACAATATTTTAATAGAAATACAGTGTCAGTTTTGATATTAGGTAGTTCATCAAGTATTTCGTCATGGAAAACGTCACAGATTTTTTTTTAATACTCCGTTTAGTAATAATTGATATTTCATTCATCTATAAAAGTAACTGCATCATTTTGGAACCTTTATTTACAGCAATCAATGCAATCGTTTTAACCTATTTGTCGTACAATATTCTCGAACTAAACCCTGTCGCTCTTATAACTCTTTGACAACCTCGTTAGCATTAACTTTGTCAATCTAACCGGATATTTAACTTAAAACGGTAAGATGATAGCTGCGATTTGCTCAAACTCTAATAAATAACATTAGCTTTTCCACATTTCCAGAATTTCAGCGAGGAAAACCTGCTGAAAATATGTTTCCGTCGCGGGCCGTTTGAGGCTTAGCTGTCGCAAATCTGGGTCCGGAGCCGTAGTCCCTCGTATAGATTATAAATCTGAAGTGGGAAATATTGTTCTCCACTTCCAAACTTCAATATTTTAAGACTTTAGCGTGCACTTTAAAAAAAATATCAAAGTATTATAAAGTTCTTACAAACATCACTTTATTAAAAAAAATTTGACCATCTAGAAGCATGTGAAAATGTCAATTGATTACACACAATACACTCCAAAAACACGTTTTAAGTCAATTACTGGCGTCAGCACAGCTGAAATTTCAGTGAAACACTTGTACTTTTCTTTGAAATGTATTTTAGTAGCGACCTGCTTGGTTACTTGAACTTTTATCTCCTTGTTTATTATAAACTTTCAAGGGAGTATATGTACCATTCGCATTTGAACCTGGAACAAAAATGTATTCGATTATCAATAAACAAGGTATAACAATTTACATGCCATTGAAATCTAAAAGATATTTGAAAAAAGAAAGTTTTTCATTCTTTAAAACGTAATGTTTCTTCTATCAATAAATTAATACTATTCTGTGCATCCATCGTTATTGTTGTAAATTTTATCATTCCTAAGTTCATTGTTCACTGCATTCAACATGAGATCGCATCTAAATGTTATACAGCATATATGACAATAAAACAATGATAACTATTTAAGAATTGACATGGTTGGAAAAAATCGAATATATCAACAGCTTTTTAATTGGGGAAAAAATAATTCGTTCACTTTCTAATTATACAGTTTTGAATTTTCTATTCAATTTGAAAGCACCAGAAAGATAAAATAAATTCGTATGGCTTTTAGTGGTGGGGAGACCCTTACGGGTAGTTCCACCTCGCTGCTTTTTTAACGACTGCTTTTTTTTATATGCAACCGGGACCGACGGCTTAACGTGTCCTCCGAAACACGGGAGTGGCTCGAGAAAAATATCTTGTACTCAACTGGGATCGAACCCAGGACCTTTGGCTTATCAGACCAGCGATAAGCCAACTCGGCTACGCCGACTCCAGAAAGATTACAGATTTTAAAACATTTAAATTTTAACAATAGTTGAACATCAATAGGAAAATTAACTTTGCTTTAAACGGAGTAAGAAATAGAAAGTAAGTTAATTAAAAGAATAATAAAAATTTAAAAAACAATTTCAAGTGTAAATTCACTCACGATATGGCTTGAAGGGCGTTTCACTCTGTTGTCAAGAGCATCGTCAGACGACCCACAGTACACTCCCCCCAGATAAAATAATCCCCCCAGAGTGTACTGTGGGTCGTCTGACGATGCTCTTGACAACAGAGTGAAATGGCCGTCAAGCCATAACGTGAGTTAATTGCCACTTAAAAGTGTTTTTCAAGTTTTTATTACATATTAGTGGAAACAAGATGGATCTTCAACAACATAAAAGAACAAATTAAAAAAAAAAAGAGTAAAAAAATTCATTTCTACTAATTTTTAGAAAGACTGCCTACTTATCATAGGAGAGCTACCTTCGAGTTTACAATGTGTTTTGAGATAGGCCTAACAGAAGTGTTGTAGTTTTGAGACAGGCTTTTACGGAATTCAAGTCTGAATTTCGTCAAACCGTAAATTCGTAAGAAAAATCATAAAATAATACTGAATCAAATCTTTGTTGGTCGAAAAATACTCAAGTCGTGGATTTCAAAGAACTCCCATTTCGATACGATACCAAATGCTATTTCCATGGAATTAACATTAGTATTAAACTCTTCTCTCTACAAGCATTTTTATGAAACACAAGTAGTATACGGTAGGTACTTTAGTATTACAATACCTTGCATTGCGTTATGAGTATGAAACACAAGTAGTAGCCTATACTATAGGTACTTCAGTATTACAATACCTTGCATTGCGTTATGAGGATTCCTATATCCTCGCGTGGGAGGTTTCAGGCACTTTGGTTTCATGCAGCAATAATAGATAATGAAGTAAGCACTGGCCACAAAGGCTGCTACGACAGCACACACTCTATAAACTTGTATTAGGGAGTCGTTCTGGCTTAGAATACCGCCAAGTACAGCGCCTATACTCCTACCTGGAAAATTAAAATCAAACTTACTCCTTGACTCACATAATAGCTGGTAAATCAGTAGGATATGAGGACTTGGAGATAATGGTGAGATTGGTTAAACAATTATTGTAAAACAAATTGAACTGTTCTATTATTATCATCGAGGTAATAATAATATTGTGTCACCTGGCTGTCTCAGGTCTAGTGTGGAAAGTTTCAGATCGTCATGAAGGTATGACGATGAAAAAAAATAGGTTTGAAATATGGATGCTTAATAAGAGGATGATAGCGGAGGAGAAAGAGAAGAGGACCCAGGAAGAGATGAAGTGATGCTATTATTCAATTCAATTAATGACAAACAGCTAAAGAAAATATCATACAATAGCATTTATATCGCATATTTATATTCTATTGGCATGACGACCTTTTCCTACAGTTACCCAACAGAGTGGCTCTTTATGCACTCATTACAATAATCAAAACAACTGATTCCTTCACTCTTTTGGTGCGGCAACTGTAGGAAAAATCCAACTCGTGCTCACAGAATCTTTCGAAAAACTATTCCCCACGAGCCTGCATTTCTCTCGTGCAGCAGAGTGCTACTTTGCGCACAAGTTACACAAATAACTATTTCCTAAAGTTATCCAACAAAGCGGCTATTCTTGTACTCATTATAACATGCAAAACAGCCGATTTCAGCATTCTTTCACTTTACTGCATTCCAATTGACTATGCCGCACTCTTTTTTTTAGTTTTTTTTTATTTTGCGGTCAAATTTGTACAAAATAAAAATATGCTTACATTTAGGACAATGATGAAACTTACCTAGACAAAAATGTGCAATAACAGCCAACGACTGCCCAACAGTTGTCAAATGCCTTGGTATAACTTGTCTTATATACAATATTGCAGAGGCCCACATGATACTCAGGGTAAAAACTTCCAGACCCTCACATAGTAAGATCCACCACGGGTTACTGAAGAAAAGAAGCCCTGAAAATAAAACTTCAACTACTAATCTGCCCAAAGCATTTGAAAAAAAATTGATCATAGTCGTAGTTAACATTACTTCACCACAAATATCACGAATTGCACACCAATAAGCCGCAGTTAGAAATATGTATGTAAGCACAATCTCTACAACCACTTACTCTACATTTCAGATGGCTAAGCCAACTCCAGTTCGATTTCATTCACTCTTATTCACCTTCTTCTTCTATGCATAATAGTCCAGTTCAAAAGTATGTCCAAAACATTAACGTCCTTGGATAAGCTTGGAAAAATCTAAATTGACATTCTCTATTCATTATTTTTTGTGAAACTAGAAAAAACGTGGTAGTCCTTAGTTTCCCAAGGAAATCAATTTCATTTGAAATCTATCACAATATTAAATTCATTATTCATTCAATTTGCACATAACATACACCTTAAAACTTGGTATACACCATATAGGAACACAAAATATTTTTCTAATATTATTTTGGGCCAATTTTGTGACAAAGATTGAAAATTGTGTATAGGATGTTTTTTAGAGGTAGACTATAGAATTTTAAGTTGGCAGCACTGCTTCCAGTGGCAAAATTTTGTCAACTAATAGCTGATTTGTGTTCGTATTGTTTGCCATTTTGTCAAGAATAGAGTGACACCTGAACTACGCTTGCAAATTTTAATCGAATCAATTGCTCTGATGGACAATTATGTTGACCATAAAATGGAAGTGATGTTTCATGAATGGAACCATGATTTTCAAAGTAAATCTGCTTAATTTGCAAGCGTTGTTCAGGTGTCACTTTATTCATGATAAAATGGCAAACAATACTGAACACAAATCAGCTGTTAGTTGACAACAGTTTTGCCACTGCTGGAAGCAGTGCTGCCAACTTAAAGTTCTATACCTCTAAAATAACATACTATATAAAGACAATCATGCCATTTTTAAAGAATGCAAGAAGTAGGGCGAAATATTTAATCGATCACATCAAAACTTGAATAACAATTTTGCCGGTATCCAAATAACACAATAATAACATTAAACCAATTGTGACTAGTGTACCTGTGTATCGAATGATGTAGAATGTGAATGCAGTTATGAATAAATTTGAATGGCCGCAATATGTGACTATAGTCTCAGCAAACCACAGAAATGGTAGAGATGGAAGTGCTCCAGCCGCAAATGTCAAAGCCAGCAGCAGATCGTTTCCTTCCAATTCAAGAACTAAATACCTTCAACAATTGAACAGAATATTAGTTAAGTGGAAAATAAGATATATTTTTATTCATTCTGAGACTAATGCAATATTGATTACATTATATAAATAAATATCGAAATTATTTCTATTCACTACAGCAGCCTATTTTAATATGTTTTATACAGGTAACTCTCTAATCCGCAGATGGTACCTAATTTTTCTTATGCTATGTAACCCATACGAAATGATTTTATTTCTGGAACTTACTACTATAAACAAAAACAATCCTTGTGAGTTCAGTTTCAGTTTTGATTCTAACGTTAATGTGATAAAGTGACAGTGACGGACTTTCTTTACAGTGTAGTGCGGTTTCTATGGATGGTGATTAAAAATATGAGATAATACAGTGACAGACTGTGCTTCGTAAGTGGTCTATTTCTTTATTAATTGTTCAACTGTTTAGACATTTCTTTTTATAATATTGAACAGTTTATTGATAGTTAGTAATTAGTTTTTGTACGGTGATATCGAAAATTCATTATTAGCTGAACGTTATTGATTTGCTTGTTTCTTATTGTTTTGTTCCTTGTGATTAGTGCATGTAAGTAATTTGTTAAAATAGAGTGCGAGAGTGTTAATTTCAAGTGTTCCCAGCATTATTTTAGTGATAGAACCTGTAACAATTGGTGTCAGAAGTCGGGGATTTTTCCAGTTGTATTAAAAATGGCTGGCAAAATTAAATTGTGTGATTTGAAAGTGGTCGATTTAAAACGTGAGTTAGAGGACCTTGATTTAGAAACATCTGGAAAGAAGTCAACTCTACAAGACCGGCTTTGTGGGAGGAGAAGGAGAAGACCCAGCTTCGTCTACCTCTTTGAGAATGCTGACACGAAATTAATTACATCCATGGAGCAGAATTTCACATCCATGTGGAGTAAATTGCAAGAGAATATTACATCCATGGAGGGCAAATTACGGGAGAGTATGTCATCCATGAAGGGCAAACTACAGGAAAATATGTCATCTATGGAGAGCAAACTACAAAGAAATATTCTTTGATTCTGTTAATCAAGAAGTCAGTAAGGTGAAAGAGGATTTGAAAACCATGGAAGATCGACTGCAGGAAGGTTTGAAAGCAATGGAAAATTGGCTTAAGAAGCTGGATTGTGGAGCTGAAACTTCAAGCAGCCATGAAGAAGTGAATAAATCTTCTGATATTCCAGAAATAGCCAACTCAGAAAAGTCTATGTTGACAGTGACGGAGGAAGATGTAGTAGATGAACATGTAGTATGAAGATGTAGATGAAGAAGTAGTAAATTATTCTTCCCCAGCATACTGGACTGCTTACCTTTGATAGAAAAACACAATTAGAAGACTATCAAACACTATTTAGTCAGCAGCAGAGTTCCAGTGGTTGTCACCAGTAACAAAGGCCTATGTTCTGAGGATGAATCTCCAAGTTGGAGCACTTACAATTCAATTCATTCAATTCCATCATTACCATTACATTTAGGCTATCATTACCATAATTTGAAAATTCGACTGCGGAAAAAGAACACTAAGTATTGATAACTATGTACAATTACGATACATTATAATAATAAATAAATTCCATCCATGTACGGAGCTAAAAGGGAATTTCTTAAATGTCTGAAATTATTTCATCAATTAATGACTTATTATTTTGATTAACTTTTCAAGTGAATTCAACGACTTGCAGTCAAATTTCTATTAAAATAAGTAGTATTTCTCTGTAGGCCGAACGTTTTCGAGTTGTTAAAACCCATCTTCAAGGCATCCTAAATATCGATGCTGGTTTGTTGGTTAGAACTGTGGTTTCTGTATAATGTGGTCAAACAGTTTGTGTGATTTAAAATTTAACTGTTCGTTGAGGATGTTTTGTTTATTGTGTGTGGTGTGTTTGTAAATTTCAAATTGTTCCAAGGTGTTGAGTTATAAAAGACTTAAAATCTAAAGGACACGAACTCAACACCTTGGAACAATTTGAAATTTATAAACACACCACACACAATAAACAAAACATCCTCAACGAACAGTTAAATTTTAAATCACACAAACTTTTTGACCACATTATACAGAAACCACAGTTCTTCTAACCAACAAACCAACATCGATATTTAGGATGCCTTGAAGATGGGTTTTAACAACTCGAAAACGTTCGGCCTACAGAGTAAGTGAAATACTACTTATTTTAATAAAAATTTGACAGCAAGTAGGTGAATTCACTTGAAAAGTTAATATTAACAACGCAGTTCGTCATGGAACAAGAAATCCAGGAATATTATTTTGAGACGATATGAAACATTTTCGATTGATTGTAGAACGTACTCATTATCTCTAATATAATTGTTGAGCACTGTTGAAGAATTCAAGAGCTCTGAAAGGAGAGTCGAGTTACATTTTTCAGATATATTTAAAAGCAAGCACATTCATTTTCATCACAAGATATAGGCTATTACTATAGATTTATTACACAGCAACCTATTGTGCAAAAATAATTCCAATAATATTATTGAGTTATAGACAGGCAAGTACTTCAGCTTAACAACAGAATGAAGAAAAATAAATGATTCAAATAAATTGAACTGTTTGAGCTCACCACGGTAGGTAGGAATCAAGACTGCTCCAGAATGTTCCGAGTAGAATTAGAATGAAAAGGATTACAGTTATTTCACCTCCTCCGCCTTTGAAGTTGAAGTAACTTGATCCTGAATGCAGCCAGTAGTCGACTGGAGAGAGCGGCATCGATCTACAAAATGCAAACAAATAAATAATTAATGTGCTGTTTTTTATATTTATTTTTGTTTCATTTTTTTATTATTCTTGTTTGATCATTTTAAAAAACTGAAAAACTGCTCAAGTTTTTGCATTGTTTATGTTATCTTGTACCGCAATTGAAAATGAAATAGTAGTAGAAATTAAAGCTTGTGATACTGTACATTCTAGATCTCGAGTAACATTAAGACTGATCTAATCGCATGGACACATTTATTGAAGTTCAAGAAATGATTAGTGTTTTTGTGATTGGTATATGAATAGTATGTGATTTGCGTAGGTATTATGCTAGAATGAATCTTTTTCTTTTGTTATATGTGCCTGGTGCATGGTACCAGTTGCCCAATGATTGAAGATAATAAAACTCACTACTCGTATTGTTCACAGCTATTAAATCAATTGGTCATTATGCACCAAAAATTTTGCAATTGCTTTATTATTTGTGAATTGAATAGTCTCTATAAAAAATGGACCCTGCATTACAATGAGGATAGAATTGAGAAATTATAGCTTGTATAGCAACTGCAACGCATAAAAAATTTGGTTTTTGAATAACGTCCTAACTCTCAAGTAAGAAGCACAGTAGTTGTTTAACAATTGAATACTGTTGACAGAGATTTTTAGTTATCGGAGACAAAATTTGGTTTATCAGCAATTTTTTTCCTTTCTAGTGCATATAATTAGAAAGGTACGTTTTATTACAATTCCGTACCTCGGGAGTTATTACCTAATTCCACGATAGAATCAGATAATAGAAGAGAATTGTTAAATTTATAATTTAGTTTATTAATCTGAATAAAAGTGTTTTTGAAATTGGGGTAAAAATAGTACGTATTTTGGGCACATTTTGTTTTATTTTCATTTTGTGGAATAACTGAGAATATAATGTTACTATCTATTACCTCCGAAATACCTGAATAGATTATCGAATAAATAATCATTTGTTACTCACTTGTCGAATATAACTATTACAGCTGCAACAAGAGACAAAATCGCAAACATCAGAATCGGTGACGAGTAAGTCGATAATGAGACCTCGAAGAATAATGAAGTCAAATTGGTGAAGAAAAGAGAAATTACTGGAAATATTGCCAAGCCTGCAGCTGCCACAGCCAACTGAGGTCCTAGCAGGCCTGGTGAATCTCTTGTGGCGGTAATAAGACAGGAATCAAGAAGAGCTAGAGTTGTTGTTGGAAATATATCGGCAATTGATCGTATCTGAAAACAACACAGAAAAGATAGGTAAATGCAGTTTAAAACTGCAGGAGTGTTATATAACTTTATAGAATTCAAAAGATTCGTTCATTTGTGTAAATGAGCACGTAAACCACCAAAAATGTGATACATTCCACATCTTAATTATTTACAATATTAAATGGCTGAAATTACTACTTTATCATTTACTACTTACCATTTCAAAGTGCATTCCAAAATAAGAACACATCTACACAGTACCTGAAACCTTGGGAACATTCAATAAATCTTGCAAACAATATCGATTTACTTGAACTTGGTCTATTCTAAGATTGTTTTCCATTCTATTCTATGAATTTCAATCGGATAATACTCAATCGATTTTCAATTTCATTAATCACAAGATCGATTCAATCTAACATCAAAAACAGGTTCAAACTCAAAATTTCAGTCTGTTTGAATATTCAGAATAATGTCTCAAATGAACTTAGCACAAACTATGTACATTGTACATTTTACAAGCTACTATTTTCATCATCACTTTTAGAAAAAAGACTCATTTGTTTATGCGATTGGAGAGGAAATCTGATAACCTTTCCAATTTTGAGAATTCCTGAATTTTTATTGAGCAATGGTTTGTTGTTCTGCTAGGGTCGATACTTGAGTACGAAGAGAAGTTCATAAACATATTTGAAATTCTGTGAGCCCTAAGAATGAGGAAAAAGTGTACACAATTTTGAGAAGAGAAACTTACAGCTAAATATGACCAGAATGTGAGTTGATCGTTGCCGATAGTTTTCTGGCATTTTGCAGGTAAGAGAAGACTATCCGGTCTTGAGAAGGGTTCTGAGAGATCGCATATAACGGTACAGCTTTCATAGTTTTCCAGTAACGGACATCTCACCTTACCACCTGTGAATAATAGAGTTTTATGAATTAATTTGATAAATAAATAATTACAGTAGACAAAAAATATCTACATTGCCTCGGATGAACTTAAAATTTGAAAAACTGAATTGTAAATGCGGCTCAGGTTCAAACCTGTTCAAACAGTTATAAAATAAAATAATTTTATTCTAGAACTAGTAGTAATAGTGTTCCAAGATTAAATTTAATTGCTCTCAACCGAAACAAGCCCAACAACCTATGAAATTTGAACAATTGATTGTATTTTTCATACGGCCGGAAGAATTTTATTAGTGACATATAGCCATAAATCAAAGACGAAGGCTGATCCTCATCCTTCTGATGAATGAATGAACACACTAGAAAAAACTTGTGATATTTCTCGAGGAAGTTCCCCCCCCCCCCCCCCCGAAGGATAAAACCCACATAGGTCTGACACCTGTGTGTGAGTGATGAGTTGGATGCTGATGATTGGTGAGTTGGACTTACAGTTTTAGGTGGTTTCCGAAACACCGGGAAGTGATTATACTGCAGAGAACAGTCTTTTTTGCTGGCCAAACCAAACGGTCGCCATATAGAAAGAACACAAGCACTTGTGTCTTATCCTATCGGACTGAATAGTCACCTAGCACAGCTCGCAGCTAACTTCCCAAGTTTTACATCAACCGAATAGGATATTATGGTATTTGAATAACCAAATACGATAGGCCCACTAACTATCAATATATTATTGGAAATGATTTTCTAGTTTCATTATATCATCGAAATGTATAAGTGAACAATCATAGTGAAGTAGATAATTTACGATAACATATTTTCTCAAAAAAAAATATATATATATATATTAGAGATATTAATATAGATACACTTCACAATTGCTTCTTAAAAGCTTGACACGAGAATTTAATTGCTCTCAAGCAATTGACTAATAACTAAAATCTACCTCACGACATGCTCAGAAGCTAATAAAACAAATAACATGAAATCTTAAAAATTTGATAACTAAAAATGCTTTGGAATGAAGATTGAAAGAACTAAACTGAACTAATGAACTAAAGAAAAAGAAAGATCTAAATTTTGAAAGAATAGGTACTTGAAAAAATGTTATTCTAGAACTAGTAGTAATGGTGTTTCATGATTAAAATCGAATAATAGATTTTTTTAATTCTATTCTTCAATAAATAAAAAATTATCAATATTCTATTATAGAATTAAATTTCATTTTACGAACCCAGTGGATAACGACACCATTCGGGATCATAGAGATAAGTATCCGGAGTCGTTGTCAAGGTCACATTCACTGTTAATTGATGGCTGGCATTCGTGTAAACATGACAGAGTGTCCTGTCATTTTTGGTAAAACAAAGATGTGGACAGGGTCCCACATCCTTTTTCTGTAAAATTAAAAATAGAATTAACACATTAAGATGTGGAAATATTTTATAAGTGACAAGAATATTTGAAAAAGAAATTAGACAAGTTTTTGTTCAACCTAGAGAGATAACAATTATTTGTTATATTATTCGACTAAACGAAGTGTTTAATTGAGATAATTTGTACATCACAAAATTGTACAGTTTCTGCAATAAGTGGAAAAATAATATAATAGATTTAAAATTTTCTTATTTAACAAAACCAAGTTCTTAGTTAGAATAATTTCTAATATTAACAGTACATTTGGCGTTATCACAAAATTGTACAGTTTCTGCAATAAGTGAAAAATAATATAATACAATTAAAAAAAATATTCAACAAAGCCAAGTTTTAAGCTAAAATAATTTCCAACATTACAAAATTTTATTTACAGTATTTAAATAAAATTTGTTTATAAATATTTTATTTAAGTTTCTACAATCCTACCTCAAACAAGATCTACAAATTGTAGAGCTTCTGCAATTGGTAAAAAATAAAATAATAGTTTTTTCATTATTAAAAAAAACAAAGTGTTACACTAAAATAATTTCTAACTTATTACAAAATTTTATTAATTAATTTAAGTTTCTACAATCATTTCCTACTTTAAACAAAATCCACTAAATTTTAGAGTTTCTGCAATAATTATTAAAAAGGATATAATAGTGATAAGACTGGCTTCGTTTCCTGCAGCCTTGGGTTCGAATCTCATTCAGCAATGGATGTTTCTCATCATTCACCCATTTCATCTCATTACCCACGCACAAGTCTCCAGACTCATGTGGGCATCATCCGCAATATATATTACAAAAAATTGGGGTTTAGTTACCGGTAATATGGTTTCCTCAGTTGTTACAGTCCTCCCACTCCCTTCGTTTTCATTGTCATTATCCTCATCATCATCAGGTGCAGCATTCGGAGTGGCAGTGGAGAGACCGGACTTGTTTCCGTCTTGACCACAATCAAATCGACAATGACTCAGGAATAGCGACCCAATCTGCAACATTCATCCATCAATTTGAACCATTTTATATGGCAGTTGAACCCACTAGACTTGGTGTACTAGTACAGTTCACTAATTTTTGTTATACTGTCTTTAAATTTTTCAAATGTAGAATTTTGAGAACAATTTTAGGGAGGCTTATATGGTTTTCTGTTACCTACTTTACTATCATGAAATTTTCATGTAAATTTCAACACTTTTTAGATCATGAGTTGTGCATGCCTCTATCAAGTTCAATAATAATTATAATTGAGACATTTGATTAGGTTTCAAATTTACAAGTAATATTGATTTTTGTTTTATTTGACACTCATATTATAATAAAATGGTCAGGATGAGTTTCAACTCAGATGAGGCGTATTGATTGATTGCCTTCATTAAGGCTGTGCGCAGGGTTTTTGGTCATAATTTTTTTCCGACGTTTATTGTATTGGATAAAATTAAGGTATTGAAATGTTGACTATTGCCATGTATGATAAATTAATTTTTTCATCAAATATTCTATGAAATATGGGAGTTCAAAGTTATTATTTTTTTTTTTTTTTTTGTTTTTGGGGGCAATTGATCTCCCCTACAAGTTATTTTAAACTTTTGATGATTTTTTTTTTAATGAAAGACACATTGAGGAATAAAATGACATATTTTTCATTCCAATCAAACAATTAATTTTTCAAAATAAATTGTTTAAAACATGCAAAACATTTCAGTTTTTCAAAACATTATTTTGAAAAAACCAACTGTTGAATTGAAATAAAAAATGTGTCATTCTTTTCCCCAAGGTGTCTTTCAGTTATAAAAAATATATATAATGTTTAAAATAACTTGTAGGTGAGTTCAATTGCCCATAAAAACCGAAAAATTTCAACTTTCAACTCCCATATTCCATAAAATATTTGATGAAAAAGAAAATTTCTCATGGCAATAGTTAGCATTTCAATACCTTAATAATACACAATTCAATGGACTTCGAAAAAAATTATGACAAAAAACCCTGCGCACAGCCTTAAGGGCGGGGTTAGGACTCTTGGTCTTCACTGCCACTCAACCCTAATGTATGTGAGGGATCAGTCATCATTCACCCATAAGTTTAATTTTTTTCGAATTAGTCAAACTTATACCCATGTAAAGTTTTAAACAAAATACAGAGAGGTGTGGAAGATTTAAAATTAATAACATTAATTTTTCAACAAAGATCAGAAAGTTTTTAAATTTGTTAGCTTGGATTATGCAAATTTTTATAGATTATTAACGAAAATTAACATATGATAAATGTTGTCCGTTTTTATCCAAGCTTCCTGTAGACGTTGTGAGAAGTTGTACATAATCCTCCAAACAATTTCACCCTCCAACTTCGTTAATTTGATAAATTTGGAAAACGGTTTAAACTAATGGGGTGAAAGACGGATTCTTAGAACCTGCATAGACAAAAAACATGTAATTGACAACCAGTTCAAACTTTTACCAAGAGAACACATTTAAAAAGAAATAGAACCGATATCTGACGCAATGCGCAAAAAGAGAATTTCTTTCTTTGCACATATCCTCAGAACTCCAGAAAGTCGATTATTTTAGAAAAATTCATGAGTGCAAAAACAGAAAGAGCCACAATCTCTTTGCTTGTGGAAATCAAAAAAGACATAGCAGAACTAAATTTAACTATCAATGATGCCAAAAACCGCACAATGATTTACAGGGAAACAATTAAAGACAAAAAGAAAATGTTATCAATAAAAGCAATTAAACGAAGGGACCCGGTTTATCAGATGAATTAAGAAAGGCAAGATCTGAAAGAATGAAAAGGTATTGGGAAGAAAAGAGAATCGAAGTAAACGGCTGAAGAGAACTAACCAGAGAGACTAGTGTCCTATAAAATTACAAAAAAAAAATGGGGTGAAAAATACAAGCACAATAAGCAGTAATAGATAATCTAATTAACATCAATGCGATTGTAGTAAACTAACATTTTCTCTGGGCCAATCATGGCATGGAGTCTCCTGACATTTTTCCTGAATGATGAATGCTCCATGATCGTTGCACCTGAAACTCAGCTCTGGATTTCTCTGTTGCAGTCTTGATACGGTGGGAACAGCAAGTAGAGCAGAATAGGTGACAGCTCCCAAAATTAGGCAGAACGCTAGAAGCCCCCTCATGTGTTGAGAGTACTGGGTACCACCTGACCCGGCGCCCCAGCGATCGGCTAGTGGCCCAAAAATTAAAGGGCCAATAATGGCCACACATGGCGCCACTATTGAAACTATGCGACTTTCATCTTCTGTCAGTCCAACGTCTCTCATGTGCAGGGGAAGGAATGCTAGGATGCATCCAAGCCCTACAAATAAAAGTGAAATATGTAATTGATTAACAAATAATAAATAATATTCGGAATCAACAACAGATTGGTTACAATATTGTTGGTGTTCGTGATGTTGATAATTTGGTAGTCATCTATAATGAATAACACTGATGTTGTCCAGACCGCTTTGATTACTAAGACACGAGAGACAATGTTTTGGACTGTTACTTCGTTATTAATCTCAATAATTTTTTTATTGATATTGATGATGATGATGTAACAGTAAAAACTATAAAGTATCTCGTGTTTCAATAATTCAAGTACTTTGGACATCAGTCTCATAATTTATTCATTGGTTGCATTCATTGTAGATAGTATTACTACGTTTTAATAGGCTCTAGTTTATTATTGATTCATTATAATAATGATCTTGATGATGTTCAACAGCTCAGAACCAATAGGACATCACATTAACAAATAATATTATTCCAAACATATATCGTCCATATTGGGACGATCACAATTAAATGTTCATTGCATGTTCAACTCTTGTTCACTTTTCATCTTTATCGGGCTAGAAAGGTCATAATGAATATTTGTTTATTGTAATCTATAATTATCGGTGGTTCGGAACCCACCTAAAACTGTAGGTCCAACTCATCAATCACCATCATCCAACTCATTACCCACGCACAGGTCTCAGACCCATGTGGGCTTCATCCTCAAAAAAAAACCCTATCGCTAATTCATGATTAACCGTTAAAAAACATTTTTATCACGATTTCTACCAACTTCTAGGTTTTTTACTGTATGAACAAAGAGGTACTGTATGGCGAGAGGTACCATCTCTGATAATGTTTTACGGGATTTTGAACAACATGTTGGACCCACTATACCTGATTAGTAGGATTTGAATCTCTGTGCCAACTCTGATGCGAAGGTGGCATCCATTGTTCTTTATCCTGAGATCAAGAACGGATCGTAGATATTATTCCCCATTGAATCATAATTATGCCCAGACTGTTGAATGCTCTCGGTGGAGAGGTGGATGTATTCATAGATAACCCAGTAATGTTCAAGCGCGAAATTCGTATGCTGTTCTCAGAATTGAATTTCATATGCAACGTCCTTCATAATCAGTACTACTGATTAATTCCTCTTTCCTAACTCTATTAGTCACCCTTTTCTAAATCTCTACATCATCATGTTTCTATCATCATAGCATATTTCCTCAGCCATAATTGTTATTATCTCCACTGCCTTATTCCTCCTCCACTTCATCTTTCATCTCTCTCATCACCTCATCCATACTCCCCTTGAACTTTTATTCACCAATTGTTATTTTTCTTCAGTTTATAAGTTGTACAACTTTTCTTCTATTTTATTTTTATTTGTTATTTTTGTATCATTTTGCTATGTTAAGGAGGCATAATTGGGTATTGCTACCTGTCGCTTCCATTAAAAGTTTGTAAATAAATAAATAAAACTTGTGCTAGCATTCTCCATTTTTCAATTTACATATTCACAAAACTTTCAATTTTGCATATCTCCTATTAATTTATTTACTTTTATTAATTTCACATATTCAATTTTAAACTAACTAGAAAAAAAAATATTTTTATCATTATTTCTGCCAGTTTTTCCATTTTTTCTACTGTATGAACAAAACTTGTCCTAGCATTCTACATTTTTCAATTCACATAATTTTCAATTTTATATTTCACAACTCCATTTTCATATAATTTAGGCCTACCAGACTATATTGTATAATTGAAATGTCTAGATAATCAGATTGTCACTCACCCCCAAAAAACAGGAAGAGAACACATTTCAAAGATATCAAGGCGACGCCAGTTTCTTTTTTCTCTTCTGTCATTATAGGAAATGTACCCAAACGTTAAGCGCTACATCGTAAGAAATGACTGATACCGTTTTCCATATTCAACAGCATCTTCATCATCACAGAGTCTCATCTGAAAAAGAAAAAATGAATCTATATCAAAAAAATAAAATTTGAAAAATCAATTTGTCCTAGAACTATTGCAGGTCATTTAAAAAATCACAAAATGATATTGAATTGAACAGACAGGTATTTTCAGATGATTTTTTTTTTATCAATCAGATAATAGGAACTTTATTGAAATTTTAATTGTCACATGAGTATTATATACATTTGATTACGTAAGCTTAAGGAGTCAGTTGAATGCTTCCAATTAATTAAAGTAATTGTTTTGTGCACTTAAGGAAACATTATTTTTATAATTATTTTCCGATGGAAATTCCTCCTCCTGGAGCTACCCCACTGAATTTCAATATCAAGTTATGCAGCATGTTAAAACTTGCATTGCATACTATCTGTTCATGCTCCAGTCTACTGGGCCTCTTGATTTTTGACAAGAATCCAGAAGCAATTCCTGATAGTTGTCAAGTTAACAGATGAGCGACGAATCTTCCCAGGACTCTTTCTAGAAAAAGATCATTTTGTTTGCCTTTTTTATGGAGTCGTGCTGGGCTATTTTGAAACCAGACAGCACTATATCGCCAAACCGGCGAGGACACCTGCTATTTGATCCTTGCAATCTAAGAATAGCAAATGAGAACAACAAACTCTGGAATGGATTTTCGGGTTTCAAAAATAAATTGAATTATCTTTGGCTATTCTTCTCAGCACTCCAAGCGGAGCCGAAACTGACTTTGACAGGTGCTTTACAAGATTCATCTCCTTCCTGAACGATATATTCAGTGAGCGAAAACAGCTCATTAGCTACTTTATCAAAGTTCCAGTTATCAATAATTCACACAAAAATTAATAAGATATTATTATCTATCTGACACAAAACATAATCATTAGATATTCTTCTATAAATTGTGCTTTTACTATTCAAAACTTCTTATCATCTTTCATAAGAATTAGATTTCAGAAATTCATACTTTTTATTTACAGCAAACGCGTAACACATAAATCAAGCCCGTGTATAACAGCGCAGTAGAGCGTATCATCCCTTTGAGGAAACAGAATTTATTGCTGACAACTCCAGAGATATCGGAAAAGTTTATTGACTTAAAGCTCTGATTATCAACAGCATTGAATAACAATTGTATCGTTGAACGATTTTCTTATTATATCTTATGATTTCGATATGATCAAAGTTTGGCACCGTATATTTGAAATTATACGTATATGTGAAATAATTATTATAGAGGTAAGTTACTGGAATCTGAGAGGTTTCTACTGCCAGTAAAATAGAAAAATCTTAAATCTGGGTGTCCATCACGAACTGCGAATCTAATGATACATTATAGAGATTATACGAATTTTCTTGAAAAACCAGTGACTGTAATGAAATTTATCCAAGACTATGCATAGTTGACTAAAGATAAATAGCTGTACTTATGAATATTTACCTCGAGGTGAGAAAACTGCAAGATAGGTTCATGTATAGGCTACAAGTAAAAGTTCCAGCTTTTTTTTATCTATAGTTTCGTTTTTTACAAACCATTTTAGAATAGAAACCATGGACTTAGATTTTTCTAAACAATAATGAGCTATCTAAATGTCAATTTAATTTCTAATCACAAGTGTTATTTTTTAATCAGGTATCAATATTCTATAAAGGAACAAAAAAACTAAGTATTTCTTTTATTTGTTGGATTTGAAGAAACTGGCAATTTAACAAACTTCCAAACATACAGAACATCTGCCAAATATACAGAACATAATTAGTTCCTGGATTTCTTGTTCCATGACGAACTGCGTTGTTAATATTAACTTTTCATGTGAAATTTAACGACATGCAGTCAAATATTTGTTAAGAATAAGTATAATAACTCACTTAATCTGGCCGAGTACTTTCGAATCTATGAGATCCATCTTCCGATGGTTTTTTTGTTCCTTTATAGAATATTGATACCTGATTAAAAAATAACACTTGTGATTAGAAATTAAATTGACATTTAGATGGATCTCATAGATTCGAAAGTACTCGGCCAGATTAAGTGAGTTATTATACTTATTCTTAACAAATATTTGACTGCATGTCGTTAAATTTCACATGAAAAGTTAATATTAACAACGCAGTTCGTCATGGAACAAGAAATCCAGGAACTAATTATGTTCTGTATATTTGGCAGATGTTCTGTATGTTTGGAAGTTTGTTAAATTGCCAGTTTCTTCAAATCCAACAAATAAAAGAAATACTTAGTTTTTTGTTCCTTTATAGAATATTGATACCTGATTAAAAAATAACACTTGTGATTAGAAATTAAATTGACATTTAGATAGCTCATTATTGTTTAGAAAAATCTAAGTCCATGGTTTCTATTCTAAAATGGTTTGTAAAAAACGAAACTATAGATCAAAAAAAGCTGGAACTTTTACTTGTAGCCTATACATGATAGCCTAACATAATTAGTTTATTAATTTCGGTTTCCTCAAGGTGCTATCAATTATACTGGAGACCTCCTCATTGGCGGGTATTGACAACAGCATTGATTAGCAGCTGATGAAAATCGATGAACGCCACTGCACAAAAATATTTGGTCACCGCCGGGAATCGAACCAGGGACTCCCAATTGCCGGTCAGGCGTCTTAACCACTAGACTACAGTAGCCTCACCGGCAACTGGGAGGTCCGTGGTTCGATTCCAGGTACTGTATTCTAGTGGTTAAGATGCCTGACCGGCAATTGGGAGGTCCGTGTTTCGGTTCTCAGCAGCGACTAAAGACTTTTGTGCAGTAGCGTTCATCGATTTCCATCAGATATTCAATGCTGTTGTCAATATCCGCCATTGAAAAAGTCTTAAGTAAAATTGATAGCACCTTGAGGAATTTGAAATAAATAGATTATATTTCTTTTGTTACTTCAGAATAATTTAGAGAAGCAATTGATAACGATATCGAAGGAGATTTCGATTCACTATCGATCAATAACTACTGTAATTAATGAATAATATGACGAAATTGTCACAGTCACATTTATTAAAAATATAGAGGTACGTTTGTCTGAGATTGATAATGGAGTAACATCCGAAACTAGTCTCTAAATTTTAATAAATGTGGTTGTGACAATTTCGTCTCATTATTCATTTTGGATATCTTCCACAATAACACCTTCACCACTACAAAGAAAGGTACTGTAATTAGTTTAATCATAGCTCTTTAAAAAATAAAAACAATAGAATATTGGAATGGGTAAAATAAATGAGAATTCAATAGGTTTATTCTAACGCTAGAGCAGGCAACGTTAAATTGGTAGCCAATTTCTGCTATTTAATTTAATGAAATGATTGTCATTAATGAAAGTATTTGATTCAATGAAA
Source organism: Conomelus anceps (assembly GCA_948455865.1). Taxonomy (NCBI): domain Eukaryota; kingdom Metazoa; phylum Arthropoda; class Insecta; order Hemiptera; family Delphacidae; genus Conomelus; species Conomelus anceps. Next base: position 20,827,452 of record OX418218.1, read on the forward strand.
TAAAATGTTCACTGAGAAAGACTCTTTGAAACATAAATCCAAGGGGTTGTAGTTTCGTACATTTCCACCACCGAAACAATTGAATAAATTTGCTAATCAAAATAATCGATATATCTGTACCAAGCCCAAAGCTAAACCTAACGTTCCTTTCATATTGGCCATCGATTGTTTTGGTGGAAGAATATGGAACTGCAGCCACTCACGGAACCATACAATGATGTGCATTGTGCACGCCTGTAGTGCAAGCCTAAGGACAAGTTTATTACATCACAACATAAAATAGAACATCTCGGCATTCACGTCAGTGGGCGCAGTCTCGCTTCATGACGTCACGTACACCAATAACTAGGTGATATTTCACCGCTATAGTTGCATCCCAGTGACAGGAGTAGAGGAGGCATGAATCAAGACCGTACAACCCAGTCTTCATAAAGCAGAGGTCACATGTTTTTAGTTGGCACTCTTGCTCAATATTACAAGGATGAATGGAATGCAGTTTGATGGAGGCCTGCTCCCACCATAAATGGTTACCTATCAACTGGAGAGATAATTTAGTTTTTATAATAGTGCCAAATATAGATGAAGCTTTGATTAATGTCATTTTCTTTTTAATCCCAATAAGCATAATATATATAAAAGATATGGCCTAGGAATTTCAGTATCCAGGATCATTCAAGACCAAGAAGAGCCTCAAAAGTTTCCCCAAAAAGGACAAGAACTGATCATTTAAAAAATGCTATAGGCCTACAAGCTTATGAGAATAAGCAATACGGAAAAATGAAGTAGTATTAAAATAAGTTCATTTAGTGTTTAATCGATTTCATTGATTGTTGTTGTTACTATTAGTATTAAAACTAGTTTTATTTTATCATATACGTTTTTCTGACCTTTTCAGCCTTGCCATACCCCTTCCCCCCACAGTTATGCCTAAAATTTACTTTCTTTCGAAATTTTGCGATTTTTTATCAAACAAATTGGCCGAAAACGTTGAAATTTGGTACACATGTTAGGGTTAAGGCCCACGTGGTGAGAAAGCGTTCCAAAATATTCCCTAAAATATACAGAGAATTGACAAATCTTACGAGTCTAGTGATTTACAATGTTTGGGCCCAGAATAACACATTATCGAAGATTTAGTTGATTACCGTTTCTCAAGAGTCAAGTGGCCTAGGAAGTTCAGTATCCAGGATCATTCTAGACCAAGTAAAGCCTCAAAATTTTTCCCAAAAAAGGGCAAGAATTGATCATTTTAAAAATGCTATACAAATTCCCATCATTGGGGTCAGTCAAAGCCTCCTAGAGGTACTCTAGGAGGCTTTGGATCAGTCTGACAGCTGCGAGCGAAGAGAGCATCCTGACTCAATTGTTTGAATTTTTCCCCTGGCTAGACTATTAAAAGGCGAGCATAGCAAGTCAACCGACAATTTTTTCAACAAATTCTTCCTCATTTTTGTAGTGAACCTCAATAGTTGGATAGTAGTCTACGGTAGTTGAAAACTTGTAAAATTGTTTTGGGTATTTTCAGCTCCAACATCAAACCCATTACATTCACCAAACTAATGAAAGCCCTAGAGATTCAGAATAACTAATTAATAAATATGCCTGCAATAATCAAAAAAAAAAAACTAATAAAACTCCACATGAAATATACTTTCTTCGTAAAAACTTTATCAAATTAGGTTCCTACTTTAGTTTCAAGTAGCATGCTTCCAAAAATATTTTATTTTGATGTAATATTATTGGTGAGTTGGTAGTGTCGAAAGGACTTGTCCTTTATAGTGTCGAAAGGACTTATCCACTAACAGTGGATAAATAATTGAGATGATAGATTTTCGAAATCCTTGAAATTTATGATTTATCACTTGTATGTCATTCCGAAGATAAGTGCAAGTCATTTTTCCTAACAAGCTCATCTAGCTGTAGGCTGTAGGAACATTTACCGTTATTCTGTTGAAGAGTAAACCAATCAATCAAATCACTAACGAAGATGAACAGGCTGAATTCGAAAAAGAAGAAAAGGATAAGCTGATGATAAAATGCATTAAAGATTACAGTAAATGCATCAACTATTATTAAGATTTATAAGTCCCACACTGGCGATGAGAACCTATGTAGACAAAAACTCACTTTTTTCTTTTGATTTTCTCTACATGAAGACAGCTGAATTTCAGAGGGCCTTCTCGAAATGTCTCAATAGATTGGTTAATTTCAGGTTACGAACACACGGAATGAAGTGTAAATGCATACTGGCAAGGCTTAAAGTGAATCGTCGAAGTGACCCCACCAATTGGCCCGAAAACGTATAACTACTTTACGAATATGAAAGATCATTGTATGAACACGAAAGACTTAGCTAGCATTAATCTATGGTATAGCAAACAAGTACTAAATAAATAGAAGCGATTAAGACAAAAGTAATATTATTCTTGAGCAACAAAAACCTAAGAAAAAGTTCTACTGAGATTTAGAGGATAAGAATGAATAATAATAATAATAATAATAGAGAGGCCAAAGTGGTCAGAGCGCCTATCACTCCGACGGTCGCGGGTTCGATTCCAGTTACAGCCGGGCGTTTTTGTATCATAATTTACTTCACCCTAGCACAAGCCTCAGACTCATGTGGGCATCATAGAGAAACCATCATATGCTATAATTCTCAACTAATTTTTAATTTTATCTTTTTATTGGAAGATCATATTTCAATATTTATCCTTTAATAATACAGTTAACCTTCAACCAATAAGGAAATCCAATTTCACGAATAAAAATAGTACCAACATTTTAGAAGTATTTAATTAATTTTATTTATGAATTTGAAATTTTATTTGATTCAAATGCATTGATAGTTTATGATTATTCTCATCATGGATCCAGTTGTTTTTTCGGTACCGTTCCTATGCAAATAGCATAATAATTATTTGAATATATTATAAGCTTCGACTGGAGCTTTTTGAGTAAGAAAATAAAAGCTGAACAATGAGTAGTAAGGTACGGTACAGTTCAAAAACCTTTTAGCATATTGTAAACTATATTGACCAGCGACAAAGTTTTTGCTCAAGCAATTATTACGAATCTACAGTTGAGACAGAAAAGGCAATGCGGATTTGTTAAGGATGAGCTCTTACGTGAATTGCCAGTGGGTGTGGAAAGAGAGCTGTAGCCTGAGTTGTTGCACTGAGAGTCAGAGAAGAGACAAAAGTGTCAAGGATGTCCTGAGAACGCATGTGGGTGTTGCGGCTGTCATTACTCTCTTAAGTGATCTCTGACCCTGCATAGCTTTTCGTTCGTCGTTAAAAGTGCGGTTCTTCTCTTCAAACACATGAGTCTCATTCAATGTCCATTTCATTCCAAAATTTTCTTGTAAGAAATCTTCTCAACAACCTTTGAGCACTTTCAAAATGAGTACTGGAACTGAACTATTACATCGAATTTAACTATTATAGCGATATATACCTTTCATTATATCCCAAAAGGTTAATATTAGGCTACTCAGCGGGGATGTTTTCTTGAATCCATTCTCGCTCCTGATTTCAGCTGTTTCATTTTTTTCATTATTCGCTGTATTTTATTATTGAGCTAGCATTATGATTCTTTTTGGTTTGAGATTTTGAGAGAGAACCATCCTCCTTACCCTGACCACCCCCACCCTGCTCTTCAAACTTCAATACAGATTGATATAGTAAGATAAAATTACTACTATCCTACTCTTAAATTTTTGTGATTAGTTATTCAAAGTTCAAACTTTTTAAAAATAATTATTGACCACGCTATTTTTGTATAATTATCAAAATTAGAAATAATAATCTCGTATGTATGACTGGAATGACTGTGTAGTCTATATTATAAGATTGTAATGAGAATCCAATAAGCGAATTAGAAAATGATAAAAACTAGATTATTAAATAAATAAATTATTTATTTGATGATGCAAACTAGAATTAGAGATATTTTTTACATTCTACAACGAAATCAGAGTATCAGAGAGGAAAGATTTGTTTTTGAATAAATCAAATTTAAAAGGTAGCTGTAAAAGATGATTCCGTAAAATAGCGAATGAAATTTGAAGTGAATTTATTGATGTCTACTGTCTACAGCAATTGAGTACTTCTGGTTTAACGACCATTATTTCGGTAATTTCATACAGAATAGCATTAATGGCACAGTCTGTCATAGAAAAGAGTCATAATAATACTGTTTCGGGTAATGATGCTGAATGAGTGAACGTTTCAACCATTTGAACCATTTTTACTTTTATGGTTATTCGCTGTAGATAAAACGTCTCAATGACTAGAAAGCTTCAAGATGAGCTAATTAATCTTGAAATACTTTTTTCATTTGGGGTTTTGAAATTATTCAGAATAGCCTTATGTGCCTCCTTTATAAAAGACAAACTTATGAATAAATAGGATACAATAAAATAAATGGGATACAATATTATTACAAATACATTATTTTGAAAATATTCAGTGGATGAAAAAATGACAAACTAGATGGAATCAGAAAGAGACATTACGATGAATACTTTTCAATCATGGAGTAGAATTTCACATGGTGTATTTTATATAGGTTAATATGATACTCAAAAGCAAGTTGAGAGAAAACGAATCTAAGGTTCACACTAGCTCTATTTTTACGGTAAAAATTAACTTTGTATCGAATAATTCACAAATTTACTACTTCAAAAAAAAAGAAGTATTATGTGTATTATTTTCACTAGACTACAGGATATAATAATTATTATAGACTAGTATGTAGTCAAATAGGCAGGCCTAAGCTTTTAATTTTTTTTCGGAGGATGAAGCCCACATAGGTCTGACACCTGTGCGTGGGTAATTAATTGGATGATGGTGATTGATGAATAGGACCTGCAGTTTTAGGTGGGTTCCGAACCACCGGGAAGTGATTTTACAGCAGAGAACAGAGTCTTTTTTGCTGGCCAATCTAATTAGTCACCCTTAGAAAGAGCGCCCAGGAGTTTCGTAGCTTATCTCTGATTGAACAGATACCTGCTACGGCACTTGGCTATCATTTTATGAACAAAAGGGCAAGCGGGAGCTTTGAAAAAAAATGGGATTGGTCCGTATGTTGAAAATATTATAATTTTAGTTTTTTTCAACAAGCTTCAGGGTTAGTTTATAACAAATTAATATTTTCAGAATGATAGGATTCCTTAGTAGGCTGAATTTTATCAATCAAAATTCGGATGGCAGACAAGGTATTAGATATTCCCGGATCATTCCCAGCAAAAGTATAGTAGAGTAGAGGTGCATGTTATTCACAGTTCACGTAATAAAGCAGCCATAGAAGAAGCCCTTAGTAATCGTTTGAATGCATGTGGCATTCGTATTGGTCAAGATGGATTCAAGTTCGGCTTCTTCTTCATCACCCGTTGCTGTATGGGAGAAAGGCAACGAAAGGAAAGAAAGAAGAGGGTGCAGGTGCAGAGTAAAGACGAGTGAAAAAAATCCACACCTGCGCTTATTCCACTCTCCACGAAGACGGCTCACTAACGAAGATTCACTTCACTGTCCAATTGACTTGAAACCTTTCTAGCATCGTATCCTTCTCAGCTTTCCTGGCTAACTTCAGCACTGAAAGCACCAGGGTGCACAGGACTTTTAGAAGAATGAAAATATATGTACAGGTTACTCACAACTAAATTATTTGCACCAGTAAGGAAACGTTACAAGGGTCCAAATTTCATTCATCTGCTGCATGATTATTTAGGCTATATTATTCACTATTGTACATGAGTCTTTACAATGCATTATTACATTTTATGGTAAATTCAACGACTTGCAGTCAATTTTAATTGAGAATAAAATGAGTAAAAATATCATTTATTCAATTAAAATTGACTGAAAGTCGTTGAATTTGACATAAAAAGTTAATGTTAACAACGCAGATCGTTATGGAACAAGAAATCCAGGCATTATTACATTATATCACAAGTTTTTTTCGATAAAAACTAAACTGTTTCAATGGCATAAGCTGTAAAAGGGACCATAAAGGCAATATACGACAAACTCGATTGTATTCATCTGAAAAATCCTGCTGATGAAAATTCGCAGAAAAATAAAGATTAAGTTGATCGCCCTACTATGTTCCCAAGTCATTGCATAAGTTAAGATTTCTAAATTGCCAAAATATCGCAATAAACAGAATTTGAAAACCTCTACTCCTTCACTAATTTGTACAGTAGTTAAAGCTGGACAGTAATAACAATATTATTCATTTCTAACATGTATATGTTTATTTTAACGAAATAGATCTACGGTTGTATGGTAAAATTGTCCAATCTGAATTACTGATCTATGATACTAGATAAGGCGAGTTGATAGGTGGATTTCACAGTAGGCCTACATTTCAAGTGCTGTAAGTTAAAAGGGCTTGCTTATTTTTTATTTATTTTTTTTGCCCACTAGTATACATTAGTTATCATCAAGTACAGAGCTTTGAAAAATGAAAATACATCAGCGGAACGGAATTTTTTCATCTAAAAATGCTATTACTTGTCTCTGTGGGCTCTTATCCAGAACACAGCAAAATTGTGCAGACAACACACTCCAATGATGTGATGTAAGTACGTAAGTAGTCTGAATGAAGCATGTATTTCTGTAGTCGTTGAATTTTAAAAATAAGAGGCGTAGAAAATTACTATTTTTATTAAGGCAAGATCATAAAGTATGACCTATTGTTGACTATGATGTCATTTCTGAAACTGTACTACAACTCCCAACCTACAGATGTTTATTTATGGTTTGCTTCTCATTCATTCTACTTCCACATCGTTTTTCATTGAATTTTTGTTTGTATCCGTTATCCCACACCTTGATACTTAATGTCTCATTAATATTTATTTCATTACAATTATCTTTTCATTCATAAATCCCAATAGTAGATACTAAACAGTACAAGTCAAGCAACGTCTGTATCACTAGTACCATCCTAAAAAATCTATTTTTATTCGATGATATCATTTTCAAATATATAGAAGCTGGTATGTATTTTCGTTGTGTAGCTTATTTTTTTTGTATATTAATGAATAAATTGGCTGAATTTTGTCATCACCTTTTCATTTCAAACCAAGCTCTCATCACATCAATAAACAAACCACTTGTCACACGATCCAATAACAGCCTATACAGCGTTGACACATTCACAATGATAGGCGTTTCTCGACCCATTTTCGTAAAGAAAATCAATCATTACTGATTCAAGAATTTTGAAAGAGTCGTTACCAACTTGTGGAAAATGTTATTAGAGAAGAGAGAGAAGAATGTTATTAGAGCAGAAGGAAGAAAAAATGTTTTGCACCTCAATATAATATGTTTTGAATTAACAATACAGTCGTGATACCTACAAATTATTCAAATATCTCCAGTCTATATAAATTTCGACCTTCCAATTGTACATACTACGTCATGATATGCTTACAGTGCAGTGGCGGATTAATGAATTTTTATGGGAGGGGGCGACATACCCCAAAAATACCCGTTGGTCGGGGGGGGGGGGGGTATGGAATAAAAATTTTGAAATTTATTAGCCTTTAACCGCATTTTACACCATTCTAGCACTTAAAATGTAGTAGAAATATAATTTTTTCGTGTTTAAGAACAATCAAATTTCCCCTAGCTAGAGTAGTTTATTTCTGTATATTCATGTGGAATTAGGAATACAAATTTTTTTATACAATACAATATGTCTTGAACAAAAATTGCTTTGCTAGCTTAATTTTTATCAAAATTTACAGAGAAATGAACAGAGTCTAAGCAATTTATTCGTGATCGTGATGATTTTTAGACCTATATATATATTTAAATTAATCTCAACATTCTTTCATGTTTCATAATACCAGTACTACAATAAATATGTATTAGGTCAAAAACAAACAGAGATTTATATGCCCCTACCTATTCTATAAAAGATTAATCTTATTCAAACTAATTTCACTTGATATAAGATTTCCTTCATTCGCTGTCATTTGTTAATTCGTCATTGAATTAAAATTATGTCAACAGTTAAAGATAAAGTAAAGGTAATATAGAAAATAAGGCAAAATAAGTATTACAACATTTGTTAATTCCCAGCCGGCGGAGGCGGAGTGGTAAGACAAGTTGGAGGTATTCCGTCTGTGGCGGGACAATTAAAATTTAACCGTGTGCATGTCACAAGTGTTACCCTTTTTAATTTTTTAAAATGTGCAAGCCCTCGGGGGGGGGGCGGTCGCCCCCTCCGCCCCCCCCCCCTTTAATCCGCCCTTGTTACAGTGCCTGTATTACAATGGCATGCCGGTTACTTTGTAGCCTGTGCAGAGGTTTGAATTAATTCCAAGTCTTGACCAGTCGAAGGGAAAGTACACTACATTGAAATCACTCGCGGCTGAGCAGAAGAGAAATTGCTACTGGAAAATTCCGAAACGAATCCACACAGATTGTTACCAACTAGGTTAGTACCTAGTTCTGTCCAAGGAAAGTAGCAAGTAATAGTCGCTATTGTTATAGAAGCTGACGGCTTCCGGGAGAAAATTAACCATGCATTCACCGATTAGAGCTCTGCAATCTCTGCATAATCGATAAATTTCGACAGTGGAAGAAAACAGTTAGAAAATTATTATGAATCTATAAATTATAAATGAAACATTCTCAACAACTGAGGCTTAGGGACGATTTAAGGATCTGATCGTTTTCTGTTCTTGTCTACAAACCAGATCGGATTGAATTTCTGGCTAGGATTGTATTTTCCTACTCTGTTTCATCATTTAATAACCTCTTGATACCTGGACTTACTGGAACAGAAAATGAAGACTATTAATAACGCACTGCATTCACGTGCACTGAGCTGTAGAGCTTTAGTTACCAATATTTTTATGGGCTTTAAAACAGGCAACAGCACAGTTCCAGTTAATTAAAAATGGATAGAATAATATTCACGTCAGAAATAATAACTATTGACTTTATGAATAGTGGTTACAGTTGAACTCATATAGCTCGGCGTTTACTCAGCTATAAGCAAGATAGTGTTTTTTATAATTATCATTATTACTGTAGGCCTACATGCCAACCTTTTCAAGTAAACTATAACCACTAATCAATAGTGTAGTTCTGAAGTACAGAAGCTGTTAACTACGTAATAGACGTTTATTATATTTGCGAAAACATACGGACAGCAATATTAATTTTTTGTAAAACAGAATAATTGTGACTGAAAATAAAATTGAGCCTTTTTTGTCAGGGTGCATGCCTTTAAACGAGGTCTAACTTATTGATCATATTATGAGCGAAGGATATACTCGAGTAATTTCTATTCAATGCAATTTTAATAAATGAAACAAAATCATGAGGGCAACAATATTTAATAATTCTGAGAGTAAATGCATTTCAATTAGTAATTAGTATGAAGCCTATTCAATTCATTAGAAGCTATTCACTGTCTTAAGATTAAACGAGGCAGATCGAGGTACCGTATTTTACGTTTACCCGTGATAAATGGTACATTGACCGTTAAACAGACCAAACAAAAACGCATAAAGTTTCCAGTTAAAACTAATAAGGAATAAGCAATAAAATCCGCTTACGTAAGTCTGAATGAATTCCAGCCGACTGACTTTAAAGCAACCCTATTCAATCATGAAGTCGCCATATTTGAATAGAATAATAATCATCGGAAAGGTACTGCGGCGTTTATGATTCACGACCGCCTGTTCAGAAACGTGGAATGATGATCGCCTCATTTTAGTTGCTGCAGACTACAATGTGAATGTAGTTCACTTTATTCAAACTATAGGTGAGAGACAGAGAGGGGTGGATATGAAGGAAGATGGTGAACATCATTAGATGAGAGAGTTCCAGAACAAGATAGAAGGTGAGGCTTTTATTGTACTGCAGGGTTGGCGATGATGGTATCTTCAATCATCAATCAATTTGATGATTGTTCGCTACCATGTTCCATTACCTGTTCAGAACAAGAACATCGCTGTTAGTCCAGAAGCCATTGTATTGGACACAACTGCTGAGGAAGAATCACTGAGTACTGAATAAATAATAGTTCAATTTATACAGCACTGTGGGTAGGAAGCTTGGACAGAAAGTTCCATAATTTCCTGAAACTGATTGCCTATAACTTAGGCTCTTTTAAGGATTCGTTTATACTTGTCAAAGTGATTAGTGTGTAGTTGTGTACCTATGACAAAAGAGGTCTAGACTCTATTGCAATTTTCTTCCAACTTGTAAGACAGTTTTGGATCACGCAAGTCACAATAGTCTCATTCGGGGAGTGAGAGTGTAAGGACTTTCTAAAGAAGGAATGGATCTTTATTAGGTACTCTTTTTGTCTATCATATTATTAGACCTGTATTAATCTCATGTGTCAAGTGGAAATCCATTGAATGAAGGCAATAACACTTAACTCACAACATAATAACATCATTAGTATTAGTTAATCAATTATTGTTGACAATTAATAAATCATAATTGGTATTGGTTTATCACTGATTATACTATATAAAGAATGCTAATGGACCTCTCGACCAAATAACAGTTTTCCTGACCAAACAAGGCACAAATGGGACGCATCTTGTATATAGCTGGGTACATAAATTAATAACTGTGTACTGTAATAATAAACGTGTAAAAAAGGTCTCATGCCCTTCACAGGGTATGAAATACTATATGAAATCAGGATAAAGTAATCAAATTAAGTGAGTCCAATACAAAACTATACTTGTTAATTATTTTCATCCAGGAGCCATTGAGAATTAGACACAAATGCTGGGGTAAAATCACTGAAGAAACAACAACAGTTCAGTCTAGCAACAGGTGTCAGCACACAGTAGATGAAATTCTTAATTTCTCCAGTTTTCTGGAACTGAACGCCTAAAACTTCATCAGAGTTTCTCACCAAAACAATGAGTGGAGGAAGACTGTCGGGTAGCTAAAAATTGAAGACCCATTGGAGAGGATTAGAATTTACCTTTAATTTCTCTATCCCTCTCTCTTCTCTTCTCACTCTCTTTCACCCCTCCTCCTAAAAATGACCGTACAGTCGTGTTCTAAGTATGCGAGCCTTCCAACTCTGCCCTTGAATAGTGGTCATCGTAGTTGCAGTTTAGTCAGAACCTGACTGTATTACCGATTGTAAGCCAGCGTTCTGAGCAACGTGAACGAGCTGTATATGTATATAAGATGTAAGAGTGTACAACCTGCAACTTTATTTCATGTTTCTAAGAATGAATCAATCTCCTTTTTAATCGTAGATTGTGGAGTCTGCTCCAGATATCTTGAACACCATTCACAAGCATGATTTAAGCATTAGGTCACTCATCAATCACCATCATCCAACTCATTACCCACGCACAGGTCTCAGACCTATGTGGGCTTCATCCTAAGAAAAAAAATGGGATGATAAAAAATAACATTCTACTTTCAGAAAAATATTTACATGAACAAAAGAATATTGTTATCGATGTAAACACCTGTCGTCCGATGAACGCTATGCATTATCGAGTGAACGTGTAGATGGAACGTGGCTAAATGGGATTTAGGAGGATGTAATTGAGGGGCTAGTGTACACGAGCCGTCACTAGTTTATATTGTTTTCCAATGCGGGTCACGGTCAGACGTATTTTTATCGCTGTTCAACGTTGATTACGCGCTAGTGCGTTCGATGTGCGTAGTGCGCGCGCAAGGTGCGTGCGTGCGTGAGAGCTCAGGTGAACGAACCGTTCACCTGTTCAGAGTTTCCTGCCGCGACAGACATCATGTCCGACGGACGGCCAGCTAAGCCACCGCCAAACTTCCACTTCCCTGTTTCCGTTTCCTCACTCCTGTTCCTTTCTCTCACCCGCACATCCTTACTCCAACTAGATTGTTTCCTCTTTATCTTTTCCAAATTCTCTTCCACTTTTAAAACCTCTAGCAGTCGAGTTCAGCATCGTTTGCGATATGTTCGCTGTTTGGTTTGCGATGTGGTGGCAAAGGCCTAGTATTCGAAAGATGTTTGCCAGCCTCACCCACTAGACTTGCGGTACTCAAGTTATCGAAGTTATGACAGAAAAAGAGAACAACAGCGGGCGTGCCAAGGCTATGCCTGTTTGCTTACCCATTCTTTCGTTCGTTCCCGTAAAATGCAAATAATGTTCTCGCAGCAAACCACTCCCTCACCAGCACAATAAAACACTGCAAATACCTACCGTTCATTTCACTCAGATTTACAAGAAATATCTCGGAAAGTAGATAAGAGGAAATCGACTCTCATGCGATAAGGGATAGACAACAGCTTAAAGACTTAGTAGCCTACTAAGTAACTGACAATAGCCCCTGGGGCCTGTTGCATAGCAATTTACAAACTAGGTTTATCAGTTCTTGTATTTGTAGTTACTGCAGTCTTATGGAACTTTTGCTTATATATTGTAAATTTAATTTGTGAATTCTCATGCAACTCTGGAACTCTTTTTCAGCATCAGGTTTTATATGACTCACAATTTCTATTTTCTTAAACAAAATTAAAAGATTACGTAATGCATAAGTTCAGGAATCAAGCATCTATCAGGAGCGATTGTTATCTAATCTACTAGCAAGTACACACCAATAAATCACTGTAGTATGAAGGACTGAAAATATACTCAAAACATAATTAACATTAATACAAGAGTTTCTAACCCATGAATGGGTGAAAAAGAATGGATGAAGAAATATAAATGAATGATTAATTCTATATATTATCGATTCTCAAATCACAAAGTAAAACATGAGTAGTGAGGAGAGAATTTTTACAATTGAATGTAGTCAACGATGTTCCACGCGATTCTCCATATTTAAGAAACGAACCCCGAGTTTTCATGTGAGAGCCAAATTAGACTATTCTTCTGCTAGACAAATAACTAGTTATCATTTCGCATGTTTGCAAGTCGTTAGTACTGAGCTAATTGACATCACTAATTCCGTGACCGGAAGGGCTAAGACCTTTTTAACCTAATTACTTTTCAGACAATATTCTACCACTAACACCTTCCCAGAGCAATGAAACAATGGTCAGGCAGCATTAATTCTTAAAAATTGCTATAAAAGATTACATTTTTAGATTTTTCGCAACAAAACTAAATTTTCTTTGTAGTGGTGAAGGCGATATTGTGGAAGATATCCATAACGAGTAATAAGACGAAGTTGTCAGAACCACATTTATTAAAACAAACAAACGGTTTGTTCAAGATTGATAATGGGGCTGCAGTTCGATATCCCATCCAGTAAAATAATATCTAGTTAACTAGTATCTCACTATTTTTAATAAATGTGGTTGTGACAACCGCGTCTTATTATTCATTACAAAACTACATGTTTTCAAGTCCTGTAAAATTCAGTCACTACTTTGTGAGCTGCTTTTCTTTTGATCAATCACTAAGATGAATGAAGCAGCATGTACTGAGATGATCAATTATTCTCTAAGAAGAAAAATATATTCTCTTCAGATGTTTGGTCTCTAATAACTTCGAAAAAGGTTATTCCACGTTCCAGCATTGAAATTTTATAACGACAAAGAATATGAGATTAAGTAGGCTATTTCTAACAAATTTATTGTAGAAAATCCATGAAATGTACACTGTGTAGACCAGTCTGATTACTAGTTTGTTAGGAGCAAAAGAAAAGAATGTTGAGGATTGTCTAGATTCTAGAATCTAAATCTAAACCTACATAATTATGCGTTTTCATGCAGGCAAGTCTGCATCCAACTAGATGATAGTCAAACCAATTTCAGTGTATAATCAAGCTGCGCTTTCTATCTGAACTATCGAGAAAATTACGACAACGGTCACGGAAAGGCAGGACTGAACTCTGATGGATCGGTTTTGGCCCTCCCTCGTCCCTCAGGCACTCACTCCTTCCTACATCTCAAGAACAACACTTGAAATAGCTTTGAGCACATTCCAAATCAAACCCAGAAGAAACTAAAAACATTACATTAGATGTGTCTGATGAAGTAAAAGTACATGAATGCTCTAGATGCGTATCTTTTCCTATTAAAAAAAAATATTTATAACTCAATATTTAGCATGTGATGTAGGTCAAATCCCTACTAATATTATTCTTCCCTTTTTTGCTACTTGTTATTATTGAGATTAGGTTTGAACCTATCTTACTATTTAATGGAATCAAGGTACCAGGTCTCTTCGATTTCAGTCACTACTGTATTATGTTACTGGACATGGATATTGTGCGTAGGAGTTCATATTTCAGTACAAGTTTTTTTACTCAATGTCGAACAACCGACCAGGTTTTTTCTACGTGTTCTCGACAATCTACATGTATATAATCAATAATTAGAGTAGGTCTCAAGTCTCAAGGAATAAGTTTTTTTTCGTTAAGTACAAATTGCGAACAGGCCCGGTCTGGCCCGGGTGGCTACCTGGCGATCGCCAGAGACCCCCGAACTAGGGGGCCCCCAAAACGGAATAAAAGAAAATACGTTTCAAATGCGTTTCAAAGCCATGACTTGCTATCATCCACAATACACGTTGCTTTAAATAATTTACTATTTTATTTTTTTAAAACATTGTTATGGGCATCGTGCGAGAGATGCGAGATCAAAATTAAAAATTGAAAAAGCCGGTTGAGGTCATCTCTTTCTCAGGATTTGCTGCCGCCATTAATGATAATGACGGTTGAACGAGATTTGTTTACAAACATTGTCAAAAATATTTCTATAGATGAGTTGGCTAATTCTAATGATGTACTTAAATTAAAACTACTTAAATAGTTAGGAGGTTCATCAAGGCTTAAAACAGTATTATTATTTAATGTAGTATGTAATAAAAAATCCTTAATAACGATTTATAAATAAAAACGCTGCGCAAGTTTTTACATGGTCAATTACTAGTATTTTACCAGTGTAATGTGTATGTTTGAACTTCTAGCAATAAACTACATCCTTATAAAAATCTATCTTGTCTGTGTAATTATTACAATCAAAAATGTGTTGAGTACTGCATGTTTTTTTGCAATATAATTAGTAAAAAAGTGGTTATTCTATGTAATATTTTGAAAAACTTTCCGGGGTAAGGCATTCCATCTCCTTCCATCTCGGGGTAAGGCATCTCCATCTCGGGGTAAGGCATTCCATCTCTGGGTAAGGGGTCCCCAGGTTGTTAATGCCCAGGGGCCCCCAACCTCCCTGATTGCGAACCACAGTATTTAGAGCTTTAAAAGCCATTTACCTATTAGAACTCTATTTTCTCCAGAAGAAATTGTAGCTTCCCAACAAATTTAAGTGTCAAAAGGATAGTGATCGCATTGAAAGCCGAAAAAGATGTCTTCATAATGATTTTTTCATTACAGTTAATGATTATTTTTCAGTACATCCTGTTTCCTAATGACATAATTAGATAGCGAACGAATGATAAAAACAATATGGGTGTATGTTGGAAAAATTAATCATAAAAATGTGTTTGCTAAGTGCAAGTACAAGAATGCATTGATGAAACTAGTTGTGATGTAGGGACGCGGTGCGGTTATGCTGGAATAAGTTATAAGTAGTTGAATACAAACCACAGGCTGTGTGTGCTCAAATTTATCATTAAATCAAGTGTTAAATTGCGGTTGACCACTCTTGTGGTTGGAAGTTGTTTTAAATGAACGTTTGTGCTATTAACAAAAAAAAAATTATTATTAGAACAGTTGCTTTTTCCTCAAACTTTTCTTTTTCCTTGTCCGTTTGTTAAATTGGTAATCGATTTCTTCTAACGAATAATTATTATTATCATCAATGATTAATTTTAAAACTAGTCGATCAGTATGCATGCCTAATATAAATCGTTCAATTTACATTGACCAGTCGGTCGATATTTACTCGATGAACATCATACAAAGCATCCCATACCAGCCTACCAGCCCACCACCCGCACCTACTCAGATTTGAATGTAATTTGAAATTTGGTGAATTAGAATTTCCAAGGTGTATTTTGTAGTTAGATAAGAGATTTTTCATTGTAACATTCAGTAAATTCTAAAAATTAGTTGAGCCTACTAGAGACAAGTTGACATTCAAGCATGAGTAGAGTCTGATTACATAATTTGTACTATATTATACAGAAACCTCGTCACCTGAGACATCCACACCAAACAGTACAGAACATGTAGGCATACAAAGCATGCATCTAACAATCGCATCACTCACCACTGCTTCACAAGAGTAATGAGTTAACGCTCTGCAAAGCATGCTTCCGTTACAGGCTCACGACTACTAGGCCTAATGCTAGCTGCATTTCGTAGAAACTATTCCGAATTTATAATTGAATTTTAATGATAATAAAGGCCATATAAAACGCTGAGTGATAGACATCACACATCCGTGATACTATTACCATAACGAAAAGGCATTAAAATACGTAGGCCTACTCAAACTATCGTGTTTGTCTAGTGAAAGGTCACTCTCAACTATTAAACTCACAGAATTGAACACAATACTTGGCTCAAACCGTTGAGAATAGATTATTTCGATGCAGGTTTATTAAATTTGACTGAATTAATTCTCAGGTTGATGGAGTATACTTTGAAATTTCGGACACTGAAATCCAGGGAGAGAAAGCTGAAATATTTCAAAAAACATTTCAAAGAAAATAATACAGCTTACAAATTGCTGTTTCTTTGAATGTTGATAATTACTTGCAAGGAGAAAACATAGTTGAATTATTTCAAAAAACATTTCAAAGAAAATAATACAGCTTACAAATCGCTATTTCTTTGAATGTAGATCATAGTCTATATTACTTGAACTTAAACCAACTTCAAGCATTTGCAACGCATTAGAACCCCCGAATAAATCAAATGATAGGCCTAAGACATCAACAGGCCTATTTGGAAAAATAGCCTTGAATAATTCTAATTTCCATTGAAGGTGTTTGAAGGCCAGCTTGAATGCAAGGCGTTTGAGTTGCGGATTCAACCACTTCCACTTCTATGTACATTTTTTTTTAATTTAGCCTCAATGTAATGTCTTTTATTATATTTTGTGTCCTTCACCAAACAAGAGATCAAATATTAAAAGTCCGAATGAACGCAAGTGAAATTAGCTAAATACATGCAAGTTGGCATGCGTCCTCCTGTCATTAAGTTTCATGGCATGGTTTTAAACGGCATAAAACACTTCGATTTATCTGTTTATTTGAATATTTAGAAAAACCTTTGAGCGGCACGAGGGAACCAAGAAAGATAAATTGTTTAGAATTGAAGCTGGAACAGGTGTAATGCCTAATCCGGTAGCTGGCAGGAAGATGATAACGATTACTATCCAGAATTAGTAGAAAATCCAATAATCCTTCCATTCGACGCAAAATAACGAATTCTCAATGTGTAGCAGAATCAAAAAAGGGTGAGTTTCGGAAGGTGATTCATCTTCCACAAGCACGTGATCGAAATAAAAAGAGTTGATTCAATTTTGATTTAGGGAATGATCCCTGATAACTCACAATGCTATTGAGCTTCCGCTAGTTCTCAATATCAATTTAAAGATTTCCAGTAAGCTAAGGCAACTTCCATCAGAATGATAAAAATCTATTATGACGATTTTCTGAATGAGTTATGAACTGGCATAAAACTGGATTTCCATACGATAATCACTTAACAAATAATATTTATCAAAACTGTTACTCGACGCAGAAAACATTCATTATAAGAACATAAATCAACAATCTTTTTGCAAAGAATTCTTGATTGAATGGAATGCATTTTTTTAAAATCAGATTCAAGCTTTTTTAATTAATTTTTTTTAAAAAGTAGATCAATGCTACTGCATACGGTGTGCATTACAATAATCCTTTCATCAAGATAGAAAGAAACAATTTTTCTCAATAGTTAATCAGTTAATACTGTTTCATCACAATTGTAACAATCCGTTTTATGATATCAGACGAAGGATAGAAGAAGGTAATGAAGGTACTGTTTCAAAAATCGTGAACTAATGAATCAATATATTGATTTATATGAACAAATTAACAATTAATGCGAAGATGCAACAGACGAGAGTCCAAAACTGCTCTCTTCACAAATTTTTTATACAAATTTTGTATAAGTACATCAGTTGAATAAAAATGTAGTAATGACAAACCATGCGGCTAGTAATAACAAGGTCTCCGTGCGATTGTGAAGCGATAAGTGACAGTGGCAGTTTTGTTTACATTCATCTACCTTACTATTATCAACTCGGTGGTGTGGAATCCACCTAAAACTGTAGATACACTATGTTTTCCATATCATAGCTCATCTGAGATATGGAATTACCTGAAAGCGTGCATGCGGTAAGAGTAACTCAAAAAATAATAGTGGAAAAGTATCTCCCGAAACGTTTAGGATTCAAGGCCTATAAAGTTGATGATTCGTTGACTTTCCTCGCCTCTGTTAAACGCCTCTAAGTGGAAGAAGCGACGAACTGGAATCTGGAAGTATATTCTGAGAAAAGAAACTAAATTCCCCCGCGCAGAGTATCAAACACACTTGGAAACCGGTTGGCAACCAGTCTTGATGATCATTATCCAGCCAGCATCAAAGTAAGTTAGGGACCATGGACCATCTCCCGCACTCTCAACAAGTGAGCATGCATAGTTCTGTTCAGGTGAAAGAACTATCGAAATTGCTACAGTTTTGGGAAGCAAGGTAAAAAAGTGTATGACTTTTTACTTGAACCAAACAATCTCTTTGAAAGCAAAGTGTAGCAGTTAAATCAATGAATTTCCGAAAAAATCACCAAATCATTTCACTCAATTAGAGGCTATGGGTTTTCTCTATTTTGTACCTGTTTAAAAATTATATAACAGTTGATTAAAAAATACTTTGATCAGTTAATACTGTTTCATAACAATAATAGAGAATCCGCTTTATTACATTAGTTCTTCTACATTATAGTGCCATAAGCATAAGGTATTAAAAGGTTGACTTTCATAAACAAGGTGGCACCATAAACAAGACAGAACCAACTTACTCAATGACCAAACACAGTTCAAATCCAACGCAATTTTCAACTACAGTATATAATGGCCGCTCATCCTAACCTCAACAAAACATGACCCCTGGTTGACGAAGCTTCTCTTTAGAAGTGAAATGCATTCCTCCAGTATCTTCAATAAAAGTGAGTGAAACTCATATATTTAATTAAATACAGTGTGTTTTGATATTAGATTGTTCATAAATATTTCGTCATGGAAAACATCACAGAAAAGGTATTCCCTCGTAAAGTATAAAAAATCAATATCAAAATCCTTAAATAAAATGATATTTCTGTATCAATTTTGTACTTTTTTCTCTACGAACTTCCATTCTGTCGGTGCTCGATATCGTCGCATCTTAACAATGATTTTGGTAAAATTTCTACAGGACTCAATGGGTTTATTCTGAGAATTCCAAATAGCTAAATTTTGTAAACGTGTTGAAGTATTAACGTCCACGCTCTATTTGCCGATACATTTTACAATTTGTAAAAAACTACACTACATTTCAAATAACCATTCTCACCAATAGCGGCGATAGGGTGCAATATAAGTTGATACAAAAGGGGCTTCCACAAAGTAATAGTAAACGTAAACATGAAATATTCTCCAAGAAGAGTAGCAAAGGAAGGAAATTTCGTGTCCAACTCGATTATGAGTCAGAAGATTAAGCCTCGTTCTAATAGCATATAATAATGTTACGCATCGCCCCTCAACACGCAAATACTATCCGCTCTTTTCTATTTCCAACCCAATGCTGAGTGATCTTAAAACTACTCTTGACGAAACTGCTCAAGAATTTATATGTCTTATACTATTTTACGTATAATGGAAGCAAATAATTCTGTTTCACAAGTTAAATAAGGTACCGGTGCCCAAGTTGGACCTGATTTATATAATGAAGGGTCACAGGGCCCCCCCAAATTAGAAATAAATTTTGTACAACAATTTTTTTTCACACGCACAAATATTGTGTTGTCAATTATTGAATTAGCTTGAACCCTCTGAAAATTATAATATTTCAAGAAACTAGTGACTTTAATCTTTGAATTTGTCAAATTATCTACTAAACTATACTTGAACAAGTAAGCCAAACTTGCTATTCTTGGCCTTGGTCCCCTTCCATTCACTTTTCAAATATCGTACTTCCATATAAATTAATATGCTATCGAGTTTAGACAAACACAAGGGAAGTGATAGCCGAATGCCGTAGCAGGTATCTGTTCAGAGATAAGCTACGAAACTCCTAGGCCATCTTTGTAAGGGTGACCTATTGAATTGGCCAGCAAAAAAAACTCTGTTGTAAAATCATTACCCAGTGGTTCGGAACCCACCTAGAACTGTAGGTCCAACTCATCAATTACCATCATCCAATTCATTACCCACGCACAGGTCTCAAACCTATGCGGGCTTCATCCTCCGAAAAAAATTAATAGTGGCCACACTAAGCATAGGAAAGCATGTCAATTTGCAATTTGGTTTATAATAAGAAACACGCGTTTTTATTATTGTGAACTAAACAAATTCTGTCCACCGCCCATTTCAAGCTCTAAAATATTATAATGAATAATAAAACGAAATTGTCACATTTATTGAAAATATATGTGTTTGTGACAGTTACGTCTTATTATTCATTATGGATATCTTCCACAATATCACCTTCACCACTACAAAGAAAGTAAAATATTATAGCCGATCAATGATAACAAATAATGATAGAAAAAGTAGATTGCGATTATAATATTGTCCAGACAAAATATCAAACAAATAGATGTATAGTAAATGGAAAAAATAGCGAATAGTGCTATTTAAGCACCGTCACATCTACAGTAAAACTTTTGACACCAACCCACTCCTCCCCCCACCATGGATAATATTGGGTTTCATTATAGATACACGTAAAATTGTACACTGTTATGTATGATTGTAAATTTCCACAATCTTCAAGTTTTTTTGCAGGTCTGAACTAGATGTCATATTTTTGTATAGCTAACTCCTTATTTTTTCTCTTAATCGACTTCAATCTAAGGACACGAATGCAATCGGTATAGAGTGAGCTCACTGAATCCTTATTCCTCCAAAAATAATAAATAGAACTTCAGGAACCTCACAGTCCTGTGGTTATTTTGCCTACATTGATTGATCTTGTTGAAAGAGGGATTCTTTCAATAAAGAATTTCAATTTTATATGATGGATTTTCTATGAATGATGGATAACACCATTCGAAATTTTCGCTAATTTAAATAATGTATTATGTATTTAATTTGATCAAGCGGCAGTTTTGATTATAATTTATAACTAGCATAAAGAGTAAAATCGAAAACTAGTAATTTTGCATTGAAAAGACTCGGTTTCCAACTACACGTGTGAATGGATAGCGGACAGTCGGAAAAGGGCCAGAATACACTACAATTATTGCTTTTGATATAGGTTTCTGTACCAAAAGCATAAATTTTACTGTATTTCTATCTTGTCCATTATTTATTCCGAATGTGCGTGCTGGAAACCGAGGCTTTAACGGACACAGACCTTCTGACTTTGTTCTGACTTTTGAGAATCGATCTGTTTTCAACAGGTTGCTCCAGCTCGAGTATGTAAGGAGAGAACTGAGTAGTGTTTGTTATAAATCAAGTTTGTACTCATAATATGGAGGATTGATTATGGTGCATTTTTGGGAATAAAGTGAGTAAAGTAAATTCGTATGGCTTTTCGTGGTGGGGAGACCCTTATGGGTACAATAAGTAGTTCCACCTCGCCGGTTTTTTTTTTTTAACGACTGCTTTTTTTATATGCAACCGGGACCGACGGCTTAACGTGTCCTCCGAAACACGGAGTCGAATAAAGTGAGTCATTGAATAGTATTCTATTGAGTTGGCTTTCATGACTCATGACACATGGATTATGGATACGATTGGTCATTAATATTTATAAAACTATGTGAAAAGAGGTGTGATAAGTTTATAGTTGACATTGGCACTAAGATTTACCAATTTCTATCAGACCAAGAGCTATAGAATAGAAAATAGGTTGAATGATAATGAAGTCATCAATCTATACAGTAAGCCCACTTAGATTGGTTCTCCTCCAAACTTGATTTGAATATAAATTTGAACCTGTAAATATTTTACCGTAGCCTACTCCTGTTTTCGGGCAAAAGTTTCAGGGATGTCTATTTTGTCATTCGAGATTTTTAGAAAATTAAAATTCTCTTGATTTCATCAGTACATCGAATCTTTTTCACACACCAGCATAAATATAACAGTTCCCCTAGTTTTATATTGTCCAAAATAGAGAACCGTTACCTTGATTAAGGACTATGGATTCATAAACAACAATTGAAAATAATTATTTGTATATTATCTATTTTATTGAATGGATTGCCTTCAATTAAGTATGTTATTGCTTTCAATTATTTATGTTATCCCCACTCTGGGTCAGAAGCGAACCCAAAATTTTCTCGAGGGAGGGGGGGATTCAAACTAAAAACAAAGTTTTTCAACTTTCATAGGAGACACACATCCAGGGGGGAGGGACATCTCCATATTCCTCTCGGTCCGCGCCTGCTCTAAATACTAATTGTGTTTATTTTATTATCTTTTTAGCACTTGAATTTTACAATATATTACAATTAGTGAGTAAATTTTTACGATATAAAAAATAAAAAGCAATGGGAAGCATCATCAACTTCAACTACTTTCACTCACCTTTTCATACAAATATTTTCAGACAATCAATGCACAGAATAACAAAAATGGGACCAAAAATCTCTTGAATAATAGATGGGAGAACTGGCACGTTCGAAGCACTGGCACTCACCTAGTTGACACAACACTCACCTGAAAGAAGCCGAAGTTCTTTTCGCATGTGCCTCTATCAACAGCCAGCAGTGATGTAAACGAAACTTCGATTCAAAACCTAAATATCCCCGCCGACAAGTTAATTCCCTCCCCCAAAATGCAGCAAACTCCTGGACGAGGCGAAGACGTAAAAAAGTACTTCTAAAGTGCCTTCTAAACGTCTTTGGGACAAGGCTTCGGGTTATTAATGTCCATAAAATATATCAGTAGTAAGGAGAGGAGTAGTAACGTCTGGAGGGGAATAACCTATGATGTAGCGGGGGGTAGGGTCTAGGTACTATATTTATAGCACTCTACTGGAGAAGGAGTCCTCTGATAGTATGAAGACAATTACATTACTATTAGTTTAATAGTAATACATTAATTAGTAATAGTAAGATAGATTGAAACTATTTTCACAAAAAAGGGATTCGCGGAACTCCCTCAACTTCAACAGTCTAATAATTGTTTCATTCGAACATTGTATCATTCATTCTATCACTGAAACATCATCATTTTCCAATATCATCAGTTGAAGATTAAAATTACCTAGCAAATGAGAGCAATTATTTTTTAGCAAGATTTGAGTTTGTCATTTAAATTAAGTAATGCTCAAAAACGTTGTTAATTCATGCAATAAATTTTCCAAGAGCTGATGATCTTTAATTCTATCCGGTTGAGAGCAATTTAACTGAAATGAAAATGTTAATGAAATGAAAATGCAAAGTAATTTTGTATTCATATCAAATGATAAAAACTTACCAATTTGCAAAACATTCTTCTTCTGTAAGAATATTGAACTGATAAATGGAAGTTGTAAAAGTGTAGCGCAGTTCGTTGGACCGTCTACTCTCATTGGCTGCTACTCCAGCGGTTGTGGGTTCGATTCTCATTCCAGTATGGCATTCTTGTATCACCATTCACCTCTTCATCAATGCACAAGTCTCAAGTTCATGTGATATCATCGGTAAAAAAATAAAGAATGAATAAGTATTAATGTTTTGATTTATTTTTAGAGAAATGTGAGAACTTGAATGTTAAGTCTTAATTGAAATATCCTAAGAAATTCAATAGTATTATAGGTTTTGAAATTACACAATAGAGATTGATAATAATATCAAAACGCCTTTTTCATTCTTGTTGAATCTAAGTCAATATGACCAGATGACAGGCATGAGACATCCATATACTTTGATCACTACTTTTGCATAAGAATAAACATTTATTTCAACAAGTAGCCCTATCCATGCGCAAAAAATAGAGAATCTTGACAATGAAAATTTAACTTTCTATGACTCGTGGTTCAATACTATTGTTTTGGTTATTGTTTACTTGAAGTTTCAAATTAGAAAAACTATCAATGTGAATTTACCAATACAAGAACCCTTCATTATATTGCACTTCCGTCCGTTCAATTTTTGATTTTGCATTTGTCCAAAATTTGAATTTTTGTTTTTCGGGACAAAAATGTGAAAGGTGGAGGCGTTATGTGTTTCAACTTTGACAGATTTGTTTCTACTTTCTAGCAGATTTGACAACTAATGAGGTCGGGCTCCCCATAAACTTTAAAACAATTAGAGTGCTGATTGACAATTTTTCCAAGCTTGCATTGAAATGCTGTCAATAGATGCTCTTAGTCATCTCTAGCTACGTGTTTTATCAGCATCGAGTAGTGTGTAATACGTTGGAAATCGTGTGTTGAAGAATTTATTTTTAAAAACGGTATTTTCAACTTACGTAAAGTAGGCTACTCATCTATATCTAGTCGGTGTCTCAGACCCAAAAAAAACCCTCAGTTCGAATATTGGTCAAACTTCACCATAATTTAGATATAGCTTGGGGATAATAACTTGGCTTGGCGACTAATCTATTAAACTATACTTTATTTATAGAACAATTATTTTAAGAAAAATAAGAGCAATAAAATTTTTAATTTGTAGTTTTAAGGACATGTCAAAAGGTATGCTAACGTACTACACAAGTATTGGAGTTTTCGAAAAATAAATTGTTTGATTTTCTAAAATATTCTTGGTTTAACGACTATCAAGCTACTGAAATGTTACCTTTTGCTATGAGATAACTACTTTCATCGATTATTTTGTGACATATGAGTGCTAACATATTTGAAACCAACCTTTTTCCTGATCTATTTAGATTCCAGAAGATAAAATAATAATCAACTTGAGTTATTGACTATTCAAAAAAGCACAAATTGAACCTCTCAACACATATTATTGAACGTTCAGAAAACTTCTTTCTTGCTTATCAGCCTTGGAATGATGATGTTTCAATATGGAATGAGCACACTAATGGTCCTACTCTTTACTTATTGTAAATCCATTAGTTTAAAAAAAATAATAATATTTGCGAAAGTGGATTTTTTCATTCCTATCAAACATTTTCATGCTACTTTGGAGAAAAATTCTGAGACGAATAAGCCTATTTCTGAATTCAATGATGTGCGTAGATGATGCACAATGATGATTCAATGATGTATTAACGACCGTAGATGAGCCTATGAGAGGGATATTAGCAATGATGTGATGCCTCGGTTATTATTATTATTATTATTATTATTATTATTATCCATCTTATTTCACTAGACAAGAAAATTTTTCCTATCATGATTATTTATATTTGTAGTTTTAGGCATTGAGCTCAAACTAAATATTTTCAGTTCAAAAACCGTTCAGTTCAAATTGATGAAGCTATAAAACAGTAATTGACTATTAAACTGACATATTATATGTTAATGCGTATGCATTTACATATTATTTTAATGCGTATGCATTTACTTAGCTATTAAGCATAGCTTAATGTTAGAAAGGTAACAAGTTTGTATTCATTGAGTTTTTATCATGTTTATAATGTGTGAAAATAAGAAGAGCCAAGCTTGACTCTCCTGAAAAAATATTTACATATTGAAAAAAGTTGTCTTTTTAGCTTCATAATCTGCAGTTTGGATCATGGTATAAATTTGGCAGTGGTATAAATTCATTGATATTCTTATAATATTAAGTTTTATATCAACAATATTGATACTTTCAACTATGAACAACATAAATTTTCCATAAATTATGAAAAATCAATTTTGAAACAGTAGAGCTCCAATAATCCAAATTGGGAATTGGTTGGGAGGTTGGGTTTGGATGCTTGGATACAGTTAAGGTGCAAAGCAAAAACGATATTATATGTATGTACATAAAAAAAACTGAATTTTACCCGTAAGGGTCTCCCCACCACGAAAAGCCATACGAATTTACTTTTTACTGATTATGGATACAAACAACAGAAAATAAGTGGCATTACAGTTTCAAAAATGAAGAAATGTAAAAATGAACACAAAGTACACATACTTTTGACAAAACTCAGCACCTTTTTATTTGCAACAAGATCGGTTCAGATGATTAGGAATTAGAATGATTGCGGTTTGGATAATAATTGGAATCCTACTGTCCTCGTTTGGTCTACATCTTTTGTATTGATAGCTACATAAAACTAGATTCATTGAATTCATAAATTACTTTCAGGTGAATCAATGAATCATATTTGTAAGGAAATGCTAATTGGATATCTTCCACAATATTACCTTCACCACTACAAAGAAAAATATTAATATCCTTCAACCTCGACAATACAACGACTTCTGCGATACTGTGATCTAAGTGAGCATGATCTTAAACGCTGCATTCAACAAACAATCAACCATCAACTACATCAGGAATATCTCCTATATTGATCATATTGGGTGGTGTGAATAAAGTTGAGTCTGTTGAGTAACTCATATTTTTGCCTCGGCGCTTGGATTCATGATATTTCAGATGTGAATAAAAATTTATTTAATCACAGCTGTTTCTCACGCCTACCGTTCGGACTCCCATTGACCAAAACCTGTGATATTTTGGTTGCAGACCAAAACCACTGATATTTTGGTTTTAGACCACTCCTGCCATGGTACTAAGCTCTGCTCCTGTTATGCCAAGTTCTTTCTATCTGAATACTGGAGTCATCACAAAAAGTAGTCCTTGTCGAAGTTTTGAGAAGGGATTACAGCAATAGGTGAACGTTTAGTATTTTATTTTGTTACTTGGTATTTATTGTTGTATTCGACAAGTATATCTATTATTTATAATTGTATATTGATGGAGAATGGAATGGAATTGGTTCTTTTAAAGCAGACCCAATTTGTTTATGAAAAGTTTAAACAATAACGCAATAATTGATAAAGCAAGTCTAAATCTACTCAATTTGCCATATTTTTGACAAAAATATTCATTATTCATTACAAAATGATCATGATATTTATAGCATAATCAATAGAAAATATTTCCTTTTGAAAATACAAACCACTCTATAATTTAGAATGAATGAAAACTCATATACTTGCGTCGTCCATTGTTAGTTGTTAGTCAACAAATATCACTTTTTATTTTGCATTATAATTTTTCAAATTTTGATTGGACGGGGAGGGGAAAGTGGTAGTATCGGTAGACCAATAACATAATTTGTGAAATACAAGTCATCTTAAACCTAGTAACTTATTGGTGAGAAATTGTCTAATACAGCAATTTAAAATGTGATTTTAGGTAAGATACTCACACTCATGCAAATCTTCCACCAACCCATATTTCGTGAATGTTTGGTAAAAGCCTATATATTTTTTCTTCATTGTTGACCAATTTCATTTTCAGCATGGCAAATTCACTGTCGTGGACGTATCTTTTGACAAACTGGAGAATTGAGAAAAAAGGAAGATAAATGCATTTGTAATCAACATGAGCAATACAGTATCTGAAAAAGAATCAGGTAAGCAAAGTTACTAACAGGAACTTGTACGCTTTTGGAATAAATTGAACCATTTACTGAAAATAGAGAGCAAATTACTCAATTTCTAATAACAATATAGTATACATTTAAAGAAATTTATAGAACTATTGAATAAAAGAGTAAGTTAATGGATCGGTGAAAAGCAATCCTTATGAACCTTACCAAAAGTGGCATGGCAAGGGGGGCGGACCGCCCCGGGTGACAACCCAAGGGGGTGACAAAAAGCAGATTCAATAAGGCTTTAAAAGGTATTGAATGTTTTTTCAATAGATCTTTTTTAAATAAATAGTAGAGAAAAAATTATTCTGGTTTGGGGTGACATGACAGGCGACTGAGTTGAGTGCGATTGAGTAGAGGAGAGAAATTTATTCAAATGCAGTTTAGTTTTAAATGCAGGAATAATGGAATTTAGAGAGAAAATGTGAATTATAAATCATGACACAGTTTGGAGGAGCCCTGTAACACGTTCAAATAACACAGATACCTCTTCTATAGCTAATAGAGGGGGCGACCAGGAGCAGTGAGTGTCGAAATGTGTGAAACAGGGGTTAGGCTATACTTATCAGCTAAATTTATTTTCATTATTTGAAGAAATTTGTTCTGTTCTACAACTGCCACTGCCATTCACCCTCAGAGAATCAGTGAATTTTTTGATGCAGGAGCAGGTGTCAGGAGCAGTGGCGCACCCAGGGGGGGGGGGGCTTAGGGAGCTTAAGCCCCCCCAAGAACCCGAGCTCCTTAAAAAATTGTTAATAATTTTCAAGAAAATTTACTATAGAGAGTATGTGCTGCAGGCTGATTAGTGTTGGTACATGTCATTTATTCACACTTTTTAAGTAGAATAATGTTCAGAACCAGAGTGGCTTGACATGGGGGTTTTTGGGGCTCAAGCCTTGCCCTCAGGTCCTGAAATCCTTATCAAAATGTTGATAATTTTCAAGCGAATTGACTGTGTAATATGCACTCTAGGCTGTACATTTAAAACTTGTTTAAATCGGATGACAATTAACAATATCGTTATACTATTAACAGGAATACTATGAGTGACTACCATAGGTGGAAATAGAGTTTGTAGTCTTGCAGAATTAAATTTGACTAGGTGGCTGGGTAAAGATAATAAAAATAATTCGTTTCACTCATATCAATATGACATTCATTTAACCAATAAGTACAGGACCTCTAGCCTCCTAAACCTGTAATACATTTAACGGTATTAATGTAATTCCTTTCGGAAGGTGGAGCCGAGATAATTCTGAGACCTGTGCGTGGGCCCACAGTTTTTGGTGAGTTCCGAATCATCGGCAAGTGATTTTATAGCTAAGAAAACTTTTTTTTTTTTGGTGGCTGATCCATTTGGTCACCCTTACCTTAGGAATTTGCAGCTTGCCTTATGTGACTGAACAGGTACGGTACCTGTTACGGCTCGCGGCTAACAATTTCCTAAAAAAGGTTTACAGGTTCCTTGGCAGACGGCCTTAGGGCCATTGCTGTATAAATTGCTTTCATATATTATTTTTCTGTAAAATTTGCAAGTGATAAAATAAAGATTTATTATTATTATTAAAAAGGTTTACAGGTTTTTGCGAAAAAAATTCAATAAGATTGCATATTCCTTATTCTTATTCTTTATTCCTTCGTAAACGCTTCAATACAGAAATAAATATAGCAGAAGAGTGAAGCTATCTTTTTCAATAAGAGATCAATAAATTAGTACTCATTCCGAAAACTATAGGCTTCTAGAGTGCTCATTTAGGTGGTAAATTGAATACATTTGATGAGAAATGAACTGAAAACCCAAATGAAACATTAACTACCGTGATTATTGAGTAATCCTATGAAATACACAAAAAAGGCCAAAAGAAGGCATTTTTAATATTGAAATGTATGAGCAATTAATTGTGAATAAAGCACCCAGAACTTACAAAACCATAATTTAAATTTGATAAAAAGACTAGCAAGTGGAAAGCATATGTGCAAAATCAGTATGCTTTGACTCAATGAAACTCTATAAACTTTGGGACCGTTCTTGACTATTGAGTACATTCATATTTCATTTCAAAAAATGATTTGGCAAGTTTTGAAGGAGAAATTGAACAAAATTTTTGGTTCGTTGGCAATTGAATTGGTTAACCATTAGGACGACGTAAAATAACGTGTTTTTATGATCATTTTGTGAGTTTTTGTAAAGTATCCCAACAATTTAAAGATTTCGTCATCTCAATTCGCTTTAGGACTGGAGTTTTTCGTTCTTTTTATTACCAACGCAAAAGTCTCAGAATGGTGTAGACATAAACATTTATAATAGTAGATGTAGCACGTTTCAGATAATTTTACATTATTCAATTTAATTCACACCATCTATATGAAGACCTTAGTCATTTCTGAATGGATGCTGGAATAGCAGTAATCTTTCGCCCTCTTTATTTCTGTAACAAAGCGTTCCGGACCTACATTGATTCTAATTTTTTTAACCTCATGAGAAGTTGATTAAGCAGTCTGGCAGAATCATGTTGAATTCCTGAAACACTGTACAAAAAATACTCATGATGGACACATTTTGTTTCCCCATAGCTACTCTAATACTAATACTCTTTAAAAAGTCAAGTAATGAATCCCCGCCCCTCAATAAACTTTATCGGGCAACAATCTTGCAAAAAGTCGTCTGAAAAATCCCAATTTAAACCCCCCTCCCCTCCTCTCCAAAATTTTCCCAGGTAGGACGGGTAAGCCCCCCAAACCAAAAGTCTGGGTGCGCCCCTGGTCAGGAGCATCCTCGGGTGCGGACATCCTCCATTAGCAATGACTCAATTACTTAATAGAATTTGATCTATAATATGGGTAGAAATACTGAAATAAAGGGTTTACATGAATGGTATATGGATTTTTGGATGAGAGCTAATACTTTTTGGGTCGGCTAATAGCCTATAGAGATATATATGGGTTAAAATAATGTAAGAGGATTTATGCAAAAAAAGCTCAAAATGCTATTTTAGAGGGAGTATTTTCAATTTTTCCAGGAGATGACCTCTCATTCAAACAAGAGAGTCATATATCTCGTAAAAATTGTGAAAAGACATCTTAATATTGTTACGAAAGCAAACAAGCAGTTACTCACGCAGTTGTTCTACGTAGGTCATTCCATTCATGGTCGTACATGACTGACATCCGATCTTCACTCTCTCTTGCTCTTCACATGTCTTTGTCACCCTTATTCTTCAAGTCTGCAACTCTCTCACTCATTTAAATTTCTCGAGATTTCTACATTCTTCCTGAACAATCGAGATCTATATTCCAAGCACTCTTGAAGATTCTCGAAGCGTCTAGTTGCCTCCAATTCTTGGAATTATACAACTACAACAGCTTTATAAAGGAGTCCACGTGAACCAGTGAGTTTAGTTTTACAAACCCGTGTGACAGATTGTATTACAAATCTCAGGAGAGAGACAATCCAGTGCCAGTGGAGTAAACAGTGCTTTATTCAGTCTTTAGACAGTGTCAAGTGCAGAGACAAGTGTTTACTGTTTATGCAGCTTACTAATACTTTAAAGACATTGTGTTAAGTGATATTATTTGGGACTGTCAAATAACGAATTGGACTGTGTTTTTGTAAGTGATAGTTGCTCTTTTTATAATTTCTTTCTGCATTATTGCACAGTTTATTGGACTCTTGTTTCTTTTATTATTGATCAGCCTGTAATTAATTATTCATTTGTACAGTTTATTGGATTCTTGTTTCTTTTATTATTGATCAGCCTGTAATTACTTATTCATTAATTCTTGTAAATAATTACTGAAAATAAGTATTAGCTTGTCATTTGATGATTTGTTTTTATTTAATTAATTGAACTTACAATTAATTTGTGTAAATAGACTAATTTGTGTAAATAAAGTGCAAGTGTGAACTTTAGTGTTGCCAGCCTTATTTTAGACATTAGAACCCGTAACAATATATTAACTTATTGGCCTAATGTGAAGGTAGATGACAGAGTTTAGTAGTGAAAGTTATAAAAATGATTAGATTGATTCATAAAAAGCAATTAATAAAGTAATGTGATTGGATTTCAAAACACAATATTATTTCAGTAAAAATATAATATTTATCAAGTAACAAATTTGTTAGAATAGATTTCAGTGGTAGGTTTTGTAGGTGCTTATTTTTACTAATATTGGAATATGACGTTTACAATGAGTCTGTAGTCAAGAAAGTGAGGTGCTCCCAGGGGTTGGACCCAAACATTTGCCATAACTTACATTGAGTCACTCAATTCTCAAGCACTAAAGAAACAATTGAATTTTTCTACCAAAGATTATGGTGTAAGATGAATGAGTTTGTGTCAAGGCCCTTGAGAGGATAATTTTCTATTTTTCTCCGGGATGGAAACCCCCGGACCCCCCTTCTATTATCTATATTCTTTTATTTGAAGTGTTACAGGGCTCCTTCAAATTGTGTCATGATTTATAATTCACATTTTTCCTCAAAATTTCAATAATAGAATCCCAAGTACCATCCCCAAAGTGAACCAGCTAATGATTTAATGGAGTACTCAACTGAATCATATGCTGTTCAAGCAAGCTATTTCAATATTTTCAATTAGCATGCCCATATTCTGAATAGTTGCAATATGCATCACAAAAATAGCTTAAAATATTGCTTCAAAAGACCCAAAAATAAAAGTTTTTCTGGAGTGACGCCGCTGGAGCCCCAAATTATGAACATCTACATCAAAAAAATATAATTCTATCATGAGTGGTATGAAATAAGAATCTGCTATGAATAAGGTGTAGTTTGTTAACTGTGTGTGAGTGGTTGAGTGGAGGAGGGGATGACAAGTTGAAATATCGCCCCGGGTGACAAAAGACCTAGCTACGCCACTGCTTATCAATCTAAATCAAAATCATAGGAGTAATTCGCGCTACGTTCAAGAGTAAAATAAGTAACTTAAATGATGATGAATTTATTTCAAGAGACATAATTTACATCATTTTCAACTCTACCACAAAAGTTGGATTGATAAACCTGTACCTTTCGATCCTCAAACAAGCAATAGTGACTAACCTATTATCTCATGATTTTGTGTAGGTAAACAATCAAGATTTGTTTAGCCATCTGATAATAGAAATTTAATTAGCTTTTGGGTGCATTCTACGGTAACAGTAGAAATTATTGCTATTCTAATCGAAAATCTGGAACCGGAATGAACATGATTCTGAATACTGAGTTAGCCTTCATTGTAATGTATCGAATTCAAATAGACACAGAATATTAAGCAAGGAAACTGAATCAAGATTGTATTTGAACTGGAAATCAAATTTTAATAGAGACTTACCCGCCCAATAAATTAGAAAATAGCACACAAACCTACTTAAAAGCTAGGCAAAATAGTTTCACGCACACATGCAGATTAGTGCAGACAAGTAGATCGGCAGACGACTACTTGTAACTTTACGATCACAGCGCTCTCTACGTCAGCGCTGTTCCATGCTCATGATGGCATTTCAATAATGACCCGGTAAATTTGAATCCTGATTACAATTTTTGTTGTCTCAAGACAGTCGTAGTAAAAAGGTTTTCTTGATAATAAAGTAAACATTGACAACAACTCAAATAAATCTATAGAATATCCCAAATGCACAATGCACAATGCACAATAGTCCTCTTTAGTTTCTAACAAATTATGGAATTATCAAGCTAATTCAATCACTTAACCTTCATTATATTATTAAGCGAGACAAGGTCAACACATAGAAAAAATTATCAGAGTATCCTATCATTTTTATTTCTAATGAATAATTTGACGAAATTGTCAAAACCACATTTATAAAAAAATATTGAGAAACAAGTTTCAGTTGTTAAAACATTGCTTTCAAAAGACCCAAAAATAAAAGGCTGGAGCCCCAAATTATGAACATCACATAAAAAATTATAATTCTATCATGAGTGGTATGAAATAAGAATCAGCTATGAATAAGGTGTAGTTTGTTAACTGTGTGTGAGTGATTGAGTGGAGGAGGGGATGACAAGTTGAAATATCGCCCCGGGTGACAAAAGACCTATAGCTACGCCACTGCGTATATGCCACCTGCATAAGAATCACATGCTCCATCTCAATCAAACTCCTGTTGAGTTTGATTTTGAGATTGATTATGGTATAACAACCAAAACTAGTTTCTCAATATTTTTTAATAAATGTGGTTGTGACAATTTCGTCTAATTATTCATTATGGATACCTTCCACAATATCACCTTCACCACTTTAAAGAAAGTTTATTACTAATATTGAAAAAGAGTTCTCCGTGTCTAAAATAGGTCATTTAATTATCCAGTTTCATAAACCTGTTATGTAGAATAAAAACACTTTTAAGTGGAAATTAACTCACGTTATGGCGTGACGGCCGTTTAACTCTGTTGTCAATAGCATCGTCAGACGACCCACAGTACACTGATTTAAGGCATGAGTTTGAGGGTTATGGATGTTGTAAGGGTGAAGGGGTGGGGGTATGAGTAGGCGGGAGGTTTGAAATTGGGATTATTTTGTCAAAGAGGGTATGTGAGAAGAAGTTAAGTTGATCATAAGAATCACATGCTCCATCGGCTAACAAACATTCCTATGTCATAAGAAGATTACAACAAAGAATTGAATACTATAAAATACATAGCACAACAGAATGGTTACAAACACACACTAATAGACAAACTACTGCACAGAATAACAACAAAACCAATCACTCACACCAGCAACAAACAGGATGACAACCCCTGATGTACATTCATCACACTTACATACCTCAACAACAAAACTCACAAAATAGCAGCATCATTCAGGAAACTCAAGAAATATAAAATAGCTTACAGAACAACTAACTCACTCAAAAAATACCTGCATTCTCAGACAACACCTCAAAACAAGTACAACAGATCTGGAATTTACAAATTGAAATGCAATGACTGCAACAATTTCTATATAGGACAAACTGGCAGGACATTCACCACTAGATAAAAAAAAACACACACAAGAGCCATCTCACACCCAAACACACATTCCACTTTTGCTGAACGCATTATTTCAACAGGCCACAGTTATACAGACATTGACACTAATTTAGACACACTACACTTCACTCACAAAAGCCAGAAACTCAATGTTTTAGAACAATATGAGATTTACAAATACGCAAAGCAGCAACCTGACAACATTTTAAATGATCAACTTAACTTCTTCTCACATACCCTCTTTGACAAAATAATCCCAATTTCAAACCTCCCGCCTACTCATACCCCCACCCCTTCACCCTTCCAACATCCATAACCCTCAAACTCATGCCTTAAATCAGTGTACTGTGAGTCGTCTGACGATGCTCTTGAAAACAGAGTGAAACGGCCGTCACGCCATAACGTGAGTTAATTTCCATTTAAAAGTGTTTTTTAAGTTTTTATTACATATTAGTGGAAACAAGATGGTTCTCCAACATCACTGTTATCAACTATGTAGGTTTACTTAATAAATAGAAAAATAACTCAAACTAAAACAGTTGATAATAATACTGTTGAAAAACGATCACAGATATAAATTATAATCCTCTAATTATTTACTTGTTAATTATTCTGGGGGAAACAAGACTCATAATTGGTGAGAGGAATGTTTCCTGATTCAACCCCATAAATAATTATCTTTATCAATTTTTAATAATTCTATCTGTCATTATTTCCATCACTGGTACACTAAATTGAGGTGAGAAAATAAAAGTGCAGGTGCATCTGAATATTTACTTGTAAATAATTGTTCCTTTACAAATACAAAAATAACATACAAATCAACAAAGCAGTACAATAATTTATTGAATTATTTGGAATTAAAAATGATTTAGTTTCATGTATCTGACAATTTCACCAACTGATAAATATACAGAAACAGAATAATTTATTGATTTCGAATTCCTCAAAGTGCTATTAATTCATACTGAAGACTTCCACAATGGCAATGACTGATATTTCCCGGCGGTGACTGATATTTTTGTACAGTAGCGTTCATCAATTTCCATCAGCTATTCAATGCTGATGTCAATATCCGCCAATGCAGAAGTCTTCAGTATGAATTTCATTTTTTGAGGAAACATGCATCTCGAGGTTAAAAACCTGTGAGAGTTGGCAATACAAAATTATTCAAGTTAGCGCTCAGTGGAAAATGGTCATGATAATTATTGAGTATGAGATGAATGTCATCTAATGCAATCTTATAATTGTTCTATAAAACTGCAGTATTATCTATCATTGGTTATTATTATCTATTACTGGTCTATATTTTGTTTAGACAAAATGAGCATAGATGTCCAACAGCATCACTTGATCACTTTTACTTGGTTATTATTCTGGGAAGAGCAACTTACTTGTTGAGACAACGCTTAGAAAATTTTTCCTTATATTTATTTATGTATCAGTATAAACGTTCTCAAAGCGTACAGACAAGAAAGAAAAAAAATATTTTTGGATTTTTAATCTCAGCAATGAAAACAGTCACTGAAAGAAAAAATCTTGTCTACAAGCAAGAGCACGTGCCTCAATATACAAAACAGTTAGAATGGTAATACAACTTTAAAAAATTAATTATTTCGTATTTGAAAAGTATATATGTGGATCAAGAAAAATATGATGTCAAATAATGCCCCGCATTTCCCTTGTTGGAGTTTGAATAATCTTGATAAGAGTGGGATATTGATCACACTTTCTCACCTATTCACCCACAAGGTTTGGTGGAAAGAACCACTGGTATTTATTGAAAAAGGCGTGGATAAGATGCCAAGAAGGAAGAGTGTTCCTTATCTATCCACTCTCAACGTGAGGAATGTATAAAAAATGTTAGATTTAATTTAATAGTGCGAGTGATTGCTGGTTAAAGTTCAGTATTGGCCATAGAACTGACGAATAAAGCACTGTCTTACTTTAAATGCAGGGACAACATTGAACAAAGTATAAGCAGTATGAAATGCAAGACATCCACCAACATTTGATAACAATGAAAAAAAGTAAGTAATTTCAAATATGTCCCTGTTATTTTTGGTTACTAGGGACTGAGTCTTTTCCAACCAAGCCAACTCCAAATTTATATTTGATTAATTAAGACACACGATACACAAAAAATAATACCATTACGTTCGCAAAAAAGTAGGATTTTTCCAATAATTATTGTAATGATCAATAGCTGTCTCTAAAAGGGCCAACTTCAAATAATTTGAACAAAGTTGTTCATTTTTGCTGAATTTTTACTTAACCTGACAGGGCGTAATAATTGAAATTGAGCCATTATATCTGTGTATCCATCTGTGCAATATCTTTTGAAGAAAACTGGAAGTCGTGGAAATAATTATAGGTTTCAATAAACTTATTGAAACCTGTGGCTATTATATAGGTTTGCAGAAATATACGAAAGAAAGGAGTCAAAGGAGTCTATATTTATATAGAAACCCCATTCCAACATTTCAAACTCATTGCTAAACTTCTTAAAACCAATATTTCTAAGGAATACAAATGTTTCTTATGAAAACTCCACATTCTTTTATTTATTTATTCTTTACAAATTACAGGGAAGCATCAGATAGATGGCTATCCTTTTTTTGCTACTAAAAATTTGAAATTTACAAACTTAAAAATGTCAATAACTTACTAAGAAGCATTACACTAATCCGTTTTACTCAATCAACGAAATATATTATTTTCCACAGTCACTGAACTGAATAAAATTTCGTAAATGAAAAATCGTGGATCAATGTTGACAATACTGCGATATTAAGGAGCTTATTTTGCATTTCAATTAATTATGGATGTGGTATGTCGTGCATTTCAGTTAATTGAACGGGTATTTGAAAATGAAGATTTCAAAGTTGAATGAGTCAAAATTTTAAATAATACAAATTGAATAACGGTAGGTTTTTTATTAATTCACAATTTATAATAATTAATCAATTACAATTAGGTCATAGGTTGCAGCTGAAACTGAGCTAACCAAAATTTTATAATAAAGTTAATACATTTTAATAATAATTATTAATCAGGGAGTCGCGCCTGATCTTTTGCACGCAGTCTTCTTTATTATTATGGGCTCTCCCACCATACTATCATTCAGTTTAAGTATAGTTTCATTTTACTGGTCTGAAGGCACCATGTAAATAAAGGAGTCTATATTTACTATATTAGGCTATGTAGTATTTTCCATTTTCAATTTTAGCGTTTTTCACGTTTTCAGAACCATTGTTTATTGCAGCAATAAATTACAGAAAGATTCTTGAATTATTTTAAAGAATAGTATAAGTATTTTTTCTCAAGCGAGAAATACTCTTTAATATAGTACAATGTTTTGTGTTTCCGCTATTTTGTGTTGAATTTTGATTTTTCAGGTACCTCTATGGATTTATATCTAGTTCATAATACAGAGTGTTTCGCACAGAGGTTCTAATACTTTGTGGGCTTGTTGTACTCACTAAAAGAAAAAATAATGAAAAAATTCATAAAAGTTCATGGGTCTGAAATGCTTCATTACAGAGTTGAAGTCAGCAACTAGCTTTACCATCACTTTAATCACTCAGAATTTCTCAGTGCCTTCATTTTACTTGTCATTTGATCAGGTTCAATGTAAAATGAGCAGAATTATTCAATAAAAAATGTTAGAAGTCTGTAACTCAGTAATTTTTTAAAATATTAAACAAAATATGCAAAAATGTTCAAAAACACGTTGTGGATAAGCCACCTGTTGTATCATCGACAAATAAGGACAGAACCAGAGATTGTGATGCATTACCTAGTTTACGGTGGCATGCCAAGCTCACTTCTGTCTATATAAGAACCAACTTTGAAGCCTATTTCACTCACCACCTCATCAGCAAATGGATTTGAAAATTTTCTGGTCGTGGTGGATAAGCTTGGTTATTTGAAGAGGATAAGCTTGGTTAATTGCGCATTGACATGAAGTTTTTCCTATACAAACATGTAGAGAATATAATTTTGAAGAAATAATGTACAGTATCCTAACAGTCAAAAACAAACCTAAATCTCATGAAATAAAGATTTCAATATTAATCAAACCACATAGAAATAGCAAACTGTGAAAATTTATTGTGTTTTTATTCAATAAAAGCCAATTTTATAAAATCTAGGTGTTTTTTTTCCTGTAAGATAATTTGTGATTCTTTCAAAACGAGGATTATTTGTTTTGAGAAACCAAAATGATCGAGGGGTGAATAAAGTGCTTCAGATCCAGAGGATGGGCACATGGAGCATGCAGCAATACAAACGAAAACTATCAAAAATAAATTGTGGTTTTGCTTCTGCAATTTTTAACAGAAGAACTCTTTGAATTCCTGCTTTTTATGTTTCATATGTGATACTTTTGATAATATTTTGCTCAAGGAAACATCGTTTTATATCAATGGGCTAATAATTTTTATTATTCTAGTTCTCGATTTTGTCCGACGATTTTGAACTAAACCGGGACCTTGCACACTTAAAAAAACATTTTATGACAATGATCACCATGGACTGTTACTGGATGCATTTGCTTTTCTTTTCATCATTCTACCCCAAATATTGACTCATAGTTAGCAAACATATTTAAGAAGAAACGTACCAAAAGTCAAGGTTTTGTCTGACTCTTCCATAATTGATAGATTATGTATTTTTGCAATCTTTGAACAGTAAAAACAACATCATCTTTACGGCAGATAAAGTATGGAGATATGCAAGAAAAATATAATAGGAAATCTATTTTTCTCAACTGATTATCCGATCTTAGTAAGAGTTATTGGATCTAGCTGGCAAATTATTATTTTATCAAATCTTCTGAGAAAAGAGTAAAACAATGCAACAGTATTAAATAAGGAGAAATTAAAAACACTTAAGAGTGCAGATTTTATTCTTCTTAAATTAATAGTCTTAAATCTAACATCTTTTTACATATCACTCAAGGTACAGAATGAATTATACTAAGGTATAAAAGAGCTTGTACAGTATTTTTTTTAAATACAATGAACACAAAATAGCATCATTTTATATTAATCATAATCAGCGATGTCCTTCAGTTTTATATACAGACAACAAGAAATTATCATTCCAAAAATTTGTATGACACAAATACCTAAGCCCACTGCCCCAATAATTATGAGATGCTCTTGAAGCTCGCCAGCAAATCTTGTTTGACAGCCCTGTAAACGATAAAAGATTGTTTGATTAAGGGGTTTGTTAAAAATAGCTATATTATTATTATTATTATTATATGAAAGTATTCAACAAATAGATTGAAAAGCTACTTTACAACAAATCAGGAATAATCTGTTTCCAGAAAATAGTTTTTGATTTTCTCATAATAAACACACTGTTATGTTGAGGGTTGCATAGGAATTGCAAACACAGACAATATACTCCAAATCATTGCAGGAGAAAATTGGATTGCATTGTTCACAAACCATTCTCATATCAATGAAAATAATGCATCCATCCACCTCTAAAATGGAGAAGATCCAAACAAAGTAAACTAACTACTACCCACAAAATTAACCCTCGCCTCAACTTATTGATATAGTAATTATGGTAACTAGTGTATAAGATTTCATAATTATTAATCTGACTTGTCTTATACTCCATAACTGGAGTCTCCAAGACGTTATCTACAAAAAAAATAAATACCGTATAACATTAATATACACGGTACTTTGTCAATGAGTAGAAGTTGCAAAAGAAGTTTGACAATCAATAAAAAATATATAGGATTGATTTACATTTGAATAAAAATAGTGTAATTAATTATATTTTTAATGTGATGATAAAATAATAGAAGTAGAATAATATAAATTAAGGTTAAAACAGTCATAATAGTGATTTGATACGGCAATTGGATTTTGAACAGGGCCATATTTTGATAGGAGTTCCAAGGCGGGCTGCAACTCATTATTGTTATAAGACATCTTGAAAATTACAAGGAGTGAAAAAAGATTCAAGCAGTTGTAATCTAAATACAAATCAGTGATGATAAAGTAAGTCGCTTATTTAAGTAACGCATTAGTAGTTCATATGGTTGTGTTGCATAAGAAAGGTTTTATCGCCGTAATTAATCAGGCTGACGAAGCTTCTGTTCAGAAGTGAAATGCATTCCTCAAGCATCTGCAATATATGTGAGTAAAACATTATTTAAAAGTGAAATACAGTGTCAGTTTTAATATTAGATTATTAATTTATTCATGGAAAAAATATTATTGGATCAAATGAAGCATCATATATGCGCAGTCGAATGAAATTAAAATGCATGTGACAAATAATTGGCCAAAGTTTTTTCTGTGGAACGAGAACGTACTGATAATCTTGGTTTTTTAAATGAATTATGTTATTGAGTAGGAATAATAATAACTCTGTATTTTCGAGACAAATCCAAAATTTCCAGGTGGTATTATTTTTTTTAATTAGGTCAACGCTATCATGAATGAGGGTAACTTTGGCCGAAAGTTCAGCACATATTTTTTATTATTGCGTTTGTTGGAAGAGTCAAGACTAATCAGGATTCACGAATTCAAGTTTAATTTGGTTTTTACTTCAAAAATCTCTTTAAATATGCTTAAAAAAGGAAATTGATAGCAGAAATGAATATTGTTAATAAAGATGAAACTTTGTTATTAAAAAATAAGTTGATGTCCTCAACTTCAGGACTTTGAAATCATGTCAATTTCTAATAGTGTCAATATATTACTTTCCACATTAATATTTCGGAAATACATGAAACAAAACATGTAGCCAGGGCATAGTCTGTCCGATCATTATTAATTTTCGGCCAGAGCTACCTCGACAAGGAATGTTAACTAATTGACTTGTTTTATTGAATTTACATTAATAAATATGGATCTAGATTTATAAATTGAAAAAATACTTAAGATTGTCAAGAACAAATTAAAATAGTGAGTTTGCACAAGAATAGCTTTGAAAATTGATTACACTGACACAAAGTAAACCCATACCAAGCTCTTGAATGCTCAAGAACTAGCTTTTACATCTAAAAGTTTGAAAGTATTACGAATTTTCATTTCACAACAGGGATGGAGGACTATGCGAAGTTAGGGAACAAAAAAAACGCCACCATCATTATTTTAGAAGTCAAGCTTAAACTGCTACCGTAAGCTTTACTGCTACAGTAAATCCACTCAATGATCAGAATAAAAGAACATTATTTCATAATTTTTAATACTGGACTTCAGTCATCCGCAAAGGCCTAAATTTTACCCAAAAGTAACGGTTAATGAATAAATAGGGCTTTTATTGCACCCTTCATATAAAAATTTTTAATATTGGACACAAAATTATTAGAATCAGGCATTTTCATGAAAATCAGCTTTTACTGAAGAAAAAGCTATAATTTATTATTTTTAAAATATGTTACTTTTGTAAAATCATACCCCTTTACAAATTTACTCTCCATGCAAATTTATTCTTCCACTACGTTCTCCCTTGTGCCACACTTTGCCATGCTGCTATAAATTACTGAACAGTATGCTCATTTTCGTCTACATCTTAGATCCATCAACATTAAATTTACTATGGCAAAAATTCCAAAATATTTTATCAATGAATTCACCGAATAATTCAACAAAAGTTATACAAAACTAATCATCAATTAAAATTCAAATATTTCAAACAAGTAAGAGTGATTATTCATTTCAAAATGAGATAGAATGTAGACCTACTACTAAAATGAATATCAATTTAACTGCTTAGATGGACTAGAATACAACTACAACTATTTTTTTTTGTCCCCTGAAAGGTTGGAGTCTATTATTGCATTCAAAAAGCAAGGAGTGGACCATGCAAGGATACAGTGGCATAAATAATAGCCTAATATTTTAACCAATGCCACTCAGTTGAATTTGGAATAAAAAATTGTAACCGGTATTTAAAAGTTTTAAATTCACATTATATCATTCTCCTACTGATTGCTCGATAATGCTCTATAACACTTACACTATAATGAATATTGCTGGGATGATCTCGCCTGCCACAACCAGGTGACGGTGTTTTACAACAAGAATCAGGAACTAAATTTAATGTCCTGGTGTCATTTTTCAGCCAGGCACTCTTTTTCCAATCTTCAAACCTCTCAGCACCACAGCATTTCAACTGTAAGAAAGATATCCATATTAATAGATTATTGGGTGAAAAATAAATTGGCAATTGCATTCTTTTCAGTATTCAAACGGTATTTCAGCAACATTTAACTTAAGGTCAGCTATTTAAGACAATTGGATGCACTCATAAGTCATCAAGCACATCAAGCTGCAGTCGTAGCAGTTCTTTCATTGAATTGCATCACCTTTAATTTTTTCCTGGATTTCCTGGATACGATCTCCCAGGGATCTACAAACTGAACTGCTCTGATTGTAACAAATTCTACATAGGACAAACAGGCCGCACATTCAAACAACCTTACAAGGAACATTTTCAAGCCCTGACATCCAAAGCTGAATCGAATTTTGCCGACCATATCATTCAAACTGGACACACTTTTACTGACATCAGTACCAACCTACACATTCTACATATAAAATCTAAAGGACACGAACTCAACACCTTGGAACAATTTGAAATATACAAACACACCACACACAATAAACAAAACATTCTCAATGAACAACTAAAT
Source organism: Conomelus anceps (assembly GCA_948455865.1). Taxonomy (NCBI): domain Eukaryota; kingdom Metazoa; phylum Arthropoda; class Insecta; order Hemiptera; family Delphacidae; genus Conomelus; species Conomelus anceps. The sequence goes on from OX418218.1 coordinate 20,870,748, forward strand.
TTTAAATCTCACAAACATTTTGATCACATTTTACAAAAACCACAATACTTCTAACCAAAAAACTGACATGATGATCTAGGAACCCACGCCTCTGAAGATGGATCTCATAGATTCGAAAGCGCTCGGCCAGATTAAGTGAGTTATTATACTTATTCTTAACAAATATTTGACTGCAAGTCGTTAAATTTCACATAGAAAGTTAATTTAATTTTTTACTAAAAAGTGGTTTCCTGAGATCCTTGGAGCTTACACTGTCTAATTCTCTGTATAATATTGCAACATTATTAATACAATATTATTGATAGATTATTGAAAATTCATCAAGCCATAGCCAGACACTTTTTTTGTCAGTTACTTCAAACTAGCTTGTGAGATACAACCCGATAGGCCAAGTCTAAAATAAACGCTGATTTGCAGAAGGATCATTTTAGTCTAGTGGTTAAAGCGCCCGACCAGCAATTGGGAGGCCCGCGGTTCGATTCCCGGCGGTGACTGATATTTTTGTACAGTAGCACTCATCGATTTTCATCAGCTATTCAATTCTGTTGTCAATATCCGCTATTGTGTAAGTCTTCCATATGAATTAAAAGAACTTTGAGGAATTCGAAATTAATAAATTCTGTTTCTGTATATTTGTCAGTCTGTTAAATTGTCAATTACTTTAAACTAGCTTGTGAAAAAAATCATTCTAATGTATTAAGAAATATAATTTGAGGAATGCTGCAGCAAATGTTATTAAATGAATCTAATTCATTTTGAAGTGACAGGAAATCAAATACAACATTCAGTGTTGAGTTGAAAGGAAAATTTGCATTCAGTTTGCTGAAATTCAGCAAATGATTCAACAATTGTGGATTCAATTAAAATAATGTGCGTGCTTAATATGTGATGAATTAATTGTGCCACACGGGTGGAGCCCTTTCTGAGACACTCTTTATGTCAGATTATTTTGCATTCATGTTGAACTAGCCCCGTTGATTTATATTTGGAATTTACTATGACTTGTACATTGTTGCAACTCATTGTTTAGATTCAATAAGGTATCATTCATATAGAATACAGTGTGAATAAACGTAGAATGCAGCGTAATATAAACCAGTCGAATTTAATTTAAAATTCAACATTCATCTGAACATTTTCCTTAAGCCTTAAATTTGGCGTTTGTCTACTATACTTCCAGATGCAGGGGATAAAAACGCTAGTTGTATCTAAGTATAAAGTGTTGGAAGTTCTAAATTATTTTTATTGATTACAATAAAAGAGAACTACAGGCATAACACCTAAATATATCTTCTTTAAATGACACATAATTCACTAATTCACATACAATTTCACATTGCAGCTATAGTGTGAGAAGCTAAAACTTAATTTAATTAATTGATTTATTACAATCAAAGTCAATTAAAGGCACAACACCGAAATCAGAATTCTTTATCAGACAAAAAATTCACAATTTCTCAAAATTATTCAAATATTACATGAAATAAAAAATATATAGAACTAAAGCAAGATAGAGAAAAGGAAAAATACAGAGATAATATGAAACAGATGAGTTTTGAATACACAGTAGCCTACTACCAGTCTTTTGTATTCAACCGTTTCTGAATATAATAAATTCAGTAAACTACAAAGATCGGAAAATCTTTTTCAACACCTTAACACAATGCTCCTGGTGTAAATGAATGCAGCTTTGTGAGTGCAACAGTTTTTTAATCAACAGTAAATTCACTCAATACGTTGCTTATTTATGGTTCTTAATCAGTTGTTCTTTTAAATGTAGATATTCGACTTTCCACTTGGAACCATACAAATTACACCATTACTCACAGTAAAAGTCTAGTAGTTCATTGATGTTCTGCCTAGTACTTAGCTTTGAACTCAATCTCATCAAATATTTATTAACGCATAAGATCTGTATTTTGATACCATGACAATATTATGATATAAGAAAATAGTATAATGTAGTCATGTAGTAGTCTAGTAGTTGAGTTATACTCAGAGTACTGAAACTCAAGTGAATAACTCGATTTGATAGCTTCTCGTGACTTGCTTCTACAAGTACAACTAGTGTGTAATTGCCGATGTATGATGTCATATGTAAATAAACATAAATTCTTTTAATTTTAACTTATTCACTTAATTTCAACTGCATTTGAAAACTGAATATTAACGTACGAGAATTGAAAATTATAGCAACTTTTAATTTGTCATAATTACCTGCTGTTGCATTCTGTCAATAGCATTAGTCTGTTCAGAATGTATTCTGTATGACGATAAAAATGTATTGTTGAGACTGCTATTCAGTTCGACGTGAACCTGGTCCTGGTAAACATAGGACAGAACTCCAACCATCGCTTCAAGCAGAAATATCAGCAGGAGCATGAAAGTATACTGAAAATGATGAAATTAATTTAATTAGATCTCATTTCTATATCTATATAATTGTTACATTAATAAAAAATGTATAATTACAGTGTATAACACACTAAAAAAAAGTAAATTCGTATGGCTTTTCGTGGTGGGGAGACCCTTGGGTTATAACACACTATTAATGTGCAATAGAATCTACAATTGTAGTGTATAACACACTATTAATGTGTAATACAATACATAGACTAGGATTGGTCAAATTTTATTTATCTCAAATTTATGACAACTGTCAGGAATCAGCAGATTGTATTCCAGACTTTCACAAATTTTCCTCTAGTCCATTTTGTTATATGAAAATTATCATCTGTTTCATTAATCATCATTATAATAATTATAACAGGAAGACACAAAGGGCGAATGGCAATTTATGGAAATGTGAATCAGCTCATACTACTGTAGTGTGTAGAAAACTGACTTACATACTCAAATTATGTACAGATTCGGAGATTTGTTACAGTTTAGGCGCACTAAATTCTAATTTTTGCAAAAACAATTACGTTTTGCAATGTATCTAAAAACTTTTAAAAATTAGTAGCATTGTCGTTTCACAAATCAAGTACCGTATGTTGATGAATAAGACGAAGAAAATGTGAAAAAATTGTACAATTCACCGTCCAACAAGCAACTCTATTTGTATATAAGACGTTCAAATCACTAACAAATTTTAATGAAACAGCAGGTAGCTGTGTTGTCTTATATGCATCTGTTGGCAATGCATTCTCCCTGTCCAAGCTGAGAGAAGAGTCACACTCACACTTCATTTATTTGTAGTGTGCTGAAGCATAAGTCATGCCTCAGATAACAATCTACAACCAAAGAATTCGAACTGTAACCGGTTTTTATACATCCAATTAGTGAATTCCACCTCAGCTCGAGTTGTTCCCTCAACAAATCACAAAGTAAGAAGCCGACAATCCCTAATTGATTGAGTATTTGCCTTATAAAGAAGGCCAAACAAGGAATCAGCTGAAAGGTCACATTAAAAGCCAAGTAGTTTATTTTTTCATATTTCTTGATATCGTTATCAACTCGTTGTTCTTGTCTAATTTCCAATCCTCTACCGCCATGTAACATCGCAGTGATATAACAGAATCACTTACAGCCCTGTTAGCTTATGGTTGGATTTTTTCGTCCTTTTAGTTAGTAACAAGCATGAATTTTTAGATTACGTCTTGGAGACTCCAGTTGATGAGTATAAGACAAGTCATATTAATAATTATACTATCTTATACACTAGTTACCATAATTAGTATATCAATTAGTTGAGGTGAGGCTTAATTTTGTTATGAAAAGAAACCTTGTACATTATAGAAAGCTTTATCAACTAAATAATTTTTCAATTGTTTTTTTAAATATTTCTATGTTTTCAAGATTCTTTAAAAACTGCGGTAGCTTGTTGTAGAGTTTCCTACCGTTATAACTAGGTTTTTGTTTGAATAAGCTACTATTGTGACTCATCAAGTGATAATCTCCTCGGCTTTTTGTATTACAATCGTGTACGTCAAGATTTTGTTTAATATCACTCTTTTTACATAAACATATAAGCAAGGTGGTCCAGTTAGGAGGCCAAGTCTCTTGAACAACGGCCTACATGAATCTAATCTATTTACTCTTTCCATACACCTAACTGCTTTCTTTTGGATCTTAAACACCCTATCAAGGTTTTGTTTTGATGAATTACCCCATACTAAGATAGCATACCCAATATGTGACAGTAAGAGCCCATGGTTAGCTGTAAAAAAGTAACCTTTTGTCATTTAATCCAGTGAGCTGTCACAGCACAAATACCCCAGATGAAATTTGAAATTTTACTACATAATTTTGCTCATTTAATCATTGAACATTCAAATCAGCCACTTAATTAGCAATGTTTATGTTTGATGAGTAATCATTGATGACTCATCAATGCATTGATTTCTTTGAATATTATAGGTTTGAAACAAAATATTTTCTATAGTCTCCAACATCAGTTTTGTTACCTACAATTTAAATTTGAACTTGATGCTTCGTATTACCTATATGTCTCTCTACGACTTTCAAATTTCAACTTTCTCACCAACAGCGTAAATAGTTGGGGAGAACTTATTCAAAAAACTCACAATTGGAGCTCAATTATTGAGAATCAAAATAAAATATTGAAATGTTTGGAAAAATATTGCCAATCAGTAACTTCACATTTTATAATCCTTCAATTTGTATATTACCAATTGTGCATCAAATTATATTCTCCACTATTGACACGCATGCGTAGAATAATTCTATTTGACCTTAGAAAATTCTTAAGTCTAGGAGAAATTTAAAAAAAGAATTATCTTGAAGGTAGCACTGTGCATTTGACATTATATGTAAAATGTATCAAAAAGAAGTGGTTGGATAAAATATTTTTAAACTTGTTTTCCAAGTGAAAGATAATTTTTTTTTCAATTTCTTTCCATTGAAAATAAATATTTTCCAGACACTTCTCCCGTTTTTATGAAGACAGTAGGTATTACCGTACTAGCTTAATAAAATTTACATTACAATATCATAGCATATATTGTGATGCAACTAGAAAATCGATTGGAAAAATTGAATTCTGCCCATTACACCTTAACTTTAAAAGTGTAAAGCTAATTAACCACAGATTGCATTCGTGCAACTCTAGCACTTTAGTCTTTAGGTTTGAATAATTTGTATCACATCCTTCGATAGGACGAGTCATAATAAAACGATGAACCGATTATAATATTCTGTCCATTTCTGATAGTGGAGATCAATAATAATGAGATTAATTGACTTGACTTTCATTTAATCATCTTAAAAAATGTTGAAGTTCAAAATTATTATAACACTCTTAAATGGGATTTTTATGAGGAAATTCTCTGGATCAAACGATTCAAAAATATTTGAATAAAACCACCCACAACCATTAAAACATATTATTAAAAATCTATAGAATTTTTCAACAATAGTATCTCATGGCCAACGAGATTCGCATCTTCTTTTAATTAAAATTCCAAGAATGCTAAGATCTCGCTAATATTTTTTTAAATGCAATACCGGTACTTCATTTCCAACGCACCTTATACATGCGAAAGAGAAAAGGAAGTTTCTTCACTACTGAATTTATCTTCCAAGTTCTTCAGGATCGCATGAGCATCCCAAGAATTCATCCAATTAAAATTCTTGAAGAGGAATCGGGGAGAATAATAAAGCACTAACAAAAACAGAGCAGAACCAACGCTAATGGGGAGAATGGAGTTGGACAAGTATTAGAGTCTGGAAGGAAAAAAAACAGGATTTGGAAGTTTTTATTCTATCCAAGTTACAACAATTGGAAAAATTACAATTGTTTACATAAACACTAGTTCAAACTACCAATGTTATTTATTTTGACGAAGAATTTTACAGAATAGTCCAATAAATAAGTTTTCAATTACCTTTAATACATATATCTTTACACATCTTTAGTATATATCATTCAAAATTCGCGCTAACAGAATAGTAATCCTTACAAGGGATGTAACTGAGGTAACATTTCTCCTCCAGTACACTAACTAGGAGCTGATTTTCATTAGTGATTGAGATTGTAATATATTCTTTATAACCTTCTTTCAGCTCTTCTTCAGATAAAAAATATTTCAAACTGGATTTGTTTACTGTATTTTTGCACACTCTTTTTTCCTAGAAGTCTTATTTTTCTCTTTTTATAATAACAATTTAATATGTATAATTATGTTAATTTTTTCTCTTATAAATTAATTTTTTTCCCTTGTATTTTATGAAAACAATTTTTGTAAGCTCACGATCAGACGCAAGTCTTGTGAGCAATAAATAAAAAATAAAGATTATGGGCTTGAAAGACTCTAATGTCCTTGTAAACATATAATTATTTTAGCTATATAATTATCTTGATAATATTTATATTAATTAATTTAAAAACTCCGTTGGGCAAAAAACATATTCTTATTCAGATATTGAAAAATTCGTTTATAAATTTAAAAAGTAATGCACTACAGTAAATGAAAATATTTGATTCATTTTTATTCTGCAGTCAAATCCACAGGAACATTTTCTAACTTAGAATTCTTTTTAACAGCAGAGGTTGTGATTTGATTATTCAATTGATACAGATTCAGTTTATTACTTTATGAAAAAGAAAAACTGTTGAATTTTTCGTGCTTTAATATTGTAGCCTAATTGTTTTATAATCTCACTTTGAAGAAAGTTTTTCGAGTTTTGCATTAGTAATAGGCCAACACTGGAGCACAGATTAAGAAATGTACTGGAGTGACAAATGTGACTGGAGGCATTTGCTTCACACTTTTGATTTTTTTTTTTTTTTTTTGTTTTGAGGATGAAGCCCACATAGGTCTGAGTCCTGTGCGTGGGTAATGAGTTGGATGATGGTGATTTATGAGAAAAATGAAATCCTCATATCCAAATTTAATCGTTAAATTTCTCAAAATCTTTTGCTTTACCGATATTTTAAAATCATAACTATAATATAGTAAATATAGTTCAAAATTTCGAAATCAATTTGATCAATACCGGTATTCCAATTCCTGATCAATCCGAACATATAAGGATTCTTCTGAATCTTTCAGTTCAACTAAACTTTCTTTCTTGTTAGAGCTTATACTTACCAATAATATAAGGCACCGATTTTCATTACAGACACCAAAGCAACCTAAAACGGTTACCAAAGGCACCAGAGTACCAGCCACCACTAGAACATACGAGGTCAATGGATATGTTACTGTGGTCAAAAGACAGACATATCCATGCTTGTACATTATACTCCATATTCCAACACATAGAACAGCTAGTCCAGCTATCTGTGAATCAAACAAAACAAGAGATTAAGAGTCTCAGTATTAAGAGTCTTTATTACAATTTTTTGTTAATCTTCACAAAGGAATGTCAAAATAGCCTACTTAAAGCTTTATTACTTGGAATTTCCTATAGGCCTCCTCTCTTCTCCGCCACTTCATGGTCCTATTCTCGGTTTCGAGGGGCATCACAGGAATCATAAACTGAGGAGGAATTCGCCTCACGATTGCTTGCGGAAACGTTCATGAAAACCATAGGCGTCGAGGATTACGTTACACAAATAACGGCGAGCCTTAATCCACAGCTCATGCCTCTTGCGTAGACTCGTGAGAACATGTGACAGAGGAAACAGAGAAGAACATGCTTATGAATAAAATTATTCAAATGCTCAAAATATTTACTACAGATTAACGTTGAGGTTAACATTCTCAGAGTACAGAATGTCTACAGTCCTGTTTTAAATTTTAGTACGGCACAGGTTCAGAACAAACTAATAACCAAGTTACCGAGTAGTAAGCCTACTCGTTTTTCAAAATCTGTTTCCATTTGTCTGCAAAATAGTCTATTTTAAAAAAGGTATCGAAAATGTTCAGATTCCATTTTCTCTAAATGCCAGAGAACTTATTTGAAACCCATTCTTATTGTTATTCATCCACGAATTTTGCAAATAATATAAACGCCTCCTTCCATCAAAGGTTTAATGCGCATTCCTATTCTATTTTTAAATACAGTACGTTTTCCTCTTTAACAAAAGGTTAAAAAAGAAAAAGGCTTGAACCATATGGTTCGTTATATGGCCAGAGCACGATACAGACGTTCAGAAACGCACATAGTCTATGTCATAGACGATTAGACGCAAGTACACACACACACACGCGCGCGCGCGCGCATTTGGGTAAAGTTGACTAAAAAGACAGAATCCAACTGATTGTTTGGATGTTTGATCCAACTGATCCAAATCTATGGGAATTTAAAGAGTCGTTTGCCGGATTGTCCATGTAGTCAATGGCTGAGTTCATGGGAACCTGAACGGTTTACTGGTAAATGTAATTTTACGGGAAACCAAGGCGTCTGATTGGTCTATTCAAATTCATAGGCGTTAAAAAATTTAAATAGACTAATTAGACGCAATATTTTTTGGTAAAATTCCATTCTCCGGTAAACGGTGAAGCTCCTATATGCGCAACCATAGTCAGAGCCAATGGCTACAAGTCATCTGACTAGCGAAAGCATTCAAGGACCCAACTGCGTAGTCATTAGAGAAAAAAATATTCACTTCAAACAGATAAAATCTAACCCCACTGAAGAGCTGCCAGGTTGATAGCTAATCAACTCGACATGCAGACGCCAAATATGGCAGGTTTGTTGCTTAATAGCACGAGCTGTGAATGAACTGAAGTACCGAGCGAGGCGATTTACGATGGAAATTGTATTTTTAAAAATACATAAAGGCGATTAGCCTCATTCGAGGAGCGTCGTAAATGGAGAGAGACGCGCACGTCGTAAACAAAATGACGTCCTCATATATATTATATAGCCTACATATCTCAAGAGATTATATACGCAGTGATATATTTTCAACGTTGGAAGAAACGTTTGTGAATCAACCGATAAATTTACGACGCCGATCAACTGATCACGGGGCTCGATAACACGGTGTGCAGAGTTCACAGATGATCTCATCTCCAGCTTCGATCGTAAAGACGCTTAGCTTCGGCAAAGGTAGCTCCAGCTAGCTACAGGAAATGGCCGACCGTTAATACCTGAATCTTACGAATACAAAGTACTCGGGTTTATGACAAAACTCAAGTACAGATTAGAGATTCCAGGCAAATAGGCGCAAATGTCTTGAGAGAGTACACAGAGAGAGAGAGAGAGAGAGAGAGAGAGAGAGAGAGAGAGAGAGAGAGAATAACAGGCGAAGTGGCAATAAAATTTAAGTTTACGATTTTGCGTCGTCGTTAATGATTTCACGTTATTTCTATCAAATTAAGTTTATTATTAAGCTATTATAATGCTTCGATTTATAATAATTATTGTTCTCGACGAGTTTGTTTCAATGTGAGAAAGAGGTTTGAGACCATAACACATTTACAGCTTGGGTGTGTTATGTCTGCAGGTCAAGTTTTTATCCTTATCATTCTAAAAGGTTTAGTCATATCTACATGCTTACTTCACTATATTGAGATTGAGGTTGTCCATACAAAGGATTTAGAGCCCAGGACGTAATAGAGCAATAAGGAATTTAAGGTTTTTGTAAGGGAATAAAATAACTCTAGCTGATTCAAATTCTTCACCTTGCTCCAGTATTTTCGGAAGCCCAAGACATGTATTTATGGAACTACCTTAATGCTTCCTTAACTTAAGGAAAACTAAAATGCCTTTTCACTTAATACTTCTCAAGTTTCCTTGAGATAAGGTAGCCTCAAGGTAAGTTATTCCTACCCTAAGCCTTGTTTGGGCTTAATCTTTAAGGTAGCGTATTTTTAAATGCACCAAGTTATTCTTCACCTTGATTTGTTACTTTGTTTACCTTACTTTGTTAGTTTTTAATTTAATCTTTAATTATTCTGTTGACGCACATTCTAAGCTGACCAACACCAACACTACTTCCTAATAGTAGTCCCTACTACCCATGAAGCATTTGTTAAACCTGAATTTATTTATGACGGGTGTTAGACATGAAATAGGTTTATAATCGGGTATTGAAGTACACACATCAATCACTCATGATCCTTTAACCTGTTCAGGGTTGGGCTTGCTAGACTGTAGAGTTAACAACCACATAAGATGATGGCATGATAATATATGCCTCATCACCAATAGGGTTGGGCTATTATCCATAGGTAGGGTGGAAAAAGATCGAATATTTTTATCTCTGTCACTCTGTCCACTATTTATTTCAGAGGTAGGTTTAGATCAAGGAAGCGGGAAGTCTTCAAAGATTTGTTTATGTAATTTAATTAATTGAGAGGAATTATGCACAGTAGTAGGTACGGTATTGTTGAATAAGGTTGAATGACTCTCTTGGGAGTAGATATATTGGGCTGTCACAATACTTCTTTAGCTCTGTGTAACATTTGTTTTATATGGTCTATGCATTCATAATTCTTGAGATTCGTTTGATTAGAGGCTGTTTACTGAAGGAAGACTTTTTTAGGCGTCATTACATTGAGGCGCATGTTGGGAGTTGTCATCCCAACATTTCCAAGCCCTATATTTTTCATTCGAAGAATTTTAAAATATTTGAAATACTTTATTCATTCTTTAAGCTTACTTCAGATTCTAGTTTTCCTAAAATCCTTCAAATACGATTTTAATTGGATTTCACGTGCTCTTTCTTGAACAAATCTAAACTCCACTAATTCCGGGCATTCCACAATTGTTTTTATCTCTCTTTCTAGATCACTCTATTCAGATCATTCGTTTTGTAAGTTCAGTAGTAAGTGCACAATCTGTGTATCCTGTAGACCGGCCGGTTTGGTCAATTTTAATGGGAACCAGACTGTACCTGCCAAGGAGGGGGCTGAGACAATTTCCGTGGGCTGTAATGTCCTGTGAAGTGAAGACAAGGAACGTCTTCTACCTGGTCCATGGTCGTCGGGCTCTTCTGGCCGTTCTCGCCTTTGTTCGAATTCTTTCTCCAGGTGAGAACGCACAATTCAATCGGCTTTTACTACATGGCACAGTTCGCTAGCTATCGACAAGGCGGGAGAGCAAGATCCATTTCAACAAATATTTAGCGGCATCCTATCTCTCTTCTCGCTCTCATCACTCTCTCACTTTCCTCGCTTTTTTCTTTTTGTTACGCACCCTAAACAAGACTAAAAAACCGTCGGACACGAGGAATAATGGATATCAAATTACGCCAGGAAATGAAGAAAGCGACATAATAAAGAACGTTATGAAAAGAAAAATAGACCACCTCCTTATTAGTAAGCCTTCAACAAACTGAACTCTTCAATGTAATAAGGCTTTGAAGGGTTCAGTGTGGGGGCTCTTCAATGTTCAACATAATGCTCTCACGTTTGGATTTACAATAAAACTTTGTTTATTACGATTTTTCTCTTCTCTGTGAGAACTTTGAGCAGCTCTGAAAGTAGCTAATCATGATAATACTGTGATCAGTCATATGCATTGTAAATTTGCATAAATGCAAATAAAGTCAACTAAATCTGACAAAGCCTCTTGCAAAACTGTTATAATAGCTCTCGATCTGATCTTTGAAAATATATTTTTATTAGAAAAATCTGTCTTCAAAATATGAGGTTTAAGTTTACTTTTATATCTTCAATTAATTATAATTATCCATATGATAATTGTATATATTATCAGACCGGCTGATTTCTATAAAGATAAGACAAGTTACAACTTTGTAAACTGAAAATCCCGAGTATTAATAATAATAATAAATCATTTTATTTGTACACGGAAAACCATACAAATGAGATTGAGTTGATGAGACACATACACAGTTTACATAAGCTTCACATACAATGACTGAATAAATCTATAGAATTTTAACAAATTTACAATAAATAGTATAACAAATAATAAATTATTCTAAGAAAGCATGTAACGTAATGGACAAATTTACCTATCAGAGCAAATAAATTATTAGAATATCGGTCATAAGCTATCGGAATAAGCTTCACATACAATGACTGAATAAATCTATAGAATTTTAACAAATTTACAATAAATAGTATAACAAATAATAAATTATTCTAAGAAAGCATGTAACGTAATGGACAAATTTACCTATCAGAGCAAATAAATTATTAGAATATCGGTCAATAATTTAATATAACACATGCATAGTATTCAACACCGAGACATGACCAAAAATATGTAAGCAATAAGTCAGATAATAATGAGTGATAGATAATAGATAAATCTGTGGAAAAATAACAATGATAGATAAAATATGAATCAGGGGAAAGATAACAATGACTAGTATTTTAATATTGATTATGCCTGCCCTGTACTTGAAAAAAAAATGAGCCTGATTTATTGAATCTATTAAAACCCGCACTTCTTCAGGAATGGTTGATAAATTACTTGAAATACTTGACAAGAATTATGATATCTAAAATCGCTCCATCAAGCTACTTCACACAGGATCCATGTGTCATTTATTAAGCTTTTTTATAAATGTCAAGCTCGACAATGATCTATAGTAGGTCATTAGTTTTTGGGCTGGCATTTTGAATTGATATTAATGATGCTGAGAGTAAGGGCTCATACCTCATAGGATCGTCTCAGCCACCTTCCAACAGTCAAAAGACGTTCATTGTTTTTAGTCTCTATCTTACCACAGCAATAAAAATAATTAATAAATGTGGATTTCTATTCTCAATCCTTGAAAATAATATTCGATTACCAATTATAGCCTGTCTGTTATCAGAATGGTAAGAAGTTGATATCCGAATGGAATGCTCCAAATATAATATAAATCATAGTCCTGCTTCTAAGATTCTATGCTTTGAAAAGAACCAACTATTACCAGTATCCATATTTAGATTTTGAACAAAGATAAAGACCAGTGATGGTATAGTAATAGTGATAAACGAACTTACCAGGAATACGACATTGAATATGTGGAAGAAGTGTTTCAACAGATTTACACTACAGCAGTCTGTATCTCGCGTTTTTATAGGAGGTCGTATCCTATCTGCTTCTAAACATCGAGCTCTCTGAAAAAAATAATAATAAAAAATTAGAATAATATTCAAAATGTGAAAATAATATTTCTATTCTGATTAAATCAATAAGATATTGATGTTCTGTTTTAACAAAAGAATATTCTAGGAAAATGCAAGAATTGAGAAATAATAAAATAAAAGGTTATGGTGATACAAAAATTTGGAATCAGTGAAAGAGAAATTTATTATATTACTGAAGTAAATAGTCTTTCCCACTAATGAAAGTCTTTGCAAAGAAATAAGGGTCTTTGCAAAAGAAATAAACATATTTTATGGAGTAGATTCGTAAATTATTAAGCATGTTTATTCATATTTTAATTCATAATCAGTATTCTATAGCCTATGTTTGGTGGAATTGATGATTAGCAGCATTGGTTTGTTGCTACCCAGATGTAGTGATAAATTTTCCAGAATTTCTATTCATCAAGCTCGGATGAACCCTGTTCTATACAGCTTTATAAAAGTAAGATTTTGAAAATAAAATATAACGTAATAATAATTAATTAAGCTTGAAAAAGGTACAAGCCGAGGTGAATACAGTTAATGTAACTCCTAAATTTGTGTAAGTTCTCAATGGGAGGTGTTTAAGTTTTTCAGATGGTACCTCCCCATCCCCAAACATTAAAAATATTTTTTTAGTTGGTATCCCCCAAAAAATTTCTGGGTCCACCCCTGACTTGAAACAAATAACGTATTCGGATAGTGGATTACTTTATTTCGGAATGTGGATCTTTTTTATTAATGTAAGCTACATAGCTGAGATTCTTGAAGTATATTGTGAAGTAATTATTGCTTGAGTTTCACTGATCAGTAGTCAGATTCAATGACACATAGGCCTGAACTAATGAGCACAATAGATATGCTTGTCACATCTTCAAAGCACACGTGCTTTTGTATTTGAAGAACAGGTTCGGCATTTATATTGTGTGTCAGCCAGCTTTCCAATGGCTGATTGCATCCTCTTCCTTCCTATCCAGAACTATTTTAAATCACATCGGCTTAAATGGTCAAATAGAATTGACTCCTACTTCTTTCTGACCTATTTATTTATTTCTGAATTTCAAAAACAAGAGCGATATTTGAAAACTGGGGATAATAAATATATAAATGATGGAAATTATAAAATGAATAAAAGAATCTATATTTTGTGATTGCAATTCGTGAATTGTACGTACAGGAGCCTGGTCTCATCATTAAGTGGAGCATTGGTATGTAGTTAAGTGGAACTTGTTGCCGATAAAAATAACAAATTGAAAAAAATAATTTCTATCCCAGATCTCAGTTTCTGTCTAAAGTATTCTAACCTTAAATATGGAAAAATTGTCGTTCTTCATTGCTTCACAACATAGATTTCACAAAAATTATTCTATTCCGTCAAATAATAGGCCTAAGAAATGAGGCGTGCTCCTGACCAATTTTATCCTCAAAAACTCATACTGTATTAATAAAAAAATGCATACACAGTGTTACTTCGGAATAAGTTGGTATCGGTATGCAATAGAATATTTCAGTTGATTAATTGATATGAAAAAATTAAACAAGAAAACATGGTCAACCATGAAAATGAGACTGGACAAGCCAAAAGGAACGAAAATAATTAATTCCAGACTACTATTAGGCTTAGTGAATGTGGGTAATAAAATTCACATTCTTACAAAAATTATATTCTAACTATACTATTGTACCAATGTTCCACTTCATGTTCAGACCAGGCTCCTGTACGAACAATTCACGAATTGCAATCACAAAATATAGATTCTTTTATTAATTTTATCATTTCCGCTATTTATATTAATTATCTATTCCCAGTTACAATTCACAAATTACAATCACAATCTACAGATAAAAACTCTCATAATATTTTGCTGTAATTGCTAATAATAATTGGTTTAATTGTTAAGCAAAATGCCTAAGGTGTGACACATTATAGGCCTATCTATCATGTATCTTGTACCACATTTAATTTTGCCAGAATGTTATCTACATCTCCAATTTGTTTACCAGTTTAATTTTTCCAACAAGCTCTCACAGTACAAACTCAGTTGACATTTTCAACAAACAAATGTTCAAGAGACGTGAGTACACGACTGTATTTGTTAAAGGCCGGTTAAGTTTTAATGAGTTAGGAACAAAGGCTTGGTTTATCGTATGCAGAGAGCCGCAGTGAAGTGGTGAATGTGAAGTAGATTGGCGCGACTCACTTGCATGACTCATTTGTGGAGATTTTTCTCAGAGAACTTTGCAATCATGATGTGAAGAGAAAGAAGTGAGGGTAAGTGAGAGAGAACGACTAGTCGAACTGTTCGGCCTGTTAATGCTATCAGCAGTGCGCATCGGGTCTGGGTGAGTACGCCCTTCAGAGGTTTACATACATGTACACATGCACACTCATGCAAAGATAAACACAAATAATAGTCTAGTGCTCTAGCCGACGGCATCCTGCACCTATTCTATGTGATGTAGAATCAAAGTACAACTCTGGGTGTGACCCAGACCAACGAAGGTGAGGTAAGAAGGGCGCAACCTTCGTTCTTCGTCTATCTGTTTACACAATGGGTGTGTGAACGCTGGTATTTGTCTAGCACTAGTACACAGAGGGTCGACAGACACTTCTCTTTCAAGGACTGGACTCTTCAACCATAACGAACTATGTTTACTGGTGGAAAAAGTTGGGAGAAAATAGATATTTTGTGATTTGGTTCAAAATTGATACAATTTTAAAATTTTACAGCCCTTACAACTGAAGGAAAAAAGATTCAAGCTTGACCTCACTTGGACCAGCATAATTTGCTGGGTCTTCATGGATCATTACACAGATTACACTCATTTCAAAAATGCTCTGATAGGCATAATTTAACATGAAAAAAAAATTTCTCAGTACCCCAAGAATTTTTCTTTTTTTAAGAGTAAGTCCAACGTAAGAAGGAAACATGCTATTTAAATTAGGCTCAGTAGTTTTCAAATAGGTAGGTGTACAACATAGGTGATAAAGACCTTCATTATAGATCTAGTTCCTATTTGCCTTCTATGAGCCTAGCAGAAATTGTCTGTTACTGCTGCTTTGTTAGTGAGCATTTTTCCAATAAATAAATATTTCTTCATTCTTTCTTCTTCGGAGGATGAAGCCCACATAGGTCTGAGACCTGTGCGTGGGTAATGAATTGGATGATTATGATTGATGAGATGGAGTTTTAGGTGGGTTCCGAACCACCGGGAAGTGATTTTACAGCACAGAACAGATTCTTTTTTGCTGGCCAATCCAATCGGTCACCCTTGCAAAGATGGCCCAGGAGTTTCGTAGCTTATCTCTGATTGAACAGATACCTGCTACGGCACTCGGCTATCACTTCCCAAATACAGTATATACAAATATTTTCATTTCAAGATCTAAGGTACAATCAGATTTTAAATTAATGTTGATTAAGGTGTTGCTGAGATAAAAGAGCACATGGAAGTGAAATAATCGAAGACGTAACATTTGGAAATATCGTTCAAATACTTTTTTAATGTTCTACGAGAAATGATAGAACTAGTGAATGAATTGAATTTCTATATCAAACTTACAGCTTCCAAATTTCAAAGCAACTTGTATAAATTGAAACGATGGACCACAATATTGGCGAGTGTTCCTTATCTAGCAGAATAGGAAATTAGAGACATAAGCAGGCGACACTATAGAATCGATAAATTGATTAGACGGAATAGAAAAAGGCATCATTCAACAGTGTAGTTGGGCTAGTCAGTTGATAATAACGTTAATTCCAAACCAAGGCCACATACGAGTCATTCGCTAATGAATTTGGTAAGAAATCACCGTAAATTACGACAAAATGCTCGCAATTTGCTATTGCTTATCATCTGCGCTCCACCCACTCTCTCCAATAATTAATTTCTTGATAAAATGATGTTGCAACTCAATTTCCTGTTGCAATTCTTCATGTTCGTAAGTTGAAATTGATGTAGAGCCTACCACTTAAACTAGGGAATATTTTGATAAATAAATTTTAAGAAATAGAAGCTTAAAAAATAACCGCAACACTATCACTGAACCATTAAATTCCATCACGCATTGCATGGTCTTAGATCATTAGTCACATCAGTCAGGATTTCAATTACTCTAGAAGTCGGTTCTACTCATTAGAGCTCAAGATGAAGTAGATGATTGATTGGACCAACCATATTTCTTGTCATCCAGATTCATATCAATAGTGGAAGAGAATGTAATTAATATTGCTTGAAAACTGCTACATCATCAAGAACACCAACAAAAAATATTATAGCAATTCAAAACCTGAATCAGGAACAATCAAGTTTTATTCAGGAATGATTAGATTTTTCTTAAAGATTGTTGATTATTCATGGTCTTTGCATTGCCTGTAATGCAAATTCATCCCTCAACACGAGCATCTGGGAGTTGAAATCTGCTTTATGGAGAGATACGAGTCGTCTACCATATGGAGAGAATCTCTATTAGAATCTTAATTTATAGAAGGTTAGAAAAGTTAAAACTCTTCAACTTGCTTTTCATATCAGATACTCCCAAGAATAAAACATTTTCTTGTAATCTACAGGGACCACATTATTTGTACTAGCACTTTCCAAGATAAGTTTAAATACCGTTTGATAATAGAGTGTAAAAATAATAGGTGGATAATCATCTAATCAGGACTCTAATAATAACGCTACAGTCTGAGAAACATAATGGAAGCTTGTGAAGCTAATTTAATTTTTGAAATTCTTTTTCGAAGAATAAATAACACATTGGGTTTCACAGAATTCATTCACAGTACTTATATAATGATCAATTAGATGTTATTTTCATCAGTTGAATAGAGATGTTTCATTGAAAATCTTTAATGCCAACAAATCATAAAATATAGCCTATTGTTGAAATTATTCATACTAAACTGTTCATGGCTTATTTTTTGAGTCCCAAATGACTTGAAAGCATTCCTATGAATGCATTTATCATGACGCAAGAGATTAAAGCTCCAACGTACGTAGTAGGCTACACGTAACTATTAAAACGAGTAACAAGTTATTTTAGTGTGTGCAGTCATCTCGACCTTGCAAAATGCAATGCATTGGGATTCAGTTCCTATACTAACGTATACTCTCTATGATAAAATCAACTTCTAGTTTCTTGCTAGAATCGCTAGTAACTCTATCAGTATAATAATAGCTAGTAACGCTCTCGAAAAGTTAAATGATTATTCTTATTGAATTTTGATGAGTAATAATCAGTTGTATGCAAACATATGAAATTATAATATAATAATAATAATAATAAGAGTATAGTTTTATAGGAAGGAAGACCATTCCATCATGGCATTTTACGAGGGATGTTAAGAGGAACATCATTGAATTTAGTGAACCTAAAATTTTAAATTGGTTCCGTACCACTGGGTAACAGCAGTATAGGTCTAATAGAAACAGCGTTTAATGTCCAGTTGCATAAATTCATTTTTGTTTTGTTGAGAAACAATTCCGAAAAATTCATGTTCTTCAATAAAAACGTTCTGCAACTGTGAACAAGCAGATTTTCAAGTTCCATCTCAATGTATTTTTATATTCTCATTGATAAATAATTTAAAAATTATTGTCAAAATATGACACCTGCTGATGAGCAACAAAACTGAGTTAAATAAAGGCGTTGAATGTAAATAAAATTTCAAAGCGTTTCACAGGTAGAGAAGACAGCATACAATTAACCAGCTAGAAAAGTGAAGAGTGGGAATCATAATGACTCTCCTAATGAGAAGGATCTTCAGAGCAAACATGAATGTTCGGTTTCTTTATTTATAACTCTTTTGATAGAAAGAAACGAGAAGCTAAACACATTACGTGCAGAGGCGTAAAAGTCGACAACCCACCTATCAACAAACGAGTTAATAGTAGACATTCGGCTAATTTCCATTATTCGGTTCTTTCATCTACCAAACAGATGTTTGGTTCGTCAAAATACTCGTACCAGGTATGCGCGGCAACAAATGCACAAACGGATATGAGAAACAGAATTTATTCTGTCAGACACTGAATGCTTCAGTGGAACAATATTTTAGTGGTTCCAGTTTCATTGAACTTTTATGTATTTTACATCGCAGATCTCTGATAGAATTATTCACAGGTCACCCGCGTTCTACTGAGATAATTATCTCAAAAAATTTAAAATAATAGCTAATTCATTATTATATAATTGCTACTTTCTTCTGGGACATTCTAGCATAATTGAAAAGCAAGCTAATATTGTCGGTTCAATTTTAACGCTTTTTGAATAAAAGGTATAAATGTTGGTCCGTGAATTTGTACCAAAGTCTCCAGAAGTGTGAAAGAGGAGGAAAGAATGTGAGAAGGAAAAAAGAGAAATTATTTGAACAAAAATTTAAAATTTTCAGTAGTTTCAACAGAGAGGATACACAAGAAGGAGGACACAAAAGTGAAGTGATAATCACAGAACCAAAATAACAAATAAAAATAGAATACAGCCTGGATAAAATTAGATGTTTGTGAAAACACTAAAATGAGAGCATCGCCTCAATTTCAATTTTAGTATCACAAATATCATATGACATCTTAATCAAATCGCAGTAGTTTTCTGTAATGCTGTGAAACTGTCATAATTTGAGCAGCCATTGTTTATGGTAACAAAAGATATGAGAATTTTCACCAGAGTAGAGCAGAATGGATGGATTAGTTTCAAATCCCAGTTTTCCGCCTCCCTCAGCTGGGGTCTTTGTGCAAATGTGAGGGTCCGGTCCTGATTTATAAAGCGCCAACTGTTCCGCACCATTCAACTGAGCGCCATGAAAAATTATTTTGGATCGGCTCCACAAATAGCTTCCAAAACCAACTGACCAAAACATAACTTCCAACTGTCACAGAAGAAAGCTGAGGCTATTCCCTTAAATATAGTTATGTGTGACATCACATTATAGTCGTTATTAATATTGAATAGGATAACCCTCATAGGGAGCACGAATTTGTCATCAAAATATTGCAATCTATTGAATAAATAGTTGTTATTTATCATTATTTTTCTGATTTTCCCTCATTTGTAAAAGAGAGATTTTTTGAAGTATTTGGTCGAGTGATAGCTTCTTTAGAGAAATTCCTATTTTCTATATTCAGTTAATCATAAGTAATAGTAGCATACAATGAAATATTTCGAGAACTTTCTTATTAATTCTAAATAATTTATTTCTTATCAAGTAACTGAATATTCATAACCACTGAAAATTTCCACCCGGCAATAATAAGTGACCGAATATGCTTTGTTAATCCTGAATAGGTAGTGGCTGTCTTCGATATTTCTTTTTTCTACTTTTTAGGGTAATAGACATAAATCTATGACTAAATACGGAAAAGAAGGTGCACCTCATTTTTCAACAAGTTCTTCCTCTCCACATCAATACTAGACACCCATTCTCTCTCTAAAGAAAAACATCATACTACATCCTCTAAATTAATGTGCTCTCACATTAAAGTTATTATAAAATGCTGTTGAGTATCAATTTTGACTATTGATGCTTCAAAGTGAAAACACTCTAAAAAATCATTCTAGAGTAGCTTTTGTCGTCGATCACACAAGCTTTTAACAATACTCTCATATTTTATCTCAACTTGCGACTGCGATTCAGTACCAGTCTAAGAGAGAGAAATGCTATTTTACTGCTCAGATAAGAGATATGTATGAGCCTACCTTTATTTGCTCTTCATAACAAGACGTGTTCAACATTTTGACACCAGTACGAAAATGAAAGCCAGTTTCTAAACTTTTAAAGAGCTTGAATCGAGGTAGAAGTTGTGATTTAATAATATGAACAGGTCAACAGGTTTAAAAATAAATCCTGTAATCAAGAGTGATTTGATGTGATAATGAAATAAATAAGTTGGCAACTAATTTCCGTACATTGCAATCCTTACATTTTCATTCTCACTAACAATATCTAGTTTTGTCCATTTCTAGTAGAGTGGACATGAATTTATTTAGATTCTAAGTCTATTGCACTCATTCCTTCGTAATAAGGATAAAGTATAATTATATTCACTTTGTTGACTAGTTAGCTATAGCCAGTGCTGTTTTTGTGACGGTACGCGCCGGTACGCCGTACTGGTACCTCTTGGGACAAAAAAATAAAAAAACAACAAAATATTTTGTTACTTCAGGTGAGAAATTATGCGATTGAAGCGATTTAGAACTGGCAACTGTGTCTACTTGGAGCTATCTAAAAACTTACACTGATCACCTTACTTTCCATTTTTGTAATAAACTGTTATTTGGAAAATTATGCAATAAAACATGTAAACTAGGATTTTGTGCGCTTTTTATAATATGCCCTTGAAATCTGTACAAGATTAAATTTCTACAGTAGGCCAGTTAGTTAGCAAATACAGTTTTTTCCAGTAAAAGCAGACATAACTTTTAAGAAACCACAAGTTTGATATGAGTAAAAAATTTCAAACTGTCTCAGACAAATAATCTTTGTACTCTTAAATTGATAAGATAATAAATTTTCAATTTTCATTTCTTATCTTATCAATTTTGAAAGTTTTCCCGGGGGCGGACCCCCTTCTGAATACCCCCCAGACTGTAACGAACCTATATTGTTACAAAAATAGCACTGGCTATAGCTATTGGATATTCTTTCTATTTCCCACAAATTATTCCAAAATATTAACAGTTATTTAACAACTAATGAGCAGATTATTAAAAAAATTAAAATACCTTAATTCAATCAGTTGAAACTGAACTGTAATCTAAATGATCATACGCGTTGATCTGTTTTTTTAATAAAAAATACAAGGAAACTTATTTTTCAAGCAAAGGAATATAAAAATGAATTAATGTAAGGTTATACAGTTATGGGGTTATCTAACAAATAATCTTTGGGTATATAAAAAAAAACAATGCATGCGCCAAATTTAAAAAGACTACATTCCTCTTTCATGCATCAGGAGATCAGGACCCCACTCTGATCTCCTAATTCCCAAAGTTGAACCTCCTAAACTGGCACACAACATTTTCATTGTGAAACGAATCAATTTCTAAGCACTTTCACTTGATAAATCAAATGTGCATTCACTGTGAAATTGTTATTTCAAGTCAACTAAGTTGCTTTACGACTTCTCAGGCTGGCCGCTTGATGGGTCCCAATAAATCAGCGCTTAGAAACAAGCCTGGAATCTAGATAATTTATAATACGGACAGCAGTACTATTGATTCTGAAAAATCACTGCAAAATACTGAAGAGAACGACTACTTCAAAATACTGAAGGACTAGAAGATAGTAGAATCTAGAATGATGCTTCCAGCCTGAGAGTATAGAAATAAAGACGAGTTGAGGATTTAAGTATCTTAATCTCTTATTTGGTTGTTGCTTGATCTAGTTTGCAAATCGAAAATAGATCGAAGGCTACAATCTGAAAGCTTGAATACCCTGCATAGCAAGTGCTAGTCGTATGGAGAAACATTTGAACAACTCTACGATAGACTTAACAGTCGAAACAAATCGATCGGAAATTTCAAGGCTGTTACTGCCAGAAGGCCTGAAGCGATTGTTTTGACAAGTGGAGCTTCATGAACAGACAGACTTTTCCAGCTTAGTCACTAAGTTGTGCAAGTGCCATACTGTTTTGATAGAATATTTAAAAACTGTTATTTTTCTCCTACAATGTTAGTAGATCAGTAAATTTGAGATGTCATTGCTTTGAGGAATAAAATAATTCAATCTAAACAGCTTTAAATAATAATGCAGCTTTAATAACAGCTTTAAATAATGCAGCACCTTTAAATTAGTTTTCACGTGAGAAGCCCGGAGTTCTCACTAGTGACTTCTCTAAAATTAAAAATTACAGTGAGGTAAGATCTGTAGCAAATGTTGTGAGTTCAGATAATGATGTAATATCAGTCCTGAAACATTTACAAGTACCATTCATTAGGGGAGCAGTTAACATGTTGCAAGTCACTACCATGTCACAAAAGAAATGTACTTGATGAGAAATTGGCCCAACACTGATGTTGTAAGTGATAGAAGTTAGCCTCTATCATTAGTTGAAGGAAGATTAGTCCTAGAGGGAAAAGAAAAAAAATCATTTCATTTCCAACAAGTAAATTTTCAAATACCTTTTTAAAATTATTATTTATTACACGTATATTCAAAGAAGATATGCCGCAATCGTTTACTTAAGGAGGCAGCTGTTATATTATTATTGTATTTGTGACATTGCTCACTAATTTTTCTGATTTCTGATTTTCCTGCTTTTAAACCTGTTTTCATTCGACTTCGTACAACTTACAATCATTCAAAGAAATAAATGTTGAAATGAGCCATATCAGTTCCATTAATATTTAGAGCCAAATATAATTTTTATTCTGTGAATGAGAATAAATTATTGTTTTTGTGTTTATTCAAGTGCGAGTTCGCTATTGAGCTCATCCAACCAATATGCTGCGGTTGATCAGAATATATTTAGGATTTAGGACTTTGACAATAGAAATATTTCAAATATTTACAAATTTGCAAGAGCGTTAGTGTCTCAAAAGCCTTGTGTCCTTTATAAACGAAAAATATGTATGATATTTATGATGGAACCAAATAGCATAGGGATCATCATAAACTCTGGTAGTTGTTGGTGTAGAAACCTTCTGGGTTATTCTGTGAAGAACAGTTTCAAGAAGATTCATGATCATGGAATTCGTAATCCGATTACACTATACCCATAATCTTAATCCGATTATTTACCATAAATCATGCCAGATCATGTGTAACAATCGCCCATAAATTACACTCATCTCGCGATCTATTGCATTCCAGTATCTAGAAGAGTTTACATCAAATATATGAAATAATTTTGTAAAAACATCAGTTGATTATATTATAAGCATTAGCTTGAGATCTATTCAGTGTTAGGAATGTTATTCTGGTTAGATTGAAATTTTGAAGAAAGATTTCATTTTTTTTTTAAGTGAATTCAACGACTTGCAGACAAATTTTTATTGAGAATAAGTATAATTTACTTACTCTGTAGGTCGAACATTTTCGAATCTTGGAGATCCATTTAACTGCAAGTCGTTGAATTGACTTGAAAAGTTAATAAATACAACGCAGTTCGTCATGGAACTAGAATTCCAAGAAAGATTTCAATTCAAATAAGTTTACAAATAAACAAAACAAGAATAGAGTTTCAGGGAAACAGCTCCGTCCACCAGGAAGTAAAGTGGTAACTGTATGCATAATGTAAAAATGGTTTATGGCTAGTAAAATGTCATTCATTCAATAATGTGTGTGAATGTATATGTGCCTCAACTCTCAACAATTAATAGTTTAAAGAGTGGACTTCGTAAACGTGAAATAAGGTAGTTTTATTAACGTATACAAAGCACTTTTTAAATAGTATGATATGTGCAAACCCTATCATAGATTTCGTATCTGTATGTAGTTTATTTAAATCTACGTAAATGTATTCTTCAGATAAGATTTCACAGTTTATGTAGCCTACCAATCAAAGGATAGAAAGGATTAACGGTATTATTGGCTGACTCATTCACCTGACTTCCCGCTACGATGGCCATGAACAGCAGGATAAAAAGTTAATTTTATTTTCAATAAGATGTTTCATATTGATGACGCCGTAGTACTCGCCAAACGCCAATGCCAACCAGATAGAGTAGCCATGCTATACACATTATTTGTAAGTTCATATGTGCGTAAACAAAATCGCATCAAACGAATAGGTGAATAGTTTCAGACGGCAGTTTGATGCTGGGACTCTCAAGGTTGAATCAACAAGTTATCTGGTGAAAACGTGAGTTGCCTGGTAAAAGTCGTGCCATTTCATCTCGAGGTTACCGCCAGTGGAAGAGGAACAAAGAATAAAGACTAGTTCCATCCAAAATTTTCAAAGAACATTAAAAAAGCCTATATTTGTGACTTTTATGGGCTAAGAAAACTGAGATTGACACAATTCACAAGTAACAGAGTTACTTGAAGTTTCACAAGCATTTATCTTTTTTAAGTGTTATCAACATTCCCACGGAAATATTCATTTTCAATTGAAAACAAAATATTTGAATAATAAATGAGAATTATCGCAGGCTCATAATTAGAATAATATTACAATTTTATTTTATTGCGGATGATGTCCACATGAGTCTGGAGACTTGTGCATGGGTAATGAGGTGAATGATAAGAAACATCTATGGCTGAATGAGATTCGAACCCAAGACTGCTGAAAATGAAGCCAGCCAGAGCCTTATCTCATCACAGATAAGCGCTTCAACCAACTGCACCACCAGAGCCGCATTGGATCATGAATGGAATCAACTTCAAGAACTACTTGAATATCTCCCTACAATGTAATAGATGAGAGCTTTCCCGAAATGTAGGCTAACCCTAAACATCAATGTAAATGAGATGCTTTAAACATCATCAAGTGCTATGATTGGTTGAGAGCTGTCTTCAGAATCCATTCCTCTCATTAGTTGGAAGCTATACGAGTTCTCAGGCAAGTGCTCCAAATGATTAAAAAGAATAGATTTTTCATTGGTTGGAAGGTGGATCCGCATTCTGCATTAATATTGGCTAAGGGAAAAAGCCACAATCTAGTCTTATGATTGGGTAGGATAATAGCCCTGTGATTGACTGAATGAAGGATCCTGCATCCATCAATCTTATTATTGAGTTAATTAATGTTCCGAAATGTAAGATGGAAAATTCAATGCTTTGATTGTCTGTCTGTTATCCAAGATGTCTCTTTCAAATGTATTTATCAAAGCACGCATTTTTCAACCAATCATGTCATCAGATACGACCTAAAGTGACGCAACTAAAGTGAAACAATCATTCTGGATCAAGATGCATCAGTTTTCAATCAATCATATTATTTGCCAATTGAACTGCATTCAAAAAATCTATCAGTTTGGGTTTCATAAAGAGAATATATTGAATTCTTGGATTTCTTGTTCATAACGATCTGCGTTGTTGATATTAACTTATTATTGTAAATGAAACGACTTGCACTCACTTTTAATTGTGAATAATCCAATCACTTTTAATTGTGAGCAGGAATATTATTTATTCACAATTAAAAATGACTTCATGTCGTTAAATTTAAATTTACAACGGTAAGTTGAGAATATATTGATTAAATATATTTCATATTGATTGTATATTAGTTAAATAAATAATAAGAAATAAATATTACCAACATAAAATTCTGAAATTATTAATTTCTACATTGTGACCTTGTTACTGAATGAATGTTCGAATTTTTTCAAAGTTGAATTTCATAAATCTGAACTGATCTTTAGCAATCTAATAAGTCCAATTAAATCTATCTGATTGAATTCGGGTACTGATCAAATCAAGCCAAGATTGCTGTGTTTGAACATAATGAATACGTGGAAAAAGTTTTCAGTAGTCAACTTCATTGAAGTTTTCCCACCAACAAAGCTATTGCTCCACTCCCTAATAGCAAACAAATTAAGCTGATGTTAATGGAAAAGTCCAGAACAAAGGATTCCCCCTTTTAGTCAGGATGACTCCTGACTAAACGTTGGCTACTCCTTGCAGAAGGAAATTCTATAGAACTGTTTTTCAGTCTGGGATTTGAGAGCTTACAACTTGATAATAATAATAAATTTTATTTATTGTGATATGTAGATATGGTTAATACGTGAGAAGAAAGTATGAATGAGTAATTTTTAAAGAAATAAGTAAGATAATGAATAGGTAAATAAAGATTTTGATACACTATGATAAGTAGTGATAAATAAATAAATAATATAAATAAGTAGTGATGAATAGATAGATAAGTTACAAAAATATTCAGAATTACATGGAGCTATCAAGTGAAATAATTTTTCAATAATATTAAAATTACCAAAACTTTTTTTTTTGTAGATTACGTCTTGGAGACTCCAGTTAAGGAGTATAAGACAAGACAGATTAACATTAGTCATATACACTAGATACCATAATTAATTACTATATCAATTAGTTGAGGTGAGGCTTAATTTTGATGTGAAAGGAACTCTTGTACACTATAAAAAGCTTTATCAACTAAATATTTTTTCAATTGTTTTTTTAAATATTTCTATATTTTCAAGACACTTTAAAAACTGCGGTAGCTTATTGTAGAATTTCCTACCAATATAACTAGGTTTTTGTTTGAATAAGCTACTATTGTGACTCACCAAGTGATAATCTCGGCTTCTTGTATTATAATCATGTACGTCAAGATTTTGGTTACATTCGTTTTTACATATAAAGTAGCTTCATACACATATAAGCAGGGTACAGTTAGGAGACCAAGTCTCTTGAACAACGTCCTACATGAATCCAATCTATTTACTCTTTCTATACACCTAACTGCTTTCTTTTGGATCTTAAACACCCTATCAAGATTTTGTTTTGATGAATTACCCCATACTAAGATAGCATACCTAATATGTGACAGTAAGAGCCCATGGTAAGCTGTAAAAAGTAACTTTTTGTCATTCAATCTAGCGAGCTGTCGCAGGACAAATACCCCAGATGAAATTTTACAACATATTTTCTCAATGTATGGTGCCCAGGTCAATCGTCTATCCAACAAAACTCCTAGAAATGCAATGTTTTCTTCCTGGTCTAGTTGATTATCATTTACAAACACGTTTATCAAATCTTCATTTGAATTATGTTTGTTTTTGAATTGAAGGTATTGGCATTTTTTACTATTTATTGTTTATTTCAACTGATTTAAGAATTGGACAATGGACTGCACACCTATATGGGCACTTATTTCTAAATTATAGAATGGAATTGCTGAAAATGAGTGATGTATCATCTGCAAATAAGAGGGCTCTACCACTATGAACACTCAAGAACCAATGCAACTTAACCAATTCAATATTCAAATTTCTTGGCGAAATTATGCATACATAATCATGATAGTATTGATTACTAAATTTCTTTACACTTGAATTCTGACTATAATAAACCGGATTTAAAGCAGTAGACTAATCAATGAAGATCGCATAAAATTCCAGATTATTTGGGCTTTACTACATTTTGCCTATGTATTTGTATTTTGAAAGTATGAAAAATGTACTGTTCATAACATAATGGAGTGCTTCATTTGTAACCAATAAGAGCTAATGAGAGAGAAAAGGGTCTACAGAAAATGTCTTGGTGAAAGCTCACTGAGCCGTATCTAGAGTCTAGTGCCTCCTATTCCGTGACCTCCATTATCTGGCATATTTTATTGACATCTAAGACTAATAATCTCAAATAAGTGAGGTGAGTTAAGGCCATTCAGCCATGTAACTCGAGCAACCTAAAGAGTTAGTGTACTTTCTCCTGAAATCTGATACCAACTCGACGGCTTGATTACAATCAACAGGTTTTAATGAATATTATTTTTTTCAAGATGGAAGAAACTTCAAAGCCATCCAGGTGAGGACTAATTCCTTAATAAAAGTCTGTTAATTCATTGTGCCTTGGTGAAAATCGTTATATAGCAATCAGTAGCTATATACCTGTCTATCTAGCTATTGGTGTCAAATTGGGTCTGGTAATTTTCCTATAACGAGTAACATGAGCTTACGAAGGATTCCCAATATGAATGAGGCGAGTCAATTTATTTTATCTTTATAGCCTAACAATTGCAGAGTAATCTACTAGAGTAATTTCATCCCTTTGATGAGATTCATTTGTTTTACAAGTTAAAACCAAACGCTGTTTTGAATATTTTGGGAAGAATATAAATAGAAGTGTAAGCCCTATGGAAACTAAAGTGATTTCCACATCAAATTTCCAAAATTTCATGACCTTTTAATGGCACAATTTTATTTTCCTTGAGAAAGTCATACTAGAATCGACCCATATTTATCTGGAATTTTATTTTATATTTGTTTAAAAAAGTTTATGTCACATTACCTTGGTGCAATGTGCAGTAAAATTTCAAGCCATGGTTTTTCGATTGGAAACTAAGTGGATTTCAATCCAATATTCTACGGAGCTCTGAATGAATCTTTTAACATTCAATCACAACAAAGTGGAAGTCAAAGTAAGTGTATCATCCCTTTGATGAGATTCATTCGATTTCCAAGTTAAAACCAAACGCTGCCTTAAATTTTTTTGGAAGAATATAAATAAAAGTGTAAGCACTATGAAAACTAAAATTATTTCTACATCAAATTTCCAAAATTGCATGACCTTTCGATAAAATATGTTTAGCAAGAAAACGTGTAGGTGTGACAAACTGTGAAAAAAATGTAATATTTAAATTGTGATATCATCATCAAATGGTGACGTTACCTTCTACAAGCAAGGCATGAGCAAGCACACCACGACAGCTAATGAACGCTAAACCGATGACTGATTGCAACGGTTCTTCTAAAGATGATTCGATTTTAAGCGGATTCTTGCCGACCCACCTTTATTTGAATTATGCATGACTCGATGGCCTTTTCTAATAGCCCAGCAACACTTCGGCCAAGACGAGAAGACTCCCTCTGGTAGTAAGAAGAGTGCATGCTGCAGGACAGGTTTAGACCAGCATAGCGTGCATGGTCCGTCCACGTCTATCCGGCAATAAAGAAACAGTTGCTGTTCGACGATTATCATCGGGTGATCGGATGGACAGAAAGGCGAGAACAAATTTTTTATCTTCTATCACCCACTAAAAAAGTTTCCAGTCACAAAAACGAAGATGTAACAGAGTAGGGTGTTGATGTGAGCATTATTATTCAGCGAAATTTGATAGCTTCTGTGGAGGAAAATCTAAATTTTATAGATTTGATAAAAGCTTTCACGAGAGCTCAGGAGATTGGTATGTTTTGAATTAATTTGTTGATTTGAAAGAATGTTTCGTACGTATGAATAATACCTTAGTGGGTTACGAGTGCAAGTGACTCTTCAGACCTCAACATAATGTTTTAGTCCAAAGAGCGTACTACTCAATCGAGGAGTGAGGTTGGTTGCGATTACTTTCCTCACTGAGCTAACAGAGCGAGCTAAAAGGATGTTTTGGGAGGAACATTTTTTGAATCTTTCATGGATGGAATGAAAGACCTACGAGGTTAGTTACTACGTAAATTTATTCCTCAGTGCCGTAGCGAGGCCTCTGGGGTCTGGGGACCTTGGGACAGGAAAAATATTTGGGTTCCCCTTTTTGTGGCGGTACCCCGGTTGCCCCAGCTGAATGCTTGGCATTCCTCAACTGGGGTATACTGTTTCCGTATTTTTCATATTCATCTTCAACAGGTTAACTACGCCATATTTGTATGTCAATTATTCTCCTAAAATGTTTTTTTTTAAATCTACAAAAATTGTAGTTTTATTATCTATTATATGCAATTGTATTCCAGTCAATATAGCCTTTTGCACATTTGGTTGATTCATGGATATTATTTTTCTATATTGAGAAAATTAGCGTATTTCCTGTGTTATCCAGATTCATTAACAAATTTGAAATTTTCAACAATTAAAAAAGCTTCAAGCGACAAACAACAGTGCTCAACAACTCTTTGCAACGGAATGCTGTTATTGAAACCTACACTAAAATCTTAATTCACATTTAGCCTGTAGCATTCAAAAGTAGTAAAGCTATAATAGCGCTTGCAAAGTATGACAATACTTTAAAATTAGGCCAAGGCCGAGTGATTGCGAAATCAATTAGGGAAATGAGTTCTAATTGCAGCTAGAACGTAGATTACATCGTAATCATGAACCAACAATTAAAGTAAATTAATCAAATGTAATTAATAAAACTTTAAAGCTTAGAAGAAATTACTTCTATTTAGAAATACACGTATATACTCGTAATACTTGCATTACATTAATAGTATTTTCATTAACCCTTTTTTAAAACACTACTTCAGTTCGTTAGCATCAGCGGTTGAAGTTGAATGTAATTTCTTAACGATATTATCGCATAATTTAAATCATAAGATTCCTTACAAGTACGGTATGGTCAGTTTTGAGCAATGTCCCAACACTCTTCGCCCTCATCACAGCTGTCTACTTGTACAATTTCTCAGATAAATATAATATACCTCATAAAAGTGTAAAACTGTCTTGATCAATTATTTGATAAAAAAACAAAAATAGTTTCAAAATGTCAAATTGATTAAAAGAGTAGAATTGTTTGATGTGGTACTCCACAAATACATTCCGATGAAAGAAGATTCGGGTGAGAAAAGGTGAAAGGAGCTTCCATCACATGAAATTCAATGTGAGGCAAGGAAATGGTGGTAGAGGAAGTCAGGGGATTTAAATGTAGGCTACCTCATATTGGAAAATTCAATTTCAACTGACTTCTTGGCATAGTTTGAATTGTTTGAAGTTGAATGGAATTTCTTAACGATATTATCGCATAATTTAAATCATCATCATTTAATTTAGAAAATATGACGTTTATTTATTTGAATGTCACTCAAACAGTCGTTTTGCTGGCAGCGCCAGCAAATAAAACAATTACAATAGTATTTTCAATGGTATTACAATAGTAGGCTATACTATTTAAATAGCCATGTTTTTTCTCTTATTTATTTATGTATTTATTTATTTATTTATTTATTTATGTAACTAACAATCAATTTGAATACAACAGGCAATTGCCCAAAACCGGTTTTCACAAAATTTCAGAGTAGAATCGAAATTTTAGGTTAGGCCAGTTTCACTAGAAATTACACCTCGAAGCACATATAATTCTATTGTTGGAGTTTATAATGAAATTTGTTTGCTTGGCATTGAATATTTATATTTTACAATTTATTATTTTCAGGAACTTTGACGTTTAAAAACAAAAAAGGAAGAAACATGTGTTTCGAGATGGTGAAAATATTCAAAGCAATGGAAAGCTGGACAAGAGATGATCGTGCATAAAACAGAATAAGTTGAGGATTTGATTTCACAATCTCCAAATAAGGAGCCAATTAGGGACATATTATGGTCGAGCTTCAACGCCTCGCAGATGTCGGATACAGCTCTGCTTTCTCCAAGTTCGGCTACAGTCTGGCCTTTATCTCTTGGCTGAGGCTGAGGCCCGGGTCTCGCGTCTCTGTGCTGACCCTGATATTGTAGGAGGAGAGTACAGTTACCTACGAAGACGATGGACCACTTACTAACTGCAAGATTGAGTACCTGATACACTCTCCTAACAGCGGGGCGCTAAAATTGCTAATCTCTCAAGTGAGCTGTTGTAACCTTAGCTGTGGGTGATGACAAGTTAAATGTTTCCTAATGAATCAACCTAAATAATAACGTGATGATGTCATTCATCAAGTAAATAGTTTTGCATTTATTTATCGGGGAAAAACATTGGTGAAGCACTATTCAACTATTGACAAGATTAATGGAATAAATTGAGTTATTAATTGACAAAAACTCTTTTGAATAACTAAAACTTGAATAACGAAAACTCACATTGAAAGCAGAAAACTATTGAAATTTATGGTTTTAGGCTATATAATCGGTCGTTCGCATGAAAACAATGACAGAATTGAGTAGATGAATACAATCATTCAATTCATAATAAATGATAATTTATCAATAACTTATTATTATTAAGTTATAATCTCTGGTCACTTTTAGCTGTTAATAGTGGGTGTAATTATGTTCCCTGGTACCTCAACAAAATGAGTTAAAATGAAGACT
Organism: Conomelus anceps; assembly: GCA_948455865.1. Classification (NCBI taxonomy): domain Eukaryota; kingdom Metazoa; phylum Arthropoda; class Insecta; order Hemiptera; family Delphacidae; genus Conomelus; species Conomelus anceps. Next base: position 20,903,335 of record OX418218.1, read on the forward strand.
ATGAGAAACAGACTTCAACAAAATGCAGACTACAAAATGAGGACCTAATGGGGTGAGGCGTTTTTGCTCGTCGGTTTTTTAAATTCGAAACATTTTTCAAAAGAAATAATGATAGCTATTTGTTTCTATTAGGTATACTTTGTAAGGCAATATTATTCCTATTATTGATTTTATTCAATTTCTCGTACTTTATCTATCAAGTGGAAAACTCGAAGATTCACAGTTACAAGTGCAATCCCAGTAATCCTGGCAACCGGCCTGGCAATCTCAGGGGGAGATGGTGGAGTCCCTCCCCCCCCCTTTCCGCCACCAAAGACGATTGACGGGGATGGAAGGAGGGGTTGTAACGTGACACTTTCCGACCGGGACCGCTATTGGTCACTAATTTCTGTTGAAAACTACAGTACTATAATTATAGAACCAAAACTATTTGTTTATAAACTAAAGTACAGAGAATTTATGTTGCATTTCTGATTATTCTGTGACATAGTGATCAGCTTAGATTAGATTAATCCTAAAGCTAATCCCCTATGAGCTAAATCCGCTTAGATTTTAGTTGAAGGTGAAAGCAGCGGCTCTCCAACAATACTGTTGGGTGGCGTATAATAAAACAACAGAATAAAACGAATAATCCCAACTAGCATCTGTCCGTCTCAGGCAATCATTCACACACGAGGTACTCGCGAGAAAATTTTCTTCACGCGTGCATTCAACTAATCTTTGCAGCTCAAGGTGAATGAACTTTATCTTCGTTTCTTCCAAAACCTTTTTATAGATATATTCTTGACATATATTCTCGTATCACATCCACATGCACAAAACAGTTCAAAAGAGTAAACTCAATAGAATCGCAATAAAATCTTGAACGAGAAAAACCAGACGCCAACGAAGCTTTCTCAACAGCAGACCACACACATACAACTGAACGCTATTTTCTATTTTGACCTCCTGACTTTACCTGGCTGGCATACCATAATCAGATTAGTTTCACAAACGCACCCAAGTGAAGATTGGACCTTGTGCAGCTCAACTATCGAGGTAGTCAGATTTAAGTTGAAAAATGTAGATAAAAGCCTGTTTTTCTTTTAGCTATTCACTAACGTCAGTCTATATCGTTTTATATCGTCAGTCTACTGTAATTTGAAATTATTATAAAGCTTTAAATTTCGTAAGATTATCGGTATGTAGCCTACTATCACTCAACATAGAAAACGTTATCAGATGCGAAGTATCTCACCATTTGATCAGTTAGTTTGATATCTGTGACAGCTGATATCTGATAATAATGTCAGAGGCCTACAATCATTCTGATGAGTATAATTAAGTAATGATGCGTAACTATTCTTATTACTATTCGATTTAACTATTCTTATAGTTTCCTTTCCTCGAATCTCACAAGAATTCCAGAGTACCACCAATATATTGAGTACTGTTCAAAGAAAACAGAAATCACAGATTCTGTGAATAATATTACACTTCGAATAATATATTAAATATGATTTCTATTCGATAACATTCGTTACAATATAGGCTATTTAATTTCTGAGCATGATAATTTTGTTTCAATGGATATAAAAACACTCGTTCAATAAAAAATTTCCCACATAGACAAATGAAAATCAGTAATTCAGTTACCGAAATTACAGTTGCGTTTCTATTTTAAAATTGCAGGAAAATAAAATATGAGCTTCACTCTTACCCACACACAAAACTCTCAGGCAGTCTCAGACAATAAAAACTCAATGAAAATTCCAATTTGGAGAATTATTATGATTCGTGGTTAACAATATTATTTACTTCAATTATTTTTTATGGCTTTTATCTCGTTAACTTTATTTTTTGTCCTCTATGTCCCGAAGCCAATTAGATCTTAGTTTTATAGAGCTATTTATTTTATAGAGCGTTTTATTGTGATTCAACCTATTATTGGCCTGCTGCAAATGTTTCCTCAATAATAATAATAACAATAAAGATGATAATAATAATAAATATCATCATCAATAAAATTATCATCATAATCAAAGAACTAATGTATAGTTTCCATTAAGATTTTCTTCCACTAAAATGACTGCCTAGCCACTGAAAATTCAAACAGGAACCAGTAAAGTACAATAGATACTTGATCATACGAACTTATAATCTATTCTTATAAAGTAGGCTATTCTTGATACATTTATGAACATAAATTTCCATTGTTCCAAGAAATAAAAATGAATAACGTTTCCTACATTATAAACACGAAAAAGCCGAATTGAAAAGCTAGATGTAACCAGAATGATAATAGCTATTTGTGTAACTAGAGTGCAAAATAGCGTTTTTCTGCATCTAGCTAGAGAAACAGTTTTTTTCACGAGCCGAAGGCGAGTGAAAAAAGTTTCTGGAGTGCAGAAACAATACTTTGCACTCGTATTACACATTAAATTTTTCCTACAGTAATGTATAAAGTAATTTAAACAGAACAAAACAGGGCATACATAACCTGAAAATTCCTCACATAACCTATCTTCGAATCAAATCGATTTCATCAACAACAACTACAACAACTATTTCACAGCTGAAGCAGAGTAGCCAACCTATTTTTGAATGCAGAATAGGGAACCTGCGTATTACATGCTCACTATTTTGTGTTGTTAGGTTGCAAATCTGGAGTACGGAAATAGTTATTTATGTATTAAGAGCGTGAAGCGCGACTTTATCGCTCGAGCCAAAACATTTACTGCGCGACGCATAGCGGAGCGCAGTAATTTTGCGAGAGCGATAAAGAAGCTTCACGCGCGAATTACATACAATATTTTTCCTAAAACTGCAGTTCTGGATTCTAACACAATAAAAGCTTGTAGTTTGTAACATCACAGACCATGCGCGGATTTGGTTAGCATTTGCCATTGTTGAGGTTATGTGAATTTCACGGATTCCGTGATCCACCAATGAGAAGGCATCAAAATCAAAACAGAAGCGTAAAGAAAACAGCTGGCGAGCGTAAAGTACTTTACCGCTTGCAGAGCAGTAAAGAGGTATTTTACAATTAGTTTTCAGTATGTAAAGAACTACTTTACGAGCAGTTGTAGGAAAAGAACTTTTCGTCATACTTGTAGGTTATGGACAGTTTACCAGTCAAGCAATCAATGTTGTAAACAGCTGTTTACAGAAATCAAAAACAGGTGATGTAATTTGATGATTATTACCGTACACTGTGTGGTAAAAATCATCAAATGATTATTACCGCACTCTATGGGTGGTTGTGGCTACCACTTCACTGAAAAACCATTTGGTCGAAAGCTAGATCAGCTGATCTAGAACCATTGTGTAAGTTCTGGGAGCATTTTCGGTGCACCGGTAGCTTCAACCGGTGCACCAGAGGCATGAGTTCCAAGTCCTTTGGGAGCTTTTGACAGTTCGTTAACCAGCAGCTGTTTCCGGTTTGGCCTGCTCCGGTGCAGGTTTCATGCACCGTACGAAAAGGTAGATCCACGGACTGTGAACCAGTAACCAGAGAGCTCTCATTGGTCGATGAAAAATCGTCTGCTGTTTCATTCCAAAATGGCTTCCAAACATGATCAAGTTAATGCATTCAATGAGGTTATGTACAATATTCATGAAACAGAGGAAATTCATGCTCTTTTATGTGGTAAGTTTATTATAAAATATTTATTGAACAAAATTTTGTAATTTCAATGTCATATTTCCCGTTGTTTACCTTAATAATGATAGCTGTTTATGTAGAAATGAACTTCCAAACTGCATATTGCCTCCAATAATAATTATTCTTTATTATATGCACAATTATTCTATCAAAATAGGCGTATATTTCAATCGATAACCCTAAAGCGGCTTTCTTTTATTTGCGCAGCTAGTACAACAGTGACTTACACAGATTAATTTCAAAAGTACGCGCCCAACTGTACATCGGTGAGTGCTGTACTGCCGTCCCTGGGAACATATGTTGGTACACCGATCACGTGACTGGTTTCGGTGCACCGAAAGAATTCTGGTGCACCAAACCAGATGCTCCCAGAACGTACACATTATTGCCACATTTCACCTTAGTTGGTGTGTTGAGGTTATGTTTGTATAACAATGATTTATAGTTTCTTATTTCAACTTATCTGCTATTTTAGACTTGTATGGCGAAAAATATCGTACGTAACTCGTCCGGAAAGATGTTTACCATACTCGTATGATAATACCGCACTCGACTTCGTCTCGTGCGTTAACTTATCATACTTGTATGTTAAACACCATTTCCCGCACTTGTAACGTAATATACTATTCCCGCACTGGAATTTACTTTCCAGGAATAGACTATTTTGCGTGCTACATTTAGTGCAAAAATAGGCACTTTTTCGGGTCACTGTAGGAAAAATATATTATAACCCACTGTCATGTAACGAAACAAAGCCCCTTAGACTACTTTGGCAGGGTTTGGAGAAAGAAGGAAGAGTTCTACTTCATCCCACATAATCAATTACGAAGGGGACTTGGCTTCACTATGAATTTTCATCTCCTTTCTTCTGTTCACAACCGTGACATTACACATTTCATTGTTTATACATAAACATTGTCTCGTAGAATTAGTCTTTTGTCGAGCATCCAACCCGTTTCTGAAAGTCATTATAACTGGACAAAAGACAAGTTTCTCTTCGTGGTTGAATGGAAGCAAGTTGTAACTAGAAGCAATAGTTTAAAAAATTTAACTATTTTACAGATTTGAAACAGAAATTAAAATGTATCTTGCCTATTTTATAGAATCCAAAAACAAATTGGAATCGTCTAGACCTCTAGACTCTAGAGACTTGAAAATTGGAGTTAATTTTCAATTTCTATAGGTTTATGGCTCTATGCAGACTCATGTTCTGTAAGACCCCCGATTCCCCAATCAACATTACAAAATTCGTACTAGAAAAAAATATGTTTTGAAGGAAGATTACGTTACTCATATACTTATTCAACCTACAGTGTTATTATTCAGCCTACATCTACAAGCTAGATTGTCAACCTACATTGACTGGGTGACTTGTTTGGAAGCAAATGAACCTAACAAAAAGTCGTGCCAATGTCATGCTAATGTGCAAGGGGCGTAAGTATCAAAATAGAATATCTTTTATAGCGCCAGCAGGATGTCCCAAATAGCTCACAATCGTGGTGTAACTGGTTCAACAAGCCTAACTAGTTAAAATCTTCTCATTTCAATAATATTTCCTCTCTTAAATCAACTTATTCGTGAACTTATTAGATTTTCAAAAGTGTTTTCTGCAAATATCATATCCCTTCAATGTGCTCAGTTTTTCGACACAAAGCCGGAAATTAGGCTACAAAGGCTAAAAAATGAGTCAATTAAGTGATGCAACAAAGTTAATAACATCATTACAAGCCTCATAGATGAATAATACTTCCCCTAGTCGTAAAAATAATTTTTTAGGATTGGGAACAGAAAAAATCTCTGAATAATTCATGAGATACACAATGGGATGATGGAGATTAGAAAGGATACGAAGGATGAACTCGTGCTGCTTTGTTTGTATGGGAACGGAGAAAGGTCTTTTGGATTTGATTTCGTCGAATCAAAACAGCCGAAAGCAATTTGAGTGTCCCACGCAGCAGACCACGCACTGCGAGCATCCAGGTAATGGGCTACGAACAACGAACAATAAACTGGAACTTGAGCTGGAGCTGGAGGTGCTCTGGAAACGGACCATTACGTGACACTACCATCTAACCGCTAATCGGCTGTTCGCAGTCAGCATCAAAGTTCAAGGCTTAGAAGCCAAAAAAGAGAAAAAAAATAAAATTCTCAAGTCATGAGTTGGTACATTCCAATGCTTTTTTTGTAGATTAGGTCTTGGAGACTCCAGTTAAGGAGTATAAGACAAGTCAGATAATTGTAACTGCGTCTTTTAGGTGGGTTCCGAACCTCCAGGAAGTGATTTTACAACAGAGAACAGTCTTTTTTTCTGGCCATTCCATTCGGTCACCCTTACAGAGAGTACCCAGGAGAGCGTTGCTTATCTAATCTGATTGAACAGATACCTGCACGGCTTTCACTTCCCCCATGAATATGTACTGTACTCTAGTACTTTATGATATTCATTTATTAATTAAGAAGCAGATCACTATGGAATGCGTCTAATGAAATCGCTAATGGAACGCCTTGAAACTGGAAAGCCTTTTTTGCAAGCCATGAAAGAAGCTATTATTTATTTTTTTTTAAATCATAATTAATGGACAAATAGACGAATTTACCAATTACTCAAATTGGTGGAATTATAGATCTAGCAAAAATCGCTGGATCCTAATAATATGCAATAACAGATTGTTATTGAAAAAACGAATTTGAAAAGTGATTATCTATAAGTTGAACCAATCTATTAAATTGGTGAAGTTAGTAATTCTAACAAGAATCGCTGGATCCCAATTATTTAAAATACTTAAAAATAGGACAATATGCAGTGAATGAGAAATAAAGAGCCATTCTGCTAGAAAATATAAATGTAGTAGGTACTATTTTTGACTATGTACAGTTTATGGAGTTTACTATGCAACTATGTGTAGTTTCAAACAAACATGTTCCTCCTCTACACCAAACAATAAGCCGTGTCCGCAACCCACTCATGGTAGAACAGTCTACAGTTTTGGTAAACCTATTACAAGTAACAAGGTAAAAGGATATATTGATAAATTGACCTCACAAGAAGGTGATGTCTCCTATTGTTTCTGAGAGATCATTTTTCTAGCATTCAATGTTCACATAAATTATAATAATTTTTTTGTCTTGGGTAGGTATGCAGACAGTAGCCACACCACAAGCTGGATATGGTCGACCTGTTGGAAAGGCACGCGAGAAATGAGCTATCGTGATTTATTATCGAAATTCCATTCCTGAAGTGAGATGAAGCGAAGGAACGAGCAGAGCAGCTCCTGTCGGTCGGTGGCTTTGCCCAAGTGGGTTGATCGTAGGCAGTACTAAACATAGCATGCACTGCATAACACTGCTCGAAATATTTTCTGCGCCTTGGACTCCATCCAAGTCCAGATCCGTACAGGTTCTCATTCACCATTATTATTTCCATTTAAATCTCGCTATCAGGAAATACACGTCCGTGTCCTGACAATCGTGAGATGCCTTTTAATTGCTGTTACCAGCTCTTCAATGCACTTTGATGGCTTGTCGATATTGGACAACTGTCAACATTAGCCTGATTTATGATTTCGCGTTCTCTCGCCGCGTTTATTCAACAGCATAATATTTATGTATTCTGTACCAGGAGTATGGTCGACGGATATGTATTCTGTAACATAATATAGGTCCAGGAGTACGCCGGTAAAGAAAACGATGGTTCATTTTTCTCAGAAGAGTTTATAAAGCGATTTTCAGGAAATACGGATGGAAAAATTTAGACTATAATTGGATTTGGGTGGGGTAGTAGAGATTTCATTAGTAAAGAGGCCACTCTCTTACGGGTGGCTTGATTGACGAGATTGCGTCTTTTTAAATAGGTGAAAGTCGTATCACTGGTTGAGTTCATGGGAGCATTATCGTTTACTGGTGAATAAAATTTTACCAGAAAAAAGGCGTCTGATTGTGATTGGTCTACTCAAATTTTTAAACGTCTATAAATTCGAATAGACCAATCAGACGCCTTGGTTTCCGGTGAAATTCCATTTACTGGTAAACGGTACGGCTCCCATGAACTCAAACATTGAGAACTTATCAGAATAGATCAGCATATGGTGGTAAAGATTCAACGATTTTTATAGTAGAGAAGCGACCCTATTACGTGTGATTTAATTAACAAGATTGAAACCATCAGTGAATTTTTTTTCATTGTTAAGTTACATCACTGTGAAAATATTAGAAACAGGGTTGAAAATATTAGAAACAGGGTGGATGACGGACGGAAAAGGACCGACGCCCAACGAAATCTTAAAGCACCATTAGAATTAATTAACTTTATTTGTGTGCCACTTGTTTGGAGGTAAGAAGTTTATGTACTGTATCTCATTTGATGGAATATTAAAATGAGAATGATGTATTCGATTCTTCAATTTCTAGACACAATCCTTGTTTGGTTGCTTTAATTATATAATTTCAACTGCAATATTAAAAGCATGCTCTAGCAAAGTGACAAGTGACATCAAAAATGTAAAACCTAATCAATTTTTCTCCTATAAATCGAGTTCAATTCATATCAGTGAATTTTTTTTCAATTTAGTGTTTATCATACTTCGTAGATTATGTGCATCTTGTTCACTTTACTCCTGGAATAATCTGTAATATCATATTTTATGGTAGCCTCTTCTTCCCCACAGCATAGCATAACATGCATGAACATTTGTAGAGAATACAAACTTAGCTCGTCTGTTTGTTAATATATTTCTTTTTACTATTTCTATTCCTATTTTTCAACAAGAAATAAAGTAGCTTTATAAATACATCGATAACTTATCATGAATCACAAGCTTTCAAAAAACAGACGTAGGTTCAATAGCGGGAGAGGAGAGCTGTAGAAAGATAGTCAAGTGTCTGAGCACGCGAGCAGAAGCCTCCGAAAAAGCTTCTGTGGAGATTATGAAAGTGAGCCATCGAATGTCTACATTATCTAGTACAAAGAATCTTTTTTAACCCGGCATTCAAAATAATGTGATATCTGGCAGATCCGTCTAGTTTTTAATAGTTCATCTTCATAAGTCGTAAATAAAACTTACGGTTATCTTGTAAGACAGCTTCCTGTCATAACTCGGCAGCATGCTTCTAAAAACGACTCATAAATCCATAACAGAGCTTTCAAATTTGCTCTAGCCGTGATAAAAATAATTTATGCCTAAATTTATAAGAACATGCTTGAAAGCATGGCATCCTCATTGATCTGGAGTTAAGTGTGCATTAATGTTTAACTTATGTGCTTACTATGTGTTCCTCAGACAAGAACAGCGAACAGGAATTGTGAGATACGTCGAATATAGCTGTGATCCATAAAAATTCAACAAGTATTAATAATATGAGTAATCAGTAGACCTACGAATATTTAGAACCCTCCTGACCTCCTCTTGACATGTATGCACTGCATGAGCGGAACAGAGGAAAAGGTTTTTAACCTCGAAAGATATAGAATAAATAAATAATCGAAAGAAATAATTTTATTGATCACCATTTTATTGATATTCCGCAACTTCATCGCTGGAGACTCCAATGACAATAAATTATTGTTTATGGTGAGCCACATAGCTGATCTTATAAACCCTATTGATCACATTTACGGCTATCACACTTTTTTTGAGGATGAAGCCCACATAAGCTTAGTTCCGAGACCTGTGCGTGGGTAATGAGTTGGATGATGATGATGATTGATTGACACTATCTGAATAATAACTATTAATTTTTTAAATATAAAATTTTGAACTAAAAAATCGATTGCGTCTATTTTTCTATAATTATACAATTCTACAACTATTTATGAAAAAATTATTTCAATCTTAAAGAATTTGATTAGCTGAAAACTGTATTCATGTTCAAGAAAAAAAGAACTAGCAACAAGAATGTGGTTCGATATTTTTGTTCGTCATTTCTTAGAAACAAATAGAAATAGAAACTCCACTAAAAACATTCAATTCTTCATTTCATTTTACTAAAAAATATCTTATCAATAGTCCACTGACCTGGAATAATAATCTCCACAGCCAAATGAATAGCATAGAATAAAAAAATAACTACTGTGCATTACGTAATACCTTATAATACAGATTCTTTTTCAGTTTTTCAAGATATGAAAACATATTTTTTGTTGTGAAATTTGATTCAAAAATAATTTTCTTGTCACTTCTCAAAACACATACTCATTTAACTTCTGAATTTTGTATGAAATTAGAATCATCAAAACTAGCTCAATACTATTGCGAATCAGCTCCATGAGAATTATTGCAGCCAATCTATAGTAAAATCGATGGCGATCCATGGCTAAATTATTTGGTCCTAGAGTGTTTCAATCGAAGAATTTGATCAGATGAAAGCTGTCTTCATGTCCAAAAGAAGATACTTCCCGGTGGTTCGGAACCCACCTAAAACTGTAGATCCAACTCATCAATCACCATCATCCAATTCATTACCCACGCACAGGTCTCAGACCTATGTGGGCTTCACCCTCCGAAAAAAAATACTTGCGACATTAATCTGGTTTGACAATTTTGTTCATAATTTTTTTCAAGTAGAGAATAGAGTAGCATCCAAACTCCCAAACCCATGTACACTATGATGTTATTGTTATGTGATATGTGATGTTACTGTATGTGTGATATGAATGAAAATCATTCATTCAAAGAAATTGCTATTGTGTTATGTAAGATGCCTATTGAACCCCTTCAAAACTTGAAAAATTTTAATCATCGCAATTTATTGGTTCTGTACGGCGTTTTTTAGAACTCTTCTTGTCGGTTAAAAACTATGTCAATTATTTTTAAAACAAATCAGTGATCATCGTTTTATTATCATGAGGCAAGTGAATATGTTTCAATCATTAACGAGGATATCAATATTGTAGATTTTCTTTACATTTTTATAATATTTTTGTAAGCGTAAAATATGCGTGTGTAAATATCAATTTGTGTTCTGTTTCATCATTCATTATAGATTATAAGAGGATACCAACAAATGAAACGTAAATAAAACTTCATAATTCCATTTTGAAATGTTTTTTTTTCTAACTCGGCAAGGATATTTTTAGCGCACTTAAAATATATGCACGATCCTAATAAATAATTTGTTAAAGATCACGGTATGGTTTACTACAAAACAACTTTGGAACTTTCTCTTCAACTTCCCTTTTATGATGGAGAACTGGCAACGCCTTATCATCTTTATTCTAATGATGGATTAATCTCAATATAAAATAGGAGGACTTTTAGAAAATACTGTTTCACTCACTTGAAATAATGGAAAGTTGATGTGAAATTATTGAAGGATTAACTAGTTTGGAATCAGTTGATGAGAAAGAAAAGAAACGTTCGTGTTATTGTTGGGATTATAAAATACTGTAACAGACTGTGTTTTGTGAATGTTTAACTGTTCTTCCTACTCTATTGTACCTACAGTTTATTGGATAGTTGATTATTTAATCGGCCTATACATAATGCCAGCAAAAAGACACTGTTCTCTGCTTTAAAATTACTTTCCGGTGGTTCGGAACACACCTAAAACAGTAGGTCCAGCTCATCAATCACCATCATCCAACTCATTACCCAAGCACAGGTCTCAGACCTATGCGTGTTTCATCCTCCAAAAAAAAGAAAGAATTAGTAATTCATTTTTGCACATAGATACCGAAAATCTCTTATTAGCATGAACGTTTATGATCTGTTTTTTTTTCTCATTAGTTTTTCTTGTGATTAGTGCGTGTTATAAGAGTAATTTGTGTAAATAAAGTGCGAGTGTTAATTTCAAGTATTGCCATCATTATTTTAGTTATAGAACACGTAACATTATTTTCTATATCATTCCACAATCATAATTTATTAATTGCGTTGCTTATCTATTTTTTCTTCTTTTTTTCTGAGGATGAAGCCCACATAGGTCTGAGACCTGTGCGTGGGTAATGAGTTGGATGATAGTGATTGATGAGTTGGACCTACAGTTTTTTTAGGTGGGTTCCGAACCACCGGAAAGTGATTTTACAGCAGAGAACAGTATTCGAGTCATTATTGAGGCCGTAGAACAGTTCCATACAATTGAAATGCAAAAAACAAATGTTAATTTTAATTCAAGGTTTGATTCAATGTTTCATGTATCCAGCAACATCCTCAGCTTCACAAAAAAAAAATCCAAGTCAATCTATGATGTTTTCCATGAAAAATTTAATGTCAAAACTGACACTGTATTTCTACTGAAATTATGATTTTACTCACTTAAACTGGAGGAATAAATTTCGCTTCTGAGGAGAAGCTTTATCAGCTCTTCTTAAGATTTATAAGATCATAATAGAAACAAAGTGTTGGTTTTGATATTAGATTTTTATGTCAATCTCAGGATGTAACATGTTGTCATGAAACCGTGGTTCTTGAATTAAAATGAAACAGGTGGAATTAACAACATTTGGTTTTTCATTGCAATTAATGTTGCTGCTTTTCGCAGTATGTTGTCTCATCTTAACATCCATTTTCTGTATAATAAATAATATTTTATGAATTGTTTTCAAACAATATAACGCACATGCAATAATGAAGCATTTTTGACTCACTTCCAAATGATTATCAGCAGCCTCAGGAGAGTCAAAAACAGACTGATATCCGTTGCTCTGCATTTTTCCAAATAGAGCACTTCAAAAATTATTATCAAGGTTGTAGAACATATTGATAACCCACGTTTGCAATGATATCAAGTAGGAACCGGCGGAAACACAAAATACACTTGTACTGAGCGAATCATTTTGCTAATCCTTTCAACTGAGAAGAAAGAGTATGCAAATCACGTTGACGAATTGAAGCTGAACGAAAAAAATAGGTTCGAAGCACGTTTCAATTCACAAAAAAACTTGAAAGAGCCGCGCCAATGCACGCCGCAAAACCAATTCGCGGGCCTTGAAGGGTAAAACAGAGACAGACTGTATTTGTTGTTGTTGATCATATCTGAGCAGCTCCACGCAGAGCAGTCTCGCCAGCTAGTTTGAAAAATTCCCTGGTACCATTAGAAATTTCCCTCTAGAAAAAAACTTAGAGGAACAGAGCAAGCTCTTCCTAATTCGAAAGGGTTTAGTGCTGCTATCTGTCCGCAAAGCTTAGCACTTCTATCCAAATTCTATTTCTGAGAAATTCAACTTGTGACCGCAGACTCCGCAGTTCATGTTCATATGACCATCTATCTATATAAATAAAATTAGAGTTTTGTCTGTACATTTATCAGAATTGTATATTTTTTGGTTATTTTTACGTTTTATACATTAAATAAGCCGAAAATAGTCTTATCTCACTTTCTGTCTGTCTGTCTGTCTGTCTGTCACGGCCGCAAAGGTATTTTTCGCGGCCTTCTCCTCAAAAACGAGAGCATCGATCGGGATTTTAGTTATTGAACAGTATTGAAAACATTATTGACAATGTCTTTAGATATAAAAAACTAAAATAACTTTTTATTTAACAGAGTAATAAACGTTTAAAAACCAAGTACTGTGCGATTTTGGATACATTTTACGCGGCCTTCTCCTCAAAAACGAGAGCATCGATCGGGATTTTAGTTATTGAACAGTATTGAAAACATTATTGACAATGTCTTTAGCTATAAAAAACTAAATTAACTTTTTTTTCAACAGAATAATAAACGTTTAAAAACCAAGTATTGTGCGATTTTGGATACATTTCTTCCAAGTTTTATTACCACATAAGAATAAGAACAAATCACGTAATTTATCATGATATATCAATCAGCTGTTCTCGAATATAAATGGTGGGCCCTTCGCGGCGTTATTTACGCTGTCTGCAGACTTGCGTAGTCGGAGCATTGCAGTCTTTTATGAAACATATGACTGGTGAATCAAAGCTCATGTTATGTTTCATCAATTATTTCTTTGTTGAAAAAAAAATTTCAAATTTCAATTTATCAAAAGAAAAATTAACATTTTAGGAAGGTGCGGTTTGTACCAGGCTCTTGGGAATTCGCCAGGTAGCACTATTATTACCACATAAGAAAAAATCACGTAATTTATCATGATATATCAATCAGCTGTTCTCAAAAAATATTCTCTCCGATACCTGTCACTGAATTGTTTACTTTCTAAGTTGTTTACTAAGGTCCCGGCCATGGTCCCGGCCCGTTCACACGATACAGTTTTTGTGCGGTACAGTAAATTTGCTGTATCAGTTATTTTGCAGTGCTTTCGTTTGCATGTACATTTCATATTGTATGTTCACACAATACTGTTTCGACTGGATCCAGTAAAAAAGCTGTTCTAGCCGATTTCTACATTCGGTTTTGTCTTCGAAAACTGTATCGCTAAAATCAGCTGTACCGCAAAATAACTATCCGTATCCGGTGGCACATGTATTGTACCAGTAATGGACATGGTGGAATGATACATTGATACATGTATCATTCCACCATGAGTAATGGATATGTTAAAACGATACGCTTATTATGCTGGGAGCAGTCTTCAGATCGTCAGCATTGATCTCCTTCATTGATATTCTTTAGCATTGATCTTCTTATTAGTGAATTCCAGTGTCCAGAAGTGGAAGATATTAATTGTGAAAATTTAATTTCTCTAATATTATGAGAGACCCGCCTTGTGGGACAAGACTAATATAAAGATTAATATAAAAATAGAGAGAGAAAAATGTGTGGAATATTGAAACCAGAATTTGCGTACTTTGATCAAAATTTAAGAGAAACCTTCAGTAAGAAACTTATTTGAAAAAATCTTACACAAATAAAAAAAATCCTGGACTGGAATAAATAAATCTGAACTGGAAGCTCAATGGAAGAAGGAGGAGAGCACAGCAATAAGCAGCAAAGCCGGACCGTGTGAACATCACAGTACAGTTGACGCCGTACAGTAAAAAAACCGTACCGCAAAAAAACTGTATCGTCTGAACGGGGGAGCCTAAGCTACTAACAACTTCATGATCGTTGCTATCAAAAAAGCCGAAACATATTTAGTCTTATTTCTAAACATAATCCGTACGAAGGACGGGCACAATAGCTAGTCTATATAAATAAAATTAGAGTTTTGTCTGTACATTTATCAGAATTGTATATTTTTTTGTTATTTTTACGATTTATACATTAAATAAGCCGAAAATAGTCTTATCTCACTTTCTGTCTGTCTGTCTGTCTGTCTGTCTGTCACGGCCGCAAAGGTATTTTTCGCGGCCTTCTCCTCAAAAACGAGAGCATCGATCGGGATTTTAGTTATTGAACAGTATTGAAAACATTATTGACAATGTCTTTAGCTATAAAAAACGAAATTAACTTTTTTTTTAACAGAGTAATAAACGTTTAAAAACCAAGTACTGTGCGATTTTGGATACATTTTACGCGGCCTTCTCCTCAAAAACGAGAGCATCGATCGGGATTTTAGTTATTGAACAGTATTGAAAACATTATTGACAATGTCTTTAGCTATAAAAAACTAAATTTACTTTTTTTTCAACAGAATAATAAACGTTTAAAAACCAAGTATTGTGCGATTTTGGATACATTTCTTCCAAGTTTTATTACCACATAAGAATAAGAACAAATCACGTAATTTATCATGATATATCAATCAGCTGTTCTCAAATATAAATGGTGGGCCCTTCGCGGCGTTATTTACGCTGTCTGCAGACTTGTGTAGTCGGAGCATTGCAGTCTTTTAGGAAACATATGTCTGGTGAATTAAAGCTCATCTTATGTTTTATCAATTATTTCTTTGTTGAAAAAAAAACAAAATTTTCTAATTTCAATTTATCAAAACAAAAATTAACATTTTAGGAAGGTGCGGTTTGTGCTAGGCTCTTGGAAATTCGCCAGGTAGCACTATTATTACCACATGAGAACAACAACAAATCACGTAATTTATGATGATTTATCAATCAGCTGTTCTCAAATATTCTCTCTGATAACTGTAACTGAATTGTTTACGTCCTAAGTTGTTAACTAAGCTGCTAACAACTTCATGATCGTTGCTATCAAAAAAGCCGAAACATATTTAGTCGTATTTCTAAACATAATCCGTACGAAGGACGGGTAGCTGCTAGTAGACCATAATTTTTGTAATATTTATCATGATGCTGGTCTATGGTTGTACTCCCTGAAGCCAGAACCCGGCTGCTTAGTTTGTCATGCTACAAGTCCACATGTCTAAAAAGTGTCCAATTGGAATATTCTAAAAAATCGTTAAATTCATTTTTACTGGATAGACATAATTATTACACTCTTTCATTGGTCAATTCCATTATTTATGCAACATTATCAATGTATATCATTGCAGTATCAAAGTTATAACAGGTTTTATAAGTTTTTGTATAGAATAGGCTACATAATTAAGTTAGATATGGGTGATCGTGCTTCAATTTTTTATTGCTGATGATGCCCTCATGAGTCCGAGACTTGTGGCTGGGTAATGAGGTGAAAATATTACTTGATGTAATTTATTCAATTTAATTTATTTTATTTCCACAATAAACACAAAACATAAAACAATCAAGGAAATATATTTCCCCGCTTAGACTATCAATCTGTTTGCAGGGAAAGAGCTCTGTATCTAGATTTTTCTTTTGTTTTTTCTTCAGTTTTCTTCTCTTGTAAAATTCATATATTTTCGGTTGAAAAGTACGATACAAACTTGAAATATTATCTTTATAATATATTACTCAGTATTTCTTATGACTGCTAACTATGAAAATATTTCTAAAACTAATCTAAATTTTCTATCTTTATGATTATATTCAACAGTTTTAATAAGTGTTTGACTGTTTGTAAGGATCTCAGACCAATATTTTTAAAAAGTTTTATTATTGGAACCCACCTAAAATAGTAGATCCACCATGTTCCTCATAACATGTCTCAAACGGCGAGGTGGAACTACCCGTAAGGGTCTCCCCTTATTTTTAGAAGTTGATCATCTAAATTACATACATTATTTTAGATTTATCATTATACACAATTCTATTGTTAATATAAATCATTATTCATAAATATATTGCCTGACTGGGAGGTCATAAATAATGTATTGTTCCTATTGACAGGCCCTGAAGATGTAATAAAATATTTCCAAACAATGACTGTATTTCATTGAGCGATCCCTGACATTCCAACCCTATATTTGTTCAACATACGGTCATGATTCTGCTACATTTTATAATCAAGATCATTATTGTTGACTAGGCCACCCAATTTAGCCGCATGATCAAGTAATTGACCGAACGAAGAGAACTCTCTTGAAGTCGAACGTTGTGCATTTGTCTGTTTATAACGCATTTACGGCTAAACATATGGGCCGTTTAGCGCAGTTGGTTGAGGCGTCGCAACTTCAGCTTGCTGTCGTTTCAGCGGTCGTGGGTTCGAATCCCGCTCCTCCGTCTGACATCTATGTGTTTCATTCACCTCATTACCCACACACAAGTCTCTAATTTATGTGGGCATCATAATAAAAAAAATTCAATGAAATTTTGCATGAATCTTCCTTTAAGGAATGCCTAGCGATGTATGTGTAGGATTTTCGAAATTTGCTTGCATTTAAAGGATATTTAAAAGGGGGGAAAATAAGGGTATTAGGCCTTCTTCTATAGGAACATATGTTTTTTAAATGAGTTTCTCTATCATATGCAATTGGAATCAGATTCATAGATAGCCCCCTAATTCATCTGGTTGAGCCTTATTCATATCAATAGTTATCATTCATAAGAATAACATATTTGTTTGCGAGAAACAAATCATTTCTCAAAAAGAATATTATTCCAATGTTTTTAAATGTTTAATTCTATCCTACTTGTGTATTGTTCGTGTTTCTTTTTGGTTCTTGATTTTGACACTTATTATTCCTGGTTGCTCCTCCCAATATTATTGCTCCTACATTATTAGGGTCTTCAGCCAATCACAGAACTTCAATGGAGGTCAGACTATCAGATGCAATTTCACCCTCAGCCAATAGTATTATTCTGTTAGTATGTGTTTGTTGCTTTCAATTATTATTATCAAGACCAGCATGTAGCCCGATTAAATAACAGTGAGCAGGGATGAGGTCTAACCCATTGCTGTTTCACAAAAGCAACCTGCGTCACGTCACCAAGCCTGCGCCGGACTTCCAGAACGTTGTATTGTTTACTATATTTGATAAAACACAAAAAATATGCAAATAAAATGAAAGCCGCTCTAAATATACAAATCAATATTCTTAGAACTATAGGCCTACTGAAGAAACGTTTCAAACTTGTCACAGCTACTGAAACGTATTATTTACCGTACTGAACTTTTATTATCAAATATTAAAAAACATCTTGATGCTGACCATTGTCGACGAAAATAGCGCTCCGTGTGACAAAAAATGAAGTATTAAATGAGTATGTATATGTTTTTTTAATTATTACGAATGTTTTCCTAATATTAGTGAAATAAGGGATAGATCACCAATAGCTTTATTGTTCAAGGTATCTATTGAAAACTTTTGAGGATGACACTAGATTTTCATCTTCAATTCAGAATAACTGATCACAAATAATATTGTGATTTATAGTGTATATCGGTTATCAGGATTGTGCAAATACACACTCCACAGTAAATTCACTCAAATGTATTATAATTTCAATTACTTTTCATCCATCAACACAAAAATTGACTTTATTGCTGTAACACACGCACATGCACAGACAAGGCCGTAATTGCACGTCACTAGGATGGGAAATTATTATCCCTCTGCCCTATGGTACTATTATAGTTCATCAGCAGGATAAATTTCCCACTTTTGGAACACAATCAAAACAACTCTGTAATTGTGGAATATGATAATTTACTTATTTACAATAAAAATGTTGCAGAAAGTAAAACATATCTAGTAAAAAGTACAAAATGAGGTAAAAATATTGTTAAAATAAGAAAATAGTAAATAAGTGAACTTGAATATATTGACAATATAATATGTAAGTTTGTCAACTTGATTAAAAGATGATTACTTTAAAAATGTAAAACTTTACATGCTTTATAGCATATAATATAATCGTAAGGCTATTTTTATTCCATGTATATCCTCTTTAAATATCGATCCTTCAACTTGTTGAATTTAAAGAGATCGAAGTATTTCTCAAACAGATGCTGTGCACAATCTGAAAAATAAATAAAATAGACACTGATCAATAGGCTGATCTATTAATTCTCTCACAATTCTAATATGATTAATTCATTTAGTCATAATTGACAAGTATAAAAATTTGATTACACTGACCAGAAATGACCATTTAGGCATTCAAATTCCTAGACTCAGAAATTACCTGGACACAACACACTTTTACTATTTAGCAGATTTACTTTTCTGCAACCTTCCGTGGGATATCTTGATACACGATGGTGTTGGCATGGCTGTCTTCAAGAGAAGATTGAGAGTGGTAGCTTAGCATGGGGCATGAAAACTGTGAGGAGCTGACAAGGTCACCTTATTATACTAAGGTGTAAGATCCAGTTATGGGTTGCTATTTATCTTGTCTACTTTTATGAGTTGCGTTCCTGTTATTATTTTAAATGAATGTTCTGTATTAGATACTAAGATAGTAATGTTTCAACATAATTGATCATAAAATTGAATTTTAACAGTTTTTTTTTTAATTTTGTTACTTAGAAGTTCAATACAAATTTAATGAAATACTCAATCTTAGCTAAAAGTTGTTTTAGTCCTTTTTTTATTAATACTAAAAAATAATATTATAAAAATAAGGAATATAATATTGTAAAACCATGACAACCCTCCTGACACACAGACTTGTGACTAGGTGAGGAGTATATTCATCCTTTGTTGTATTTCTCATTGCACTGTACTCGTTTTTTTTTTTGTTTTTTTGTTTTGAGAATAATAAATATTTCAATTTCAAAATACACAGTATATTAGTAAAATGATATTTTGTTTTCTTCTTATTCCTAAATAATTTATGGAACAACAATAATTGAAAGAATAAACCGATAGAACGTAGTATCCAAGGACCCCGAATAATTATTTTTTTTGAGGATGAAGCCCACATAGGTCTGAGACCTGTGCGTGAGTAATGAGTTGGACGATGGTGATTGATGAGTTGGACCTACAGTTTTAGGTGGGTTCCGAACCTTCGGGAATTGATTTTACAGCAGAGAACAGTGTATTTTTTGCTGGCCAATCTAATCGGTCACCGTTACAAACAGGACCTATGTGAACGCAGCTTATCTCTATCTGATTGAACAGATACCTGATACCTATTATCATCATCAATTATTGTGCTTATAGGCATATGCAAAAGAAGACAACGTAGTGTTCATGCGTATCTCAGCTCATCTGCCTAGCCGAGTCAGTTGATGCAGTGGGTCTCTTTCAACGATTTCGTCTATTTTTTAAATGTTAAATTGCATAATTTTATAAGTCTTTTTCTCAAAATATGATTTCCAAGAAACTTGGACGTCTCGTATGGTTCATGGTATATTCAACTGTTAATCTACGGCATTTTTGATAGGAACATACAATTCCAGGGGAAGTCATAGCCGTGAGCCGTAGCAGGTATCTGTTCAATCAGAGATAAGCTACGAAACTCCTGGGCCATCTTTTCAAGGGTGACCGATTAGATTGGTCAGCAAAAAATACACTGTTCTCTGCTGTAAAATAACGTTCGAAACCCACCTAAAACTTTAGGTCTAACTCATCAATAACCGTCATTCAATTCATTACCCACGCACAGGTCTCAAACCTATGTGTGCTTCATCCTCCAAAAAAAGATATGACTATTGCATAACATTCATTTCGACACTGGTTTGAAGAAATCCTGAGTTCGGATTGGGCTGACTTCTATACTGAAAAGTGACAATAGTGTTAAAATAGCTTCATCATGCAACTAGTTTGATAATCCATGCAATAAAGTGTATTGTCATTTTTTTTTTTTTGAGGATGAAGCCCACATAGGTCTGAGACCTGTGCGTGGGTAATGAGTTGGACCTACAGTTTTAGGTGGGTTCCGAACCACCGGGAAGTGATTTTACAGCAGAGAACAGTGTCTTTTTTGCTGGCCAATCTAATCGGTCACCGTTACGAACGGGACCTACGAGAACGCAGCTTATCTCTCTGATTGAACAGATACCAGCTACGGCTCGTGGCTATCACTTCCCTTTCACTTTCACTATCGCTTTCTAACGTCTAATATCTACTTTGGTACATAGAAATTAAAACAATTGATCTATAACAAGATGAACGAATGAAATTTAATAGCATTCTCACCGTGAACATTATCCCATAGATCTTCAGGTACGTAAGTGATTACCATACTTTGAAAAACTCTGAAGCATAAGAATCTAGGCGCGAGCAAGGCCAAAGCGACATCAAACCATGAAATTTGTTTCCACATTTTGATCTGTGGACGAGCTAAAAACCTGGAATTAATTAATTAACAGGTACTTATTGAAAGTCTAGTTTAAATTGTACATCTATATAATAACAGAGATTAGGTGTGTGTGTGTGTGTGTGTGTGTGTGTGTACGCCAGTCAAAAGCGGCAATGATTAGGAACAATAAATTTGCCACGAAACTTCCTCCAAACTAAATTCAGTGCACCAGAAGCCCGATTTCTTATTTTCTTTCTACATTTTTCAAAATTAAAATTCAAATTTCACTTATGGACACCATTAAAGTTTTAAAGTGTGTTTAAATACAAGAAGCTCATAGAACAGCTGATAGGTCACTATACTAAAAATAAGCTTCAAGTCAGAAGCCAGAGCAACACATTTGTACCGTAAAAAATATTGCACCTTTGAAATCGTTTTTGGTATTGTATTGGCATAACCGGTTGAAATCCATGTATAATATGTTTAATTGAATAAATCTACCTTAAATCCCGTTGCAAAGCACCGGTAAACCACTAGTAACTACTAATTGAAAGTCTAGTTTAATTTGCACATGCATAATTAATGGAGGAATTATAATTATGCTAACTGTGGTAACTATATATAGATTACTATATATGTGGTAACTATATAATTATGTAGAATTTGGCTAAATAATCTCAAAATTCAAAATTATATCAACTTCTTTTGAACTGTGATAGTGCTTTGTTTAAAATTAAATCAAAAATTAATATTGTTTTTCTGTAGAAGACTCGTGAATTATTTATTGTGCTTCAAGGTGAAATTTCTAGTGAAAAGGACCTAACCTAAGATTTTGATTCTACTTTGAAATGTTGTGAAAAGCAGTTTTGGGTAATAGCCTGTTGTATTCACATTGATTGTATGTTAGTTAAATAAATAAATAATAAATAATTAAAGTTAGTTTGTTGATAAGGTAGACAACACCGATTCAAAATTCAAATCCTATATAACTAAAAGCTATTTGCTGTTATCTGTTGTTAACACTCTAAGGTCCGTATTTATGAATGTTCATTCAGTTGCTCTTGACTCTAAGGACTCTTAAGTGTTTATACAAGCAAGTCAAGAGAGACTGAAGGAACGTTCATAAATACGGGCCTAAATTATCATAATTATAATTACTGTATTAAGAATTATCTAATAAATTTCTCATCATGGAATTGTCTATAACTACTGTATGTTTAACGACAGTAAAATTTTATTTATTCATTTCATGAGATTCTGTTTCAAAGACTTCGAGCCATATTTATGAACGTTCCTTCAGTCTCTCTTGGCTAGAAGGACTTTTGGAATGTCTATTATAAATACATTGCTTGTCCAGTGTTCCTTGATTCAATAGAAACTGAAGGAACGTTCTTAAATACTGATCTTAGAACAACTTATTCAAGGGAAGAAGATATCCTTCAGTTTCTCTTGAATGCAAAGATGTATTTATATAGGCATTTCAAGAGTCCCTCGATTCAAGAGAAAATGAAGGATATCTTCTTCCCTTAAATAAGTTGTTCTACGGTCAGTATTTAAGAACGTTCCTTCAGTTTCTATTGAATCAAGGAACTCTGGAAATGCAATGTATTTATAATAGGCATTCCAAAAGTCCCTCGAGCGAAGAGACACTGAAGGAATGTTAATAAATTTTTTTGTAGATTACGTCTTGAAGACTCCAGTTAAGGAGTATTAGACAAGACAGATCAACAATTATACACTAGATACCATAATTACTATATCAATTAGTTCAGGCGAGGCTTAATTTTTATGTGAAAGGAACTCTTGTACACTATAAAAAGCTTTATCAACTAAATATTTTTTCAATTGTGTTTTAAATATTTTCAAGACTCTTTAAAAACTGCGGTAGCTTGTTGTAGAGTTTCCTACCAATATAACTAGGTTTTTGTTTGAATAAGCTACTATTGTGACTTACCAAGTGATAATCTCCTCGGCTTCTTGTATTATAATCGTATACGTCAAGATTTTGGTTAATATCATTCATTTTTACATATAAAGTAGCTTCATACACATATAAGCAGGGTACAATTCGGAGACCAAGTCTCTTGAACAACGGCCTACATGAATCTAATCTATTTACTCTTCCTATACACCTAACCGCTTTCTTTTGGATCTTAAACACCCTATCAAGGTTTTGTTTTGATGAATTACCCCATACTAAGATAGCATACCTAATATGTGACAGTAAGAGCCCATGGTAAGCTGTAAAAGGTAACTTTTTGTCATTCAATCTAGCGAGCTGTCGCAGGACAAATAACCCAGATGAAATTTTACAACATATTTTCTCTATGTATGGAGCCCAGGTCACTCGTCTATCAAACAAAACTCCTAGAAAAGCAATGTTTTCTTCCTGGTCTAGTTGATTTTCGTTTACAAACACGTTTATAGCTCTATCTTCATTTGAATTATGTTTGTTTTTGAATTGAAGGAATTGGCATTTTTTACTATTTATTGTTAACTAGCTGGCCCAACGCGCGTTGCTGCATTCTCATAAAAATTCTCCTCGATTTTATTATTCGCCACCTCCCGCTGAGGTTACATTTCAAATTAGGAGAGAAGTTAGTCCTAGGGCTCTTCCAGCTGATCATAGAGGCTTCGTTGTTTTCTTAATCACCACCTCTGAATGAAGAAACATTTCAAATTTAAACCTACTATGACTATAAGGGTGGAAGCTAGGTTTTCTATTTTATTATTCGCCACCTCCCGCTGAGGCTGCATTTCAAATTTCTAGCTGCATTGGTTAACAGATGTCATCAACCTAGCATAATTACATTTCATCATACCCAGTCGTATGTTTCCTACATATTGCAAGTCTCCGACTGCAAGGTAGCCTACATGCAAAGTACAAAGTCTTTTGCTGTTCAAAGACAGCGTAAATAACGCCGCTGAGGGGCCTGCCGTATGATTAAAAACTGTTGACTTATATCAGCTGTTCCTTTAAGCTGTTTGGCTGGCAAGTTCAGTAGGTTAGAAACATATTCCCAAAGTTTCATGCCGATCTGTCAAGTAGTTTTGGAGTCTATAGGGAACATACATACATACATACATACAGACAAACATTCATTTTTATATATATATATATTTCAACTGATTTAATAATTGCAAAGTTAATAGATAAGGTTTATCTATTAACCTTGTAATAATTGGACAATGGACTGCACACCTATATGGGTACTTATTTCTAAATGATCTAGAATGGAATTGCTGAAAATGAGCGATGTATCGTCTGCAAATAAGAGGGCTCTACCACTAATTAACTCTTTAGGTAAACGGTTGACTCAGTCTTTGAAACAGAATCTCATGAAATGAATAGATAAGATACATTTAGAGCCAAGGCATTTCAAGAGCCCGTCGAGTCTCCTAACTTTAACTTGCTTGTATGTGTATCAATTTACATTATATGTAAAAAGAGGAGCGATAGAAACCAAAATCTTAATGTATATGATTAAAATGCACGAAGCCGAGGAGATTATCACTTGGCGAGTCACAATATATAGCTTATTCGAACAAAAACTTAGTTATATTGGCAGGAAATACTATAACAAGCTACCGCAGTTTCTAAAGTCTTGGAAATATCAAGATATTGAAAAAGCAATTGATAAAGCTTTTTATAGTGTAGCCTACAAGAGTTCCTTTCAGGTCAAAATTGAGCCTTATTTCATTAATTTCAATTTATTGTGGTAACTAGTAAATATTGTTAATTTGACTTGACTTGTCTCATACTCCATAACTAGTCTTCAAAAAGTAATTTTCAAAAATATCATAGAAGTTAAAAAATTTGAATAGAACATTTATGGTTACCAGTAAGGCTCCCATGAGCTCAACCAATTATATAACACCAAAACTCACCATAATATTAAAAAACAACGTATTTTGTTTCTCGATATGCACCTCTTGGCAAAAAGTAGAGGCGCAAATTGACAAGTCCAGAAAAAGATGACATGAACTTCATGGACGCCAAGCATCTGACCAATTTTTTCCCAATGTGGCGCCAAGTCCATGTGTTCGAGGTCTGCTACTCCAGTAGCACGTGTTTCCTTGATCAAAGCAGAAACGAGTTTTCGACAAAGATCGTGGTTCCAATTGATGGGAGCTGCAATTCAATGCAGGGCCGATATTAAAGGGCATTAGTTAATGTTAATATCGTATGCAAGGAATAAAAGTCCTATGTATTATAAACAGATAGTTGCTAATTATCTGTTGACAAAACTCTAATGCTGGAGAATAAGGAGTGATTTGAGGAGGAGGAGGTGGAGTAGGAGGAGGAGGAGGAGGAGGAGGAGGAGGAGGAGGAGGAGGAGGAGGAGGAAGAAGAGGAGGAGGAGGAGGATGAGGAGGAGGAGGAGGAGGAGATGGAGGAGTTGGGGAGAAAGAAGAGTGAGAGGAAAAATAGAGAAGAAAATTAATAATAATAATAATAATATCGTGTGACCTGGCTTGCTCAGGTCTGGTGTCAGAGTTATCAGGTCGCACCTGAATAAGTTATGGGCCTCTGACGTGACTTAACGAAGAACGCTCAGGAGAAAAATAAACCGATAACAGAGTATCCAAGGACCTGAAGAATTTGCATAAAAAATGATTATCAGTTCTGCTGACAATTGTATGCACCATTTAACTTATTCTTTAATTTTTATAAACATCATATGCTTTCCGATTCACAAAAAATGCACATCGGCAGTAGTTCTTGAAAAAGAGTTTTGTTTCTTCTTGTTCACCAGATTATTCCTCAATATTTCTTGTTTTTTTTTTCAATTCCACGATTTAAAATAATTTAAGAAAAGATTTTAACCCAATCAAAATTAAAAAAAACGTCATAGCTTGCACTGTAAAAATAAAATGTATAATTGGCTAAGAATCAGCCTTTGTGATATTCTTCAATTGTTTTGTATTCGAAATGAACCAGCTGTCCAATATTTTGTTTGAACTAGCCAAAACAAATCTAGACAGAAGTGATCTGTTTTAGGTTGTAATTATTTTGTTACTTGACCGAAAAACTCCAAAATCAAAAGCGATCTCACTTGGACTATGAGGAATCTTCAAGTTTCAAGAGTCTAGACTCTTCCTATCAAGCGCTAAAGCACAGAAAGACGGACGGACAACAGCATGATTTCAATAAGGCCACGTCGGGTCCTTAATAATGCGTCAATGAACTGCTTTCTGGAGAAAGTGCACTATATATGGGCTTCTAACCAAACCTAACCTGGCTAGATGTGACTGAACCACCTCATAACTTTATTATTTTGATGCATAAGTGCCATTTGATGAAAAGTGCCCAGTTCCTATTAATTTACATTTTGTGATAAAGAGTTCCTTTTATTTTATTGTTTTGTCTGTTATTAAATTTTGTTGAAATTTAACGTTTTATTATTAAAAATTTTCATCCAATTAATGAATATCATAGTATCATAGTATTAATGAATAATACTAATAGTGTTCACATAATCATAATCGTCCAAGTTATTCAATTTAGAAACTTTACTGACAGAAGCCCATATACTCCATATACTTCTCTTAGAAATGACCAAGTGAATTATGTCTTTATCCGACTAGATATCCATCTGAACATGAGTATAATCATAGTATGCAAACTCTCACGTGTTCACATAATCGTAAACTTCCAAGTTATTCAATTGACAACAAGTTATTGACAAAAGCTCATATAGTGCACCACAGCCCTGCTTTCAAGTCTGGATATCTGTGAGCATTGAATAGTCCCACAAAAATCGAGCATTCTACTTAATTTCACTCGCCTGCTGTAGTATATATGTCCGACATACCTGCAAGTCCTCCCAGCTGGGCTTCTTTGGTGAGAATTCTGTACCTATGAATTAATGCAATTTTCTTCCTTCCCAGCAATCCTGTTAGAACTTTTAATTTGGAATGTTTCTGAAAATATTTGTTCCTTGAAGATTTAACAGCTAGTAAAATTTGGTCCTCAACATAGGTGAAACTGAAACAACGATATAGAATTGAAAAATGTCATTTGGAAGTTTCCTGAAACGCGGATTTGGACTAAATGGACAGCAGAAAGGGTCGCATACTAAAAAAAAAATGTCCTCATGAAAATTGAATTTTTAATTTGATAGCTGTCCGCTGTCCATTTAGTTCAAATCCGCTTTCTAGAAAACCGAAGTTTAGCAATTTTTCTTCAGGAAAAATTGAATTTCAATTTGATAGTATTTAAAATGTTTACAATTTACTCGACATACTCCTATATAATAAACAGCTACTTGCTGTTATATGTCGACCACACTCTAATAATAGACAACAATGGATAGAATGAAGAGGAGAAAGAATGGTTTGAAGGAGGAAAAGAAGAATCATATCATCGAAAAATAATTCAGAAAAAGCACGCTCCAGCCAAGTATTTTAAGGCTGTGCAGGGGTTTAGGTCATATTTTTACGAAGTTTCTTGCATTGGATGTTATTAGGACTTAAATGATATCTATTGCCGTCTAAAAAAAATGTCATCAATTATTCTGTGAAATATGGGGGTTCAAAGTTGCATTTTTTCAGTTTTGGATGGAATAAAATGACATATTTTTTATTTCGATCAAGCAAATTAGTTTTTCAAAATACATTTTTGAAAATATAAAAAAATCAGTTTTTTTTAAATTGTGTTAATCAAACAATTAGTGAAAAAATTCAAATTTTCAAAATTGTGTTGATCAATTAGTTTTTTCGAAATACAGTAAATTATAAAACAGCAGTTAAATTAGAACGATCTAAGATAGATGTATGTGATGCTGTAATGTTTGCGGAATATGTCATCAATAGTCATCCCAGGCTGGGATACCTAAAGGAGATGTGTGAGCTATCACTCGAGACTTCAAAGGCATGGTTTTTATCTAATCGTCTTCTTTTGAATAATAGGAAAACTGAAAGAATACGGTAACTATATCTTTGCATAACATTTATGTTACTACTCTAGAAACAAAACTGCTGGGCTTTTCCATTGATAGAAAGCTGAACTGGAGCTCTCATATAGATCAGATTTGTAATAGACTCTCCAAAGTGACATATGCCACAAGGAAAATAAAAGATATTGTTGGCCAAGCAGTTTTGAGAACTGTGTACTCTTTTCCAGTAACATATCAAGAATGGGTTGATGTTATGGGGGAACTCCTGTCATGTAAATAAGGTTCTCAATTGCCAAAAGAAGGTCTTGAGAGTTATGATAAATCCTTTTTACTCATTGGAGGAGATTCTCAAAGGGACTTTTGATTTTTAATTTAAGCTCAGTGGTTGGATGCACTATTTTATTGTCTGTGATATTTTTCTGATTTGACTGTGAATGAAATCTACTGTATTTTATATGTGTTAACGAATATTAATAACTCAAATGAGTTCTCAGATTTTTCTAATAAATAAAATTAAATATTTCTATCAGTACAACGGTGGGCACCATTTTCAATGAAATTGGTATATACAGAAACCTGTAAGATTTATTATTTTGAGAAGGTGCCGATCGCAATTACTCACTACAGCTGATGATAACTGGAAATACAATTTTTTAAATCTAATGAACTAATTTTTATACCAACCGGCCAAAATTTTGTCCAGCGAATATTTCGTAGAATCTCGAATAGATACTACGCAAGGTGCGCTGCGGCAGACCGCGACCCAAGCACTGGAGAAATAGACGTTTGTCGCAATCACGGAATACATTGCGTGGCAGAAATCCCGGTAAAAAATATTTTGCATCATCGAAGTCATATTTCTAAAAAAGAGAAGCAATAAATTATTATAGTAGTTACTAGTGCTTTGCAACAGTATTTACAGTAGATTCATTAAATTAACATACACGTGTGGATTTCAATCGCCAATGCCAATACATTCCCATTAAAGGAATTAGGAGCTGCAATATTGAAACGGTTGGTTTGGCTTGTGGCTTGAAGCTTATTTGCATCATAGTGACGTGTTAAGGACTTTTTAATTAGAATTTGTTTTTATAGTATTGATGAATAGTTGTGCTTTAATATGGAGAATTTTTAGCAATAACTGATATGTTAATAGAAAATATGCTGTCTGTCAATTTCAAAAAATTTCAAATCAATTTATTTTCCTTAAAAAACAAAATACAGATAATACAAAATATTTATTTTACATAAATATGGAAATTACACTGCAAGGTCGGGGACCAGTGCGCAGTGTAAGAGTGCTGTTTTTTTTTTATTTAGAAAAATTGAGTCTTTAGAAAAAATTAAGGAATTAAGACAAGTTTCAAGTACAGTACCGGGTTAACTATGATGAAAAATTTTGAAACAAGCTTTAAATAAAAAATCCGAAAAACTGGAGAAAACGCTATTGTGAATAAACATTACTATAGCAACATAATACTTGTGCAATACAACTATATCTAAAACCATTAATACAACTGTGACAATAGATCTGTTATACCATCCAGAACATAATCTCCTGAAACCTCCAAATTCATGCAGTCGCTCAGAAAAGTAGTTCAGCGATATCAGACTCCTTGATCCATTTTTCCATTTCAATAATGAAAGGTTTATTAATGTTTTTTATTATAAAGTGAAGAGAGATGACATTTACTAATATGGAAGAAGTGTACACGAACTGTCTCCTACAGACATTCAGATTTATTCTGGAGGATTAAAATGTTATGCTAGATGGTCTAAGGTTATAAATTGAGTGCCGAAAATTATACATATATTTATTTTTGTTTATGTTAAGCAATAAACTTTTTATGTAGAGTTGCCTCACGGTTAAAACATTGAATTCTATGAACAGGTTACGTGTAGGATAAAGTCTAGGCTTCCTAATATTGTTTTTATAAAATTCTTCTGTATTATGAATAATTTATTCAAGTGACAGTTCACCGCACCAACCCATGCCAGTATACTATATATGTTTCTTCAACTTTGTATTAATGTGACGTGGCCTTTAAAATGTTAATTATTGTACTCCGCAATAGATGGATTTTATGTATCAGCTGTTCTATAAGCTCCCTGCATCTAAACACATTTTAAAACGGTAATAGTGTTCATAAGTGAAATTCGAACATTAATTTTAAAAATGTAGAAAGGAAATAAGAAATCGGTCTTCAAGGTGCACTGAATTGAGTTCAGAAAAGTTTTGTGTCAAATTTAGTTTTCCAAATCGTTGCCGTTCTTTGTCAAATCTGTAAGACTGACATTTACACACACACATACCCCTACCCTACCCCTTTATTGTTTAGATTAGGTTTATAATATTATAAGATCATATAAATTTACTTAAAATATGTTAAAACTGTTCTACAAATGCCAAAAATAATCAAGTTTTAAAATTATTAAGTTTAAAATGCATAGTGTAACTGCAGAGCTAGGAAAGCGTTACCCTACAGCGCGCTAGGCAATGCGCGGTGACCTCCGCAGTGCGTAGTGCGCTCCGCGAAAAGTGTGGAGCTAGGAAAACCCGGTTTAAAACATTACCTAAAAACAATCAACACAAAAACACATCAATAGAGAGTTGTGCTGCGTAGTCCGCACTTGACTGCTCTCGGAGCAGTCATTCAGTTGCACAGAGCGCATTGCGCACTGAGGAGACGTCTGGTGTAACGGCTTTATTTGATTTTATGTGGTTGAGTAGGCTGCGTAATGCACTGCGGAGCTAGGAAACCCCGGATTTATAGCGCCTTATGTCTGATTATTTTTAGCTTATTGAATGTAAGTTGACTTACTTCTTTGAATGATTGCCAGTTCGCTATCAAGAGTTCACTTTCTTCGTGGTCAAAAGATGTTGTTTTAACTTCCAGTCCTAGATTCGACATTTCATTTTTGACTTCGAGAGGACAGTTATATTTAATTGATTGGTGCGATATTGGTACATGCCAGTCAACAATAATGTGCAAATCTTTAAATTTCTGTAAGAAAACACAGTTTTTGAGATTTATAGTCAACCAAATAGATGTTCAATCAATTGTAAGACGAGGAACAGGAGTATCAGAACAAGGAGACCAAACGAAGAGAGGTCTATGTTCTAAGTAGACCGTTTTGCATTTTTCTTACTGTTTGTTTGTAATGCATTTAAGGTAAACCCCTAGATCATATTCTATGAAATTTTGCATGGATCTTCCTTTTAAGCCGCGTCTCCACCAACCGAACATGTCTGCCGAACATTGCTGGCGAATACAAAAACGGTCAAACATTAAACATATGGGTCACCGAACATGTTCGTGAGTTCAATTGAAATGTTCGGTCTGTGAGCGAACAATGACGACCAAAAACAGGTTCCCGCCACTACACCCACTACACCGATCAGTTCGAGAAGGCGTCCACACCAAACCAACACCAATCAATGTTCGGCGACATCAGATAATTCCAGCGAACACTGTTCGCCGAGTATGTTCGGTTGGTGGAGACGCGGCTCAAGGAATGCTCAGCGAAGTTTATGTACGAATTTTCGAAATTTGCTTGCATTTAAAGAATATTTCAAAGAAAACTTGGGCTATTTTCCATAGGTTGCACATGATTTTAAAAATGAGCTACTCCATCGTATGCAATTGAATTTAAAGATAGCCCCCGGGCCCTCTTATTCATATGGCTGAGCCTTCATATGAATTAAGTTATCATTCATACGAAGTTTTGAGAACCATAAAATTTTTAACATTTTAATCAAATATAATAACAAGTGATTAATAAGTAAATATGATAACTATACAAATTTAATTAATATTTTTCCATAAATTCATTCATCAGACATGTGAAATCTGATCTGATTTGAAGCTGTCTAGAACAACACAAGTACAGGCTGCATAAAAATAGAAACGCAGCCTCGATGACGTGATGCATGTAAAATCTATAACAAGCTAACGCAGTTTCTGAAGTCTTGTAAATATCGAAATATTTAAAAAAAACAATTGAGAAAATATTTAGCTGATAAACCTTTTTGCAGTGTGCAAGAGTTCCTTACAGATCTAAATTGAGCCTCACCTCAATTAATTTGAATTGTAATGGTGGTAACTAGTGAATAAGAATGATAAAGCCTCACCGTTTACTGGTAAATGGAATTTTACAGGAAACAAAGGCGTCTATAGTCTATTCAAATTTATAACTGTCTTATTTGAATAGACCAATTAGACACGCCTCAGTTACCGGCGCACCGGTAGCCGGTTAGGCTCCCATGAACTGAACTATCACCAACATTCTGTACATTTGAAACATTATTGTACAATATTTATTAGATCAATAGTAACAGATTCAAAGACAATGCCAACATAGGAAGCATTCATTATTTTGATTTACCTCGTAAATTTCTTTGGACAAATAGATGTACTTATCGTACACGTCGATAGCATAACCAATGTTTATAAGTTTGTAAACTTCTGCAACTTGTTCATCGTTCAAGAAAGTTTCATTGAATGCATAATCAGATGATTCAGAAGTGGAATCCAAACTGACAGACATATTAAACTATTTCTTCAGATAGATACCTGCAACAAAAGAAGTAAAAAATAAACCGTCCATCTGTACAATGGAATAATGCACAACAATAATCAGCACAATAAAATGTTTGTATAGTGGATATTCAAAGGACCCGACGAATTTACATAAAATAATTATTATTATCAATTGTGCTGATAGGCATATGCACCATTCAACTGCTGCGATTTCTATCAACATCATATGCTTTTCAATTCTTATTATTATTATTTCTCAATTATTTTTATATTCAAACCCCAAACTCCAAAATCAACAGCGATCTTACTTGGACTTTGAGGAAGCTATATACCAAGTTTCAAGAATCTAAAATCAGTGTACTGTGGGTCGTCTGACGATGCTCTAGACAACAGAGTGAAACGGCCATCACGCCATAACGTGAGTTAATTTCCACTTAAGTGTTTTTAAGTTTATATTAAAATCTTCCTTTCAAGCACTAGAGCACGGCCGGACGGACAGACAACGTCACGATTTCAATAAGCCCCTGTTGGGTCCTTTATAATTGAATGTTGAAAACAATAGGTACCGGTAACTTACAATGGTTGAATTCAAAGGTGTCTCCTCATTTACCGGTAAATGTTATCGGTGGCGTCTGATTGGTCTATTCAAATTCAAAAACGTTGAACATTTTGGATAGACCAATCAGACGCCACCGGTAACATTAACAGTAAATGAGAAGGCTCTCATGAACTCAACCAATACCAGTAAAATGTAAAAAACGGGGTTTTATATTGCATATGCAGTTGATGTAAGGGTTAAGCAGGAAATTACTTAGATTCATTACTAAAATTCTACTAGAAATGCAATTATTTAACTCATTAAGGAGAAATAAACTTTGAAAAAATAAGAGCTGTATGTTTTAAAAGCAAAACCTTGACCATAAACCGTTTCCAAATTCGTTGGTTATTGTGTAGGAGAGGACATGAACGTACTGTGAGAGCCTTATTATAGAGCCACTGCAGTCGCGGTCGCGTGCAACAATTTAAAGCAAAATTATACCAATTATAACGTGTGACCGTGCTCAGCAATGCCAAAGTACACAATGTTTATCGCCATCAGCTAATTGTTTTAAACAATTATTTTAACCTGGCTGAAATTGTGGCATGCGACCGCAACTGCAGTGGCTCTGAATAATTAGGATCTTAGATCGTACAGAGATCATTTGCAAACAAATAGAATTTAATAAGAGGACTTACTATTGTTGGCAAATCATTTATGTACATCAGGAATAAGGTGATACCTAGAATAGATCCTTGAGGAACCCTGCTTGAGATACAGGTAAGAATTGGGATTCTGATTCATTGCTTTGGGATTTTGTCTTCAAGGTAGGACTCAATTTATTGGATTGGTTCTCTATGAAATCCACTGAACGAATAGTAATTTGTGAGACGGTATCAAATGATTTGGACAAGCCAAACAATTTGACCTGGGTAGAATCGTTGCGCTTAAGAGACTCAAAAAATCTCTATAAAGATCACCACAGCAACTCTTTCCCACTTTGTACCCAATTAAGCGAACGAGTATGTTTTAAGTATTAAATACTTAAGTATATAAATACATATATAATACAATATAATATATAAATACATAAGTATTTATGTATTAAGCGAACTGATGAATTGCATGTATGTGACCAAAATCATGAGCCCATCATTAAAAAAAAATAAAATAAACAATTTTAAGATTAATAATCACTTTAGCTTTGGAAATTTACTTTTCAATTTTGCAATGGTGAAAATATAGAAAATGCAAGTTTTACCATTTCTGATTCCTCATTTGTAGTCTTGAAAATTTTTCAAGATAACCAATTAAAGATTTTATGGTAATTATATAGAAACGTTACTTGTCGAATTTTGTGGTTATTTTTTTTCGTGACATCTACACACCCCAGGAAGCAATAATCCGTTGACATTTTTTGGGGGTCGCGATTATTTCACCGAAAAATTGAAATTTTCGAAAAAAACATTTTTTTTAAACATTTATATTTTCATTTGAAAAATTCATAATTTGTAAACATGTGAGGAGTTCCAAATCTTAAAACAATGTGAAACAAGTGAATATAGAATTTCAAAATCACTACTGCCCCCAAATGCAGTGCGCGCATAACCAAACCTAACCTAACCTGGCTAGATGTGACTGAACCACCTCATACCTTTATTTTGATGCATAAAAAACATACGTCAAGCTAATCTACCATTAAACGACATAGATCAAGTGAATTATAACATTGCCAAAATACTACCACCCCAAAAATGCAGTGTGTGCTCCGAGCGCCTTACAAAACCTTCTCTGGGTGCCTAACAAAGCTAGATGTGACTGAACTAACTCACAAAAGACCTAACAGTGCGCCTAACCTTTGCTAGCTAATCATTAATCTATTTCACTGTTAATTAATTGAAAATTTAATCACTCAACCCTTCACACACGTCATAACTTACCACACAACAATAACCATTTCACACACACACACAAAAACAGACTCTACACCACAACAGACAGTACAAGAATGACTAGGTTTCTCTGTGTGCAACTATAGCCTAACAGAATTATTCTCCCGGAAATCAAAAAGCGAAAATGAGTTTTTTGTTTGGTACGCTTTTCCGCGGAAACTACTTGACTGATTTATATTTTAAGAATATTGCAAAAGACAGGACACATTTTATTTAAAAAAATATTTTTTTAACATTGTGAGGACAATCGATTCTATCGAAACACAGCTGATACAGATCAATACATATTTTCCAATTCACTAGAACTGTGAGAAGGCATGCCTCAAAGCCGTGCCCCAAACAAAAGTTCTTTATTAGTGAGTCAGCTGATTCTCAAACTTGAAGAAGATCGTGATTTTTGACACTGCAGCTTTTCACAAATGGAAATGTGATCTTCCGCCTAAGAAAAATAGTACCACTGGAAAACTTAAATTTTAATGTTAAATAGTCATTGCCCCCCCCCCCCCCCAAAATAACACTGTATTATTATTCAGTAAGGTGTTAGGTTGAAATCGGGAAAGTTTTGTTAGAAAATTTGACAAGTAACGTTTCTATATAAATACTGATTTTATTAGCCCTGATATATAATAAGTTAAAAGGATAAGGACAATACTGACAATAAGTAAGACTTTTTAGTTCTTTTAAACACTTGCCTTCGGAGTTTCATGCGAATTTCTGAAAACTATCACTATACTATAGGCTAATACACTATACTATACCGTAGGCCCCGGTTTAACCTTACAAACTACTAGGCACGTGCGCATGCCGCACGTGTTACAGAATAGCTATTTGTGTAACTATAGTGCAAAATAGCGTTTTTCTGCATCAAGAGAAACAGTTTTTTTCATGAGACAAAGGCGAGTGAAAAACGTTTCTCGAGTGCAGGAACAATACTTTGTGCTCGTATTACACATTACATTTTTCCTACAGTAATGTATTAAGTAATTTAAACAGAACAAAACAGGACATACATAACCTCACAGTTCCTCACATAACCTATCTTTGAATCAAAACGATTTCAACAACTACAACAGTTAAGGGTTGATTACATTGGGATAGTTACTCGCTAAGCGAGTAGCGAGTACGACGTTACTGACCGACCGTGCTACAGCAACTCGGCATACCAAGCCGAATTATATTAAAAATTTATCTTCAAGAATCATCCCCATACTATGGAATTTCTAAGACAATAAATAATCTTGCAACACAAAATTAAAATATGAAGTTTACCAACAATTATTCAATAAAATTTTATCAAAAAAATATACAATATATCTCATCTGAAGTGTTATGCTGGCAGCCTGCGTGATTAAGTATAGGGTTTGGCCACAATAATATTGTATTTTGGTGTTGGCTACTCTGCCAGCGAGTATAAATGTCACCAAATTCAAAGTAGACAGGCTCTCAACTTTGAATTTGGTCACATTTATACACGCTGGCAGAGTAGCCAACACCAAAATACAATATTATTGTGGCCAAACCCTATACTTAATCACGCAGGCTGCCAGCATAACACTTCAGATGAGATATATTGTATATTGTTTTGATAAAATTTTATTGAATAATTGTTGGTAAACTTCATATTTTAATTTTGTGTTGCAAGATTATTTATTGTCTTAGAAATTCCATAGTATGGGGATGATTCTTGAAGATAAATTTTTAATATAATTCGGCTTGGTATGCCGAGTTGCTGTAGCACGGTCGGTTAGTAACGTCCTACTCGCTACTCGCTTAGCGAGTAACTATCCCAATGTAATCAACCCATTAGTTCGCAGTTGAAGCAGAGTAGCCAACCTATTTTTGAATGCAGAATAGGGAACCTGCGTATTAAGGGTTGATTACATTGGGATAGTTACTCGCTAAGCGAGTAGCGAGTAGGACGTTACTAACCGACCGTGCTACAGCAGCTCAGCATACCAAGCCAAATTATATTGAAAATATGATTTCTAGAATCACCCCCCTACTATGGAATTTCTAAGACAATAAATAATATTGCCACACAAAATTAAAATATGAAGGTTACCAACAATTATTCAATGAAATTTCATCAAAACAATATACAATATATCTCATCTGAAGTGTTATGCTGGCAGCCTGCGTGATTAAGTGTCGGCTTTGGCCACAATAATATTGTATTTTGGTGTTGGCTACCAAAATACAATATTATTGTGGCCAAAGCCGACACTTAATCACGCAGGCTGCCAGCATAACACTTCAGACGAGATATATTGTATATTGTTTTGATGAAATTTCATTGAATAATTGTTGGTAACCTTCATATTTTAATTTTGTGTTGCAATATTATTTATTGTCTTAGAAATTCCATAGTATGGGGGTGATTCTAGAAATAATTTGTTTGATATAATTTGGCTTGGTATGCTGAGCTGCTGTAGCACGGTCGGTTAGTAACGTCCTACTCGCTACTCGCTTAGCGAGTAACTATCCCAATGTAATCAATCCTTTACATGGGGGGTAGCCATTTGACCGAAAAACGAAAAGACCGAATGCTAAGTCGTGACGTCACAAAAAAACTACGTCGCTCCAAAGATTTCTAAAGAGCCCTACAATAGGCGTTCTGGAGATCGACCGACAGCGCTCCGAGTGGAGGATCTTGCACTAACTTAGTGAGACAATATCTGATCGCTATTAATTCGTGTGCTAAATTGTCTCACTTCGAATGCATTTTTTCAAAAAAATATTTCTTTAGACAAAAATATTAAAAATGCCCAAGAGCCGTATTATGTGTTGTTTATATGGGTGCAGAAAAAACTATCAGAATACAGGAGGAAGAGGTGTTTCATTTTATTCATTTCCTGGTCGACCTTATGAAAATGATAGACGAGAGAAATAGATCTCTAATGCAGGGGTGCCCACCCCCCCTAAGCCTCATGACGCACCCCCCCCCCTAAAGTTAGCACCAATCCCCCCTCCCCCCATAAATTAGGCCCCCCCAAAAATGCGAAAAGAGCCCCCCATATTCTTTCTAAAACTAAAAGAAGATTTATAAAACTATTGAAAAAATTCAAACCCAGTCGATAATATACAAAATGTATAGGATGATAAAATAATAGATGCCTACATGAGAAAATAAAAAAATTAAAATTAACAACACCTATTACTTGGCCCCAAAAGGGAATTGAGAACAGAAAGGAAGAATAGTAAAAATTCATGAAAAGCGGTAGTGAGAGACCACCAAGATTAGTAGCAGATAGATCTGTCTACTAACTTTGGGTGTCCCTAACTTCGCCAATCGCCAGAGCCTTGTCGGCCGCAGTCACTGTGGTATCCCACCGTCAGGGGACATCTCAACACTGCCTCCAGTCAAGAGATGAACCAAACCGAGGGCACCCAGGACGTACGTTTCCCAGCCCACACGAGGTGTGGCATCAACACCATTCGAGGACGTAAGGTTGACTTGCCCCCCTACCGGGAGGGGCCTTGTGGGCCACGCGAGGTGGATACTGCTCCTAACTACAACCCATTAACGGAGGGAAGTAGTGTTGGAGTTGAGAGGCAATCCGTGGGGTACCTCCAGAGATCACCTCTGTCCTGCCAACCAAACAGTATCCCCTGACCACATTTTCTATTAATAAATAATAATTGTTTTAAAAAGAATATATTTTAATATAAATCTCATTTGCTGGGTTTTCTGCAGTACTCCTCTGATACAACAAATAGACATCAAAAGCTATTCTACAAACTGACACCGTAGCAACACAATAGAACCAGTACCGCAAACAATACCCCCCTCCAGCAAACAATACCCCCTCCCTAAACACCAAAAAGAGAACATCATCAAAATACACCAGAAGAGCAGAACTTCAGATGTAATTCGAGATGGACAAAAAGAGCCTCTCAAAATTCTCCATCGGTTTGTACAGCAGAGAACCCAGTATAAGATTTTATAAATGAAATTCATACAAAAGAGAAAATAATTTTGAATAAATCATAACATTTAAAAAACAATGTTTCCTATCTATATAACAATAAAATATTATTAAAAGTGGAAATTAAATTAAATGTTGATCATTCAATATAATATACTAAGAAAGATGGAGAAGCCCGTGGCCTAGACCTCCCACCTTTCTCGCTTCTTCCTTCTTCTGCCCTTTTCATCCTGTATTTTTATTTATTATTATTTGAATTTTTTAAAGATTAAGCCTTGAAAACTCCACACATGGAGTACAAGACAAGTCAATACCAACAGTATTCTCACATTACATTAGTCACCATCGATAAAATTACAGCAGTTGAAACTTGAAATTATACTTAAATTATAAATCATTATCAACTAGATATATCTTCAATTGTTTGAAGTGGGAGCTGACATTTTTTAACAATGATTGATACAAAGTGTCTGGTAAAATCAATGACAAGAAATACACAATAAAACAAATAAACGAAGTAACAGAGAACTGCATGCCCTACCTAGTAGTGGATTGTACAAACTGTGTTTCAAAATCATGCCTTGAAGTATTAAGACTAGTCAATACAAACAGTATTCACAAATTACAATAGCCACAATCGATAAAATTACAAAAGTTGAGACTTGAAATAATCTGAAAAGGTCACTTGTACTCTAAAGAAACTTTATCAACTATATTATATTTTCATTGTTTGAATTTAAATAGAAAATGATTTTTTTGCTATTATTAATAC
Organism: Conomelus anceps; assembly: GCA_948455865.1. Taxonomy (NCBI): domain Eukaryota; kingdom Metazoa; phylum Arthropoda; class Insecta; order Hemiptera; family Delphacidae; genus Conomelus; species Conomelus anceps. The sequence goes on from OX418218.1 coordinate 20,942,963, forward strand.
ATAACGTTTTTTAAATCAATGCCATGAAAAACACAATATAACAAAGAATTGTAACAACATAAATACATGCCCAATTACAAGTACAATATAAAAAGTTGCTAAAAAATATTTTTTTAATTCCCGACATACTTAGAAAAACGTTCCGGTATAACCCTGAAATCTGCGTTCCAGAATTTGTGCATAATTCCTTCCCCACCAGTAGAAAAGCAAAAAACAATTATTATTTCAACATTAAACAAAAATTATTGCATTTCAATTCTGATTAAAAGGTTTATAATACCAACGAACTACTGAAACTGTGTATTGGTAGCCTAATCATGTTTACAGAAATTTTCATCAAATTTCCTGCATCAATATGAAAACAATATAATCTTTTGAAGAATATTATTCTATCATTTTCAACAAAAATATTTTTTCAAGTAACTGTCCAGCTAGCAGTTTGTCTGGATCATCAAATACCAAGCTTCAAACAAAAATTCTGTTCAGGTAAGCTACCGGTACTACTATATATCTTATCAGTTTTAGTTTTGGAGTTTCCATCCTCTTTGATAGCAATTAGATGAACACTTCTGCTGGCAAACTAGCCTAGAAAACAATCAGAGATAAAAGAAATTTTCAAAGCATAAAGTCCACTAAATAGTTTTAAAACAACATAATTTAATTTTTAATTCAAATAATCAAGAATAGTTTAGAATTGGATAGCATTTAAAAAAGCTAAGTCGGATTGGCTGGATTTATTATCTGATTTATTGATGGAGATTCAGAATCATCACTCATGGAAACATTCAATTATTACTGCGTTGAGATATCTGGACAAATCTCAAAATGCAATGCTTGAAACTCAGCACTGGATTAGATATTTGAATTGCTCTGAAACCGAATCTGTTTAGCTATGAAGGCTATTGTGATTTCTTCAGTTATTTAGAATAGATTCTACAAGAAAAGAAAAACAGTTAATTACCTAGTAGATGAAGCTTAAAAAAAGACTGTAGCACAAATGGAGTTGAATCTGTTTGAGAAGAATACCCGAGAAGAAGTGGTGATGACAACAACACAGTGTGGCTGAAACAGACTTGAGCAAGAGTGATTAAATGGGGAAAATTCCTTATTTAACAATAGATAGTATCACATATTTGCACTCCTACCATCTGCAGGCAAGCGCCAATAATCTATCAATAAATAGTATCAAATTTTTTGCACCCCTACATCAGTAGGCAAGCGCCAATAATCTATCAATGAATGATTTCAAATATTTTTGCACCCCTACATCTGTAGGCAAGCGCCAGTAATCTATCAATAAATAGTATCACATATTTTCATTTCCTAGCAAGTATAGGACAGCACCCTTAAACTACCCTTGAATTATTGCTTCCATGCTTGAATGTACCCAAGTGAACTCTATTCTCAGTGTGGTAGAGCTTATGACATTTTCACTGCCAAAGCATTGCCAGAGAGAATGGCATAAACTCTAAGCACAAAGCCAGTAGCTGAAGCTAAAGTGAGAGCCACTTCCCCAAATTTTGAATAATCAATGTCTAATCTAATTTCTTATCACATTCACCATACATGAATAGGCAAGAGCCAATAATCTATCAATAAATATGGTATCACATATTTTTGCACTCCTACCATCTGTAGGCAAGCGCTAATAATCTATAAATAAACAGTATAATATATTATTTTGCACTCCTACATCTGTAGGCAAGTGCCAATAATCTATCAATAAAAAGTATCAAATATTTTTGCACTCCTACATCTATAGGCAAGCGCCAATAATCTATCAATAAATAGTATCAAATATTTTTGCACCCCTATGTCTGTAGGCAAGCGCCAATAATCTATCAATAAATAGTATCAAATATTTTTGCACTCCTACATCTGTAGGCAAGCGCCAATAATCTATCAATAAATAGTATCAAATACTTTTGCACTCCTACATCTGTAGGCAAGCGCCAATAATCTATCAATAAATAGTATCAAATACTTTTGCACTCCTACGTCTGTAGGCAAGCGCCAATAGTCTATCAATAAATAGTATCAAATATTTTTGCACCCCTACGTCTGTAGGCAAGCGCCAATAATCTATCAATAAATAGTATCAAATATTTTTGCACTCCTACATCTGTAGGCAAGCGCCAATAATCTATCAATAAATAGTATCAAATATTTTTGCACTCCTACATCTGTAGGCAAGCGCCAATAATCTATCAATAAATAGTTTCAAATATTTGCATTCCTACCATCTGTAGGCAAGCGCCTCTAAGCAATTGATAAATAGTATCACATATTTCCACTTCCTAGCATGTGTATAAGAGCCCCAGAAAATTTTTTGATTCTTTCAAATCATGATTTGTACTTTTGAAACTGGTATATAAATACCATATAAACTAGTTATATATTTGTTGATTTAGTGCAATTTTATTTTATATTATTCAGATGTATTTTTTATATTTTTATGTTTCTATTTTTGTTGAGGAGGATATATAAATGATTTGATTTAGTGAACTCTATTCTCAGTGTGTTGGAGCTTATGGCATTTTCACTGGCAACAGTAAATATGGCATAAGCTCTAAGCACAAAGCCAGTAGCCGAAGCTAAAGTGAGAGCCACTCCCACAATTTTTGCATAATCAATGTCTAATCTAATCTCTTATCACAATTACCAAACATAAAGGTGCTAACACCTGCACTCAACATATGTCGGAGACATCATTACTCCAGGGTTTTCACCTGGCAACCGGCATCTCTTGATCACAGGGTAACACAGTCCATGCACAATGAATGTGACATGAGAATCCTGACAGGGATCTAACAGAAAATCCCTATTTACATTTGTTAGCCTTATATCAACCCACCAGCTGCAATGAAATGTACCACACCATAATAAAATGGTTGTGGCGACTGAGCAGTGCACCCTGTTCTCCTTGTGGAACTAACAAGTAGTCACAAGGCCTTAGCGAGGAGAGAGACTCTCGAAGCATCCGTGAGAGCCACTGAACCCAGCCAAAAAACCATCAAGCGCGATAAGATTATGTCATGGCACAAATCAAGAGCCCGGATAGAAAGTGTGATACATGATTAACAACTGCAAATGCCCTACAACCCAACAAATCTCCATTCACGATTGTTAGCCTCATAACACATCCCACCAGCTACAATAAACAGTACCACTCCATCATAAGACGGACGTATAGCAGCGTTATCTGACAACTGCGGTCATGAACTCTACAAGAGAGACATGGACTCTCAGATGCAGACCCTGCCATCGAAGCCACAAATATGACTTTGTGGCACAATCCAAGAGCATGGTTGAAGAGTGTGGTACTTGACTAACAACTGTAAACCTCCTAGCATATGCAGGAGAATGGTGGGAAACTTCTAACCTAACTGACTAAAAGCAAGATACATAATACCAAATCTCCAGTTTCACGTCCTGGCCAGTTTGTACTCCACCATCTTGACCTACTGAAGAGGTTACCGTGAAGTTGAGTCTTTTCATATCTCCTTCTTGAAGTAGGTTGAACTGATCAGTCATCCTGTTGAAAAAAAAAATAGTTCAGTTAAGCTATTACAAATTTGGAGGTGTGTTGATTGCTTCAATTATATCAAAATATGTGGTGGTGTTACATTGATAAAAGTTTGTAAAGTTGATTGGAAATTGATATGTGCTGGCAATATTCAATTGACTATAGAATGTGTTTGAAGTGATGATGTTGATTAAGATCAAGTATCTTGAGCATTAAACAATGTGTCCTAATATACTGATACTGCATCATATGTTTTGCTGGATATAGTTGAAAACTCAGAAATACTTGTTCTTAAAAATGGAAAGCCATACAAAATAAACCAGTATCAATACGGCTCCAACAATAATTATATTGAAATTTTGATAGGGTAAAACAGCCACTTCATTCATCAAGTATATCAATGAACAATCTCTGCCCTTGAGAATAATGTTGGAGGATACTTGGAATGAATTAAAATTTCCTATTCAATCCCAATAAGACTATCATTAGTATATATTAGAATTAATTGGTGATCCAATGGAATTGAATTTGGAATGAGTCATTTCGATTCACTGGCATGGAAATAACATCATGATCAATTTAATATATGGTTCATGCCTGGTTTCTTAGTCGTTTAGAAAATCATTCAAAAGCTATTGATTCATTAGAGGCCCTAAGGCTTGTTTCACACATACCCAGCAGTTAGGTAACCATTATTGTTTATCCGGTATGATTACATAGTCCCATATAATGCAATGTTCGTACAGCTGGGCAAACAACACCAGTTACCCGACTGCCGGGTGTGTGTGAAACAAGCCTTAGGGCCGCTAATGAATCAATAGCTACTGAATAATTTACTAAACGACTGAGAAACCAAACTTGAAAAAATATTTTACAAACTAGCTTCAAGTTAATAATCTTGCTAACCATATTCAGCAATGCCTGAAACGACGTCAAATAGTGGAACCCAATTTTATAATATCCTAAAAATAATTGTGAAATAATCAAAGAAATTGGTCAATTTGGGTTGCAGCAACATAATTTTGAGAAAATGTTGGATTAGTACAGTAGGCCTATCTATAGTCACTGAACATGTCAATTTGCAAGTGGGATGTGTATATATTTGAGTAGTGAGTAAGTGGAGTTTGAGCAAAAGGACAGAGATTAAAGATAATACTGTAATTAAATGAGACTGAAAAACATTTTCTCATTGAAAAGAATATGGATTAATTATCTATAAGGATTGGAATAGTTTGAATCAATTATTGGTAGATCAAGGTTCAAATCAGTACGGTAGCTGCTGGCTTGTAAGAAACATTTCTTGAAATCATAAAATTAAATTAGCCCAGTATGCATACAAGTTCTAATAAGAGGTTTATCAATATAGTTACTAGTTACTTGGATGATCATCATGATATAAAAGCTCATTGAAATTCCACTAAGAGGCTACTAGTGTGATAACTAATTTTAATTTGATTATATAATATCACTATCAATTTATAATAATTATAATGTAGGCGACGACCAGTTCTGAACTTATTTTTCAAACAATGAATTATTTCTTTTTTCAGTCAAAAACAATTTAAATTATCTGCTTTTGATTTTTGAAGGACATTTCAATTGATGGATAGTTTTAAGATTGACTTTTGAAGCACACTGTCTGGAAAATAATGTCCAAGGGAAAATAGAAGCAATAATAAAAATAAATTCATGAGAAATTTGAAATCAAGCAGCATTGGTAGATTAAAACTAACAAAATGAGAAAATGCATGTTTACTGAGAATGTCCCAATAAAATTTATAAATTCTAATGATCTATAAAATAAATTGGTACCGTAGTCAAGGTCAATGTATAATAATGAATAGCGAGAAGTCTACCTAAAAATGAATAACAATTCTTTCTTGGTTTTTATATTAAAAACTGTAGTTATTAAATAGTTTCTTAGCTTGGCTTTGGAATAAGTTAATAAAGGGGAAAACTAGTAGAGTTTACCCTACCCGAGTATTGAAACATAGTTATTGAATTAGAGTTGGTAACTGAAAATGACTAGACAGATTTCAAAAAGTTAGTGATGATGAACTTTTTAGGTTAAATTTTAGCCATTTCATTTTAGTTATTTCTCACTTCAAAATAATGGAGCAAAGCTATGCAATTAAGAAACTATGGTATTTAAGGGTGTCTTAAAATAGACTAAATTGCAAAAATTGATATGAAACTGCTTACCTTGTGAAAGATATCCAGAATTGATTTTTCATTTATTCATCACTAAATCATTTGAGCACTTCAGTATTTAATCAGTAGGCACTGTTTAAATAGCAAATTTAAGGTAACATTCCAGTGATGTGTGTTGAAAAATCTACTGGAGCACAAAACAGCTCTTCTCTCTATCAGTGCTAGACATCAACTGATGAAGGTTTGAGGTTTGAGGATGACGTTATAGAAAATGGAGGCAGTCAGCTGATTATGAAAGCCGGTAACTGGTAGCAATGCCAACTTGATTATCATGTGGTTCTAGTTGGTATTACTGGGACTGTTTTTGTTTACAGGAGACCGAATCAAAGTGGACCCGGTTCATCAGCTGATGTTACCATATTAACGCTCTCAAATCGACAATATTGTCCTAATCGACAATAACTATAATAATTATTGTACTTTTTAAAACTATATATTTTTGGATTTTCAAAATTTTTCTTAGAAAAATAACAGTTTTAGATCAAATAGTATTGTTACTAGTAATACAGTCGTCGCCCTTCCACTTCTTGATTGCCCATTTTGTGCCAAAAGCGTTTTCAAGCCCCCCCCCCCCAAACAATTTGTAAAATCAGGTTGAAAAGTAGATTATTGGTTGAGTTTATGGGAGCCTTCTCATTTACTGGTAAATGTTACTGGTGGAGTCTGATTGGTCTATTCAAATTCTTCAACATCTTTGAATTTTAATAGACCAGACGACAGGGAAGTGATAGCCGTGAGCCGAAGCAGGTATCTGTTCAATCAGATAGGGATAAGCTGCGTTCTACTGGGCACTCTTTGTAAGGGTGACCGATTAGATCGGCCAGCAAAAAAGACACTGTTCTCTGCTGTAAAATCACTTCCCGGTGGTTCTGAACCCACCGAAAACTGGTTAAGTGGTAGATTGGACATAACTGTCCAAACTTCGCCACGTCAACAAATAAAAAAGTCATTCTATTCTAAAACTGTAGGTCCAGCTCATCAATCATCATCATCATCATTCAACTCATTACCCACACACAGGTCTCAGACCTATGTGGGCTTCATCCTCCAAAAAATGACACTGGTAACATTTACTGGTTTTGAAATCTTGAAATTTGGTATACATGACGAACTGCGCATATTACTAATAATAATTACAGTATTTGACTTTATGAATAATTGCACGACTATGAAGTCAAATATTTGAGTAGAAAATTAAAATATTTTACTCACTGAGCACTGCAGTGGCGGCCGGCAATCAAAAATTTTGGTGAAGGACTCTTATATTAAATTATTCCACAGAAATTAAATTATTTTTTAATATTTGGATTTTCTCTTAGTGTTGGAGACACATTTCGACCATTATGCTAGAAATAATGGGTGATCACATAGGGAGGTCGGCAGGATGGCTGTAGTATATTCGTCATTGAATTGGAAGTAATTTTATTTATGATGTTGAAGATCCATCTTGTTTCCACTAATATGTGATATAAACTTAAAAAAACCACTTTTAAATGGAAATTAACTCACGTTATGGCGTGACGGCCGTTTCGCTCTGTTGTCTAGAGCATCGTCAGACAACCCACAGTACACTGACTTAAGGTATGAGTTTGAGGGTTATGTATGTTGGAATGGTGCTGGGGTGGGGGGATGAGTAGGCGGGAGGTTTGAAATTGGGATTATTTTGTCAAATAGAGTGTGTGAGAAGAAGTTAAGTTGATCATTTTAAATGTTGTCAGGTTCCTGCTTTGCATGTTTGTAAATCTCATATTGTTCTAAAACATTGAGTTTATGGCTTTTGTGAGTGAAGTGTAGTGTGTCTAAATTAGTGTCAATGTCTGTATAACTGTGGCCTGTTGAAATGATGTGTTCAGCAAAAGTGGAATGTGTGTTTGGGTGTGAGATGGCTCTTGTGTGTTCTTTGAATCTAGTGGTGAATGTCCTGCCAGTTTGTCCTATATAGAACTTGTTGCAGTCATCACATTTCAATTTGTAAATTCCAGATCTGTTGTACTTGTTTTGAGATGTTGTCTGAAAATGCAGGTGTTTTTTGAGTGAATTATTTGTTCTGTAAGCTATTTTATGAGTTTCCTGAATGAAGCTGCTATTTTATGAGTTTTTTTTGTTGAGGTAGGTAAGTGTGATGAATGTATGGGGGTTGCCATTCTGTTTGTTGCTGGTGTGAGTGATTGGTTTTGTTGATATTCTGTGCAGTAGTTTGTCTATTAGTGTGTGTTTGTAACCATTCTGTTGTGCTATGTATTTTATAGTATTCAATTCTGTAACGTAGGTGGTAGAAGTAATCACAAACTCATTGTAATTGATGAAATACATTTTATTAAAAGAACGAATAGCATAAGTAAACTCATTACATCATGAAAATTCAATCGACAATAGAGACATAGTACAGTAGGCGTTGTCTCTCTGGTGTGGCACAGTCTTGCCAACTGCATAAAATAAAACTAAAATTCATGTTGTACAAGGATATATGACACCTCCCCCCGTAATGAAACCTAGGGTGAATACCTTTCAGGAGGTTTTCTGAACCTAACAGGTCTAGCCTGTGGCGTATGGTAAATAGTATCTGTCACAATCGGTAATTTTGTAGAAACTGGCGTTGAATGTAAAACATTCTTGAAAGAATTAGAAAAGAAAGTAGAATCATCAACATCATTGCTTGTAATAGCTTTCGATTGTTAAGAAAGTACTGTTGATTTAGGCACAATTACATCAGTATCATAATGAACATTAGGTATATCAGTTGAAAAATCCTTTAAATTAATTTTACAATCCTTCATTTGATTAGCATGTCTCCTAATAGAAAGATTATCATCAGTAATGATATTGTACATAGAAGAACCAATTTTATCAGCTACAATACCTGTATTCCATTTACCCTTATTATTGTAAATTCGGTACATAACTCTATCATTGATATTGAAACATTTATCTTTAATTGTCTGTTTTTGCATTTCCTTTCTTTGAGTATCTAACACTTTGTCAGTAATATTGGGTAGCATCAAATCTAGTCTAGTTCGAATATATCTTTTCATGAGTAAATTACATGGACTTTCACCAGTAGTAGCATGTGGTGCTTTTCTGTAGTTCATTAAAAAATTATTTAATTTGAACCGTAAAGTAGAATTTACAATCATACCTTCGCAACATTTAATTAATCCTGACTTCAGTTTGTACAAAACGTTCTGCCTGACCATTGGATGCAGGAAAGAAAGGAGCACTGGTAATAGGCTTTATACCATTATTAGTACAAAAGGTTTGAAATTCACTAGAGGTAAACTGAGTACCATTATCTGATACTAGTGTAACTGGTAAACCAAATCTAGCAAAACATTCACGCAAATTTTCAACTGTTTCTTTGCTTGAAAGAGTTTTCATTATGTAAGTTTCAACCCACTTACTGTAACTATCAACAATTATTAACAGCCATAATCCTGGAGAAGGATTAGCAAAATCTATATGTAATCTTTGCCATGGTCCTGAAGGAAATTGCCATGGATGTAAATTCACATTAGACTGTTGTCTAGAATGACGCACACAATGTATACAATTCTTTGTAACAAGCTCAATATCAGAATCAATATTTGGCCAATAGACATAACTTCGTGCAAGGCCTTTCATTTTTACAATGTCCTTGGTGTAGTTCCTCAAGTACTTTAGATTGTAAAGATTTTGGAATCATAACTCGTAAGCCTTTCATAATACAACCTTGTTCAACTGAATATTCAGCAATATTGTTTGTATTTTCACCATTTTCAGTACCTAAAATTTGTCGAAGTAATTTACACATATCTGGATCTTTTCTAGTTTCATGAGCTATTTGTTCCCTTGTAACCGGTAAAATATTAATTTGATTCATTTGTACAATTTGAACCTCATCAATAGTATTGTCATTAACCATTTCCATAGGAAATCTTGAGCAAAAATCAGCATTCATATGTTCAGTGGTCTTACGATATTGTATGGTGTAATCAAAACCTTGTAAAAATAATGAATAATGTAATAAACGTGTAGCACTGATGGATGGAGTAGCAGCATGAGCATTTAAGATGCTTTGTAATGGTTTGTGGTCAGTCAGTAAAGTAAAATGACGACCAAACAAGTAATTGAAAAATTTTTTAACTCCCCAATAAATTGACAATGCTTCCTTGTCTATCTGAATATGATATATTTTGTTTTTGGGCTCATCTCACCATCATATTGCAAGTAAACCACCATCTAAGTACATTTACATCGTTCTGCATATTGCCATGTAATTCAGCAATTGATTTGGATTTATATAAAAGTACTGAATTTACAATAAGAGTACTGAGAATTTATATAAATTCTGAAGGTCTCAGTAATTCATTGTAAAAGAATCTAATATTTTTGAAACCTCAAGTTGATTACCATTTCTAGTTTTAACCTCATTTCTGGTTGTATCTTGTAGGTTGTAGGCTGTGTACATATAGGGGTAGGGTCAAATTAATCTGTATTGACAGATACTGTATCGTTTCTGCAATCCACTATAAACCTTTTCATCAACGGCAGGGATAATTGGATTTATAGATCCCTCAATTTATTTATATTAATGTGATTCAAATTTATATTAGTTGAAATATAAGTGAGACTTATAAATCTAAACCAAGTAGTCGTCACATGTTACATCTATCTTCAAATATTCCTACTACAAATTAGAATAGATAAACCTTTGCAGGTGGGCATACATAAGCATGTGCCTAAAGAATAAAGTTGAAGAAAAACGAGTGAATAATAAGAGTATACTCGAATTAGTTTGGTATTCGTAGTTGAGTCTTCTCTCCTTAGTAAACAGTCGTATGGCCCATAGAGTATACTCTCGACTCAGAGTGAATAAACGTAGTACGCTCTGCTCCAGTGTGAACTAGGAAAAATCTGAGTTTACTATAGAGTTTACTCTCCACAGTTTTATTCACATGAATTTCGCCTTAGTTGTTACTAAGTTGAGCTATTGGGAAGTGATAGCTGAGTGCCATAGCAGGTATCTGTTCAGTCAGAGATAAGCTACGAAACTCCTGGGCGCTCTTTGTAAGGGTGACCGATTGGATTGGTCAGCAAAAGATACTCTGTTCTCTGCTGTAAAATCACTTCCTGATGGTTCGGAACCCACCTAAAACTGACATTTTATGATAGGTAGAAACCTATCGTGGTTCAGCACTACAACGCTCTGTGATAAATTTCAGTTATAAATAATAATTTATGTTTTAAAAAGTCCTTAATATTGTTTCAACACCTAATAATCAACACTGAATCGTTCGTAAAAGTAGAGGTTAGATATAAAAGTGATTTTAACCGAAATAAGACAGTGAACTCATAACCCTAACCTACAATCAGGAACTTACAGGTAAAGCGAACTTGCATGACTTCAATAATTACTTGGCTTCTTTATAATTCATTCAGAGCTGTTTCTTATTTGACCTCAAAGTGAACTCTGATTGATTATTTATTCGTTTCGAACTAAATCTATTGTGCAAAATTTCTTTCTGTGCTTATTTTTGAAGTTGAACTTTAACCTGAACAGTAGTGATACTACGTGTCTACTATTGAACTCATCACACAACTTGACAAGCTCTACGGTTTTTTGAGCTGAATTTCGTGTTCTGTTTATTCATATTGTATTTGATCCATGAAAAATAAGTGATTTTAATAAAGTGACTTGAGATAGGCTACAGCGACAGGTTCGAACCTTAACTGGCGACCTGCATGTTGAACTTTATCTGTGTTAATTGAACAAACTTTGAGACCAAATCTCTGTATAAATTGTTATTTCTGTTTCGACGAAATCATCCCCATCAAATTAAGGAGGATACTAGACAAACTCAGTCATAATTTTTCAAAAATTTCGCAACATAACCTATGAAACCAGTGGTGATTAGTTACCTACATGTTGAGCTCTGACTTTTTCTTTGTGTTCTATGTTTTTGAATTAATACTGCGTTTGACACTGCTACATATTTCGTGATAAAATATAATTTGTATTTTGTTGGTTTGCATAAATTTAGGCTACTTGACCGTAAAAGTGTTGTGGAACAGTAAAAGTTAGTAAGTTTAACGAAACATAAACTGACAAAGACATCAATTTTGAAATGAAGCCGAAAACTCAATCGCTAAACAAACGAAAATCCTACTCACCTGGAACGACACCTAACAATACTATAGTAGGAAAAAAGACTGCTAAAAAGCCGTCAACCACTCCTACCTCACTGAATAGACTTGGGGCATCTACAACCAAAAACAACCCCAAAGCTAAGCCTACTTTGCAGGGAAAAAAAGTAGGAAATGATGAGGTTAGTTCACAATGTCAATATAAGTGTAAACTATGCGGGATACCGGTCTTGGAAAGTGACAAAGCTGTCGCTTGCGATTGTCACGATAATGTATGGTATCATATAGCATGCGTTAATATTTCAAGTGAGCAGTATGAACTAATGACTAGGGGAATAGACCAGGGTCAAATGTGGTGGTGTAGTGTCTGTGAAATGAAAAAGGGGGATAACATGAACCATGAAATACCTGACAAAGAAGATGAACAAAATAAAGACAATCCAAATATTGGTGATGAAGAAACTAGGATACATTATAATTCTACAAGAGGGACAAGTCAGGAATTACGTGATGATGAACTTGTACCAAACAGAGACAATCCAAATATGGGTGATGAACAAATTAGTACCCCCTGTACTCATACAGGAGATAGTAATACAACAAAAAATATTACAAATTCCGATTCAAACGCTAGCATGCGTGGCGTTCACTATGAGCTCACATCGGGATCATATGCAGTTAGAGCTAGTCAAAATAAACAATCCAATATTATAGTGAAACTTTTAATGGACGACATTTCTGAACTTAGGGATGAAATAAATATTTTAAAAAAAGAAAACAATCGACTTTCTGAAGTTGTGGCTAGGAAGATGGATGTGATTTATGGACTAGAGAATGTTATTTATGATTTCTCACAAGGTATGCACCCTGAACAATCCTGTCCTACTAGGAAAAAAATAGAAGAGGTAACAAATACTTTAATAAGCAATGGTAAATTGGCCCAACAGGTTAAGACTCCAAATAAAAACGAAAGTCCAGCCATGCCTGTCCATAATGGAATAGAGTCTGATGTACAACATAAGGATACATTCACCAAAAAAGATAGAATTACCGAGGAGATGCCACTGATAATAGGAGATTCATTGATAAAAGATGCCATAAATATAATAAATAGTAGTGCCGAACAGAAAGTCAAAGTAGATGTTATTTCAGGAGGAAAAATACAAGATGTCAGTAGGAATATAAAATATAGGCACACCCTTCCAAAAAAGGTACTCCTAAACATAGGCTCAAATAATCTACCCAGATCAAGAACTCCGAACCATGTTATGAGGCCGTTATGGCTAACATTAGAAGCAAATAGCAAAAGATTCCCTCTTACAAAATGGTACGTAAACTCTATCCCGTTACGTGATGACTGTAATGAGAGGCTCATTGTTGAAACCAATAATGCCCTGAGATTCATGTGCGATCAACTGAAGGCAGTATTTGTAGATAACTCTAAACTTATCACTAGAGACCACCTGCAGTGGGATGGGGTTCACCTAAATCCAGGTGGATCAAAAATACTAGCTGAAAGTATGGTGGAAGCACTCGGTATTACGGCAAACAAGACAAAGCACCCAAACGGAACCACAGCCTCAACCAATCCACATCTAAATTAAATCACAACACCACAAGAAACAAAACCCTATTAGTCCTTCATCTGAACATTCAGAGAGGACTACAGAGCAAATTAGATAGATTACAAGTGGAACTAGAAAAATATAACCCAGATATCTTGATTATTTCTGAGCATGGATTAGGCATAGACAACCTGAAAAGCACAAACATAGAGGGCTTTAGTTTATATTCAAGTTTCTGTAGAACTGTACACATGTGGGGAGGAATTGCAATATACATCAAACATAACATATCTGTTAAAATAGAAGAAATCAAGCTGACAGAATGTTGTAAGCCAGTGGAACAAATATTTGAAACTATAGCTGTAAAACTTAAGTATCAAACACAAAGCCTAGTCCTTATTGGCACCTATAGATCGCCAATTGCTGGCACTATGGAATTATTTCTTGAAAAACTGGGTCTCCTCCTACAGAATAATACAAACACTAAGAATGATGTTGTAATATTGGGTGATGCAAACTTCAACATATTGCAACCGGATGATCGTGGTGTTAGAGAACTCCAAAATACACTATCTGAATTTGGGTGCAGGATCCACCACATTCCAGTAACAAGGAAAACCCCAACTACTGCAACAAGCATAGATGGTTGCTATACAACTATGAGACCAGAAGATTTAAATATCCAAGCACTTTTCACACCACTATCTGATCATCACCTGTTGTTGTGCAGTATAAGAAACATGAACAAAAGGCAACAGGCTGCATACCAGTATTCCAGAAATTTCTCTAAAGTAAAACTGTGTGAATTGAAGGAACTTTTGAAAGCTACAAATTGGGTACCAGTGTTTACACCAAAGTCTATAGAAATAAAGTATAATAACTTCCTACATATTATACGCTCCAGCCTTGACCAGGTAATGCCCAGGGGTCCAAAGAAACTGACTTCTTCTACAAAAATTCCCATATCAGACTGTGATATACTAAGGATGAAGGCCTCCCTTCAATGCATGTATAACAGTTACATACTGTCAGGATCTGTGGAGGATAAAAGAAAGTTTGATACTGCAAAGTTAAGTTATGACATTGAGATAAAGAAAAAAAGAGCAAATATCACAATGAACCGAATAAAACAATCCAAAAATCAAACTAAAGAGCTATGGAAAACGGTAAATAGTGAAAGAAATAAGCAAAAGAACAAACTTAGTGTCTTGAATCTCTACTCAGATGGGAAACTAGTGACTGACCCAATAGATATCAGCAATATTTTCAATGAGACCTTCACCCAACCGGTTTTTTCTGGGGTCGCAGAGAAAAATAGCAACATTGACACTGCAACCAGCTGCAACATATCGACTCTCAGAAAGTTTGGTTTAGTGACATTCCAAGACATGGAAAAACTTTTTGAGAAATTGAAACCAAATAATTCAGCTGGATTCGATGAGATAACGGGGAAAATACTAAGATTCTGCAAGGAGGAGGTTATGAGGCCTATAACCCACATAATCAACAGTTCACTTTACCAAGCTACATTGCCAGACAAACTTAAAATATCCAGAGTCTACCCTGTCTTCAAAAAAGGTGACAAGCTCAACCCAAACAATTATAGGCCAATTTCCAATCCACCCAGTGTTTCCAAACTCATAGAGTGGGCTGTTTATGAACAGTTAATGGCACACTTGGAGAAAAGTGGACTGTTGACAGCATTTCAGCATGGCTTTAGAAGGGGGCGTAGCACAAACACAGCAATTGCATATTTGTTAAAGGTGATAAATGAGGCATGGGAGAGTAAGAAGATAGCAACAGGCTTGTTTTTAGACTTGCAAAAAGCATTTGACAACTTAGACCAAAAAATACTTATGGATAAATTGAAACAACTGAATATCCAGGGGAAAGCTTTGCAATGGATCAGGGATTATTTCACCAACAGACAACAATACGTTGAGATTGTTTATCAACATCAAACATCCATTACGAGTGTCAAATCAACCTTTAGAAAGATATATAAAGGCGTACCACAAGGATCAATTCTTGGCCCCTTATTCTTCCTCATCTACATCAATGATTTTCCAGAAAAACTCGAAAAGAATAACAAATGTGTATTATTTGCGGATGACACCACAATCATAATTCCGACGGTGAGAGGATCAAGCAGGGAAGACAGTGTAAATTCAGCATTACAACGAGCCACATCAGTATGCAATAACCTTAAACTGACAATTAACAGGGAGAAAACTGTGAAAATGGTATTTACACCCAACCAAACCCAAGAAACTGATACAGAAAACGGCACAGATACAATTGGCTGGACCAAGTTTCTTGGTGTAATAATTGACAAAAACCTAAACTGGATTGAACACACAAACCAATTATGCAAGAGATTGTCCTCGGCCCTGTATGTTATCAGAAGAATCAGAAGCATTACAGATGAGAAAGCGGCATTTGTCGCTTATCACGCCCTGTTTGCCTCCTTATTGCGTTACGGAATTGTAGCATGGGGATCAGCGCCAAAGAGCTGTATGGATAGAGTCCTACGCTGCCAGAAGAAAGCTTTAAGAGTAATTCTAAGAATGGATTTCAGGGAGCACTGTAAACCATTATTCATTCAAAACAGCATACTTACAGTGGTATCTATCTACATTCTAGAAGCAATAATCTTGACTGTGGGGCAAAGCCCCACACTCCGAGGTGATCAACATAATTGCAACACCAGAGGCCGCCTAAATATTGATCTTCCACAACATAGGCTTGAAAAATTCAAAAGTATGCCTATCTACGCAGGCTCGCATTTCTATAATATCCTCCCAGGAAATCTCAAGTCGCTGACACATTCCTACCCACGCTTCCTAAAGGAACTGAAGCAGTACTTCACTGCCAGACCATACTACACTGTGACGGAGTTTATCGAGGAGCATACATTTCAGCACCGGAGGGAATAATTAAGGGAATCCTTAATTATTGAATTCACCTTCTGATATCATGACGATTCCCCGATCCATGGACCGTGGCGAAGACACCAGAAGTAAAAGTAAAAAAAAGTAAAAAAGTAGGACCAACTCATCAATCACCATCATCCAATTCATTACCCACTCACACATCTCAGACCTATGAGGGCTTCATCCTCCAAAAAAATTATAGATGGGTTGATCAGAAGAAATATTTATTATTGGAAGAAGTCTATTCAAGTAGATAGCTTTTATCTTCAATAATTTAGAATAAAAAAACGATAGTTAGGATTCCTAGGCTACTATGTCAAAAATGATCAACCTTATTTATATTAATAAATTCCTCATATTTCAAATGCAGTTATCATTAAACTAATTAATTCCATATTAGTGATCTTTCAATAATAGGCCTATTGTGCATGGTAACCAATTGAATACTATAATTTTGTTCTACATGCAAGCTGCACAAGACCAAATGAATTATGCTACCTGACAACAACGCTACCTGACCTAATTATAGACTTAAATAATTCATTGAATTGAACCCTTGAATAGGGAGTTTTTCTGGTGAAGTGCAGGATGAATCCCAAAATACACTACCAATACCGTTTCAGTTTGTTGAAGAATCAAAATCCAACAGTCAACAAACAAACCAGAGCCAAGGACATGCAATTATTAATTTGCCCACTTGCTACTTATAATAATTTAACTCCAATATACTGGAATGACGAAATAAGTTTGAGATAAAATAGATTGCAGGGATATAGAATAGGCTAAATGATTAATTTTCTTGTAATAGACTTCAAATTGTTTGAGAAAAATTGAATGATAGACCGCGGGCTAGTCAGCTCAGACCCTACCTTGCAAAAAGTTTAGTAACGACTATATAGTATACTGTAGTGAAGTCTTTACTTGGTTTAATTCACTCCAAAGTGAGTAAACTGCGGAAAAATTTAAACCCTGTAATCATCACTATAGTCGAGCTTTTACTACAAGACTGTCATTCACTCAAAAGCTAGTAAACTGTCCAAAACCCCTTTACTCGTTTTTATTCACCTGGTCCATAATATTGATTTTTTAATAAAACGATGTTTCAAGCTACTTACCCATCAATAATGCTTTATCATCTCGTGCTGACACACCAGGAAAACTGGAATTAAAAAGCTCTCGGATTCTCCCCAAGCCAACTTTTTTTGTGCAGTTTCCGAATCATAGCTACTTTTTAGATTCGATTATAGGAAAGTTCTTGATAATTTCACTAAGAACTTCTTTATCACAAAACCTATATCACGCTAACCTTTTCTACTCTTTTCATCATATTGTTGGATGAATTTTGTCAACAGCCTCAAAACTCATCGTAAGTAAGGATGCAAGGAAGATAAACTAGCCTACTCTGGATTGAACGACTGAAGCTTGCACAACTTACCTCAAAACTAAAATTTAGTTGATGATTGCCATAAACAGACCGCTCAATTCCTAAACCAGAACTTTAATTCTGAAGAAGTATACATCAAATCATTGAACAGATAATAAAATATGACACGGTACATATTAATTTTTAAAGCTACTTATACCGTAATTAATACAACTAGGTTATCCCGGGTTATTAAACTAGTTATTAAACTTTGTAAAATACATTCTTCTTCTTCTTCTTTTTCTTCTTCTTCCTCTTCCTCTACTTCTTTATCTTTTTTCCTTTTCCTTCTTCCTCTTTTTCTTTTTCTTCTTCTTCTTTTTCTCCTCTTTCTTTTTCTAATTCGTCTTCTTCATCTTCTCCTCTTCCTTCTCTTTCTTCCTCTTCTTCTTCTTCTTCCTCTTCCTCTACTTCTTTTTCTTCTTCCTCTCTTCTTTTTCTCCTCTTTCTTCTTCTCCTTCGTCTTCTTCATCTTCTTCTCTTTCTTCCTCTTCCTCTTCCTCTACTTCTTCTTCTTCTTTTTCACCTTTTTCTTCTTCCTCTTCTTTTTCTTCTTCCTCTACTTCTTCTTCTTTTTCTTCTTCTTCTTTTTCTACTTCTTCTCCTTCTTCTTTTTCTCCTTCGTCTTCTCCTCTTCCTTCTTCTTCTTCTTCTTCTTCTTCTTCTTCTTCTTTTCTCTCTCTTCCTCTTTATCCTATCCTCTCACCCTCTCTCACTGAATGAACAATGAAAAATAAACTTTTTGTTTCAAAACAGCTGATCATCAAATCATAAGTTGAAATGTGAAATTTTTCAGCTCACCGATCCCTATGTTAAAGCAATGGCAAAAATTGAAACTTTGATCGTTCATTCCTCATGTCCACGATGACTTTTTTCAAAATGTAAGACCTTATCAAACATCTACTCGATGAGATCTTTCAAATGAGACGTGAACAAACAAAATCGGTCGAGAAACCACGGACGAGTTGTCATCACAAAAAAACATGTTCGCCTATCTATTTTATATGAAGATAATAAACCAAACCAATCTTTCCCAGAATCATGGCTTACGCCGTATAATATTAGAGAAACAAAGATCAACCGGAAATAAATCAAATTATAATTTCAATTCACAATTCAGTGAATTTCTACAACACGAATTATAAGTGAAAGTAGTTATTATTAATACTAAAGAATGTGTTATCTCAACATGGCTGCTACATTTACAACCTGCCTAAGACTAGAATAACTCAAAGTACGGCTACAAGCATTGATGGATGCTACCACAACCTCTTGCCTGAAAAGATTGAAGCCAAGGCCTATCCAACCCACATCTCTGACCATCATACCATACTCTGCACAATTAAATGTAGCCAAGTTCAGGAAGCAACAGTATACAGACATACTAGAAACTATTCAAGGGGAAATCTGATGCAGCTAAAGTCAAAGTTGGGCCAAATAGACTGGGAACCAGTAATAAAAACCCTCCCCATTGAAGATAAATACAACAAATTTGCTAAAATAATACGCATACACATGGATGAAGTAATGCCAAGGGGGCCAAGGAAGGTAACCACAGTAAAGAAACACGTATTCTGAGATGAAGATACCATAAATCTAAAGCACAAGATGCTCCAAGCAAAGGAGAAATGTCTGGCAACAGCATCACCGGATTATAGACAGCAATTCATTGACCTCAAGAATCTGTATGACCTGGATGTAAAGCACAAAAAAAAGACACATATCAAGAGCAAAATTCATCAGGAAGACAACAAAACCAAGGTCTTGTGGAAAATAATAAATGATGAGAGGAATAAAAACAATAAAAAAAGGCAGGGGAACTTTTGTTTGGAAGTGGAAAACCAGAAGATCATAGATCCCAACCAAATAAGTAATATCCTGAATGAAACCTTCCTGCAACCATCACTGAAAACACATGAAAGTATTATTCCTGGAAATATGGATGAGCTGGATGGCATACCATCATTGAGTGAGTTCCAAACGGTCTCAAGAGAGGAACTGCACAGACTGATAAAAAAACTGAAGTCAAACAACTCTGCCGGATATGATGACATCACAGGAAGAATATTTAAAACTTGTGAGGATGAATTAACAACACCACTACTTGACATCGTAAACTCATCCTTAAAACAAGCCATATTCCCAAAAGGTCTAAAGATATCAAAGATCTATCCGAAATATAAAGGAGGAGAAAAATCTGACCCAAAGAACTACCGTCCTATAGCTAACCTGCCCATAACCTCAAAACTCACAGAACGGGCTGTCTATGATCAATTAATCCTGCACCTGGAGAAAAACAACCTGATAGCAG
Organism: Conomelus anceps; assembly: GCA_948455865.1. Taxonomy (NCBI): domain Eukaryota; kingdom Metazoa; phylum Arthropoda; class Insecta; order Hemiptera; family Delphacidae; genus Conomelus; species Conomelus anceps. Next base: position 20,963,052 of record OX418218.1, read on the forward strand.
CACAACAGCATGGTTTCAGAAAGGGCCTAGGCACGACAACAGCAATATCCAACTTATGTAATAATATCAATCAACTATGGGAGGAAAAAAATACTGTCTCAGGGCTCTTCATTGACCTCCAAAAAGCCTTCAACACACTGGAATGGGACATACTAATCCTGAAACTGAAAAACTTGAAAATAGAGGGTAAAGCACTGCAGTGGATAGAAGACTACCTCACAAATAGGATGCAATATGTAGAGATAGTACATCAAAGGAAAAATGCTTTAATAAACTATAGATCTTCAATGAGGAAAGTGTCTAGAGGTGTACCGCAGGGACCAATCCTGGGACCTCTACTCTTTCTGGTCTACATCAATGATTTTCCAAAAGAGATTGATAATAGAAATCGTTGTATACTGTTTGCGGATGACACCACCATCTTGATACCATCTTGCAGACGTTTGATGCCAGACGACACAGTGGAAGCAGCACTAGATGAGGCAACAACAATATGTAAGAGACTAAAACTCACAATAAACAGGAAAAAAACAGTTCTCATCAGATTCACCCCAATTAACAATAACCTGGAGGAAAGAGTGACTGATGAAAGCACCACAACGGTGGACAGCACTAGATTCCTGGGCATCACAATAGATAGACACTTGACATGGAGGAAACACATTGAACTGCTATGCAAGAAATTATCATCAGCTGTGTATGTAATACAAAGAATAAAAAATATCACAGAGAAAGGTACATCGCTCATAGCATACCACTCACTTTTTGCCTCCCACTTGAGATATGGTATTGTCGCCTGGGGCTCAGCATCACAGACAAACCTAAACAGAGTCCTAAGAATTCAGAAGTGGGCCATAAGAACAATATTGGGAAAAAGCATAATGGAGCACTGCAAACACCTCTTTGTGGAATGCCATATCCTGACTGTAATCTCCATGTATATACTGGAAGTAATTATCCTTGTCAGGAAGACCTGCCCCACCCTGAGATGTGAGAAGTACAGTTACAATCTGAGAAATAACAGGAATATGGACCTCCCACAGCACAGACTGAAAAAATTTGGCTGCTCACCTATGTATTTGGGATCATATTTCTACAACCTGCTGCCCAAAAACCTCAAGGACATTCTAGATGATGCAACATTTGCCAGATGCCTGAAGAAATATCTGATAGCCAGGCCTTACTATGCTGTCTCTGAGTATGTCGATGAGCACACTTTCCAACACATCAAATGAAGATCAGCAGGGACTAATCTTCAAGAAGGAATGACGACTCCTCAGCCACCTGACTGTTAGGAGGACAAATACAAAACAAAACAAAAAACAAAACAAAATCAGTATGAATATTCGGAAATGAATCCAGAATCCAGGCTCAGTAATTTCGTATGAGCCGCCAGTTGCTGTTGAAAAGTTACAAGCCAATCAGAGAACAGCCACTGAGAGCCTCTACAATGTTGCCAAACGTCACCCGTAGTTTAGACACTGTCAACATAGACACCGGCTAGGAAATAGGAATCGTTTTAGCAAGCCGAAATTAGTTCCTTCTTAGTCAGTGTCTAGGCCGACACTGTTTAGGCATTGGTTGTAGACATCGTTTCTGCAATCCAGCCATAACAAGTTTAAACAGGGGGGCCACCATCTGTCCGACTATCCATTTCTCCGAATATACCATTTGTCCGACTTTCTACGACTTGTCATTAAATAAGAAAAGTACGTGTTACCACTTGACCGAAAATCCATTTGTCCGAATATACCACTTGTCCGACTATCACATGACATCTTATAAGTTCAGAAACCACTTCCCCGAATATACCACTTGTCCGACTATACCATTTGTCCGACTCGACTGTAGCGCATTCTAGCGGCGTAGTTTATCACGCCTAACCGAAAATATTATGTTTTTTATTTTTTCACACACTATCAAATGTTTACTTTTCGTTATAATAATTGATAACTAGAAACTGCTGTAATAGTGTCAAATAGGATTAATGAGTTTATTATGACTGTGGTAATGGTTTGTGACATGAACACTAGAAGGCATTGAGATATTGGCATGACGCGATTTGAGAAATCAGCCAATTACCAATCAGCATGAGTTTGCCGTTAAATTTGAAATATTGGAATTGTTCAGAGTGAAGATTTCTAAAACCAAAATCTTAATTCAAATAGAGTATTAATCCATCTCCTTTTCACATTGTGAATGATTAACTGTTATGAAATCTTGTTTAAGATTCAATTAAATTAAGAGATAACTGTTTTGTTATTATTGGAATGTTTTGCTCACAAAAATCAAACCTTTGCTGCTTTGAATTATTCTGAGTAGAGTATCAGACCATACTTGTATACATCCAAGTTGTGTTTAAGTTATTGCATGAGTCTCTTATGTATAAAAACCTAGCTCACGAACCACAGCACTTACAGTCAACAATTTATTATTGTGAAATTTGTATTGTTCAATAGCCTACTGTGCATAAAACTTTTTTTTTTTGAGGATGAAGCCCACATAGGTCTGAGACCTGTGCGTGGGTAATGAGTTGGATGATGGTGATTGATGAGTTGGACCTACAGTTTTAGGTGGGTTCCGAACCACCGGGAAGTGATTTTACAGCAGAGAACAGTGTCTTTTTTGCTGGCCAATCTAATCGGTCACCGTTACAAACGGGACCTACGAGAACGCAGCTTATCTCTCTGATTGAACAGATACCAGCTACGGCTCGTGGCTATCACTTCACTTACATTACACAAATCAAGTGTTAGATTCTCAATTCTTGAGGTATGAGTTAAATATGAGACTCAATTTTCCCAAAAGTTCATCTGTTAATCAATAACTTATATTATATGGATCTTGAAGCCCTATCAGAAGTTCCCTAGGCATATTCCTGATAACTATATTGTTGGTCGTTAATGAGGTCATCAAAATCTTTAATTGGGGTGGTGAGAGAGCATCAGAATCGACATTCTCCTCCATTTTTGAGCTATTTAAAAAGTGCTTTTCATTTTTAGGATAGTGAGCAGTGAATTCGTTGGATCCTACTTCAAAGTACATAAAAACGATAGTTCTGGACACAGACTCCATAGTTCTATAGTTCCTGACCGGTTACAGCAATAGTTCCATGAAAGTACCATGAATACCTTCTATTCCTCAAACACATAGCCTACCTCATAGTCTAGATACCTTGAAGAAAGTATATCATATAAATCTCTGTTCACAAGGTTCATTTTCTTTCTATTCCCACACTTGGTAAAAATAATTTGGTGTAGTTATTGGGGAAAAGACTACTTGGCATTGAAATTGAAGTTTTTCATTGGTACTGTTCTTTATTGGCGTAATATAATGAATGCTATTATAATGTGATGGCATTTAGTAGCATAGCATAATACTAGTCTCAAAGAGATTTACATCAATAATTTATTTGCCAAATCTGAGTCGAATATCACTAACTCTCAATTTACTGGCTAATAGACAAATATCTAATCTAATAGCTGAACAACAGAGCTAACCTCAAAAGACGAAAACTATTTTTATTTAATTTTCTAGCTTAGCATACAGAGATAGGCGATAGATAATGCAGAAGTATCTCTAGAAGGCGTTGATTAAAGGCTAGAGTACTTATACCTAGTGCCTGGGACATGATAGTTCTGCCGCTAGAATGCGCTACAGTCGAGTCGGACAAGTGGTAGATTCGGACAAGTGGTATATTCGGAGAAGTTGTTTCTGGCCTTATAACGCGTCATGTAGTAGTCGGACAAGTGGTATATTCGTGCAAATGGTTATTCGGACAAGTGGAAATACGTAGTTGACTTAATTTTTGACAACAGGTACAAAAGTCGGACAAATGGTATATTCGGAGAGATGGAAAGTCGGACAGAAGGTAGTGACCCGTTTAAACAATTTACTTGCAAACAAGGCCTACTGGTGGTAGCCACAGACTACACTTCGAAATCTACCTACATCATATGACGTCACAATATCATTTTCGGTCTTGGATTTTCGGTCTAGTGGCCTAAATCCCTAGATCCCCACAATTCTCTACATTGCACCTGGCAAGTGGCAACCGCTTAACTAACCTAACCAACTTTAGTTCAGTGTTCAGTTGTACTTTTGGTTAAAAGGTATAGTCGATTTAAATTCTACAAAATTTGATAGAGATTAGATAAACCATACAGGTCTTTATGGCTAATAATCTTTTATGGCTTCAGTTCCGAATTTAATTAAATATTGAAACAAATTAATGGAGATATTTTAGGTGTAGTTATAACAAATTCCAGATCTTTTTTCTGCAAATTTATAGTTTCAATCGATTTATCATGCTATTCTTACTAAAAATCATAGATAATTTTTGGCGCTCACGTAAGTTATTGAACTTAGTTCAAAACAAAATACCTTCAATTTGATGTCAAGTTGGCGGTTTTCTACGTCAAGATCGATGTATTGATAGTGAATAGTTGAATCACACCGCTAAAACCGAAAGGTTAGCTTTTCTAACCGAAAAACACGATTTTGGAACTGATTACCTGGTCAATACATCTTTCAAATATAGGTTGCACTACCGTATCTAATCCACCGAAATAATTGACTAAGAGTATATTGATAGTTGGTATATCCGTACCAAACCCGAAGCTAAACCAAACCTCTCGATTATTTCGGCGGATCAGCTAAGGAAGTGGAGTCTTTATTATTTATGATAGGTAATAAATTAAATTTTATCAGCATGATTTCCAATATAAGTTGGATTACATAGATGATTAGGTACAGTGTAAGCTAACCTTATAGTGAATCTATTGGTAAATAAGATGAATAATCGGGACTATCTTAGGCTACTGAAGTGAGGTTAATGAAATTTAAATTTATTTTTCAAATTGACGAGCTAAATTATCTAGATCTGTGAGAGATTAGTAACTTGAGATTAGTTTATCAGGATTTGGTAAGTAATAAGGCAGTCCCACGTTCATTTTAAATCCAATATTTAATTAATTTTTAAATTAGTAAATTTAATACCTATATATTTTTAAAATACACCAATGACAATAAAAGTTGAAAAACGTGTACGGTACTTTTTAAAAGGATCCGATCAAACAAAGCTTACCAATATTTTGACTCTGCATTGATTACCTTATTTTTCTAATACTTTTTTCTATCTAGTTTGAATTAGTTTTTGTAGATAAGTTGTGGTGTGTAGAAAAATATAGTATAGTATCTTAATTGGATTTTGTTGTTTTTAAGGAACCCTCTGCAGGAAATCTGTTGTGCCTTGCCTTGCAAAGTCTAAGTGTAATTCAGGAAGGAAATCTAAATTAAATTTTACTACATTTTTGTTATTTACTAAACAATTTGTTTTAATTTGATTTGTACATTTGAAGAAAAGTTTTCAGTAAGTGCTTTTTTTTGTAAATTAGGTCCGTAGCATATGATGTTTATTGAAATCAAAACAGTTGAATGGTGCAAAAAAATATTTCGTACTCAGTAATTAAAAATTACTTAGACAAGAGTAGGGCAGAGTGCCGATTCTGGCTCAGTTTAACGGCGGTTAACTAACCATGATTAAATTTTAACGGCCGTTAAATTTTACCTAACTTAATTTAACATAGGAAAACCTAATTTAACGGCCCAGTTGAATTTTAACGTCGGTTAAATTTTAACGGTAGTTAACTAACGATGGTTAAATTTTAAAGGTGATTAACTAACGAGGGTTAAATAAAAAGATTCTAAAAATTTTCATTTGAAATTAAATGCATAAATTTATGTAGCTCACCAAGGCGTTCCAATTGCATGTATCAAACACTCCGATGAATAAAATAAAGAAAAAAAAAAAAAAAAAATAATTATTATCATTAATATTATCATACAAGTAGGGGGAAAATGGGGGTTCGAGGCCAGTTTTCTTTAACCTTAAATTTAAGGTTAACCTAAGTCAACCCACCCAAACCTAACCTAACCTGAAATAGGAAAGTCAAAGTCGAATCAACGCAAACTATCTGATCTCGAAAATTCCCATTTTCACGGGAGCTAAAAATCATGAAAAAATTTGAACTTTTCAACCCCTGGAGGGAATTTAAATTTGAAGACGCCATCTTGTTCAGCATTTCAAGGCACCTCAAATTCATATATCAAATACAAATTTTCGATCACGATTAATTGGGGAAAAATAATAATAAAATTTTTAGTAAAGTTTTTCTTTAACCTTAAATTTAAGGTTAACCTAAATCAACTATCCAAACCTGAAATAGGTATAGCTGTATAGTTGTATAGCCAAATTCGAATCAACGCAATCTATCCGATCTAAAAAATTCCCATTTTCACGGGAGCTAAAAATCACGAAAAAATTTGAACCAAATCTGCTATTTTAACCCATGAAGGGAATTTTAATTTGAAGACGCCATCTTGTTCAGCCTTCCAAGGCACCTCAAATTCATATATCAAGTACAATTTTCCGATCACGATTAATTGGGGAAAAATAATAATAAAAGTTTTACCTTAAATTTTAAGGTTAACCTAAACCAACTATCCAAACCTGAAATAGGTATAGCTGTGTAGTTGTATAGTCGAATCAATGCAATCTATCCGATCTCGAAAATTCCCATTTTCACGGGAGCTAAAAATCACGGGAAATTTTAACAGTGGTTAAATTTTAATGGTGGTTATAACAAAAATTTTAACGGTGGTTTTAATGGTGGTTATAGTGGAGATTAGTCACCAACTGATTAGCCATCTTGTACTAGCTTTATTATCACTTACCCAGTGGTTCGGAACCCACCTAAAATAAAGTTTATTAGATGGTTCTTGTTCAAATTTCCAAGGCAATTAAATTTCATGTATTAAACACTCTCATTTATCAATTGACATCCCACTTTTCCCTTTTCTCTTATTTTTTCCCTTTTTAATTAAATAAGTTGGTAACTGATGAGATGGTAAATCTATTAATTTGAATGATAACCAATGAGATGGGAAATGGGGTATCATATTATTGATGGCTGACAAGATAGCTGATATTTCAATCAAATTGGGAAGGTTGAAAATAGAGTATAATGTGAAGGCTTATGGATCTTTATACACTCCTCACCTAATATCTGTGGGGATCTATTATGTCTGGCTGGGTGGAATGACAATGTTAAGGTATATAGCTAATCTTTTAATTGAATTGATTATTAGAACTATTGGAGAGTATCAATATAATATGAAGGCTTGTGAATCCACCTTTTCCACATCCCACTTCATGTGTGAACAGTGAAGACCTCTGATAAACAGTAAGTTGGATAATAATGTTATTATTGCTAACTGATGAGATGGTAAATCTATTAATTTGAATGATAACCAATGAGAAGGGAAATGGGGTATCATATTATTGGTGGCTGATAAGATAGTTGATATTTCAATCAAATTGGCAAGATAGGAAATAGAGTATAATGTGAAAGCTTATGAATAAAGCTCCTAATCCACACCTCACCTAATGTCTGTGAGAATGTTAGGGTATGTATCAATATTATATTATTTGTGGTTGATAAGATGGCTAATATTTCAATTTCAATGATGATTTTACAAGATGAGAAATATATCAATATCATATAGACAAAAAGGCTAATTGAATTGCTGTCTGATGAGATGATTGATGCATTAATTACATTTGTGTTTGAGGAGATATACTAAAATTCAGGTATAGGTTTAATTAAGATGAAAATCTGCACAAATCTTATTCAGTTCACAAAATCGGTTCAAATTCAAGCCAGCACTATATAAAGGCTTGCAAACCACATTTTTTATCCAGTCATCACTGGCAATCTGAACAGTAGACACCTCTCTTAATCAGATACAAGTGCATGGAAAAATAATGCTCTTAAATCATTAGTAACTGATAAGATGGGTAATATAAGTTGGTGATTGAGGTTGATCTATTAATTTGAATGGTAACCAATAAGATGAGAATGATCTGCACAGCTGGATATAGTTTATGGAGGTACATTTTATGTTTGATGATTCAAATGTATCTTTGTATTATGTATTATATACAATTTTCTGAATGAATTTGATTTGATTGGATATATATCAATATTTGTAGCTGACAGGATAGGTAATATTTCAATTGAATTGGTAATTAGCAAGATATGAAATAGAGTATATATCAATATAAATACTGTATAATGTAAAGGCTTTTGTAAATCAATCTCTTCATCCACTTCTCACTTCATGTCTGTGTGGATCTATCATGTCTGGGTGGGAGGTGTTAGGGTATATAACAATATTATTATTGATGAGTGACAAGATTGTAAATCTATTAATGTCAATGATAACCATGAGAAGAAGAGTTTATTTCAATGTAATATTATTGGTGACTAACAAGAAGGTTAATTGAACCGATGTCTGATGAGAGAGTAAATCTATAATAAGAATGGTGAGTAATACGGTGACTAATCCATTCAATGAAGTGATGAGATGGCTAATCTCAGATAGATATTTATTTAGAAGTTCAACTTTCCAAAATACTTCTGTCAATTCTACTTGCTTCCCAATTTATTAATTGAATTGATAACTGATGAGATGACATTGGTTACCAAGAAGATATGGTAAATTATACTGGATGTGAGGGTGTACATGTATTATTGGTGACTGATAAGATGGTTAATTACACTGATAACAGGAAATATAGCAAATAGTGATATACCAAATGTTAAGGTGAATAATATATTTTATTATTGATCACCAATAAGATGGCTAAACCATTCATTGAATTGATAACTGATGAGATGATTAACTACACTGGTGGCTGAGGAGATGGTGGGATATTTATTTGAACTTGGGTCAGTTCTAATTACCAAGGTAGTTTAAATTCTTGCATCACACAGTAATTTCTACAGTTCAAATATTCAATACACCTACACTGTGGGGCCCTCCACACTTCATATATTCTATTAATTTCATTGATAACTGATGAGATAGTAAATCTATCAATTGGATTGGTGAGTAAGGATATAGTAAATAGGGGTATATAATGTTGGAGTATATAATATTATTGGTGAGTGACAATATAACTAATCTATCAATTACATTGGTGTGTATGCAGATGAGGAAGAGGTTATAATATATACATTGATATTATATTTTATTGGTGACTGATCTATGATTGAAATGGTGGCTGATGAGATGACTAATCTATTTATTATTTCACTGTTTCATGAGAAGGGTGGTACTGTATTGATGGAATTGGTTGATCAAATTTGTAACTAATAAGATGGATTGATTTAAATGCTGATGAATATATAGTAAATGGGTATATTATATTAATGGTGAGTGAAAAGACAGCTAATATTTTAATTGAATTGGAAACTAATAAGATAAGCAAACTATAATTGAGATGGGGACTGAAACACATAAAAAGATGTTTGTTTTATTGGTTTCTGATTCAGTTAAAATGGTGGCTAACTAGTTTATCATTGATCTCCAAAAAGATGGAAAATAGTGGATGATCTCACATGCTACCTAATGAAATTATGAATGAATTTATTAAATTGGCTGCACAAGAGGTGGTGGATGTACCAATTGAGTTGGTAACTCATTATATGGTTAATTTACTAATTAGGCTACAGTTGAAAATGACAAATCTTTTGAATTTAAAGATGGTGGGGTACTTATTTCAGTCCAACTTTTCAAAACATGCGTCCCTGTAATTTCTACATGCTTCTCAATTTATTAATCACATTGATGACTAATGTGTAGAAGGTTAATCTATTAATTCAACTGACAATGTGGTTTGTTGAGGAGATGGGAAATATAGGGTATATATACTACAAGTTGACAATGTAGAATTGGTTGCTGGGAAAATTCTTAAGTACATTAATGACTGAGGAGATGGCAAATAGGTTTATAGCAAATGTTACAGTGTCCATATTGTATTACTGATGACTAATGTATTAATTACATTGAAGACTGAGGGAATGATATACTAAATTTTAGGATATATATATAATATTATTAGCAAGACTGCAGGATGTTTACAGTTTAAATTCCCCAATACACCTATAATGCATGCCTCTATCATTTCCACATGTTTTCAATTTATTTATGGAATTAGTTGTTGATGATATATTAGTTACATTGATTACTGATGATATGGTTGAATATGTATAAATGCTGAATGCTAGGGTATATCATTTGTGACAAATATTCTCATTAAAGTGGCAACTGATGACTAATCTATTAATTACTTTTGTGACTGATGAGATGTCATCATCTATCCATGAAAGCAATGAAGAACCAAATTTAAAATTCCATTTTCCTCAATTTATTAACTTAATATCAATAAAAGATGGTACCGTTTGAAGCTCAAATGAAGCCTCCATATTGTATTACTGATGACTAGTGTATTAATTACATTGAAGACTGAGGGAATGATATTCTAAATTTTAAGATATATATAATATTATTGGTCACTAGCAAGACAGTAGGATGTTTACAGCTTAAATTCCCAATACACCTATAATGCACAGCTCTATCATTTCCACATGTTTTCTAATTTATTAATGGAATTAGTAGTTGATGATATATTAGTTACATTGATTACTGATGATATGGTTGAATATGTATAAATGCTGAATGCTAGGGTATATCATTTGTGACTAATATTTTCATTAAATTGGCAACTGATGACTAATCTATTAATTACTTTTGTGACTGATGAGATGTCATCATCTATCCATGAAAGCAATGAAGAACCAAATTTAAAATTCCATTTTCCTCAATTTATTAACTTAATAACAATAAAAGATGGTACCGTTTGAAGCTCAAATGAAGCCTCCAACAATATTTGATTTTTTCATATAATTTACATTAAAACGAATGGAGGTGTGAATCTCTTGAACAGAGACTTTTCATCTACTGAACTCAACCTTAACCTCCCCTTGGGTCTGGGGGGTACCCCCAGACCCCTCCCCCTACAACCTCCAATCAAGTATATATCAGAGACACAATAGAGATCCAAAATTGGGTATGAAGTTGAGGTACACAACTCACTCAGTCTTGACCATTGAAGAGCTTCCAGGACCCCCCTTCCCCCTTTCCTCAAGTATATATCAATATTTATCTTAAATCAGGTGTAAAGTTGACATAGTTGAATACTTTTATTGTTTGAAAAGACCAATGATTTTGATTAATACATTCAAATCTACATTTACATGGGTTTAGGTACCTACATTTACACACCTACATAGGTACCTACACCTACACACCTACATAGGTACCTACACCTACACACCTACATAGGTACCTACACCTACACAGGTGTAGGTACCTGCGTATGTGTGTAGGTGTAGGTACCTGCGTAGGTGTGTAGGTGTAGGTACCTGCGTAGGTTTTTAGGTGTAGGTACCTATGTAGGTGTGTAGGTGTAGGTACCTATGTAGGTGTGTAAATGTAGGTACCTAAACCCATGTAAATGTAGATTTGAATGTATTAATCAAAATCATTGGTCTTTTCAAACAATAAAAGTATTCAACTATGTCAACTTTACACCTGATTTAAGATAAATATTGATATATACTCGAGGAAAGGGGGAAGGGGGGTCCTGGAAGCTCTTCAATGGTCAAGACTGAGTGAGTTGTGTACCTCAACTTCATACCCAATTTTGGATCTCTATTGTGTCTCTGATATATACTTGATTGGAGGTTGTAGGGGGAGGGGTCTGGGGGTACCCCCCAGACCCAAGGGGAGGTTAAGGTTGAGTTCAGTAGATGAAAAGTCTCTGTTCAAGAGATTCACACCTCCATTCGTTTTAATGTAAATTATATGAAAAAATCAAATATTGTTGGAGGCTTCATTTGAGCTTCAAACGGTACCATCTTTTATTGTTATTAAGTTAATAAATTGAGGAAAATGGAATTTTAAATTTGGTTCTTCATTGCTTTCATGGATAGATGATGACATCTCATCAGTCACAAAAGTAATTAATAGATTAGTCATCAGTTGCCAATTTAATGAAAATATTAGTCACAAATGATATACCCTAGCATTCAGCATTTATACATATTCAACCATATCATCAGTAATCAATGTAACTAATATATCATCAACTACTAATTCCATTAATAAATTAGAAAACATGTGGAAATGATAGAGCTGTGCATTATAGGTGTATTGGGAATTTAAGCTGTAAACATCCTACTGTCTTGCTAGTGACCAATAATATTATATATATCTTAAAATTTAGAATATCATTCCCTCAGTCTTCAATGTAATTAATACACTAGTCATCAGTAATACAATATGGAGGCTTCATTTGAGCTTCAAACGGTACCATCTTTTATTGATATTAAGTTAATAAATTGAGGAAAATGGAATTTTAAATTTGGTTCTTCATTGCTTTCATGGATAGATGATGACATCTCATCAGTCACAAAAGTAATTAATAGATTAGTCATCAGTTGCCACTTTAATGAGAATATTTGTCACAAATGATATACCCTAGCATTCAGCATTTATACATATTCAACCATATCATCAGTAATCAATGTAACTAATATATCATCAACAACTAATTCCATAAATAAATTGAAAACATGTGGAAATGATAGAGGCATGCATTATAGGTGTATTGGGGAATTTAAACTGTAAACATCCTGCAGTCTTGCTAATAATATTATATATATATCCTAAAATTTAGTATATCATTCCCTCAGTCTTCAATGTAATTAATACATTAGTCATCAGTAATACAATATGGACACTGTAACATTTGCTATAAACCTATTTGCCATCTCCTCAGTCATTAATGTACTTAAGAATTTTCCCAGCAACCAATTCTACATTGTCAACTTGTAGTATATATACCCTATATTTCCCATCTCCTCAACAAACCACATTGTCAGTTGAATTAATAGATTAACCTTCTACACATTAGTCATCAATGTGATTAATAAATTGAGAAGCATGTAGAAATTACAGGGACGCATGTTTTGAAAAGTTGGACTGAAATAAGTACCCCACCATCTTTAAATTCAAAAGATTTGTCATTTTCAACTGTAGCCTAATTAGTAAATTAACCATATAATGAGTTACCAACTCAATTGGTACATCCACCACCTCTTGTGCAGCCAATTTAATAAATTCATTCATAATTTCATTAGGTAGCATGTGAGATCATCCACTATTTTCCATCTTTTTGGAGATCAATGATAAACTAGTTAGCCACCATTTTAACTGAATCAGAAACCAATAAAACAAACATCTTTTTATGTGTTTCAGTCCCCATCTCAATTATAGTTTGCTTATCTTATTAGTTTCCAATTCAATTAAAATATTAGCTGTCTTTTCACTCACCATTAATATAATATACCCATTTACTATATATTCATCAGCATTTAAATCAATCCATCTTATTAGTTACAAATTTGATCAACCAATTCCATCAATACAGTACCACCCTTCTCATGAAACAGTGAAATAATAAATAGATTAGTCATCTCATCAGCCACCATTTCAATCATAGATCAGTCACCAATAAAATATAATATCAATGTATATATTATAACCTCTTCCTCATCTGCATACACACCAATGTAATTGATAGATTAGTTATATTGTCACTCACCAATAATATTATATACTCCAACATTATATACCCCTATTTACTATATCCTTACTCACCAATCCAATTGATAGATTTACTATCTCATCAGTTATCAATGAAATTAATAGAATATATGAAGTGTGGAGGGCCCCACAGTGTAGGTGTATTGAATATTTGAACTGTAGAAATTACTGTGTGATGCAAGAATTTAAACTACCTTGGTAATTAGAACTGACCCAAGTTCAAATAAATATCCCACCATCTCCTCAGCCACCAGTGTAGTTAATCATCTCATCAGTTATCAATTCAATGAATGGTTTAGCCATCTTATTGGTGATCAATAATAAAATATATTATTCACCTTAACATTTGGTATATCACTATTTGCTATATTTCCTGTTATCAGTGTAATTAACCATCTTATCAGTCACCAATAATACATGTACACCCTCACATCCAGTATAATTTACCATATCTTCTTGGTAACCAATGTCATCTCATCAGTTATCAATTCAATTAATAAATTGGGAAGCAAGTAGAATTGACAGAAGTATTTTGGAAAGTTGAACTTCTAAATAAATATCTATCTGAGATTAGCCATCTCATCACTTCATTGAATGGATTAGTCACCGTATTACTCACCATTCTTGTTATAGATTTACTCTCTCATCAGACATCGGTTCAATTAACCTTCTTGTTAGTCACCAATAATATTACATTGAAATAAACTCTTCTTCTCATGGTTATCATTGACATTAATAGATTTACAATCTTGTCACTCATCAATAATAATATTGTTATATACCCTAACACCTCCCACCCAGACATGATAGATCCACACAGACATGAAGTGAGAAGTGGATGAAGAGATTGATTTACAAAAGCCTTTACATTATACAGTATTTATATTGATATATACTCTATTTCATATCTTGCTAATTACCAATTCAATTGAAATATTACCTATCCTGTCAGCTACAAATATTGATATATATCCAATCAAATCAAATTCATTCAGAAAATTGTATATAATACATAATACAAAGATACATTTGAATCATCAAACATAAAATGTACCTCCATAAACTATATCCAGCTGTGCAGATCATTCTCATCTTATTGGTTACCATTCAAATTAATAGATCAACCTCAATCACCAACTTATATTACCCATCTTATCAGTTACTAATGATTTAAGAGCATTATTTTTCCATGCACTTGTATCTGATTAAGAGAGGTGTCAGATTGCCAGTGATGACTGGATAAAAAATGTGGTTTGCAAGCCTTTATATAGTGCTGGCTTGAATTTGAACCGATTTTGTGAACTGAATAAGATTTGTGCAGATTTTCATCTTAATTAAACCTATACCTGAATTTTAGTATATCTCCTCAAACACAAATGTAATTAATGCATCAATCATCTCATCAGACAGCAATTCAATTAGCCTTTTTGTCTATATGATATTGATATATTTCTCATCTTGTAAAATCATCATTGAAATTGAAATATTAGCCATCTTATCAACCACAAATAATATAATATTGATACATACCCTAACATTCTCACAGACATTAGGTGAGGTGTGGATTAGGAGCTTTATTCATAAGCTTTCACATTATACTCTATTTCCTATCTTGCCAATTTGATTGAAATATCAACTATCTTATCAGCCACCAATAATATGATACCCCATTTCCCTTCTCATTGGTTATCATTCAAATTAATAGATTTACCATCTCATCAGTTAGCAATAATAACATTATTATCCAACTTACTGTTTATCAGAGGTCTTCACTGTTCACACATGAAGTGGGATGTGGAAAAGGTGGATTCACAAGCCTTCATATTATATTGATACTCTCCAATAGTTCTAATAATCAATTCAATTAAAAGATTAGCTATATACCTTAACATTGTCATTCCACCCAGCCAGACATAATAGATCCCCACAGATATTAGGTGAGGAGTGTATAAAGATCCATAAGCCTTCACATTATACTCTATTTTCAACCTTCCCAATTTGATTGAAATATCAGCTATCTTGTCAGCCATCAATAATATGATACCCCATTTCCCATCTCATTGGTTATCATTCAAATTAATAGATTTACCATCTCATCAGTTACCAACTTATTTAATTAAAAAGGGAAAAAATAAGAGAAAAGGGAAAAGTGGGATGTCAATTGATAAATGAGAGTGTTTAATACATGAAATTTAATTGCCTTGGAAATTTGAACAAGAACCATCTAATAAACTTTATTTTAGGTGGGTTCCGAACCACTGGGTAAGTGATAATAAAGCTAGTACAAGATGGCTAATCAGTTGGTGACTAATCTCCGCTATAACCACCATTAAAACCACCGTTAAAATTTTTGTTATAACCACCATTAAAATTTAACCACTGTTAAAATTTCCCGTGATTTTTAGCTCCCGTGAAAATGGGAATTTTCGAGATCGGATAGATTGCATTGATTCGACTATACAACTACACAGCTATACCTATTTCAGGTTTGGATAGTTGGTTTAGGTTAACCTTGAAATTTAAGGTAAAACTTTTATTATTATTTTTCCCCAATTAATCGTGATCGGAAAATTGTACTTGATATATGAATTTGAGGTGCCTTGGAAGGCTGAACAAGATGGCGTCTTCAAATTAAAATTCCCTTCATGGGTTAAAATAGCAGATTTGGTTCAAATTTTTTCGTGATTTTTAGCTCCCGTGAAAATGGGAATTTTTTAGATCGGATAGATTGCGTTGATTCGAATTTGGCTATACAACTATACAGCTATACCTATTTCAGGTTTGGATAGTTGATTTAGGTTAACCTTAAATTTAAGGTTAAAGAAAAACTTTACTAAAAATTTTATTATTATTTTTCCCCAATTAATCGTGATCGAAAATTTGTATTTGATATATGAATTTGAGGTGCCTTGAAATGCTGAACAAGATGGCGTCTTCAAATTTAAATTCCCTCCAGGGGTTGAAAAGTTCAAATTTTTTCGTGATTTTTAGCTCTCGTGAAAATGGGAATTTTCGAGATCGGATAGATTGCATTGATTCGACTTTGACTTACCTATTTCAGGTTAGGTTAGGTTTGGGTGGGTTGACTTAGGTTAACCTTAAATTTAAGGTTAAAGAAAACTGGCCTCGAACCCCCATTTTCCCCCTACTTGTATGATAATATTAATGATAATAATTTTTTTTTTTTTTTTTTTTTTTATTTTATTCATTGGAGTGTTTGATACATGCAATTGGAACGCCTTGGTGAGCTACATAAATTTATGCATTTAATTTCAAATGAAAATTTTTAGAATCTGTTTATTTAACCCTCGTTAGTTAATCACCTTTAAAATTTAACCATCGTTAGTTAACCACCGTTAAAATTTAACCACCGTTAAAATTTAACCGACGTTAAAATTCAACTGGGCCGTTAAATTAGGTTTTCCTATGTTAAATTAAGTTAGGTTAAATTTAACGGCCGTTAAAATTTAATCATGGTTAGTTAACCGCCGTTAAACTGAGCCAGAATCGGCACTCTGCCCTACTGACAAGTTTACTTGTAGTTTACTTTTCTACTCCTTATTGACATAATGTTATAGTTTTTTTTTAGTAAAATTTACTCCCAAATTCGACGTTTTCAAATTACAGAAGTGGGCATTAAGAGTAATAATAGGTGAATCTGTTAGAACCAGCTGTCGGCCATATTTCAAGAAACTAGAAATTCTCCCACTGCCATGCTTATAATACTCAAAACCATCTACTTCATGAAGAAACATGAGCATAAATTTGATAGAGGTGAAATATTTCATAATTATGGAACGAGGAGTAACTTGAGGGACAGATAAAAAGTTTGGGTATATAGATGTACAATTTATTGCCAATGCGCCTGAAAGACCTCATGGGTAACAAATTTAGAATGCTAGACATTTGGGCTTATTCAAGTTGGAGAATTTTGGGTGCATTATGAGAGGCAAAGAGCTGATTGAGAATTTTGGCACACTAAGTTCTACGCAAGTAACTTGCATCTACAAAAAATCTATAAATCCTTTTCAGAGGGTGTCAGAGGATGCTATAATAATAGGCCTATCAGCACAATTGATAGCAATTCTAAGTAAATTCGTTGGGTCCTTGGATACTCCGTTGTATCGGTTTATTAATTCTCCACTTGATGAAGTTTTTTCTTCTAGAGGATGGTGAAATCATGGGCACCTGAGCCACCAGAGGATAGGGATGACCATCTGCCGGTCTTATCTTCAGAACATCTGATCTTCCCTCAGAGCGAGGATAGCGATGACCACTCAGACCCACCAGCTGGCTACACTCTGTTTGCAAATGTCAATGCTGAATATCATAGCAATGTAAGTAACACTGACAACCTAAGTCTTAAGCTTTGGTTTCCTAGAACGCAGATTTGGACTAAGACAGCCACATACACTGTAATATATAAACTCGATTTGCTTTTGTCACAGTTTATAATAATATAATATGATATTATTGTCGTTTAATTATGTAAATTCTGCTATTATATTCATATACCTTCTTCCTTACAAAATCTGCTTTGTGCTTTCAATAATAAGTTGGAAGTTAACCTATCATTTCCACCAATCTTGATTCTTGATCTGTCCCACAAGACATCAGGCTGACAACTTATCAACATTACAAAAGTGGAAAGATGCTTTGGAGATGAAGCTTTTCATATTGAACGTGTGTCCACTGTTGTAATGTGGTTCAGAACCCACCTAAAACTGTAGGTCCAACTCATCAATCACCATCATCCAACTCATTACCCATGCACAGGCCTTAGACCTATGTGGGCTTCATCCTCAAAAAAAAAATGTTCCAAGATGCCATCCCAATGTCTTCTCTCACCTGGCAGGACAGATCAAGATACTGTAGCTTGTTGTTGGTAATTAAATCCAACTTATTATTGAAAGCAGATTATGCAGATGTATACCAGCTTGATTCAATGCTCAGTAAAGTGGTGAATATTTACAAGTATGACAAATAGTATATTATAAGGCACTATAAAGGGCTCTTTTTACAGAGCCCTAGTATATTACGTTACAAGTGCAGGAAATGGTGTTTACCATATGAGTATGATAAGTTAATGCATGAGACAAAGTCGAGTGTGGTATTATCATAAGAGTATGGTAAACATCTTCCCAGGCAAGTTATGTACGATATTTTTTGTCATTAAAAATAATTAACTTTGAGCAAGTACAAAAAGCATCATCAAACATAACCTCAAAATCTATCACAGTAGTAAAATACTAAAAATTCATCTTAGTTCAGCTGTTTAAATCATGAATCAGCTGGAATACAGTAATATCCATTACCACACTGAAAAAGGATGCAGTAATGAAAATCAGCTGTTCTTTCTGTAATAGTATATTATGTTACAAGTGCGGGAAATGGTGTTTAAACATATCAAACATAACCTCAAAATCAATCACAGCAGTAGAATACTAAAAATACTTCTGAGATCAGCTGTTTTCCAAATTCTCTAACCCATAATAGTATACAAGTGTGGGAAATGGTGTTTAACATAAGAGTATGATAAGTTAATGCACGAGACGAAGTTGAAGTGATATTATCATATGAGTATGGTAAACATCTTCCCGGACAAGTTACGTACAATATTTTTTGTCATACAAGTTTAAAATAGCAGATAAGTTGAAATAAGAAACTATAAATCATTGTTATTCAAACATAACCTCAACACACCAAATCACAGCAACTTAAGGTGAAATGGGCAATAATGGTTCTAGATCAGCTGATCTATCTTTCGACCAAATGGTTTTTCAGTGAAATGGTAACCAGTAGCCACCCATAAGCATGCGGTAATAATCATTTGATGATTTTTACCACACAGTGTACGGTAATAATCATCAAATGACATCAGCTGTTATTGATTTCTGTAAACAGCTATTTACCACATTGTTTCCTTGACTGGTAAACTGTCCATAACCTACAAGTATGACGAAAAATCCATTACCGCACTGAAAAAGGATGCGGTAATGAAAATCAGCTGTTCTTTCTGTAAACAGATGTTTACCGGCTCGATTCAATGCTCGGTAAAGTGGAGAATATGTACAAGTATGATGAAAAGTACTTTTCCTACAACTGTTTGTAAAGTAGTTCTTTACGTACTGAAAACTAATTGTAAAGTACCTCTTTACTGCTCTGCAAGCGGTAAAGTACTTTACGCTTGCCAGCTGTTTTCTTTACGCTTCTGTTTCAATTTTGATGTCTTCTCATTGGTGGATCACAGAATCCGTGAAATTCTCATAACCTCAACAATGGCGAATGCTAACCAAATCCGCACACTGTCTGTGATGTTACAAACTACAAGCTTTTATTGTGTTGGAATCCAGAACTGCAGTTGTAGGAAAAATATGTATGCAATTCGCGCGTGAAGCTTCTTTATTGCTCTCGCAAAATTACTGTGCTCCGCTATGTGTCGTGCAGTAAATGTTTTGGCTCGAGTGATAAAGTTGCGCTTCATGCTCTTGATACATAAATAACTATTACCACTTGCAGAGCAGTAAAGAGGTATTTTACAATTAGTTTTCAGTATGTAAAGAACTACTTTACAAGCAGTTGTAGGAAAAATACATTATTAGCTTTTCTGTTGAGAGTTTTCTGTTCAATATTTCCATTGCTGCTTATGACGGTTCCCAGGTGTTCAAAATGATTCACTTTCAATGTTCATTTCTTTGTGAATCCCATCCTTGCTAAATAGCATGACCTTACTTTTCTTTGCATTAAGGACCATGCCTTGTCTAAGCAGCTCTTCATACCATTCTGTCTCACTTACCTGAGGTTTTGAATAGAGTTGGCAGCCAGTACAATATCATCAGCATAAAGTAAAAATTGCAGGAATATTGTTTGCATCCTCCAGTTACCTATCTTCACTCTGGTAGTTCTCCTCTTTCACATTTTGACCACCTCATCCATGACGGCTATGAATAACAATGGACTTGAACTATTACCCTGCTTCAGTCCTATCTTCATTTGAAATACATTCGATGTCATTCCTCCCACTCTTACTCGGCCCTTTGGCCCCTTATAAACAGATTTAACACATTGTATCAGCTTTGATGACACTCCTTTCCTCTTGGAACTTGCCCTAGACAACCTTACCTTGGGGACATCATGTTCTCTCTTTCCACAAGTTTCGAACCACACTGTTGTCGCCCAAAATTCTTGTTCGGGCATGACACAAACAGGAAAGTACCAGTTACTAGAGAGATATAAAACAAGTGGAGTGTAAATTATTAATTTTTTCAGGATGAAACCGATGATGAAGATATTGCGAGCATTGGGCATTTACCTGTTTCCTCTGAGAATAATCAAGAAATGGCCAACAGTGGAACTGAAGTGGCCACTCATTCCCAAACACTACCAGTAAGTTCTTATTTATTTTAATGTATTGCATCAGTTTCAAAATCCTGCTATAGATCTATATTACTAGTGAACCCCACGGGCTGGAGTACTCGCTTGCAAACATTTAATTTTGGAAAAGGCAACTTATTTCTAGCCTACCATAGAAGAAGGCGGTAACAAAAAACTGCCGTATTCACTATTCAACTGGACCATTGACTATAAGTTTACAAACACGCTTTGGAACGTGACCGCATGCATTGGGTATCGTTTGCCATTCACTTTTCAACATCATATGCTTGCCAATTCACAAAAAAATACACTTTGGCTGTGTTACCTCAGATATATTAGCAACATATGTTATTAATATAATATCTATGGGTCTCATAAAAACATTTCAGTGTTTCTTCTTGCTCAACAGATCTCATAATTTATCACACCTCAATATTTTCTCTTTGAAAAATTCTAATCTGTGATGTTTTCCATGGCGAAGTACTTAATGACCAAAGGTCAAAAGCTGACAAAGCTTTTTTTCAGAAGTGAAATGCATCCCTCTAGCATCTAAGTGAATAAAGAAAATATTAAATTGAAATACAGTGTCAGTTTTGATATTAAAAATTCCAATTTGATTATTTTAAATTTAAGAAAATATATCTATACAATCAAAAATTAAACGGCCACACTTCAAATGAATCAAATTCAATTGGATAATTGGGCTAAACAGCAACCTTCTTATTATTCTTCAATTTGTTTTCAAGATTCAATTCAAATAATTGAACCAGCTATCCAGTGGTATTATTTGAGCTAGCCTAAACTAACCTAGATCCTATAGTGGCGATATGTCTTTTACAATACAAAAAGATGTAGGAGTGGGGCAATTGTATTAGCCAATAAAATCGATTTGTATAAAGTGTGGAAGAATATGTAATCAAAATTTGAAGTTGGTTGATCAAAGTGTACGAAAGTTATTGTAGAACATACTATATGTAGAAAGTTATTGTAGATTCATACACACCCACAGAAACGACGCAAGCCTCGAATCAGGTCAAAAATAAGAAATCGCTATGCTCATTCAGTTGCATCCCAAATACATCTTAACAATAACCAGATAGTTTATAAGAATTAAGTTATTGTTCATAAGAATGTTTGACAGAAACAAATCATTTCTAATATTACAATTAAGTATAATTACAAATGCCAACTAAATAAATGATAATTATATAAATATCATTAATATTGTTTCAATCATCAGACATGTGAAATACAATCTGATTTGAGCAATCAGTTATATTGAACAACACAAGTACACTATGGATGAAAGTAGAAACCAAATCAAATTTATTTCCTTTATGTTATATATAAATAAACAGTAATCAATGTGAAATAAAACATAATGCCTTAATATAACAATATAAGGAAAATAACCTGCAAAGGTCAAGCCTGAGCGCAGGTAATCTAAAAATTAATACTATATTATAAAGACAAATAATATAACTGTTACAATATGAAAGGAAAAAAAGGAAAGAGAATAATGAAGAGGAAAGATTCATTTATGAATTTCTTTGGTGATTGCCTTTGTTAGTTTATCATGGATGAAATGGTATGGAATGACGTTAGCTAATTTATTGGGAGGTAAAATTGAATTGCCTATCACAAACTATTAGTTTAGATGTATCTGCTACAAAAGTAGTTGGTAGTTGGTCTTAAACTGTATGGCGCCTGACGTTGTTGAAAGTTAGCTTTAGTTTCGTTTATGTAAAGAATAATTGTATTTTTTATATATAGTTGTCTAACTGTTAGCACATTGAATTCCTTAAATAGAGCATTACTGGGGTATCGCCTTGGTTTACCAAGTATTGCTTTGATAAGATATTTTTGTATAATAAATAATTTATTTAAATGGGTGTTCAACGCTCCACCCCAGGCCTTGATGCCATACTGAAGCACATTCTGTGCATATGCATAATAAACCATTTTTGAAATTCGAAGTTTTTGAGATTTCCAACATTATAAAACTTGTAAATTAGAAACTTTAATCTATTACATAAATTATTGATGTGTAGGTCCCATCTTAAGTGTGGGTCCAATATTATTCCAAGGAATTTAATTTTATTGCAACTTGAAATTTTTGGGCAGTCACAATTCCTATCATTTACATTTCAACTACATGATTTTGAGTGAATTGTTAGATTGCTATTGATATTAGGTTGCCCAGTGGAATTCGGGGAGAAATAAGGAGAAATAATTCGGGGAGCATAAGAGATTATTTCGCAATTATCTATTTTTAATTTGAACATGTCGTTCACGTAAATGAGGAAAAGAATAGGATATAGATAATACGGTGTCTTGCGGCAAGCCGTAATCGGATAACTTCAGGTTACTAGTTTTGTCTTCAATTGTCTGGATTTGCGAGCGGTCCTTCAAATAATCGGTAAATAGTCTCAAGGGTATGCCGCGAATGCCCAATATTTGCAGCTTGTGCAATAGCCGGCAATGGGGTATAGTATCATAGGCTTTACTCAGGTCCAGGAACACACCTAACGTTCTTTTATTATCATTAAATTATTATTTATAATACTAGTCAGTTTTAAAATAGCGTCATCCGTGCTCTTCCCCTCTTGAAAGCCGTACTGATTACAGTTGATAATGTGGTATTTTTTCAAGTAATTTATTAATCTACCGTTAACTATTTTCTCCATTATTTTTGAGAACGCACTCAATAAACTAATTGGGCGATAATTGGAGGGGTCGTCCGGATCACCACCCTTAAACAGAGGAACAATATTCTCTATTTTAAAATGCACTGGAAATACGCCCTCACTAAAACATTTGTTTATGATACATGCCATCGGCCTCGCGATAAACAAAGCAATTCTTTTTAATCAGATATTACCTACTTTATCGACTCCAGGAGCTGAATTGTTTTTAAGTGAATGTATCAATGACATTATCTCGTTCTCAGTGGTCGGGAACAGAAAAAATTAATGTGGAGAATTGGTTTCGGTACGAGTTGTATAATCCTTGTTATTACTGTTTCCCAGTCTATCTGCAAAAGTTTTTCCTACATTAACAAAATAGTTATTTAAAGTATCAGAATCAACTTTGGGATCGGTTTTATTTTCTTTAATATCAAGAATTTCATTGAAGCAGTTCCAAATTTTTTACTATTTCCTTAAGCTGCTGACAGTTTTTCTTTATAATAATTATATTTACAAATTTTTATTAACTTATTCAGTAAATTTCTATAATTTATGAATTCATTTTTTTAAATGGAGTTATGCGGTTGCTTACTTAATTTCTTATGCATTTTGTCCCTAACACGTATGGAATGAACTAGACCTGTAGTAATCCAATTCTTAAGCGGATTGAGTTTGTGTGGGATTTCCTTTTTAACAGTGACATATATTCTGCACGTATGAAATTAATTTGCTTATAAATATATTAGTTGCTTCATTAGCGTTTACATTATGGTCTATTAGCTCGGCCCAGTTTTCAGATTCCAGTTTACTTGATAAAGCCTCATAATTGATAGATTTTCTGCACTTCGTATTTAGGCCTATATTTTTCTTGCTTTTTTCAGGCGTTTCAAGAATTAAGCAGATGCTATAGTGGTCCGTGATTGTACATTTAAAAATTATTCCTCTAATTCTCTCAGGGTTGTATGAAGAGTTTTTTAGAAATATGTGATCGATACATGATTCAGATGCATGATTCCTTATTGATGTATGATTGGACCCGTTGATGGACATTATATTCATGTATTCGTTTGTTATGTTATTATTGTTATTAAGGTTTATGTTTATATCACCTGTTAAAACGACATTATCATCTTTCCCGAAATGCTGCAAGCAACGATTCAATTCATCCAGGAACATATCAATATATTTGTTGTTGGCGATCTATATATAGCAACTATAGTAACTCTAAATTTAATTTCGGTTGTCTAACATTAATTATTATCGAATTTGATTCTGCTATAACCAAATCTACTCTACTGACAAATAAGGAATGTTTGAAAAATACACATACTCCATCGCACTTATTAAGTTTACCCGGTTGATTTATCTTAGAGTATCCATTTAATTTGAAATTGAAACTATATGTTCATCAATAATCCATGATTCTGTCATTATGATAACGTGAAAATCAATTCTACTATTTTGTATCATGTAAGCGAATTGATCAAAATTTTTCTTCATGCTTCTAATATTCATATGTAAAATATTTACTACGTTTGAATCAGTGCTATTCAAGTTTGAATTCGGTTCAAACGCGAATATATCATCCACCGTCTCGGTATCATAGCATTCGCTCACCAGTTCATTGTCAAAATTGTTAATCAGTACCATTAAAATAGAGAGTGGAGAAAAAATAAACTTCTATATTAGATGGGAAAATAGATATAGGATAGTTAGATGAAATGATGAGGAAAGATAATGAAAAAAGATTATGAGTATGGAGCAGTCACTCCGTAATAAATAAAGGAAAAGGTAAAATGTTAATATAAACGAGATAATGAGTGAAAGAGGAAGAGAGAAAGTGATAGAAAAAGAGAGAATGTAAGAGAATGATAGAGTGAGACAGAGAGACAGAAAAAGAAAAACAAGATAACAAGAAAAAGCAGAACAGCCAACAGCAGGTAAAGGATTAGCCTACCATCCAACTTCAAGCCAGTCGGACTTTCCTTCTGAAGTTTAAATCGATAGAGCATGTTTTCATTTATTATTTAGATGCTCAAGTGAGTTGTATCTCGTTATCTTATCATAACAATAACCAGCAAAAATACTTTTGCAGTAAATGTTTCTGTTTCAATACCGTAAAGCGGTCGATTAATAATACCGTACTGATTAGTCTAATCGAAATAAAAGCACAGCACACATCTGTTCTAGGCTACAAGATTAATGCACTGTAGTGTTATGCAAATAATATAATCAAACATCTAATACGGTACTCAAAAAGAAATAAAAAACAAAAATCTGGATCCGTTGGATCTGTTACACTGCTAAATGAATAGAAAATCAATACGGTACTTGAAATAATATAATAATAATAAATCAAAGATCCAATACATTTACTAAGAAGAAAGAAAACAAAAAAATAGAAAATTAAGAACCTGTTTGTCTTCCTCTAAACTGTTGCGCAAAAGTTTATAATAAAAAGATATTTAATTCTCCCTGAAAAATAAAAATAAAAATCTGTAGCTTGGGCTTAGAGCACAAAAAAAGAAGGGAATTGAAAATTATCATTCTTCATTCAATGAATAAATCATTTTCTACCATTAAAATAAGATCTCCAAACAAAAATAAGGACAGAAAAACCATTCAAGTAAGTTATTGCAGAATCCTAAAAACCGACAGATAAGAAAAACCAACATTTTCTTTACTAAAAATTCCATTGAGGAAAGTACCATACTCAAATTTTAGTCTTTTCAAATTTTCTCAAATCTTCACATTCAATTATGTGAACTGGCAGAACACCGTCAGAGCAACACGTAACTTGATTCTACCAGATCGGTCTATCCGCAGATATTTACAGTGCTTTTTAAGTTTCCTAGCCATGGAGTAAAGAATTCTTCTACCTGGGGCCAGTGATTGATTTATATATATTGATGTGTTCGATTGTAGTCCCAAAAATCAGCACAAGTTAATTTTCCCTTCTCTTTGCGTTTTTGAAGTAGTTCCTCCTTATCGTATCTTCTTACAAATCGAACAATTATGCCGCGATCACTTGCATTGTTCCTTTTTTGTAACCGATGGCAAACGTCTATCCTGTCCTCCTTTATTTCCATGTTTAATGCCCTACCCACTCGAATTGTTGTTTGTAAAGTATCCTCATTTGGAGATTCAGGAACTCCATGGATTTCAATTGAGTTGGATCTGGAATATTGTTGCACATCATCCATTTTAATTTTGAGCTCATCGATTTCCATTTTCAAAGAAATATTATCAGTTTTTAAAAGTTCTATAGTTTTATTTTGATTCTGAATAATTTCCTCTTGCCTTGCTAAAATTACTTTATTTTCATCTAGCTTACCGTGACAAAATTCGAGTGACCTACCTAGATCTTCCTCCAGTCTCCGTTGTCCATCTAATATTTTATTTTCCAATTGTTCCAACATTTCCCTGATCAAATTTATACTGCACATTTCTGGAGTAATGCCGGGCAATGTTGTTTCCTCGCCATATTTGATTTCACTTGATTTGACTGGAGTTGAGTCCGAAGCACTTCTCTGCAGCCTTATTTTTTCTATACACTTTTCACACTGGAAAGGATTTTTATTAAAAAAATCTATTTCAGTTTCTTTAACTTTTGCACAACTGCTATGGAAAAAAGACCGGCAGACATCACACTGTAGTTTGGCTTTAGTAGACGATGTAACCACTTTACTACATTTTCCACATGAACTCATTATGACGAAATTGAAACTTTAAACAAAAATTCAAATCAAATAAAAGAATGTAAACTCGAATAAAAAAAGATAGTCGTTCCGTCCCGAGTTGGTAGGTTAGATGAGCTATCAGCTCTTCATCGATAAGCGTCCTTCCCGTTCAACCGCTCGATCAATACTGATAAATGCAGCCTCAGTGACCCGATACAGAGTAACTTTTTGTGGAAAAAGTCAAGAAATAGGTCTTAAATATTATCATTAAGTATGTTCCCTTATGTAAGCACCCTTATTTTTGGGAGTGAGGTCTACTGTTTACTGAACAACAGTTCTACAGTTTTGCATTTTTTTATGAAGGAAACCACTCAATCAATTCTATTTTTCAGATTAGGAGCAGTAGCAGCAGCAGCAGCGACACATTAGAAGTGTCCAGATTGTACAGTGCCCCGCGCCCCTCATCGGATATTGTTATTGACTGTGAAGAGGTCAGAGCCGCCATGACAGCTGTTACCCTGCCGTCATCTTCTTTTCCGGCCTGGGCGGTTGGAGTTTCAGATATCGAACTTACCAATCACATTCAACGCCTACTGAATAAGACCACGCCCACTAATTCCGGCGCTAGCTCATCAACGGCAGTCAACGATGGTTGAATTTTAGATCACGAAATTAGGTGGATGAGTGGAATTGCTATGTTGAACCAGACAATTGACTTTGGTATTTATATTAAAATGTTTATTTTTAGTGCTATTGGTTGAGAATAATATTGTGCAGTTTTTCAGTGCGCATCGTTTGGTATTAGTTTCCAGCAAGCATGGATCCAAGCGGTGGGGGAGATTCATGACCTAAATTGCACTTAAAATGTGGCTTTTAGAGACCTTTGATTTTGAAAAAATTGATTGTTATATTGAAATGAAAAATATGCTGTTTTATTCCTCATTGTCGTTTTAGTTATAAAAAATTTATCAAAAGTTTAAAAAAAACTCGTAGGGGAGATCAGTTGCTTCTAAAACCCGAAAAATGTCAAGTTTGAACTCCCATATTTCACAAAATAAAATTGATGAAAACAATTTTTTCTTTTGGCAATAGAACATTTCAATAATTGCAATATTGAGACAGAACAAATAATGCGTTGCTTTGGCTTGTGATTTGAAGGCTATTTACATCATAGGTCGTAACAGCTGTTCTGTAACTTCCTGTATCTGAACAAATTTAGGGTTCCAAATCCCTGTCGTTTTTGTGGAATCCGTACGACTGACACACACACACACACACCTCCCTACTCTCCGTTATTGTTTGTATAAATATATAGATGTATAAGCAATATTGTATTTTTGGGTATTGTTAGTCTACTGCTCTTGTAGAATATTAATGAATAAATCCTTATTTCCAACAATATCACTAATCAATCTTTATTTTTGAACCACCAACATTATCATACTTTGTTGATAATAATTATTATTGTTTTATCTATGAGTGTTATAAAAAAGATACGTTATAAAGATAGTGTGAAAGTGATATCAAAACAGCTGTTGTATAACGAAGTTATTATAAGACTATTCTAATTTTTCAACATAAGCTCTAGATCAATCAGAACTCAGGATTCCTCCAAAACACAGTCGAAATGAATTTATATAATAATTACTAGCTGGCCCGACGTGCGTTGCTGCATTCTCATGAAAAATTCTTGATTTTATTATTTGCCACCTCCCACTGAGGTTACATTTCAAATTTCAACCTTCTAGGACTATTAGGGAAGAAGTTAGTCCTGGGGCTCTTCCAGCTGATCAGAGAGGCCTCCTTCGTTGTTTTCTTACACAGTAAGACCTTACTCACCACCTCTCAATGAACATTTCAAATTTAAACCTCCCACGACTATTAGGGTAGAAGCTAGGTTTTTTATTTTATTATTCGCCACCTCCTACTGAGAATACATTTCAAATTTCTAGCTGCATTGGTTTCCAGATGTCACCAACCCGGCATAATTACATTTCATCATACCCAGTCATATGTTTCCTACATACTGCAAGGCTCCAACTGTAGGGTAGCCTACATGCACAGTCTTTGCGTTCCAGACAGCGTAACAGCGTAAATAACGCCGCTAAGGGGCCTGCCATATGATTAAAAACTGTTTGCTTCTATCAGCTGTTCCTTTAAGCTGTTAGACAGCAAGTTCAGTAGGTTAGGTCTGTAAAATGAATTAATTGATAATATTATTATAAGCCCCCCCTATTATAATTTATGGTCAGAAACCATCCCCAATATTCACACAACATATTCCCAAAGTTTCATGCCGATCTGTCAAGTAGTTTTGAATCTATAGGGAACATACATACATACAGAAAGACATTCATTTTTATATAATATCTAGATTGTTGAAAAATCTTTGCTAGTGAAATTTTCGTGTGATGGCCATTTTTCATTGTTGTAATGCTTCTTCAGACACGGTTATAGACCTACTCAGTAGGAGTTTATCTAAATACAGGAAAAATATGTCAATCCCATTGGTTTACAAAAGATGGCAGACGTTCGCAACATATGTATTCTAGGTATACGTATTCTAATTTACTAGGTTAGGTTGGAGCCGCCATCTTGTACACCGATGGGAATGACATATTTTTCCTGCCATTAAGAACACTCACTCAGTAGTGCTACTACTCAAGTAGGCCTCCAGCCGTGTTTGAGGAAGCATTACAACAATATGTTTTGTATTAGCATTACACTTGATGTTACAAGCTTTATTATCACTTACCCGGTGGTTCGGAACCCACCTAAAATAGTAGGTCCACCATGTTCCCCGTAACATGGCTCAAACGGCGAGGTGGAACTACCTGTAAGGGTCTCCCCACCATTAAAAGCCATACGCTTATTATTATTATTATTATTATAACAATGCGAAATAGCCAACGAATATTTAGGTGTAAATAATACATGGTGTTTGAAAAAGAACTCCCTAGTTTTAAGTATAAATGAATTGGTGAAATTAATGAAAAACTACATCAATGATTACATACAATCAATCATTTATTTGTACAAGGTTTCACAAACCATACAAATGAGGTGCGTAAGAGACATTCCAGAAAACAATTTCATACTGATCAAATTCGCCATTAAAAATTAAACACTACAACAACCAGACAAATAGTGAACATTCAAAAATAACAATATAAATATTATATAAATAACAATAAATATAACAACGGTACTTATAGCAACAATAATCAAATAAATCAATAATTGAACTAGTATGGCAACAAATGCATAAGGAATAAAAATATAATAAATAGTAAAATATCAAATTCTTGAGTTATTAACAGGCCATTGAAATATGATTATTCATGCTTAAGAATCACTGCCCAGACAACAGCTCAACAAGCCCAATAACCTTTAAATTTTCAGTAAATTTTCTAACTCAATAAAAACAATCAAGTCAGACAAAATATTACATACTACACGCTAACAATCACCTAATATATTAAATAATTCCCAAAACGGTATTCTCAAAAGTGGTCAACTGAATAATATAACTCGATATTAAATCTTCTAGAGTTTAAAATCTGCTAGAAACTTTTTTTTTATAAATCAGTAACCATAGACCTTAGTGCTAAAACATTGACGACATACATGTAAACATTGTTTATCTTTTCTGGTAATAAATTAGATAGAATTACCATTATTTTGTCCTTGTCCTGAGCAATATTTACTAAATATTGTACAATGAACCGTTGCATAAAAACCTCATACACCGGACAACGTATCAAAACATGAATGAGATCCTCCTTTTCATTTGTATTGCAGCACGGGCATGGTTCCCGACAATTGAAAATAGTACTCTTACCATGAATGAAAAGTCTAATTCCCCATTTGGATGACAATCTTAGCTGCGCTAAGCATCTTACCTTATCTACTCTCATTCTAAGGCAAAGCTCTTCCCCAGTGGTATAATTAGGGTTAAACATCCTGTAAAAAGGGTGAGCCTGGGATAGAAGAGATCTGTTTATGTCTTCGAATCTCAACTTTTCCTCATGTAACCTTAGAATTAAGTTGATCTCATCTCTAACCATACAATGAAATCCTCTGTTTTCCGCCCACGCCTCTGGATATAGACCTCTCAGCTGTTCCACCCAGTTATTCTTCTTTGCTATTCCCAGGATAACCTTTTCACGCAATGCCTTCAATATTATTGTGGGATACCTATCAGCCGACATCTGCAATACTAATGTTATCCATAACAATGCTCGTTGCAGAATAGTATGCTTCAGGCTGATTTTAGCCGTCTCCAGTCGCAGTATCCACCCTGGCGTACTCACGTGCAGACCCAGAACACGCTTCAAGAATTGATCTTGAATCTTCTCGATCAATTCACTATAGCCCAAGGCCCATGTTTCTGACCCGTAAAGAATTACGGGTATGATCATAGCATCGAATAACT
Organism: Conomelus anceps; assembly: GCA_948455865.1. Lineage (NCBI taxonomy): Eukaryota > Metazoa > Arthropoda > Insecta > Hemiptera > Delphacidae > Conomelus > Conomelus anceps. The sequence continues at coordinate 20,994,803 of OX418218.1, forward strand.
TAATTTTTGTTGCCCATGCGTCCGATTTAGATCTTACTAAAATATCAATAAGTGCATCGGTCGCCCCTTTAGCCTTTCTTATGAGCCTTCTTGCAGCCTCTCTAAATTTTCCCGTGCTGGAAAACCATACTCCTAAATAGCAATATCCATTGACTATTTCCAGCCGACTCCCCTCAGAAAAAACCCAGTCCTATCTTTCTCCTGCCTTTACTAAATATCAACACCTTTGTTTTAACTGTATTTACTTTCAGTTCAAACTCTTTACAATAATCTTCCAAGCATTTAATTTTTTTCTTGAGGTCCAGAGGGCTGTCAGCCAAAATTACAATATCATCGGCGTATGCCAACATCATTATATCATTGCTTCTGCTTACTTGCAACCCATGGTGTCCTCTGTTCCGAAAATAAATCTCTAAATCTGCTAAGTACAAGGTGAAGAGCTTCGGTGATATAGAGTCACCCTCTAACACGCCTTTTGATACCCTAACTATTGTTTTTTCCTCACCATTCTCAATAATAATGTTTGCCTGACTGTAAATATTATGGAAAATCCTTATCATTTTCGCACTTACTCCCATCTTTCCTAACTTGTGCCATAATTTTGAATGATTAATGGATCCAAAAGCAGATTCAAAATCCACAAATAAGGCATAGATCGGTTTATGTTTATGCTCCACGAATATGTGTACAATCCCGCCGAGAGTGAATATATGTTCCTACAACCCCTACCACCTCTAAACCCTGCCTGATGCTCTGGTTACTGATGACCTTAATCACCACCTCTCAATGAACATTTCAAATTTAAACCTCCCACGACTATTAGGGTAGAAGCTAGGTTTTTTATTTTATTATTCGCCACCTCCTACTGAGAATACATTTCAAATTTCTAGCTGCATTGGTTTCCAGATGTCACCAACCCGGCATAATTACATTTCATCATACCCAGTCATATGTTTCCTACATACTGCAAGGCTCCAACTGTAGGGTAGCCTACATGCACAGTCTTTGCGTTCCAGACAGCGTAAATAACGCCGCTAAGGGGCCTGCCATATGATTAAAAACTGTTTGTTTCTATCAGCTGTTCCTTTAAGCTGTTAGACAGCAAGTTCAGTAGGTTAGGTCTGTAAAATGAATTAATTGATAATATTATTATAAGCCCCCCTATTATAATTTATGGTCAGAAACCATCCCCAATATTCACACAACATATTCCCAAAGTTTCATGCCGATCTGTCAAGTAGTTTTGAATCTATAGGGAACATACATACATACAGAAAGACATTCATTTTTATATATATAGATTGTTGAAAAATCTTTGCTAGTGAAATTTTCGTGTGATGGCCATTTTTCATTGTTGTAATGCTTCTTCAGACACGGTTATAGACCTACTCAGTAGGAGTTTATCTAAATACAGGAAAAATATGTCAATCCCATTGGTTTACAAAAGATGGCAGACGTTCGCAACATATGTATTCTAGGTATACGTATTCTAATTTACTAGGTTAGGTTGGAGCCGCCATCTTGTACACCGATGGGAATGACATATTTTTCCTGCCATTAAGAACACTCACTCAGTAGTGCTACTCAAGCAGGCCTCCAGCCGTGTTTGAGGAAGCATTACAACAATGCGAAATGGCCAACGAATATTTAGGTGTAAATAATACAGGGTGTTTGAAAAAGAACTCCCTAATTTTAAGTATAGTACGGCACCTTTAAGTTTTACTTGAATGTTAGTAGACTTCAACGTGGGATCCATTTGTTGCCCTGCACGCGTCAAGACGATATTCCACTTCTCACCATGTATTTACCAACATATCAGTACGCACATGGTTACTGTAATGAGGTGGGGCGCCATCTTGTTGGAAAAACACAAGCCCTTTTTCCGCCTCAATATCTTTCAATTGGGGAAAGACTTACTCTGTCTAAATAAATAAATACATGTCGTAATAAAGTCCCCATACAGATTCTATGACACATTAAAACTAGGGATTTTTTTCGAACACCCTATAAAATCCTGGCTTCAAATTATTTAATAAATAGGAATTTATCTGGATGAAAAAAACAAATAATAAAACTATACTTTCTAAATTCTCGTTAAAGTAACTCGACTAAAAATTTAATAGCTTGATAATATTACTGTATGTGATGTTGAAGATCCATCTTGTTTCCACTAGTATGTAATAAAAACTTAATCACATGCTCCACCGATTAACAAACACTCCTACGTTACAAGAAGACTACACCAAAGAATTGATCACTATAAAATACATAGCACTACAGAGTGGTTACAAACACACACTAATAGTCAAACTACTGCACAGCATAAAAACAAAACCAATCACTAACACCAACAATAAACAGGATGACAACTCCCATGCATTCATCACACTCACATACCTCCATTCATCACACTCACATACCTCAACTACAAAACTCACAAAATAGCAACATCATTCAGAAAACTCAAATATAAAATAGCTTACGGAACAACTAACTCACTCAGAAAACACCTGCATCCTCAGACAACACTTCAAAACAAAAACAATAGATCTGGCATTTATAAATTGAAATGCAATGACCGCAACAAGTTCTATATAGGAAAACTGGCAGGACATTCACCACTAGATTCAAAGAACACACAAGAGCCATCTCACACGCAAACACACATTCCACTTTTGCTGAACACATCATTTCAACAGGCCACAGTTATACAGACATTGACACTAATTTAGACACGCTACACTTCACTCACAAAAGCCAGAAACTCAATGTTTTAGAACAATATGAGATTTACAAACACGCAAAGCAGCAACCTGACAACATTTTAAATAATCAACTCAACTTCTCAAACAAAATAATCCCAATTTCAAACCTCCCGCCTTCTCATCCCCCAACCCCTTCCCCCTCCAACATCCGTAACCCTAAAACCCATGCCTTAAATAGTTAAATCAGTGTAATGTGGGTTGTCTTGACGATGCTCTTAACAACAGAGTGAAACGGCCGTCACACAATAACGTGAGTCACAATTTCCACTTAAAAGTGTCAAGTTTTTATTACTGCATGATTAAATGTAACAAAACGATGAAAGTTAACAATGTAATAAATAAAATTGAGACCGAGGTAGAATAACACAGATAGAATTTTAATCAGGTAAAATATATAATATTTAAAAGTATCAATAAAAAACAATGACAGTGAGACGGCTGAGTTAGATAGAAACCTCCTTTTACCTTGCATTTTATAAGACTATTCTTTACAGTTACCGAACCATTCAATATAACACATAAAGTATTGTCAATTTTGATATTTAAATTTACAATAAGTATTTACAAAGCAACAAAATTAGAAAATTATGAACCACTTATAGCTCGCATAATATTTTAAGGAGCAAGTAACAACACATTTGATGGTGATCTTACTCTTACTGTTCTGAGACAGTCCAACAAAGTCAATTGTTTTTTCCTAACTTTTGTGATTTCCCAACAATTGGGAAACTGCCTTCTAAAAATTTTGGTTGGGCAATCGGGGTAAAGTAAATAAAATACGATTCGTTAAATGAAGAATAGTTCTTCTGAACGAGTCTTGATGTAAATGATTCATTCAACCTAGGCAACTATAACCTTGGTACCATTCACTATACCAAGAGCGGTCCCAGCTCCAAAGTTTGAGGGTCACAAATATGAGACCTCCTCTCTACCCTTCCACAAGCAGTTACAACTATGGGGAGGGGATCATGGACACTCTGCGCTTGGGACCATACCAAGATAGAAATTTAAATTTCTCATTACCATTCAAACAGAATTGATTGGCCGTCCAATTTGGGTAAATCTATTGATCAGATTCTGCATTGTAGATAGATAACAGCCACGTCTCTTTAAAGTATTACCAATTTTTATTAAGCCCATAATGAAAAACATTATGGTACTTTAAAAACTCTCCACAGAATCAAATTTTCAATTTCCCCCACAATTGTGATGCCAGAGTCTTTAAATGCTTAAGAGGGCATTGAGACTTAAGAGGATTGCCTGAAAGGATTCATTGAATTGGGCACCTTAGCAACTTGGATACACTGGAGCATTCATTAGGTACACATTGGGATCATTCTTCACTTTCTTCTAAAATACTCATTTCTATTGCTACATCCTGGAGTAATGCATCCAATCCGCTCAATTTATAAGTCTTAATTACCTCTGTATAGAAATCTATAAAATGGCACATGAAATTAATACTCCTCTGTCCTGTTTCTCAGTACCCAATACAGTCGCATCACAAAGCAAGTTGTGATTTTCTTCATCACAGTTTTTAACCTTGTATTCTTGCTAGTAAATGAATATTATAAGAAAAGGGGGATACAGCTCAATTTGGGTTTTGACTTATGTTTATGAACTGTGCATTATTCATAAGAGGTTTGAGGCCGCACACTTTAGAAATGCAAATTACAAGTTGTATTACAACTTACATTCAGCAAATCCAAGTTGTAGTAGGCCCAGTTGTACCTTTATCCGAAAAAGTGCGATAAGTTGCACTCCTTATTCTTCGATGTTAGAGAAATTAAAATAGATTATCAATATTGAAGGTGACTTTTGACATTCATCTTTCTCGCATTTTCTCTGGAAATCACAGAATGTTCCAAATTAAATCCAAGTATGCTCCAAACTGTATCCGTGTCTCCTACATATCTCATTGTTTCATACTTTATACTTTATTGAAACCCCCCAGTTACAATTTACATCATATTCTTCCTTCTTCTCTCCATGGATCATAGTCTCCTCAATGGTGCTCCTTAATTTATAAAAATCTAAATAGGAACTTGACTACTCAGCGGGTTGATGCTATTTCCCGGTTTATGTAAGCATTTTACCTCAACAACAATCCAGCATTGTATGGAAACACTCAACTGTCATCTATTTAATACGGTAAATATTATTTTTTCATGTATTTTGGTCGCCTTGTGCTCTGGATCCATCTTATAGTGCAATAAATGTTGATGTACAGCGCGGGGGGGGGGAAGTGTTTTGAAAAATTTTATGCACAGTAGCATTCTTCAATATCATAGCATGATACACCATACATAAATGTCATACCAAGTTCAGGTGGCCAGCTTCCTTGCGGTCTGGTATGTCGGCTCATTAATCAGGTTTCAATATGGTGTGTGATACTATTTCCCGGTTTATGTAAGCATTTTACCTCAACAACAATACAGCATCGTATGGAACCACTCAACTATCATCTATTTCATACATATTATTTTTCCATGTATTTTGGTCGCCTTGTGCTGTGGATTCAACTTAAAAGTGCAATAAATATTGACGAACAGGGGGGGGGGGAAGTGTTTGGAAAAATATTATGCACAGTAGCCTTACTAAATATCATAGCATGGTTTTTAATGATGATACATCAAAAAAAAAGCTTCATACCAAGTTCAGGTGGCCAGCTTCATTGTGGTCTGGTTTGTCAGCTCTTATAGGCTCATTAATCAGGGCCATTTCAATATGGTGTGTGAGCTCATTGCTCTGTTCTGGACAGACCATCAGAAACTCTGGCACAAATACTGCACGTGCAAGGGGCAGACTAAACATTTAAAACTCAACTGACCTACATGAACTAGTTGATTAAACCGGAAAATTGATATTTTGAAACAGTTTCCGCACTGAAACACCCGATTGCATTAAAGATACTTGAATCGTTCATCAGTTTGAATAAGTATCATATATTTTATACCGCTGCCAATGTCAAGTCATCAATTAAATAAACATGCAGTTATATCATAACGTGTTCAGAATGCCCGAATTGAGCCAAAATGAAAACCAAGATCCTGACTACTGCTATTCCTTTAAAATAAATATGTAAATCTCCTCTTTTATACAGTTCATGAATACAAAGTAGAGGAGTGTTGAAATCAAATCGACGCTAGGAAAATCTATCATCAAGATTACAAGCATAAATAATAAATGTCTCAATAATTTAAACATCATACAGTAAATTATTAGAATGATTTCTCCTGAAAGAGGGAAATTCAATTAATACTATTTTTTCATTGCTATCTTCTTATACACTAAAACATTTTCTTTTGGTATCACTCTTTGTTCATGAGCTTCAGAATCGCTATCCTTTGCAAAGCTGCATCTCATATACTTCCATAACCGATGGTTTGGGGAAATGCCCAATTTGTTGAGAATTAGTGATGACAGATCTGGTATTATAGGTTGCAGTCCAATTGCTGAGATCCTTAAAGTTTCCATCACAACATGTAACACAATATCAAGATGTTCTCTGTTGTCTTCCGATTTACGCAGCTCCCAAGGCTTGTTGGCCTCGAAAAATCTATTTGCTTCATGCAAAGTCAGAATAATTATTTCTATTCCTTTGTAGAAATTGAAATGTTTGTAGTGGTCTGCTACTTCATCTGGAAAACAATCACATTATGAAATGCAATTAACGTCATGATTTTACTTTCCACTTACTACTACTCTACTTTCCGATGTTCAATCATTTATCCCTTCAACCTTAGGCCCTTATTAGACACGAGCCAATGCAGTCGCAGTCGCTTGCCACACTTTAAGGCTAAATTACATCAGCTGATCGCCTGATCGAGCATAACAATAATTTCAAAGTGCACGAAGGCATACGAGTACACTTCTTTAGACTGATTTATATTAATCAACTTTACCCGACTTCTGTGATTTAGTCTGACATAGTGGCTCATGATGGCGACTGCAGGGGCTCTGTCCAATAAGGGAAGAGTACGTCCAAGATGCACGCTGGTTGAAGCAGTCGGATTTAGATTTTTTGGAGCCGAATGTCTGAAACCTAGTGAAAAGTGCTGGGAGTGCACTGTGCTGTGCTAGGACAGCTTTTAAAAACGAACCCAAGGTTTTCGATGAACGCCCGGAAACCCGAAATTTGTGCAGCACTTCGCTGTGTTGTGTTGTGCTAGTTGCCGGACGTTTATTAAAAACCATTGCCCAATCTAGATAAGTTTAATTTTAAAAGTTGTCCCAGCACAGCGTTCTTATTGCTGATCAGGGACAATATTTCAATAAAGTTGAAACCGACAATTAGAAATGAGACACATTCAATCAATAAGATCCATTCAGGGGGGAGTAAAATAACCTTTTTGAACAATCAAGTGCTGACAAAAACCGATTATTTAACAATTAAATTTAACGATTAAAATTCTTGATAATAGTCATTGATTTAATTCTATTAAATCTATCGAAATAATAATAGAAAGTATTCATTTCACAATGTACCCAGATACTTTTCACCACTTTGTCGCAAATTGAACAGACTTACAAAGAATAAGGAAAATTACCAATAGGCCAGATTCTGCCAGAAGAGAGTTTAGTTGCCACTTTGAGGTAAGTAAACACCCTTTTTCAAAATGTTGGTGAATGGTTGTCACTCACAATTTGAGTGCTAATTTCCACTTTCATGTAATTGTATTTTTAGTGTACGATTATGCTCAGACAATGGAGTGAAACAACCAACACACATATTGTGATTATTAATTTCCACTTTCAAGTAATTATAATTTAGTGTAATAATACAAGTGGAAAGGAACTACATCAACATTTATACGTAGTCAACTCATTCTTGGTAGTGCGTGGAACAAAATTTGTTTTGCCAATGAAGCATACCAACGTTCTAAGCATTCTTCAAACGACGAAATATGTGAGAACATCTCACAGCTTTGGTTATTACATCTCACATCTCACTCTTTGGTTAAGTGCCAACAAGCGCTCAAAAATGCATAAAATTGACAAGAATGAGTTGACAATCTACACATTTATTTGCAGACATGTTATAAAGATAAAATATTAAGATTTTGTCTTAAAAATTGACATTTGCTGAAAGTAAGTGCTAAAATAATACGTGGCCATTCTGCTGCAATTACATCCGCAATTACATTTTGCATGCAGTTTTCATCCGCATTTACCACGTAGAGATGCCACCGTTTATCCAGACACATGTTCATGCTGCCTGTCAACTGTGACAAGAAACCTTTAGATACCCTGTTCTCTAAGGTACATAAAGTTCCTTAATAATTTTGAAGAGTTAGCATTTTATGCTGATATTGACGTTGTTGTGACATTTTTATGTTTTTATGGCAATAAACGATTTGATTATAATTTTGGAACGTTAATTTTATAAAAGTTTCATTTAATAATAAGCAAGAATAAAAAGCATACCAGATAAAACTGTAAGTCGTTCTTGAAGGGTGGCTGCAGTTGAAGAGCAATATCTGCTATAACTTTCTTTTGAAAAACTAGGAAATGTTTGATGTGGATTTACAGTCTTTCCTGTACATCTATTGAGAAGATTTCCCAATGTATCAGCAAGTTCAGCATTCGTGAGATTCGTAGCTTTCTCCTCACTGAAGTCTGGAATAAGGATTATAATAAAAAGTTAGTTGAAAAGTTCAACAACTTTTTAAAGTGTAGGCCTATCAACATAACAAAGATATTGAATCAGCAGAATTAGGTTTCTTTTGGAGCCATCTAGAAACGGTCACTGTTAGGAAGAATGTTCATTTAGCATTGCTAGAGAATTATTTTATAAAGTAAAAATATTGGTGCATACAAACTTTCACGACACCGGAAAAATCTCATGATAATATTAATCTCTGTTGAAACATGGAGATGTCTCTTTTTGTTTCTAGGATCATAGATTCTGACTCTTTTATAAAACATTTTGTATTGATGAAATGGATTGTGAATAGGTATGCTTCATGTTTATCAGTATCATAGGTTTTCTACAGCACAAGAAGGAATAAAATTTACATTTTCATCAACAAGCTTTTGTGAAGAGCTGTGTTTGCTCTCATTCCAGCAAATCTAAAAAAATATGATTTTAAATCCTTCTTGTACCGAAGAAAGGCCAGTGATAATATCTGATCAGAAGATCTTTGAGAATTTCCACTAAGTTTAGTAACAAATTTATTCACTGAAATAATGACAGTAAAATGCTAAATGCCTTGCTGATTGTTTTATTTTTAGAGGATGAAGCTCATGCAAGGATGAGACCTTGGCGCGGGTAATGAGTTGGATAATTTGACCTACAATTTTAGGTGGGGTCAGAACCACCGGGAAGTGATTTTACAGCAGTCTTTTTGTTGCTCAATCCAAATCGGTCCCCAATTCGCAAGTCCGAGCGCTCTTCAATTATCATAACTGACTGAACAGATACCTGGTACGGCTCGCGGCTATCACTTTCCTTGTTAGCCGTATAGAAAAGGAATTGAGACTAGGAATGAAACAACAATGTGAACAAAGTGGTTAATGATATTAAAATTTTAGTTCAGATATGAAATTAATCAAATATATAAAAAGTTACTTACTTGCATCGCTATGAGGAGTTCCTTCGCGGAGTAGGAAATATCTTAGTCCAGATGTTGTATATTTTTCAGCCGCCTGCATTGGATCGACAACATTGCCCAGTGACTTAGACATTTTCTCTCCATCAACAATCCAATGCGAATGAACCTGAATCGATCTGGGAGGTTCCAAGCCACTGGCTATCAAAAAACAAGGCCAGTATATTCCATGGAATCTGAAATAATGAATTTTCACCAAGTATTAGAATAATGTGATAAAAATCAGTGAGAGATGATGGGGTTCCAATTTATTTAATTATGAGTAAGTTATAGTTCAAAATTATTCCATTTGGTAGTTGTTTTCTACAGGGCGTTCATTAAGTCGCGCATATTCAACTAAACGAGTCTGTAAATATAGTAGATGTTTTATATTAGTTCTAGTGGCTACCGCAAGATAGCACCACTGGTAATATAAACAACAGATGTAAAGCCCATTATTGTGTGTAAAAGTTACCACAGGTCTGCAATATTGTTTAGATTACGATAAGGTAAACATGTTGTTTTCCCAAGAGCAACGAGAGTTCCTTCTTGAACAGGATTTTACCAATCATTCGATATAAATTTGTTATTGATCAATTTCGTGTCACATATCCGGATATCAGTGTGCCTAACAAGTCGACCTTAACCAGGCCTCATACACTAAATGAACATTACAACGGATATTAAAAATGAATGTTAGTATAAGCGTACTCCACAAAGAGTCAACAAACGTGGTAAAACGAATTCTTGCGTGTATTAATGAACAAGGCAGCCATTTTGAACATATGTTATAATACATAAACTGTTGAAAATAAGTATAAAGTATATGTTTATAAAAGTTATAACAATAATAAATAAATAATACCAAATGAAATACATTACTTAACAACCTTTTTGATGTACGCGACTTGATGAACACGCTTTATTATCATTCTATACTTATTGATATTGTTAAGAATAAATTATATTGTAGTATTTATTGTGAAAAAAGTCAATGTGAGTGTCACTTAGGCGGCTTTGGCGACTAGATGAAACCTGAACTCATAACATTGAAAATATTTTACATTAATTTATTTATTTACAAACTTTCAATGGAGGCAACAGGTAACAATACCGAATTATGCCTCCTTAACATAGCAAAATTATACAAGAATAACAAATAAAATTAAAATAGAAGAAAAGGAGTACAACTTATATACTAAGGAAAAATAACAATTGGTAAATAAAAGTTTAAGAGGAGTATGGATGAGTCGATGAGAAAGATGAAGTGGAGGAGGAAGAAGGCAGTTGAGATAATGACAATAATTATGGCTGAGAGAAATATGCTATGATAGAAACATGATGATGATGATATGACGATGTAGAGATTTAGAAAAGGGTGACTAATAGAGTTAAGAAAGAGGAATTAAACATTAGTACTGATTATGAATGAGGTTGCATATGTAATTCAGTTCTGAGACAACAGCATTAACTTCCTCTCAGAACATTTTAGAGAATGACAACTCTCTTAATAATGTTTACAGCACTAAGAAATTTAATAAATTTAGAACAACTTAATTGAAAACTAGACTTGATGTAACAACAAAAATGTGTTGTAATTTGTATTTCATTTTAGGAGTTTGGGCAGAGGCATTTGAGACACCACTAATTTTTCTAGTGTAGGTTCTAAAGCCCGAAAACTAACTTCAACTCTATCATAGAATCGGATGATCTATAAATTAAACTGATGAGCAAGCGATTTTATCATTTTTGAAAGAAACGTATGAAAGCCACAGGAAACCGTTGTTGCACTACTACTGAAATCATCAAAACTTCCTCTAATCTTGAACACTATGGTATTTGTGAAAGATCATTCATCATTCATCATCTTTACTCGAGGGATTCTTGAAATGCCCCTATTCTAAATGAATTTCAATTGTCCCTCGAGTCAAGAGACACTCAAGGAATGTTCATAAATTTATTGCAAAATATAGTTTAAGTTTATAATAGTTATTGCCTTAAATTAATAGTTACGGGTAAACTATAATTTTTTATTCCAGGTGTTAGAGAATAATATTTTCAATCCAAACTAAACGACCCGGTATGATTCTGTATAGATTGGGTAACTACTTTTCAAAACAAATTAAAAATCTCTAACATGTATAAAAATCTCTAACATGTATAAAAGGCGATGTTCCCAGTAAACTCTGAAACCACTGAACCGATTTTTATGAAATTTTGAGGCACAATGTAAAATAGTCCCGAGATGGTTCCTGTGAAGCTTGGGAGTTCAAAAGTCCTCGCTGAAGGACACAAAAAGGAGAAATCTATCCTTAAAGGAACAGCTGATAGAAGTCAACAGATTTTAATCATAAGGTGGGCCCTTAGCGGCGTTAATTTACGCTGTCAGCAGATTTACGGGCGTACCATGTAGTTGGAGCACTACAGTCATGTAGGAAACACATGACTGGAGAATCAAAGCTCAGCTTAAGCTGGGCATTCACGTTCCGATTTGCAGTACGACTTATGGTTCAACCTAGGTTGGATCCGATATTGGAACGTGAATGGGCTTGTTGAATAGTTGGAAGCGTAGATGGACGACTCGGAACATCTAGAGGGACGACTGGAAGGTCCGACTTCCGATTGTCGACGGTGTTGGAGCGTGTGTGGGAGAGTCGGATCAAAGTCGTCAAACTTACCTCAGTTAGTGCTTGAACTTCGGGCAACATCGGGCAACTTCGGTTACATTTTTCGAGAGCGATGTTCACAGCTGACTAGGAATAAAGTTGGATTGCTAGTAGGAGCGTGAGTGGAGTCGACTATCCAACTAGCAGTCCTACTAAGTCTTACTGCAAATCGGAACGTGAATGCCCAGCTTTATGTTTCATCCATTATTTTTTTGTGAAAAAACAAAATTTTCTAATTGCAATTTAACCAAACAAAAAATAACATTTTAGGAAAGCTAGGAAGATGCGGTTTGTGCTAGGCTCTTGGGAATTCGCTGGGTACCGCTATTATAACTAAAATCACGTTGCAACGCACGGGTGAACCGCTTGTAAAAAATAAAATGAAAAAGTACTTACTTAAGAATATCCTTCCCCACCACGTGCACAGAAGGAGGCCATTTTGACATTTCATTTGGATAGCCTACTGCTGTCAAGTAATTGACAAGTGCATCCAACCAAACATAAACAGTCTGGTCTGGATCGTCGGGCACTGGAACACCCCAATGAACTCTTTGAGCTGGCCGTGATATCGACAAGTCGGTATCCATGACTCCCTCTTCTATCCATCGGACCAGAATTTTGTGGAATTTTAAAGGCTGCACAGTTGATTCTGAAATTTGAAGAGACCTTATGAATCAATTTTTTTCAAATTCTTTATTTATTCCCAAAAACAGAACAGTACAATGAAAGTAAAGGAAAATTGACACAGCAGGAATACCCCTACTAAGACTATACGTCTGTGTGTAGGGGTGAGTTCTGCGGATGCCTTACATATTATATTTCTACTTCATCACTTAATAGTAGTTTATGCAACGATTTTATTTTGACCCTTATTAAAGCACGAGTTAGATGTAAGTTATAACACGAGCGAATGCGAGTGTTATAAATATCTCACGAGTGCTTTAATGGCCAAATAAAATCGTTGCATACACTATTTTATCTACGACCACTAGTATACATTTAATTAAAACAATTTCATTTTACCTGTGACTGTCAGAGATACCTATAACCAACCTCTCATCTCAAATACGAAAAGTTATAGTAGATTGTTAGGTTAGCAGCTTAGTTAGCAATTTGATCAAATCAGCTGATAGTTTCACAATATTGAATTACGATATTGATTCCATCAAAAATGCTTCTGATTGGTCCAGAACCCGTGTTATAATGTAGAACCTGTACTATAATGAGCTCTTTATACAACGAGTTTCAAAAAGCATTTCGAAAAGACAGCTGTTTTGGCATCAATTGTGAAACTGTAATGTATACATTATGACATGGTCGTAGATAAAACTACATAATATACAAGTTTCATGCTACACCATACTTCACAATATTTTGAAATACATTTTGTTAATGTAATTGAGTAGAATTGAAAATATGAGGTACAGCTCAGTTAATAGAGTTAACTAGAGACAGGTCTAGTACAAACATTATTAGAAAAATTTAACACAGAAAAGGAATTTAAATTATTGTGCTAAATGAGTAACGGTGACAATCATTCTTGGTTCTAGAAGAAAGACGACATCATCAACAAGTTTATGGTGAACTAGAAGGCTGCCCGATTTAATTGAATCGAGAAATTTAGAACCTGCCGGACCTAATTACAAATTCAATATTCTTTTTTCTTATCCTCCTTTTTGTTGTTCATCTTCATCTTCTTTTACTCCTCCTACTTATTCATCATCTCCATCTTTTTTCTTCTTGTACTTCTTTTTTGTCTTCTTCTTCTTCATTCCTCTCCTTCTCCTTCAATCTCTTATTCTCTCCAGTGCTAGTTTTCGTTCAAGCCGTTTATTGATAAAATAATTGCTTACAAAATGAATTAGAAAGTGTAAGATAATATTTGTACTTGAAATAGGGAGAAGCAAATTTGAAATATTTTAGAAGTTGTTGGAGTAGTTTATTCTTGTTGAACTGTTAAAAAATGACATTTTCTACTGATAATGAGTCTGACACTTGTGTATGGAAAATGAGGTGAATGATTACACAAAATATCCAAGTCTAAACGGAGATAAAACTCGTCATCGCAGGAGTAGCAGTCAGTCAGATGCTTATCACAGATAAGTGCTCTATACGATTACGCCACAACAGCTGCCGTATTCACTTAACGTTGCTTTTTTCTCCTGTTTTTCAGTACACTTTTATCTAGTCTCAAAACTGCATTAATTTAATGTAGCAAGAGTCATAACTTCCATATTAGCCATATGCATGAAGTAAAAGCTTAGCTTATGAGGCCACGGCCATGATACGAGCAGCGACCAGCGGAGCGGCACCACTCGCCGCCTATTCCTGACATTGGATTTTTCTCTTGCCGCTCACCGCTCGTTGTACCGTGACCAAGGCTAATTCGTTTTTTATGGTCTACATCATCAATTTCAGTAAAAACTATATTACCTTACATTTTAGCTATGGTAGGAAAACTTGACAGTATTTTGAAAACTTGAGTATTCTGGAAATAACAGAAACCTATTAGAAATAGGGCTATATAGTGGAAACAGCATAATATGATATTATCCATAGACATTAAGACCGAACCACCGAGAAGTGATTTTACAGCAGAGAACAGTGTCTTTTTTGCTGGCCGATCTAATCGGTCACCGTTACAAACAGGACCTACGAGAACGCAGCTTATCTCTCTGTAAATAACTAACAGATACTGTTAAAATAATCACTAACAATAATGTTGCACTAACAACAACGTTATCAATATTAAGTTATTGACAGTTTCTTATATAAATTAGTTTTTGTTAGTACAATATAGTTTATTTAGATTTGATCCTACATTTATTAGTTTCCTTAGATAACTTTTGGAGAGACCACAAGGAGTAGGATTTTTCTAGGCATGCTGAAATAGAAGAAAGTTTTTTGTAACAAATAGCATTGCGTTGCCGTAAATTATATTACATTAAGATAAAGATGAAAATTATGGAATGAAAGTACAAAATTGGAAAAATGAAAGTGTTTTATATTTGACCGGTGCTCACCATTTTTCAGCCAATGAAGAAGATCGTCTTTGAATTGTGCCAATTTGAATTTATAGTTATGCTCCTCGGTCCACTCGACTATTCTGCCCGATTCAGAGCTAATTTTTATCTCTCTCCCATCTGGCAATTTTTGTATTTTCAACTGAGTTTCTGTCAGAAAGGCTTCATCTGCTACACAGTACCATCCAGCATAACTCCCTTTATGTATGTGATTACGAGACTTCAAGTCTTTCTATTAACAAAAAGATGTGGTTAGAATGGAGTTTTTTTTTATTTTATATCATTCTATCCTATCACACTAACATTATATACATTTATTTCACAACGTACTGTAATTTCATATCGTAATTGCAATGTTGCATATATGCATTAAACAATAGTAAGTTTTCTTCACACATAGATACAGTACTGCAGTGAATTGCAACCACAGTCTCAATTTCAGTTTTGCAGCAATTTCAATCATTGAAAAAATTCATGCTCATTTTATTCTACCGAACGATGTGCTTACTAGACATTTAAAGAATCTGATCTTGACAGGAGACCTCTTATTCTGTTTGAAATTTAATGTTACTAGAAGCCAGAGAACTACTTCATTAAAATACATTCACTTGGAAAAAAAGGTTGGGTCAAATGTGAGTAAGACTGAAGCTTGTGAAGATTTCAATCATCTGTCAGATTTATTTATGGATTTATCAACTGTAAATAACTATTTTTATTCAAGTATACGTACGGTTATTTACCTTTGGAACATCAAATGATTTTAATCAATATTCTGTCGACAACAGATTATTGACTGACCATTATGCTTGATTAAAAGGAAGTTCACTAGTTTTTGCCACTCTTTAGGACTAATTACAACAGCCCAAATGAAGTTACATAACAAGATTTCATAGGATTATTTTAAAGATGTTTTCTTATTGAACTACTATAGTAAGTTACCCATATAGTCGAGGTACTTGAGTAAGTTTGTGGGCAGCTTCGTGAAGAAAGCAACAGACCAAAATTTCCTGTTTCTAGGATATCCAGACCACTTGATGCTATTCTGGGGGTCGCGTCTGATGACGTCATCAAAATGGCGGATTTTCGAGCGTGTATCATTTTATGGAAACAGTCATAGAACGAAATCAATTGATGTTAGAGACTTGCAATAAACGTGGTTCGAGTCACAATACTGCGTTCTACAAATTTTGTCATCACACAAATGCTTTCAAATCTTTCTTTTCCGTCAAATTTCATATGGAAATAAAAAATTATGGAAATTTATAAATAATATAAATTTTATCCACAAAATTTCTGATTCAAAATGGCGGACAAAATTACATTTTCATCTGAGAGTCATTTGACCAAACCAGTTACCATTGATAACTAAATAGGTTACCATAAAAGTAACTTTTTAATTCTCCATTTGCCTCTCAATATAGACTGCCTGCATAGGAGCTGCTGAAGAATCGCTTCAAATTTACCTTCATAAAATCTAAACCATAAAAACTCCTACTAAACAGGAATAGATCTAAAGTTATATTCTTAAAAACAGTATAATTCATTCAAATTTCATTTCACATGAACGAATTTTCCAACTTTTTAAAAGATGTTATTTTATCAACGAAAACGGCATTTTACGCCAAAATGTGTGATATAAAAAATTTGTAGAACGGGCTATTGTGATTTGAACCCCGTCTATTGCAAGTCTGTAACATCAATGGTTTTGGTTCTATGACTATTTTCATAAAATGGTACACGCTTGAAAATCCGCTATTATGATGATGTCATTACACGACTCAGACGCGACCCCCAGAATAGCATCAAGTGGTTGGGGTATCCTCAGACACCCTAGAAACAGAAAATGTTGGTCTGCTGCTTTCTTCACGAAGCTGCAGATAATGATTTTCACCACATTTTTGTTTTTACCCAAAAGTGTTGTACAGCTGAGATATGACGATCCTCTGACGTCCTCACAAAATCCGAATATTCCACATAAAAACGCTTGAACATTGATTTGTACTCATTACTTATTATTTTGCAAAAGTCTGGAAGAGACATGTTTGCGTTGACTGCTGCCTGTTGTATTTTTGACCCATGTTCGTCAGTTCCAGTAGCAAAAAACGTATCATTTTGTCCAAGAAGTTGATGAAATCTGTTTGATGCATCAACTATCAATGCAGTGTATAGATGACCAAGATGTGGAGCTGAAATAAATAAACAATAAGTGAAATTTCAAATCTAGAGGAATATTTAGAATTTAGTGATTGAGTGTGGAATAAATAACTACCTTTGTATTATGTGATCACGAATCTTCAAGTCCTTTCTATTAACAAACATATGTGATTGGAATGATTTTTTTAATTTGAGAAAAAGCTATTCAACAGATTTATACCACAGTTATTTCATGATGTACTGTGATTTCAATACTACACAATAAGACAAAACGGCGTACTATTGTTTTTAATCAAAATTTAAAAGAAAATTTGAGCAAAATGATAACAATAACTTTCATGATGTTGAAGATCCATCTTGTTTCCACTAATATGTATTATAAACTTAAAAAACACTTTTAAATGGAAATTGACTCACGTTATGGCGTGACGGCCGTTTCGCTCTGTTGTCTAGAGCATCATCAGACGACCCACAGTACACTCTAAAAGTGTTTTTTAAACACTTCTCTAAAGACTTTCTAAACACTTCTCTAAAGAGTGTACTGTGGGTCGTCTGATGATGCTCTAGACAACAGAGCGAAACGGCCGTCACGCCATAACGTGAGCCAATTTCCATTTAAAAGTGTTTTTTAAGTTTATAATAACTTTCATGCACGCCATGATTAAGCCATTTTATGCAACCCAGGTAGATTTGACACAGCAAGCACAACGCACATAATGATGGATCAGTGATCACCTACTGTAATAATTACAAGAAATCCCTTCTAAATGATGGTTTGAATAAGATACAGTAGCCTAGCAGCAGCACGAACCTGGTTTAGAACAGCCTTTACATCTCCCTGGGCTTCTGAATGGATGCTAGAATACAATGATGCCATGACACCTCACAAAAAGAAGGGAATGATTATATATAAAAGATAAAGACTCTAATACTCTGCGTGCTTTCATAAGACATTATGTGTTATTTGGTCTTCAATATCTGATTCAGCTATTGTATAAGAATGTGCAAGTGATTGAAGTGAAATATGAATTTGCATTATACAACTCAATGCATTATTTCGCTTTATAATTTGTCATTATCAAGTGAAAAGTTGAAACCTCAAAACTATTTGGAATTTGAACCACTTCAAGGTGTATTTCGTTTCGATAACTCAATAGGCTACCTACAATCTATTAAATCATACAATTTAGGGTTCTAACAAATACCAGGCAGCATGGAGTATCATCCAGTCAAGCTAAGGATCTTCATCATCCCGGGTTATTCCAGCCTCTTCTGATAATTTGAACAACCTATGGATCGACTGTCAAATTTTAAAGGAGAAGATTCCAGCTTCATCTACATTAGTAGAGCGGATGCTATTAGAGACAATACATCCGTCAGATGTCACATTTAAATGGCGTTTTGTTTCGAATAAAGACCTACTGCTGATAGCATCTACAATGAAGAACTTGTCTAGCAAGGATACCTACTCAATGAAAAGTGGATTTATTAAGGGCATTTACAAGGTAATAGCTGCCACACTGGCCACTTGTATTTATTTATCAAGGTCCACCAGTATGATACAAGAAATAGATACGATATTTTCATGCCTGGTATTTTAAAACCTCCAAGTGTTTCCTAATAATGTAACTTAAATTATACTTTAAGTACGCATATTTATGATTTCTTACCCTTAAATTGACTTGTAAATTTACAATATAAAGTCAATATTAACAACGCAGATCGTTATGGAACAAGAAATCCAAGTATTTATTTCAGCTATTTATCAAAATTTAAATCTGTTCAATAAAAAAAAAAAAAAAAAAAAAAACAGTACATTATCAAGTTGAAAAAAGCCAATGAAATACTGACATACAGAAATGTCTATGTCAATTGGGATACAGGCAACTGAACTAGATTCACCAATTATCAACTGGTAAAGTTTATCTAGTTAAAAAATTTATATTTTAGGTGTGTCCAATATAATATTAAGGGACACGAAGGTTATTAAAGTCAATGCCAATGTTTTATCACCTTTTGTCACGAGAAAAACTTCAGAGATATAAATTAATGCTTATTTTTTCACCTCATGCCCATAATGACTAATCGACCTGAAATCGGTCACCCGATCTTCTAATAACTGGCTACCGCCACAGATTAAAGAACAACAGATTAGGTTGTCTGTGCTACCGCTCAAACAGCAGAATTCTTGAGAAAAATGAAACATTTCGTACACGCCCGGAGATCACGGCCTACTAAATCCGTAGTTTTCTCATCGATTTTAAAACGATCTAATACGGTATCAGAACTGACACTGTATTTCAATTTAGTATATTGTTTTTATTAACTTATATTGGAGATGATAGAGGGATGCATTTTACTTCTGAAAAAGCTTCTCAGCCGCCATTCATCAAGAAGTACCTGAAAGCGGCCGCATATCATAGCCGCTATCACAGTCCTTTGCAGCCAGCCCCTTTTACACTTTACACCACTTCGGCCAGATTGTTCATTAAGTTTTTCGTCATGGAAAACATCACAGATTTTAAAACTTTGTTTTTTTCAAAAACAAGAAATCAATTAATTTACTTTTATTCAGCTGTTGAAAACTTGAAGCAGAAGCTTATTATTTAGGTTAGAAATATAATTGGCTAACATTTGGCAAGTGGCCGATAATTGGTAGGTTTATCATAATTTAATACCTCCTACCAAATATCGAGCCTCGACACATATAATATAAAAAATAAGCGTCTGTTTCAAGTTTTCTAGCACTGATTAACTGGAAAATGATTAATTGGTTTTTCTCTAAAATAACACATGAAGTTTCAAAATCTATGAGAAATTACGGATTTAATACGCAATCTCCCGGCGTGTATGAAATTATTCCGTTTTCTTAAGGATTTTATTTTTGAGCGATTGCTTGTCACTAGGAAGGGCGTTGGTGTGCGATAAATTAGGAGGAAGTTCATCATTACGGGCATGATTTGAAAAAAGTAGGTAATAATATAAAACTATGAAGGTTTTCTTCGAGGTAAACTGTGAGAATAACATAAGAAAACTTCAATACTCACTCTAATAACCTTGAATGTTTTAGACATCTAAATCATTTTAGAACATAAAGCTAAATCTGGCCTTAACCAGCCGGTAATTGGTATGTTTACCTTACGGACAAAGATTGTAAAACACAAATTCTCCGTACAAAATACGGACGTAGGGCAGGCAACCTGCGCAATGCAATCAAATTTTCAATCCGAAAATTAGTTGCAAATGGATAAGATACGACAAGGCTTACCAGAATTTACATAGAATATTGGAGTTGTAATGTAATATGATGATTGGCGACAAATATTGTTAAATATTTCCACATCCGCAGCAATACGAGCTTTCGATATATTACTCACGATTTTATGCATCTAAGAGAAAATTGAATATCTTTTTTCACTTCATAAAAAATCTCAAGAAATCAAAATAGGAATTAATAAAATTAATTCTAAGAATATGTTGCCGGTATTCTAGGTTATGTTGCATTCAGCATGTGTACGTAAGTCACGTGACCTGTGTACCAACATATGCTCCCAGGGACGGCAGTACAGCACTCACCGGTGTACAGTTTGGCGCGTACTTTTGAAATTAATCTGTATAATTATGTTGTACTAGCTGTCAATCTGTGCGTATTACACTGAAGTTGCAAACACGTGTTGACGACAAAATATTGCCGATTTTTGTTGCGTAAATGAAAACAGCTCTAATTTTGTCTGCAACAAAACAAGTTGCAGACCGATTTGGGGTCTGCAACTAAATTTTTGTTTTCCACCAAGAGTCGGTAAAGATCAAAGAATTGCAACAAATGTTGGCAATATGTGTCGTTGACAAAAGTTGCAGTGACAAAGTACGGTGCAACAAAAGTTGCAGACATCCCCTCCACCAGCCAGTACCACGTGACTGTCCTGGCGCTGGCGATAGTGGCGATGCCACCTTCAGTATCGCTCACTAGGCGGATATAGTTCAACCAACTATAGCGATAGTGTTGCAGATAGAAGTTGCAGTGGAACAGAAGGGACAATGTATTTTGTCTGCAATAAAAAATCGGCAACAAAATGTTGCAGACAAAAAATTGCAGATTAAATGTCTGCAACTCCAGTTTAAACGCAGCAGCTTAAAGCCGATGTTGTTGCCACGTGGGTTACGTTTGTCTCATGGGTTACGCTTGTACTAGCTGCGCAAATAAAAAAACGCCGCTGCTGGGTATTATTAGAGTAGCTATTTTTTTTTTATGAATGTATTCGATTATTAAACGCAATTTATCAGGAGAAATAATTTAATATAGTATTAATAATTTTCTATAGGACAACTTTGAATCAGCTGACCAGGCCCAAGCCGACTAGTTTATGACTTGTGTTTATGTGCCTATGTGTGGAGTTAGGTCAACACAACCACTTTATTTTGTATGATTTATCATGGCTCATGCTTTGATTAATGAAGTAGCTGACAGTGACGACAACAATGTTATTAACATTTGGTTGCCTTGCCTGCTGCGGATGACTTGAGGAACCCACAGATGGTTGATTTGGAGAGGTAATTCCACCATTGAGAAAGGAGGTCACACAACTTTGAGGGTATTTTGAGGATACTGTACCTCTTTATAGTATCAGCGAATTCAAAATGCATTTCAGAATGTCTCCACAAACTATTCTGGTAGGTAATTTGTTGTAATTTGATAACTAAAAGACTAAATAAGGCAAAATTTTAATTTACCTGCCCAGTTAGTTGACTTCAGATTTCTGGTTACAATCGATTTGGCATGTTATTCTGATGACAAAAAACCCTAAAAAATTTGCGGCACTCACTTATTGTTGACTTTAAAAAAATGACTAACCTCTGAGTTTGATGGTCTGTAAATACCTCACAAATTGCAATTGAATAGTTGCAATATCTTGACAGCTTAACATGTCCTTCCATCTTTAAATTTTGCTGAAACTAATGGTTTATAAATAACTTGATGCTAAAAAAAATTTCAGGTGTTCTGTGTAGACATTGCAAGGAGAAATCCACATGGAAATGTGGGAATTCCACTAGAGAAAAAGTGATGTTTTCAATCTGGAAACAGAAACGTTTCTAGCTGCTGGTGACAGATTTATTTTTTCCAAAAGTACTGCTCACCGAATATTGTATGAGGTGGTGAGCACAGTATGTTGCAGATGCAGTAGATGATTATATTAAATGGCCAACACGTTTGCAACAGCAACACTCATCTGAGGTAATTCGACTTTTAAACCATATCTGGGGCCTGTTTCATAAAACTCTGAAGTCCTTGTAAGACAGGAATAAGCTGCCTTCACACTAGACATAAATTTCATGAATCAGGCCCCTATGGTGTCTTTATATATATTTTTCTTATTCATTTTCTCAAATCATATTCAGCTATTATTTTGCCTATCAATAAAAAAATGAAATGATATTTAGAATCTCTAAAGCAAAACCAATATTGAAAATCCTGTTCAATATAGAAACTGGTAAAGAGGCTTTCAAATCTACTAATCTTCAACTTGAGATCAGTTTCAGTTACACATTGTGTATGTTCTGGGAGTATTTTTGGTGCACTGAGGCATGAGTTCTGTGCGCGGAGCGGCTTAGGGCCACCATGGTTGGATGAGGAATGACGTCGTTACTAAGCCGCCCAACGCGCAGGAGTAGCTGATGCCTCTACATCGGTCTCTCTCATGGAATGCGGGAGCGGCTCAGGGCCACCATGGTTGGATGAAGAATGATGTCGTTACTTAGCCGCCCAACGCGCAGGAGCATCCCAAACGACGTCACTCCGACGTCATTCCTCATCCAACCATGGTGGCCCTTAGCCGCTCCGAAAGTAGACAGGCTCTCAACTTTGGATTTGGTACTAGCTGGCAGAGTAGCCAACACCATAATGCAATATTATTGTGACCAAAGCCAACATTTAACCGCACAGGCTGCCAAAATAACACTTCAGATGAGATATATTGTATTTTCTGTTGAGTGTTTTGATGAAATTTTATTGAACAATTGTTGGTAAACTCCATATTTTTATTTTGTGTTGCAATATTATTTATTTTCTTTGAAATTCCATAGTATGGGGTAATTCTGGAAGTTTCATTTTTTCTATAATTCGTCTTGGTATGCCAAGCTGGTGTAGCATGATCAGGCTGTAACATTTCTAATTGCTTCTTGCTTAGCTAGTCCCAATATCCCAATGTAATCAACCCTTTAGGTTAGTTTTGGCTAATTAGTGGCATGATTAGCTTAGGCTTTGGTTAGTGAGGTTGGTTTAGATGTCTTTGGTTAGGCTTTTTTGGGTTAGGTTGAGTTAGGTGAGGTTGTGTTGAATATGAAAAATACACAAGCACATACCTAACCATATTATATTTGTCCAACCCTCTTGGCAGTCTGCTCCATTGATCTATTGTCTTGTCTTCAAAATGAAAGGATTACATTGTAGTTCAATTGTTTTTTTCTAATTGCAATATATATACTACTAGATGTGTAACTCTAACCTTGAAGGCTATGGCATAGTGAAGCCACTTTTTCTGGTGGGAAAAGGCCAAATAAGTTTCATCACTATCAGATGAATGGTATACAGATGCAAAGTGGACAAAGATTTTCATAAATTCTTTTAATATATAGATTATTATTATAGCTTTTGTTGGCAGAGAGACCCCCTCAGGTGTTTCACCTTGCTGTATAAACCAACGTTCATATCATCTATTTAATGTGAGAGTATTATCTGTGCAACTATATTATTGCATTTTTCTAGAATTGATCATTCTAGTAGCATCATTAAAGCCTAGATGTTTGTTGATAATAAAGGGCCACATCAACCCTTAAAACCTGTCATTGGTATCACATTTTCCTGGAAAAAGGTATTTATAGTAGTGAGACATTATTCCAGGAATTAAATAGATTATAAAAAATACATCAATGGTAGTTTAGTTAACCAAATGTTGTTTATGGTTTACTAATAATAATAATAATAATATCGTGTGACCTGGCTGGCTCAGGTCTGGTGTCAGAGTTATCAGGTCGCACCTGAATAAGTTCAGGGCCTCTGACGTGACTTAACGACTGTTTTTTAGACAGCCGGGACCGACTGCTTAACGTGTCCTCCGAAACACGGGAGTGGCCCGAGGTAAAATCTTTCGGTCAGAACTGGGATCGAACCCGGGACCTTTGGGCTAGCAAACCAGCACTTAACCCACTCGGCTACGGCCACTCCGATGGTTTACTGAAAGACCCTGTTCTCATTTATGCATGTTACAGAAAATACAGATTCCCAAAATACAGCACATGTCTGGACAACAGCCAGCACCAAACTGCTGCTGGAAGATTACAGAGCAAGAATTACAGACTTCCACGACTTCAAGGTCAAAAAGGCTGAACTTTGGCGGTCGATTTCAATAAAACTCAATTCACTTGGTTACTACCTCATGACAGCCATGCTGGACGATAAAATGAGGAACTTAAAACAACTTTTAACAGAATTTTATTCAACAATAATAAGAAAGTACAGGTAGGGGGACCATCAAGCCATGGGAATTCTTTGATCTAATAATTGAAGTTTTTGAAAATGATGCAACTGTGAATTTGAAGCAAGCTGTAATCCTGGGGAGCTCCACCCAACCCTCCACTCATCATCAACCCAACCTCAGCCATCAACATCAACAACCCCTCCTCACCCATCAACCTCATCAGCCCCTCCTTTCACTTGTACCACAGCAGCCTCTGCTCCTAAAACCTACTCTCTTCTGTCAACCTCATCAGCCCCTCTTTTGCCATATACCACAGCAGCCTCTGAAGCCTACTCTCTCCTGTCAACCTCAGCAGCCCCTCCTTTCTCATCAACCTTAACAGCCCCTCCTCACCAGTCGATTCCACGAAAAAAAGAATTGTGCTGGAAGAAGATGAGGCTTCTCCCCGAAAAAGGATGAAGGGGAAGCCCAGTAGGAGGTGGCAGAAAGTGGAGGAGCAGTGGTGGGAGAGCCTTGATATTGACAGGAAGAGGCTGGAAACCCTCTCAAATATTAAGGCGGCTATGAGGGAAGCCAATCGCAGTCAGAGGGAGAAACTGGAGGCATTTATTTCTTTCAATAAGGAGAGAAATGAAATATTAAAGAGAGCGTTAGAAAAATAAGTATAATTTAGGAGCTTAGTTTTTTTGTTCAAGTTTTTAGTTTAGGTTTTTAAATTTCAAGTATGTATTATTGGATATTTAGATATTAGTATAAATGTGTATTGATAGGTCTATATGTATACATTCTAGATTTTGCTATACCTGCTATAATATGGACATGCACAAAACTTTCCAAAACTTGAGTATGGTACCGTATTGGTTTTTCAAATAAAAAATTATTATTGGAATTATTGGACAATATCTACTTCATCCCCTTATCTCAAAATTATCATTAATTAATGTAAGTCAGTGCTATTAATTTTTCCTAATGAATTTCTATTCTCGTTTCTCCATAATAAATTAAGAAACAACTCTTCATATTTGTGGTGGTGGTGTTGGTAGACATCCATAATAAATCAGATAACATGTCACAATACATAATTATGAAAACTAGATAATTCTAGAGTTTCATTAGTCACGCAATTATGACTCTGAGATTCATAAAGGCGTGTTTGCCAGAACTGTAGTACCCACATCTCCCTATTTATAATTATTCTGCCCTGCTAAGTACAGAGTGGGTAACTGACATTTTTGTCCATATTAAGACATTAGTCCTTATGAACCATACACCTTGGGATTCTATGAGATTTATCGAGTCTATTGCTAGAATAAAAATGGCTGTAGATGGCTGTTCATTTAACATAATATTTCTAGATAATTTGAATTCATCATATGCATCTTTAACCCTATTTCTTTATGCTATTTCTTCAAATTATTTCTTATCATCAGTTATCCATTCTTCAATTTTGTCTAATTTGTTTTTTACTTTTTCAAATGGGCAACTCAGCAATATGAAACTTTAAAATATTAAACTTCATATTTGTTATTTGAACTATTGCTATTGTAAATCCTACTCTAGTTTTCTTGTAGCAGATTCTGCTTCAAATAATTGATATTCCCCTGCTCACATTGTTGAATTTCTTTCATTACTCTACTCTTTTTAATCGATTTATGGCCTTGCAACCCTACCTCTAAGTTTTGATAGTCATGATCAGATAGTTCCGAGCCGCCCAACCTCGTTTTACAGTAATCTATATTTGTAAGGAAGTTATCAATTATTGTTTGTGATGTTCTTGTGACTCTTGTATATTCATGAACTTTTATTTACAAGTTATTCATGTATATAATATACCTTAAATCTACTGACATTTTATTCTGTGTTGCAAAGTCTGTTTTGAAATCTCCCGCTACATTATCGTTTGTAAAACGAGTAGTAGTAATCTCTAAGAGCCTATTGAATAGTTCACAAAAATTGTTCCATTTCCAATTTAGTGACCTGTAAATACCTAACACCGCTACTTCGAAATTATTGGCGATTTTTACTCTCAAACCAGTAACTTCTAAATCCATTTCCACAGCAAATTTCTCTACATATTCTACATAAAATGTTTGCGTATTCTTAACATTTTTTGTGAAGATACCCACTCCAATGAGATGCCCTGCAATGCGGTGCTTTCCATGAATATGTTTTACATACTGTTTTTACAAATGTTTTATTGATACTTTTTTATTACAGCAACAAGGACACATAATCTATCACAATCAACCTATAACGTTGACATATATTTCACATTACACTGTCATATCTTATATTACATTTACCATCACTTTACCATCACTTATTGAATTAATTTTCCATGCTCCTATTGTGTATCACAAGGTGATACTAATAGTTGACAGCACATCAAGTACCTATGGATGCACCACTGGATGTAGCAATTATATTATTATAGAGATTTTTACTGTCACTTATTTCTGTTAATTTTCCACGCTCCTATTGTGTATCTCAACCATATGAGAAACAAATCTCGACCCATTTGCAACCAACTCCATACAGGAACAATCTTTGAGCCTGAAAAGCGTAAATAATCATTAGATAAATAATTATTGAGTTTATAATAATTTCATGAGAAAAAGACAACCGGAAATAGTCATTATTTTGTCAAGAAAAGCCTAAATTACATTGAGCGACATTACATCTACTAGCCGACTTTCAAGTTTTTTCTAGACAGTGAATAAGAAAGCTATTCAGTTAGAGAACACATTACATTGGGCAACTCCACAATAAAATTGTGAATTCGCTGTCTAGTAGCTAGTAAACTCACTCAATGTAAACGATGCTTGAAGAACTATACATGATTTTTGTCCGTATTATACCAAGGTTAGTAGATTTTGAAACGCTACAATATCAAATGATATAGTCAAGTTAAAAAATTTTCTTCAATTTATCATTTAAATTTATAGACTGTGAAACGAATACAACTGGTTTGGATATGGAAAAAGGAATTAAAAAAAAACTGAAGACGGACAAATTAAATCATTTAAATTAACATTTGGTCAAAATAGATTGAAGAAACAACTGACACAAGTTAAAATTGATAGCAAAGTGCAAAAATATACTACACTCCATGCCACGAAATTAGACGGCTCAAAGAAATTGCGGTGTCGTAAAACTACAACGGACCAACTGGCAAACTAAATGACTGCTAGCATCAGGCTTGTAGACTAGGCAACACGGTAATAGTGTTGTCAACTATTTGTGCATTGAGGTTGGTGATTCTACTGGCATCCGCAGTTTTTCAGTGCCGCTATATTTGGTGGCATGAGCTGTAGACAGTAGATTATTTAGATAATCATTTGATCGAAAGGATATATCCAGAAGAATACTGTTGTATTTGCCAGTATATCTTCTCTTCCTTTTTTTTCTTCTCTTACTATTTGCTCCTCACTCTTTGTCTTAACCAACCCTGTTTTCCCCCTCAATTTTTGTAAAATCATTTGTTTATTATAGTATTGCAACTCATACCTGCGCAAAGGATTCGCTTTGCAGGTATTAGATTCTTGATTTGTTTTTTTTCTTTTTTTCCTTAAAATATATTTAAGAACAATCTAAATAAATAAAAATACTAATGCTAGATTTAAATTTGAAATGAGAAAATTGAATTCGTAAAATAGAGTGATTGTTAAGAGAATCTGATTTTACCTTCTATTTCAGTCCAATTTACTGCCACCTCTGACATGGGTATTCTAAGTTCTTGAGCTATATATAGTAATTCGACATCAAAAGCCCTGGAATAGAAACACCAGGTAGGTGATGGATACATTTCTAGTTGCCTCAACAGTATGTTATTTGGTAATAAATACCAATGATTAAAAACCTTACAAGTAAAACGTAGAATAGCACTACACTACTAACATCAACACTAAAACTCCCAGTTACATAGTCTAGTCTAATATACCATAAGAGGCAAAGCTAAAATTTAAATATTTAAAATAGTTATGCCGTTGCAGAATTTTTTCATCGTGAATAAAAAAGTCAGATATTGTTGAACCACTTCATTTATTTTGATACAGTACCATGGTTTCACAGCATCACCTGCTACATACTCCTCAATGGCTAAACACAATTCAAATCTAACACAATTTTCAATTAAATAATGGTCGCTCATCCTAACCTTAAGCTGGGCATTCACGTTCCGATTTGCAGTACGACTTGTGATCCAACCTCCAAGGTTAGATCCGATTTTCGAACGTAAATGGGCTTGTTGGATAGTTGGAAGCGTAGATGGACAACTCGGAACATCTAGAGGGACGACTGGAAGGTCCGACTTCCGACTGTCGACGTTGTTGGAGCGTGTGTGGGGGAGTCGGATCAAAGTCGTCCAACTTACCTCAGTCAGTGCTTGACCTTCGAGCAAGTTTGGGCAAGATCGGGCAACTTCGGTTACATTTTTTTGCTCAAGAGCGAAGTTCACAGCTGACTAGGAATAAATTTGGATTGCTAGTCGCAAGTAGGAGCGTGAGTTGAGTCAACTATCCAACTATCAGCCCTACTAAGTCATAATCAGATAATCGGATTTACAGATTTGCAGATTTAATCGGAACGTGAATGCCCAGCTTTATAGTAATAATTTTATGTAGACAGTGTGGCCATTGATTCAACCGCCAAAATATTATCCCCATTTTATATTTGATTGTATAATAGTAGTTTATGCAACGATTTTATTTTGACCCTTATTAAGGCACAAGTTAGATGTAAGTTATAACACGAGCGAATGCGAGTGTTATAAATATCTCACGAGTGCTTTAATGGCCAAATAAAATCGTTGCATACACTATTTTATCTGCGACCACTAGTATACATTTAATTAAAACAATTTCATTTTACCTGTAACTGTCAGATATACCTAACCTCTCATCTCAAATACGAGAAGTTATAGTAGATTGTTAGGTTAAAGCAGCTGGTGTAGCAGTTTGATCAAATCAGCTGATAGTTTCACAATATTGAATTACGATATTGATTCCATCAAAAATGCTTCTGATTGGTCCAGAACCTGTGTTATAATGTAGAACCTGTACTATAATGAGCTCATTATGCAACGGGTTTCAAAAAGCATTTCGAAAAGACAGCTGTTTTGGCATCAATTGTGAAACTGGAATGTATACATTATGACATGGTCGTAGATAAATATATATAGGCTTTATATTACATATCTATTATAAAACATGTTTTTTACGCAACTGCATGGCAACGACTACGCAGTACACGTGTAAACCTTTGCATTCCCATCAGCATGGACTAAAATAGGATACTATTATTATGGTTCATACTAAATTGACTGTAAATAGATGGATCTCAGCCACTGTAGTCAACACTCAATTTGGACACCGAATTTGTACCACCTGACCGAATTATCCAATCAGAAGTGAGACGTCTAATGGCATCACTGTATATAGAGACTGTACTAACCTTACAGT
Organism: Conomelus anceps; assembly: GCA_948455865.1. NCBI lineage: Eukaryota > Metazoa > Arthropoda > Insecta > Hemiptera > Delphacidae > Conomelus > Conomelus anceps. The sequence goes on from OX418218.1 coordinate 21,024,935, forward strand.
GACTTCATAGACAGTGCGATCATTGGACATTTTGCTTCTGATTGGCTAATCGGTCAATCCACCATTCGGTATCTAAATTGAGAGTAGACTACAGAGACTGAGTCTATCTCTTTACAGACAATGTACAGTGCATTCATTAAGTCACCCACATCAAAAAGGTTGTGAAGTAATGTATTTTATTTGGTATTATTTATTTATTATTGCTATACGTTTTATAAACATATATACTTATATACTAACATTATGTACTTATTTCCAACATTTCATGTCTATGAAATATTTTCAAAATGGCTGCCTTGTTCATTAATACATGCATGAATTCGTTTTACCACGTTTGTTGACACTTTGTGGAGTACGCCTACACTAATATTGTTATTCTCCTTGTAATGTACATTTTCAGATCATTCAGTGTATGAGGCCTATTTTTATAAATCCTTCCTTTAAGATGACCCCTACAGGAAAAAATCTGGAAGCGTTAAATACTGGCGAAATACTGTTCAAGAAGGAACACTCGTTGCTCTTGAGAAAATGAAATCTTAATCTTATTGTAATCTGAACAATACTGAAGACATGTTTTAACGTGTACACACAATAATGGGCTTTACATATTTTGTTTATATTACCAGTGGAGCTACATGGCGGTAGCCACTAGAACTAATATAAAAAACCTACTATTTACAGACTTGTTTATTTGGATATGCGCGACTTAATGAATGCACTGTAGTTTGTATTATGGACCATGATTATTATTCTATTGTGTCTATGCTATGCAGGTGGGAACTCAAAAGGTGTTTATTAATTTCGAATTCCTTTAATTGCTATCAGTTTATACTGAAGACTTCCGCAATGGCGGATATTGACAACAGTATTTAATAGCTGATGGAAATCGATGAATGCTACTGTACAAAAATATCAGTCACCACCGGGAATCGAACCACGGACCTCCCAATTGCCGGTCGGGCGTCTAGTGGTTAAGGCGCCCGACCGGCAATTGGGAGGTCCGTGGTTCAATTCCCGGTGGTGTCTGATATTTTTGTACAATAGCATTCATCGATTTCCATCAGCTATTAAATACTGTTGTCAATATCCGCCATTGCGGAAGTCTTCAGTATAAACTGATAGCAATTAAAGGAATTCGAAATTAATAAATTCTGTTTAAGTAAATTTGTCAGTTTGTTCAATTGTCAGTAACTTCGAACTAACGTGTCAAAAGGTGTATTCACATCCCTGCAGTCACATAGGAAACATATGTTTATAATATATATCTAATATCTAGCCTATATAAATATACAATCAAATACGAATTGGAGACGATGGCTGGAGGCAATGAAATATGACCCCTGGTGGCAGGCTGATGAAGCTTCTTCTCAGAAGTGAGGTAAATCATAATTTAAATAGAAATACAGTGACAGTTTTGATATTAGATTGTTCAAGTATTTTGTCATGGACATCACTGATTTATAATAACAATAGTTTACAATTACAATTAAGAATAGTTTTCTTAATAATTAATGCTACAATTAGGAATAGTTATCAGTGAATAAGGAATACAATACCATCTTTCCACGTGGAGACTTGAGAAAAGAACACGAGCTGATTCCCTAGTTAATAATTTAAAGCCACATTGCGTGTCTCTGATACTTCTAACAGCAAACAACCACACAAGAAAATGGAAGCTGTAAAAAGAAAATATGAATTGAAAAATCGAACCCTATGCAGAAGCTTTTCATTTGAAATCATGAAAAAACGAGATTTGCTTGATCACAATATAGAAATGCTATGTTGTTAAATATATAAAAGTTTGTTGATAATAAAGTATCACAAATTTCAAAAGTGAATATCAATATTATTTATTTACAATTAAAATTGACTGCAAGTCATCCAGCCAGTTGCACAAAAGCCAATTAAATAAGGAGTCTAATGCCAGTTAACTAACCATCGTAAGTGTAACGGGTTTATTTCAGTTGCACAAAGATCCATTAGTTAGTTTTTGTTAACCGAATGGGCGCAATCTGGCTACACTGTAATTTGATCAACAGCTGAATCTGAAGTTGAGAAAAAATATGAATTAGAATCATTTCATTGTGATTTATTTGAATCATTTTTCAACTATCTCAATATTATTATATTCTTGATAGATTTTATTAATTTTTAAAGTATTTAACAACCTAATTTGCAGTTCTGTGTTCTAGCAGAATTTGCATAATGCTCTGAGTAAACTGAATGAGGATTGAATTTAAGGATATGATTTTCATACTCTTTCTCATAGCACTTTAAAGTTGCAAAAATTTTATAGCTTCAGGACCAACTTAGTTTAATCAGCAGAAAAAAGCTTCGCAAGTTTCTCAAGCATCTTTTGACCCATGAAATTCCACTAGAAAAATTATTGGATTCGCTAGCACTGCTAACAATTAACTATAACAGAGAACCAGCTTGAAACTCAACATTGTTAGCAAGTATTTAAAACACAAGTGCTGGGAACTGTCAACTCTTTAATGTTTATTAAAAGGAACGGCCCCGCACAGGTTTCTTAGGGGTGGCGTTCAATTTGCTTTTTCATACAAGCTTGAAATTATTTTGTGTTATGTGATTTGAAAAAATACATTTCTTTCTATTACCAATCAATCATTTTCATGATGCATGCATATATTACAAAGCAGGTGTGAATGGTCTACTAGTCTACTTGAAGCAGTTATTCAAAGAAATTAGCTCTCAGATGTTGCTTAGGTCTACATACCCATGCATTAAAATGGTACGGAATATTGATCGTGACGCTATAGCCTCATCTTCTAGATGAGCCCTTGATCCACATAAAAGAGCCTGCTCTAGAGAAACATCTCCAGGCTTAGTCTTATAATCACCTGAAAAGTACATAAAAATATAGGCCAATAACTTAATAGCTTCATAAAATCAATTATTTCGTCTTTGCCACTAACTTACCAAACAGTGTTTAGATAGCTATTATTGTAACGCACAATTCAGTATGTATAGCTTGTCAACTCATTCTTGGCAGTTACATGAATTTGCCTCACGCATGTCGGCTCTCTACTACTACTACTACTGCTTTATGCTATTAGAACTTTATTACTGTAGTTACTAAGTACTAATAGTTTCATATTATGACTGGCTCCCAGTATAGCCGCTTGGACGTCTGTGTTATCAGGGATGCTTAATGGGACAAAAAAAGTTGTGTTTCTGCGCACTGCCAAGAATGAGTTGACAGACTCATCTGTACTATTTGCATTATAAATAGTCTCCATTGTCTTTGATACCACAAAAAATCTATTCAAACGATTATCTGGTCAATGATCATTTGATTACTTTCTGTCACAAAATAAACAAGTTAATAAACACTGACACAATAAGAAAATTCTCCTGAATAACAACTAATTATCTTATATCATCAAGTTTTCTAGTCATCAAGTAAGGGTATTGGAATGCTTCCAAACTTTTCAACAATATCATAGAGTAATTAAACCAAGTTCAACTAATTTACTGAAGCAAGTGAGATGAGTTGTGAAACAAATTGAATCCCTGGTCACTAGAATTCAATATCAGATAATTCTAATTCTAGGCGGGATTTATTAATTGACTAATTCAACAGAGAAATATGATTTCATTGTTGAAATCATTCAATTTGAAACTCAGTTCTACATAGCTAATTATTAGTGTACCTTTCACTAGATCTTTCAAACAGTCTTCAAGTTTCTCTAAGTCTGAAAATTTAGTTGCTCCATCAGCATCGGCAAAAAGTAAAACGGATCCTCGGGCACTTTTCATTCCCTGAAAATATTTACAGAGATCATAAAACAAAATAAATTAGATATAAATGGGCCCAATAATAATTATACACTACACTAATTTATTTCAGAATTGGAGGTGATGCATATTAAATTAGAAAACTTATACAAGGTGTCTACTAAAGAGAATTTTTGAAATTCCTGGTTTTTCCCCGGTTTCCCAAGTTGTTTTAATATAGATAAAGAAAAAAAACATATAATAGAAACTCGGTTATTGGATAATCATGGGGTAGTAAAGTCTGGTAAAGAGGCTGCATGTGTTCATGGGTTGACATTAATCTAAATGGTAAAGAAAGGTATATATGACAAAACTAAATCAGAATTTTTTGTATGAAACTGGAATCAAGGCCGTTTTAGACTGGGAATAAAAGTATTGTTGAGACAAAGTGGATGGATGACACGGATCTGATCTAGCTGCTCAATTACAGTCTATAGATGAATGAACTTACACAATATACCATTGTAGTTCACCATGTATTTGGTTGTTTATACTGTACCTAAACAATTTTCTCTTTATCTCTCACATGTAGAGAAAGACCTTTTTTTACATCGACACTAGTCGTTTATAATACCCAAAATCAGAATGTGCACAATATGTTTAGAAATCAAAAAGTGCAGAATAAAATAATAAAAACCATAAAATACTGTTACCAATCTGACAGCACCTCCTTTGCCTCTGTTCGGTTTCAAGTCCAACACCCTACACTTATTGCAACCATACTGCTCGGTGTATTTTTGGGCGACTTCAACTGTTCTGTCACGACTACCATCACTCACAACAATCACTTCATAGGTGAACTTATTATCCGAGTCCCTGGCCCTCTTTTCTAGAAATTCGAAGCACTCATCCAACATAGGCGGCACTGAAAGAAATGCAAAATATGATTTTTCAACAAAATTTACAAATCTGATAATACAAGATGAGTTCTTACCAAAGTATTTCTGAAAATTACCACTGCACCACACAGAGCTTCACTGCTCAGGTTTTTTTTTACTGAAAAACATTTGAATGAAGCATTCTTATTATTCAGTTTCTTCTTTTGAGCCTCCACAGCAATCTTCCATTGTATAGCAGATGATTTCCAGTCATCTTTCACTAGAATTTGGGAATTATTATTATTATTATTATGCTTAATCATCATGAAGTTTGTTAGCAGAAGTAAGCTGCAAATTTTCTATTAGCAACAAACAACATCAAGCATTATTAGAAGATTTCTAGAGATTTTTTCCACATGATTTTCAATAAATGTATTTTGTGGATCTAACTACGCTGTAATTATTATATAAGATTTTTTTTCAGAGAATGAAGCCCATATACATCTGAGACCTGTACGGGGGTAATGAATTGAATGATGGTGATGGATGAGTTGAACCTATAGTTTTAAGTGGGTTCTGAACCACCGGAAAGTTATTTTACTAGTCAATCTAATCGGCCCCCTTTCAAAGAGGGCCCAGAAGTATGTAGCTTATCTTATCTGGTTGAACAGATACCAGATGTTAGGATTACTTACACCGAACCTCTTCATCGTATGCAGGGATAATGACACTAAGATTGATAGACCATGACTCCTCAATAGAAGGGAATAGCATGCATTTTCCATCAGCTGGGTTGAAAAAGGATTCCTCCTCTTTTGACCTTTTGACTACTGGATATCGTGATGTAGTCAATATCAAGAATGTACATAGCTGAAAAACGAAACATTGAGTTAGAAGAATTAAAGCAAAGCTATTCGGCAGAATTAGTCTATCAGGAATTTTATGCACTTAACATTAGACAACTTTCCATTACAGCATTATTGATTTTTATCCAAAACAATCTAACCAAAATATTCAATCCACTAAATCACACACACAACACTAGAAACCTCAATAACTTTGGTATTATTCAGTCTCGACTGTTAAATAACTGCTCAAAGAATAATAGTATTTACATCTTTCACATTTTGTATAGAAATATCCCTAACCACTTAAAACAAGTTGAAGACTTAAACATTACCTTCTACAAACGGTATTTGAGTAAATGGTTATTTTATTCCTGAATTTCTTGTTCCATGACGAACTGCGTTGTTAATATTAACTTTTCATGTGAAATTTAACGACTTGCAGTCAAATATTTGACTGCAAGTCGTTAAATTTCACATGAAAGGTTATTTTTTATTGGTAAGGATGCTGCTGAACAACTCATTCAATCCGCCTATAGATATTGAATTTCAGTTGTAAGAACTCATGGTATATCTAAGGTTTAATAACATGAATCTGTTACTCTTTAATTATTTCTTATCTGTGGTCAATATTAATTTGTAAGATTCATCATGAATTGTGTATGTTTGGTCTTTTGTATACTGTTCTTTAACCTGTAATTTATTCATAATAAGGTCAATTGTGTATGTACGGTACTGCTAATGTGAAATCGAACTCATTCTTCACACTCAGATTTGTGGGGAATTCTCACTGTAAAATTATTCCATTCATTTATTTTTTGTATTCAAGATGTGCAAATAAAATCTTATTCGATTTGATTAGGCTAAAGAATTTTTTTGCTAAATTTAACTAAAAAATTCAAGGTTTTTATTCTTTAATGCATTTATCTTGCTTAAAATATTATTATTGATAAAAAAATTAGCAGGCTCTAGGACAACAGATGGCTGTTGGGCTGCGGTAGCGCTGTTAATCTGCCAATCAAGTAGGTGATAACGGTCAATAACGGGAAGTGATAGCGTTGCCTTCGAGGAATACGGCCATTACACTGTTCCAGAAGCCGGGAGTGACGTATTCCTCGAAGGCAACGGTGTTAGCAGGTATCTGTTCAATCAGAGATAAGCTACGAAACTCCTGGGTTATCTTTGTACGGGTGACCGATTGGATTGGCCAGCAAAAAAGACTCTGATCTCTGCTGTAGAATCACATCCCGGTGGTTCGGAACCCATCTAAAACTGTAGGTCCAACTCATCAATCACCATCATCCAATTCAAAACATCTAGCACTAGGCTAGGGCAGTTGAATACCGCTTTCCACAGGGGTCTGTTTTGGGACCATTTCTATTTCTTTGTATGATAAATGACCTGTCTGCAAGTGTCCCCTGTCGAACTGTACTGTAAGCTGATGACACCACGCTTGTCTCTAGTCATGTTACAACAAAAAATAGTCTCTAGTCTTCTGAGGCTACAACAAATTGAAGCTGAGGCGGCTGTTAGTAAAACAGCTGAGTGGTTTACTTAAAATGGATTGCTGCTGAATGGTGAGAAAATAATGGATTATCTGCGGTTTAAGGGGTGTTAAATGATTTCACTTTAAATGATTTGGCAGCTGTGAAACTTCTTGGTATCCATCTAAATCCCAAATTAGATTGGAAAATACACGTGGATAATGTCTGTACCAAACTGTCCAGTCACTTATGCTCTGCGTAAATTGAGAAACACTATTACTTTAGATAGGCTGAGAACTGTTTATTTAGCCTTGTTTCAATGAGTTGTAGAATATGGACTAAGATTGTGGGCTCCTTCTGTAAAAGACATACTGCTGTGCCAAAAGCGAGCTATTAGAGCCATGCTAGGTAAAGGACTCAGAGAATCATGTCGACCACTTTTTATGGAGTTGAAATTATTAACTGTTCATACTAACAGCTTTAATTTATGTGAAGAAAAATATGTTCAACTATAATCAAAGAGGTTCACTTCATAGCTTTAATGAATAATAAGACGAAATTGTCACAGCCACATTTATTAAAACTATCTCGAAGTTTTAATAAATGTGGTTGTGACAATTTCGTCTTATTATTCATTATGGATACCTTCCACAATATCACCTTTGCCATTACTAAGAAAGTCATAGCTTTAATATTAGATCTAGTCATTGTATTGATACATATTCAGTCTACCAAGATGTAGACTGAAAAAGACACAGGACCACTGGTTTGTTGGTGGTATGAGGTTATTTAACAAACTACCACTGAATGTTCATAGTATTTCACTGAATTTTTTCAAGAGGAAGTGGTTTGAGAGAAATCCTTTCTATTCTGTTACCGAGTTTTTATCTGCAGGCTGTGATATTGACCTATAAGCTAGGAAGTTGAAATGAGATTATTCCAACTTTTCTTCATTTCTTTGACTTGACTGTGATATAGCTGTTTGTGTTTTTATTGTTGTTCTGTTCTGTGATGTGATGTTTTTGCTTTTCTGTTATACGCTACTGAGTAGAAACTGACAAGACTGTTCTTGATTATAATGTTAATGATTCTGATTTTCTGTGATACTGAGTATAAACTGACAAGACTCTTTTATTTTAAATACTGTGAAAATCACTGATATTTATTTTGAGACATGGACAAATTGGTACCTACTATTTATGACAAGACTATGTTTGTATTCTTGGCTCTTGGGTCAATAAAACATATTTATTTATTGCCCACGCACAGGTCTTAGACCTATGTAGGCTTCATCCTCCGAAAAAAAGGTTGGTTGGTACCTCAAACCAAGTAAACGTTCAAAAGTCAAGGGAGGTGGACTTTTTTCGACGATTCCTTGATACGCCAGTGACAAAAATAGTTCAAATTCAAGAATTGATATTAAGGTTCAGTCGAAGGTTGCAGCTAAGGGCAGTATGCTATTAGATCAATTAGAACTTGATGTATGACCTTTGTACTATTGATGCTATTCATGAACAGATAATTTGCAGTGAATTAGCTTTACGGGTTTCCAGTCTACAATAGCGAAATGTACAGAAATCAACACCAACTTCAAAAGCAAACTAGGTGTAAGTTACTGTAGTTAAGTTTAAAAAAAAACTGGCAAAAAATGTAAAAGGTTCTGCATACAAGCCACTTACCGTTATAAAACAGCTAACGAAAAACACTAAACTACTAAGAATTAGCCAACCAATATCTAAATCCATTGTAACAAGAGCCTTTGCGGCTTTAACTGTTTTTTGAATAGATCAATCAAAGATTTCAAAATCCACGTCGACATAAATGTGCCCGATTTTTTAACATTTTGCAGATTTCAGCAATTTGTAGGTTATAGTACACATCACAAATCACACATAGACACAAAAAACTATTCGTTTTTATTTTTATTCCATTTTTCACTACCACATACAAAAGTTTCATACATCAACAGCCACGGGGGGTAGCCACTTGACCGAAAAACGAAAAGACCGAATGCAAAGTCGTTTTTCGGTCTAGTGGCCTACACCCAACCCCAACAGCCAAAGCGCGCTGCTGCACTCTGCCGTCTACATCTGCACATTGGGATTGGGACATTATTTCATTGACAGCATATGATAATCAGCTGTTACGCCAGTGTCAATGTCAGATGGAAAATTTGTTTTGTTTTTGTATTTTGACGTTTACAAAGAAAAACAATGGTTATGTTAACGACTTGCGATCATTCCAATACTTTCTTTGTAATTAATGTCTATATAACTGAGTTAGCTGTATAATGTATTTGTCACATTTTTCACCTACTAGAATAACAGTAATAATACACAGGCTAATTACATAACGAAAAAAATTCGGAGATATGTTGGAAGTTGTCACAGTTTGTTTTGATAATAATGTGTGTTGAAATCTGCCGGTTATGTGGATCTGAGAAACGTGTTGGTGTACATTTATTTGATCAGGAGGCTAGAATTGGTCTGTTTTCAAAGATATTGAACTTATTACCTAAAGACGTAAGTATAAAGAATAAACACTATTGATTATTTCGACCTAAATTCGTATTCTTGTAATTCTCCTTTGACCAGTGAACTGGATAGATAGCGTCAGTAAATTAAAAAGACAAACAGTAACAGATGTCAGCAGGGTCATGTTTCCCTTGTTAGCATCAAACTATTCGCTGATAAGAGGAGAGTGGTGTTGACTAGCCAGGCTGTAACTCTAGTCCTGAAGGCACCTTCATGCAGGTCTCTTTTCGTTTTCTGACAGTGCATTTAGCAACCTAAGAATGGGGAAAGAGTCTTTTTTTGTTGTTCTGCAGTTAGGAATGTCGATGCTCTTCTCCTATGAGTGCATATCAGACCAATGTCAGAATATGTCTAATACATTTGACATGCAGCAAGCTGAGCAGAGCATAGTTACTAAAGACAGTAAGAATACCCAAACTAAGGAAAGTTGACCTACACTGGTCATGATGACCTGCAGAAGCAATTATTCGAAGCGTCTTCTTCTGAAGTTTAAGGACATTCACACATCCACTTGCATGCCCTCACTTAAGAAGTCCATATAACTCATGGCTGTGAAAGAGTGTGAAGTAGACCTCAAGATGCTGCTTTTTGAGTATAAGTTTGTCTTCGCAGCAAGTAAATCATTTGTTACAGTCTTTTGCATTCACTATTAAAGTGTCCCCTCCATTTCAGATTGAGGTCAATGATGAAACCTAGAAGTTTAACTCCGAGCTCAAAATGTTTTGCAGAGGGATCATGAATGCGTTTTTGCTGACCTTTTTTCAAGATTTTGCCTCTTCACTCCCCTTCTCATCCGCCTATAAGAAAGGCCAGGAAATTTCTCAAGAGGGGTCCGTCAGGAAAACCTCCACTCCCCTACCATTAATAATGCACTAACTCGGATACTATCTTTGACTCCATTCCAAGACCACCACTGAAATTAAGTCTGAAAATTTTGTTATTTGATGCTTTTATCAAAATAATATTATAGCTGGTGAATGAAGAAAAAAAGAGAAATGAAGCAAATTCTAATATAGTACTTTGAGTACAGAACTTAGTGAAAGGCTCCAAAAAGCTAAATCAGAGTGAGTAAACCCTATCATTTGCTTTGTTTTCCAGGTTATTCAGATTGACGTTAACGATATGCTGACAAAGTTTGTTTGCAGAGATTGTGAAATAACAATTAATCATTTTTCTGAGTTCTGTGACCTGGTGAAAAAGACTCAGAAGGTATTACTCCAAAAAACAAACGTAGACAACTTGTCATTGAATAAATCGGTTGTAAGTAACGATATTTCTTTTTTAATTGAATCTCTTTTTGTATTTGAGATAGCTTATAGGCTGTACAGAAGTTTTCCTTTGTAGTGGCGAAGATGATATTGTGGAAGATATCAAGTTTAACAACCGAAACTATTATCTCACTATTTTTAATAAATGTGGTTGTGACAAGTTCGTCTCATTATTCATTACACAGTATTTTTACAATCTTACCAGCCCAACAAACCTTTTTCCAATTTTTATCATTTTTCTACCTCGTTCTAATGATGCCATACTAAACTGAGCATTAAAATGGGTGTAATATTCATTCAATCTCATTAATAAGTTAAATGGTCCGTTATACTGGTTTAATGGCCTTTTGTATTGTTTAAGATTGTGAATTATATGTTTAATGATTTGGAATGTGTGACTTGAATCTTTTATCAGAAAAAATTAATTCACCTATGATATTCAAATGAAAAAATATCAAAATAATATTTAGAATATTGCTTTTACAGGTTCCTCACATTTTAGGTCACACCAATGGAACAGAATCAGTGAATGTAACTGTTGCTTCAGATGGAAATTTCAAATGTGAGATATGTCATTCAAGCCTGGACAATCTACAAACTATGACATTGCACATGGTGACTCATGGGCTAGGAACAGTAATTTGCTGTTGTGGAGAGTGCGGACATAAGGAGGAAGTTGGCAGTTTCATCAAGGACAGAGTGTTGGTGTGCCCAAGGTGCTTATTTTCAAGTAATAAAGATGCGCCTAAAACTGACATCAGTAGAAAGCACATTTGTGAAGTGTGCAACAAGGCTTTCACAACGATCGGACACAAGAACAGGCATAAATTGATTCACGATGGACTGAAACCATTTCTTTGTGAAACTTGCGGAGTTGGATTCAGCCAGAAAAGCAGTTTGAAAATCCACACCCTCAGCCATAACAATTCGTATCCATATAGTTGTGAATGGTGTGGACAGTCGTTCAGATACAAAGTGTCGCTCACTTCCCATGTCATGAATGTGCATTCTCAAACATCCAATTCCAAACACGAGTGTGATCAGTGCAAAAAACAATTTGCCACATCCCATAAACTTCAAAGGCATTACCGCAGCCACACAGGCGAACAGCCCTACACATGTTCCATTTGCAGTAGAAACTTCTCCCAGTCAGGAAACTACAATTTACATTTATTGAGTCACAAAAGTGATTTTTCTGATTTCATTGTTGATGACCTACTTAAAACACCACCCGGCAAAACGATAAATGCTGTGTACAATAATCACACATCAGTGAGCGATGCCGACAAAAATTATACTCCCATTAATCAACAGGACCCTTTGCAGTTTAATGAAGATCAGAATAATATTTCAAAAGATCCATCTGAAAATCTATTCGAAAACTTTGAGCCTCATGACTGTGTATTCAATACAATTGTATGAAAATGTTGATGAAATCAATATTGATCCATTTTGATTGAATATAAATTCAATATACAAACAATTCAATATTGTTATGGGTTCTATAGCTCAAATAAGGCTGGCAACACTGAAGTTAACACTCGCACTTTATTCACACTAATTACCCTTAAAACACACACTAATTGCAAGAAAAACTAATAAGAAAGAAATCAGATCAATAAATGTTGAACTAATACTGAATTTTGGTATCTATGTACAAAACCTGATTACTGGGAAGTGATAGCCGCGAGCCGTAGCAGGTATCTGTTCAATCAGATAGATAAGCTGCGTTCTCGTAGGTCCTGTTTGTAACGGTGACCGATTACATTGGCCAGCAAAAAAGACACTGTTCTCTGCTGAAAATCACTTCCCGGTGGTTCGGAACCCACCTAAAACTGTAGGTCCAACTCATAAATCACCATCATCCAACTCATCACCCACGCACAGGTCTCAGACCTATGTGGGCTTCATCCTCAAAAAAAAAAAAAAAATTAATTATTAAGAATAGACCGATCGAAAATTAAATAAACAACTGTCCAATAACTGTAAAATAAAGTAAAAATAAATGTCAAAAGAACAGTTGAGCACTTACAAAGCACAGTCTGATACGGTATTTGATTTGATAATGCATAAAACACAATGTCTATAAACTAATATACAGCAATGTCAATTCAACCGTAGTGGATATATACACTGTCTATTCAACTGCACTGAATATAAACACTGTCTTTCCACTGCACGGTTTGTATGGACGGTCCAGTTAGTTTAGGATAGGTTTGGATTCACAATAAAAAGGCTGAGAACAGAAGTGAATAGTATGTGCAGTTGAAAGATGACAAAAACCCATGCATGAATAATTAAAAACACTTCAAGATGAAATTCTCCAACCGAATTATGTGGAGTGTTGAATGCTCCACTGTTCAAGCATTGTCTTTGTTTACAGGTGACATGTATATTACCTCTATTACAGTTATGGTCTTTGCTGAAATATGTATTTGGGTATTGGAAGTTCTGTGTATCATAATGGAATAACACTGAATCAGATTTGCTTTCTGACTGGTCAGATTTGGGGAGCCTGGTAGAGAAGTGAAGAGACAAACTCCTGCCATATACAATGAACTCATCTGGGGACCCGTACAGAGAAAAACCCAAACCTGGCTTACATATAAATTGGAACCGTGTATCATAATAGAATGTTAATAGCCAGATTTGGGAAGCCTGATGAAGAAGAGAGATAAATTCCTGGTTTAAAGATATGCCAAAATTGGAACAAAAATATAGAATGAGATGAGTAAGATAACTATCATGTTGAAGATCCATCTTGTTTCCACTAATATATTATAAAACTTAAAACCACTTTTAAGTAAACACACTTTGAGTGTACTGTGGGTCGTCTGACGATGCTCTTGACAACAGAGTGAAACGGCCGTCACGCCATATCGTGAGTCACGTTTTTTTTCAAGTTTTATTAAGACAAACCCCCCTCCCAGTCATTTTTACAATTTGTAGAATCTATTTCGACTAGGTATGCCAATAAATGAACAGATCAAGCAGTCTTCACTGTTAAAGTCCTGGATGAGGTGAGAACAAAGTATGAGGGCATCATGCTATTAGTACCTCTATGGTATTCTCTGCTCTTATGAACGGTTTTATTTTGGTTCTGAACTTGGTTTTAAAGCTCTTGATATAACACTGTCAAGTTATGATAGGCGAAAACAGTCTTATGGGAGAAGATGCACTTTTTTGGCTGGTGACTGTAGGCTGACTGATACTGCAAAGAGCCCCGGCTGATGAGTTCAAGGCATGTATAAGCTATTTTTTTTTTCAAATATTTCTATACGTTCAAGACTCTTTGAATTTGCGATACCTTGTTGTAGAGTTTCTTACCAATATAAGGAGGTTTTTGTTTGAATAATCTACTATTGTGACTCACCTAGTGATAATCCCCTCGGCTTCTTGTATTATATTCGTGTACGTCAAGATTTTGGTTAATAACTTTTTTTTTACATATAAAGTAGCTTCATACACATATAAGCAGAGTATTATAAATATGTCGTCTTATAAATATGAACAAGTATGTCCATCTCAAGCATAAAGTAAAGTAAATTCGTATGGCTTTTCGTGGTGGGGAGACCCTTACGGGTCTCAAGCATGACTCAAGGGTAGAAGAGTTTTTTTTTTCGGAGGATGAAGCCCACGTAGGTCTGAGACCTATGAATTGGATGATGGTGATTGAGAGTTGTACCTACAGTTTTAAGTGGGTTCCGAACCACCGGTAAGTGATTTTACAGCAGAGAACCGAGTCTTAAACAGAACAGAGTACTGTAATATATACAGAAGAGTCTTACATCAGAGTTTACACAGAATATTCATTTATAATGGGAATTCAACGATTGTTTTACACGAATTTAAAAAGAACCAGTAATTGTATTGGAATGCTTCCTACATCAAATCAGAGCTCGTAAAAAACTGCGTGATTCGACTTTTTTCATTTTTTTAAAGTTCTCTTATGGGGTCTGTAATCTGGGAAGGTTTTCTTCCATGTTAAATAGGGCGCTCAGCGTTCGGTCGGCAGACTCGACTCCTACTACTTGATAATTGACAATTTCCAACCAGCTTCTTGTTAGAGACAAAAACTGGGGAATAATTACATTATTAGGGCGCTCAGTAAAAAGAGAGGTAACTGGTGACGTTACATTAGCGGCAATTCAATCAAACAATTTATATATTGAATACTATTGCTTTACCACAAATAGAAATGTGAATTAAAAAAACTGCAAAAGACTTTCAAATGCAAAAACAAGTTCAATTTTGATACGTTGAGAAATTTAAATGTCAAACAAATTGATAAATGCATTATTATCAAAACTTTTATAAGCAGTATTTCATTATTCAAGTTATAGCTAAAAATAGATCATAATTGTTCTCACACCAGCTTCATCGACAGATCGCAGACTGTGGCGAGAAAAGAGAACATCTAATTGTTTTTTTTTTAATTTCTACAGTAATTGTCAATAAAAAAAAATAATCGCCTCCTATTCTAGAAAAACTCTAACTTGTTAGGAAATCTTTAAATTTCATAAAAAGAATAATAAACAAGAAATTAAATTCAACATTCTTTACTTCAACAACATTTTTACAATAGATCAATGATATTAGTCAACAATCATACAAAGCTCAAGCAACACCTCTTAGTGAAAATACACACACAAAAAATAAGTTGATGAGACCAGTGCAATGGAATCTCATATCAAAGATAAACGTGTGATACATTACCATATATTTTCATGCAAAATACAATATTTTGTTAGTCATACTATCGAGAAAAATAAGATGTATCAATTTTTTTGATCAGAATATACTTATAAATGAATCAAAACTAAAAAACGTTAGTTTTTATCAGAATATCCGCTGTTATGATTTTACTTTATTATTGTTCTCTTGATTTTCAAGGTTAAAAGTATAAAAAAGATGTGCTCCTAAACCTAAAAAAAAACATATTACCAACAATGAACCTCTGGTTTTATAAAATGCACACAAAATAATTGTGAAAACATAGCCTGTTTTTTTTTTCATCAAAATAATGTATTAATGTGTATACTGTGATAAATATTTATCTGTAATAGTAGATTAGTGTGAACCAACATTCAAAGATTAAATCAATAGTAACATGTTATTGAATGTAAATTTGTGAGCTATCATCACCTCATGTACAATATTGATAAAATAAATGTGTAACAATAATTACAATATCAATATACATCGAATAATCTATAGCTACGCATATACTATAAATACAATATTTACTAATTAATGTAATCTCCTATTAAATTAAATTATTTTTAGAGATAACATTATGTCTAAATTCTAATTAATATAAATAATTATGTTTTGATTGTATATTACATTAGATTTTATTGAGAAATGGCAGAATAACAAACCTAAATACTAAATACTTTAACGGTCTTCACTATTAATTAATAAAATTGGAGTATTTGATATATTATGAATAATACAAGATTTTTCACATTTATAATATGACACAACACCAAAATAGCACAATACACTCGAAGTGCATACAATTAAAGTATATTTTATTCAATACAGATCTGCAAATAAAAATTAGTTTAAATTCAAAGCTTAGAGTGAAATGAGGAATGTATGGATCAATAGTTTTCCGAGTCGCCCTGGGTGGTCTAGTTTCTTAGCAATTGGGTTTTTATAAATAATTAATGATTGTGGAGTACAGTAAAGTGGAAGGAGGTTACCAAACAAAAGCTGGGTTTACAAAACCTGTTCAGAGGACAGTTCTGTAGAATAAATAACTTGAAGATTGATAGGCCATTAGATGAGTACTCAGGGGAATGGTAATTTTAGTTGATAGAATAGACATTGAAATCATGGTTTTATTTCTATAGGGGACGGATTTGATACTGTAAGTGTTTAAACATTGAATCGCGTTTCAGAACCGTCTGCTAGCATTAAGGCAACAGTCCTGTTATTTATCCAAACTAGTTTTGCTACTCTCATTGGATTCAATCTAGACATCTCCGCTATTGGAGACGTGCTGTATGATTTTGTGCACTTGGTTTGGCTGTTGCCCAACCCAAACATTCCAGTTGAGGTCTGAAAAAATACAAAAAATCACATCAGCCTAATAGAACCATCATCCAGCATTCTTATAAAATAGAACTGTATTTGGTACTAATTACTGGAATCAAGGTTTTTTATTGAGAGTTAATTCCTATTTAATTTTTTGTATACTAACAGCGGCGTTTGTGGTTTATTTGTTTCAGTAGGAAAATATGTTTCAAATCGCTGTATTACGTCATAACATTCGAATAAAAACCTGTTAATTTGAAAGTACAAACAAATTTAAAATAATTATAATTGAATATGAAAATAGTGGAATGTAAATATGTCATACAAAATACAAATATATAATATATGGATACTACATAATTAATATATAATTCTATGTAAATGTGAATCAGTGCAAAATTAGTGTAATTAAGTGAATGTAAACCATAAATATTATCAGTTTTCTTGTAAAATCTGAGCATTAATTTATTCCGTTATTTACAGTTCTCGAAACTAATCAATAAATCAGCTTTAAAAAGCTATGAACATTAATGAATTATCAAGTTATTTATTTTTTTTCAACAAATATAATAAACAAAAGATTGGATGAGAGGTAAAGTGAAGCTTAAACTATAGTTTATCCAAATAGATTTTCAGTTGACAAAGAAAAAAAATGAATAAATTTATAAATTAATGAAAAGCTGAATACCGGTAATTGAATAAATAAAGGGAGCTGTAGAATTGAAAAGTCTCAAGGCATGATTCGATTTTCCATGCAGTAAAAGTCAATGAGAAATCAATAATCTCATTTATATCCAATTGCCTGAATAGTTGCTTTCTTTTAATGCAGGCCCAGTAATTTTTTGCAATCTTCAAATTTCTTGGAAGTGTGTAAGAAATATAATGAGCTATGCCAAACCGGTGACATCTGCTTTCAATGGTTGTTTACACAAACATCGACAAAGCTGTGACAAAGCGCATAAATGGACAAGTCACCAATGAGAATCTGTTTATAATGTGAATACAAAACTCCTTATCATCCACTCACCTGCCAGAATGAGAGACGATTCTCGCCACTGCCATAGGAAACAAGGAATTTCCCATCAGGAGAGAAAGCACACGCTGTTATGGCACAACCATGAGCAGGAATAAGCTGAAATGCAATCAATTGCCCTTTAATTCTACAAATGCATGTTGAAGTAATATTTTAGTTGAAGATAAATTAGAAAAGTATAGAGGTTTGTAAAGTTTAAAATTGAAAATGGTAATCGATTTTGATATGCACCAAATGTTCCATTTTAAAGGGCTCAGGCTTATTGAACCAGTAGCATTATGAAGCTGTTATGCGATCGGAGTCAGTTTAAACCACGGACTTTAGACCTATACAGGAATTCTCAAATTTAGGGTCGAAATGAATAATAGGCAATGGTCACATCAGATGATTGACACATTTCTAAATCAAATTTAGTTTCAATCTTAATTCAACCCCACAACCGTCATCAACAAACAATTGTTTTAGGTTATGTTCGTTTGGGCAAGTTAAATTAAACGTAATTTATTGGTCGTTGTAGATTAGTAGTTTATGCAACGATTTTATTTTGACCCTTATTAAGGCACGAGTTAGATGTAAGTTATAACACAAGCAAATGCGAGTGTTATAAATATCTCATGAGTGCTTTAATGGCCAAATAAAATCGTTGCATACACTATTTTATCTACAACCACTAGTATACATTTAATTAAATCAATTTCATTTTACCTGTGACTGTCAGAGATACCTAACCTCTCATCTCAAATACAAGAAGTTATAGTAGATTTTTAGGTTAAAGCAGCTGGTGTAGCAGTTTGATCAAATCAGCTGATAGTTTCACAATATTGAATTATGATATTGATTCCATCAAAAATGCTTCTGATTGGTTCAGAACCCGTGTTATAATGTAGAACCTGTACTATAATGAGCTCATTATGCAACAGGTTTCAAAAAGCATTTCAAAAAGACAGCTGTTTTGGCATCTATTGTGAAACTGTAATGTATACATTATGACATGGTCATAGATAAAAAATATTGTGTGATGATTTTGATTTTAAGCCACTCGTGAGGTGTTTAGAAAATCTAAGCCATGGAGGTTTAAGAAAGTGAAGGGAGCATCAAGACAGAAAAGTGTAGTCGACGATCTTGAGCGGCTATATGGCGGCTTTATTCCACTATAGATATACACCAATGTTGTTGTAGTTGTATGACAATCTATGAACTCTCCCATTGCTATCTTTAAAAATTGCCACCACCCTACACTTCGTTGCAGGTTAAAGCCATAAGTTAGCACTAAAGTGATTGCTGAATCTTTATAAATGTTTTCAAAAATAATTTTATGAAGAAAATCGTTTTCCACGGATGATAACCGCTGTTAAAATATTTGAACAGACATGAAAGTGGAATGTTGTAGAGTGATCTACTTTGAAATTACTACGTTTGAAATTCGGGGTGATATAGCCGCGAATAGCGTCAGTTTCCAAGCACTAGGGTCTTGTTTGCTTCCATTTCCGGTTACACTAGTTTAATATTGGCGGTATACGTTATGCTCCCTCCACTTCCATAAACCTCCATGATCTAAACGCTCGTGTCCTAATTTAAGCTTGTAACTTGAAGGCAGACATAATACAATCGCTGCATTAGCTACTATTAGGAGGGCTTTAAGCAGCAGAGATATTTAAAATAAAGTTTTTATTTTAAACTGAGATAACATTAAATTTAATGAAAGTAATCTTTTGAAGTTGGCGCCAAATTTTCCATAAAATTCTAAAATATAACGTAAGAGTTTCTCATCAGTTTCATGAACTTCTAAATTATAACAGAACTTCTTATAAATTTCAAAAAAAATTTGGCGCCGACTGCAAAAGATTACTTGTATTAGATTTAGTTTTCTAAGTTTAAAATAAAAAATATATTTTAAACTTTTTAGTACGCAAGTATTTAATTTTTAAGAAACATTTTATTGAAGTCGTTTTCTTTTTTGTTTTAAAATTTGTTTTATTTCAAGCTTTTTAGTTGAATTTTCAAACTTTGAGAACATTAGAAATTTCTTAAAGCCTACATTATGAAATATTTATCAAATTAGCAAATCAATATGATCAATATAACATAATTATAAACTAAAGTAACTAAAAATCTACCTATAAGAAAAGTTAGACTAATATAATAAACTAAGTAAAATTCTAAAACTCTCTAACGTAGAGTATTATAGCCTATTTAGAAAAATTATAATAGTGAAAGCCTTTAATTAATAGTGAAATGGCCTTTAATTCTTCATTTTACAGGGGTCCATAAATTTTACAGAATATACATACACTAAAAAAATAATAACTTTGAAGAATACTGTTCAATTTTTTTTTTAAATTAACGATCTCAAACACATTTTTGAATGAGCGAAGCTAATTCTTCCTTTTGACTTGAGGCTCGAGGTGTTGTTTTTGTATGTTCCACGATAACTTTCGAACGCCTTTATCAATCAACTTCAAATTTGAAACACAGATTCTTGGTATCTTTAAACAGGTCAAGATCGTTGGATAATAAAATTAGCCGACTCCTTCATCCTTTTTGAAGCGAAATAAAAGGACAATAGAATCTCAGCCCTTCATTAATTGACCGAACGATAGTGAGGTCTACCCTTTAAGACGATCGGCATTTCCTCTGTCTCTCTGTCTCACGATTACAGACGAACGCCTAGACCAATTGCTATGATTTTTCATATGCATGTTCCTTATTCCTAGGCCCAGCGATGTATATATATTTTTTTCAAATGTTAATAGGGGAGCTAATAATTATTATTAATTAATCCATTTTATAGACCTAACCTACTGAACTTGCCGGCCAAACAGCTTAGAGGAACAGCTGATAGAAGTCAACAGTTTTAAATCATATGGCAGGCCCCTTAGCAGCGTTATTTACGCTGTCTTTGAACAGTAAAAGACTTTGCACTTTGCATGTAGGCTACCATACAGTCAGAGCCTTGCAATATGTAGGAAACATATGACTGGGTATGATGAAATGTAATTATGCCAGGTTGATGACATCTGTTAACCAATGCAGCTAGAAATTTGATATGCAGCCTCAGCGGGAGGTGGCGAATAATAAAATCAAAAACCTACCTTCTACCCTTATAGTCGTAGGTTTAAATTTGAAATGTTTCTTCATGTGATTAATAAAACAACAAAGGAGGCCTCTATGATCAGCTGGAAGAGCCCTAGGACTAACTTCTTTCCTAATTTGAAATGTAACCTCAGCGGGAGGTGGCGAATAATAAAATCAAAGAGAATTTTTATGAGAATGCAGCAACGCGCATCGGGCCAGCTAGGCTTAGTAGAATCCAGTTTAGTAGATTGTAACTGGCAAGTGCGCGCGCGCGCGTGTGTGTGTGTGTGTGTGCGCGCATGCATGCTTGGTCCTAAGCAGTGTGTTTACACAACACATTCTTTATAGTCTTGGACTGCCTATCTCTCGGTCACCGTCTCCACATGTTATTCAGTTTTTTGTCTTTTGATGTTCCAAAATATTTTTTAGGTCAGAAAATATTATGATAAAAATATAATGTATAGCTGCAAAGAAAAACCAGATAGTAGGCCTATAATGATGATAGTGATATTATGTTGATCATCACAGGTGAAAAAACAACAAAATTTTAGTTGGTGAAAATTGGGAATGGAAGATGGTTGAGAAAAAGTAAATAAACAAATTCATCATTTATTTGATGAATAATTTCTGTTTTTTATTATTGGAGATTTATTGATATTAAAAGCTGGTAAAAATGCATGAGAACCCTTCATTTTTCTCACTGTCTCTCAAACGAGGGGTGATTTCTAGGTGGTGTCATAAACTTTGGTCTTTTCAAATATTGATTTTCACAGTTTCTGTCCTCAATAAAAGATTAAGAAATTAAAATCGAGTTGAAAACGCTCTTCAACTTTTTTTCGAAAATGTCATCCCCTAAAGCCGCGTCTCCACCAACCGAACATGTCTGCCAAACATTGTTGGCGAATACAAAATATGGTCAAACTTTAAACATATGCGTCACCAAACATGTTCGTGAGTTCAATTGGAATGTTCGGTCTGTGAGCGAACATTGTCGACCAACATCAGGTTCCCACCACACCGATCATAATGTTCGAGAAGGCGTCCACACCAACCCAACTCCAAAAAATGTTCGGCGACATCAGCTGATTCCAGCGAACACTGTTCGCCAAGCATGTTTGGTTGGTGGAGACGCGGCTTTATGTGTGAGTGTTGAGCGAGTGAGGTCTACTGTTCACAGAACTACTAGTATATCTATATATTACTATAATATAGACCTATATAAAATAGTTGTTTTCACCATATGGAATTCTCAATAGATTTCAAATAATAGCCTATTTTGAGTGAGCTTCAGCTGTAGGTGAATAAATGCGATCAGGCTTTTTATAGAATCCTATATCAGCTGATATACTAATTTCATTGCCCTGATAAAATATGAATATATATACAGCTGTTTTTTATATGGTAAATATATCTACTCTATAGATACACTAATCCCATTGCCCTGATATATAGGTATATGAGTACGGTACGTCTTTTTTGTGGAAAATAAACCTGTATATATTTTTTTTTTTTTTATTATTTTTTTTAGGATGAAGCCCACATAGGTCTGAGACCTGTGCGTGGGTAATGAGTTGGATGATGGTGATTTATGAGTTGGACCTACAGTTTTAGGTGGGTTCCGAACCACCGGGAATATCAGAGCAATGATGAACTTGAACTTCAAGTGATAGATGTCTTGAGAATTTTATCCAAATCAGTATTTTCAAAACAGCCGTTTTTCGTTACCACATTCCCCTATGATAAGCTTCCCAAATGAGTTTCCCTTTTCGAATTAAGTTGTTTGCAAGCGAGTTCTCCAGCCCGTTGGGCAATTCATGACTGAAACTATTATAATCTTATACCAACGACAACATAACATCAACTAAATAATTACATACAATGTACATATGAACAGAAATATTATATTCTTCTTCTTCTTCTTCCTTTCATGGATTAGGCATTAATGCCTGTTCCGAACCTCTTCGCCTCTGTAATCGGTCCATCTTTTTCTTGGACGTCCTCTATCCCTTCTTCCCTTTGGAATGTACATCAAGGCCTGTTTAGGTATCCGGTCTTCACTCATCCTATCCACGTGCTGGAACCATTCATTCCTTTTCCCATTTATTTTATCTTTTATTGAGAAGATATTCAACTGGGCTCTTATATCAGTGTTCCTGAAACGATCTTCTCTACTGCACCCATATGTTCTACGCAGAAACCTCATTTCAGATGCTTGCAATCTGCTCTCATCACTCTTGGATAGTACCCATGTTTCGCTACCATACTATAATGTGGGTGCCGCAATTGTTTTATAGAACTGAATTCTTGTTTCTTTGCTGGTACTATTCTTGAGAGCTCTATGTATGGTTCCAAAGATATGCTGGAAGCGATGCATTTTACTGCAAGCATCTTTATCATGCTGATAAGATATATCACAGCCAAGGTATTTAAAATGGGAAACTTGCTCCAGAATTTTATTTTGTATGATAATCTTACTTCTCACCGGATCCTTCCCACAGAAAGCCATTACTCTTGTTTTTGAAGGGGAGATTATCAAATTGTACTCTTTACATACATTGTCCAATTTGAAAAGAGCTCGCTGCAGATCATCTTCACTCTCCTGCAGCACTATAAGATCGTCAGCAAATAACAAACATTTAAGAGCTTCTCCTTCTTTCATGTAAAATATTATATTCTTCTTATTCTTAATTCGAATTAAGTTCACCTAATTGGTCAAAACACACATTACAGAAAACAAGACATCGATGAATGCTCCTTTTTGTTTATTATTGGGCTAAGTATTGGGACGATCCTTGCGAAACTTGGATTGTACCACCGCTGAATGCTCTTTCATTTAAAAAAAATCATCGAAATCGGTTGAATAGTGTTCGAATAATTGATGTATAAACATTAAAAAACAAAAGGTTTAACTGAAAACTTATTTTTGTTTGAGGTCGGTTAATAAAAATGAAAAAGCAATTCTCACCTGGCATTTCGCTGAACGTAGTTCATACAAGGCAATATTTCCATTTTTAGCGCCTACCGCTATTCTACGAGTAGCTGAGCAATGGCTCACTTGATGGAATTTACAAATGGCAGGAAAGACTTCATCAAGACCACGTACTTTCAGATGTCCTGGATCAACACAATGAAGAATGACGTCCATCACCTGAAACATTAAAGCATTTCATATGATTAATGATTTTTTTCTTTTGAGGTTTGAAGCCCACAGACCTATGCATGAGTAATGAGTTGGATGATGGTGATTACTGAGTTGTACCTTCAGTTTTAGTTGGGTTCCGAACCACCGGAAAATAATTTACAGCAAAGAACTGAGCACGACCGGGAAATGATTTACAGCAGAGAACGGAGTCACCTTTACAAAGAGAGCCAAGGAGTTTGATGCTTATCTGATTGAACAGATAACAGCTATGGCTCGCGGCTATCACTTCCCTATAGAAGGCGGATGTCACTTCCCGATTGGCATATGACATGACAGATTAACTTAAGATAGATTGGCCGTAGATCTGGACTAAGCCATGAATGAAAAGGAAATACTAGAAAACATTAAAATTAGAAAAATAAATCGAGAACCATCAAATCCTGGAAACAATAATACAATAAACGAATAGATTGATTAGGAGCAAATTTGTAAATCATCATTTCTTGTACACAGATTTCATATCAAAGGATCAAAGTAAACACTGTTCATCAAACCGGGAAGATAAGATTAAGCTATCAAGGTCATGTATTCCCCACAATTACAATACAATTTCATTTTCTGGCAGGTAACCCCACCTCTACAAGTTTGTCTTGCACCTAGACACACCTACTCTTAATCTACACAGTGAATGGAAGACTACTCCCTGCCATCAATTCTTCTTTCACAGGGATCTGCATGGTATCTGTGATCTCATTTCTCTGTGCCGACTATCTCTTTGAACGAGCGATATAGTATCAATTTTGATGAGAAAAAAAGTGATATTAACCAAAATCTGGACGTACACGATTATAATACAAGAAGCCGAGGAGATTATCACTTGGTGAGTAACAATAGTAGCTTATTCAAACAAAAAACCTAGTTATATTGGTAGGAAACTCTACAACAATCTACCGCAGTTTTTAAAGAGTCTTCAAAATATAGAAATATTTAGTTGATGAAGCTTTTTATAGGGTACAAGAGTTCCTTCCACATCAAAATTAAGCCTCACCTCAACTAATTGATACAGTAATTATTATGGTAACTAGTGTGTAAGTGTATAAGATAGTATAATTGTTGATCTGACTTGTCTTATACTCCTTAACTGAGTCTCCAAGACGTAATCTACAAAAAAAAATATACTAGGGCAAGAAAAATCTTTCTGGATCTAAGTCGCCTAGCCACCGGTTGATGTACATGAAGAGGATGACGTTCATCACTCTCCTGTTCGCTACGTTCTGCATCTGCAGCAACAAATAGCTTACGTATGTGAGGAGGGGCAATTCCTATCAGTGGATACAGCTTCTGGACTAGAGTAGGCTTCAGACACCCAGTAACAATTCTTGCTTTATCATTTAAAGCAGAATTCTCCGTTTTTGTGTGAACCGATCCGCCCAACACTGGTGCAGAATATACTCTGCAGCGAATATGCTCAGTCCTAGGGCTGATGTTTGCAGAGTGTCTGGGTTGGTATCCCCTGACATATTTGTTAGCCTACTAATTATACAATTTCGGGGTTTATGCATAAAACCGATGATTACAGGGTGTCTGGGTTGGTACCCTCTGACATATTTGTTAGACTTTTAATTATACGAATTCGGGTTTTATATATAAAACTGATGTTTGTAGGATGTCTGCGTTGGCACCCCATGACGTATTTGTTAGCCTCCTAACATCCATTCGTGTTGCCACTTACTATTTTGTAGCCTCGCAGTATTCTTTAAACGACAATATGCGATCCAAACAGACACTCAGATAGGCCTACATTGCCTGGCAATGCTCAAGCTCTTTCCTTGTCATGTCAACTCCAATTTCCTTCCAGCTGCTTTATGATTCAAGTGAAAAGTTGTAAATAATAATGTTAGTAAAAGTAAATAATGCTAGTAAATAATAATGTGCTAGTAAAAGCAGATGTTGTACTGAACCCACATAATACTATGCATTTACTGTACCCAAATGTTGGAAATCGACATAGAGTACAGAATCAGAGTAGAAAAAAGCTCGGTTTTGTACCAGAATAAACCATTTGTGAAGTAGAATCATCACTGTTGAAGTTTCTAAAAAATACACAAATCGGAAGGCCTTATGATGTTTTCTTTCTTACCTCTACTAACAAATCTGCCATTTCAGCATGCATCTTCTCTATCAGTAGTTCAACTCCACGCAATATTTCAGGCTTTGCTCTATGCAACACAACGTTGCTCAAATTTACATTCAACGTTTGTGCATTCTGTTGCAATGTATTATAACGTGCCACCTGAAACAAATGAATTACATTATTGATATGAACAGTACATACAAGATAATAATAGACACACATAAACAATCAACAATATAGATTTTTATTTTATAAGCTCAAACAGGAAGCAGTGTTGATAATTAATGTCTAATATAAATCGATGAACTTTTGATAAACCATAACATTTTTCCAAATATTATAGGCAATTTGACAGGTTTAGAAACGATGTTGTAGATTTTTTACTTGTAAAGCAATTATGTTCCATAGCGATTGCACACACAACTGATATTCCAATAGGAATAAGTGAATTAATTTTAAGAACGGTGAGTCAATAGAACATTGTTCCCTTCAATTGCGTATTACAATTTTTCCGAGATTTTGGATATTATGTGACTGAACAAGGAATTAGAACATCAAATCATAACAGCATTTCTTAAATACAGTAATTATTGTAGTAATATAGAGGTTAAAACTCTTAATTTAATGGCATGCTATAACAATTGAGAGAATACGAGCGATCAGCCATAAGGGTAAGATAGAATATGAGTTTAAAAGAGATTTAGTTTTAAAATTTATCGAAAGTATAGCAAATTAATAACTGTGTAATACATATGTTGAATTATGTTGAATTACGACTTGTTGAATTACGTAAAGCTAACTTGGCAAATGCTTTGCGATGTAACATTTTATCAAAGGATTTTCATGATTTTCAATGGTGGGCAAACATTGAGAAATCTTCATCTTGGAATGAAGATGTTTAATATAATAAAATTATAGTAAAACCAGTATATAAACTTATTACAGTAAGACTTATAGTGAAACCTTTATATACAATTATATCGATAAAAACAACTGCTTTTAATTGGATATATTGGGTCAAATTTTCTATGAAGCTATAAAATGGATTGGAGAAAGAAAAATCTAAACGTTGACAAAAGAGGCTAAAAATTGAAAGAAATATACAAAGATCAAATAAAAACGTAAATGTATTTAATATACAATTTAGAAGTTCATTTATGCACCTTTATGCTACATTTAAATCCCTGTTTTAATACAGTTCATCGTATTGCCATAATATATTATATTTATTTCACATTATGTAATATAGACACTTTATTAAATGAGAGAGAATATAAAACACCAAGTTTAGAAGAGAAATTTACACAGAAGGCTAAAAGTGACAACTTTGTCCGAATGTAAGTAATAAAAAGGCAGGCTCAAGTATAGTAACTTACACACAGTCTTGCTTATTCTAGCATGAGCTAGCAAGCAAGCGACTATAATACGCTGTCAATAAATCAATAGGCGCCATTTGCACAGCTGCATTTAAAACTATCAAAAAGAAGCAATTTTAAAAATACTGCCTTGCTTTTCAGTAACATTATTTACTTAAAATGACGATAAAGCTGGAGATTTCAAGAGCAAAACCAAATATTATTCAACGAATTAAGGACAATGAGCTGAAGTTTGAAATTCAACTATTAGTAGCCTACTTCAGGACAGTAATTTAATAAAGTACTTCAATCAAAATCTAGATAGGCTATAATTTTCACAAATTGGTGGAAAGTTCAGGTTCATTCAATGATTTCTACATGAGCTTTATTTCTGAGTATATCTTAACTGAAATATTATTTTATGCTTTACAGAAGAGCCTAAGGAATCATCATTTTGTTACATTGACGTACGTAATGATTTTTCAATTGTTTTAGAATCGTGTGAATCGTCAAAGCCTGTATTGATTAGTCTTAAGGACAAATATCTGTAGTTTGAGTCATGCATAGGCCATAATGCTTGTATTAACACAATGCTTAACGTTTGTAGCTGAAAATTTAACGATTTAGTAATCAACTCAATTCCCATAATTTGTTAATAACTCTTCACAATAGACCTACCCCTTCCCATGCATTTAGATCGTAAAGAGCTGCGATACTTAGCACAAATACATTTGCTTTAGAGCTAATAAAAATGATGAAAATAAATACATTATGATAAATTATGAAATGGCTTTGAAATGTATGTAAAACACCATGTGAGATAATGAGATAATGAATTCGAATGTATAAAATATTACTGCATTCTCGCAATTAAAGCTATAATGCTTGTAAGCCACAAGTATTACAACACCTCATTTCGCGATTGGCTGTACAATACCCAATTATTACTTGATATGCAAAAATATCAGTAGTCACCAAGTACATACAGTGTAGAGTACATTATGTTGTGATGGTTGAGACATTGGTGTATACCGCATCCATGGTCCAAATGACCTAGCCTAAATGATAATTAAACAATTATAAACTATATCTTTACCTTCAGTATAAATGTTCTTTGTCAGAAAAAATCGTGAAATCTGATTCCAGATGTTACAAACATCAATTATGGCTTTCTCCTGGGTATTCATATTTCAACATCTTACATTGAATCTGAATAGCTTGATTATCATTTGATTCATTACTTACTAGCCCAGTTGCATACAATTTTGGAAAAATTCAGTTAATTTGAAATGAGTTCGATTGTACTACTTTCAATGAGAAGAAATTATTGTAATATCATCTACAGTTAGAATAATGCGATACGAAAATCGTAAGAGTGAATATGCTATTTAAGAAAATCAATTTCTCACGTTCAAAAAATTAGTGAATATTAGATTACGGAGATCTGTTCTGTAAGAAGAAAAAGCCTAAGAAACTTTCAACTGAGAAAACTCAACTATTATACTACCTTATGTACTCATGACAGACAACGCAGTTCAGAAACTTTAGTCGTAATTCACTTGAATCTCAAGTGTAATCTAATTGGAGTGAAATTTTCAAATGCTTTGAAAAGTTTTAAGTAAATTGAAAATTGAAACGTTTTTCTTATTTTCATGGAAATCAAAGCAATTATTATTGTTACAAAAAATATTAACTATTTTAACTGTTGCCCAGTTACTGAGATGAAAATAATTTAATTTAGATTCAGATGACTGTGTGAAAATTTACAATGTATATGACTGATTACAATGTTATCAAGATTAGAGCTTCCAACAGTGGTAAATAACCAGGTTATTATAAAGACACGGAAAGAGAAAGGATGATAGTAAATTACCTCTCTTGCCATGGTGGTGATAAAGGCAGCAGGCCGCGCCGTGGCAATGAGAGTGAGCGCATGACGCGCTGTACGGCACGAGTCAGCGGCTGGAGTCAGAGGCAGGCCATAGCTCATACTGTAATAAGAAAAATTATTTAATTAATTAATTATTTAACAATTACCCAATTTTCAACAAGAATCTCACTAATTTTTTACTGAGATCAATGAATTTTCTACTGAAATTTCTCTACTTTTGAATTGGATAAAATTAGTCTCAACCATCACTACATAATGTTCACTAATAAAGATTTAATTAATTCTTTACCAATTACCCAATTTTCTACAAGAATCTCACCAATTTTCTACTGAGATCAATTAATTTTCTACTAAAATTTCTCTGCTTTTTAATTGGAGAAAATTAGTCTCAACCATCACTACATAATGTTCACCAATAAAAGTACTACGATATAAATTATCCATTATGTGGCGTGCATTCTTCAAATGAATTTTGTGAAGAAACAAATAAAAGTCCATTATAACAGCTCCAAATCTTTATAACGAACTTCCAAATAATGGCGTCATCTGCATAAAGAAGAAAGTTATCCCTTGACATTATGACATTGCTATCTTCGTTCGCAAGACAACTGCTCACTAACGAATTACTCAATAGAACGATGTTTTTGCTTGGATAATTGGTTCCGTTTCTGCCTATTACTCTATTTAATGTAGAGGATGATTCAGCTCTTGATTTAGCAATTTGTTATTAAAGGTCTTCCACCTACTAGTTTCAAAAACACCGTTAAAAGTATTTTACAGCACATGAGTGTTTGTATAGAGTGGCCGATTTTTTATGAAATCGATATGCAAAGGTACATTAGAATATCTAATATTTTCATGTCTCTTTATATGTTTCTAATTATATTGTGATCATTGTTCAATATTTGTACACCAATATGTTGTTAATTTTCGAGTACAACACTATAGATTATTATCGATTTGACGTTGACCATGCATTGTAAAGTGTTATGTCAATAAATGAATTTCTATTCATGAACATTCTTGACCTCCAAGTTTTTGATCTGAATTTAATATTTTCGCTCTTTTTCGGTTATTCCCAACAGTGCTAAATTTATAGTTTTTATAATCAAATAATATTTTTTAAAGTGAAATCGTTAGTGTAATGTACTAAAGTTCTGTGGCCTACTGTGTCATTTGGATTGAAGGTTATGTTATTTGGAAATTCTGACTTTTTAGTCTGTTCAAGAAAAGTATTTACTTGTATTAAATCAATATATGGCACCTCCTGAAAAACCTACTGCTTTAGGAGGACCTTTGTTGTAATGATACTGTAAATAGATTGATTGTTTGATTTCTATTTCTATTCTAATCTATGCTTTGAATTCGAATAGATCGTAATTTGAATAGAACATCAGATTTACTAGACTACTTCACCTTGGAACAAGTTTATCAGCATCACAACAGAGCTCAAGCAAACCAAGAAGTACTTTGCTGACATCGATGTAGGGTTCCCAGACAGTGAAGCCCCGTCCAATCAGATCAATGGCAGCTCTCCGCAATGGTGTATGGGCGGGGAACCTCTGGGATGGTGGAGTCAACAGTAAACGTGTTAAAGCTAAACCTGCAATCACAAAAAATCGTTTATATAAGAGGATTTTGCCGAAATATACAATTCTTTTTAAATGTTTACTCCCTACAACATGAAATACTAATGGTCGTAGATCACAATATGAATGATGTAATCTTATAACGAGGAAAGCGTTATTTAATGAAAAATGTTGTTGAAATGCGTCCACAGACGACAACGGATGGAAAATGTAGCTACGAACTCTTAAAACTTACTGTAAGAAAATGGAATGAGGATTGATAGTGAGGCATTGGATGGTGTAAATGAAGTAGAGAGCTCATATTTTTGACTCGGCACAAAGGATTCTTGTTATTTGATGTAATTAAAAATTGAGTAAATCACAGCTGCTACTCACGCCTTCTGATCGGTCTACCATCGACTCGAACAGATCAACAGTCACTCAACAGAGTCAACTTTATTCACACAATCTGTACTCTGTTCACGGAAAGGGGAGACGATGTAAACTACGATGCGCGTGCGAGAGTGAATATTCGAAAAAGACCGATTCACAATTAACGCGCAGTATATAAGTGAACCGGTAACAATGACAGCGAATGTGATACTGGTGTGCGAAGTTCGACTCAGTGCGAACTGGTAGAAATTAATCGATCTGTCTACAGCTGATATGATTCATCACTTATTCACTCACAAAACGCAAAATTTTGTTTTTGAGAGAGAGAGTTTGCGTGAACAGAGTATAGTAATTATCATATTTCCAATGCGTATCAAGCATTTTCTTTACGTAACGTGGAAAAATTCTGGTCTCTATTTTTCAAGGGTTGTTTTTAATTCATAATTTTTCGGCATAGTTGTAGATTTAACAACTAAACTTTCAACCAAAATTTCTTGAAACTTTTCAAATTTAATCCTAATTGCAAAGCCTATTTTTAATAAAGAAAATTAAAACATTAATTTTCTCGAAGAAGAAAGAGATATTTACTTGTAAGGCGAGCGAGATTGTTATTGCCGATGCCAAACCCTTCAACAACAGAGCTTTTACGTCTCTGGTCTTCGGATCGACGACTTTTTGTGCCCTCGCCAACATCCTGACCAAACTCAGCTCCAATAACGCCCAGCAGAACTACAGCCGTTGTCTCTTTACGCTTCAGTTCGGACATCGAAGAAGGCTTCCTAATGCACAGCTCTGTAACAGCGAATATTGTAATCAACTAACATTATTAATTTCGAATTATGTTTTATACATTTAGCAAAATATTGTAAAATCTTCCAAATAACTCCATCCTGATGATTATCAATTACCTTGTAAAAGTATTCATTTGCCGTTCATGAAAATATCTCATACATCAAAATAATATTTCAAATTGATGATTATCATAGACAGGAGCCGAAAGTTGTTTCACAATTAATGGAGTTCAAATTATTGAAAGAAATAGACTTACTGCATTATTATCTTATAGCATGAAAAAACTATACTGGAAACAGAATAACCTTATCTCAAAGAACAAGTAGATAGTGTTTGATTACATATTTATTTCCATTAATTTGATAACTTTAAAAAACATAAAACATATTTTATTTATTACTTATAACTACTTCATTTAATATTAATTATTATTTTTATTTGTATAGTTCTCTTTCATAATCTTATTCGTTCATTCTGTTTATTATGTATAACAATTGTTATTTCTCTTGTATTAAATTAGTAAAATTTAATGTAGTGTAATGATGAATTAGCAGATTTATTCAAGGAATAAAAATCATTGAATTGAACTGCAGTGGTAGAAGCTCATGAATGAACAGGAACTCAAAATAAATAATAATAACAACACTGTCATGGGTTGATTAACTAATTGACAATTGGTAAAAGAAATGTCATCTTGCTTTAGGTTAAGAAACTATATTAGAGTTCATTCAAAAGATAAATATTAGACCTATAACAAAAGATCAAAGTTTTGTCAAATTTCACCTTCAGCTCCTTCTTCTTCCTCCTCGTCATCATCTTCATGTGTGTTGGTTTGATTGCTATCATGGCCATGACCATTTCCATCCTAAATAGAATAAAAAAAAAAAAAAAAAAATTAGCTTGCAATTATGTGAACGGTAACAATTTTTTCGTAGATTACGTCTAGGAGACTCCGGTTAAGGAGTATAAGGCACAACAATTATATACATACAATATTACCAACCTTATACACTAATTAACATAATTTATATCAATTAGTTGAAGTGAGGCTTAATTTTGATGTGAAAGTAACTCTTGAACAATATAAAAAGCTTTATCAACTGAATATTTTTTCATTTATCCTTGAATATTTCTATATTTTCAAGGCTCTTTAAAAACTGCGGTAGCTTGTTGTAGAGCTCCCTACCAATATAACTAGGCTTTTGTTCGAATAATCTATAAATAAAGGTTTAAATACCTGCGTTTTGGTATCCAATAACTATTATATTCGCTACCGGTTTCAACCCTTCTATGGGGTCATCATCATGGGGTTTTATGTTACGACGAATCGCCGAATCGGCGATGATACATTGACGTCTACAACCACCTGATGATGACCCCATAGAAGTGTTGAAACCGGTAGTGAATACAATAATTATTGGATACCAAAACGCAGTTATTTGAACCTTTATTTATATTAACTGGTATCCGGAGGCTAAAGAATCCAATATGGAATAATCTATACTACTATTGTGACTCACCAAGTGATAATCGCCTCGGCTTCTTGTATTATCTATAATAATGTACGTCGAGAATTTGGTTTATTTCACTCTTTTTTACATATAAAGTAGCTTCATACACATCTAAGCAGGGTACAGTTAGGAGGCCAAGTCTCTTGAGCAACGGCCTACATGAATATAATCTATTTACTCTTTCCATACACCTAACTGACCTAACAGTTCTCTTTTGGATCTTTAACACTCTATGAAGGTTTTGTTTTGATGAGTTACCCCAATACAAACAAATCATACCTAATATGTGACCGTAAGAGTCCATGCTAAGCTGTAAAAAGAAACTTTTTTCATTTAATTTAGCACGCTGTCGCAGGACAAATACCCCACATGAAATTTTACAACATATTTTCTCAATGTATGAAGCCCAGGTCAAACGTCTATCCAACAAAACTCCTAGAAGTGCAATGCTTTTTTTCTGGTCTAGTTGAGTATCGTTTACAAACACGTTTATAGCCCTATATTCATTTAAATCATTTTTTTTTTTTTGAGGATGAAGCCCACATAAGTCTGAGACCTGTGCGTGGGTAATGAATTGGATGATGGTGATTGATGAGTTGGACCTACAGTTTTAGGTGGATTCCGAACCACCAAGAAATAATTTTACAGCAGAGAACAGTCTTTTTTGCTGGCCAATCCAATCGGTCACCCTTACGAAGAACGCCCAGGAGTTTCGATGCTTATCTCTGATTGAACAGATCCTGCTACGGCTCATGGCTATAACTTCCTCAGTTTAAAGTGTAGGACGTGGGAAATTGACATTTTAAAAATAAACTGAATGTTGGTAATTTTGTTTGTAGAATTCAATATAAACTCAATATAATCAGAAAGCTTAAATTATCAATTAGTTTTTCAACTAGAGAGACTATGGCTGTCAGTGTTGATCTCCCTTTCTGGAAGCCATGCTGTTCATCACAGATGAAGTTATAGCTTCTGGAAGGTGCAGAAGTAATCTATTTAGAACTTACTACTCTCTCAAAGATTTTACTAATTACATTTGAAATACTAATGGGCCTATAGTTTTATCATTTTATCTTTCAACACTTTTGAATATTGGAAAGTCATTTCCCCCTATCATATTAGTTATATCATCATAAAATGCAATATTAATGTATAGAATTGGCACTTAGTTTTCCCCTTCTTCCTTGAAAAAATGAATTTAGGATTTGTGATAATAAATGTGGAGCAATATATTGACATTAATGCTGTTATAAATTATTATAATTAGTAATTAATTATTATTAATTAGTTACAAATTAATAATAATAATAATAAGCGTATGGATTTTAATGTGGAGAGACCGTAACGGGTAGTTCCACCTCGCCGTTTGAGCCATGTTACGGGGAACATGGTGGACCTACTGTTTTAGGTGGGTTCCGAACCACCGGGTAAGTGATAATAAAGCTTGTAACATCAAGTCATTGAAGCACGGTTACCCATCCAAGCGCAGGCTTGAGCAGTCGTGACTGAATTAAAATTAAAATTGATAGATATGAGCTACATTTCATTATTTCAGCCACTTAACTCTTAAATGTTTGATTCTTGGAAGAGCATGAACAGTTTGTAAATAAAATTAACAATGCGAAAAAATGAAAATAAAAAAACTAGATCTAAAGAAATTGGTTGCAATTGAAGATGAAGAAAAAGTTCAATATATTACTAAGAGTCCAATATATTACTAAGAGTCCAAATTAACATGAATCTTAAAAGGTTGATTTTTATCGTGTAAAACAAAAACTTGAATGGATTTTAAGAAGGCAAGATGTAACAAATAGAGTTGAGTGAGTAAATTGTTGGTCAAAAAAATGAAGGCTTGCATTCAAAAAATTGAATGAAAAATAGTTGGAAAACAGTTTCATACAACCTGTGGTTACCACTTGTTTCGAGATCATATTTCTATCATTTCTTTATTGGTTCAGTCCTCCTACGCGCTTCCAAAAAGTTAAAAAACCTAATA
This sequence comes from Conomelus anceps, assembly GCA_948455865.1. Classification (NCBI taxonomy): domain Eukaryota; kingdom Metazoa; phylum Arthropoda; class Insecta; order Hemiptera; family Delphacidae; genus Conomelus; species Conomelus anceps. The sequence continues at coordinate 21,060,614 of OX418218.1, forward strand.
AATTGGCAAAAACCTGTTTGATTACCTGAGGCGACTGAGGTTGTGGCGGAGACGGTTGCATGTTAGCAGGTTGGTTCTTGCCTTCACTTTCAAACACAGGTAGGAATTGAGCCCAAGCATCGACAAGAGCTTTACGACCTTTTGTTCCAATGCGACCCAATTCGGCAAGTAGTAGAGCTTGAGCCGCTTCACGCACCTGTAAATTTTAGACAAAATCGTTTAAAATATTTGATCAATTCGAACAAGCAAGATGTACATGAATCACACACAATTGGGATGTAATATAATTCGTCTTCATTCATTTGATGTACTCTTCACATTGGAACTTCTTTACATTGTATTTGGCTTCTGTAAAGAATATACTGAATGTTATTACAGTATATCAGTAATTTTCTGTACGTTTAATTTTATTCTGAAAAAAGTAAAACTTGTTAAAAATATCAGTTATTTTGCTATTCCTGGATTGTTAATACAGGGGTACCCACCCCCCAAGCCTTATGACGCACCCCCCCCCCCAAAAAAAAATTGGAAAAAAAGCCCCTCGTATTCTTTCTAAAACTGATTCCGAGCCCCTCCCTCTTAGCTCTCACATCTCGCTAAGCTTGAATAATAACTTCCTGCACAAATCCTAAACATGATGTTGTGGAAACGAAGAGAAAGAAAGAACAGTGATTTTCGATGTTGACTGCTGTGTCAATATTAATTTCCGGGAGCAATTACTCTCCTCTTCGCCTTGTAGTTTACTTTTTGACACTTTTATGATATTTACTTAGAACGTTGTAGAATATTCTAGGTGTTTAATTAGAATTGAATGGAATCTTATCGAATATTGTGGAAAATGCGAGAGTCCTTATCTGTTTATTTAGAAGTTCATAGAAAGATGGAGTTCTTTCTAGATTATTAAAAAACCTATTTAAGGCGAACGCTTTCATAAAAGTTTAGTCAGTTTTGTTTGAAATTTTTTGAGATAACAAGTGTCAGTTCTGTGCCTTAGTGAGAATTTTACCGGTTAAATTTATACGAGTGGACTACTCTCAGCTATTATTATATAGCTATTATTATATTATGATTTTTGTACAGTAATATCGAAAACTCTTTATTAGTTGAAAAATATTGATTTATCTGTTTTTGATTGCTTATTTTGTGTAAAACATTACTGATCAGTGCGTGTTGTGGATTATTTGCATAAATAAAGTGCGAGTGTTATATTTAAGTGTTGCCAGCGTTATTTTAGATTTAGAACCTGTAACAATAACTATTCTAGCTAATTCATATTCAATAGTATAATAATGATTATAAATTTTGAAATTTATTCATCTTTTGTAACAAAGAAACATATCAACATCAGAAACATAAAAATACATCTGAAATAAACAAAATTAAATAGTATTGATGCAGAAGTTATACAATGGTATGGAACAAACAAAATATTATACTAAAGCCTGCATTTCCATAAAAAAATCCGACTGTGCTGATTGTTGTAGAAAATTTGAAAATTTTTCTCATACTAGTGTTCTTTATTTCAACTCGGAAGAACAGATAGATAGATGTTTATTCACAAATAAATAAATTTACAACAAAAGAACATTTCAATGTCTTACAACTATTCTTACAGCACTGAAAGTATTGTTGGGAACCAACCTCGAGGCAATGATGTTGCCACCTTCTAGCCATCATTTCAATTTGTGGTCGCTTGAAAGTCTTGCTACCCTTTTGAATGACTTTATCTGGTAACAGAACACAGTGCAGTGTTGCTAGTCTGGACCAGCCCTGTTTGATTTGAGCTTGCTGTGCAGTTATCAAATCTTCTGTCGCTTCATCTGGCTTCCAACTGATCTGACTCCTTGTGCTTTGTCTATGGAACAAATGAAAAAAGAAATACTGAACAAAAAGCATAAGTTCATTGATTGAAACAAAGCGACACTTAAATTTAATTAAATTGAATTCACTTTAAACATTCAAATCAGTCAACTTAAATTAACTTGAATCATTTAAATTATTAAACTTGAGTTAATTTCGAAATTTAAAATCATACAACTTCAAACTTTACATCTTTGATAAACGTTTAGCACTCCAAGAACCGTTTTAATTTAAGAGAGAAGACAATGCGTGTTACTTAAAACAAGAAAAGCAATCTATTGAGTATATTGTATTAAAAACCACTAATAGGTCCACTAAAAACCACTAACAGTAATAATAGTGCAACTATCAATAATTTGTGCCAATTATTGACACAATATCTTCAGAAGATGAAAATAATAAAAATAAAATACTAACAAAAAGAATTTTAAACTATGCAGCATCACTTGTCAATGGAGGAGAATGGATACGAAATGTTAAAAAATACCTTGTACTGGCCAAAATAACCAACAAAGGAATTTACAATAGAAAAAACTTCAGAATAAAGCTTTATAAATGGGAAGTTATACCAGAGACAAAACCTCCAAGAGTTGGAACAAAATGGAGTGAAAAGAAAAGCTGAATTCGCACAAAACATGAAAAGCTGGTAAGGAAACAAGTCCAAAAAATGAACCATCTTCACTCAGCGTCTTCCACTTTGGGAGTTTTACGTCTAACAATAATAATAATAATAAATGGCGTACACTTGCCATATTTTTAGTCATGTACAGCCGATTTCTTTCAATATTCCTTCATTTTTTCATCAATTGAGTATAATTTTATAAAATGAGAAGCTACATCAATACATATCTGGGGCCTGTTGAAAACTATCTACAAACAAATTCTATTAGCACTTAGCCGCCTGCAAAATCTTATGGAAGTCATCTTTAGTAAATTGTAATTTGTAAATTGTTGTGTAACAGGTTGTCGAATTGCGTCTCAACTAAAATATTCTATTAACTTCATGATAATTTTATAAGGGAATATTCACATCGAAATATTATTCAGACAAGTGAATGAGACTGATAAACAAGGCATAAAGGCTAACTGGCGGGCCACTTAGCGCAGTTGGTTGGGGCGTCACAACTTCAGCTTGCTGTCGTTTCAACGGTCGTGGGTTCGTATCCCGCTCCTCCGTCTGGCATCCTCCGTTATCATTCACCTCATTACCCACGCACAAGTATCGGACTCATGTGGGCATCATCAGCAATAAATAAATAAAATAAATATATGGGTGAATAGAATGGAAAAATGCATGAAACTGTGTAACGAAAACACAATATCTCAGAAAATAAAAATTAGAGAATAATTTGAAAAAATTGAATGAAAAGTTTAGAAGAAGTGAAACTGATATTACCTTTGTAGTTTACGGTTCCTCTCTTGTTCAGCAACAAAGGATGCATTGTTCATCGACATAAGGGTATTAGATAAAGCTATAATTGCTAAAAGATGATTGGTGGTAACAGTAGTGCTGAGCTCCCAGTGAGTTTGTTCGGTAAACAGACGAGTGGCTCTTTCCAGCTCCACCATTTCCCGGGGTAAATCAGCTTCCAAAGAACTTGGAATACTTTGCCTTACAGCATCCATTTTCAACAACTGACACGTTGGTAGGAGAAGACTCATGTATCCTATTTGAAAACACAAATTTCTTGTACTGAAATCACACTTAAAATGTATATTAAATTTGGTATAAATTCGAATGATGATTTGCATCTGTACAAAAGTAAATAAGGTTTTTAAAGTGGAATGTTGTAAGTTTTCAAATTATGCTTCTCTTAATGTGCGTCTTAGGGTGCTTTTACAGAGAAGCATCTCGATGATAATAATCACCAACGTAAAAACAAACAAAACCATGCTGGAGAGTGGTGCGTGACAGATCGGAGCAATGTGAATACCGCCATTCCACAGCATGCGTTTGATTTTGCAATGCTGATTATCCTCGAGTTTTGGATACTCCACTGTATTAGAAAAATGTCGATTAATAGTCGATAATAGTATGAAATAGTAGTCCATTATGAGTATGGAACGGCGGGAACTCACAGGGTAGCCAAGTAGACTGAGGTGGATTTTGTGCAAGAAATTTAATATCTCGCTTGCTTTTTCCTCTTTCTGTTCTTTATTTAGGCTTTCTCTCTTCCTTAAACCAATGACTTTCTTCTTTTTCAAATTCCCCTTCCTTTTTCATCTCCTATTTCACTTTTCCCAATACACGGCTTTGCCATAGTTGGATAAGTTTCGCTTTCCTGCACACCCCACAATGGAGCTACCTATTTGTAATTGTCTGTTTGTTATTTTTATTTTTGCTTTGTTATTTTATTTTTTGTGTCAAATAAATTGAATTGAATTAAAAAAACTTCAGTTCAGAAACTGACGATTCGTTCTTTCTATTTCAGAATTCTGATCAACAATATGTACTGGCCAGACAAAACTTTTTTATAATATTTACCACAATTTTTATTTTATTTTCGAAAATTGAGGCGTCCGGTCGTAAAAAATCGAAACCAACAAAATAAATGTAATTTGTGGAGAACAACTCTTGACAACACTATACTTAGAAGCTGTCATTTATCATAGTGCATATCAAAATCCAACTTCTCCCCTACTTAAAATTGAATTTCCCAACAATTATCTTCACAATCAATATAATCGGCAGAGAGAAATACAAATACAGTGATGCAAAAACTCAATTTCACAAAACCTGTCAGAATTTCAAGTATAACTGATCAAGAATTTCAAGTATAAACCTGATCAAGTATAACTGATCAAGATTGGGAGACGAATGGTCATTATAATGCTATTCATTCACAATAATGCTAGCATTATAGTTCAAAGAATTAAAGTGCACTCCAATATGGACTTTAGTAACAAAATGGGAAGTGATTGCCGAGTGCCGTAGCAGGCATCTGTTCAATCAGAGATAAGCTACGAAACTCCTGGGCCGTCTTTGTAACGGTGACCGATTGGATTACCATCAAGAAAGACTCTGTTCTCTGCTGTAAATCACTTCCTGGTGGTTCGGAACCCACCTAAAACTGTAGGTCCAACTCATCAATCACCATCATCCAATTCATTACCCACGCACAGGTCTCAGACCTATGTGGGCTTCATCCTCCAAAAAAAATGTACAACATTGGATTCACTTAGATTACAGCATCAGCATGAATCAGAACATTTATTGAATTAATTTCAACAATCGTTTGGCATTTTGACTTGACTATTTAATCATGTACGATATGATATCTCACCTCCCTTAGAAAGCACCCCAAAAGAGACTGGCACCATCGGCCTGAGAAGACCGAGTTTGCCTTCACATACAAGATCCAATTCTTGATCGATGCCCCAGCCATGAAGAAGTGATAATAGAAGTTGAGCGATTTCCATCGTAAGATTCGCCTCACACACTTTCGTTCGACTCATCTCATTGCCATTTCCTCCTGCAACACAATTAAAGCGAGCCATCAGTACATAGTATTGAGCTATAAACTTATAAGATTTTCGCTTCTTAGATAAATATAGTTATGGCTTTAAGAATGTTCAAATCAAGTTCAATGTTATAAATATTATTCGAAAGTCATGAAAACTTATAGCAAGAAGCCAGAATTATTTTCAATAAAATATTTTGTAGAAGTTATAACTGGCAATAAGTTTGTAACATATTAAAACACTGCCCGCTATTTTCGTGCAAGCCGGCTATTTATCGCTAGATCAGTTGGCGGTACAGTAAGTAGTCCTGTAAAGTAGCACTGAATTGCAATCCAACACAAGCATGCGTGATTTGTATTGCAAAAAAGAAACATTCACCTTCGTAATGAATAATAAGCTACAAATGGGTCAGTTTCCTTCCAACAATCCCTTTCAACTTGATTCAAGTTCATACTTTAATTTTATTGAATGTGTCTGGGACTGGGTGCGATTCATTCAGTTTAATGTAGGCTGTGATCAGTAATGATCATTATTGTAAGCACACAATGATTGTGCGCTCAATTGGTAGAGTGTAGAGGGAGGAAGGAGAGAGGTAATAAATTAATTTGAATAACTGGTCAGTGGTCACTATAGTTAAATGATAAACCGTACTTCAGCGGCGCCGACTTCATGGGAATATTGGGGGGGGGGGGGGGGGCAAAGTCCACCAGAAAGGTCTGTAGGGGGTGTCATCTGAAGAGAGGGGGGCCCCCAGAGTAATTATTGGGGGGGGGGGGGCGGCAGAAAGTGCCTAGCCCCCCAAAGACTGCTGTACTTCAATGTGATTTAATTCTAATAACATTTTTTTTTTAATTTTTTTTATAGCTGATGATGCCTACATGAGTCCGAGACTTGTGCGTGGGTAATGAGGTGAATGATTACTAATAAATGCCTGACGGTGGAGCGGGATTCGAGCCCATGACCACTTAAACGACAGCAAGTTGAAGTTGCGACGCCCCAACCAAGTGCGCTAAGCGGCCCGCCAATAGGACATTGAATTAATAGGACTAGTAAATGAATGAAATACTTCCAATTATCCTAAATTAGAAATGTAATGGCCAATAAAGCATATGAATACGTACAACAGGTGAGAAGTTGACGATGCTTCTAGTTGAAATAATTGTCTGTTTTATTACGGTTTATCAGTTAAAATTAAGGTAAAATTGATTATCAATCTCACTTTTACCTTTCCCAGAACTCAAGTTTTAGGGTTTCATACTTTTCTATGTTGAAAAAATATAATTTTTATTTTTGACTTGTATATTTATTTATTCAATACATGAAAAAGGAAAAAGCTCACAGACATAAATAGAAAGTCCATTAAGACCCGTATTGACATTTTACTTTAGCACTATTCAAACTATATTACTTTATGCACTATATATTATTACTTTATGACATGTATATTGGATCTGCACTGAATTTTCATCTTCTGAATGATGATTCCTATATTGGAAAACCAAATGCTAGACATTAATATTAGATGATCAGAGTGAAACATATATTCAGCAGATTTAAATTAATTCTATACTTTTATTACAAGTAATTTATGAGTTTAACTATCTATTATAGGAGCTATTTAGAATGCTTGATACTTTGGAAAACCACCTGACATTTGAGTAAGAATTTCGGATAGTTCTCAAAATTAGAAACCTGTACACCATTTCACAAAAATAATTAAGAACGAACCAAAAAATTGTTTTATATGTTAAAATAAGAATACGATAATAATTTGATCACGATGATCCATCAAAGGAGAATCCTGAGCTTGAAACTTCACCGTAAAATCCCACTAGAAAAAATTCAATGTGTTTTGGCTATTACTTTAGAATTTTTTTCTAAAACGTCTAATTATCTTTAATAGGAGGAAAGATGACCATATTATTTTGATTAGAAAACAAAATAAGTTGAAGAGAGATTTGTATGATTCATCCATCTCAGACTTTCATCTTGGAAAATATTCTTATTCTAATTAATCTAATTAATTCTAATTAGTCATTAATTATTCTAATTAATCATTTATGAGAGTTTAATCAATCAAAATATACATGAAAACAGTAGGCCATGAATTGTTTTCATACTCATGTCCCCTAATCAAACACAATGATAGTACACTGAGGAGTTGATTGTTTTGCTAGACGTCACATTGTCCCCGCTTCGATGATTACAAAGGTGCGCAGTCATAGCAAATAGCACACCTTGAACTTTAATTCGTTGACAACACTGACTCTATCAGCCCAGGCTTGCTGAACAGAGGGTCGATTGCATAAACATACATAATGTTCCGTATCCGTGATCTGATCAGTTTCTCATTATCTAACATGTTCAAAACCACACACTGTTGACATGTTTTGAAGCGTCTAATCTATGGAGTAGAAATAGAGTGAGTGTGACAAGATCGTTGTTCAGTCATACTGAACCTATACTCATTCTTGTTACACTAATAATGATGCTGTCAGTAGATTGAAATGATTGATTTGGAAGATAATTACTAAAATGATACAGAAGGAACTAGGAACATAATATAATAGTGCACCCAACAATATTGATATGATTTGAAGTGACAGAACCTACAGTTATAAGTTTCATCAATATGCCCATTGATACCCTTTATACCACTGAGGCTAAAATACTACTTCTTTTTGAGGCTTGTTACCGAGTGGATCTTGCGAGATTTTGGGAAAAATTGACAGAGGGGCGAAAAATATGTTTAGTATGTTCATTATATTTTAAAATAATATTTAAATAATATAGGCTAGTTTTTTATAGTATAATATTTTTATCCTATCCTTTTTAGAATAGGAACTACTTTCGTATAGTCTTTGTTATTATTGAGGCAAACAATGAATAAGAGCTGGTTGAATATTCAATTCAATTCAATTCAATTTATTCTCATTTTTCAGCAATTTCACAAAATTAAATATCTTTCTAATTTTCAATAAACTTAAGAGATAGTAATACAATATACAAAAAAGCAAAAACATACATCTAAGTCTATCTTAATGAGATAAAGCTAGCATAAGCATAAGCTTGTGCGCTAGCAGTGAGTCATATATCTTTAATTCACCTACTTGTATAGGACATCAAATATATTATTTCAAGACTTCTGATGACCCTGTGACCTTGCAAAAAAAAAAAAATTACTTTCCTTTCAAAACCTGTGAAGGTTGATTTTGAGATCAAAACGACAAAGGAAAATAAGATTTAAGAGAGGCAGAGAAAAAAAAGGAAAAGATAAAAAGGATTTTCATCAGACTAACACTGTAGATAATTATGAAAGAGGAGTACAAAACCGTAAAGCCTTCTGTGATTTATTACAGAACTACTGTATATAATTTTTTATTTTATTTAATAAAACTATTAATTTTAAAGAATATATTCGTCTTTACCCATCTATCTATTTCTTTCAATAAAGCTGTTGTAAGTTTTTTTTTAATGAAACTTTGTGGAACTTTATTTATAATTTCACTACAGAAATAAACATATTGATGTCTAGTTAAATTCAAACGAGTATTTACTTTTTGAAAAACATTTGTTCTAGCTGGTCGTGTATTATAGTTCCCAGTTCTTCTAGTTAATTCAAACAAATTTTTATATATGTTTATATATAGAACAATCTTTTTAACATATGTTTGTCTTATAGTTAGTACTTTAAACTCGTTAAATATTAATGTACTAGAATAAAGACGAGGTCTATTTAGAGCAGCTCTTATAAGATGTTTTTGTAAAATGAATAATTTGTTTAAATGATTATTATATGTTGCACCCCAGGCTTCAATACAATATTTAGAATAGATTGTTTTAAGGGAGTATCACAGATTAATTTATTATTTATTTATAATCATTTATTATTTTATATTAGTGAACCCAATACATAATAAATTAGAAAATCCATCCCAACTTAAGTTTAATAACTTCTTCTTTTTTTTGAGGATAAAGCCCACACAGGTCTGAGACCCGCGCGTGGGTAATGAGTTGGATGATGGTGATGAGCTGGACCTACAGTTTAAGGTGGGTTCCGAACCACCGGGAAGTGATTTTACAGCAGAGAACTGTAATAACTGTTTTTGAAATGGATTTTTCAAGATAAGGTTATTTTGATGTTTGAAACGAATAAATAGATCATAGGCCGTGCCTAGAACATAGGGAATTGAACAAAAAAAGGTGCTATGTTGAACAAGAAACTGTTTTGAGAGAGTATTGGTCCAGGTTTGTAGTTTTTGCATCATGTGTAAGTGGAATATATCAGTAGGCCTACTGTAACTTGTAACAAACATGTTATATGGAAATAGGAGCCTTAATAAAAAAAAGAATTCAGACATAAAATATTTAAAAAGATGAAGAGTAGCTTTCTGTGAGCTATGGAAATATATTCGAAATAGCCTGTGATAAAACTGTAGAAAATATTCAGAATATTAATTAGTTCAAATTAAACCCTCTCTGGGACACACTAACAGAAGCTGGAAGAAATTAATTGCTACTGTGCCTAATACAACAACTAATTTTATCCAGCTTGAAAGAGTTGAATTTACAGTGTTCATTTTTATTTAAAAATGCCAGATCAAAGATTACCCTCTTTCGGGAATCCTGAAGAAAAGCCACACGAAATTATCTTAAATTATCATTAGTGTTTATTATTTTAGTATTTAACAGAAGCATTTTTCCTTATATTTCATAACAAATTAATTTGGATTTATTGTTTCGCCTCTGCCATTTCCTATTGGAAAGAAACTAGTTTCTTCATGAGAGGATTATCGGTAAGAATATAATAATTATAGTTTTCCCTATACCTCCCGCACCACAGTGAATTTACTTGAAATCAGATGAGATTTATGAGATGAGCTGCTTGGAGCAAAGGCCAAAAAGTACGTTGATAAGAGCACAATGCCAAGGACAGAATTAGTGGAGAGAGACAGGTGAAAATTTAAAAGAGAAATACAGGATAAGTCTTAACGAGAGTGAGTGTGAGTATAGAGTTGCGGAAAGACAGAGAAAATGAATAGTTGGACGGGGGAGGCGGCAGCTTCAAGGTTGCAGCATCCACTGTACAACCGGTTTGGGCGGAGATCGAAATAATTTCAAGTTACAAGGTCTTGTGACGAGGAGGTGCTTTGCGGGTTGCGGTGGGAACGCCAAGCACAATGATCCAGTTAATCCAGGAATACTGATGGATTTATGGTGGTGAAGGATTCACGCCAGGACCACATGTCACAGGCAGCTATCAACGCGCATAATCACTTTCATGCGGGAAAACAGAATGATTTTCAAATTAAAAGTCTACATGCCTAAAAATAAAATGAGATGCCAGATAACAGAATTAAATCAGAAAACAGAACAAGTTAAAAGCAAAGTGGTGACATAGTCAAGAGAGCTGGCGCCCTGTTCAGATTGAAATAGACAGAAATGTCCTTTAGATTAAAATGTCCAGGCCTGAAAATAGCCAATACATGATAATTCCAAGAAGCAAATTGTACCATTTTGGTGCTAAATGGCTAATGTCTCTGGAATAAAGCTTTCTTAACAGCATTAGTAAAAATAAGGTGTCTATTGAGTCAGTTTGAATGATACATGATATATCAATCTATGTACACAGTTATCTTTTTCAATGTCCACGTAAGCCTACTGAAGTTTTGCGGGACACTGGAGCAGTGAACTATCGCTTATACAATATAAAAATACAGACATATGCAACCAAATTATTAGATTTCTGTAGTAAAAGTAATTGAATATTTAAGATCTAGTTTAAGCTGGAGTAGTAACAAAAAATGTTATTCAATTAAAGGCTCACCATAAAATACGATTTAGTCATATATGTTTCTAGGATGAATAAGAAATTGAGATTTGTTTGAACGAATAACTAACTTAGTTGGCTAACTAGTGTTTGTAATTTCTTAGAAAAAAGCCTTGTCGGCGTCGGTGGCTCTGTCAGTTGCAGCACTTGTCTCTGATTAGATAAGACTCTCGCTGGCTGCTGTTCCTAAAGTCTCGAGTTCGAATGTTGTTCAGGCTTGAATACTTTCACCTAGTCATCATTCAACGCACTACCCACGCACAAGTTTCAAGACTCATGTGGGCATCATCCGACAGAATAATGACATGGTTTTAATCTTGTGTTTTATCATTTTTTCAGGATAGTCCTTTGTATTAGTTTATCACTTTTGTATGAGCAATACGGTAAAACAATGTAGATCAGTGGTTCCCAAACTTTTTTGCCTAATGGACCCTTTTCCATGATTTTTGGTGGACCCCCTGCATAAATGTCATTAATTTTTTTAAGTGTGTTTTTGAAAGCTGATGTAGTAGGTCTACAACTGCTGATAGTAACAGATTCAAATTCACCATTGTGATGCAGAAAACATTAAAAAACACATAAACTCAGTAAATGTTTGTAATGCAGTCAAATTTAAATTTTATTTATTTATTTGAAATAAAATAATCAAATAGTATGACATATTGTTGCTGGTTATAGGTATTAATAAAAATCAGTAGTCAGATTAATTTTTCAAGCTATTAATTTAAAAATTGATACTTAAGAGTATTATTGCTTCAAAACAAAATAATGAACCTCATAGAACCTCAAGTGTTATGAGATTAAGTTTTAGTGAAGTTTGGATAGGTCTGCAGAAAAGGCGGAACTAGACTGAAACAACTGAAGTTGGAAATTGAGAATGTATTGCAATGCCCACTACACCAGATAAGAGAGCTGAATGGGTTTCCCAGTTGCTTGCAGACACGATATTGTAAAATATAGCTGTCATATTACGCTCGATGCAAAAGTGACCAGTGAAAGAGAACTGTATCAATATCATTTATATAACTGTCCACACGGATATTAACAGACTGAATCCAAGGTCAAAATCCGAACAAACGTGAAATAGTTCAATTGCGTGCAGGGTTAATTTAATCAATGTTTCGTCCACTATCAGCGTTTGTTAGGTGAGGATAATTAGTGATCAGATTTGTAATCATTTGATCAGATTTTCTAATATGCTGTTCCAAGCTGACCCCGGTCACGATGATGAAATTAAATGAAAAAATTATTTATCAGAGTTAAGATTATAAAGTAGTTTCTACCACTCAACCTTAAAGTGATAGAAGCCAAGTGAGAATGTTCGTACTTTTTCTCACTTATGAGTTTTATAAAAATAGTTTAAAATCTGTTTAAAACAGCCCTACTTTATTTTTGCTGATGAAGCCTACATGAGTTTGAGACTCTTGTGGGTAATGAATGATAATACAATTATGTTATGAATGGTAAACCGACCGGATTTTAGGGAGTTCAAAACCGCCGGATAAGTGATAACGTCATGTTCTTGCATCCGATCACCCTTCGAAGAGCAGCCCGAGCGCTCATTTCAGTGCACCCTAAAACTCGGCAAACTTTGCGCCATAGGCAAATACTCAGTTTGCTTGTTTAAGTAGCCCGGAGCACAAAATACATACTAATAGTATCTATTCTGTGCCCGGAGCCTGGTTCCAAAATATTTTTTCTTTTGTAAAAATTTTTTGCACATCACTTCATTGATATGTAAATTAAACGAAGTGTGTATTGAATTTTTAATAAATTGCTAAATGTATTCAGGGAATAAAGAACAACTGCGACCCTACATCAATAACTATACTTAGAGGATGGTTATTTCACTAATTAACAATTAAAGTAAGTTTTAGTGGAGCTATAGTGCCTATCTCAACCTAACGTTTATTTTTTGCTCTTCTTTATTAGAATTGAAAAGAAAAATGTACAAAAAATGCAATAACATATTAGGCGAGATGTTCATGTTGCTAAATCAAATAAGTCAAGAACAAAATTTTTTAATAATGTAATAGTTTTGTTAAATAATGTAACAGTTTTTAGAAGCTGTAACAATTATATTGAGATGAATAAATCACTTATTATTAGGAATAAGTCTGGTGTCATGATCGATTCCCCTGTAAAAACTGCATATTTTCACCGCCAACTAAGAACTTACCACATTACGCATGCACTGGGAGTTCATAAAACGATATTATTGAAAGGACTTTATGCAAAAAATATGATAATTGTGTATTAAATAAAACCCAGAAGCCAGTCCAAAAAAATGTTCTTGTCATCATTATTCATTCATTTATTTTTCCATTCATACGTCTAATATATTTTTTACAAATGTGAATGTTTTATTTATTCATGAATGTTCATTCGTAAAATATGTATTCATGAACGTTGCATAAATGAATCATAAAAACAACTAGCTACATCATGAGAGTTTATAAAATTATACTGATACAAAGAAGCAGACTTCAGGCATAAAAGAGAAAAAATAGTGTATTAAATAAAAAAGCAAAACCTAGTTCAGAGAAGCATTTACTCATTGGTATCATTATTTTTTATTCAAGCATCTACTATATTTATTTATTGATGTATTCACATAGAATGATAAAAAAATAACTTAAAAAACTTCCTACTTCATGTAATAGAGCAGATCAAGACTTTATTGCAAAGTGCAAATGTCAACCATCAAGTAGAAAATGTAGTCGAGGGAGCTATTTTACCCATTTTATGAGGCAATTTAAGTAACTGATGCACGTAATCTTTTTGGACAGTGGATCGTGCGAAGTTTTGCAGTTTGGCGCAATTAAAGCCAAGATAAAAGAACTAAACAGGGAGCGAAACTTGAAATGTCATAACAGCTTTGCTATAAGAGAAGAAAGACCTTGAGCACACCTTGCCCGGCGGCAAGGCTGTTAGCCCGGAACCGGCCCAGCTATCTTGAGCGCAGCGGGCAACGGCTCCTCTTCAGCCTCAACTTATCAGCAAGATGCTGCTGCTCAATGCTGACTATCAACCGGTGGCGGCTACCTGCCTTCCTCAAAGGTGTTGTTTGTCCATCAATCAGAAGAACGTACTGAAATGTCAACCGGTGGCAACAGTACCGGCTGTAGCCTACCACCTGCCGCAGTCATTTCTCGACGGAATTTTGAGCTAAGAATAGAACATTTTTCTGAGAATAACATACGAAGACAAAAATAGGCTTTTCATGGTGATACGACCTCTATTCCAAACACGATAATTTTTCCTAGGTAAGAGAAAAGGACAGTAAAGTAACTGAGTATCTTTTTTTCTTTATTGCTGATGATGCCCACATGAGTCTGAAGACTTGTGCGTGGGTAATGAGGTGAATGATGAGAAACATCCATGGCGATGGCTGAATGAGATTCGAACCCAAGGCTGCAGGAAACGAAGAGCCAAATCTTATCTCAGACAAGCGCTCCAACCAACTGCGCTACCGGACCCGCCATTATATAGTGTATGAGTAATATTTTCGGTTGGGATAATCCATAAATATGCGCTTTTATTCTATATTCTATAGTAAATATTCTAATAGTAAATTCACCTGAAAAACCACTGAATATTACTGATTTATTCATCGATCCACAGTTAATCCACGTAGAAGAAAGTTAAAATTTGGTACATATGACCGGTTGAGACCCCAGTCGAAAGGCAGCTAGTTGTACATAAACTCGATATGATGTCATAGATTGTACCTGGGCAATGTATCTATCCGGGAATCAAACCCAAGGACTAACAGGCTGTTAAATAAATAGGCACACTAACTACACCATTAATTTACTTGTATTATAAATACTCCTATTGAAAATTTGTTCATGCATTCTTGAATTTTATTTTTGCAAGTATTTGCATTGATACTTATTGGCAACTCATTTAATTGGTTTATTAGTGAAAATTGAGGATTATTGAGAAGCAAATAAGGAACAATATTGCAATTTCTAACTAAGCATTAAGATGAGGGAAAAGTGCGCTGATGCATTTCAATGAATTGAATGTGGAACTGCAACCATATTTTGTTCTTTAGGCCAACTTTATTTCCATAATAATTAATATAGCATACATATCGGATATCGAAATTCTACATAGAAACTATTATTGTACTAAAGGTCTTAAAAAGTGAACATTATTCATTTGGTGTCCAGCATTTTTAATATTTTTTACGTATATTGTCATATTTTTTATGTATACTGTCATATTTATTAAGTGTCCAGCATTCATCCAGTAGCCAATTTGATAGCATGCAAATGTACTTTTAATTTTTCTTCATTCTTGTACTATAAAACCAACTACGTTCATCTGGCTTTGGCTTTATCTTACAGCCGATGAAGTGCTAATGGTAATTTAGATCCGGCACGCCCCGGATGAAAGGTACTTTGACCCTTGGTCCAGCATTCAGCATCCTGTTCACAACTAGTAGGGATCACTTCTGTCTACGTGGGTAACAACGCACGAGTCCTAGTCCTACACAATTCAAGGTTTCCGTTCAGATGCAAATCCAAGCTGTCTTTCTCAAAATAATCTGAACTTCATAAATGGAAACACCATATACGTGTCCCACGCTTACTAAAGGCCTATAAACTTGACAATAGATGTAGATACAGAACTATTGGCTTGGCAGAGACCCTGAACTCAGAAGAATGCATTTCATTTTAACCGCATATTCTCTGTTCATATGGTCGATAAAATGAATCAATTTGTTTTGGTAATTCAGTACAACACAACGAAAAATTAATACAGCATTAAATTAATATTAATTTTATGATCCAACCATCTAACATATTTCCAAGCAGCCCGTCGTATTTCTCCTCCAATAAAATCAGTCATATTGACTATTACCAATTATCAATCGGACACATATTGATAAATCGACAGAGAAGAATGATCATTAAAAATATGATGCTAAAAGTGAATAAATGAATTCTCTAGCTCTCTAGTACAAAAGTGACGAAAAACAAAGCTCAGTAATATTAAATAATATTAGGAAGAAGGTCAAAAAAATCTAACAGACAGGTCCTTCCAACAGCTAAGAGGAGCTAGTAAGGAGCTAACTATATTAGCCATGGATCAGACAGTGGGAATAGAGATTACAATTTACAAAAATATGGAACTTAGATTTGTTGTCAACACAATGTATAAAATTTCAATAATATACAATTCCAGTGATTATCAAATTACTCCTGTAATAATCATAAAATATCGGGGGACCGAGCTCGAGGGGGGGGGGGGTTGAATGTTTGAAGCAATGATATTATGTATCTTGTAGATCGAAGATAATGCTGTTGGAGGGGAATTAGCAAAGCGTAATGCTGTGAAGCGCTCCCCCTCATTATTATTTTTTCCATCATAAGCTATTGCACAAGCAAATCAATAATAATGGAAAAATGTTTTTTATCAGTATTTATACATATTTTGAGTAACTGAATCTGAACTTCGAGCTCACCAGCTCATAGAACTGTAACTTTTCAAGACAGGTGCTGGTTGGGCAAACCCCTTTGTTACCCCTTATTCAAGAGCGAGTTGTTACACCCCATCTCTTGGTTCATTCCTCTCAGCCCATTAAAACGATCCAAATTCAAATAAAATGTTAAATTTAGATTATAATTTGTAATTATACTTGGAAGTGTTCTACAGGCTTTCCCTATACTGTACTAAGAAAGTAAGTAGTTTTTGAGATCCGTCAGACCTACATGCATATATACATAAAGAAATCGCTCGTTTAATATAATAGGACCTAGATTAGTTATTCAAGTTTGGGTAGGTAAATGTTGTGGTAGTTGATAGAGTATTACGAGGCAGAATTGATATATTATTTAATTCCAGACGTAGTTAGTGAAATAAAATTATGGCATTAACACAGACAGAATAAAATACATGAAATCAAGTTTTGAAACACTGATAACCAATCTTTGTAGTGGCGAAGGTGATATTGTGGAAGGTATTCATAATGAATAGAAGTAGAAATTGTCACAACCACATTTCTTAAAACCGAAATTAGTTTCTCAAAGTTTTAATAAATTTGGTTGTGACAATTTCGTCTTTTTATTTATTACTGATGAACAAGTTTTTGTTATGCATTTGATGAAAATAAGGGTTGTGAATGCTTTGAAATTGGGAAGGATTGGAAAGAGTTCATGAAACTAAGAGCAAATATATCATGACTCCATGATTTTTTTTTTTTTTATTATTCGAGTTTGCACTTCCATCAAGTTGCATGCGTTTACAGCAACACCATTCTGGTTGCCGGCGGTCTGGTTGCCAGATTATGAGTCTGATATTTCCTTTAATAATAAAGAATTCATACTTAATGAATCACTTAATAATTCTTAAAATTTCAACTCAGTCTTAATGAATAAATTTTTTTCTATTAGCTTGTTCCAAGGATTAAAAATTGAGGCCTGTTCAAACCGAGTTATTTATTGCGAAACAGCTTTCTCATAGAGCCTTTTCACTGGTCTACAAGTGTAGCAGCTTAATCTACCACTAATTCAAAACAATTCTACACTCGTGTAGCAAGACTCTAGATTACTCAATGAGAGAATTGTATTGCAATAATGGTCTCCGTTTCAACAGACTTCCAATTATTATATA
The DNA here is from genome assembly GCA_948455865.1 of Conomelus anceps. NCBI lineage: Eukaryota > Metazoa > Arthropoda > Insecta > Hemiptera > Delphacidae > Conomelus > Conomelus anceps. Next base: position 21,078,390 of record OX418218.1, read on the forward strand.
AATTCTTATTGATTTTTGAACATTTTCAAGTGCGGGGAACCCCTCCTTTTAGCCTAAAAATTGAACATATAATTAAATTTTAATATTCACAAGAAATTTTGTGGTAGAAGAGTTGCAGTTCCCAATGGGTGAAGCAAAATTTGTAATAGGTGATTGCAAAGTTGAAATACGTTTAAAGTTAGTTACATTGTAAAACCTTGCTAAAAAGAGATGCAACGAAAGATCAAGTTCAACAGACTACTAAAGTTTTTTGCAAGTGAATTAAGTCACCTAACTAAAACGAGTTCCTCAACAAAAGTTGTTTGGTGGCTCGTTGCAAGGTCACAGACGAATGAGAAAACAGGAGCAGATTCCGCAGCTTAATCACCAAGAATGGACATAAATTTTGTATGTGAATTAGATATAAGAAATAATGACCATATATATACTCTCCTTGCAAATTTATACAGCCCTGATAGCTGATAGGATAGCCGATAAAACCATGAAATATTTTAGAAAGAAACGATTCCACTAATTACTCGAAGGAATCTTGAAAGGGAATTGAATTTTCTTTAGCTAAAGATAAAAATTTTGTGGCCTATAGTGACTCCACTTGCTATTTTCCCTGACTAACAATGAAACTGTTTTGATCTACTCAAACAAAATTGTTGTCTTTTTTCCAACCGAGTTTTTTTAAAACTAACTGGAGTATAGCACATTAGTAGTACATACACTGTGTGGAGTGATATAATTGTAGCAGAACTGTTCTTTACTCCTGACTGTTACTCCTGAAACCTGACATTTTATAGTGAAAAAACTTCTTGATCTGGCATTAATAAATATTTTATTAACTATAATGACATTTAACCTACAATTCGGGTGGAATGTTTTTATATTGCAATGCAGTTGCAGGAAAGTGATTTATTCTATGATATTTTTATGGAACCCATAAAGCTACCTACTTGATTGAAATATAATGTTCAATTCATGAATGGATTAAAATTATCACAAACTCCAACGCCATATCAAACTCTCAAATGGAATGGTATATAAAAGTACTGTTCCGGAGGACATGTTAAGCCCGTCGGTCCCGGCTGCCTAAAAACAGTCGTTTTAAGTCACGTCAGAGGCCCTGAACTTATTCAGGTGTGACTTGATAACTCTGACACGGGACCTGAGCCAGCCAGGTCACACGATATTATTATTCATTTATAATAGTAGTGCTCTAGATCTTTATGAAATAATTTTGGGAAGTAGGAAATAACTTCAAGTTTCTACCAACATACCACAGAATCAAACCTTATGACTCAAAAAAAGTTATGAAATGGCAATGTGAGTAATTATCTATTTCTCCTAATACATTTTTTAATAGTGATTTAAACTGAGTTCTCATACGATATAGTTTCAAAGCTATTTGTTTTATATTCGCATGAAAATACATTTTTAGTAATGAATAGAGACAAATCTAACAACCTTAAAAAACTCTATTTCAGATTTGATTACTCAAACTCAGTTTGAATAACATTTTGATTAACGAGAGACATTACAGAATTCAATAGGTTAATTTCATTCACTTTTTTCAAAATATTCATAAAACATTAGGAAAGATTCTTAACAGTTTCATACCAGCCTAGCAATGATTGAACTGAATATTTTTTTTTTAATTGCGGATGATGCCCACATGAGTCTGGAGACTTGTGCGTGGCTAGCAAGGTGAATGATGAGAAACATCCATGGCTGAATTGGATTCGAACCCAAGGCTGTAAGGAACTAAGCCAGCCAGAGCCTTATCTTATCTCAGACAAGCGCTCCAACCAACTGCGCTACCAGAGCCAACCAATATAGACGCACGAACATAAAACTTAAGCAGTATGCTAAATTCTAAATGAATCAAAGGTTCCACTGAAGAACCACAGTGCAGGTTTTCATGAAAAATAGTACCACGATTTTAGCGGTAAGACGAAACTACTCAAATATTGGAATAAGGAGAACGAAAATAATTTGAATAATTTATTAAACTGTCCATTGTTTATTTTTATTTGTAAAACTGTGTTGGCAACTAGAACTGTTCATTTTTAAATGAAACATGAATAACCACCTCAATAAGACAATAATTAGCATGACTATTCATCAGCTTATAACCTCCAAAAAATGCAAGATCAAGAAATGTTCTATCTTAAGACCGTGTGCAGGCTTTTTGGTCATAATTCATTTTCGATGTTTCTTGTATTGAATAGTATTGAAATATTGGAATTTTATCTAATTCCATGAGAAATACTTTTTCATTAATTATTTTGTGAAATATGAGGGTTCAAAGTCGAAATTTTTCGGTTTTGAGGGGCGATTGATTTCACCTACGGTACGTTATTTTAAACTTTAAATAATTTTTGTATAACTGAGACACATTGGCGAATAAAATGACGCATTTTTCATTTTGATCAAACAATTCGGTTTTTAAAATAATTCTTTTTTAAATCACAAAAAATTTAATTTTACAAAAGTATTTGCCGAAAATCTATTATTTTGATTAAATTAAAAAATATGTCATTTCGTTTCCATATGTGTCTTTTAAATGAAAAAAATATTAAAAGTTTGAAATAACTTGTAGGTGAAATCAATTGCGCTCAAAACCAAAAAACGTCAACTTTAAGCCCCCATATTTCACAGAATAATTAATGGAAAAAAATTTCTCGGACAATAGATATAATTTAAGTATCTTAATAACACCCAATAAAAGAAAAATTTAAAAAATAACCAAAAACCCTACGCACAGCCTTAGCCCTAATGAAAATATATCAAACGCTAACACAAGCCTATCAACCTCTAAAAAAATACATGATAAGAAAAATTCTATCCTAATAAAGTTATATTGTATCAAATGCTCACACCAGCCTATCACTGATTCTAACTGATGCTTGCCTACACGTAACAAATTTTTCTGACTGATTCGCAGACCGACTAAAGACAGTAAGTAGACGCGTATACCGGTGGAAGTGAAAAAGTTACTAGAGACGCTAACAGCTTTTATAGTGTCGAAGGTAAAGCTCATAACGGGCCTATAGTGCACTGGCCGCAACTTCAAGTCAATGGCAACCTCATTGGCAAACGAACAAAACAACCTTGCCCAGGTCAAACTGATCCCATTATCATCATAGTTCAAATCTGATATCATTAACACCTCAACAGAACCCATTAATAATTTTGAGCCTTAAAAAGTGTTAGAAAAGTTTTCATTAGAGAAGTAGGGAAATATTGGTTCCTGGCAATATAATTGCATCTATAAGAGGTGAATAGCAATTTATAGTATTTTTAGAGAGAATTATTTCTAAGTACTGTCTAGGAGACACTTCCATTCAACGCTGATTCCAATCAACGGATGGCAAAGCACATGTCTAGAGGCTTGAGCTCATGTGACAACGTGAAAAAGTCTAAATTGAGACTCTCCAAGTTTAATCTAAATAATCTATATAAATAAAATTAGAGTTTTGTCTGTACATTTATCAGAATTATATATTTTTTGATTACTTTTACGTTTTATACATTAAATAAGCCGAAAATAGTCTTATCTCATTTTCTGCCTGTCTGTCTGTCTGTCTGTCTGTCACGGCCCCAAAGGCATTTTACGCGGCCTTCTCCTCAAAAACGAGAGCATCGATCGGGATTTTAGTTATTGAACAGTATTGAACACTTTATTGACAATGTCTTTAGCTATAAAAAACTAAATTAACTTTTTTTTAACAGAATAATAAACGTTTAAAAACCAAGTATTGTGCTATTTTGGATACATTTCTTCTAAGTTTTATTACCACATAAGAACAAATCACGTAATTTATCATGATATATCAATCAGCTGTTCTCAAAAAATATTCTCTCCGATACCTGTCACTGAATTGCTTACGTTCCCAAGTTGTTTACTAAGGGCCCGTTCACACGATACAGTTTTTGTGCGGTACAGTAAATTTGCTGTATCAGTTATTTTGCAGTGCTTTCGTTTGCATGTACATTTCATATTGTATGATTTTCACACAATACTGTTTCGACTGGATCCAGTAAAAAAGCTGTTCTAGCCGATCTCTACATTCGGTTTTGTCTTCGAAAACTGTATTGCTAAAATCAGCTGTACCGCAAAATAACTATCCGTATCCGGTGGCACATGTATTGTACCGGTAATGGATATGTTCAAACGATACGCTTATTACGCTGGAAGCAGTCTTCAGATCGTCAGCATTGATCTTCTTCATTGATATTCTTCAACATTGATCTTCTTATTAGTGAATTCCAGTGTCCAGAAGTGGAAGATATTGATTGTGAAAATTTAATTTCTCTAATATATGAGAGACCCGCCTTGTGGGACAAGACTTAAGATTAATATAAAAATAAAGAAAGAAAATTATCAGCGCGGCGAGAAATGTGTGGAATATTGAAGAATTTGCGTACTTTAATCAAAATTTAAGAGAAACCTTCAGTTAGTAACTTATTTGAAAAAATCTTACACAAATAAAAAAAATCCTGGACTGGAATAAATAAAACTGAACTGGAAGCGCAATGGAAGAAGGAGGAGAGCACAGCAATAAGCAGCAAAGCCGGACCGTGTGAAAATCACAGTACAGTTGACGCCGTACAGTAAAAAAACCGTACCGAAAAAAAAATGTATCGTCTGAACGGGGCCTAAGCTGCTAACAACTTCATGATCGTTGCTATCAAAAAAGCCGAAACATATTTAGTCTTATTTCTAAACATAATCCGTACGAAGGACGGGCACAATAGCTAGTAGTATCTATATTTATATATATTCTAGATTTGTCTCCGTCCAGAACCTCTAGACCGACCCGTAGAGACACATACGGGTGTATCAGTATAAGTTTATAAACATAAAACTCAGTAAAAGTTTATAAAAACATAAAACTCAGTACAAGTTTATAAAAACATAAAACTCAGTACAAGTTTATAAAAATAACACTCTCAAAAATTCAACATTTCATTTGAATTTCAACATTCCAAATAGGTAATTAGCCATTGCATAATTCCATTGAGTAATTTCAATTTCATTCAATTATTTTTTCTATATGGTAGTTTAGAATGCACCTTAATCTGTTAAGAAGACCTTATGCAATTCATTATATAATGAGTGAAAAATAATTTTATTTAACTCATCTGGAAGCATAAAGGGTGTAAACCTCAAATCTTACTCCCCATCACAAAAATAATAGAATTAGAAATGAACGATTTAAAAATTCAAACCAAAAAAATAATAAGCTAGAGCAAAACTGGAAATATTTTAAATCTAGAAAACCTATATTTAACAGATGTTTTAGAGACGACTGTAGTGAAATGATATGAGGTGAGAAAGATGAGGCGAATGAAAATGAGGTCCAGCGCAAAAAAGTTATGGGTAAAGTTGCTTACATGCTTTCTTAAATACATTCAAAGTCATAACGAAAGGGTATAGGCGAGTACTACGCTGACTGAATAGACTCATCATGTAGTGTATTGGGGAATTGTACTGACCATCCGAATTTTATTGTATTGGGGAAGTTGAAAGCTAAAGCAAGAACGTCGTGCCACATGAAATACATATATTTATATTCAACAGAGAAAGGAGGTGTGGAGAGGAAATTCTGTTACTAAAAATATTGAAAAGAAACAAAAGCAGCTTACAGTTACGAGCTGCTTCAAGGGATTGCATATAAAACAGAACTCTTAATTCAACTAAAAGGAAGCGAAAAGGACAGAACAAATTAAATTGACTGAAATAGACATATCTAACAAATTTGTTTTGAATATTTTCAATAAAAAAGTCTGAGAGACTAGATATGCTCGCCAAACATCTGAGAAATAGTTAAATAGACTTTTGACCAGTCTTATATAATATTATGACTCTATAATCATCAAAGTAAGAGCCAGTTCTGCGTATGAAGCTAATGTGCTGAAGAGCTTTGGAACACACGTCTTTTATATGATGATTAGCCTAAACTTGATCTCTGAGTCAAATATGACACCTAGATCTTTGAAATAATATTCAACTGTTCTAACTACTGTACCTAATTTCCAAAATTTTAGGAATGTGGGAAAGTTGCGCCCAATGTATTTATCTTAAAAAAATGTATCTAAAAAAACTCAACTAAACTGTATCTTAAAACTTCATCTAAAAAACTGTTACAGACTTCTGACAGGTATTGGCTATTTTGCCGAACTAATTAAAAATCCAAATGATGGTATCACAGATTTCTGAATGAATACACCTGAAGGGAAAGCTGCTATCTTCACACCTCTTTATCGCATCATCATCACTACAAAGTATTATAATATTTGCGGGGCTATATATAATATAGACGGGGTTTCATAAAAGAATGGTAGGTATTGAACATGATTAAAAAATTAGAAAAATCCTAATTTGTGACCCCTCTCCCTCCAAACTTTCAAGCTGGGACCGCCCTTGTCAAGGTAAACCCTTTAAGCTTACAAGAACCAAGTGCGGTAGCAGGGGGATTCATGACTCACCCGAAATCGGAATTCGTTGGATAGGGTACGAAGGAGGGGCAATCTCGCAAAAAGATCAGCAAAAATCTTTGGTCTTTTGCACTATAACCCCGCATTTCTTAAAAATTGTCAGGTTAGGTTAGTTTATGATCTCTGATGATATTCTTATCAACATAAAGTTATTTTTTAATGATCTCTTGTGGAATTCAAGATTATAATATTAATAAGTAATATTTAAGAGATCATAACCTAACCTAGCCTGACAATTTTTAAGAAATGCGGGGTTATAGTGCAAAAGACCCAAAATCTTATGTATGACCCCCCTCCGCCTAAACTACCTAGCTGGGACCTGACAGTAACACCGTTGACACTACAAATATTTGCATTAGAATGGGTCCATAAAAGGCATAGTGCAACAGTACAAAATTGGCAGACGAACTTGTTTGGAGAGAATTCAGGTTAAGATCACTAGCAACAGTGAACAGTGACGAAGTGACATTGGCGAAGAGCATTGACTCTTCTCAATCACGTGTTTGAATACACCACGTGGAAACTGAAATGAAGATGAGCAGAAACAACCTTGAGAACGAGTCTTCTTCATGAATGAACTGAGAAAACATTTGAATTCCGTAAAGAGCAACAGTCGGCGACGATCCTACTCATCTTTACAACTACAACCGGTTTAAAATGACTAAAATATAGGTTGGCCGTTCAACTGATGGTTAAGGCCAAGGTTGCAACACTTCACTGTTATCATTGCAGCTGAACTACGACATAATCTACAATTAATTTCGAACTTGATTTCATTCACAAAAGCCTGAAATAATGTATTTTCACCACAAAGTGCACCGAAAGTAGAAAGTGGTCTAGCAATAAACTAAAAGGATCACTTTATATAAAATTTGTGTAGGACTACAAAACATGAAAATTCCTTAAAAACAACGATACGACAGTTTTAACTATACCCAACAACTTATCATGAACTTAACAAAATTTATCCACTCTTTTTTCAAAAACCTGAAAAATATGTATTCTTCAACAAAATGCAACTTCAATAGCCACAACCTATAAGTTATACTCCATGCGAATAATAAGTACAAAAATTTGAATGAAAAGTTCTTCATGAAATTAATTAAATTGTATGTAATTAGTCAAAAATGTCAAGCCTATTTACTGGAAATATGATTGAATGATAAAATAAAGAAATAAGCAACTGCTCAACTTCCGCAACGTTTAACATAATGCATATTCGGACGGTTTCATATCATTGTTTTGTAAGGAATTTTCATGTTTTCGAAACCTGCACAAATTTTATATATCTTAGTTACACATGTGATCTTGTAAGAAATCAATTATTAGACATTGACATGTTTTTCATTATTTAAGAAGTACAGTATATTATAAATTCATGTCTGGCAAAGGAAAGATTGTTATCAAATTACAAAACTATATATATACAAATGCATAGAAACGCTATGCTTTAGCAGGTGGAATAATCTGTCTTGAAAAGCGAACCATATACACAAGACATTCCGTGTTATTGTTTAATCTTCCGTGGGAAGATTAACATAACTTCAACTTGACATGTGTAAATAAATCAAGTGTAAGTTGTGTGGTAAAAGTTTTGAGTAAGTTCAAAAAGTGCATTAATCAAGTACCTTCATGTGACGTATGCTTGTATGCTTTCAAATTCAGAAACTAACGGTAGCGACCAATATAAAGAGAGTAGTAGGCCTGTGCAATGTAATTATAATTAGAATTGAAACAATGTCTATACGGTCAGCTTTAGAAACGAAAAATAAGCATTATACTGTACTAGGCTAACTAGCAAGGGCGTATATTTTCCATAGAAGAAAATGGCAAAATCAAATTTTAAAAAACTTTGAAAAATGACGTTAAAAGCTCATGGAAAGCTCATTTCTAAGTAAATAATATTTTCTGTAAGTCAATGCATATTAAAAGTAGTTCACTTAATTACACTTCCAAAAAATAGCATAAAACTTTACAAAGAATTTATTTATTTATCAAGACTGAAATACAATCTGGATTATAGAACAGGCTATCAGTCAAAAGCTGCTTTCTTTACACAATTTTAACTAAAAAATCCAAATTTTAGATCACGTTGAAGTATCACTGGAAAATTCCATTTATTAAGAATTCAACAAAAGGAATTTTCTCAGTTTTATTTTAAAAATACACAAAAAAATAAAATATGTAGAATTTATTTAAATTGGGAGTATAGCTAGCCAACACCAAGGAATAAAATAAGATTAGTTCGTTGAACTATGGATCAATTACACAGACGGGCTAGGGTACTGTATTCATTCTAATACCATTCAAGGGGCACTGGGATCTAGTTATTCTCAATTACATATTTTTATTTGATATATTTATATATTACAAATTTACAATTTTACATATTTTTCATCCCAAATTTTCAACAGAATTTTGATCCAAGTTTCCCAAAATATAAAGAAAAACGCAGAAATTCGTGGGCAAGTAAAAGTGGACAAACAGAACATGTCTCAAGGCTGGCCAAGTGTGAAGGGGTGCGGATTTACCATTCGACTAGGATACACAGCGCTCTCCCGGCCTTGGTTCCCGGTATATAAGCTATACTAGTCTCCAACAACAGCACATTGGTCTCACACAAGATTCAGTGTCTGGTCTCATACAGAACAGCAACATGAAAGTCCTGGTAAGCATTGATTTTCAAATATATACTAACAATAGAATTAACAATTGAACAATTTCCATTTAAATCACTATAACTTTTGCTTTCATAGTGAAAATACTAATCTTGTTATTTGAAAATAATTATATCAATCTATCTACTGATAACATTGAACCTAACTAATACATACTTTTTTATTATTTTCACTTCTAAATTATTTGAATTTTGTAACATTTACTAAAGCTAACAGCTAGTCTTAGTCTATGGCATAGCTAAAAACAGGCATAAGGACCTTTGATAACGATAAGATTATTTCAAAATGATATTTCACACATAAATGCGTTATAGTTATAATAGAAAATTTCATTCATTACAATCAATCTTATATAATACAAGTGTTATATTTATTGAGAGCTAGTGATTCAATCTGCTGCTTGATTGCTTTGCTATATTCTCAACCCTAGCCATGTTCGCTCATCTAATCATGAACTAGTATTTGAAGTGAAATAATAATAATCATATTAATAATGAGAATAAGAATACAGTATTATGATTTGAAATATCTAATAGCGCTACACTACATTATAAGGATAAATGCATCACTAAATTTTTGTTTAATATATATTTGGACATGAGTAATCGGGTTCAATCTGCTGCTTGAATGAATATGCTTTGCTTTATTTTCAACCCTAGCCATGTTCGCTCACCTAATGAATAATTATGAACTAGTATTTGATGTGAAATAATAATGATCATATTAATAATGATTAATTATTAATAGCGCTACACTACACTATAAGGATAAATGCATCAATAAATTTTTGTTTAATATATATTTGGACATGAGTATTCGGTAAAAACAAGATGATATTCAAATAATGTTTTTTGATCAATAATAATAAGGACATCATTCTGCTCAAAAAGCTCAGTCTACATGCCTTTGTCGATGACACACGCTAATTAAAAATTAATATTTTTTCATAACAATAGATTAAATTCTAATCTGACAAGAAACTGGAAACAAAGCCGAATGATATAATATACTTTTATTAGAACAGGAACTGATCAAGTTTTAAAAAATCATATAATACAGTTTGCTTGCATAGGAAATGACTGAGAACAGTCACATTAATGAGAATACAGTATTCAAAACTATCTAAATATAAAAATAATTTATTATTCATTTTAATAAACTTAGAAATTCCGACTTATTTCAGTTATCAATTTCCAAATCAGATATTCTTTGAAACTACCACGAAATTTTCAATAGCTAATTTTTGAACAGTTCAACACAGAATGTAAGAAAATTTAAATTTTTGTAGAAAATTTTAATGAGTTTTTACCAGTCATGCCTAAATGTGTCATGCAACACTAGAGGAATGCTGATGACTAAGAGGTGAACAGCGTAGTGATACTTTAGCAATGAAGCTTTAACTTTTTTCAACTAAATAGAATAATAATTAATTCCAAAACAGTTCATTTGTTTAAAATAGTCAACTATAATCTGAATTTGTTTGTTTCAATCTAATACTAAAGTATTCTAGGAAATTGCTTTCAAAACAGTTTTTTAAAGGCATGCCAAAAAAATTTCATAATAGAAATAATATAATTTCCATTCTTCTAAGAATAAGAGCAACGATTACATTCTGAGAGTACATTATGAGATCCTGTTAGAAATCCAGGCCCGATTACATACTTGAATTATAACATAACTTAAAACAACTCAAGGTTAATCGACAGGTACGGTAATAGCAGAACGGGATAGCATAATTAATTATTTCAATTCAAGTTCAAAACGATTATGAACTTGAAGGCGTTGGTGTGTAACGTTTAGAATGGCTAGAAAAGAGTGAACCTACTTCACCGACTAGTACTTTCTTCCGCCAACATGAATGATTTTAAACATTCACTTAAAGGTAGCGTAGTAACGACTTGAATGTATGACGATTTAAATAGAGTGTCAAATAGAATTGTTCACACTGGCCTTGTTAGTCGAATGGGACCTTTTATTCAATGACCCAAGTGATAATGACTGCAGTCAGGTGCAGGTTGTAAATGAATGGAACACGCGGTTACTTGAATTATGTTTCTAGTTCATTAAAGGCCCTAGTTCATTAAATAGTACATCAATTTCGGGCTTCAAATGCATGTCTCATACTGTACATGCATCAGGCCTGTAATCATAAATATCAATTTTACAATGTCATCAATGTTTGTGAATCATTACAAATTTCAATTTGAACCCACAACTTTTTCAAAAAACGCATGACATTTTAATATTCAAACTCTATGTTCAATGCTTTTTACGGTAAGTTTTGAATGTCACATCACATAACCCCTTTCTTGTTATTTGAGCATTGTTTTCCAATCCATTTGTAGAGAAAACTCACTGTTACTACATAATGCATACGCTTAAGGGAATCTGAATGTTATGTTGATCAGCACGATTGTTATCGAATTTGTAAAAACTATTTTGATTGAACGTTCAGTAACCGATTTTCATCGCCATAATCATCATCAGCTTGTTAATTTCAATTTATATGTAACAGACTATGTAGGTCTAGGTCTAGATTCAATTGGAGCTGTGCCTAGTTCTGACAAGAGCACTGCTTTCAATCTACAATGTACTCGTGATTATTCTGTATCTATACCACTGTATCTCAGCAAAGGGATGACAAGAAGATGAGGGTGCAGAAAGCAACTGAAAAATGATCTGCAAAAATAGAACGCGGAGACTCAGCAGGAACACAGAACATAAAGCCATAATTTTTTAACAACTCTGCTGTATTATACAATGAATGAGTACTACAATTCAGCTGTGTATTGCAGGTTGTGTTGTGCGCCGTGTTGGCTTGTTGCGTTGGAACGCCAGGGTTCGTACCATTTGTGTACCCAGTACACCATTACGTACCAGCCCCAGCACCACCACCTCCAGCGCCAACCACCCCGCCACCACCACCAACAACGCCGCCTCCACCCGACGCACCGGCTGTCATCTATGCCGCGCCTGCCCCCATCGTCATCAGACCGCCGCCTCCACCACCGCCTCCACCTGCACACGTGGTATACTCTCCCTACTACTTCAAGCCCGCTCCACCACCAACCACTCCGGCACCACCTCCACCAACCACCCCTGCCCCACCGCCGCCACCACCACCGGCACCACTTCCTCTGCCCATTATCTACGCCGCCCCCCTTCCGGCACCACCCCCACCACCAGCACCTGCTCCAGCACCAGCTCCCCACCCCCACCCAGCTCCACCAGTAACCAAATACCACGCTCAGGATGAATTGGGACAGGCCAAGTATGGACACTCCGAGCCAACTCAGACCCACAACGCAGTCCAGGTAAACTACTAATTAAAATTTATATGAATTTATATTTCTACAAATAATCTTTTAGTGGAACTTGTGTCAATAGCAATAAAAAATTATGAATGATAAATAATAAATTAACTGATGAATTATAATAATTATTATAAGCAATAAATGAGCTGTTAATGATGGAATTCTAGGAAGTTACTAAATTTAACTGAATTGTTACCAAGGAGTTTGATTAAAATACAAGTTTGATACATTTTATATAAATCAATATCCAAATCCAAATAGCACGTAGATAACAATACTTTGAGTCTTAGAAAGTACAATCTTAATTTGAATAAATACGGATAACTAGCATAAAACAGCAAATTGTCAAAGAAATAAATCTGATGTAAATGGCTTTTCAGGACGCTTATGGAAACAAGATCGGCAGCTTCAGCTACGTGGACACCGAGGGAAAGGTTGTGCGCACCGACTACATTGCCGACGCCGGTGGCTACCGAGTTGCCTCCAACAATTTGCCAGTTGATCCTCCAGCAGTAGCCCACGCCAAGGCCGCTCACTTCCACGAGATCGCCGTCGCCAAGTTGAGAGGCAAGCGGTACGCCGTCTACCCAGCCAGCACTGTTCCACTGCCGCCTCCACATCCAGCATACCCCGTGCCTGCACCTGCTCCAGCACCAGCTCCAGCTCCAGCACCAGCACCTGCTCCAAAACCAGCACCAGTTCCACACGTGCCATCTTCGTATCTGATATTGGCTTCACACCCAGCTCCACCACCACCACCGCCCCCAGCACCAAAGCCAGCGCCACCCCCACCAGCACCATACGTCTACCCAGCACCTGTTATCTATGCAGCACCAGCCCCTGCACCGCCACCACCAGCACCAACAACTCCAGCTCCACCCCCAGCACCCAAGCCTTACGTTCTTCCAGCTCCAGTTATCTTTGCCGCCCCCGCACCACTTCCACCCCCTCCACCACCACCAAAGCCAGCTCCACTTCCACTTCCAGCTCCAGCTGTAGTCTACCCAGCTGCTCACCTCTACGCGCCACTTCCAGCTCCAGCTCCAGCTCCAGCTCCAGTACCAGTGCCAGTGCCAGCTCCAGCACCCTACCCAGCAGTGCGCCCAGCCATCCTGACCACAATCGTCAACAACCCCGGCCACGCAGTCTCCTACAGAGTAGACTAGATCACAACACGCACCGGCAACCATTCCCTGACAATTCCCCGACTAACGATGTGTCCAGAGCCAGAACCGACCGAGACCACGGCTGGGCTTTGACGCCGTTGACTGAGTGAGTGTATGATGCAGAAACGACCGATTATTGCAATGTGTTCAAGTTTGTTCCTTGTTTTGTATATAGCTGCTGATTATTGCTTTTTTATCTTATTTTAAAAAATGTAAAAATCTAATGTTTTGTTTTTATACGAATAAATTAATATATTTTATAAATAACAAAGCTTTTCTGTTGCTTGCCTACTTGCCTATATAAAAGAAAGAGCTCTTTAATACAAAACCATTCCAAGTAGAAAACATGAAATTAAGTGAGTGTCACCATAGACAAAAAGATGAGTAACTACGCTTCAAGGTTACGGAAATCAGCCAATGACAATACAGATTCTCATGTGAAAATATCAATTTCCACTCAACAATATCTTACAACATTTGTTTCTTTCCCTTAACGGAATACAGATACCCAAAAGTTTTGTCAGATTTTCAATGGCGGAGTGGCATTTCAGAGGATTCCGAAGGTATCGAGGACTCATCTATTTGTATGCATCAATGGTTTGTCACCAACAGAGTTACAAACCATCCGGCTGACTTCAATTCAATTTATTCTCATTTTTCAGCAATTTTACAAAATTAAATATCTTTCTAATTTTCAATAAACTTAAGAGATAATAATACAATATACAAAAAAGCAAAAACATACATCCAAGTCTATCTTAATGAGATAAAGCTAGCATAAGCATAAGCTTGTGCGCTAGCAGTGAGTCATTCAATAAAAATAGTGCCAAGTTCATAAATTATTAGCAGCGCAAAAAATACTGATTACACTATGCTTACGTCTCCTGCACCGCTAATGTGAATATGGCACAGAAATGCCAGTTGCATGATTAACAAAATTTAAATTCTAGGGAACCGCCTAATTCAGTCGCTACTGTTCATATCGATCCTGCAAACACAGGAAATACTCTCCCATTACTATAGAAAAATCTGAAGATTTGATTTATTGAATCATCTCATAACTAAGTACATTCTCAGGATGTAAACCTTTATTCAAAATCCTGAATTCTAGAAGATGTAATGATGAATTCTAGAAAAAGAGTTGCAAAGGAAATGAGAGATTGAAGCAGAGAGCGCAGTCAATTACATAATTATGAACAGAAGATGCATTAGAATTAGAATTTAGAACTTACTAATGTAAATATAATATGAACCAAACAATGAGGACAATTGATTAATGGAAGCGTAAGATTGAGATAACTAAGAAGAAAATGAATAGCTTTCAATAGCTACAGCTAAAAGCGGACTTTGGATAACAATCATAAATAGTATATTTCGCACCTAGGGCCGAAAATGTGTGTTTGCCGGCTCGAGATCGCGGTTTTCAAGTTCGAGACGAAGTCGAGAACTTGACGCGTTTGAGAGCCGGCAAAACATTTTTGCCCGTGTTGCGAACGCTATTTTTCGCCACACCACAAAAAAAAACAAAACAACAATGTTAAGTTGGAAATTTTGAAAGCGAAATTTTAAGGCTATGGTACTTGCAAGAATACAAGGAACGGCTATCACCTCTTTATCCAACCTACAGCGCTCTGGGTGGGCATTTTGTCAACTACTACAACTGTACACCAAAAGGTTAGTTGGTTAGGTTTTTTGTTGTTATTCCTGTTCCTGATTCAAAACCTGCATAAAAAACCAAAAACCTAACCAACTAACCTTTCTATACCAACAGTAATCTTTACCAACAGTTGCAGTAGTAGACAAAATTCCTAAAAAAAAAAACCTAACCAACCAAGAGAGGTTAGCAACAGTTGTAGTAGTTCACAAAATTCCCACCCAGAGCTCTGTAGGTTGAATAAAAAGGTTCTATTTGTTTGATATCAAAACTACAAAATATTACATATTAAGTTATAAAAAGTGATCATTTTTTACATTTTAAATACTACGTACATATTAAATTATAAAAATAAACATTTATTGATGGTTTAAATCTTTTTGTTTTACATAAAAGTTGGAAGGATTCATTTTTACAATCATGACTGCTGTATCCAGAGACACGATCAGCTGTCATTCAAGGTCATTTTCTTTTCCGCCCTAGGGCGGTAAACGTTTACAGACCTTGTCGGAAACCAAACACTTTCGGCCTCCATATGACGCACGAAAAACAGCTCATTACGTCCTAGTGTGGCGAAAACATATTTTTTCTTCAGTGTAATTTTTTGGATGTTGTTTGAAATTGAATGATTTATGAACAAATAATAATTTCATGTTCATGTTATATCTTGGAAGTCATTATTTACTAATGAAAAACAATTGAAAGATCAATGAATATTATCAAATCATTATCAGAAAAGTTATTCCAATAAATTACTGTAAATTTACACTAAATTTCTAATACTAGATGACATTTTTAAAACTATAAATATCAAAATCATCTAGTAACTAGGAAAATGTTGGGAGGACTTAATTCAATCAAGTATTGCAGTATAAAATTAGAAGTTATTAAAACTGATATGACTTGAATGATTTTGATTTATGAAAGTGAATTTGATATTGGAATAATTGATGAGACTTTATTACTGAGTTGTGATGAAGCTCATGCAGAAGAAAAAAGCGCATCGGGTTGGAATATTATTTGAATCGGATGTACGATTCAAAAATAGTTTATTTGACGCAATAAGGACATGCCGGTACTACTTGAAAAATGCTAAGAGGTGGTAGAAAGCACCAACAATCCAATAAAATAACGACAAAAAAGAAATATAAAGTTCAAGATGGAAGAAGGAAACTACAACAGTAGGCACACCAGGATCAGGAGGAATAGAATAAGGATTGAACATATATTTTGAAATTAAAATACAAAAGTGGATTGAAATGTGTACAGGCAGTGAATACAAAGAGGTGAAAAGTATTGAAGTATTCCAGATTGAAATTACGATTTTTCTTATTTCAATGAACAGGTGTTTGAGAATTGACATTATTTACAGTACTTCAATAGACATTCGCGATTATTCGAGATCCGCGATAGACAGACAATGTGAACCGCCAAGGCAGACCTCAAACTGTGACAGGGAGAACAGAGTACAAATATAATTTTTTTTGTAGTCTAGAAACAGCTCGCTAGCATCGGATTACGGATAAATAAATTGATTCAACTTCAGCGATCAAACACCCAGGATTAAGCAGCACATTACAACTTACATTTACCTGTTTTACCCGTTATTATTTGAATCTGAGTAGCATTTACAACAATAATGTGAGCGAGGCTTGAGCAGAATAAATGTTAACTGTTACAGTATAATGCGTATAAATACATAATAATGCTTCTTTCAGGCTAGTAGCAAACCGAAAACATTGTGGTCTGAATTATTTATTTACCCATACATCAGAAGACAAGAATGCCCTGAACATGCGACGACCAAATCTAATCGCAAACTGTAAGTTGAAATTTTATTGACAATGATATTGAACAAGTTTAGATTTTGTAGCAAGCAAATACTTGCATTTCAATTACTGCGAGGGGTGGGATGGAATTACTTCTAACTTCAATTTAATGAAAAATCCGAAGAATTTTCACGATGCCATTGAAAACATTTGCAACTGAGAATCATTTTTCTAGGCTATATTAAAAGTGAGTAGTCTATTCTTAATCTTTGGCATGAATAAATATTTGAGTTATTATCAGACGTTTATAACAATTTTTTTGTCCACTATGGGTCCATGAACTAAAACTACAATATATTTATTTTATATTTCTTAAAAGTTTGGTGGTTGCCAGTTAAACAGTGTTTTAATACAAAATATTCTGATTTCAATTCAATGATAATTTTTGTCATCAAATACAGACAAAATAATAAATAACAATAATGCTACTTCCAAATTCTCATAAGTATGGAGGTTCCCTATTATAAAGTTTGATGTTATTCATGGTTACAGTAATAATGGTTACAGTTCATGCGTTGTCCTGTATTGCATCAAGCACTCATTTTTCATTATTGTCTCAGAACACTGTAATCCAGTTTTACAAATTTCAATTTGTGAACTCTCACTTCAAGTATTTAGCATTTGTTTACTATGTTTGTAATATAGTTTACTATACTACATGAGATTTGTTTAATCTCATGTAGATATAAATTTAATAAATAGAAGTATATAATAAATACATAGTATATAATAAATTAGAAGTAGTTTCAATATGGAACGATACCACAGAGCATAAATTATTTTATGCTTTAATTCTATGATACACCTAATAACCTAATTCTATAGGATGCGGCAGCATAACTTCCTTTTTTTATAACTTGTATGATCTGTAGCTGATGCTAACTCAACATACAGGTATGATTTCCAAAATTGATTCTGACACCGATTTCAATGTGTATTTTCTAGGTAATTTCAAAACTTAAAACTTACTGTTTACTTTACCCAAATAGGAGACATAATAGACTGTTGTAAATGAATAGAAATAATAGATTCATTCAAGATTTTCAATGATTGAAGAGGAAATAATTTTCAACGATTTTTGAGATCATAAAAAGTGTAATGAGAGACATACGAAGCTACTGTCTAGAAATGAAAATTAAAGAATAACAAAATATTTTTATTCGTGAAATATTGTAATATTCTTAGTGTATAATATTTTAGAAGATGTTAAGATCAATTCTGCCTGCAATTTCTGCTGCACAAGTGGCAGAGCCCCGGCCGGCTACGTGGGCTTAATTTCAGAAAGAGGAATGACCAGGTTACTTGTTGCCTTAAGGGTGTGCTCGTAAGAAGGAGAAGGAAGTACAGCGCCAGACAGAGAACCCGGCCTTGATGGGTCCAGTATATAAACGCCGGCATCACCTAGGTCCATCAGGTCTCGTACACACTTCGCAGACTAGCTCTCATTACACATCATGAAGGTCTTGGTGAGTAGCCTGCACTTTGTCATATTGTTTTACATTGATTTATTGTTGTAATAACCGAATAGCTAAAAGAAAATATTCAATTGCAATAAGTTTGAATAATGAAAAAGCAAACAACTTTTTTCAACTGAGTGCTTCCGTCAGTTCTAGAAAGAGTTTAATTGATCAACCGCGTTCTTCTTTTTGGTTATTTAATGATTCTTGCTATAATCACAGTATAAACTAGTGTTTCTCATATATCAACCTCAATAAAGTTTGAATTCTGTATTGTATTCTGATAAAAAATTACAAGCTAGATTGGGTAAGAAAATGTTGATAAGTTAAAATTATTCATCAAACACAAAAACGTCATAATCAAATCATGATTTAATTATATTTGCCTTAGCACAAACTCCTAGAAATGTAGGATTTTTCATTTGCCGATAATACTGTATACTATTGATGTTATCAATATAATAGAGAAATGAATTGCTTCTGTAAATCTATTTGGTCTCCTTCTGTGAGTACATTTGTTTCATATTCCAGTGATGTAGATAGTTGATATTACAACACAGACAACTCCTAGCTCTGTGATATTTTTCTAGGCGTTTCATACTTTTACTGTTAGATACTTCATTGAGTTAATTATTTGATATATTAACTTAAAAAAATTGGGCTTTTCTAATTACTCTCGATTTATTGTAGGCTATTTACTTATAATTCAAACACAGAATGAAATTTGCGTTATTGCATGTGTATTTGAAGTAAGATGAATTCGCGAACAAGATACTAAGAGTTGAGTAGTATCTATTAATAAGATTATTAGCAATTATACACCCAGGATCAAACAATACAACTTACTTTTTAAAAAGATTGATAAATGATAGTTAATCAATTTCTATGATAATAATACATCATTATCATTAAATTGTTTTAACGTTGTATTTTATAAATTATATTAATGAATAATTTATCCCAAAATACTGTTTATACTGTAAATGGTATCAAAACAGCCATAAATTAATATAAAAATAATAGTAGCATTCTGACAGTATTTCAAGATAAGTTGCACTCTGAATTATAATTATTCGCATGGCTCTTCTAGACGAAAGTGCAATGTGCAGTCATTTTTTATTTCAACTTGAAGAGTATAAGGGAATTATTTAATTTTTGTCAGTAAGAGCTCTTTCAATGCTACGGTGTCACATGCAGGGTTTCAATCTATGACACTCATTTTAAATAAAATAACATTACATTAAAATTTTCTATGGTCTTTTTTTGGAAAATAATTTCTTTATTAATTTAGTTTTCATGTTAAATTTCGTTTCTTAATTCCGGAGATTAAAAAAATTGAAAAATAATGTTTTTATTTGCATATTTTTAATTGGTAATATAGTTTGATTTGATTTCAAAACCAAATTTATTTTGCCATATCAAAAATCACATGACAATGCCACATCAAATTTGAAATTTCACTAACGATATTAATAATAATTTTCAGGTTGTATTGTGCGCCGCAGTGGCTTGCGCCCTGGCATCCGCCGTCCCGGCGTACCCATACGCCGCGGGTGTCTACCCATACACGGCTGGAGTCTACCCATACTCGGCCTACCCCTACTCAGCCTACCCATACGCCGCACCATGGGCCTCTCCCTACGCCTACAAGTCCTATGCTCTGCCCGTTGTCACTCCATCTGGCTACTTGGCTGACACACCCGAGGTTGCCGCCGCCAAGGTGGCTCACTTCGCCGAACACGCCGCCGCCCACGCCCGAGGCAAGAGGTCTGCCGTCATCACTCCCGCCGCCACCACCCCACTGATCGCCGCCCCCGCTCCAGTTATCTCCTACGCTGCTGCCCCCGCCGTATACCCATACGCCGCTCCCGCTGTCTACGGTGCTCACGTTGCCGCCCCCGCTGTATACCCATACGCCGCCCCCGCTGTCCTACCCTCCCCTGCCGTCTATGGCGCTACCATTGCCGCCCCCGTCGTGCCCGCAGTCGCACCCGCAGTTCGCGCCGCCACCCTGACCACCATCGTCAACAACCCCGGACACGCCGTCTCCTACAGAGTCGACTAAATCCTGGCCTCACAACAGAATAGCCAGAGCCGATGAGACCCCGGTTGGGCATTCCTGCTGCTAGTCCACTCTCTTTCTTCCTCTTTTCAATCTAGTCTTCGTCGACTATTTCTCAACTACGATTCACAAATGTTTTCAGCAATATATCTAAAATTCCATAGCGACAGTATAAAATAATAAATTCTAGAAACAAATTTTCCAATTACAAAAATATGTATTTTCTTTATACCTGTTACTTTCATCCTAATGAAAAACATTCATATCCTCAAAAGAATACTCCAGCCCTAACACAAGGGTAGGCCTACTGTTACTATAGAAGTATTACTCATTCATTACCAGCACATATTATGACAATTTCTTTGTAGGACATAACGAAGGATGGATATCTCCTGGCAACGAGGCAACCTAAGTTATAAGCAAATTCATATTCTTCAGTTATTTTATTACAGACTAAACTATATATTTATTACAGACTAAACTATTACAGACTATTAAACTATATAGGTTGTGCAGCAGATTGCAAAAGATATATTTCTGTTGTTTAACGAAGTGATTCAAGTTATGAAGTGTTATGAGTTCCAAATCATATTGATTATTAATATGAACCATAAATACTATGATCTTTTGCAATCTGCAGCCCAACGCATAGTTTCATCCCTGTGCTCATGATCATCTCAAAACTGTCAATACGTTATTGATTTTAATATTTACAGAAAAATTCTTAACTCGAGGTATTGTGAAATTTTACAAAAAATAATAGTTCTTGATAATGCAGATTATTTGATGACTTTCAAGATGCAGAAAATTGACAACTTACACAGTGAAAAACAAGTAAAGACGGATTCAAAGTGATAGAATTAGTCACCAACTTCTATCGCATGTGATGTTTATCAGTGGTAACTTGCGATATTATCAGTGAGTTGAAATTTTTCAAGCATATGCAACTAATACTTTATATCAAAATCTCAGTAGCCTGAGTACACAGTAATAAGCATTTCTATTTAGAGTATCAGACTAACTATGAAAAATAGATTGTGGAAAGAAGTATTCATTTCAATTATTGTTTATCAATTGCACATTTATTACCAACCAGTTATGAAGCTGACAAGTAGAGAAAATAAAATAAACTTGTTATATTGGTGTAATAATATGTTGGTTATACACCACAAAAATTTTCTTCACAAAGAACATGAGTATCAATAATAATTTCTACGAGACAAGAGAATGTTTTATTGTAATGGGTGCACCGATAAGGAAAGTAGGTGGATTCATGAAAGTAACAAAGCTAGTTTTTTAATATTTACAGTAATAAAGTCCGTGGATAACACTTCACATTTGAAAATGTGAAGGAAATATTTTCTAAATATTCACCCAATTCACTTACAAAGTTTTATTGGTGACGATCACCATACAATCACAAAATTTCGTACAAAGTCATTAGGATATTTACCTTTCCACTCATATGCTCTATCACCGCCACTACAATAGCCTCATTCAACTTACTTTTCAAATAATATTGTTACGAAATCAGAATGATGTCTGGGAACAGCAGCCTGGTCCATAACAACCAGCAGAAGTGATGAGAATAATAATTATTTAATTGAAAAATATGAATGCCTAATTATTTTATATTGAATATTGAAAATTATAACAGGTCTAGCCAGAATAACAAAATTATCAATTAATTACCGTTAACTTACACGGAAATCACCCTGATCCCCAACCATTTCGTTTATTTCAGGACTTGCGATATTTTTAATTTCCTATAATTAAAACACAAATAAATTCTACTATTGGTGTACACAGCTTTTAAGTCAGAATGTACCGTCTAAAACATTTTCTTGACAGAATAATTAATTTTTAATCAACTTGGCGTTCATTGAATAGATATTATAAGAAGTCAGAGGCTTGACGCCTCTTAACTTATCATATTGCTGCATAGAATAAGGAAGCAAAATCATTGATGAGAAAGCCAGATGGTTGTCACAGAAGTGGAGAGAATCAGAAAGGGGTGACACAACCAGTGAAACATAATAAGTTCTGAAATTCTACATTTACAGAGATGCTGGAAGTTTTAAATCAGACCTACACTTTCAACTGACTTGTTTTAAACGATTATTCTACATTAGAAAAACCTTTCATTCCTCAAGCTGTGACAGACAATCCTCAATTTATTCAATTATGATTGTAGCAGACTGCAAAAATCGCATTTATAATTTTCATCGGTTTTATGAGTATTATTACATTCAATCATTCAATGTTTAATGAATAACAAATATATTATTTCCTACAACATCTTTCCAGCTTATTAATTTCTAGTATATGTCTATTTTTCATGGATTAAAATCATTAAATCATCATAATATCCCAATGGGGAGAATTGAATGGGCATCTGTCCAATAGAAAATTCCAAATAAATTGTTATTGATTAGCTCACAAAAAATGCATCCACATTTTTCTCATGTTTATTCAGAGAACTATTGAACAAATCATACACAATATACATCCACACCCCTATTAAAAAATTGACAGTGTCAGACTACGAGTGCCAATGAGCACAAAAGTTAATTATGACAACCCGGTAAAAAATTATCAAAAATCTGGATGGATCATTTTGATCTACTTATTTCTTTTGCTCATTTTTATACGGTAACGCTTTCCATTAAGAAGTCGTGTTAATGGATGACAATTGGTTTGAATGGAAATTTTGAGACACCAATTCACAATAAATAATGGATGGAAATCTTATGGTTGTCTTACAGCCAATTCCATAGAGTATCAATTCTAGGGTGAAAATGTATGGTCAGGTTACAGGTATATTGAATAAGACGAAATTGTCACAACCACATTTATTAAAAGTTCGAGAAACTAGTTTCGGTTGTTACACCATTATCAATCTCAATTAGTCTGATTGAGATTGATAATGGTGTAACAACCGAAACTAGTTTCTCGAACTTTTAATAAATGTGGTTGTGACAATTTCGTCTTATTATTCATTATGGATACCTTCCACAATATCACCTTCGCCATTACTAAGAAAGTTACAGGTATATCTCTATCTTCACGTAGGCTACTTCATTTATCTACCTTTATGGTTGTATAACATATCTTTGTATGAGCTGGGATGTAATATAGTACTTTCTTCCTGATGAGAGATAATCGAAATAATTAGTTTTTTGCCAATTAATCAAAATATGAATAAATATGAACAGTGGCCAGGATTGAACATGGGGGGGGGGGGTTAACCAGGGGTTTGGGGGAATGGAATCCCCCAGGGGATTCCCCCTCCCCCGAAATTTTTCTTTTATATTTATCATTTTTATAATGATTTTTTGAGCATTTTAAAGTAATTTTTACTTGCTAAATAAAACTAAGGTTAATTTTTTTTACTGTTTTAATTTAATCTATAGGTTATCAGTTTTGTGGATGATGGCCACAACATTTCGGGGGGGGGGGGGGGGAGTGATATATTCCTCCCCCTGGCTACGCCCCTGAATATGAGTATGAATAATCAAAATTCTCTAATGCTGTATTTTTCTTCTAAAGATAGAATATATTTTTATTGTAGCTTATATAATGTAATTGGACATGTATAATTTTTCTTTATCTACTACCTTATACCCATGAACTTTCTTCTTTAATTCAATTTAATCTATTCATTCAGTTCTAAAAATTGAAACGTCTGGCATTTCTGTAATTATTTGAATTTTCTACTCTTATATTATCACTAATAAAACATTTTTTTTTTGTTATAACTTGTTAAGGAGGCATATAAGAGGTACGTTCAAAGGTAACCCTTCGTCTCCATGTGATAGATGAATTACGTTCTCGTAGGTCCTGTTTGTAACGGTGACCGATTAGATCGGCCAGCAAAAAAGACACTGTTCTCTGCTGTAAAATCACTTCCCGGTGGTTCGGAACCCACCTGAAACTGTAGGTCCAACTCATCAATCACCATCATCCAACTCATTACCCACGCACAGGTCTCAGACCTATGTGGGCTTCATCCTAAAAAAAAAAAAAATTAATTAATCCTAATTCCAAAAATCAATCCAAGTTCAAAAACGTCAATACAAGTTCTGTTCTGATCATGCCTGCCAGACACTAGAACCATGCTTTAATAAGTCCTGTTTTATCATTAGTTTAAACTTTAAACTCTCTTGAAGGAGGCCAATTTGTGAAGGACTGGAGTTGTATCACAAATAATAGACAAATCTATTAATGGTTTTACTGATGTATTGATCTTATGAAAAAAAACGTAGAATTACTAACTGAACTAGCCTCTCCCACCTTTAGTGGCTGTAGCCTCTGAATAGTCCTAATTTCATCTTTGGAAGGTAACCATGAACATATTCTAAAAAAATTCTCACCCACTTTATAACTTCTTGATTCACCTAATCGCACCTTGATCGGAAAACTGCAACTACAAGGACCATTAGCCCAATATTGTTAAGCAAAAGCAAACATTAGCATACAATAAATAAAGAGAACTTCCGGATACTTTGGAGAGGCGTAGAGTTGGCTCCGAATGAGTTACTAAATTAGCATTAGTTGATAATATACAATTAAAATTGAGCCATCGTATTGTTGTACTTAGTGTGAATTACTAGACAATAATGGAACGATTAAGCTAACAAGGACATTCATTGAATGAGATTTAATGCGGCGAGTTATTTGAATCTAGTTAGTTGAATCCCAATCACACATTGATTTGTGCTTACATATAAGTTTGACAATGGATCGCAGATGATAAATAGCCTACAAGACACATTCTTCAAAATCTATAAGCTGGCAAGGTCCTTCATCATCCAGTACAATGAAATGACAATGATCAATATTTCCGTATAGTTCACTGTATTTTGATATTGCAACTCCTTGTTTGATAGAATCATTATTAAAAGTTTCAACTCCTTGTTTGATAGAATCATTATTAAAAGTTTCAACTCCTTGTTTGATAGAATCATTATTAACAGTTTCAAATAAGATAACTGTTGTATCAAAAGTAAAATGATGTATGATCAGTAATGAGGCATGATCAGTAATGAGGCATGATCAGTAACAGAAACAAAGTAGCCCATCAAATGTCTATATGTCAACTGTCAATATCTGCCTACGGACTACTTGTCTTTTAGCAACCATCGTGATTAGAGTATCTAATATCTCGCTGGTTGCTAGTTCTGGCTAGATCTATTCCTGGCTCGGTCTGGTATTTATGTATCATCGCTCCTTCTCATTGCCAAAGCAAAAACCTCAGACTTATGTAAGAATTATCCGAAAAAGGGTTGAAATAGCAGCAGAATTTGTTACAGAATCATAAACACAATCTAATATTATTTACAAGTACAGTATATTATTATGCACTAGTATATCATATACTAGCACTATAGTGGACAGAAGAACAAATTCATGTCAAGATGGTTTACACTCAACATACATGATAATTATTATGATCTGGGACTGCTGGAGCTCGGAACTGGGTGACCGGCTGCGATAACATGGAGTTATCACTTACCCAGTGGTTTGGAAGCGACCTAAAACTGTGGGTCTACCATTCATAACATCATTGTATCCACCTCATCATTGATACACATCATTATACCCACGCACAAGTCTCAGATTCATGAGTGTTTCATCAACAAGAAAAAAATGTGACGCATCCAATGATCACCCTCAAGAATTTTATCGTTATGCATATTTCTAATATTACTAATTTCAGATAACAGGTTTAGCTTATTGATTACAGATAACATAAACAGATCCAACAAGAAGGTACTCAGTGATTTGGGAGTTCAAACTTGATATATGATAAAAAATTATATATTTTAGGCGCCGCCAGCAGAAGCTGAAGCTTGAGCGCTAGCAGCGAATCATTTGGTATTCATCTATTTTTTTATTTTTTTCGGAGGATGAAACCTACATAGGTCTGAGACGTGCGTGGGTAATGAATTAATTGGATGATGGTGATTGATGAGTTGGACCTACAGTTTTAGGTGCGTTCCGAACCACCGGGAAGTGATTTTCAACATATCTGAATCTAGATGATTTAGGTTAATCACCATGCCAGTTTATCCTCCCCCAGATTTATATTTTTTCAGTCTATTGTTCAATCAGTAGTCGTGTTCATTATCTTATTCAAACACAAATTCAGCATACAACAGAGAACAGAGTCTGTTTTGCAGGCCAATCTAATCGGTTACCCTTAAAAAGAGCGTCTAGGAGTTTGTAGCTTATCTCTGATTGAACAGATACCTGCTACAGCACTCGGCTATCACTTCCCTAAAGGGAGGAACTGATTGGAATTTGCTTTGAAACTGAACATATATGATGATGATGTAAGGGTTGGTCGGGAAGCTCAATAGTCTCCAAATCCAGGAATCACCCCTTCTTTACTTCATCATCATCGTTTGAACAATATAGCTTAGCTTGCCAAGCTTAAAATAGGGATATGCTCTTTGATCTTTTCATTGCTCCACCGAATTTCAGCTTCCTAGGAAGTGACGAATTGAGCCCACTGATCCTTATGGAAAAATTAAGCTGACCATGAGACACCCTGTTTAGATAACATTTATCTGAAGCATGTTCGCATGATAATCCTCATTTCAAATTCAAGCGCTATGCAGTTACAACAATATGAAGCCACTAAAATCCTGTTTAATGAATATGTTACGTAGAGGCAGGCACTGTTCAAATGCATTCAACAGCCTTGTCAAGAGAAAGAATGGTAATTAACGAATGTTGTTTTTCCAGCAGGTGTCATGTATCAAGTTCAGGAATAGTCATCGCGAATCAATTAGTTGCTAAGCTATTTCGGCAGATTGATCTACAAAAAAAGCATAGCTAATAAGAACGAGTACCGTATCTGAGATGTTCGTGCGTTTTAGTTGACGGGTCGAATAAAAAACGTTCTTGTTTTACAAAATATTGGCAGCATTCTGAACTGGAACATTAATATTAATTGAGAAGCCAAGTATAGACAGTTACTGATTTTATCTCAGAGAACAGAGAATGAGACAGGAACATTATCTAATTTGATGTTTAACAAGCAGGTAATGGAAGAGTTCACATGTTAGATTAATATTGAAGTTGTTGAATTTTCAGACAAATCTACTTACAAAATGTTCTCAGGGCCAATTCTGCAATAAAGTTTACAGGAAACAAGAATGAGATTTAGGAGCTCAAGTGCATAAAATGGAGCAGCATTCAATGCATAACGATGAAGGATGATTGGAAATAATTATATTATCGATGTATTGTAAAAAACTAAAGAAGCTGAATATACCACGTTCGGTAAAATGGATATTACTGTAAAAGTAATAAGTCATCCTACAGCGGCCTTGACTGTCCACAGAACCGTTTCAACTGAAGTAATTCAAGTTCAAGTTTAAACTGCTATGCAAAGAACGGTAAATGATATGACTCACATTTCTAACACCAAGGAGTATTAGATTGTAAGTGTAACGCCAATTTTAACCTACTGTACTCTGTGAGTGGAGAAATAATGGATAATTAAATTGTGACAGACGAAAATTTTTCAAATCAGCACATTCTATGATAAAATAAACGTTTGAAAGAGTCTACACTCTCTTGGATGTAGATTGCAGTGAATGTTCAAGGGAACACCAGAAGTGGTAAAGACATGACTAGTTCAGTATGAATAATTAAATAAATTATTATTTCCAAATATCACAAATACTGAATATTTTATAATTGAATCAGTCTCAGAATATAAAAGTTTTATATTTATCTGAAACTCTACTTCTTCCCAAAATTATCTTCAAATCAACGTATCTTCACCTTTTTATCCATAAGATTATTGATCCTTCCAACTCCCTTTTAGCTTCTTCGCTGATTTTCCACTGCTGGATATTTTGGGAAAAGGGAAAGCCAACATGTCTCAACATTCGTAATCCAATGTCCTGCGCTCAATACTCTTCATATTCGGTATACTTAAAGACATTCGTTCTTCAGTTTTTCCACGGCCAACAACATATTAAAAATTATGACACCAAAAAAATAATAAAAATAAAGTGAATTGTATCTTATTTTTGACGATGCTACAAAATAGTCAAGAAACCTCCGATACATGTAATTTATTAAGCAGAATGCGAAATTAAATTACAATGATTAATAATTAATTCTCACGTTTAATAATGGTAAGATCTAAGATGGAATGATAAATGTTTACGATGCATGACTGAAATAAAACAAGCAGAGCCGAAAATAAATTAAGTATTCAAGACACGCCTTAATTAAGATTCATTAGAAAACGTTTTCGGAACGTGTCCAGACATTCGAAGCTCGGTGGATACACTGATAAACAACCTGTTTCAAGTCTTTGAACACAGCATTTTGGCCGCATCACTCAACATTTCGTAAAAATAAAACTATAGACTGGTATCTAGGTTGCGAAATTATTTATCAAAATCTCCATATCAGGTACTTTGTAATCAAATAACTTCAGAGTGTTAATAAGGGCGGTTGGACAACTACTGACGAACGAGTATCAATGAAAATATTTCAACAATTTTTTTATTGATTTCAGAGTGTTTGGTTTTCAATTTCTAATTTTCCATAATATAATACATTTATTACAAGAATAGATGTGAACTCATTTCATCTTTCAATAATTCATCACAAAAACAATAATTCATCTACATCATACTGTACCATCTTCGTTCAGGGAAAACAATCCTACAGTATTGGATCTGTATGTGATGTTACCAAATTTGTCACAATCAAAGACTTTTTCAAGTAAATAATCATCAGTAATATATATAAAAATACAGTGATAATGCTACAGACATATGCTACCAACTTAGAATGAGGAATAAATTAAGTTTTGAATAAAAGGTAGTTAGTATTTTGAAATGAGCAAAATTCATGATAGAGAAGATAAGCATTTATAGAGATATAGATAGAGATGATAAGGCATTTGTGCCTTACAAATTTAGAAACGTCAAAATTACATAGGTTACATTTGGTTGAGATATGGGAATGGAGATAAACGGAGGAATCACTGGAAGGATGAAGTCGTAGAGTTTGGTACGGGGATATTGATTGGGAACGGGGACTAAAGGAAAGGAAGGAATAGAAATAGAGGTGAGGTGAATTGAATATGGGAGCAGTTTTAAAGGCTAGAGCTTACCTAGAGCAGTAAATCTACACGGAACCGAAAAAAGTAAGAAGACGAAGCAGTATTAAAAGAAGGACATGAGGTGAGAGGGGTCACCGGGTGATCGTATCTTTATCATCCATAGCAACTGTTGCAATAAAAATAATATACATACAAAAAGGTCAAACAAGAATAAAACATATAAGAACGTCATATGATATTATGATATCTTATGAACGTGATATCTTAAGTATGCGCTTGGATCGGTCACCTGACAGCTCTAGATACAGTATATAGTTTATCTATTTCATCATTACTAACCCAGAGGTTCGGAGCCCACCAAAAATTATAGGTCCACCATTTTTCCCATGGTACGGCTTATTTCGTAAAGTGAAACTACTGGTAAGGGCATCTTCACCAATAAATCCCTGAAAAAAGAGTATTGGATGCAATGACTGAAAAATCCCTCTCACAGAGAGGAATTCATGATGTATGCAAATCATGGGCGTATATAAGGAAGCTTGAGCCCCCCACCAAAAAAAAAAAAAACACAAATAGGAAAATTGGTAGAAATCTGTGAATTTCACTTCAATTTATGAGAAATTTTCCCGGGGAAGGACCCCTGGACCCCCTTTTCGATGGGGGTATTCCATACCCCCCAGACCCCTCGCTAGTTTCGTCCCCACATAGTAAAATCCTGGATGCGCCACTGACCGTTGTTGGGGCACCCCAGACATTTTTTCTATATACACCACTGCAACAAATAACTTTCTACTTAAATCACAACCAATAAGGAAAAATCACAATCATAACAACGGTGACAGTTAGGCCACTACTTGAGCTAAATATTGTACACTATTCAATAAAAGGTTTTTATATTCATTCTGACACACCTACAAAGAATAACAAGAGCTTATGGAAGCCAGATATCCCAACAGCATTAAATTTGCAATTGTGAATACGCGTCTACAAAAAAGTTTTGAAAATAAGTTTTCAATGAATCCGTTATCTGAATAGAATTTTGATTATCATTAACGAGCCATGAAAAATGATATACCTGATTGATGTAGCAAATAGCAAGGTTGTGACCTGCACTCGTTGACTGCGATAGTCTGTCTGATACTAGCGATTACAGGCCATTAATATTCTCTGGACAGAATAGTAACTACCAGTTGACAGAAAAAGGACTATTACAATGAGGATTATAACCAACCCTCATTCTTGTTCTTAATATTGGGCCATTTTTATGGAACGCGGATATTCCAGTCAGGTCCGCCTGCTTGAGAACGCAAAGTTTATAAAAGATAATGGTAATGGGTTATAAAGAGGAAATCGATTAAACTGCTTCAAGATCATAAGAGCTTGGCTCGAGCCAATATTCGAATCACATGAAGATAACCGAATTGAATGATCGTTATAATATTCTAACAAAATGCAATTTCCGCTTCACCAAAATTATGCCTTGACACTATATGTAAATTGATATACTGAATGCATTAAAGAATTACAATTTGAATGGAAGTTGTCCAGAATAGTATTGTTCTTAAAACTGATAACAAAACACTAAAAGCATGTTGAGCTCAACATTTTGCTCAGAATAATATTTTTAAAACAAATTGCAAAGCACTAATGCAAATTGCAAGAGCATGTTAGTAAAACAATACTTATTTTCCAGGAATTGAGTACATGTTTATAAAAATTGTAATTTAGATAATTGGGAAGAAAGATAATTAAAGTTAAACGAAATGCGTATTTCAAAGGATAGAAAACTAATTAGAATAGGGGAATGATGGGTTATGTAATTAATGCTCAAAGAGTCTAGATAGTTAATTTAGTTAAGTAGATTTCAGAATCGTTTTTGAGTGCGACACATTGAGCCGAAATTAATCATTGCATTTTTTCTACAATTATAAATTTGTATTGAGCTACTTTTCAAATTTTCGCTTTTAATAGCATTATAAGCAATATTTTACAGCTACATTAGTAGTTTCTTTTTATTATTTTACCATGCTCGCCTGTCTATGAAACTTCAACTCGACCCATTGTAGAGGTCTACTACAAGTTGGTAGTAGCAGTACCTAGAATCTTCATCACTTCCAATACTATTGAAAACTACTACTACTACTATCAAAACTACTTTCATCACTACTGAAAACTACACCATTGAATCTTGAGAAGCTTTATCTAAAATTATATATGTACTTTGGATAAACTTCTTTGTTAGCTGGGCTGTCGATGCACAGCTGCAAAGACACTTGTGGCGGATAATAAATTATTCATTCGAAAAATCTTGAAAGCTGGAAAAACGTTCAGGTAAATCGCGAGTGGCTCGTTAACGAGAACAGTTTTTATAAAAGGGAACTCAAAATCCATCGTTTCTGCAGAGAAGAACAAAAAGCGTACTTGCCCACCGCTGGACCAAGTCTATATTTGGATCGCCAGAACAAGAAAATAAAAGAAAACATCAGTATATCAAGATTTATGTTGACAGCCTCAGCCAACATACTACCTGGCTGAATCAGGTCTCTTTCAGCGCCTCCTCTAATTTATCTTAACTAAAAACGAACGCTATAATTAAATCCACCCAGGGAGGTCTAGCTGTCATTTTTTAAATTGTATCTAATCAAAATACGATTGACAGTTTTATTCTATGTCATGAGAGTAAAATGAAAATAATATTTCATGAACAGTACTTTTATGTGAATTCTCAAGAGGAACTGATTTTTTCTGGTCTAGTTAAATACTCTCGAGAGTCTGTTGGAAGATCAGATGAAATCTGAAGATCAGCATAATCGATAAGTAAATGAAAAAGAAAGCGTAATTGGATTTTCTCCTACACCAATTTAGCAACGTAGACGATACATTTTTGTTAGTGAGGTTTGTCACACACACAGTTGGGGGTTTGGTTCAGGAATTTTTTGGATTTTAATGGGGAGAGTCCGTAGGTCAGAGTGGGAGGGGGGCTAGATGAATTTAAAGCATTTTATTTATCATTTTTTATTGACATGCTTTCATAACACTTGGTAATTGTATATTATTGATCAAGTGTGACCTTCCTGTAGACTCATTCCCGCGCACAGGCAGTAATGCCTATGTAGGAATTGACTATTTCGTACCTTTTTCATCTTTTAGTGGTAGTAGTTTATACTTATTTTTTATGTGAGTGATCCTTTTATTTTTTACACTGAGTTTGTTGTACACATTATTTTTTGTTTGAAATAAACATGTATTTGATTCTATTTCTTTTGGATGGCACTGAAAAGGTTTTTTGGAATTAGTGGATGTTGAGGGAAGTATTATTCAAATTTCGATTGAACAGGAGGAATTATAAATTATCAGTTTGGAACATTTTCAACAAATGATTCATTTGTTACAAAAACTTTATTTCTTATTTTTAGTACCTACCTACTTGAATAATTCTCTAATACAATCTTAAAATTATTATCACTTTCTAGTAATATTATTAACAAATACCTAGAATATGCAATTGATGAGTTTTACTGAGTATGCAATTCCTCACGTTATTGCAGATATATAGAGATTTGCAAACAAACCTACAAAGTAATGACAGTTCTGAATAGATTACATGTATCGATTGATCAAACTCATGATTAATAATTAGAAATGGAAAACAAGAGCGCTAGATGTAGTGGTTGTACGGTGCAGTAGGGCATGTATGTGTCTTTTACGGGGTTACTGCTATTTTATTATGTGTATTTTATAATTTATAAATCGCCAAAACTAAAAAAATTTCTTTAATAATTTATAAATCGCCAAAACTAAAAAAATTTCTTAGTTTCTGTGTCTCAGTGCCATACGCTAGATAGGTTCAGTAGGCTAGCGATCCTCTCTTCAATGAATGCATAGCAAAAATATTTTATTGTTAATTATAAATAATAATGCTCAATTTATTAATAAGAAGTCTGAAATAAGCTGTTAGCGAAGAAATGTTTTTCTATATTTAAATTATTAAATTACATCACGTTGTTGCTTTTTCTAGATTAATCCCAAAATAATTGAGTGAGAACCCTGCTCCTTATTGATTTAATTCCTTAAAACTGATAGCATTTTAGTCCATTACAAGAAACATGTTTAAGAATATTTATTTCCACAATTTCAAACTCACACCCATTTTATTATATTTTTAGCACGCGAATATTAAAGTGATCCATATAAGTAGTTGAACAATTTATATTTGAAATCCAATTTACACTTGTAGAAGGGAAATAATTCAATTCCTGATCGACGATACATCAGCACCAATCTTTTTTACTCACAGTTCTGCCTCTGAAAGGATTATAATTAAAAATTCAAGCCAAGCATGTAATTTTAATGGAGATTTTCAATCCGAAAATGGAAACTTAGTGTAACGAAGACAAGCTTTGATTTTCGCGTTTCGACCTTGACGTATATCAAATAATGGAAAGATTGCCTTACAGTTACGATGAAATTAGATACTTCCCTGTACATTTATTCTAAATGGCCAAATAACCACTTTACGCTTCCAACAAATTACAATTGATAATCAATGCGTGCAAGAAACACATGAATCAATCGCAATTATGTATTGACAGAGCATAATAAATCTAGACCGAGGTGCAAGCAGTTCTAAATTATGAATAGTCAGATAATAAATAGGCCAAGTATTTGATCACACATTAAGTTTGTTTGTTGAAACTTCAGAACGGAAAGAAACCAGTTCAACTTTGACCATTAAACCGAATTGACTTTTTACATATGCATGAATGTCAAAACGTACAAAGCCAAGGCAAAAAATGCATTTAATTATACATTGGAAAACAATAATTGCACACTGTGTAATAATTTTATTACTACCGTACATTGAGATCCAGAACCAGTATGTGTCATTAGAATTTTTCAACCTCATCAGTTGCGTAATTATGGGGAGGAGATAAGAGACAATTGTTTTTTGGAATTTCAGCAGCCCTAGTGAAACAAGTTTGACTAAATAGTCAAAGAAAATGTCTGGAATCGCTAGAAATGCAGTTTTGGAGGGATTTTCAAAAATTTTCCGGGGGAGTAACCACGAGCCCCACTAAAATAAATTTTCCAATTATGGCACTGTACGGTGCCTCAATCAGATAAATAATTGATTGTCTTTATTAATATTGGGTCCTCTCTTCCACTCAAAACTAAAAAGGGCTATTTTTATTAAAAATAGCAGAGTAAAAATTTTCAGTGTTCCTGTTTCAAATTTTATTTATGGTACTTATACAGTGAGGATCCGGATCTTCCATTGATGAATGCAAGAACTAGATGAAATTTACTTTGACGCTTGGGTTTAATTGTTAAGTTGGACGAATTCATGTCTACAATTACTTAAAATATGGTAACTTTTCAAAAATTTCCCGGGGCAGTACCCCGGACCCCATTTTAAAAGAAATAGCCATGTATAATTGTATACTCATCAATCGCCATTATCCAACTCATTACCCACGGACAGGTCTCAAACCTATGTTGGCTTCAACCTCAAAAAAATGTCTTTATTGTTAGAGGTATCCATCCTCCTTCACTCCCTGCTGTGCCTCCCAAAGTGCCAAAAGCCTAACCCCCCTTCCACCCCCAACAAACACAATCCTTAGCTCACCCTCTGTTTATGCCACTGAACGTCATAATATTATGAACTCAACACTGATTTTAGTTGCTGTGGTCTCTACAATACAACAAATTGCATAAATAACCACACGAGTAAAGATCACGTTTAATTTTTTTTGGAAGAGGTGTCATGTTTGAATTGTACTGTATCACGTGTTTCAATAGTATTCAATTGTCAACATTTTTTCATTACTAATAGGTGCACATTCTTCCCATTTCAGCACCTATTCCTCGCGCAAAGGCGATGCCTATGCAATTATTATTATTTCGAGTATTTTTTCAAAGGTTCAAATTTATATTGCAACCATTGTTGTGTACAATGAGGTTACCAAGAGCACCGTAAAAAACTTTGACATCTATTTGAATTGAATTATTGTTGGGAAGACCTTTTTGTGCTAGAAAAACATTGGTACTACAATTTTGGGAAGATATCAATTCCACTAAATTGGAATAACTAGGCTACTTATCAATGGGTTTTTGTAACTCTTATTATAGTTGACTTATAAAAATCTTTAAAAAACACTTTCAAGTGGAAATTGTGACTCACGTTAGGCTACTTATCAATGGGTTTTTGTAACTCTTATTATAGTTGACTTATAAAAAACTTTAAAAAACACTTTTAAATGGAAATTGTGACTCACGTTATGGCGTGACGGCCATTTCACTCTGAGCATCGTCAGACGAACCCACAGTGCACATATAGTACACATGAGTCTACTATAGTTCAAATTATAATGGAAATGTTTCAAGATGCTAACACTGAGCTTACAGATTTATATTTTAAGAAGATTTTGATAATTATTAGGAAGCCAATTATCAAAGAACAGGGCCGTTCTAATGTCTGTTGTATGAAATTTATGGCAGCAGAACCGAAATTAATTGACCATTTTATGAATTTATTGCAAATAAGAAATGAGAAAATAATATATATACATATTGTATGTACCGTACATTATTTGGGTCGATAAACAAAATAGAAGCAGTTCACATTTAAACACGTTTTCAACGTGAATCGAATCTTGCGGACTCATACTATCATAAATAAATCGAAAGATATAGATACAGACAAAAATGAGTCAATTTCCCACCGAAAAAAAATAATATTTTTTACCGTAACATGTGAAAAGAAAAGTATCCTATGGCGCTGATTCTGGCAATAAATATCGTTAAGAGTAGGGTGTGGTCCAAACGCCTTTTTTCGAGCTGATCTTCATATGAATTGAGTCGAGCCATCCAAGATGCTGATAATCCAGGCAAAGGTTGTCTGTCCTCTCGCCGGCCGGCCGATTTACGATCCAAACCAGATCGATATAATCGCTCAATCTACCCTCCTAACATTTTAGATCAAGAGCAAGGTCACGGCATTGCGATTTACGACAAAGGCGATTTATTTTGACGTTCACGTCTTGCTTTTCCTGAAATCTTAAGCTGCGGTTGTTATTATCGAGTAGTAATGCCAACTAGCATTCAGAAGCGTGAAAATTAGGCTACCTAATTTTAGATGAGACCATTTACATTTGAAAAATGAGAACTGTTTTGTCTGTCATATTTCAGTCTTACATAAGACCTTGTAAATAGTATGATTTTAGTTATAATTTGGACATATTCCCTCATTGACTAGCCCCTCAATAATATAACTACTCTGAGTCAATATTTGAAAAAAGCATTTCAAATAAATCTGCCACGACCGATGAGCCGTTAACTATCATTACAAGTGATTTGTTGAGTTATATTAAATGTTTGATCTAAGAGACAATTATGTATTGTGTGTTATGTGAATAAAATTGAAATTGAAAAATTATCAACTATAACTTCTCGGTTGAAAAGTCCCAGTAGTATCTGAAAACATAAATTATCTGAAGGCCTTGCAGATTTCATGAAAATCGAATGGAATAAAAATCATGCATTTTAATTTCCCGTTATAAAACTTTATCGAACTTTAAGACGATGTCTCTGAGAAGTGAACAAACGCAAGTAAAATTCAAAAAGAAAAAGTTAAAAGTGTTATCATCTCAATGAATTCAAGATCATTGCACCATTTGCGGCTTGAAATTCAGTTCAACTCGTTTTACCAACCTTCTATCTCCATTCAATGAATTTTATGACCGCTCTACAAGCCGTAAATATCCAACAGACAAATCATGTGGGCATACAATACTATTGTATTCAACACGAAATAATAAACTTCAAAGTAGATGTAATACAAATGCTATTGATAAAGACAAGATAACAAATTGTAGAAGC
Source organism: Conomelus anceps (assembly GCA_948455865.1). Classification (NCBI taxonomy): domain Eukaryota; kingdom Metazoa; phylum Arthropoda; class Insecta; order Hemiptera; family Delphacidae; genus Conomelus; species Conomelus anceps. The sequence goes on from OX418218.1 coordinate 21,116,014, forward strand.
TCATGTTTGCAAGAACACTTGAAGGAAGGAGAAGGCTCAAAATTAAGGCAGTGACCAAGAAGGAAACCATTGTTTGAAATGCACATCGATACGTGGTCTGCAGTTCAGATGGATTTAAAGAATAGCTCAGAAGGTTATTTTGTGTTTATTTAGTAGGCTAAACCGAGAACCAGCATTTCATTTTTAAATAAGTAATGCATGTGAACAACAAAGAACCCCTCCATCCCCTGAAATGGTTTGCAACTTCGAACAAGTTATACCATTAGATAATTGAACATTGTCATCTCATGTCATGTTTGTACAAAACATGTTAAATACCACCAATACGATGTATTTACAATACATGCTATAAATTGATGCCGTACAGTGAAAAGATAATAATAATCATCGGAGGCAACTTACCAATGAGATTATGTATTCTGTTTCATAATACTGCATGAAACAATTGTCTTACCTGGAAAACAAAAAGAAAATCAATAATTAGTCGTTTTAAAGACTTGGGAAGGTAAAAGTATCAAAACAGGTCTTTACAATGACAGGTTCAACCTGCAGAGATTTTATCGATGTGTATTCATGGTAACGTTTGGCAATTCATACATGACAAATTCCACCATAATGTCGAAGCCCAAATACGAAATGAAAAACAAACGAATTTGTACCGATTAAGTTGGCAATGAGAATAATTTTGAGATGTAAAGGTTTATAATGTACAAGGAAGATAATAACAACGAACATATGGTTTTTAGTGGGGGAGATGCTTTCACGAAGGATGACAGTCATGGGGAGGGGTAAAATATGGAATAATAAGAGCAGCTACAGGAGAAATAGAGAAAAAGAATGAATGGAAATAAGAAAATTGAAAAGAAAGACTTTTTAGTAGAGATAAAAAATATTAAAATAAAATATTAGTCATATACATTGAAATATTAGTCAAGATTAGCCTCAACTAGAACGAACGTGTACGTAGTTCTAAGATCCGTATTTATAAACTTTCTTCGAGACATCCTTAAATCAAGGAATACTTTAAAAGCAATCACTCAGAAGGATTATCCATGAGTTAAGGACGCCTCAAGGTAGATACATAAATACAGGTCTAGCTGGGGAAAGAGATAAAAATAATGTTGCATGTTCCTTTGAATTTAAACTATTGATAATAGAAAAAGATAAAAATGATGATAATCATCAGCACAGAATCTTTGAAAATAATGAAATTTCTACAGCAGCAGCATCTGGGGTCTTCTATTACAGTCGTCACAATATTACAGAATAATTATAACTATAATCACAGTTGAATTTATTTCATATTTAAAAGAAACATACTTGTTTCAACACAAATAAGCTGAATACTCATACCAACATTTTACTTTATCTAATTGAATCTACATTCAATTATTGATGAAAGCCACAGTTATCAAGAATAGCAAATTTTGATATTTGCAGGATTGAGAAGTTATACAGCATATTTATTAATATCACCAACTATGTTGCTGGAAAGGACAGGTTGCTTCAACCATCCTTAGAACAAATTTAAAAAAACTAGTTTACAAGAGATCTCTCATTGATGTATAATCAATCAATCATTCGTTGACAGAACAAAAATATATTTGAGCCAATATATTTTTATTAATTAATTTTAAGAAATATCGATATTTCTATGAAATTTGTTCAACTTATTGACTCTTGTCAGTGCTAATATTTCCAAATTTTTATTAGATATTTAAGAATTTCATTTATGAAGTAGAATAGGTAATTTTTTAAAAGTTTAATAACGTGGCTAAGTTTGTAAATAATTGGAGGTAAATCTAAATAATGAGCACAATGATTTTGAAAAGACTGGGAAATGCCAATGTGAAATTTGGAATCAGATAAAATGAACAGAGACAGCAAAGAGGTGAGGGTAAGAGGAGATGACTGAGGGGACATGCAAGCGATCCACCCTGAGCGCAGCGACCAGCGGCAAAGCAGCACGCAGTCGTCCTTGGCTAGCACCGTTGGCTGCAGGTATATAAAATCCAGCATCGACCACCACTGTCATCACTTGGGTCTTCCACGACATCCCATCCACCGCATCATGAAAGTCTTGGTCAGTACTCAATTATATTCAACATTACAGTGAGCTAGAGTTGTTTAATCTAAGTGAAGCTTAAGTAGAGTGAACGTCCCATAGCTGACACACTAACACATGTTCCACACATTGTAGATTAACTTATAACTGGTCTCTTTTTATTTAAATCAGTGGTTCCCAAAGTGGTCCATGTGGACCCCCTGGGGTCCACGGGGACCTGCCAGGGGGTCCATGTCAGTGAAAAATAAAATTGGGGGTCCATGATATGTTAATGGGGGTCCACAATAGCGAATGTCTTTGGATTGGGCCGTGGTATATGCTATGTACAATCTAATATCAAAACTGACACTGTATTTCTAAGTAAATTAGGATTCTCACTCACTTATATTGGAGATATGCATTTCACTTCTAAACAGAATCTTCATCAGCCTAGAAGTGAAATGCATCCCTCTAATATCTCCAGTAAGGTATACGTGAGTAAAAATCATAATTTACTTAGAAAATTTTTGATATTAGATTGAACATCAAGTTTTTCCTAATGGAATACATCACAAAGTACCAGTAGGCTACTTATGTACCGTACTTGTACTTGTACGCTACTGTTATACGTAGCCTACATGCAAGCAAGCATTATATCTATTTGAAATAATATCGCTTTCTATGAAAACATTTTTAAATCAGAGAGTTCATACTTAGTTTTATTATATTTGAAAATGATAAGCCTTCACTGGTAGGTGACTAAACAGCTCAGGTTTACCAGACATAAATCTCCATTTTTAGTTGTATTATTATGAGAAAAACAAGCCCCATATCCTTCAATTATCTTCTATTATATTTTAAAACTATTAACATTTACTGGTAGGTCACTAAACAAGTCAGGTACTTAATATATCAAGCTATTTTCAGCAATATTGTTGTAAGCAAAAGTCGCCTCATATATTTCAAAGTTATAAACAAAAGGAGCCTCGTATTTATATTATACAGGTTACAATCCCCCCCCTTTGCCTGTGAAAGATGCGATGCCCCAAAAATGAGTAGAGAGGCATCAATAAAAATACGATAATATCGGTTACTGGAGGTGAAAAAAAGTTTTCCTATGTGAAGAGTAGCTTAAATAATGTTACAGCTAGAAAAAACTATTATTTGAATACTTCAATTAACTCAAAAAATACTCCAATTAAAACTAAAGAGAGGATGAGGCAAACAAGGCAAGTTTCCTTGGGCCTCAACATCAATGGGTCACATCATTTTACAAATGTAAGCAAGTGATAAAACAAAAATAAAATAAGGTGCCATAAATTGTACAGCTAGGGGCCTCCAGGGCCTCTTTTTTTCAGTTTCGACCTCTAGAGGCCCCTTAAAAGCCTAACACCCTAGAGGCCGAGGGCACTACGGGCCCGTTTTTATTGCCAGTATAGTCATGCGAAGTAGAGATTCAAGTAGGCTGCATCTAGAATATTTTCAAATTTCAACGTTTATACATAAGAGTCCCCTAATTGCCTCGGCTTTGGGCCTTCAAATGCTGGTGGGTCCCAGTATTTTTGGAGCCCCCAAACATGGGTTTGAATTTCCCCAGACCACTTGAATGAAGTTGACACAGTAGGCTTGAAAGGAGAAAAGGTCTCTTAATATTTTTGCAGATGGGCTTCAAATGCTCATTTCTTTTACTGTTCAGATCTGATACCCCAAAGAGTTTTATTGTGATCATGAAATTTGTCACGCCATGAATCAATCAACAAATAATATGGTTGATAGCCATAAAAAAAAGCTAAAAGTTGCACTTTCAAGAACTTGAGAACAATTTTTTTTTTAGAATCCCCAATGTTTTGAGGTTCTGTCACCATCTATTTATGTAATTACAAAATTACTACAAGTTAAAGTTTGGAATTGGATGTGTTATTAATTCATTCGCTCTTTGCAAGTTGTACAAGTTCCATTCAAAGTCATGATAATTTTTATAATTTTACACATTTTACATACCGGTATTCCAATATTAGTGAATAGTTCAAAAGATTACACAAAAATAGAAGAGAAGTTTATTGCTCTCTCTGGTGCAGGTGCTACTCAGTACCCTTTTCCCTAGCTTCCACAGCTTTTTTGACGAATGGTTATCAGTTGGCTTACATTCGAATTTTATCTTTAAATTGAAGGAAAAATTCAAATTAGTTACACAGATTTTTTTGAGTACAGAAGACAATTAGGCATACCTTAAAGACTTGAACAATGCTAGTTGGGAAATCGAGTCATTAATTGAAAATTGGTGTTTAGGGTGAAGGTGTAAGGGAGCCTCCAGCCTCAACTCTGTCCCGGGCCACTAAAATGTCTCTGGGTGGCCCTGATTGTAATAATAATTTGAAACCACTATAACTTGTTAATTGGCTTTATAAAAGTAGAATTTTTTATATTTTATACAATAAAATTTGTTCACAACTAATCAATTAACTAACAATAAACGAAAAGTGGGTTCAAGTTCTTAGACAAACGATTCATAAAAGCAGTGATTTATCGAATTTAAGCTTTCACTTTACCCAATTTATAAACTTCATTTTATTAAATACTCGTATAAAATTACTGATTTCGAGTCTCAAATCAAGCTCTCAGCATCGAAAATTCAAAACTTTTCCCATAATGCGGACTAAAATAAATGCATTAATGCTTTTCTAGACATAAGTAGAATCTCTTGGGATACGACGTTAGAGAGACTACTTATGAAAATTTTTCCGGGGGAGGATCCCCGGGCCCCCCTCAACCTAGGGGGTATTCCATACCCCTAAGACCCCCTGGGGGCCACCAAATCTCCAATAAGCCACCCCCATTAAAAGATTTCGCTACGCTACTGATTACTGTATCTGTATCGCCCTTTTGTCACAAATTTGATGCAATATTCTAAAAAAGGTGAATTATATTCATTTTTATTTTTCACCTTCTCTCCTCAATTCTCTCGCTATCACATTTCATTAACAATTAGTGTCGTGTTTGCCCACATTGAGCAGGCTTGCTGATTTCAATAGATGCGAATGTTGCAATTACTGCAAAGGACACAATGTTGATAATAAAATACCAGCCGTTATACTTCTTGGGTTCCATTAATACTATTTCACTATAACCAAAAACAATATGTCATACTATTTTATTATTTCAATTCAAATTAGACTATATTACAAAAATTTACTAAGTTTTGGTGCTTTTTAATGTTTTCTTCGCCACAATTTGAATTGGTTACTGTGAGCAGTAGTAGATCTACTTCATCAGCTTTATAAACACATTTCAACTGATAGTTTTAAAAAAAATATTAATGACATTTATGCAGGGGGTCCATCTAAAACCAAAAATCATGGCAAGGGGTCCATGAGGCAAAAAAGTTTGGGAACCACTGATTTAAATGAAGAATTTTAATAGTTCAAGAAACTTTAAGAACGTTATAAAATTCATAATATTATTAGAAAATGTAATGTATGTGACAATATTGGCATGGGCAATTCAAATTTTCTAGTCAACTGACAATAGTCAAGACCAACAACTTAGAACAATGATTATTTATCTAATATTAAAACTAACACTGTATTTCACTTTTAAATAATGTTTTACTCACATATATTGGAGATGCTTGAGGAATGCATTTCACTTCGGAAAAGAAGCTTCGTCAGCTTCGTCAGAGGCTGACGAAGCTTCTTTTCCGAAGTGAAATGCATTCCTCAAGCATCTCCAATATATGTGAGTAAAACATTATTTAAAAGTGAAATACAGTGACAGTTTTAATATTAGATTGTTCATTAAGTATTTCGTCATGGAAAACATCACAGAATTATTTATCGTATCAGTCTTATTTGATTGTTTATTTTAAATGTCATTTGAAAATTTATTCCTAAATATAATACTTCAATATCAAATTTCGAGGACGGATGACAAAAACTTTGTAATTAATGGTGGTAGAATCGTCGTGTAGAGTTTTGCCTGGCATTTTCAATCGTTCTAGTACCAAAGTTATTGAGATGCATGATCAATTAAGAACATATCATGAGTGTTATAAAATTTTATTGACTCCACATATACGTGCAAGCCTAACAAAAGCAAACATTTTAGAGAATGAAATACAAACAATATTCGAAAAGTTATACGATATGCGATGATATAATATATAATATTTTCAACATTAATATTCCTTGATAATAACGAAGTATTACTTAATTTGATTGTGCAGTGTTAAAGTTGAATTTTCCAAGTACAGTAATTCAATTTTCAAATTTTACTATAGTTTTGTATTAAAATTCAAGTTAATTATTAATGAGTGATGATTAATCTGTTATTGCAGGTAGTTTTGTGCGCTGCTCTAGCAGTGGCTTGTGGCAAGCCAGCAGCTGTCGGCTATGCCTACTCAGCTGCAGCACCCGCCATTGGCTACCCATGGGCTGCTCACGCCTACGGCTACGGCTACTCCCCACTTGCCTACTCTGCTGCCCCCGCCGTCTACTCTGCCAACCCCGCCGTCTACTCTGCCAACCCCGCCGTCTACTCTGCCGCCCCCGCCTTCTACTCTGCTCCATATGCCGCCCCCGTTGTTGCTCCAATTGCTGCCGCCCCCATCAAGAGCCAGTACCACTCTCAGGATGAGCTCGGTCAAGCCAGCTACGGACATGTTGAGCCCACTCAGTCTCACAACGCCGTTCAGGTAAATAAAATATCTTCAATTTAACCATGTCATAAATTCATACATTTCATAGTGAATCATCTTGGAATTTTTGAAAAATGCGATTAACTGATAGAAATAGTATTATTAAGAATTACAGAGAGCAACGATTATTATTTTCTATCTGCTATCAACCATATCTGATACAAGACTTTCACTCAAGTCTTACAGTCTCAGCATTATTAGTTGATCGCTATAACATGATAATTTTCAAACAAATAACTTTTGGACAATATTTTCTTGAATTTTTTACAAGCAGCCTCACATTGCTTTCTGCAAGTTTTTCTTCTCCTTCTTTGGGATAGTGGTTAATAATATATTAATGTGATGTGTGTGTGTGTGTGTGTTTATAGGATGCAGCTGGAAACAAAGTTGGCAGCTTCAGCTTTGTGAACGCTGATGGCAAGCTGGTGCGCACAGACTATGTGGCTGATGCCCTCGGCTACCGCGTGGCCTCCAACGACCTGCCAGCCGCCCCCGTAGTAGCACCCGTCGCCCCCGAGGACACACCAGAGGTTGCCGCCGCCAAGGCAGCTCACCTCGCCGAAGTGGCCAAGGCCTCCAGCCAGAGCCGCAAGAGGCGCGCCATCGCCTACCCCTATGCCGCCTACCCCTACTCCGCCCTTGCCTACCCCTACGCCGCCCACCCATACCCTCATGCCTACCCCACCACTCACACCGTCCCCGTAGTCACCGCCGACGGCTTCCTGGCTGACACACCCGAGGTGGCCGCCGCCAAGGCTCATCACTTTGCCGAACACGCCGCCGCCCACGCCCGTGGCAAGAGGGCTGCCGTCATCACCCCCGCCGCCACCACACCTCTCGTCGCTGCCGCCCCCGCACACGCCTACGTCGCCCCCTACTCCCCTATCGCCTACTCAGCCGCCTCCGCCTACCCCTACTCTGCCTACCCTTACTCTGCCTACCCCTACTCTGCCTACCCCTACTCGGCTTACCCCTACTCCGCCTACCCTTACTCAGCCGCCTTCTACAAGAAGTGAACAACACCCTCGACTGCATTGGTGACATTGGCTGCTGTTGGATGTAGTCGCCGCTCAGGACCAGGGCTCCACCTGGAAGACCCGGCTTGGTTTTACCAGCGGCTATCCACCGGCCAGCCTATCAACCTCTAAGTTGACGATTACCGCATCTCACAAGGTGTATACACTACTATGTAAATAGGCCTTTATAAGGTTGTTTCTGTTTTCTTCTTCTGGAATAAACAAACCACTTTTCTGTTCAAATATGTATAAATTTATTTTGGTGTTATACCTCACAACTATAGTTCACACCACTAAATTAGGCGAATTTCAAAAATGGCGGTTTTGCCAGTTATGGGACCATGCCAGCAGCTGATACTAGATATCACCAAGCTCAATGCACGAATTGACACCACTATCCGTACCGTGTTGCCTAGTTTACAAGAACTAGGTTTCTCACCGCAGCCGCCTAATTTCGCTATTTCGTATAGAAGAAGATTTAGCTTTCCATACTAGTGATACCAATATATCATAAAGTGATATCAAAAGTATATATCCTGCGAGAGATGACTAGAAAAACTTGGGATAGTTTTCATACCTCGGATCACTTGAACTTCACATGATGATATTGATATTCTTGTAAGATGTCATTTACTATCACAATCTGAATTGGGTAACTTGTACTTATATCAATCATTACCAGTAATTTTCATAAATTATTTATAATTGTGCAGTCAAAATTTCATTTCATTACGTTAGTCTAACAAAAAGAGTAAGAATAATTTTACTGTGATCATAAATTGCTATTACATTACTTATATGGTGGTTGTTAACTGAATTGCATGGGGAGTAAGCACTAAGGCAGCTCACAGGAGACTTCATTAGAACCATTGCTTTACAAACATACGGTTTAGAAAGCCATATTTTGTAATTACTCTTAATTAAAAAACCTCTTATTAAGTGGTCTATATTAAATGGTAATTGTAATTCGTGTGGATTCCCAAGTATTTTCAAGAAATCCAAAATAGCACCGAACGTTTTCTCGGAGTCCTTTTTGACAACATAATTTATACCGTCAAAGGGAAAGCTTTAGAAGTGTGAAAGTAGAATTTTCATTACACAAGAAAATAACTGCTTCCAAAGCAAAGACTGAAACTTTCAGATCCAAACTTGAATAGCTTTTAAACAAAGTAATTATAAATGAATTTTTGAAGGGCTTCATTTAAAAAATATTTTGACTACTTCTATGGAAAAGTCAATGACATTTTTTTCTATGTTCAATGATGTATTTGAACTCACCGAACATACGCGGCACCGTAATTTTTATGTAATGAGTTGGAAGATAGTGATTCGACCTAAAGTTTTAGGTGGGTTCCGAACCACCAGGAAGTGATTTTGCATCAGAGAACAGAGTCATTTTGCTAGCCAATCCAATCTGTCACCCTTACAAAGAGTGCCCAGGAGTTCGTAGCTTATCTATCTGATTGAACAGATACCTGCTACGGCTCACAGCTATCACTTCTCGAATTAAACTTATCCTATCTATACTCACTGAAAAACATCCAGTGTCACGGATTCGATAGCTTCAGTTGTTATTCTTTTGCTTTAATTTCGTAGGTGTTGACAGACAAGGGTGTGAATATACACTATCTTTTACATTTGCATGAGAAAAAATAAGTACAAGATGCACTGATTTATCTATCAGGGCTTCCTGCAGTGATGAAACGCCTAATACGTCAACTCCTTCCACTAAAAAAGCCATGTTATTCAAAAAATTGGAAACAGATAAAAGACTGAAGGGACCAGTAGATCCAGAGAAATTACTGGACTAACAAATTATACATTAGAACGTATACTTCACAATTAATTGATTAGTAGCTCTGTCTTATTGAAGAGAATGTCCTTGAAAAAATAGAAAATTCATTTATTATCAACTCAGTGGCGTAGCGAGGTCTTGTGGCACCCGGGGCGGTATTTCAACTTGCCAACCCCCACCCACCCTCACCAATTTCACACAGTTGACAGTTTATAGCTGATTCTTATTTTGTATCAACCATGGAAGAATTATACATTTTTTATTTAGATATTCAAAATTTAGGACTCTGGGGGTAGGCGTAAGAATGTTTTTGATTTTTAAGTCTTTTGAAAGCAATTTTATACTATTTTGGTGATGTTTGTCTTGATATTGGGCTCCGCACAATTGATTAGCTTAGGCCTGCATATCGCAAATCTTCAGAATGTTGGCAGGCTAATTGAAAATATTGAAATATCTTGCTTGAACAGCGTGTGATTCAGTTGAGTATTCCATTAGATCATTAGCTGGTTCACTTTGGGATAGTACTTAGGACTCTATTATTGGAATTTAGAGAAAAAATGTGAATTATGAATTAGCTTAGAAGAACCCTGTAACACTTCAAATGAAACAAATACCTCTTCTATAGCGTAGAAAAAAGAAATCAAAACAGATATGGCTTTCTTCAGTGTATATTACAGGGTAAGGTCGAGGGTAAAAGAGGTGTTGGGAGAAGGCGTATTTCATGGCTGAAAAACTTAAGAGCCTGGTTCTCCATGACATCAGCTGAATTGTTCCGGGCAGCTGTAAATAGGGTGAAATTGGCCAATATGGTAGCCAACATCTGGAACAGATAGGCACCTAAAGAAGAAGATAGCGTAGATGGTAGAATAGTGGTGCGGGGGGTTCCCCCGGAGGAAAAAGAAAATAATCCTCTCAAGCGCTTTTAGACACAAGCTCATTCATCTTACACCATATTCTTTGGTAAAAAAATTCAATTGATTTTTTTGTCTTTGAGAATATTGAGTGACTCAATTTTAGTCATGGCAAATGTTTGGGTGCAACCCCTGGGAGCACCTCACTTTCTTGACTCTAGACTCACCGTAAACGGTATAGTCCAATTAGTAAAAAGCACCTACAAGACAACCACTGAAATTTATTCTAAAAAAATTGTTACTTGATAATTTTTTCTACTGAAATAATGTTATGCCTTGAAATTCAATTACATTACTTTATGACTTGCTTTTCACGTATCAAACTAATAATTTTTATAACTTCCCCTACTAAACTCTATTTTCTACCTTCACAGTAGGCCGATAACTCAGAATAAATTAAGGTGCATTTTCACGATGTTGACAAAATATATGACTCTCTTGTTTAGATGGGGTGCGGAAAAAATTAAAAATAGCCCCTCTTAAATTGCATTTTTAACGTTTCTATACATAAATCCTCCCACATTATTTTAACTCATACATATCTCTGTATTAGCCGACACAAAAAAGTATTAGCTCTCACCCAAAGAACCATATATAATTGATGTAAACGCTGTATTTCAATACTTCAACCCACATTATGAATCAAATTCTATGAAGTGATTTCTTTAAAGATTATTCATCGCTAATGGAGGGTGTCCATACCCGAGGACGCTCCTTGGCTACTATCATGACACCTGAATCAACAAATCCACTGATTCTCTAAGGGTGAATGGCAGTGGCAGGTGTAGTAGAACAGAACAGATTTCTTCAAATAATGAAAATGAATTTAGCTGATAAGTAACCACTGTGTGTCACACATTTCGACACTCACTGCTCCTGTACTGTCAACCGACTAAATTTCTCTCAACTCAGTCGCCTGTCATGTCACCCCTAACCAGAATAATATTTTCTCTATTATTTATTAGAAAAATGATCTATTAAAAAATATTTAAAAAAACATCTAATACCAGTCCTTTTAAAGCCTAATTGGATCTTTTTTTTGTCACCCCCCTTGGGCTGTCACCCGGGGTGGTCCGCCCCCTCCGCCCCCCCCCCCCCCGTTGCTACGCCACTGTATCAACTGGTAGGTAAGAAGTAAAACTGTCAAAAATCGATCTTATATCACCATTCCCAGTGTCACCTACGGGTGCAAGGATTTCAATAAATTTTTAAAATATGACAACGTACTCCAAATAGCTTACAAACCTACTGGTTTACTAATTTGACACTTAGTAGCACTGATCAAAGGCCCTGGATTATTGTATTAGATAGAGCTAAATTTCCATGATGGTATCCGCTCATAAGAACTGATTTGAGCCCTCGACCACTTTATCACATTCAAATAAATCAAACTGTAAAATTTTATACTTTCATTAGCTTTCAAATGTTCATTGTATAATTTCGATAACTCCCAACACCATTTATATAATTTTTTCAGAAGGGTGTGGCGGGAACTTGGCATTGTAGAGCACTTTTCATGATATTTAAGAGCATTGTTTGTACCGCTTCAGAACATAAAAAGATTCTATGATCTATTTGATTCCTTAATTTTAGTGCAATATGCACATGCAATACTTCTAATTATGAATAGAATTAATTTAATGTTGGCTTAAACATTACTTTTCCCATAGAAGTCATAAAAATAGCAACAATAAATAGCTATATAGCCTCAAACCCTATCTATTGAATCGCCACCTATAACAATTTCTAGGTATTCTAAACAATATTGGGATTTTCTGTGCATATATGAGCTTTATGAGAGAATAGAGCTTCTAAAAAATTATTCTGATATCAACACTAGGGTGGTCCCAAGGGAGGGCGTCATAACCCCATCCCACCACCAAAATCGAAACTTTTCTGTGGAAGAGGTAAATCTTGCAAAAAGTTTCGCAATATGACAATTGTGGCCCTCTTCCAAAGATTTATAGCTGGGGTCGTCCTTGTATCAAACAGCACAAGAATGATGTGCAAAAGACAGAGTTCTCCAAATACAATGCTCATAACCATCACACAAAAAATAAAATAAAAAAACATATTTTATACTCTTATTACTGTATATTGAAAAATGAATATACTGTATTTCACATTACCCAATATTAATTTATTAGAAAATAAAGGAACCTATGGACTTATAAAATTATAGGCCTTCAACCTCACCTACCTCTAATGGCCAATGACACCTAAGGGCGACACACCCAAAAACAATAGAAATCCTCCATCACAGAATTATCATGAATTTGAGGAATAAGAATGCCATACAAATTATATAATTTTTTGGATGTATGGCAATTGGAGGGGTAAGAAAGATCCAATAATAATCGGAAACAGAGAAAGAAAAGATATTCTCCAAGTCAGCCTAAGCCTGTGCTTGAAGTCTGGACATTTTTGTTTATGGATCTGAACTGTACTAGGAATTTTCAAATCAATTTTCACAGAGCAAATCTGAGTTTCGTCTTTTTTGTACATACAAATAGTGTAGATAAATTTTAGTATAATTAAAAATTGTTGAAGAATCTCATTGTTTACCATTTCAAAAATGTAATAATTTGAAGCTATAGCACAGTTAGACAAGGACAACAACCGAAAAATTCACAAAGATAATAAATTCAACCTTTGATAAACGACTAGTATCCTGTAAACGGGATTATGTCATGCCAGTAAGAACTGAATACTTTTGTGAAAGAATTAGGCTGTTTACTCGCGGTTGCAACAAATAAAATATTCTCACAGAAAATAAATATAATAGAAATCCTGACATAAATGATATATACGAATATACCTGTATTATAATTTCAGGTAACGCCCTAGTTCTATCAAAAGATGAAGGTTTCCAATCATACCAAATATCCTTCTCATCTGAATAGATATATCCTGGTTGATAAGATTTACTTCAGGGTTTGATAGTCATCAGTTTGATTGTAGTAAAAAGAAATTGTTCCTTTTTAAACCCTGTATCTAACCCTCATATTGAATACTTGTTCTCCTTGAATAACTTCAAATCATCTGCATGCATGAATGAATAAGGTAATAAGGTAGAAAGAATTATTAATAACAAAAGGATCATCATTTATTGACCATGGGAGTTTCTTGGGGAATTCAACGAACGTGATGAGTATTTTTCGTTGATAACAAGTATCCAACTCAATATTGTAAGCTACTTTGGAAACAGGCATGAAAAAAACTCATATTGAAGAGAAAACTAACAATTTTCAAAACAAATGAAAAGATAGCCACATGAACGGCCTTAATTCCAAGGTTTTGAAATTAAACAATAAACGCTTTCGAATAAAGAAGAATCAAGAACAGAAAACCCCATAAAATATCCCAATTTCCAATTATGCCAATTTTTCTTTCAAAATTCATGGATATGAGCTGTGATTATTTCCAATTGCTTTCAAAAATCCCAAATATGACAAAAATATTCCATTATTAATTATATCACAATTTACATACTAACATAAAAAGGAGATCAACGCGACTAAATCCAACCTCTATTCTAAAAGACTTTAAGACAAAGGAAATAAATTCATTTCAAGGAACCTAAGTAATTGCAACCTATATGATCAAATTAAAGTTTCTACATTAAATTAATATTCAGATGCAATTCTCACTTTCGATCAATACTCTTTCTACTACATAAAAACTGATGACATAATAATATCAGAGAAATATCAGAGTACACCCGCGATAGTTTTATATTGCAATTAGATAAAAAAATTAAAGTAATCACATACAAACAATATTGTTCTATTTCATTGTACCAAAACAACTATAATACTCTTGATAGGTCTAAAAATCAAATAAGTTAATCTGCTGGAGGCGAAAGTAACTTCTTGATAAAAAAATAACTAGAACCGATAAGGTCACTACAGAAATTACAAGTATATCATAATGTTGCCATGGAATTCTCAAAAAGCTTTTTGGCAATGAACCAACGGTTAGGCATATATTATAAGCTGAGAGAAGATTTATAATATCACTGATTACTATTCAATTATCTTGTCAGGTGAGTGTGAAATTCCTCCGTTAGAATAGGTATATATATCCAATAGCTTCCAGAGCTTGATAAACAAGTTAATATTAAGATGCATAACTGCGATGGTAGAATCTCGTCAAACACCTATCAACTTGGAATTTCATATGATTACTCTTTTGAATTTCCCATCAGAGACAGGTAATCTAAGACATGTGAGATAAAATTAAAAGTATTAACAATATTAAATTATAATCATATTATAAACTATATTATGATGCATAACTGCGTATCAACTTGGCAGCTCACTATTGGATAAATTATGCAAGATAATCTTAAAAGTAAAATAAATATTTTTCTATCAATACTATACAATGAGTTTTTATACATTAAGATCTTCATTTCATATCACATTAAAATGCTATTTCTTCTCCTATAGAAATTGAATAGAATAGCACTCGCCAACACAATCGGGCATGAGAGAAGTATAAACACGATGAGAAAAAGAAAAACGTCTAGCCCCGTCAGCAATGTTATTTGGGTAATAAAAATTACTCGAACACTTCTCCCCAACAAGCAACTCTGCAGTAACAGATGGGATAAATGGCAAGAAATTTACTGGAGCACTTACTAAGGACGCTAGGGACAAGAGTGAGACACATTGTAAAATATATATATATACACTCGGACATCTACCAAAATAATTAACACAAATTAAAGCGAACATGAGGAGAATAAGTATCACAGATCAACATCTCTAAAACATAAGTAACAAAATAGTGACTTTGGAAGAGAGCAAACAAACAAGATGGTTTAATCAGATAGAAAAAGACAAATGGGTTCAATGCATGAGAGACATCTAGACAATAAGAAGAATTGCCAAAACTTGTTTAAACGATCCAGTGCATTTAAAAAAGTGCTATTAAATCAGTTAAACAAAAACTTAAAAAGTAGATCTGCAAGAACTGAAGTACAACAAAAATGTTATCCCACTCACAATTTAGTAGGTAATTAATTTTATGCAACATGTCATGCAATTGTAATATTCATAGGTCTCAAAACCTATTTAAACAGTACACTTGGAAGTTAAAATATCAAGTATTCACGGAACATTTTGAATTTCAACCCTTACTACTCTGTATCCTATAACTATAACGCATCCTAGCTAACACCTTTCATGAAAATATAAATTTTCATCATTTAATCAGCACTCAAAAGTACTGAGGCGGCGCTGGTAGCACAGTTGGTTGCTTGTCTGTTATTAAGACTCTGGCTGGTTCGTTTACTGCAACCTTGGGTTCGAATCTATGAAAGCTGTAATAACATTTCGTAAGTACCAAAAGAACATGATTTTTTATTAAAAGGTGACGTATTCAGGGCTATAATTCTGGTGAGTTCACAGCAGGCTCTGGTATATCGTAACGAAGTAATTTTGGTCCTCTTTTTTTTAATAAATACATTAATGATATTACATTTTCAATTAAATCAAAATCATTGATGTATGCTGATTTGAAAATTTTAAAAATAGTTAGAGATGTATCGGACTGCAACATTATCCAGCAGGAATTGCATTCGTTGGTGGAGTGGTGTATGATCAATACACTTGATTTAAATATTAAGAAATGATGTTTCATGACGATTCATCGGAATTTTTTTTTAATGCTGATAATGCCCACATGAGTCCGAGACTTGTGCGTGGGTAATGAGATGAATGATAACACATATAGATGCCAGACGTAGGAGCGGGATTCGAGCCCACGAACGCTGTAACGACAGCAAGCTGAACTGCCAACTGCGCTAAGCGGCCCGCCAAATTTCTCTCCCGTTTGTTTTCCTTACAAATTAAGAAACAATGAATTGAACCGTGTTAATGAATTTTCTGATTTAGGTGCTCTCATAAGTGATGATCTATCATTTACCAATCATATAATTAAAATTATAAAAAAATCTTTTAGTTTAATAGGGTTTATTTCCAGAATAGGTAGAGTGTTTAAAAATATAGATTCTTTGACATCATTATATAATTCTTTAATTCGCTCTAGACTTGAATTTGCATGTGTTGTGTGGTCACCTGTGCAAGGTGTGTGGATAATATGATGGAAAGAGTACAGAAAAAATTCTTGCGCCTTTTATATTATAAAACCCATGGCAACGTGCTTCAAACCATCTGGTTGATAAGATATGATGAACTTCTTCCATTGTTCAGTTATGAGAAATTAGAAAAACGTAGAAAAATTATTAAGCTTTGTTTTTTGCATGGGGTTTTGACTGGTCGCATTGATGATCCCAACACTCTTTCGTCAATCTCCTGGTATGTACCTGCATACGGAGGTTGCGCCAGCAGACTTCTCTATCCTGGAATGGCACGTACCGCTTATCATGCGGCCTCTCCTTTAATATCTTCTGCCATCCTGTTTAATTCTGTGGCGGATGGTGTGGACGTTGCGATGTCACCTGTTTGCTTTAGACAGGCCTGCTCCCGTGAAATTATTGATATGGTTTAATTCATAGTAATAAGTAATTATTTTACAATTATATATAAAATAATATGAGTTTTTAATCTGTTGGGCTTGTTTTGGAGGAAAATTTCTTTTATAGAATGTAGACTACACTAGTTTAATAGTTTAAATAGTGTAGTTGACATTGTGTACTCTACAAGCTGTTGTACTGTTTTGTTATGTGCTTTTTTTCCTGTAATAAATTTCTATTTCTATTCGCTTTCAACGGTAGTATAGGGATTTCAAGCTACTGATCTGTGACACAAGCATGCTTTCGAATGCTAGCTGTATAGTCAGTCCATCGATCATATTCCTTTTATACTCACATTCTTTTCTTTTATAAATAAGCTATTCTCATTGTCTCTTTTCCAGCTCTCAGACAGTTTCTCCGACTCGTTTTCTCTCCATTTTTTCAGTTTCCTCTCTTTCTTTCCGCCACTCTTTCTCTTTTTCATATCCGGTTCTTCTCACCCACTATATTTTTTCTATTAAATCCTTTTTTAAGTTAAGACACCTAGCTACCAAACGCATGCTCCTGATAAGCAGCATGTTGAAAATAAGATGCACGCAGTTAAATGATTAAAATTCAATTTTTAAAGAAAACTCCTACCGGTGATGAGATATGATAGTGAATAGTGATGTTTTAGAATGGCGTGAGGGTGATGTTTTTTCAATTCTGGAATAATCATGGAATTCTAAAACAATATTAATTTATTTATCTTTCAGGCACTTTGGTGATGAGAATTGAAGTTAAGAAATATTCAAAAATGCGTATTGAATTTTGTAGTACCCGAACTTATTTCAATCTTTAGCTAACTGGATAGCTAAATTTGCATTTATAATAATCTAATAGCGCTTCACACCTCCAAGTGGTAATAAGAAATTCGATGATATTATTTTCCTTAGTTGTATGGGCATTGCATTCACTTCTATGATAGCTTGTATGAAAGGTTGTATCGCTGCGCCCCAAGTCTTGCAGTGATTTTCAGTTATGTTCAGCACGAGATTAATGATAAAGAAATAAATAGTTTCAATACTGAAACTAAGTCAATACCTTCAAACTATCTTAGTTCTTTTCAAGTTCAATTTTTGGAAATGTATCGAATATTTATTAAATTTATAATTTGTCTTTAACTGCACTCTCAATAGCCAATCACGTATTTTTTTCAATGTTTCTTGGGTTAGAGACTATTGCACTGTAATAACATTTGATGCGGTGGAAAATTTATAATTCATTAATTGATTTGAAAAATATGGCACTCAAAGTAGAAATTTTTCATATACTGTTACTGACCACAGACGGATAATTTAGGGGACAGGCAATCTTTTCCATGAGTTGAAATTTATGAACTCTTATTAAACGTTTAATAATAGAACTTACATCATAGATTAGAATGACTAATTTTATGTCAATTAAAGCTTCATTCATTTGCAATAATTGTTTGAGGAACACAACATTTTAGGCATTATAAAAAACAATTACAAAGAAACTAAACCTGCACTTGGAGCATGGATTGTGTTATTTTAATGATTGGTATCGGACGTTTTGAATATTTTTACGGGTTCTATCTCCAAAATAACGCTGGAAACACTTAAATTTAACACTCGCACTTTATTTACACAAATTATTTACAACACGCACTAAACAGTAATGTCACACAAAATAAACCAATCAGAAACAGATAAATCGATAATGTTCAACTAATAAAGAATTTTATATATTACTGCACAGAAATCAATCATTAACTGTTAAAAGGACGATCAAATATTAAATAATAACTTTTCAATGAACTTTCCATTAATTTAGGAAGAAACGTTTAAAGCATAACAATTGAAACACTTACGAGTCACTGTATAAACTGTTAAAGAAGCCTGGATAATAATCTGTCACAATATACTGCGTTTACCACTTGACACATTGAATGTTCAAATAACACAGTTTGTATTAGCGCTCACTGATAATCCGGTTTGCAGGAACTGTCACTGTCACTTCATCATATTAACGTTTGAATCACAACTGACTGACTTTTACGAGAGCTTCTGCCTTTTATATTTTTTCATAACCCAGAAAGAATAATAACCCATAACCCAGATAGCTGCGAGCCGTAGCAGGTATCTGTTCAATCAGAGAGATAAGCTGCGTCTCGTAGGTCCTGTTCGTAACGGTGACCGATTAGATTGGCCAGCAAAAAAGACACTGTTCTCTGCTGTAAAGTCACTTCCCGGTGGTTCGGAACCCACCTAAAACTGTAGGTCTAACTCATCAATCACCATCATCCAACTCATTACCCACGCACAGGTCTCAGACCTATGTGGGCTTCATCCTCCAAAAAAAAAAAAAAAAGAATGAGAAGGTTCTCGATTTCTCTATAAAATTCTAAAGTAAACTGATAAGGATTCTCCCATTTTCGAGTCCTTTCCATGAAGTTCTAAGTAAACATTCTAAAGATATTTAAATAAACCGCAAGGCGAGGGGAGTACAGGAGTAACACACTGCTTATCGCAACCAGAAGACGTATTGACACAGCAGTAATTAAGTCTTTCTTCTTTCTTGCCTTGTCCATAACAATATCAAATCATCGACAAGAAGACAAGATGATCTGAGGGAAAAAACAAAAACAAAATTTGAGCGCCCATATTTCACAATAATTTTTTTTTAGCGTGTATTAGGCCCCCACACATTGTCAGTTTGGATCTAATTTCGTTAAGGCGTAGTCGATTTTCTGTAAAGTCGATAGTTTTCTCTCAGTATTGATATGGAAAGGCTGTCTAGTCATTGGTTGTTGATACAGTGAAAACAATATTGAAGTATATAGTGGATAAAGTGGTAAAGTATTGACAATTTTGTATACTTTTCATGTTTATTCAGTAGAATAAACTACTACCACTGAGTAGTAGAATAGTAAATGTAAATAGGACTTTGGAATGAATAACTGACAGTCTTCCCTACACACGTTCAGTTCGGCATGTCAGTTTCGTCTGAAACACTGTGTGTGGGAGGCCAAGCTTTTGAGAAATGTTATCTATGTGTGACAAATATCTATTTAAAAACATAAAAGAAGAGAACAAAAAATTTATTTTTATTCATTATCAATTTCATATAGCAAATGAAAAATATTTTTTGTATTTTGCATTATTATTTGTAAAACTCTGTTAATCAACTATTAAATTAATTTTTTTCTTTGGTTCGCGGTTATTGAGAATTTTTTAACAAGGAAATAGATCAAATTTTCAAAACCTTACTCGCCAACCCAAGAAGCATAATGACCATATAGTCGAATAAGAACCATAAAGTCGAATAAGAGAAACAATTCTAAATGCGATACCGATTCGATTTAATTTCAATTTCATTTTTAATGAATGATTTTATTAATGAATTTTCAATAGATTATAAGAAATTCCACTATGATCTGCCCAACACGAGTGAAATGCCAAATGTCGAAGTTTCCAGTTTCATTATTTTGATTGTGCATTGCTGTTCCACCACGGTATTTTAATATGCTTGTTATTGAGGGAGGCTGGCCGAAGTCCACTGACTTACGTAGCGGTGAAGAGACGCACCGACCCACCCTGGACCAGAGACGTCCTTGGCCACCGGTATATATACGCAACAGCGTACTGCTGCCGTATCACTTGGGTCTTCCTAGGCAGATCTTTCACATCACATCTCCAACATGAAATTTCTGGTGAGTTTTGTGTTTTCAAATCAAACTGCAGCTACTGCTTAATTTTACTGTTTTTGTGTTACTAATGATTTTACCAGAGTAATTGGAAAATTCTAAAGAATTTGATTTTTATTTGAACTAATTTTTCAACAAGATTGATTCTCACTGAATTTGTATTAAAAATATTATTATTGGCACGTTTTGTTTTGTCAAATATAAATACAAATTTGATTTTCATTTGAATTAATTTTCCAACGAGATTGATTCTCACTGGATTTTTATTAAAAATATTATTATTGAAAATTTTGTTTTCAAAATATTTGAAATTAAGCATCACATGTCTTTAATTAATAATTCAAAATGAATCTTCCAATACCAGTATAAGAGTAATTATTTGCATTTTCTGATGAACAATCTGATTGTCCTTAATATATATTCATTTATCTTTCTCAATTATTTATAAATTAAATTCAAATTACCGATCATTTCGGATTATTTTATATTTTGGAAAACATTTTCAATGATCAAAAACTTGAAATTATGTAACAGAATGTTTACTATGAAGTTTAAATTGAATATGACATGAAATACTTAACAAAGAGGTCAACATTGGTAAATATATTTAGAAGTAAATTATATTAATAGCATGGAGTAAAAGATAACTTGACTGTATTACAACGAATAGTTGTCAGGAAACCCAAAATTTAATTATCCAAAATGTAGTGTTCCATTCGTCACATGAGAAATTTTCATTTTTAAAATCTTAATGCCTTACATTGCATGCAAGCATGGATTTCTCAAGTGCTCTAATGATCGCGAGTGAACTCTAGAATCTGAACATCAACAAGTAATCAAATACCGTAGACAAGAAACATAAACTAGCTTCCAATAATAATTTTATACCAGTGAATAATTGAAGTTGAGTTGCTGAACTAAGACATGTATGATTAAAAATATGCTTCATACAAAACGCTAGTTGTAATATTGTGACGATATTAATAGAATCATGAACATACTACAGTTTACTGTTACAGTAATCGAAAATAGTATTTTATATTAATATTGAATTAGCAGTGAATTACAATAATTCAATAACAGCACTAAAATGATGATAACCTAATCTAGGCACTAAAAGAAAAGGGACCTAAAAAAATTCAACGAATATTATGAAAAAATATTTATGCAAATTTTTGTCTGATATTAGAATAGTATTCCTAGTTGATTATTATTTTTACTCGCTAAAAGTGGAGGGATGCATTTCACTTCTGACAATTTTTATACTTTGTGCTTCGAGATTGACTAGAAAAAGAAATAATTTTTGTTTGGTTATTAATAAGTGATGATTGATATGTTATTATAGGTAGTTTTGTGCGCTGCTCTAGCAGTGGCTTGTGGCGAGCCAGCAGCCGTCGGCTATGCCTACTCAGCTGCAGCACCCGCCATTGGCTACCCATGGGCTGCTCACGCCTACGGCTATGGCTACTCCCCACTTGCCTACTCTGCTGCCCCCGCCGTCTACTCTGCTCCAGTTGCCGCCCCCGCCGTCTACTCTGCTCCAATTGCCGCCCCTGCCTTCTACTCTGCTCCAGTTGCCGCCCCCGTTGTTGCTCCAATTGCTGCCGCCCCCATCAAGAGCCAGTACCACTCTCAGGATGAGCTCGGTCAAGCCAGCTACGGACATGTTGAGCCCACCCAGTCTCACAACGCCGTTCAGGTAAATTAAATATCTTCAATTTAACCATGTCATGAATTCATACATTTCATAGTGAATCATCTTGGAATTTTTGAAAAATACGATTAAATGATAGAAATAGTATTATTAAGAATTACAGAGAACAACAATTATTATTTTCTGTCTGCTATCAACCATATCTGATACAAGACTTTCACTCAAGTTTTACAGTCTCAGCATTATTAGTTGATCGCTATAACATGATAATTTTCAAACAAATAACTTTTAGACAATACTTTCTTGAATTGTTTACAAGCAACCTCAAATTACTTTATCAAGTTTTTCTTCTCCTTTGAAATAGTGGTTAATTATACTTTCTTCTTTACTTTTCATTCTGTTTCTTTAAATCTTAAAAAAAATCTTATTTTCATCTTTGTTTCATTTGATTAAATCTATGTTATTCTTACGGACTCATACCTGCGCTCAGGGAAACTTTTGCAGGTATTATAATTTTCCTCTGAAGTACTTTTTTCTTGTTTTCCCTATATAAATATTGCTATTGAATTTGTAATTGTGATTTTGTTAAATGTGAATTTGTATTATTTGGAGAATAATAAATTGGATGCAAAAAAAAATAATATATTAATGTGGTGTGTGTCTTTTTAGGACGCAGCTGGAAACAAAGTTGGCAGCTTCAGTTTTGTGAACGCTGATGGCAAGCTGGTGCGCACAGACTATGTGGCTGATGCCCTCGGCTACCGCGTGGCCTCCAACGACCTGCCAGCCGCCCCCGTAGTAGCACCCGTCGCCCCCGAGGACACACCAGAGGTTGCCGCCGCCAAGGCAGCTCACCTCGCCGAAGTGGCCAAGGCCTCCAGCCAGAGCCGCAAGAGGCGCGCCATCGCCTACCCCTATGCCGCCTACCCCTACTCCGCCCTTGCCTACCCCTACGCCGCCCACCCATACCCCCACGCCTACCCCACCACTCACACCGTCCCCGTAGTCACCGCCGACGGTTTCCTGGCTGACACACCCGAGGTGGCCGCCGCCAAGGCTCATCACTTTGCCGAACACGCCGCCGCCCACGCCCGTGGCAAGAGGGCTGCCGTCATCACCCCCGCCGCCACCACACCTCTCGTCGCTGCCGCCCCCGCACACGCCTACGTCGCCCCCTACTCCCCTATCGCCTACTCAGCCGCCTCCGCCTACCCCTACTCTGCCTACCCTTACTCTGCCTACCCCTACTCTGCCTACCCCTACTCGGCTTACCCCTACTCCGCCTACCCTTACTCAGCCGCCTTCTACAAGAAGTGAACAACACCCTCGACTGCATTGGTGACATTGGCTGCTGTTGGTTGTAGTCGCCGCTCAGGACCAGGGCTCCACCTGGAAGACCCGGCTTGGTTTTACCGTCGGCTATCCACCAGCCAGCCTATCAACCTCTAAGTTGACGATTACCACATCTCACAAGGTGTATACACTACTATGTAAATAGGCCTTTATAAGGTTTATCAAAAATAAAACAACTATTGTTTAAACCCAGTATTTTGATTTCTATGACCCATTTTCATTGTTCTTTATGGATTTCATGAGAGTATTTCCCATTTGATTATGAGAAGAAATTGTATATTAGTAACAGAAACATCTCTCTAACACAACTTTAATATAGTCTGCAGTTTAAATTAATGTATACTGGCAACCAGTAATGTATACTATGCGTATTTGTACCCTTTCAGTGCTAACGAAAATTAAACAACATTACAAGCATTAATTTTAAAACTTCACCTATTTTTAAACTGATGTTCCCTAATCAGTCGTTTTTTCAGTTGGGTTCAATCTGAAATTAGAATTCAAAAATTCTGATAATTCAAAAATTAAAAAAAAAAAATTAGAAAAGGATCAGCATTAGATTAGTTTTTTACTTATAAAATTAGATAAAAATATGATTTGAAAACCAAATGAGATTTTAACAGGCATGTTACTATTGGTTGATTAATTATTCAATAGATTACTATGATAAATCCATTTTAGTGCAGGGAAAACAGAATATTTTGTATTGTCTCATTTATGGAATAGTAGATTACATCATCAAAGTTCTATCTAAAATTGAATAAACTCATAATTCTAATGATTGTTTATATTATCTGTTCTTCAGTGAATTCAACTATAAATTTATAGGTACCATAGATCTCAACACTGAAGATTCATAGAAATCTAAATTTTTTATACATCTTATGTTTTGTTATTCATGAATTAGTTGATAATTGTTGCTATCAACCGCGAGAGCTAGTTCGTTCAGTTGATTATTATTTTTGGAAGTTCCTAGAATCACCAGTTAGATGAATTAAAATCATAAAATGCTGAAGTTTATGAGAGACATGACAAATTACATACGGTATTACTCAGGTAATTTTTAATCTCAATTTGAAAACAATTTTTCGACTGATATGATTTTAACCACTGTGAAATAATTTCTGAATCAAGAGAATTCTAATTTAAATTTATAACTCTGGCCCAAATAACTAATTATACTATTTATAATGTTTTAGGAAGCTATTGTTTATCAATTGATATGAATCCATCAGATGACACTTTGAGCATTAAAAAGTATTTTTTTTTACTTTATTTCCAACTAAATATGAATGTGAAGTAGGTAGTAAAAGATGCATGACAAATTATGATGGAATTAAAGATAACATCGTATGTGACCTGGCTGGCTCAGGTCTGGTGTCAGAGTTATCAGGTCGCACCTGAACAAGTTCAGGTCCTCTGATGTGACTTAACGACTGTTTTTAAGCAGCCAGTAGCATAGGATAGGATCGCGAAGACAAATTCTAAAGAATAAAATTTGTCAAAAATCGTTAGAGCTTCTAAACCAAATCCAATGAAATGCTCGATTGTTAATGAATTTCAGCTGTGGGTGACTCAGACTTCAAAAACGGAGTAAGTCCTTCCAACTAAAAAACGGACTTTGCAAACAATGTGTTAGATAGAATTGTATGATTTCGATAGGATAAAATTTAATAAAAGTAACGTACTATACATAATCAACTGATGCATCTAATTGTTTCTATTTAAAGGGTAAAATTGACTTTATACAAATAAATTGAAATTATTTAAATTTGATCAAATTAGCATTCTAGTGAAAAACAATCCTAATTTCAGACCCAAGACGGAATTAGCATGGTTAAAAACTTTTAGGGCTGTGCATAGGGTTTTTGTTCATAACTTTTTTTCTAAGTTTATTGTATTGATTGTAATTAGGACTTTGAAATGTTATCTATTGCTGTGAGAAAAAGTTTTTTCATCAATTATTTTGTGAAATATGGGGGTTCAAAGTTGAAATGTTTCTGTTTTTCGGGGGGGGGGGGGGGGGGGGCAATTGATCTCACCTACGTGTTTTTAAACTTTTGATAAATTTTCTACAACTAAAAGACACCGCAAGGAATAAAACGACATATTTTTTACTTCCATCAAGAAATTATTTTTTCAAAGAACAGTTTTTTATATCAGTAAAAAATTGCAATTTTTCAAAAAAAAAAATATTTTGAAAAACTATTTGTTAGATTGAAATGAAAAATATGTAATTTTATCCCTCACGGTGTCTTTTAGTTGAGAAAATTTATCAAAAGTTTAAAATCACTCATAAGTGAAATCAAATGCCTACAAAGACCGAAAAAATTCCAACTTTAAACACCCATATTTCACAAAGTAATTGAAGAAAAAAAAAATCTCACAGCAATAGATCACATTTCAAAGCCCTAATAATATTCCATACAAAAAACTTCGGAAAAGTGATGAACAAACACCCTGTGCACAGCCATAAAAGTTATAAATCTTCAGTTAAATTAATGGATGGTTTTATTTTTATAATAAATAATTAAGATTTACTTCTTGGTGCTTATTTCTTTACAAGGAGGAATGATGTAATGCAATATTAATAAGGAAAAATTCAGAAAATGTGAGACAAGAACATTTAAAATTATTGTTATTGATACGAGCTATTCAGTTATTCATAAGGAAACTATTAATAACAGGTCAGAGTGGTGTAAAAAAGTGAGAAGACAAGAAGATCGGGCGACGGATGAGAAGGGAGTTGGTCAGCCAGGTATTGTTTTTATACAAGATAGCCTTCGTTGAGGCCGTTACAACGGAAGCCCAGCCCAGCCCAGTCTAGTTCGGTGAACAGCTTCATCTCAATGCCCGCGCAACCATTCAGTGAGTGAGTGAGATGGTCAGGAGACGTATCAAATGTCAAGGTCGAGAGCAGAGCCCACTCAGCTGACTATTTCATCCAGTTAAAAACGCCTATTGAAATCCTCCCCACATTCCAAGTTGGAAATCAGAAGAGATACAAAGAGCTCATAGCAAATATCATTGTTGTGGAATATGCTGAATTTCCAATCATCTACTGTAGGCTATTTCCAAATTTGCAACTAATTCATCATTTGTCAGTCGCGGTAGTAAATCGATTGGGGCGCCTATCTCTAAGGCGCCTATGTGGTACTCCTGCGGTTACGGGTTCGATTCCCGTTCAGTCTGGTGGTTTTTTTTTCTTTTTCATTTTTTTTATTGCTGATGATGCCCACATTGAGTCCGAGACTTGTGCATGGGTGATGAGGTGAATGATAACATATAGATGCCAGACGGAGGAGCGGGATTCGAACCCACGACCGCTGAAACGACAGCAAGCTGAAGTTGTGACGCCCCAACCAACTGCGCTAAGCGGCCCGCCGTTAATTTGGTGTAATTTGTGTATTCATCTCATTACCCACACACAACTCTCAGACTTATTTAAGCATCATCAGTAGAATAAAAAATAGAAACAATAAGATAGCTAAATGAAATACCTTTTGCTATCCTAGCTGCCTCTTGTACACTGACTTCGACAAGAGAATGGTAATTTTTAATAATATTACATAGATTATATTTCAAGTAAATATTTATAATAAATGAATGACGATAATAATCGAAATGAGCTATTGCTAGCTCAATCAATAAATTTTTCATTAAACATTTAAATTAACTTTTACCATAAAAAATAATATTAACAGCGCAGATCGTTATGGAACAAGAAATACAAGAAACATTCAAACTTAATTTTTTGTAATATTTTTAATATAAAAGGGAGCTTTGGTATATTGTTACAATATTTTACATTGACGGTACTGGCTTTCTGCGCGTGCAGAAGATAAAAATGAGTATTATTAAAATGAGAAATTGAAATATTAACATTAGTCTGCCATTCGTCACTATACACGAGATTACAAGACGCTATCTTTTTGCTCTTTGCTTACGCGTACGGAGCTTATTTCCGGTCTTCTAGATTATCAAATCAAATTCAGGTTTATTTCAAACAAAAAATAATATGTACAACAATCATTTGTGTAAAATTAAAAAAGTATCACTAACATAAAAATAAATACAAACTACTGCCACTAAAAGATGAAAAGAAATACGAAATAATCAATCCCTACATAGGCATAATTGCCTGTGCGCGGGAATGAGTCTACAGGAAGCTCATACATGATCAATAATACACAATTCATTGGAGTTATGAAATGAAAGCCTGTCAATAATAAAAATTATAAATTCGGTAAATTTATGAGAGATCCACTTATGAGTGCAGAGAACCAATAGCGCTACATAATAATATCGTAACTGTAAACAAATACTAATTTTAAAAACATTATCCATAATTTAAAAATACTTTTAGTTGTCTTTATTTTAAAGTACGGTATCTGTATTTTTATTTGGATAATCGTTACCTTTTTACATAATTATAGATATAGATGAGTGGAGTCTAGAAACTTCGAATCCCCAAGTGCTGAAAGTAGAGTGAATTCACTACAAGCTGTATAATTATTATATTAAATTTCACGCATTCTCATGTCAGAAGAATAAACTAATGAATAATGTATTAGCATAAGAAACTTGTAATTCCTGTTTATTAAGATAGAATGCCTGAGTCTGAGCTTGAAATTGATTTAAGATTACATGGAGATAACAGACAGATATGTTATACTATTATTACATCCGAAAAGCAGCTTAATTTTATTTTCAGAACAGAATCCTTTTTCATGCCCAAGAAATTTATTTGAAGCTAATTATTTTTTCTTGTAATAACCACTTTTAGTTTGTTTGAATATATTCATATTAATATTGATAAATAATCACAATAGTAATAGAAGAGAAGAAATTGTTTAATATTTATGTTTAATTATTAAAACATAATTTTATTTATAATTGTTTATATTGAAATTTGTTTATTACACGTAGCTTTGCAGCACGTCAATACACTTGATTTCACAAAAGGCTTACAGCCTTTTAACAATATTAATGCTTTAGCTTGAAAGAAATTTATTATAATTATATTGGTAAATAATCAAAACCACCGTTGCCTAAAAAGGTTGAAACTTCGGTTTCAACCAAACCTCTAAAGTTAGACATCTCCTGGCCTTTCCAGAGAGCATTGAGCATTGAACTATAGCGAGGGAGTATACTCGATCTAATCACCAATCATAATTGAAATCATCAGTACAAATTAAATACTGTACAGTGTACAAGAAATCAAGATAAAAACAAAGTACGGTAAGATTAGATGTACTCCAATCAAGAAGTACAAATATTAGAGGAGTTGATACGTAAAAATTATTTCGGATACCAAACAATGGTCAATGAAATATCAAGTTGTACAGTCTCGACGACAAACCCAATGATGCCTTGCCTTACGTTATAAAATAACCTTGAAATGAAACGTTTAGACGTAGACGTTTGAAAAGCAGATAAATAATTAACCAACTTATATATTTTAGCAATCATTACAGGAGTCTATAAAATATACAATATATAATAAATAAAGAATTCTATGATGAAAAACAAAAACCGAACTGTATCTTGAAAACGATCCACAAACAAGGGTGATCCTTGTAACACGCATTAAGAACAGCCATTCCAAGGTAAACTTTAATGTGAAATTTGAAAGACGGCCAAGAAACATAATCGGAAAAAATAATGATGAAGAATCAGAATCAGCATATAGAGCGTATGGATATTACAGTGAATATTCCGATCTATCTTCCAATAAGTAAACAATGGATACTATTTTTCCATTGATTAACCTGCTTACATAAGTATGCTCTATGCTAAGTTATATTTTATCGAGGAGATATTCTATGTTAGGATGTTTGTACGACGATACCTTTTATCAATGTCAATTCGGTTTATGAATAAAAAATAAGTCAAAGCTCGGATAAGAGTTGTGAACTATAGCTAATACATGACAGATTCCTACCTCTTGTGCCATCGATGTTGATAGGTCTGAATCCAACACTTTCAGCTTTAGCCTGCAGTTTTGTTTGCACGTTCTCAGCACCTTCTTTCATTTTTGCAATGATTCCTAGACAAGTTTTGAAAGTATTATTAGATTGGAACGATTACATTATTTAGAACATATAATAAAGTTGTCCTATTTGTAACAAAAATGAACTCTTTCAAATCACACTTACAAACCCAAAACAAGTTTCAGGATAGTTCAAAGTCAGAGTGCACAATGACTTTTCCTTTCCAGAGGATAAAATAATACTAGTAAAAATGTAGCTCCAAGAATTTGGAGTTTACATGAAAATTGATTTTATTCAAAATGAGTTTGAAAGAACGGCCAGAGGTATGGAATGCTCCAAAACAGTGAACTAAAATCGAGCAACTTGGAAATTAACTGTTTAAAAAGCATAACTAGTGAAAGAAAATTAGTTTTAGTTGAATATTATGAGATTCCCTAGTAATTTTCAATGAAACAATGCACCAATAATAATTTTTGTTAAGAGGAGAAAGAGTTAATTATAAGTCATTCATAAATAGAATAAAATAAATTATTCAAATTAGAAAAGCATTCTGATAGAAACTCATTCAAAAATTATTCTAAAAATTGGAGGTTTTCAAAGGTTTTTTGCCTAGTAAGAGAATGCAGTGCTGCAGATCTGCACTGCAACAATACTAGGTTACACCTTTTCGAAAAGAGTAAAATAAGGATTCAAGTTAATTAAACTATTAAATTTTAAAGTTGAAAATGTGCAGTAAAATTCAAATCTTAATGATATTTTCAGAATTTTATTGATGACTATAACTTTATTAAAGTTTTTACTAAATATATGAATGCTCATCCAGAATATTAAACCGGTTAATAGATAATAATTATCATTTGTATACACAGTACATACAGAATAGGAATATTACACATTGAAAAATTACACATTGAAAAATTACACATTGAAAATGTTTTGCTATTGACCTCTCAGAAAAAAAGAGTTATTTTTTGACAAATTAGCTATTGAAGGGTATAATATTAGGGAGTTACTGGATACTATTGAGTCAAACAAAAATATCCATTTCCATGAATTATTTTCACACATAAATCTCACAGGAACTTAAAACTTCAGAAACAATCTCAATTAAAAAAAAACATATTTTTAAATAATTATTTTTAAAAATATCCATTTCTATGAATTATATTCACACATAAATCTCACAGGAACTTAAAACTCCAGAAACCATCTCAATAAAAAAACATATTTTAAAATAATTAATTTATCGCAATGAGTACTAGGTTACTGAAATTCACAACTCAACTTCAACAAGGAATTAAAACTTGCTCTTCCACTAGAGCTGATAAACCTACCATGTTTATCTTTCTCTTTGAGAATACGTTCCATATCCCCAGCCTTATCTTTGACTTTTCCAAAGAAGTCTGTCCATCGCAAGCATTAAACAAAGAGAGCAAGAGTCGAATGAAGTCCCAAGAAATGGCGAGACATGTATGTTTAATTTTTATACTAAATCTCACACACTATTGTTTTTAAATATATATTTGATTTGTTTAAAAAATCATCAGGCAAATTCATGACTGTTATTATTCAAATGCAAGCAATTTTAGAAGTGGGAGGTCAAGATGACTAACAAAGAAGCTATGTAAAAAACAAGTGATGAACATGAAAATGAAGATATCAGATATCTGAAATGCCTTACTGGAATTGCTAACAGCGATCACGATTTATGCTCGAGGCATTTTTTCAAGGCCAACTCTGGTTTAGCAGGACAGCCAAGTTTTAAAAAACATATTGTGTGGTTGGTTCACGTTTCCAACCATCCATTAAAATGTCAAAATTAATGAGATTCAAGTATCTTTTAATTAATTTATCGTGGTCACTTGATAATACATCATGAATATTTTGATCAAATAACAGTATATCTAAAAAAATGTTTTTCACTGCCAGCAATTAATTTATTATAGATTATAGTAAACATAAATCCATGATCCTTTCAATTTTAAATTTAGATGTAGGAAGAACAGTAAAAGAGGGTGAAGGCAATAATAACGGTAGGAATAAGTGAGTTTCTTAGAAAAATACACATATTTCGATTCAATCACAACATTGACAAAAAAAATCTATACAATTATTTTTTATTGCCAATGAAGCCCACATATGAGACTTATGCTTAGGTAATGAGGTGAATAATGATACAATGATGTTATTCCGACATTCAACGGACTACAAATTTCAGAAAGATGTTTGAAACATACTCTTCTATTTTATTATTCAATGTTATTAGAAAATTCTTATATAATTTATATTATAATTCTTTGAAGAATTATTGCTCATGTGACTTTTAATTATGTACACATTGTAATATTTATACAGAAAATTTCAATAAGTTTTTGAACTTTTCAGTG
Source organism: Conomelus anceps (assembly GCA_948455865.1). Lineage (NCBI taxonomy): Eukaryota > Metazoa > Arthropoda > Insecta > Hemiptera > Delphacidae > Conomelus > Conomelus anceps. The sequence goes on from OX418218.1 coordinate 21,148,050, forward strand.
TTTTAACTGAATCTTGATTTATTTCACCGTTTTTTTTTTCTTAATAATTGCTCAAAGTCGGTGCTTGGGTACAGACTGTATCCAAAAGTTGAAGTTGAACACTGTGTACAAGACCCAAAGATTGGCATTACATTAGCTCGGAAAAACCGTGATTCAAACTAGAGTAGTTAAAAAATGCAAGAATGTTGGTTGCATGTTTGAATGTTGAATGCTGAACGATGAATGTTTGTTTGCACAATATGGTCAATAGCTCCAAGTTATGCTAACGTTTTTGTAAGCTGCAAATCGACGAAATACCAAAATAAAAAATGAAGTTTTCACAAACCTGCAATTTTTTTGTGAGCATCTGGTGATGCAGACTGAGTAAGTGCAGCAACCTTCTGGTATTCTGACGCACTGATCAAGCCCTGTGCTTCTAAAGTTCCAGGTGACATGGCACTGTACTCTTCACTCAGCAATTGCACTGGAATTAAAATATTACTAGAAATATCAATTCATTCTTTTGTTTACGCTAAGAGAAGGAAACCTGTCTTTTTGCTTCTTTACAAATTCTGTTTTAACGTAGTTTCAACTTTTGTGTTTAATTTAGTTTTTACAATTGACAAAACATCAAATCAAATCATCTTTATTTCCATAAAATATACACTGTATAATATGCGGAAAGAAAATAATCAATAAAGTAACGGTACATCAAGCAAATAATCATCAAAGAAAATAATTAATAAAGTAACGGTACAACAAGAAAATAATCATCAACATACATTAGTTCCTTTCACTTCTAATTATATGAAATATAAATTCAAATCAATGCATTGAGTAATATAATTGATATTTACTTCATTTTATTAGTTTTTTCAACTATCAAAATTAAAAATCTTGTTATTTATGGATGTAAAAAAGATTATTGTGATTGAATGCTCAAACAGTTTTCCTCAAACAGTCTGTTGTTTACGATGCGGAAAAAGCATGAAAACTCAAACAATTGACTGTATATAAATAAATATACTTACCAATTAATGCCTCGATATCAAAACAAAGGATATGGCTTTCGGCATCTTTTGGATTAGTGCGCAGGCCTTGAATCATAAGCGGGAAAGCACGAGCCTTCTGATGATCACTTCCATCATGGTGGCTGTGATGACTCAGCTGTTGTAGCTGATGCAAACCTCTCTGGAATCAATTACAAACCACTTTGTAAGAATGTTGCATGGTTAGAAAATTCTTTGCAAATCAATCATCATCATCCAACTCATTACCCACGCACCGGTCTCAGACCTGTGTGGGCTTCATCATCCTCCAAAAAAAAAAAAAAAAAAAAAAAAAATAGTAAGTGTGGGAAAGTATAATTATAGCAGTATCTCGACCGTTAATGCAAAGTTTTGGGATTAGTTCTTGAACCTCAAGAATTATATGAACCTCAGAACATTGAATGTAGACTAGAGTAATTGAAATTAGGGTGTATCTTGTCTAAAATATTACTTCAAGCACACAAACATCTACTCTATACCGACCAAAGGAAAGTTACTGATTTCGTGTAGATAATTTTGCTTCACAAAATGATAAATCTTTGTAACCAGACAAAATATGGAATTTTTGATTAGGATGAGCCTTACCGTAGTATTTTTGATTAGGATGAGCCTTACCCATACGATTCCAGCCCGAATGTTAAGAAATTCATAGCAAATTGAACAAACTTGTTCAAGAGCGGATAAGCCGCTAATTTGGGAAGTGATTAGCTGCGAGCCTTGCCAAGTATGTGCTCAGTCAGATGAGATAAGATACGAGCGCTTGATCTAAAAGCAGAATTGTAACCGCTTTGGTTTGACCAACAAAAAGACTCTGTTCTCTGCTGTGAAATCTCTTCACGGTGGTTCGGAACCCACCTAAAACTGTAGATCCAACTCATCAATCATCACCGCCCAACTAATTACCTAAGCACAGGTAGCCGACCTAAGTGGACATCGTCCTCCGAAAAAATGTCCATAAATAGATTGGTAAATTTGAATCAGAAAAATACATCAATTGCTTTCATAACATAACGCATGAAACTGAAAAAACTGTAGTATTAAATTACATAATAAGCTAGTGAGAGTAATGAAATACAATAAATAAATAATAATTTTATTTCCCTTTTCAAATATACAGTACAAAGTATTTTAACCAACTGGTTCAATATTTATATTACAGGTAATAATAGATAAAACATATATTTAGGAAATCATCCTACCCCACTATGGCATGCCATGTTCTAGAGTAGGTGTTAGTAGAGGAAAAAAGGAGGTTAGGAAAAAGATAGGATATAGGATTAAGGACAATATACTTCCAGGTATTTGCACTCACCTGAGTTGCATGACGAATCGCCGACATATTTCTATGCCTTAAACCTCGAAGGAAGTGAACAGCTGGATTGGCTAATCCCGCCGTTTCTCCGCTACTAGCAGTTGCTGTATTTTCATCACATGCGTACAGCACTTCTTCAGCTCCAATTCCATGTAGGACTCTATCCAGGTGCCCTGTGAGAAATGATACGGTCATCAATTGAAAATAGCTGCACATCCTATAATAAATCCTAATTTGAGAAGTATTAAAAATACTGCAGAGCATAAGCTTTAAGTTGAATCCATTAAAAATTTTGTTGGTGATAGGCGAGACGTGATTGAGGTATCAATTGCTTTTTTGGCGTATATTGAAGACTTGGATGTGACAAAAAGAAAATTACTCTGATTCTCCAAGATTTGAAAAATGAATAGCTGCACATTGCAAATTCTAAAGGAAATACATACGATAAATAAATAAATACTGCCGCTCACACTATAATTCTCAATATACCTTTCCTCCGTAAAGTTATTTATTTATTTATAAACACACAAACACATATTACTTTATAGATATTTAAAGAGAATCTCTACTTAAGAAACTGTTATAAAAAGTTTTTTTTTCAATTATGATACCCTACTATAATACTATGTGTCGGTGTGATTACAAAGAATGGGGATGCCTCAAAGAAAATTTTTGGTAACAATCAAACAAACCAAAAGAATAAATTGAGGTAACAAACAAAAGAAACAAAACCTGTCAATAAGATGCACTCAAAGTTTGGTTAAATCAATTACTTGATAATTACAGTACAAAACAAGAAGACAAAGAAAAATTAAGTTTTCAAGATACAAGTTTCATCCAATCTTTTACACAGATCCTATTCGTCAATATCGATCAGCCACACTATGAGTTTGCATACTTGAAGTAATCATAGCTAGCCTTCTTCAAACCAAGAGCCAGAAGGAGTTTTATCCGCAAGACTGACAAAGGTCCAATCTAATTATAATCTTAAGCAGAAGAAATACAGATCTATTGAAGGATTAATCTAGAACTCTAAATTACATCTAAAAGAATTCTAATGATTGAAAAATTATGTTTTATAAACGTGAAATATCAACAAAAAAAGCTCAAAAAATATAATTTCCATCTGCTTTCAAAACAACACTGACATGCCATTTTTCCCTATCTTTTCAGTAATTTGATGGAACTGTTGAGGAAAAATTGAAATTGAAATGCGGTATTTGTTCAATGTATCTTTTTCCTATTCTTCCAATATTCATAAGTATATTTTTAATTCTAAAAAGTTCATAGATTTACCTGTCTCCATCTGCCATACGTAAACCGTACCATCCGAGCAACCAATTATCATGAAATCATCTAATGGCCGCCATTTGATCGTAACAACCGGAAAAAGATGACGAGATGCCAGGACAACACATTTTCTTTCGGTAAGACTCAGCAGTGTGACTGAATGGTCACTCGCCACTGAACAAACACACTTTCCAACTCGTGTCTGAAATCAAAAGAGAACATTATTTCCATTATCTATAACTGTTCAATTATTATTAAAACTCATTTCAGCAACAGCAGTAATTACACATTTTGTGCGTAAATATTTCAAATATAAAAACAGTAATCTTAATTCTAAATTCACATCTGATAAAATTTTTTTAGTTGCAATGAAATTCGACCAAAGTAGCCCTTGCAATATTTTATTGATCTATTTCAAAATAGTTTCATGTGATCTTCATGTGTTTTCATGTGATTTCTGATTGAGACGCAGTACAATAAATTGGTGTTTGAATAATCATACCTTGAGGCTTCCTCAAATTTCTTTTCAAGTCTCCCTTGAGTTAAGGAAGCCTTAAGAAAGGTTTATAAATACGCATCCATGACCCACATCCGTTCGAAACTCATACAAAGTTGGTTATCCAATACAAGAAACAGTCTAATAAAAATTTCTGATAGGAAGTTATGTTTTAGTCTTACGTTGAAAGAGAAACTGACTATGGTTCATAATTCTAATCCAGAAATTTGAGACCCCTAACAAAATAAAACAAGGAACTTGAATAGAATTATCTTTGAATTCTTTTAGACTTTTAATTCTTTTGAATCTACACTGCGAAGTTTTTAAGACTGTAAATTTGTATAAGTTAATGTACTTGGGGGAGTGATAGCCGTGAGCCGTAGCAGGTATCTGTTCAATCAGATAGAGATAAGCTGCGTTCTCGTAGGTCCTGTTTGTAACGGTGACCGATTAGATTGGCCAGCAAAACAGGCACTGTTCTCTGCTGTAAAATCACTTCCCGGTGGTTCGGAACCCACCTAAAACTGTAGGTCCAACTCATCAATCACTTATTATTTGTTAAAAATTTGCTGTCATGTTCTATGTTCCGTCCAAAAGACCCAGAACCAATAACTGTTCCAAATCCCATTAATCAGAACCTCTCACCATTACAATTCTTACTAATTCAAAAATTAAGATTATAAAATAGACTCCATATATTCAAATAAATGAATAAAAATGTTTAGTCGTTAACATTTTAGAGAAAGAATGGAATAGTTGTTGAACTGATTATATTTAGAACAGGAGCGTAAAGTTTTATTTATAACCTACTAACAACTTGCATTTGTAGAGAAAAATACAATTACTAAAATCTAAACTAATACTTTAATTAGAATCTTCGAACGAACAATAAACCAAGATGACATGATTCAAAAGGGAAGTGATAGCCGTGAGTCATAGCAGGTATCTGTTCAATCAGAGATAAACAACTCCTGGGCCCTCTCTGTAGAGTGACCGATTGGATAAGCCACCAAAAAGACTCTGTTTTCTGCTCTATAATCACTTCCGGTGGTTCGGAACCCACCCAAAATTGTAGGTCCACCATGATTCCAATAACATGGCTCAAGCGGCGAGGTGGAGCTACCCGTAAGGGTTTCCCCACCAATAAAAGTCATACGCATTTACTTTTTTTTACTGATTCATATTTATTTTTTCAATACGATTCACTCACACTGCAGCTGTTTGGAGGGACCAGCAGCTGCGTTATTTCACCAGCATGAACGCTGAATCGATGAAGCAGAGTTCCAGCATAGAGATCCCAAAGGCATACGGCAAAGTCTACACCACCAGACACGAGATGAGTTTTGTCATAACGTGTATTCACATGATGAGGATACAGCAAACAATTCACTCTGCCAGCGTGGCCAAGAAGAACCTGATGGGGAGGCCAGTCTGGAACAAAGAAAGCACACAATATGTATTGTACTACTATGTTTTGCTAGAAATATTGGGATGACTTTTCACTTCACATTGACAAGTAAAGCAACAATACACGACGTTTCAATGAGAGCCTTTGAGACCCTTGGATGCTGCCTTGAAATGTGTTGAAATTCAACAATTTATCCATCTTAATTCATCTGTTTACAACTGCCGTGGCATAACAGTAAGGTGAGATGGAGGTTTCGGGTTCAATTCCAAATTCATTTTATTATGATGTTGAAGATCCATCTTGTTTCCACTAATATATAATAAAAACATAAAAACACTTTTAAGTGGAAATTAACTTACGTTGTGGCGTGACGGCCGTTTCACTCTGTTGTCAAGAGCATCATCAGACGAGCCACAGTACACTCATGCCTTAAATCAGTGTACTGTGGGTCGTCTGATGATGCTCTTGACAACAGAGTGAAACGGCCGTCACGCCACAACGTGAGTTAATTTCCACTTGAAAGTGTTTTTCAAGTTTTTATTCATTTTATTGATCCAAACCAACACAAAAAGCCAAATCAAAAAGCAATATGCACACAACCAAATCAGAGGATAAGAAAATGAGTTGAACAGTTCGAAAAAATCCGAAAAACAGTACAAACATAATACTCCCAATCTAGGCCTGGAAGTTTTTTTATAATCATTAGTTATATATATAAAAGACAATAGATTTAGGAACTGTAGACTAAGCAGTATGTACTAGTATTTAAACCGCTGTTCGATTATTTCTCTGGTCATTCTATTACTATCCGTTAGCTAGCCACTATGTATGTTTGTTAGATAAGATAACGGAACGCACAACTCGGTTTTTAAAAAGATTTATTTAATGAAAAACAAACATACATAGTGGCTAGCTAACGGATAGTAATAGAATGACCAGAGAAATAATCGAACAGCGGTTTAAATACTAGTACATACTGCTTAGTCTACAGTTCCTAAATCTATTGTCTTTTATATATATAACTATTGACAAGCTTCAGGCTTTTATGGTAATCACCGCAAAATAGAAAGCAAGGTTTAAACTGAATTTTTTGTATGTAAGTTAAACACAATTTTATATGATATTGTAGCCAAGGCAATGTATACTTTTTATCAGTAAGGGTATTTTCTCTTATAAGACTCTGACTGACTGCTACTCCTGCGGTCACAGGTTTGATCCAGTTCATATTTTGTGTCATTATCCACCTCATTAACCACGCAAAAGTCTCAGTCATGAGGCCGTTTTGCTAGAAAGATTTGGATGACTTTTCACTGCACACTGACAAATAAAGCAACAATACACGACGTTTCAATGAGAGCCTTTTATTTATCAGCAAAAAATAAATATTGTGCAGAACTGATTGAATCAACTTATTTGAAAAAATGTCTCGGTACCTAATATAAATATCTTTTAATATAATATAACTCACCATCATATTGCTGATGACTGCCATGCAAAAGCTGCAACATTACTGTTTGCGTAGCAGGTACAATGACTATGCTGCCATCTTCTCTACCCACAACTAGCCTACTCTGCTGTGGAAGGTAGATGCTTGCTGTCAGACGTATTCCTGCCATTTCCCCACAATCCTACAAAATGAGAAAACATTGCTATATGTTTTTAGCTTTCATTTAAATAATATCTTGTATTGAATAGGATTCAACAATATTAGTTGCAGAAGGGTATAATTTCACACAAACCACCATCACCGGAAGCTTGACTTTTCAAGCAGACGATAAAAGCAAGAAGTCTATCTTGAAATTGCACTTGCATCAAGATGCAAGTTCAAGGTCTGTATTTATGAGCTTACATTGAGGCTTCTTAACCCAAGGGAGAATTGTGAAGTATTAAGCGGAAGGGGTTTTCAAGTCTCCCTTGATATAAGAAAGATTCTTAAATACAAGCCTCAATCCTTCTTGTACTGCAAAACACCTGTGATGCACACATTTTTTACAAATTTTGCATGCAATTTTCGCTATATAAGTAGAGTCTAAGACTCTGTTCTCTGCTCTAAATTCATTTCCCGGTGGTTCGGAGCCCACCTAAAACTGTAGGTCCAGCTCATCAATCACCATCATCCAATTCATTACCCACGTACAGGTCTCAGATCTATGTGGGCTTCATCCTCCGAAAATAAAATTAAAAATGAGTAATAATGATAAAAAATTGATCAGAATGAATTCATTCGAACTATTAAGACTTACCAGTTGATCCAGTATTCCAACGGGATGAGGTTTCATTACAGCCCATGCCTTGGTAAGACTAGTATTCATGTACGGTGAGACCCCTAAAAAAAATAATGAAACCAATGATAAGCACTTTAACTGATTAAAGGAATAATAATTATTTTTATTCCTTATCAACACAAGTTACACCTTACATTATTAACCAGATACTGTGCAAGATAAATGCAGTGGAAAAGAGTGAAATTTTTTAAATAACAAGTATTTATGGTGAATTTATTTGGTGCATTCTAAGAGAAACTACCTCCCATGAACGAATGATCCCTCTCTAGACCGAATTCATTATCTGGATAACCAATTACGCTACACAGAATTTTAATATTATATTTGATGGGACTCAAAGTAGAAATTGAACTAAAGTAAACCTGTGAAAGTAGAAATAGGTACTTCTACAAATAGTATCATGCGACACTGCTGCCAGGAAAGTCAGGAGCTTTTTATAGTGTACAAGAGTTCCTTTCACATCAAAATTAAGCCTCACCTCAACTAATTGATATAGTTAATTATAGTAACTAGTGTATAAGATTGTAAAATTGTTGATCTGACTTGTCTTTTACGGTACTCCTTAACTGGAGTCTCCAAGACGTAATCTAAAAAAAAAAGATTTTTTTCGAAGGATGAATCCCACATAGGTCTGAGACCTGTGCGTGTGTAATGAATTGGATGATGGTGGTTGATGAGTTGGACCTACAGTTTTAGGTGGGTTCCGAACCACCGGGAAGTGATTTTACATCAGAGAACAGTCTTTTTTGCTAGCAAATCCAATCGGTCACCCTTACAAAGAGCGCCCAGGAGTTTCGTAGCTTATCTCTGATTGAACAGATACCTGCTAAGGCACTCGGCTATCACTTCTCCAATGTCTGATGATGCTTGATTCCACGTCAAATCAACACTCTTTTTTCAGTCACCATCTCAGATTTTGATGAAATTTGGTAAACTCATACTGAGTAATGAGACTAACAAAAATACGTAATATTATATTTTTATTCCAATCTGTTATCGATAACTCGTAAGTTTCAAAATTTCAAAAATCCCCAAAAATTGGAAATTGGAAATTTTAGAAGTTGTTCAGCTGGTGCGATCAAGCTAGATGGCTGTAAGTGGTATCATTTTGCAGCATTTTCCTTGCTCTTTGCAGTAATATGAAACACGAAGTGTTTAGCAATTGAAAATTTTCAAGCTAACTCCAAAAATATATTTATTTTTTGATTTTCTCAAACCGGCATTTTTGAAAATTTCCAAAAAATAATCATAGATACTAAATAGTTTCATGAACTTTTGAATGGCTGTAACTCGTAAGCAGATTGAAATGAAATCTAAATTATACAATCTGTGTTTATTATTCTATTCTATTCTACATTACGTATTTTTGTTAGCCTCAGCACTCAGTATGAGTTTACCAAATTTTATCAAAATCTGAGATGGTGACTGAAAAAAGAGTGTTGATTTGACGTGGAATGGCCCAGTACTGCAACGAATTATCATAAAATATGAGTGTTTATTTCCACTTTCAACATAGAATTATACCAACTAAAATAGTAATTTGAAATGGACAAATTGACAATATTATATTTATCAAAACCAATGTTGCATTATTTTGGTTATTTCTCGCTCATTTTTAATTTGAAGTGTATTTTTCTAGCCAAAATGTGTATCACGTCTGTGACATGAACAGTGGATTAATTAATTGTGTATTAAGTCTATAAATATAGCCTGTGACAACAACATAAGGCCTTTTAAGAAAGGCTCAAACACTCAAAAAACTAGACTTCTAACATTTCCGTATTCAGACCAGACATTATAAATTTAACATTATAAACATAAACATAAACATAAATTAACATTATAGATTAAAAAAAACCACTATTAATTGTATACAGTATTTGATATTGATAAAAATTAATATTGACTAGCGTCCCTATTATTATTCATCAAAATAAATTGATATTGGGGATTTTCTAAGCCTCAACTGTGATTACTGTATGTTTCATTTTTGCAGTTGTGAAAATTCTTGTCTCCGATTTCTATAGTAAAATAACATCTCCTTTCAGTTATTTAAATGCATTTGAAAATAATTGGAACAACTGTTTTAACTTACGTTATGTAACAGTTACACTCCACTTTGTACGTTAAATAGATAAACAGCTTTCTCCATTTCAAATCTGTTTCACATAGTGTCATCAATTAATAGTATTTTTGAGTAAAGTGAAAAGACACAAATTAATATGATTGTCAAAGAAAAGCCACAAAAATTATTCTAACCTGGTGGTTTTGCTGAGGCATTGTGTTTAATTTGAGGAAGCTGACTGTCGGAAATATCTGGTACTTTCCAAACCATAATTATTCCTTCAGAGTCTCCACGCAAAAGTAATTTCCCAAGCGAGTGCGAATCAAAATAAACCATCGCCGGTGGACATGAGAGAGGCTGAAAAACAAAATATATTTATTGATCAACTTATTTATTCCGATCAGACACATGACGAATGCCATTTTAAATTCTAACTCAAAGTTAAATATTGCTAGGGAACTACGATAAGAATGCATAATGATAGAAATAAATTACAGTCGCTTGCAGAGGTAAAGAAATTACTAACAAATATGACAAAAGACGTAGGAGGCAAAATATTGAACTGATGGCATATCGATTAGAGAGCATTTTCTTTGCAATTTCGCTTTTTTGTATATACTCCTATCGGATTATTTCATGATTTGAATACTCTGTAAAGTTCAGTTCATTTTTATTGTTTTTCATTTCCATTCATTTGTATTTCATTTCATATCATTTTAATTTGTATTGAACAATAATGGTTACACAATAGCTATTTTTGTGTAACTAGAGTGCAAAATAGCGTTTTTCTGCATCGAGAGAAACAGTTTTTTTCACGAGCCGAAGGCGAGTGAAAAAGTTTTTTCGAGTGCAGAAACAATACTTTGCACTCGTATTAAACATTAAATTTTTCCTACAGTAATGTATAAAGTAATTTAAACAGAACAAAACAGGGCATACATAACCTGAAAATTCCTCACATAAACTACCTTCGAATCAAATCGATTTCAACAACAACTACAACAACTATTTCGCAGCTGAAGCAGAGTAGCCAACCTATTTTTTAATGTAGAATAGGGAACCTGCATATTACATGCTCACTATATTGTGTTGTTAGGTTGCAAATCTGGAGTGCGGAAAAGTACTTTCCCGCACTGGAATTTACTTTCCCGCACTGGAATTTACTTTCCCGCACTGGTGCAGGAATAGACTATTTTGCGTGCTACATTTAGTGCAAAAATAGGCACGTTTTCGGGTCACTGTAGGAAAAATATGTTATTGTTGATAGTCATAAACTTACCTTCTCAGGGGTAACAGTTAAAATACCATACAGAAATGGTATATCATCGACGCCTGACGTTTTATGGAATTCTTTGCTATCAGCTACACTGCTGTAAATGGATAAATTCCAATTTAATGTTCAATTTGATGAAATCGTAAGGTATAAAATTGAAGGAAAATTAAATTTGCACTCCGGTGTAAAGTTTTCAAGCAATCCAACCCAACCAAGTATCAATTTTTAGCTGTATTAATAATATTATTAATTACTGTATATTTATAAAATTGAATTTAAACTTGAAATACGCAAAGATTGCACTATTCTATTTCAGACCAATACATTGACACAATAAATAACATGACAAATCTGGAACAAAATAAATATTTCTACCGATTTAAATACTTTTCTCATAATAAAATGAATTTTGATTGAACATCTAATTGATGAAATCTACAGTAGAAGCATTGAATTAGCAAATAAACCTAAAGCATCGAAGCATCGAAGCATCATATAAATGTACGTAATAAATTAAATACAAAAATACTTTCAAGATGTGCTAAGAATTCCCAACTAGCAGAAGTACTTCAACAACTCTAAGAGATTCTTAATAATTACGGGATTAGCAAAGAATGGTAAAAAACATGTATCTATTACACTAGTATTGTTAAAGTTTCTTATCTTTCTTGCCAGATTCATAGTATAACCAAAATACATCTAATTTTTCTCAATCATTAATTAATCTATTTCTTATGATCCATGAAAATCGCAACAGTTTGTAAAATTTTCATCAAAATATTTTTGATTTTTTCTTTAAAGCCTACCAAGAGTGGAACTGAAAAATGAATGTGTAATTAAATTAAACAACATTTCAAAATAGAGGGATTTTATTGTTATGGTTTACGATTAATTTACTGTCGGAAAAGAAAATTCTCATTTTAAAATCGATATTGATCTGAATGAAGGATATCTTCAAAGTAGAATGATAATAAGATATTATTCGTAGAATGAGAGCTTGTTTGTACAATTGTTAGGAACATGCCTATCGATGCAAATATTTGAAGTTATTTTTTAATATCAATCAAGATATCTCTTCTCGGTGCAAACACTCATGCAGTGAGATCGTGCAGTTTGAATGTTTCAACTTTTTATGTTTCAAACTGAAACGTCAGATTCAAAGAAAATGAATTTGTTTTGATAACAATTTTTTACTATCATTGTATACTTTTCATATAATACTCATCTTAAAGCTTTTCAATATCTCATTAAATTGTTCATAATTCAAATCTAAATCAGATAAGAAACAAGTCTTCATTTATTATTATTGTAAAACAGAAACTGTGACCAGTAGAGACTTACTTCATAATCAAAGTAGCACAAGAGCACAGAAAAGTGGAACTAATGGATTTGCATTACTACTAAGTGCTTGAAAAATGTGCTCATGTCATGGAGTAATATAAAATAACATTGCCTAATGAACATCTTAACAGCCATGTGCATAGGTTGATGAGGACTCATCTTGAAAATGGCAAATGAATGATTTGAAAATGCTATCAACGTAAATTAGAATTAAGGTGTTATAGTCCTTTACCGCTAATAAATTTCCGAAGATACCATAATCAAAGATACCAAAATCAGTGTGCGTAATAACAAGGCCATGCATGAATTTTATCTATATATTGATTAGATAATTTGGTGCAAGCTACTGATATTATTTGAAATTATTTTTGTTTTTTTAATTTCCTGAAGTCGCGCCCAGCGGAGCCGTACTCCAAGCAATAAATAGTCTGTCCTTCAATAAATAGAAAAAGATTGTTATAAAATTTTGCACTGGATTTTTCAGTAAGTATTATCTCTCAAACCTATGGCTGTAAATTATATTGTATTTGTTTTACACTTTGTATGTATAACGAAACTACGAGTATATTATTGAATCATTTAAACAAAAATATTAATTATTAAAGCTTATAAAGCTGATTATATCCATTGAAAGTTGTTCAAGAAATTCTTGCAGACGTATAAATTTCAAAAACTATTAGGTATAAAAGGAGAAAAGTACAGCCCAAAGAATTCAATATTTACCATTGAAAAAGTTGAAATTGAAGTATTACACAAATATTCAATATTTACCATTGAAAAAGTTGGAATTAAAGTTACAATGATTATAATACAATTTGAATATGTGGATGTCAATGCTGATAACAATGTTATCAAAACGCAAAGTGTGGGTAAGTATGTAAGTGCATACCAAGTTTCAAGCGTCCGCCCTTTCAGCTTGCTGTCAAAGACAAAAGAACAAAGCAAATAAAAATATTACATTAATGAAGTGAGATAAAAAACAAATAGCCTGACTGTTGTTTCAAATTATATAATTTCATGATTAGGTATTGAAATTTTGAAAAACTGGGAAGAGAATAGAGTACTCAAAGAATATTTCCAACGTAGTTTTGGGATTGTCTTTATTTAGCAAAACAGGTCGGAAATTTCATTTTTTAACCGGTTTCAAAGGAGGAGTTACTCCATTTGACCTGCTTTTTTATGTTTGTACATAAAAAATCAAAAACTATTGATCTGATATTAATATTTCTTTTCAGCGGCGGTCCCATTCAATTTTTACAAGGGTCGGCCCAATGTTGTTTCTTAGCCACAATACCCCGCCCAAAGGAGCATTCATCGATGTCTTCATTTGAATTTTCCCCAAATAGGCACAATAACTGGCCAGTTCAAATCCAATTTTTAAATAAATTTCTAAAAAAGAATTGAAGAGATCTACAGTTATTAATTTTTTAGTTAAGGTTTACTCTGAAAGGCGCTGAATTAAAATTATGAAACAAAAGCCATTTCACTTTTGAGAAGCTTTTCGCTATTACAGTATAATTTTCCTGAATATAATATTCTACGTTCAATAAAGAGTTACTTCAATTTTAAATGTTATATTGATCATATTGATTTGCTGAATATTTCATAATGTATAAAAAAATTCAAACATATACAAATTTCTCATGTTTTTAGAATTTGAATGTTCAACTAAAAAGTTTAATATATAAAAAATGAAGCGATACTTTAATAAAATGATACTCAAAAAATTGAATAGATATGTACCAAAAATTTTAAAATTACGTATTTAATTTAAATTAAACTAGAGGACTTTTTCGAAAGTAGAAGATACTGTACAGGCCATAAACAGACAATTGTTTTAATAATTTGATACAAGTAACTTTTCGAATTCAGCATCAAATATTTTACGAGTTTATAAGAAATTTGTTTGTAATATTTTATAAGTTCATGAAAAATTTAGCGGTGACTTCAATAAGTAACTTTTATTAAATTTGAAGAACAATTGTTTTTTAGAGCCAACACACTAATAATTTCTGTTTAAATTCAGTTTAAACTAAATACTTTTAAATATTTTAGTACGAGTGTATTTATTTAAAGTGGGTACTTTATCTAAGTCTGCATTATAAACTAGATAAAAGAGGTTAGACTGTGATATAAACACAGCTTACTTTATCAAACTGGTTGCTTAATGAAGTTATTTTAACACAGCTGTCACTTTTCAACACAGCTGTCACTTTTCAGTACAGGAGTCTAGACCAATCACAACTCAGGATTTCTTTAAAACAGTCTCGAAATGAATATTATGAAAAGTCACATCAGCTGATTTAAACATTTCGAAATCAATCTAGATTTCAAATCGGAACCGTTGACAACTACCACACATTGAACGTTATCCTATAGTTTGGGCAAGTTACTTGATACATAAGTGAGTTAAATTAAATGTAATTCATAGGTGAAATATTGTATGAAACTATTGTATTTTTCCTAAAAGCCACTTGTAAGAAGTTAACACTCGTTGCTTAAAGACAGTCATAATACAATCGTTGCATAAACTACTATTATAACTTTTTTGTATTTAATCGTAATTTTATTACTTAGTATTTAATTTTTGAGTATCATTTTATTAAAGTCAATTTCTTTTTCTTTTTTTTTGTTATAATTAGAGCAGTTCAATGTAATTACTTTCAAAACTGCTGTCATCGGGCTAGGATTTTTCCTCCTCTTCTTTTCCATTCTTTTAATTTCGTAACATTTTTCCTCATTCATTCATTTAAAATTTCTTTATTTGTTTAAGATATGTTTTATAGCACATTGAATACTGTCATCTGTGATAACTTAAATTTATCAAATAAGTGCATACCAACTTTTAAATGTTTTTCAATTTCTTTTCAGTGCGTTTCTTGTCTAATTGTTGTTTTCTTTGCCTTCAATAAACCACAATTTCTGCAACAATTATGCCTGGCACAAATATAAACGCAGCCTGCTCTATGAAGTACTCAATTACTTTTTTGTAAAACACAGAATTAAATTATCGTTATCATTTCCTAGAAAAGTCCTCACTCTTTCTCTATTCTTCATACTCATTTTACTTTACCGCACAGTGTATGATTGTAAATTTTCCCAAAATCTACTTTCTTCTATTGCTACTTCTAAGAAGAATCAATCATGAAATCATGAAAATTTTTATATCCCATTTCTCCATCAATTCATAATATTTAATATTATCCATATCACATTAAATCGATGATTCAAAAGGTTAAATTATCAATCCATTTTTATATAATTTATAATTTCAACATCACTCATTTCATAATTCACTCATATACAGCCCATACTTCTCTACAATTTCTACTACAGATTCACTTTCGAGCAACGGTGATTGTCATTAGAATCTTTGAAGTTAATCGTTCGCCAAGTTCAGAGAAATTATAAGATTAAAATAGAAATAGTCCGAATTAGACAGAGATATCTTCACCCAAATTCCAACTGACATCTAATCATCGCCTTATTTTTAAACTTTTAAGATCACATAGTTCAATTCATAGTGGTAAATTATTTTTTCTTTTTAGAATGTCGTTGCAAAGATAATCTGAATGATTTATGATTACTCTATCAAGAATGAAATATAACAAAATTTCATGAAATCGTAAATCATTCCATGATTAAATATCGCGATTTGAGCAAGGATTCCATTTTAAATAAGTTTAATAAAAAAATTGACAACAGTTAGACTATTTGTAAAACATATTCAAAAGCAAAATAAAATTCAAAATGCATTACATACTACTGGAAGATTAAGCAAACACCTGCATACACTAGATGCATGCTCTCGAAACATTCATTTACAATAAACAATTATAAATATGGAGGTGTATGTAGAGGCTTAGGAGCTATCACCAAGGAAATCTAATAGCAAGCTACTATTAATTCACCTGTGCCTTATACCATTATCCAAAAACTTAATTTACTTGAGTTTATTATGAGTGGTAACCCTAAAAGGATATCGGTGTTGAAAATAGTTGGATTCTAATTACTTTTTTTATTTAATAGATACAAAACTTGATAGTTTCATACCTCCAATGGGATGAGGATACATGAAATTACATGGTGTTACATGGATTGTGGTGTTGAATACGAATGTTAACCACACTGTTAAAAATAAACGTCACAGTTGGGACGCAAACACAGTCGATAAGTTGCTATCAAAAATACCATTCAAATTTATTAACGACAGTTATAATAACACAGATTATTAACTTGAAATGACCACTCGCCAATTAAAAAAAAAAAATTCCTTCTATGCCAATTATAATTTTAACAGTATAAATTGATTAAAAAATAGCCCAACTCAAAACTTTTAAAGATCTAAAAACCTAATGGAATGAATTAGAGATTGGCAGATTATGAAGCAGGATAGCAGTTTCTAATAGCTGATAGTCAACTAGAAAAGCGCTGCTAATAATTTATTTGTGAAAATTATACTACTATTAGCTAACTGCGACAGTACACAGTAAATACAGCAATGATACATGGAAAATATATTCAAGTAAAAATAAGCGCAATATTTGGAGTAGGAATACAAATATTTCAAGTTCAATATTGCATACAAACTATGCTGAATTTGTGTTTGAATAAGATAATACACACTACTACTGATTGAACAATAGACTGAAAAAATATAAATCTGGGGGAGGATAAACTGGCATGGTGATTAACCAAAATCATCTAGATTCAGATATGTTGAAAATCACTTCCCGGTGGTTCGGAACGCACCTAAAACTGTAGGTCCAACTCAATTACCATCATCCAATTCATTAACCACGCACAGGTCTCAGACCTATGTGGACTTCATCCTCAAAAAAAATTGAAGATGAAAGAAAGGAGAGGTTGTTATGAGATGAATATGAATACTGGGAGGATAAGAAACTAGTTATTTTTTATGCCTGGGTATTTTGCTTTTATTTAACTCTTTTTACTCTTTTATTTAACTACACTGTACAACAGAAGTGCACCTAAAAATGATAGCGAATAAGGTAAAATCTTCCATGAAAAGCCACTGCAGCCATTCACATAACTTCCACCTAATTCAATGCCAACACCTCCTCTACCAATTATTGTGAACTTTTCTAAAGCTAATAATTCAGTGATAATGTTACTGACGTCTAATTAATAATTCAACACATGCTGTCGTAAGTGAATATCCTTAAAAAATTCTACAAATAGAGAGACAAACTATATTTGAATGATATATTACTACGACAGTGATGATTTCTCTAAATAAGAATGTTTGAAGTTATTGTCTAAAGACTTCAAACAGGATGAATTGAAGGATGGAAAATAATGCAGGCTGGCTGCTTACTTGGCTGGGAGTTTGTACATGTAACCTTTTCCCTCATCAGTCCAAACCAACACTCTGTCAGGAGCCAGAAACTCGCCCGCCATCCAACGCTCGCCACGCGGAGATATCACTGAACAAAGCACTGAAAAGTCACCGGCATCATAAATCTGCAAAAGTAATGAAGAAAAATTGAGTACAATCTGTTACACTAATCAAATGAAAGCATTTGATGAAAGATAACGCTAATTGAAATTGAAACTGATTTCGGAACTTGGGGGTGAGAAACTTGAGGCAACTGGAAAATTTGCCACGATTCAAAACGATTATTCATGTTGTTTTTTGTTTTTAATAAACTGAACTGGAATTATATTTCCAGTAGAAATCTACTAGTTCAGTACAAGTATACTGTATAAGTAGATTTGTGATGGAAATAAAATTTCAAATTCAATTTATTTCAATAAAAAATTTTACGAGGGCTTCGTTACTTGCCTACCAGTGATTAAGGCAGTTATATAAGTGAGAAAGAGCTAGTAGAATTTAACTATAGTACTTTATCTACTGTTCACTAGAAAACTTAGATTTAATACATTCTGGATTCATCAACTGCACTATTCTGAATTATTCAACATTGGAGGAAATATTTGTCAATATAGCATTATATTTATGTTAAATTGTATGAGTTGTGAAGATCAGTCAGTATTTTTTCTCAGATTTCTATGTTCTGATACTTTTTAAAACCCGTTATCAATATTGAAATGAGGTTCTAATTCAGCAACTTTTATTTGGTGTTCAAGGTTGATAGCTAACAGAAATATAAGAACAAAATATACGTCGCATACTTATACATATCTATGTCACAATTGCAAAAAGAAATACTGTATTTTGAATTATTTCGAAATTATGCATTTGAATTCTTTTGTAATGACGTCATTATCATGCAGAACACGAATTTTTTATATAACTATGAAATTTTGATTTTTTTCAACAAGACATACCCGTACATGATTAAATGATAACATGGATCAATACCTGCCAATATTTTGAACAGACTATGAGAACCGTGCGCTGGTTTTGTGCACAACAGCTCATAGAAAGTGCATTCAAGCAACGGATTTGCTTGCTTTCATTCTCGAAGAACGGCTCATTCTGTTTGCATTCACTACCCGATAGAGTCCAAACTTTTACTGTTCCATTAGTAGTTAATGCCAACACAACATCCTCTGCAAAAGACAACGTTTATACGATTAAAGTTTACCAGACATTGATATTGACATTGATCTTAAGGACTTGACTTTGTTTATAACATATTTTATTTACTGATAATTTTTTACTTTTACTTATATAATTCTTGTTTGTTTACAAGGACGAGCCTGTTTGACAAATCACCTATCAAATGGGAGTATTCCCAGAAAAATGATGTAATGTGAAGAAAAATAAAATAAATAAAAAATAAAAATATTATTCTATGTAGGCCTGCATTTATTGATAGTCAACCCCATCACAGTTACTCTAGAGCGATAGGATAGCGGTACTGATGTTTCCTTAATTTATCTTTAGTTAAATATATTTTTCGCGTTAACTATATTTTTTATTTGTGTCTGGTAGGTAGGACACCTGTTTTCTAATTGTTTATCAGTGCATCATTGTTGTTCCGTATTGGTAGGGTATTATTTCCTTTATAGCTATTTACATTTCATTCGTTAATTTGTAGATTTATTATTTCATAATAATGAACTAAATAAATAATTATAATTGAATTGTATTTTATACTGTGTTTAAGAAATTAATGTCTATTTCATTTCATTATTGATGTAGAAAACATGGATATAAAGGAATTCAGCCAATGAAAATTAGAAACCACAGCTTTTCAATTAACTGTAACAATATTTTTCAACGAAATAAAAACATTAATTTATTAAGGACCCAATAGGGCCGCCTTAATGTATTCGCGCTTTTGTTCATCCGTCCGTCCAGGCGATATCTTTTAAAATAAATATTCAACACCCTTGAAACTTGGTGTATAGCTCCCTCTTAATTCAAGTGAAATTCCTATTGATTTTAATCTTTGGAGGTTAAATATGGAAATAATCATAAGAAATAACATAAAATATGTTGCTGATGACTAGACTCATACTTATTTATTTTATTGTCACTTTCTTTCTTAAACTGATCACACTACTGGAAAAGTGATCAGTCAATTTCCAAGTAATGTATCTTGTTATTTTTCTTATGTTGTTGAATGAGGAAATAAATTCATTTATTTATTCATATTATAAATACATCCCGAAATATACAAATTATATTCAGTTCTTGCAATACTAAAAATAGTAATGCTGTGTTTAGTTTTTAGGAATAGTCAACGTTTAACAACGATTTTTCAATGTATGCATTTTATGACAGGGGGGCCCTTACGAATGACAATGGGGCCCCTTTATGACAGGGGTTCCACGTTGTCGAATGTGACATGATGGATCAACAGTTTTAGGAGGATTCCAAACCACTGGGATAACAATGATAAATTGATAGTCACTTTTGAATCCATCACTAGTACCTCCACATAGTAGCCATTACAGAAGAGGCAAATATCATCACAAAAGCTGCCACGATCACCCATCCAAGTGTAGACCCGAGCGCAAGTGACTTATCACCATCGCACGGAGCCCACACACACCGGATGGCTGTTGACTTATAATTGAGAGCACTCAACTATTTAATAAAATAATAGTAATGATGCTAAAAACAATTTCTTAGGGAGTTCTTTTATAAGCCTTAACTTAAATAATTGTTGATCAGCTAATATCACATCAAATTATTGTAAATTGAATACAATTTTATTTAGGATTCAGTATTATTTATAGCTGATGTGGAAGGATTAATTTGTAATTGAGCTCAAATTTAACAACATTATTATTTCAACATAATATTTTTAAATTCATGAACTAGTAAATTGAAAATGGAAAAATGTTGAAACGCTCATGCTTACCTTTCCTTTTAACAGGTCTCAAAACATGCAAAGCACTTATCCAGTCAGGATTCACTTTTGAAGACAATTGGAATAGTATTTCCAGACTGAATGGGTCCATCACTAGTACCTCCGCATAGTAACCATTACAGAAGAGGCGAATATCATCACAACCATTCATGTGATAAGCCTTTGAACAAGAATTTTATAAAATATTACCATAGGATAGTCAAAATACTGTAGAACCAAAAGCTCGAAGTAGATTATATTACTTTATTTAAAACTACGTTATAAATTAGTTGTTAAAAGTTAGAAAATAATATCATAACAGCTGACTTTATTCTTGCCTGATCAAACACGTTGCATAATGAAGCTATTATAACACTGCTGACACTTTTAGAAAAAGGCTCTAGATTGTTGACCAATCAGAGCTCAGGATTTCTCCAACTCAGCGTCAAAATGAGAAATATGCAATAGTTACATCAGCTGATCTCAACATTTAGAAATCAAATTGAATTTAATTTCAAAACCACAACCAATCGTCAACAATAATTGTGGATTTTAGGTTATATTAGATTGAGTGAGTTATCCAAGTAATTGGCAAGTAAGAGTAGAAATAAGTTATTTTTAATCATCGATAAAATAGTGTACAAAACTATTGTATTTAACTTTTAGGCCACTCGTGTCCTAACTTACATATCACTTGTGGCTTTAAAGACAGTCATAATACAATCGTTGCATAACAGTTGTATTATGACTGGCTTCAAGCCATGAGTGAGATGCAAGTTGGGACATGAGCGAAGCGAGTGTTCTAAACGTCTCACGAGTTGCCAAGTACAATTGTTGCATACACTACTTTATCCACGACTACCAAAAACTTACCTTTACATTAATTTACAAATCACTTGAACGAATTACCCATACTAACATAACCTAGAATGCTTGCTTGCTGAACGGTTGTGAGATTTAAATTGAATTCAAACTGAATTTGATTTTAAAATATTCTGATCAGCTGATGCGACTATTTGATAATAATCATTATAACAATGACCAGAACAAATGCTGGATCTCATTGGTCAAGAGCACATTGCACAAAGTCAGACAGATTGCATAATAGCTTCGTTATTCAACTAGTTTGAACAGTTGTAAATAAAGACATTTGATATTGCTCCCTAACCTCTGAAAACTACTTTAAAACGCAATTGCAGACAAACTACTATTTCAATACAAATGATAGAACCTTAAAATTCAAACTAAACATTGATTTTAATACTTTTAATAAAGCAGAAATACAAAGTTACATAGAACCATATTATTAATATGGGTTGAGTGAGAGAGAGGACTTTGAGTCCAAACTCCTCCCTTCATAAAGGCATAGATCTATATTAATGACGGTTTATTCGACTAGATGATAAATTTATCGTGTAGCTAACTACTATTTCAATACAAATGATAGAACCTTAAAATTCAAACTAAACATTGATTTTAATACTTTTAATAAAGCAGAAATACAAAGTTACATAGAACCATATTATTAATATGGGTTGAGTGAGAGAGAGGACTTGAGTCCAAACTCCTCCCTTCATAAAGGCATAGATCTATATTAATGACGGTTTATTCGACTAGATGATAAATTTATCGTGTAGCTAACCTGCATGTTTGTATGAACGTATGGAAGCTTGGTTACTTCTCGACATTTGCCGTCCACCAAATCCCAAGTACACATTTCCCTGAAAATGATTTTTTTAAATCAATTTTCCTTCTAAACCTGTGATATTTGGAAGAAATAATTGAATTCTGTGAGAAAACAATAGAAATTATTTTTTCAGAACATGAGGGGAATTTATGTTCTGGGATTCATATAAAAGACAACAGACAACAATGGTTTAGTTTTTGAGTGTCACAAACTTAAAAATGCAACGCCATGGTGAACAATAGCTGATGGCTGTGCATAATATCAGAAATGGTCACAAACTCTTTTCACTTATTTTACTTTTCAAATTTTGTAAGACACTTTTAATGAGTTTTTATTTTCTGGACATCGAGATACATAATAAATCTTCATGAATTTAGATCTTTTCTACTCTCCACATTAGAAATAGATCTATTAAGATCTTTTTGTTTAAAAAAAAAAAAATATCATGGGGCATCAAAAGGACATAGTTCGATTCATATCCACCTAATATTATTTAACTTTTCATCATGAAATAAATTGACAGCATTAAAATGGTCATCTTTAGTTCAAAGACATCCTTTAAGAGAAGTAGCCAAGAGAAGAATGCAACGTCAGCTGAATAAATGGTTTAACATATACGTTCCTCAAGTGTCTTGGGTAGATACACAAATGTATCTATCGAAACTTTGATCTTGATAAAGAATTCATTTTAAATGAAAAATGATATTAAACTTACCCACTTTCAGAAGAGCTCACAATAAAATTGTTATCAACAATAACACTGGCCTTTGCCAAGCACAATATAGGAGCTGTGTGACCCACTAGTAGACATCTGGGAGTCATCTGTAAAAAATAATAACAATAATCTTAATTTGATTTCTCCATTTACGATGCATTGAGAAAAAAATAGTGAATGGAGAAAAAAATATCTTAAAAATATAGTCACGGATTCTATCTCTAAAATAATGCTGGCAACATTTAAACTCGCACTTTATTTACACAAATAATGCACAACACGCACTAATCAATAATTTCTTACACAAAATAAAGCAATTAGAACAGATAAATCGATAATGTTCAGCTAAAAAAGATTTGCTATATTAATGTACAAAAATCAATCACTAACTGTAAAAAGGCCGATCTAATATTAAATAACTGTTCAATAAACTGTCCAATAATTCAAAAAGAACAATTAAACATACGTAGCACAAGTCCGTAATACAATAATAGCTAACAGTAGAATGCACTCGTATAAAATTTAAAAGAATTCTCATTAATAAACTCACAGTATATGGAGATTATCACTTAACGATTATAACAAAACGATTGTACTGTGAACGGAACTGCCACTACTTGTTATCTCGACAAATTTCAAACAAGACTGAACTAACTTTTACCTAAGCTCTCGCTTTAAATAGGTTTTATTTGAACTAGAAAGATAGAGACTTTTCTAAAATATTCCATGGAATTCTAAATAAACAGATAAGACATTCTACACTATTCGATAAAATTCCATGAGTTTATAATTAAATATTCTACAGGTGTCACAAGATAAACTACAAGGTGAGGAGGAGAGTAATTAATTGCTTCCAGAAATCAATATTGACACAGCAATTAACGCTGAAAATCACTGTTCTTTCTTTCTACGTCCACAACACTATAAGCATTCCATTTCTCTAGAGAGCCAAATATAAAACTACGGTACAATATTTATACATCATATTCCCTATACAAACATTTCCACACACACATTGGTTATTTTTTCAACTTTGCGTAGCTCTAGAATTTTCTAAATTACTGTCGAGAGATGAATACTGTAAGTTACCTTCAACGTATCAGGATCAACATGCCAAAGGCAAATCTGACCATCATAGCAGCCAGTTATTAGGGTCTTCTGATCACGAGAGAGATGAATGCATGATATGCAATGTGTGGGTGCAGCCTTCCCCCACAAAACGACTGGAATCACCAAGTTTGTAGCTGACATGCTGCGGCTCTCACTGAAAATGAAATATACTGAATTGAAGTATTTCTTCGAACTGAGTGGAAATAATAAATATTTCAAATACTAATCAAATACTAAATCTTCTGAGCATAAAGATTCTATAACATTTTATTACTGGCTCAACTTAAGAGCAAGCATAATTTCAGGCAAATAAAATAGTAAGTTATCTTGAGAATTATGCAATATTATAGAATAAAATATCATCTTACTCATTAATTAATTTCAATTGCTAGTTTATTCAATTGCTACATACTGTAATTTTATTTTAAGACAATAAGACATAGTAATATTTTCTTTTATATTCCTGCAAATGGACACGCAAACAAAAGATTTTGTTTTCTGGATATTTTGTGAGTATTCCAAAGATACTACTCCTTCTACTGGTCTCCAATAATATGAGTAAAAATACTTCCTAATACCAAAAATTAATACGCATCCCAGAATTTCGCTTCAATTTCAACATGATGAATTAGAAACAAATACATTTGCAAATCTTTTCTCGCCTGGGCGGGTCAGATCTCTAGTGAAAACCGTGCAGATGATTGTCATGATTTTTCAGCTGATACATTCGGTTTCAGCATGGTTTCGGTTGATGATGTTCTATATGCCTTCAAATAACTGAAGCCTGGAGCCGGGGGGGGGGGGGGAGGGGGGGCCTTGATCATGTTCCAGCTCACATTGTCAAGGGCTGTTGTGAATTTTTGGCTGGACCCCTGCAGTATTTATTCAACCTGGCGAATAAAGCATCATCTTTCCCTCATCTGTGGAAGAAATCGAGAATCACCCCTGTTTTTAAGGCGGGCAATAATTGCAGGTAATTAGTCCCATAAATATTTAAAAAAAAAATTTGCTAAGGTTTTTTAACGTATATTATATGGGCAGCTGTTGCATTATGTTCAACCAAAGATCACTTCTGTTCAGCATGGCTTTCTTCCGGGCCGCTTTACTGTCACTAACTTATTAGTATTTGTAGATAGAGTGTCTGAGAATTTGTATTATGGAGGTAGAGTGGATGTCATATATACTGATTTCTCTAAGGCATTCGATACTTTGAACCACGATATCCTACTGGGGAAGATGAGTCAGTATAGATTTAGTCAGGATGCAGTCCGACTCTTGAGGAGCTACCAAACAGAAAACATTATGTGGTATACAACAGCAATACATCTGAACTTTTCTATACCATATCTGGTGTGCCCCAGAGGTGATGATGCAAAGATATTTAGATATTCTGTCCTCTAATGTTTGTCTCTCAGTACAACAAGATCTGGAGGCTCTGTCAAGTTGGTGTGACAGTTCTGGGCTGAGACTGAATGTTGTTAAATATAAATATAAGTCATATACCCGACAGAAAGATGCAATTTGATTACATGATTAATCAAGCTCAATTGGGTTCAAGCTCGATTGAGTTGTAAAGTAAATCCTTGGTGTTGTCATGGATGCACATCTGAGTTTTGAGAATAATATTGATCACTTGGCTAGCAGATGTAGTAGAATTATGGGCTTCATATTTAGAACATGTTTATGTTTTCGAAGGTGGGAGACCATCCTGTATTTATATAAGAGAATTGAGAAGAGTATTCTGGAGTACACTGCACCTGTCTGGAACTCTCATAATATTACCACCATTATGAGGCTGGAAAGAATCCAGAACAAGTTTTTAAGGTATGCATTCTTTAAAAAATACATGCAGCTTTGTGTTTGACTTTCCTACAGGTGAGCTAAGGCGAATTATGGAGCCCAGCATGTTGAAAAGTAGAAGAGATGCAGCATCCTTGTTACTGCTCTATAATATTGTCAACAATAAAATTGACTCCCCATACTTGATTTCCAGGGGAGAATGAATTCTTGGCTGTCTCATTGCCGTCCCTGTTCTAAGACGCAGAAGATTACTTTACATTCAGAGGCCATGTTCAGAGGGTGGATACTTTTCATCCATGAACAGGATACCTCATCTGTATAATGAAATGGATGGAGATGTTGACATTTTTAGTGATGATTGGCGGAAGTTCTGGGAAAAAATGAATTCTTGGCTGTCTCAGCCCTATATCTTCAATACTTTTTTTCTGTTTTGAGCCATTCATAATCGCTATCTTCATCATCATCAACTTCATCATTTTCAAGATTTGAATTTATTTTTATATTCTTAACATAGCTGTTTGTTACGTATTTTCTATTGTATTTGGATTCTAGTTTTACTTTTATATTTTTTTTCTGAAGTAGGTTATTATTTCTAAGAGTACTTATACTTATAATTTATTTTTCTATCTCTATCTTAATAATATTTTAGAAATTACATGTATGTTGTTTTCTTTCAAACTGTGTTAAGGAGGCAGTTGTGGGTGTTAACCTGTTACCTTCAAAGAGATTGTATTGAGTAAATAAAATAAAATGTTTTCCTTAAAACACAATAAGAGAAAAATCATTTAGTTTTACACTAAAACCCAATAAAGTAAGGTTTGCGGGCAGGAGCGGTCCCAACTCATGAGTTTGGAGGGGAGGGGTCACAAATGGGTTTTGTTGACCTTTTTTTGCAAGATTATTTCAATTGTATTACTCGTTTACTCGTTTGAATGACTAAGGTGGTTTACAGACACATCGTTGCTGTATGAGCACGGCCATTTTCTCAGATAACAGGTAAGGATTCCAAGAACTTCCAGTGATAAGTAATATATTGCATCAATAGTAATTAACATTAACATATTAATAATAAGTAATAATCTATGTATATGTTGAGGAAATCGAGAGGAGATGTTTACTCAGCAGTCGGGAGTCAAGGTCTTTTGAAAGGCTTGAAACAATTATCATGGATGGAAAGTGGACAAAACCATATTTAATATGTTTTTACCTATATTATATAGGTACCTAGAATCGAAAATCAAAAGTTGTATATTGAGACAAATTACTTCATTTCAATATAATAAACGACATTGTGATTAGTATTAAGAAAATAATTTAGATTGCAATTTATCCAGTTTTCAAAATCATAGGCTAATGTTTATATCCATAAAGCCAGCGTCCACCAAATGTGGAGCAGACTCTTTTAATGCTAAATTATTATTATTTCTCTGTCTTGTAACCCAAGAACAGAAGCATTTATTAAACACAAAAATAAATTACAATTAGTGAAAAATATATTCAATACTACATTTTGCTTATCAATTTAAGCAACCCTTTTTAGAAGCTAAAGAATCACAGGAACACATTTTTTATGACTTCTCGGCTATTGTGTATGATGATGGCTTCTTGTTCATCTTTATGTTCCTATCCGTGTCATATACAATGATAGCTTACTTAATAATAATTATTATTATTATTTATGAGTATTTTGAAATATTATATGAATACAACTGGAAACGTCATAAGAAACAAAAAGTTCCTGGATTTCTTGTTCCATGACGAACTGCGTTGTTAATATTAACTTTTCATGTGAAATTTAACGACTTGCTATTTGACTACATGTCGTTAAATTTCACATGAAAAGTTAATATAAACAAAACGTATTGTAAAGCATAGCGCGTTTTCATATGAATCTGCAGCTTTCATTAAATTTGTTGTTATGAATTTATGTGACGTAACCAAAACATAAACAAAGGTAACTAACAAAAAATAATTTGTTCTATTGGAACATGTGGAAGGGAAAGCAGACTCCGTTTGAAACTAGTATTACAGACGGTGACTAAAATAGACCTTTTTACGTTCAATCCGCTCCGCTCACCTAGTTTCTGATGGAAGCACTCTCATAACAACTTTTCACTCTTAGGAAGTTTTCAATTACAGTTAATATTGTTGTGTTCAAATTTTCTCAACCCCTATACAAACTACCCCTTATGATTAAAAACCCGTTTTCATGAATTTTCAGCATGAGACCATTTCTATCATCAACTTACTTTGATAAAAAATTAATATTATCAATCAACAAAAAAGTGCAAAATCCAATTTCCTCCATTTGCCCCCCTAAAATCAGTGAAATGACGGTTTTTGCCCCCTACTCCAAGAGGGATGATTTTTTCGATATTTTTCAAATTGGGTCACTCACAGTTTTTTATGCTCTATTTAATGGAAAAAAGAATTTTTCAAATATCTTGATATTTAGTTTAGCCCCCATTTTCATCCCCCCCTATCAACCCCTTCAATCAAAATTTGGAGCACTTTTCAATTTCATCCTTCACAAAATATAGTTACCTCCCATTATCATTCTTAAAAACCAAAATTTTTCCCCAAAACAACTTTTTTGATAAAGAAGATTTGGGCAATTTTCCCCCACCCTCACCACTAAACGGCACAACTAAAAATGTTCCGCCACAAACCATTGTGCTCAGCTTAACAAGCACTACAAAATAAAAAAAATTCAAAATATCTCAATATTTAGAAATTTCATTTTTTTGACCTCCCCTCCAAAACGCCCCCCATCAAGTTTTTCGAAATTTATTCTAGGGTTCAACCCCCTCTAAAATAGCGTGAACTTTCATCAAAAACTACCAAAATCCAAATGAAAAGTCCCAAAAATCGAGGGT
Source organism: Conomelus anceps (assembly GCA_948455865.1). Taxonomy (NCBI): domain Eukaryota; kingdom Metazoa; phylum Arthropoda; class Insecta; order Hemiptera; family Delphacidae; genus Conomelus; species Conomelus anceps. Next base: position 21,177,024 of record OX418218.1, read on the forward strand.
AAATTGGGCCCCCCCTAGAAAAATAGTGGCCTTTTTTCAACAATGTTGAGATTATTCCCCAGTCGAATCTCACTCAAAAAGAGTTTCCAATAGAAAACCCCCACGATTCAGTTTGCATCATGAAAATCTTTAATGTCAATGAGTCAGTGACTTTCGCAGTTGTAGAGTATACAAAGTACTCTTTGGCAAAGAGTACACTCTGCTTTTCATGGACAGCCGGCTTAATGAATACAAGATGTCACATCCATATTGTACTTATCATATTAAACTATACCAGCTGTTACAGTCATATCAATCTTACAAGGTTGTGACAAAAACTACTGAATAATATAACCTTAAAAAAAAGTAACCAGTACCATTTCAATTCAATCGAAATTCTGGTAATGCATTAGTCGGGAAAGTGAAAATTGATGTGGAATTTTTAATATTTTCAAGATAATGAAATTTCTTGTCATTTTGGCTATTTGTGGCTCTCTAAGTTCTATGTTGGTATATTGTGAGCGAAGAATATTCGGGGGCAGATTGGCCGAACTAGGACAATTTCCTTACCAAATCAGCTTACGGTTGAAGGGAAAAGGAATTTGTACAGGAACGATAATTCATGACAGTTGGGTAATAACGGCAGCACACTGTGTGGTTCAAAGGGGAAAGCCGGTTAGTGCTGAGGATGTCACCATCTTAGCTGGATATGTGAAACAATCATTGGGTGAAGGACGGACAGCAAAAGCATCAAAGATAATTGTGCATTCAGATTACGGCTTGCTGACATCCAAACATGATTTTGCCTTAGTTAAAGTAGAAAATCCATTCAAGTTCGATGATCAAGTGGGAAAAATCAGTCTGAGTGATGATCCATGGCCTTCAACCAAAGGAAGGATCTGTACCATAGCTGGTTTTGGAAAGACAGAAAACGATACATATAATGAGTTGCGGTACCTACAGGTTCAAACACGTCACGGGAAAAATACTTGCCCATGCATAGTAAAAAATTTTCAATTGAAGAGATTGATTTGTTTAAAACCAACAAAGGGAGAAGGAGCATGCTTTGGAGATTCTGGTGGAGGAATGATTTGCGATGGGAAAGTGGTGGGCATCGCTCATATGGTCATGGACAAGCGATCCTGCAAATACTTTGAAGTGCCTGATACAGGTTTTGACTGTGGCTCAGAATTTGTTTATGCCATGTACATGTACATATGTCCCGGTTTGGACTGGATAAAGCAGTATGTACCCGGTGTTCCAGGAACTCCAGAAAGTTGTGATGGATGTAGAATTAAACCTTCCATAACAGTTTTATTTTTGTGTGTCTACATCATAATAGTTGGCTGATTTGAATAAATTATATTGCAACATTTTCTACTATATGATTTGTTTGCACATGTGATTAGAGAGCAGATGAAGAACCCATTAATATAAGTTTTATTAGCTGAAGACATTTATTACACTGCTGTGTGGACAATTATATCCAAATCCATGAAATCTTGTTCAAATTACTCAGTTAAACAAACCAAAACCTGATATGCAGCTTTAGACAATTGGACTAATCTATATTATAAATGGAATAAAAAGCAAATATATCATGTTTATATTTTTCAATCTATCAAAACTGACACTGTATATCTATTTAAAATATGAATTTCACTTACTTATACTGGAGGGATGCATTTCACTTCTAAAGAGAAGCTTCATCAGCCTCTCTTTAGAAGTGAAATGCATCCCTCCAGTATAAGTGAGTGAAAATCATATATTAAATAGAAATACAGTGTCAGTTTTGATATTCAAATTCAAATACTTTATTCACTTAAATGAAAATATTAAAAACATAGAATACAATAACAATTTCAAGTGCATTCCTCATTAGGCTATAGCCTGTGTGGAGGAATGGTTTGTCTCTCTAACATCAGAAATTATACAGTAAATAAGAAAAGACAATAACAATATATTATAAAATAGAACTAAAATACTGCTGCTATGAACTATTGACAGTTATACATATTATACAAAAATATAATTAGAAAGAAAAAATATTTGAAACATTCGTGATATTATTATATACTTAGAATACATTGAAAAAAAATATATAGACATTACATTAATTTGGATTTTGATAACTTGGAAGGATATACATTACATTAAGTTGTTAGGAGGTACTGCTGTAGTCTTTTGACAAATACATGACCAGAAGACTGCCTAGAGATGTCAAATGGCAGAGCATTAAATAGCCGGGGACCCCTAAAGGCAGAATGATTGGCAGCAGTAGCTGTCAAACATCGAGGCTCCTCCACATTTTCTCTGACTTGACCACGAGTTGAATGACCATGGACAGGAGCAACTGGGAAATCTAAAGGTCTTTTAAATATGTATTTTAACAGACTCAACTTATAAATTTCTACAGGGCTTAACACATTGAACATATTAGATTGTTCATCAAGTATTTCGTCATGGTAAACGCCACAGATATATTTTTCATGTAAACATCAAAATAAAATAGGCCTAAATTTCTATTTTCTAAAATAAACTGGAAGAAAATGTGTAAATATTATGTTAACACTTGAACCTAGAGTTAGTGTGGCTGCTTTTTTAAACATGTTAAACGGGCATGTATTTAGGCAGTAGATTATGTTGGAACACACATACAGGTAATCTCTGTAAAAGCAGATTATTTATTTCAAGAAAATTATAAATTTATAAACTAGTAGTTCTGTGAACAGTAAACCTCATGCCCAATAATAAGGGGGCTTGCGCAGAGGAACAAACTTTATGATAATCATCATCGTAAAATTAAACACAATCATAACATTCAGAGACGTTTTTCAGATCTAACACAATTTATCAGACAACCATGCCTGAAACGAACTCTTCAAGAGTTTTGAAGGAACACAACTTGAAAAAAATGGAGAGGGGTAACCACCTGGAAAGATCTCTTTCTACCTCCGAATATGACCTCACTCATGGATCAGGGAGTTATCGAATGGTTAAAGAGGCGATATCGCCGAAAGTACATCAGCTCAACCTTAGAAAAGTCCTAACAAAGTTGTAGCATATTTGAAGCAGTGGCGTAGCCAGGATTAGATTTCGGGGGGGGGGGGGGGGGCTCACCAACGGGGGGGGGGGGTCTGGTGTATAGGAGGGTCCGGATTTTTTTTTAAATTTAGTGGTGTGAAAAGCTAATCTAGACAACTTGTTAGGCTCTAAAGTTCAAAAGAAAGTCTTGACAAATTACTACCCAAGAACCTAGGTGGCCAGGTTTGAAATGATAAAGTTTGATATACCGATATCTGTGACTATTTGGAGTCAAAACCCTTGAATTGGAACTAATCATACTTAACTTATGTACTGAATCTCAAAATTAATACTAATTATTATTATAAGTTTCAAAAATTTATGTCATTAGCCTAAAACGCACCCAACCCAAAGTTCATGAAATCGGGACTTTTTTTAATCATAGCACACTGATTTTACACGCTTGCATAGAACTTGCATTTATTTGTGTGTTTTCATTTATAAAATCCCGATTTTATGAACTTTGGGTGCGTTCAGGCTAGTGGGTTATACTGAATTTTAACTTCAAAACTAAATTTTCTACAAGATGAGTTTATTCAAAAAGATGATTTATCAATAATTAACAAAGTTAATCCACTTCAAACTTGAAAATTGCATTTTATTTAATGTAATAAATAAATAATTATGGTAGTCACAGTTTTCTAACATGTTTTATTCGATTTCGTAGCTCATTTTAAATCAAAATTATCCATTTGAGCACCTAACAAGTTTCTATATGAGTAAATATTGAGGAAAAATTTGAAAAATGCATTAATCTGACTATAACTGTAGCTATATTCCATTACACAAACAGGGTTTCTGTAATCTGTTCGTTATAATACAACAAAACAGATAGAACCCTTCGGCTTTAATAAGTCCTTATTAGTTATTTGAAAATTTTTTATTTCTGAAATTTCGGGGGTGGCCCGGGCCCCATGGGCCCCCCCTGGCTACGCCACTGATTTGAAGCTATGAAATTCCTGACCATTAAAGATACTATCTACACAATCGCTGCGTCATGGGATGAATAGAAGCCTGACACAGCGGAAATCATGGCATAAGCTTTGGCCAGAAGTTATGACTGAAAACGACTACGCCGAGACCGAGCAAAACAACAACTCACAGGAAATCGTTAAAGATCTACAAACTCTAGAACCGAACGATCCTGCCAATGAAGCTGAAGAGAGGATTACCGAATGTGACAAAGACTGCGAATCTTATGAAGAGCTCGACGACGACCAGATTGTTGCCGCTGTTATAGAAAACGATTGCAAGGAAACTGCAAACGAGGACTCTGACAGTGAAGAAGACGAACCCCCTACCCGGATTCACACACCGATGCCAAGAACGCTTTCGACATCGCCCTTCAGTACGTAGAGCAGAATCCAACCTCAACTCCAATGGACATTTTGTGGATCAATAAATGGAGACATTCATCTGTTAAACAAAAATCTATAACTGACTATTTGGATAATCCAACTTTTCTTGCGTTCCGACCATACCCCTAGTCACGAAGGTGACGAATTAGAGGGGTTCTACTGTAATTATCATTCACTTAGTAATCACTTGTTATTATACTTAATTGAAATATTATAGATGATTTGTTTCTCTCAAATATTTTATTATTATGAATGATAACTTTATTCATATAAATAAGACTCAACCAAATGAATAAGGGGGCCCGAGGGCTACTATGAATCTAATTCCAATCTAATATTAAAACTGACACTTTTATATAATGTATTACTCACATGAATTGGAGAAGCTTGAGGAATGCATTTCACTTCTGAAATGCACTTCACTTCTTTTCAGAAGTGAAATGCATTCCTCAAGCATCTCCAATAAACGTGAGTAACACATTATAAAAGTGAAATACAGTGTCAGTTTTAATATTAGATTGTTCATTAAGTATTTCGCCATGGAAACATCACAGAAATCTAATTCCAATTGCATATGATGGAGCTCATTTTAAAAATCATATGTTCCAAAAGAAGTAGGCCTAATAGCCTTACTTTTTCGCCTTTTAAATAATCTTTAAAGTAAGTAAATTTCGAAAATCCTTACACATACATCGCTGGGCATTCCTTAAAGGAAGATCCATGCACAGTTTCATTGAATTTAATCCGCGCGTTTAGCCGTAAATGCGTTACATACAGACAGACAGATGCAAAACGGTCGACTTGAAACAGATACCTCTCTTCGTTCGGTCAATAATGAGGTTTCAACACTATATTATCTCGTCTTTTCTATGTTCACCTGTGAGATGATGTGCGTTTCTGGGGTGATTCAAATGCTGCAAAAAGGACTTTCACTTGGCAGAAACAACTTATTAGGATGACTTTAAATAGGATATGATGATTACTTTACAGCTTATTTTTCTCAGCTAAAAAAATAATATACTCTGCTTGTGATTTTATAAATCCAACTTTTGCCAAAGCAAATCTAAATTAATACTTCTTCAACTGACGACAAATTGCTCAATTGCAATAGGCTACTAGACATAGAAATGGCTGGGCAACACCTAATGTTGGACTCAATGAATCCTTGAAGATTATCATCAGTTTACATTATTAAATCAATTGTCTTATTAGGCTATTGTCGGTGAAAACACTTGAAAAAATTATTTCTAAATGACTGAAAGAAAGAATTCAACACAGCAGATGAATACTGTATTTGAAATTTTACGGCTCTGACATGATTTTGGGTACTTACGTATTAAACAGAGGCCACTATTTAAAAGCGCACTGCGGCAGAACAAGCTTAGCATAACCCCAATAGGCAATAGGTCGTGAATTCCTAGATAACGAATTCATGACACTAGATACCGATATTTTAATGGCCAATGATCAATGAGGTGATGTTTAAGCAGTATATCGTGATGCTTAACTAACGTAACCTTTCTGGATAACTAACGTAGTTAGCATGAGAGAGAGCCCCTTTTTTGCACAATTCCGGTATTTAAGGTCCTTATTTTTAATGGGGTACTTAGTAGTCTTAGTACCGAGAATTCGGTATCTATATATTTACGATCTCGCGAGGAAAGGTTAAGCTCGTTCCGTCACACCACGATGAGAAATGTAAGGCCCATCATTCAAGAAGCCAAGAACAAATTCATTCTAATATTCAGCTGAGAGAAGTTTATTCTTGAATATAAAAGATTCATTCAATACTAAGGAAGTAGAATTACATCAAAGGATAACTATCAGAACTCCAATTCCAATTTAAAGGAAGATAATAGCTCATCGACACTATAGAATTGATAGTTCTGTAGAATCAATAGTAACGAAATTAACTTGCGATTTTTTTTTCATTATAGAAATTAAAATATGTCGATTGTAATGGGCATTAACAACTAATTGAATCATAGTGCCATGGTTTGCTTAAGTGAAACTTCACATAAGGACTGAGTATTCCAGAAATGAGAAATCAAATTGATTTGAAAAATGACATTATTTCAGGTTATCAATGCTCATTTATAAAGTGTGTTTATTCTAATTCCAATTATAACTGAACACATTTCCATTTATCAAATAGCTATGCCAATCTCGCTAAGAAAAAGCAAAAATATAACCTAACGATAAAATTTGATAATATAAAGCCATCCAAAGATTGATCCATAAATAGCTAAATTTCGTTAGCTACATATTTGAAAAACGAATGCAAATATTTATAGACTTACGATTGATAGATTAATTTACTCAAACTATGATTTCATGAAGCATATTTAGAAAACAGAACATCACCACTATAAAATCAAAAATTACTCCAGATTCGAGTGTTCCAGTGTGTTATCAAAAATACTGTGACAAGCTCTTCTGGAGAATACAAACAGGCGGTTATCAGCTGACTCGTGGTCCAAGCTGAACAGCTGATGTTTCTGCATACAGATTTTGAAATAGAAATATTACACTTTACAATAATCGATATCGTACTCTCATGATTATACTGATTTCGTTATGTTTATGGAGTTGAGATTACCTTGAATTTTGTGACTATAATGAGTTTTTCAACGTTGGAAAGTACAACACACAAGGAAGAATGAACTGTATCAGTGGTGAGTGGAAAGCCGTATCATGAAGGCCATTCGTCTTCATAGCGCTTAATTTCAAACATCAGATATATTTTTGCAGCTTCTGTATAATACATACCTTTCCCATGAAACTTTGTCCTTGTTAATCAAATTATACATAATACAAACTTGGTATAATGATTTCTCCCCATCAATTTGTATGTTAAAAACTCCAGTTCGAATTACTAAATACAGAATGCAGTAACCTTCGATGAACCGACTGGAAAAAATAAAAAAAAATGATCAAGCTTTTCTATTGAGATTTAATTATTTCTAGTTTTTTCAGCAGTCAGTATCTTTCAAATTTTCATCTTATACAACATACAGTAGTCTAATTCAATACAAACAGTAGCGAATTTATCGGGTGGGGAACAGCGGCACATGTCCTCCACTCCTCAAAAGGCGGATAGAGGATACACTAGATTACAATAACTTTATGTAGACCATTGGACGTCTCACTTCTAATTGGATAATTCGGCCAATCCGCCGATTTTTAAAATAATCTATTCATTATGGCAATTGGCCTTATATTGAAACTTATTACCGTACTAGCTATAAATAAATAATTTCTATTTCGGGAAAATTGATTAGACTTTGAAGAAAAACTAAATCAACTAATGCAAAATTAACTAATATAAATTAGAGAAGGTATTTTTATGTATTCCGTTCTATTACCTCAAACATTTAAAACACTATAATGTTTCAGTACCGGTAATATTTCTATAATTTTCAAAACCGAATTCAATACTAAAAAATTTGAAAAAATTATTCTGTCACAATTTTGAAATTTCCTAGGATAGCCCTTAGACCCTACATTTGATTGTGGGTTCATGCTTGAAACCCCAAGTATTTCATAAAGAGATTAAAAAATTTCCCCCAGAGTAACCCCGGACCCTTTTATAGTGATAGTAGATAGTAGAGGGGGGGGGGGGGTTTAGTCCATACATAGGCCCCACCAAAGTTATCCGCCTTGGCATGCGCCCACCGCCCAGTACAATTTTCTGGATCCGCCCCTGAATACAAACGTATCAGATCTTAAAGATACAAGCAGTAACAAATTTTCTATGAGTATCCAAATTACCACTGAATTCAAATTCTCTGGTTATACATAGATATACGGTGTATTTCAATAATTTTGTTTGGAGTGAAAGACTGTACCTACAGTTGGTACTATTGTAAAATATTGTACCTACCATTTCAGTTTACTATAACTAGGCTTCAATAATCGGCACCACTATGGTCCAAATTAGTTCGAGTTATCGACGCTCTATCTCTACTATAATTAAATGTAATTAGGTACTACTTCCATCTTGTTTTCGACATGTCAAAACTAAAATACTGTATTAGCTTTCAAGTGAAAATGAATAATACAATGCCCACTAATGAGGTAAATGATAATACAAAAATAACAGGCTGGAATGGAATTAACCCCCAAGACCGCCGAAGTTGTAAATGATATATATTTTATATTTCAATCAATCGTTTGGTTAAAAAAGAAATATTTTCAAAGATACTGGAGTTTTTAAAAAAATATAAAAATATCTGAAATCAAGATTGGCTCATAAAAGAGATTGATTGGCCCCAAAACTGGGAACATTTCAACTTTGAGCGCCAATATTTCATGGCAGGTGCGAAGAGATTGACATAGGGTTTCTTACCATGAAAATTAGAGTGTTGATGCCATTACGTTTTATGCTCTGAAGCCATCTATAAAAAATAATTATGCCCTATTCTCTATTTGAGAATACTTCATCATGTTTAATTCTCTTAAAAAAATTGTTAGTCGATTGAGTTCAATTATTGAACAAACTTGTATGGTTAAGATACAGACGTTGGGTATCAACTACATGTACTAGAACATCTTTTTGAACATTTTACACGACAAGGTGGGTTGAAAGCTTCGAGGATGATAGCACTTTGAAATAAAGTATACAGAATTTATTAATTTAGAATTCCTCAAAGTGCTATTAATTCATACTGAAGACTTCCGCAATGGAGGATATTGACAACAGCAATGAATAGCTGATGGAAATTGATGAACGCTACTGTACAAAAATATCAGTCACCGCCGGGAATCGAACCGTGGACCTCCCAATTTACATGGATACATTTACATTGGGAGGTCCGCGGTTCGATTCCCGGTGGTGATTGACATTTTTGTACAGTAGCGTTCATCGATTTTCCATCAGCTATTCAATGCTGTTGTCAATAACCGCCATTGCGGAAGTCTTCGGTATGAATTAATAGCACTTTGAGGAATTTTAAATTAATAAATTCTGTTTCTGTATATTTGTCAGTTTTATAAATTGTGAGTTACTCATGAAATGTACCTCACAGTTTACAGACAACAAATGATTAAAAAAATATATATTTATTTATTTTCACACATTAACAAAAACATTTTGCTCGTGATAACACGTTAGTTCGGCATTATTATGTTCCAAAATTATTGTACAAATCAAATTTATTGTATTTACAACAATCAAAGGAACGAGCTTGAAATGTTTCAACCACATACTTCTTATGAAAATTGGGACCAAATAGTACTCTTTTGGTTTCGATCAATATTCAACAAGTTTGGATAATCTCTTAGCAATACTGAAACTTGGAATTTTTGTTGAAGGCATTCCCAATTTATGCTTTATTTTTAAGATGACTCATTTCAGTTTCTAATTTCAACAGTCTCAATTCCAACACTTGCATGGCCATTTGGTTCTTCTCTTCAGAAGCTTTGATTTGATTCTCAATATTTTTGAGAGCAATTAAAACGTCTTTCATCTGAAAAATATGTATTTTGAGCATTAATTTACAACAGCATTAATGACATAACAGCATTAATAACATAACAGTATCAATGACATGACAGCACGAAGAAGATTGAGAACTGGAAACCTGTGAGCGTATATAATTCTTTCCATTGCAATCGCAACAGATAAATATTGCTGAAATTATTTGGAATTCGGTAGCGATAAAGAGTAAAAATACTACTTATTAGCAATTAATGTACGGTATTGTTTTGTAACCCATCAGTAGGTATAATTCTTATCAAGTTATAGAGGACAGAAATGACAAATTATTTCTTTACTCTAAAAAACCGTCGAAACGGTGATACTTATAGCGATAGAGCGCTCTCTTAGAGTAATCTGGACTTTTCATGTGAAATTTAACGACTTGCAGTCAAATATTTGTTAAGAATAAGTATAATAACTCACTTAATCTGGCCGAGTACTTTCGAATCTATGAGATCCATCTTCAGAGGCTCCTAGATCATCATGTCAGTTTCTTGGTTAGAAGTGTTGTGGTTTTTGTAAAATGTGGTCAAAAAGTTTGTGAGATTTAAAATTTAGTTGTTCATTGAGAATGTTTTGTTTATTGTGTGTGGTGTGTTTGTATATTTCAAATTGTTCCAAGGTGTTGAGTTCGTGTCCTTTAGATTTTATGTGTAGAATGTGTAGGTTGGTACTGATGTCAGTAAAAGTGTGTCCAGTTTGAATGATATGGTCGGCAAAATTCGATTCAGCTTTGGATGACAGGGCTTGAAAGTGTTCCTTGTAACGTTGTTTGAATGTGCGGCCTGTTTGTCCTATGTAGAATTTGTTACAATCAGAGCAGTTTAGTTTGTAGATCCCTGGGAGATCGTATTTGTTTGTGTTCAGTGTGGTTTTGAGTGTAAGTGCATTTTTTATTTTGTTTTTTGTTCTGAATGAGATGGTGTGGCCGGCTTTTTTGAAGATTTTTGCTAGTCTGTGTGATTGTGGATTAATGTATGTCATTGTGATGTATTTTTTGTCAGTGGTGTTGGTGTTCTGTTTTTTGTTTCTTATTTTATGATTGAGTTTGTCAATTAGGTCGTGTTTGTAGCCGTTTTCTTGTGCTAGGTATTTTATTGTATTTAGTTCAGTGTGGTAATTGTCGGTGGATAGCGGTGTGTTGTTGAGTCTGTGTAGCATTGACCTGAATGCTGAGTGTTTGTGTTGTGTTGGATGATTGGAGGTGCTGTGTATTAGGGTATCTGTCATTGTTGGTTTTCTGTAGATGTTGAAGCTGTGTTGTTGGTTTGTGTTCTTTGTAATTGAGAGGTCTAGGAAGTTTATTGAATTGTTTTGCTCATATTCAGCTGTGTATTGAATGTTCTTATGTATTTTGTTTATGTATGATCGAAGTTGTTCACATTGTCTTTTGTTTCCTCTGTATAGCAATAGAACATCATCTACGTGTCTGTGCCAGTATATTATGTTCTGTGAAAATTTGTTATTAAAGAGTATATGAGTGTTTTCGCAGTGTTGGAGATAGATTTCAGCAAATATGCTTGAGATTGGTGAGCCCATTGGCAGTCCATCAGGTTGTGAGTAGAATTTGTTGTTGAAGGTAAAGTAATTTTGTTGAGTGATGATTTTTAGGATGTCTATTATTTCATTTATATGTTCTGTAGTTGTGTTGTTGTGAATAAGGATGTTCTGTATTATTTCTATTGTTTCATTGACAGGTATGTTGGTGTATAGGTTTGTTATATCAAAAGATGCAAGAGTGGAGTTGTGAGGAATTTGTGTGTCTTTTATTTTTGCGATAAGATCGCTACTGTTTTTTATGTATGTGTTGTTGTTGATATTAATTAGTTTTCTCAGTGTTTGATCTATGTGTTTTGCTAGTTTATAGGCAGGTGCTTCTTGGTAGTTTACAATTGGTCTAATAGGTATGTCGGGTTTGTGAATTTTGGGAAGTGTTTGAAGTGATGGTGCAGAAGGGTGTATTTGTTTCAGTTTTCTTTTTTGTGAATTATTAATTATATGATTTGTCTTGTTGATTATTTGTTTGATTTTTGTTTGGTAAACATTTGTGGGATCGGTGTGTAGTTGTTTAATGTTGTTTTTGTTTATGTAGTCAAGTGTTTTTTTGTTGAGCTCTTCATTGTTTATGATAAATGGGTCAATGCTACACAGACTCAACAACACACCGCTATCCACCGACAATTACCACACTGAACTAAATACAATAAAATACCTAGCACAAGAAAACGGCTACAAACACGACCTAATTGACAAACTCAATCATAAAATAAGAAACAAAAAACAGAACACCAACACCACTGACAAAAAATACATCACAATGACATACATTAATCCACAATCACACAGACTAGCAAAAATCTTCAAAAAAGCCGGCCACACCATCTCATTCAGAACAAAAAACAAAATAAAAAATGCACTTACACTCAAAACCACACTGAACACAAACAAATACGATCTCCCAGGGATCTACAAACTAAACTGCTCTGATTGTAACAAATTCTACATAGGACAAACAGGCCGCACATTCAAACAACGTTACAAGGAACACTTTCAAGCCCTGTCATCCAAAGCTGAATCGAATTTTGCCGACCATATCATTCAAACTGGACACACTTTTACTGACATCAGTACCAACCTACACATTCTACACATAAAATCTAAAGGACACGAACTCAACACCTTGGAACAATTTGAAATATACAAACACACCACACACAATAAACAAAACATTCTCAATGAACAACTAAATTTTAAATCTCACAAACTTTTTGACCACATTTTACAAAAACCACAACACTTCTAACCAAGAAACTGACATAATGATCTAGGAGCCTCTGAAGATGGATCTCATAGATTCGAAAGTACTCGGCCAGATTAAGTGAGTTATTATACTTATTCTTAACAAATATTTGACTGCAAGTCGTTAAATTTCACATGAAAAGTTAATATTAACAACGCAGTTCGTCATGGAACAAGAAATCCAGGAATTTAATCTGGACTCTTGCTGTACAAATTAGACTAGTCTTGATTGTTTTACAAAAGTAAGGAAATATTCAAATTATATGACATGCAATCTTTTATTAATCTTCATAAATAATTATTCAACGTAAGTGACTTGAATAAATTAATCATAGCTATAATAAATCATTAATTTGAAGTAAGTTTACTATATTTCTAATGAACTAATATTAATAATTAATTTCCTGGATTTCTTGTTCCATGACGAACTGCGTTGTTAATATTAACTTTTCATGTGAAATTTAACGACTTGCATTCAAATATTTGTTAAGAATAAGTATAACTCACTTAATCTGGCCGAGCGCTTTCGAATCTATAAGATCCATCTTCAGATGATGGCCTCTGAAGATGGATCTCATAGATTCGAAAGCGCTCGGCCAGATTAAGTGAGTTATACTTATTCTTAACAAATATTTGACTGCAAGTCGTTAAATTTCACATGAAAAGTTAATAATAATTAATTTTCAATTAGATCTCCGTTTATCATCGCAGATCCGAAAATAAGACGCTATTGTCTTAGCCATTAGGTGGAATGTTTAAATTAGATAGCGAACGAAGGGAGGTCTCTGTTTCAAGTCGACCGTTTTGCATTTGTCTGTCTATAACACATTTTCGGCTGAACGCGAGGACCAAATTCTATGAAATTTTGCATGGATGTTCTTTATGAATTGTGCAGTGATATACTTATAAGGGTTTTCTGAATTTGTTGGCATTAAAGGATATTTGATAGGGGGAAAACACTGAGGCCTATTTCTATCAGAATCATATGATTTGAGATGGGCTATTCCATCATGATGAAGGATCAGCACCTGATTTCTAGATATACATCAAGATTTAAGATGTATAGAAGGGCTAGGCCTTTAGTTCAACAGTTTTGTATAAGAGAAACCAAACAATTTCCAATTAGCGAAATAAAAATGTATTACTAATTCATGACCCCAGTTATGCCCAAATCAACAACATTATCTTGTAACTCAAACTGAACATGTTTTATTTTATCATATCATTCTTCCGTCCTACTTTATCAACATGCCTTTGGTGCAAGACAGTGGCGGATTAATGAATTTTTATGGGAGGGGGCGACATACCCCAAAAATACCCGTTGGTCGAGGGGGTTTTTTTTTTGGAAATAGCCTTTAACCGCATTTTACACCATTCTAGCACTTGAAATGTAGTAGAAATATAATATTTTCGTGTTTAAGAACAATCAAATTTCCCCTAGCTAGAGTAGTTTATTTCTGTATATTCATGTGGAATTAGGAATACAAATTTTTTATACAATACAATATGTCTTGAACAAAAATTGCTTTGCTAGCTTAATTTTTATCAAAATTTACAGAGAAATGAACAGAGTCTAAGCAATTTATTCGTGATCGTGATGATTTTTAGACCTATATATATATTTAAATTAATCTCAACATTCTTTCATGTTTCATAATACCAGTACTACAATAAATACGTATTAGGTCAAAAACAAACAGAGATGTATATGCCCCTACCTATTCTATAAAAGATTAATCTTATTCAAACTAATTTCACTTGATATAAGATTTCCTTCATTCTCTGTCATTTGTTAATTCGTCATTGAATTAAAATTATGTCAACAGTTAAAGATAAAGTAAAGGTAATATAGAAAATAAGACAAAATAAGTATTACAACATTAATTCCCGGCCGGCGGAGGCGGAGTGGTAAGACAAGTTGGAGGTATTCCGTCTGTGGCGGGACACTTAAAATTTGAACCGTGTGCATGTCACAAGTGTTACCCTTTTTAATTTTTTAAAATGTGCAAGCCCTCGGGGGGGGGGGGCGGTCGCCCCCTCCGCCCCCCCCCCTTTAATCCGCCCTTGGTGCAAGATGGCGAAGAGAAACTGTTGACTCTTGTCCATCTGAATGTCGGATGTGGCCATAACTGGGGTTTGCCTCTATTAGCTCCACTTCTTCCACTGATGGATCTTGCTTTGAATTCCGGTTCATTTTCTTCAGCCATACTGGTCCGGGGCTCCAGTTCATGTGATCTTAGAGCTAGTATCACTGCTTTCCATATATTCCCATTATATCGCTCCACTTGACCATTCCCTCTTGGATTGTAAGGGGTTGATCTACTAGTTGCTATTCATTTCGAGCAAAGAAAACTGTTCAATTCAGTAGACATGAAAGATGTTCCTCTGTCTGTATGAATATAGGTTGGAAGGCCAAACATTGAAATTAATGAGACCAGGCATTTTAATATAATGTTGTTGATTTGTTGCTAAGGTATAGTCGAGAACTATTAACTTGATTAAAGCTCTATGAAAGTAAAGAGTTCATTTATTTCACAAGTAAATAATTATATGAACATAATTAATTATTAAGGACCCGACAGGGCCTTATTGGAATTGTGCCGTTGTCTGACCGTCCGTCTGTGCTCTAGCGCTTGAAAGGAAGATTCTAGACTCTTGAAACTTGGTATATAGCTTCCTCATAGTCCAAGTGAGATCGCTATTGATTTTAGATTTTGAGAGTCAAATATAAAAGTAGTTATGATGTAAAAAAGATTTCCACTGTAGGCTCTAGGTTAGTTTTGGCAAGTAAAAACCAAAACATTGGAAATTACGAAGGCTGATGCTCAGCCCAATTACCAACTTTATTTAGTACGAAAAAAGGAGAGAAAATATTGATGCATAATATTGATCGAGATCTATTGAACAAGAAAAAGATGAAGAAACAAACCTCTTTTTAACCGACTTCCAACAAGGAGGTAGTTTTCAATTCGACCTGTTTTTTATGTTTGTACATCAATTATTCGAACATTATTGAACCGAAATCGATAATTGAAAAAAATCAATGAACATCAGTCATCATTCCCATCCATTTTTCGTAAGGATCGGGTGAATATCAAGCAAAAATGAGCATTCATCGATGTCTTCATTTCAATTTTGTCCGAATATGCTAGTTTCACACAAACCCGTAGCCGGATAACCGGTGCCATGTACGAGACCGATCATTGTATCATATGGAGCGCTTACCCAATTCTTGAATTCATATGATGCAATGTAATTATGCCGGGTGAACAGGAGAGGCTGAACTTCACCTTTTTTCCACCCTACAGAGCTCTTTTTTTTTTCTTTTTTTTTTGTAGATTACGTCTTGGAGACTCCAGTTAAGGAGTATAAGACAAGTCAAATCAACAATATTATACACTATATTACATAATTACTTCAATTAGTTGAGGTGAGGCTTAATTTTGATGTGATAGGAACTCTTGTACACTATAAAAAGCTTTATCAACTAAATATTTCTTCAATTGTTTTTTAAATATTTCTATATTTTCAAGACTCTTCAAAAACTGCGGTAGCTTGTTGTAGAATTTCCTACCAATATAACTAGGTTTTTGTTTGAATAAGCTACTATTGTGACTCACCAAGTGATAATCTCCTCGGCTTCTTGTATTATAATCATGTACATCAAGATTTTGGTTAATATCATTCGTTTTTACATGTAAAGTAGCTTCATACACATATAAGCAGGGTACAGTTAGGAGACCAAGTCTCTTGAACAACGGCCTACATGAATCTAATCTATTTACTCTTTCTATACACCTAACCGCTTTCTTTTGGATCTTAAACACCCTATCAAGATTTTGTTTTGATGAATTACCCCATACTAAGATAGCATACCTAATATGTGACAGTAAAAGCCCATGGTAAGCTGTAAAAAGTAACTTTTTGTCATTCAATCTAGCGAGCTGTCGCAGGACAAATACCCCAGATTAAAATTTACTACATATTTTCTCAATGTATGGAGTCCAGGTCAATCGTCTATCCAACGTAACTCCTAGAAATCCAATTTTTTCTTCCTGGTCTAATTGATTATCGTTTACAAACACGTTTATAGCCCTATCTTCATTTAAATTATGTTTGTTTTTGAATTGAAGGTATTGGCATTTTTTACTATTTATAGTTAATTTCAACTGATTTAGAAATTGGACAATGGACTGCACACCTATATGGGCACTTATTTCTAAATTATCTAGAATGGAATTGCTGAAAATGAGTGATGTATCATCAGCAAATAAGAGGGCTCTACCACTAATTAATTCTTTAGGTAAACGGTTGACATATAACAAAAAAAGCAATGGACCTAGTACTGACCCCTGAGGCACTCCAGCTTGCACCTCTAATTTATTAGATTTATTCTTTACTATACTATTTCCAACTACTGTAGTTAGTTCTACACATTGTTTTCTCCCAATAAGATATGATTCAAACCATTTCAGTTCAACCCCATTTACACCTACATTTTGCAGTATTTCCAATAAAGTTCTATGATTAACACAGTCAAATGCCTTTGACAGATCTAAGAAGATTGCAGTAGCTTTATCACCTGAATCTATTATATCTATTAGTTTTTCAACTAGAGAAACTATGGCTGTTTTTGTTGATCTCCCTTTCTGGAAGCCATGTTGTTCATCACAGATAAAGTTAGCTTCTTGAAGGTGCAGAAGTAACCTATTTAGAACTACTCTTTCAAAAATTTTACTTATTACATTTAAAATACTAATGGGCCTATAGTTTTCTACCTTTTCTCTATCACCACTTTTGAAGATTGGCAAGATCTTCCCCTCTTTTAAGTTATCTGGAAAAACACCTTGTTCTAATGAATGATTGATCAGATGAATCAAAGGGTCTAACAATTGATCTTTACATTCTTTCAGAATTTTACTGGATACCCCAACCATTCCTACAGTTTTTTTATTATTTAAACTATCAATGATATTTGACAACTCGTCTTGGCATACTGGGTGGAATTTTAATTCGTTCTGAATCCCCTCAGTATTCCTCATGTTTGCATCACTAATACCTGTATTGAGAGATTTTTGAAGATCCTTAGCAACCAGTTGATAATATCTGTTAAAGAAATCACAAATGTCTACACTATCATCAATATATTTGTTATTTTCGTTAATTATTCTGGGGACACTAGTATAAGCATCTACATGAGCTACTTGCCTATTTTTGTTTATTACATCCCACACTGCTGTGTTAAAGTACACACTATTATTCAAAATTTCAGCTGTTTTCTTACATTTCGCTCTTTTCACTTCTCTTGTATAATTTTTCTTTAGAGCTTTGTAATTATCTTCACTTAACATATTTCTAGATAGTTTGAATTCATCATATGCATCTTTAACCCTATTTCTTTCTGCAAGGATATCATCAGTTATCCACTCTTCAATCTTGTCTAATTTGTTCTTTACAGGGACTTTTTTAACTGGACAACTCATAGTAATATGAAACCTTAAAATATTAATGAAACTATCATATTTGTCATTTAAACTATTGCTATTGTAAACCCTACTCCAGTTTTCTTGTAGCAGATTCTGCTTCAAACAATCGATATTCCCCTGTTCACATTGTTGAATTTCTTTCATTACTCTACTCTTTTTAATTGATTTATGACCTTGCAACCCCACCTCTAAGATTTGATAGTCATGATCAGATAGTTCTGAGCCGCCTAATCTTGTTTTAGAGTAATCTATATTAGTAAGGATGTTATCAATTATTGTTTGTGATGTTCTTGTGACTCTGGTATATTCATGAACTTTTATTTCCAAGTTATTCATGCATATAATATGCTTTAAATCTTCTGTCATTTTATTCTGTGTTGCAAAGTCTGTATTGAAATCTCCCGCTACAATAACGTTTGTAAAACGAGTAGTAGTAATCTCTAAAAGCCTATTGAATAGTTCACAAAAATTGTTCCATTCCCCATTTGGTGACCTGTAAATACCTAACACCGCTACTTCGAAATTATTGTCGATTTTTACTCTCAAACCAGTAACTTCTAAATCCATTTCCACAGCAAATTTCTCTACATATTCTAGATTAAATGTTTGCATATTCTTAGCATTTTTAGTGAAGATAGCTACTCCCCCACTTCGATGAGATGTCCTGCAATACGACGTTTTCAATGAATAGTTTGGAATATTAAGTTGTGACAATTCATCTTCTTTTAAACCATGCTCTGTGAAAATAGCTATATCAGGAGCCTCTTCTTTAAAAAATACTTCGATTCTATCTATTTTGTTACGAATGTATTGAATATTCTGATGGAACACAGTGAGTACCGGTACTTCCCTATCATCCCTTATTACTTTATCGTTGCTTTTGCATATTGAAGTAGATTTACTTAATCTCTTAGAATCTTGAGAGCCTATCAGATTGCTACAAGAGTTCCTTCCACTAATGCTATCCTGATTTTTTGATCGATTAACGTCTTTTAATACAATTGAAGATATGAATTTATCATCTGAAACTAGTTTCCCTTCCCGGTTTTGAGCCACTTTACTAAAAAAGTTTCGTTAGATGATTGTTTAGGAGAATTATTGACAGTAGATTGCAAACGACTTTCAATCAGCTCTGCCAGCCTATTACAAAATATTACTTTGCCAGATTGATTTAGATGTAGACCATGATTAGTGAAGTTTTGTTTTTTCAGCCTTTCATTTAGTGCTCTGGGTGAGCATTTCGTCAACTACTACGACTGTTAGTGTTGAAGCTATTCCTGTTATATAACAACAAAAAAACCTAGCCAACTAACCTTTCTATACTTATAAGGGATACTGTATTAAGTATAGAAAGTATATGTAGAAAGTAATCCCTTATAAGTATAGAAATGTTAGTTGGTTAGGTTTTTTGTTGTTATATAACAGGAATAGCTTCAACACTAACAGTCGTAGTAGTTGACAAAATGCTCACCCAGAGCTCTGTAGGGTGGAAAAAAGAAGAAGTGCAGCCTCTCCTGGGTAAACGACATCGGTTACTCAAAGCCATGTGTGAAACACGCCAGTAATGTCCCGTTTTAGCCAATCAGGCGAAATATAAAAATTGAATTGACTACGAGCCATGGCTGATTAGAGAGGAATATTAATACATGGTAATTTGGATTAAAAATAAGAAAAATAAAATATTTCTGTTCATATGAATATAGTAAATAATTTAGTTCAATGATTTATTACAGCCAATAATCAAGCGAATCCAGCAATACGGCCTTCTTATGTAGAAGCATTGTAGAAACTATTTTTCCATGTGGTTACCTAACCCACTGAAATATTTTATGGTAATCGCCAAAGAAAAATCAAACACATGCTGTAGAATGGTGTATAACAGATTGGAGCCTCGTGAATACCACATTTTCACAGCATTTTATATTTTGTGCTGGGAATTATCATCGAATATTGGATACTCCACTGTGTAAACACTTTTATTCTTGGTCGTGAGGTCTACTGTTCACAGAACTACTAGTAAAAATGATATTAATTCAAAGATGAAACAAAACAGCAGGTCTGAAGAAAGAACATGCATACAGGAATTATTAGAAAGGTTTAGGAATTTTGTTTCATTGCTCAATATTAACAGAATATTTATTTCGATATTCCTTTTTTTCGGAGGATGAATCCCACCTACAGTTTTAGGTGGGTTCCGAACCATCGGGAAGTGATTTTACAGCAGAGAACAGAGTCTTTTTTCTGACCAATTCAATTGGTCACCCTTACAAAGAGCGCCCAGGAGTTTCATAGCTTATCTCTGATTGAACAGATACCTGCTACGGCACTCGGCTATCACTTCCCAATGCTACAAATCATGCCGAAGACCTCCGCTACTGCGGACATTGACAACTGAAAAAATAGCTAATGGAAATCGATGAATGGCACAGCACAAGAATATTTAGTCAAGGCCGGGAATCGAACCACGGGTTTCCATTAGCTATTTTATGCAGTTGTCAATGTCCGCAGTAGCGGACATCTTTGGCATGATTTATAGCATCAAAAGGAATATCGAAATTAATATCTTGATTATACAGGAAAAATAAGAGATCGGTTTAAGTGGGGAAATATTGAGAAGAAAAGTTGAGACGTAAACAAGGATGGACACAAGAAGTAAGTTAATAAAAGTATTGATGCTGAGAGTTTTACAGGTGACACAAGATAGTGGAGCCTTGGATAACACTTGATACCTATTACAAATCCGTAGATAAAAAGCATAAATATAGCAAACCCAGCAGGTAAAAGAGGAATCCTCTTTTATTTGTAGATAACAGGCATAAATATAATATAACAAGTCCAGCAGTTAAAAGGAGAATCTAACGAGTAAGAGCAAAACACAATCCACAGAATGGCACTAATCAGTTGAAGGTTTGTAATACAACATCTTTATTGTCTATCCCTTTATGAATTTTTAGCGGTTTTCAGCATTCTATCAGCTAGTGTAGACTGAAGAATATGTCCTGATAATTAAAGGAATAAAGTTATTGTCAATAGTAGAAGATATTAATTAAATAAAATGAAAATATGAATTGAAACCATATTTATTACTTACTGTTAAAGACTTGTCAGGCGCATCGCCATTACATTTAGGACTCACTTTTCCAGAACCATCTTGATTTTGATCTGTATGAAACAAAACAAAATATAAGTTCATACTACTAGTAAAAAAGTATGAATGCAAAATACGATAACAATTACAAATTAATAACAATATACTAATGAAATGACATACCTTTTCTAACACATTGATTGTTTTTCAGGGTGTCGCCAATTTCTTGAAAATCTTCTGCGATATACGTTTTACTTCTTTCGTTTTCTGCCAGACAATCCACATTTGTTACCTGCAAGACGATTTGAAATTACGATTATTATTCATCTCCTAACAATGAGATAATAGCATACAACGCATTGTATTAACTCATTTTTTTTGTCGGATAATGAGACTTGTGCTTGGGTAATGAGATGAATGGGTACATGATGGACATGGTGATATTTTGAAATTTATTCAGATCAAATTTTGTATTTAATAAGAATTAATATAACTATCACCTCGACAATAGAACAATACAGCTATTCCTCTTTTCACCTTGTTCTATCAACTAGGCCTACAGAAAATCGTTCCATCGATGCACCCCAATCTGTTCCTTCAAACCATCTATTCCTTTTAACAAGTACTGCATCAAAATATAATAGACAAAGAATGTCTTGAAATCGTTGTCATGTCTTATCTTCGTTTTCACAGATGTGATTTCAAAAAAAATTTGAGTTATCAACTTATTTTTCGATTAATAAAAATTCATGTATTTACCTTCACATAAGAGTGTACTTACAGTAAGTTCAAATTTCAATTCTCCTTGAATGTTATTAGAATATCAGAAAATTACACTAACGTTTTGGAAATTGATAAGTGAATGACATACTGTATCGATAAAATTGCTTATAATTAAGGATAAATAAGAGAAGGAGCAAATAATGAACTTACTGTGATTTCAGGCTGAGTGGTTCGCTTGTCAGTTACAAAAGACAATCTACGAGCATCTTCAGACTTTCTAGAATGACTATTTCGGTTTGAATACCTCGGCTCTCTTACTACTTCCATCAGATCAAAGTTAGTCTTCCAGAGGAATACCTGAAGAGTAATAAAAATATAAGTAGAAGATCATGAAAATAAAATCAAATGCAGTTGGAAGTTCTAAAACAATAATTATGAAATATAAAATGCTATAAATTATATTGATTCAGATAGCAAGAATCGTTGAAAATCTAGATTTTTAAAATCAGAAAAACATGACGCTGTCTGGAGCCTGAGAAAGTGCCATATCGATAGCTATTCTGGTTTTTTCTCAATATAAAGCAGTATTAACACACGGAAGGCGAGGTCTTGTAAACACCCAGACCCTCCGCTAGCTGGAATGGGAGCAGGCTATGTCTGTATGTATGTTTGTACGCTTGTATGTATGAATGCATGCATGCATTTTCAACCCTGAATAAAATAAAAGTGAGAGCAAATTACCCAACAATAACATAACTATTTTAATAAAAAAATCATTTTCAGTAAGCAGCAATTCTTTTCCTAGCAGCCAAAATACTAAAAGCTTTTCCATTTCATCCTGTAATTTTTCCCCTCGAATATATTTTTATTTGATGAAACATGTAATGTCACAATCTCCCATTAAACTTTAAAAAGATACCTTTTTAAATTTGAGATCTATGGAGTGGATGCATTGATTGGCATTTACGAATATTATTATAATGAAAGAGAAGTTCGATCTACCTGATTGTCAGCAGAACCGGATGCAAATTGGTCTCCACATTCATTGAAAGCCACAGATGTAATGGGACCCTTATGACCTTCAATTGTATATATTGCTCTTCCTTCCAACAAATCCAGAACCTGAAAAATCAATATTATAGAGAATGATAAATTGAAATTTTATTCATGGAGATTAAGCTGGCTTGATCGAAACAGAGCATATAAAATTGAAAAAAAAAAATGTCTTGATAAAGAGAAATATCAAGTCCTCAAGTGCCGGCTAAATTATAGTACTTTGGATTTAAAAAAAAGTATGTGTGATAAAGTTAGTAAGATGAACTAATCCATTTGAAGAACATTATTCAAATAGGATATTATTAAATCAAATATAAAAAGGCTAATAATAGAATACAGAAGAGAATATTTTTAGACCACCCGCATTAAAGACTCTTTATTTGATTCAGAAATATTCATTCTCTAATCACTTCTATATTTAGAAAGAAAGGTTGAGCCTCTTCTACAGTACAAATGATAACAATAGCTCTGTTATGATAAGGTTAAGTGATTAATAGCTCAGTCAAATTAGATATAATAATGCCGTTTGAGAGAAAAAATTCCCGGAGTTTTGAAAATTGGAACAATTGGTCCTTGGTACATATGTTTAAAGACAATAAAGAGTCCTAGTGGTGGGGGCCCTGTTCAGGTGCCTTTTTATAGTTTTTTGCTCGTAGCTCTGAAACTATGGGTTGTAGCTAAAACTTGCATCATATGAAACCTGAAGATAACAAGCTTTCCTACAAATACGGTCCTTAACATTTGTCACGTAAGATGAACCATTCCTGAGTTGTAAAGTCAAGAAAAAAATAGAAAAAATCCATTTATTTACATTTTTTTGTAAAACAACATAATATTTCGTACATTAAAATATGAATAATTCATATTATACTGAGATGAATATTAAACAGGTTATTCAAATCATTGAAAAAAATTGAATGATAATATAGATTCTGCAGTAATTCACTCATAAAACTCATCAATCTCTTCTGGGGGTTGGTCATCTAGCACAGGGCCATTGGTGCAGGCCATAGGTTTCGATGTGAGCTGCCCCTGTGGCATGACACACTTACAAACGATAGTCCACCTCCGTCCAGGTCCGCCGAATCATGTCGGGAGTCACAGTTGCTATTGCATCGACGATTCTTTCCTTTAGGTGTTGCAGGCACAGGAAATTTTGAGCATAGACAATGTTTTTGATGTAACCCCAAAAGAAAACACCTAAAGGAGATAAGTCAGGGCTCCTTGGCGGCCACTCATGAAGACCACCTCTGCCAATCCACTGATCAGGGAATTTTCTGTTGATAGCTTCACGCACAATCATGAGGCGGTGCTCCATCCCGCTGGAAAGTAATAGTCATTCATTTTTCCCTTTCAATATCATCTATTTATGGAAAGACATAGAGTTCTGACATGTTCAAGTATTTCGTTCCCCTGATTGTGTCTTTAGCGGAAAAAATGGGACAATGACAAGTTCCTGCATGTGACCACACCACAAATTTAACTTGGGTGAATCACGGTGGGTGTACTCAGACACTTCATTGGGTTGTTGAGAACCGCAGATTCGACAATTATGTTGGTTCACATAGCCGTCAATGTGGAAAGTTGCCCCATCACTGAAAAATTTCTGATGCAATAGCAACTGTGACTACTGACATGATTCGGCGGATCTGGAGAGAGGTGGACTATCGCTTGGATGTGTGTCGCGCCACAGAGGGAGCTCGCATCGAAACCTACTAAATATGTAAACAAAACTTAATGATTTTCTCTATCTTTCGGAGTAAAACAATTAGATTATCTTCATTTCAGCCTGAGCTTTTGAAAATGAAAATTTATGCACCTTTTTCGATGACTGTATATTTCAATGAAAAGAAAAGCAAGAGGAGCAAAAGAATCACATGATTTTTCCACTTAAATGTCGCATGAAATGTGATGTCTTACTTTAATTGACGAGTCAAAGGAAGCAGTCATCAAGTATTCACCAGAAGGATGGAATGATAGACGAGTCACTGTGTCTGAGTGGTCATCATACAGTTGAAGAAGATTTTTATGTCTAGTGTCAAAGATTTTCACGACACCGTTTGACATGGCAACACCTACACACCACCCGTTTGGATGATAAGCAACGTGAACTCCATAACCTGAAACAATATTTGCGAATATTGACAAAATTCTGTTTATACAAGCATCACCGAGAGATAAGACATGTCTGAGGTAAGATAAGGCTCTCGCTCGCTTCGTTTCCTGCAGCCTTGGGTTTGAATCTCATTCAGCCATGGATGTTTCTCGTAATTCACCCATTCACCTCATTACCCACGCACAAGTCTTCAGACCCATGTGAGCATCATCAGCAATAAGAAAAAAAATCTTCTCCTCTGATAATAAATATTCTACAACCCATAACTTAAGTTCTCACCTTTATAAAACGATCTTTATTCAATAGTAGACATAATGATTTTTATAGATATTTGGAACCAATTTATATTCAATACTTTGGTTTATTCTTTCCTTTTTATTTAAAATTATTTCAGGAATATTTATTACTCCAAGAAAAAATTTACAAACGAGTGTACGAAGAGTCGTTATTTTTTATCTCTTGTGATATTGAAATATCGTAAACACCTACTTTTAGTATTGCTGTAAACTTTTGAAAACTATTGTAAACTAAGAGTTTTATAAGACGATAAGACCTAGTGGAAATTGTAAACTTGCTATGAATGAATGGACAAATAAGATAAATTACATACCAAGCAAAAATGCAAAAGAGCCTTCAATCTTCAAGGGTACAAAATCATACTTTATATTGGTATCGTTTCACAGTCAATAGGTATAATTTCACATCTATCTACTTTCTCTGGGTTTCTAAGTAATATAAAGGATTATTATCATAGCTTACTTTCGAAAACTTTTGCTACCGGTATGTCAAAACTCAACTTCACCAGTGTAGTTTAAAAAACAAATTGTAAAATTCAACATAATTTAACTGAAGTCAACATAATTTAATATAAAAATTGTAATTGAAGAGTGAGTAAAATAGAAAATAAAATTGGACGATAGTGAATTTAGAAGAAATGATTCAAGACGAAATAAATTGGCAAAATTTATCACAGTACTTGATTGGTTAAAATTGATAGGTTGGAAAAATTGAACTTTGGAACGCAGAGGAGATGAGCATTTTTAAGAGTATTTTGTTTGTTGAAATCTCTCACATATTTACCCTCTATAATCAAAAGAATGCTGCACAAAAACCCAAGAAACAAGCACAATTGGTGCTATCTATGGTTTTAGATTCACAAATAAATTGAACATAAATTAATATGTTTTCACCGTACCTCTCATTAAGTTGAAGGTATGTACATTTTCATGGCTTTTTGCGTCCCATACTCTAACAGTCTTGTCTTCAGAGCAGGAAACAACAGTCTTGCCATCCGGAGAATACCTTGCACATCTTACCCAGTTGCTATGTCCTACAAATGAGGATAGGAATCTGAAAGTTTAGATGAAGTTTGAAGTAAATAATATAATTTATGTCGGAAAATTTATTCATAATATTACTACTTTTTCCCTTCCCTTTCTAGTACATTAGATACCGGTATTTATTGTCTTATTTATTCAACATCATTGTTCGCCATCACCTCCAATTCCCGTCACACATTCAGTTCCAAGAATAATTCCAATGCAAAGATCAAAATATTTCCAAACCACCAGTAATCTTCATAGCAATTAGAATAAGCAATGATTTGAACGAAGAGATGCCCTAAATGCTGTCCTGTAGTGGATTCAAATAACAGTATCAATTACTTATTTTTTCCAACTTCGCATTATTTATTTCCACAAAGTTTCTATTTAAATTCGTAATATTTTTCCATCCAAGTAGACTTGAATATGAACGCTTTCTTGTTACTACTGGTTATACTAATATGTCTAGTTCAAAACTGAAATTTGTATACGCATATTTTATTTGCGGCTCCTTTCTGCCCACGGACTAATTATCCAGCGGGAATGATTCATTAAACTTTATTTTGAATGACTGTAATTGCAATTCCCGAATAATGGTGGATTTGAATGGTGAAACCAAACAATCCTGCTAGAATAAATTTGAAGGAAATTAATGAATTAAAAGAATTGAATTCATGTTGGAATATAGTGTCTGAAGGTTTAGACAAGTTTAAAAACTGAAACTGAATGATATTTCCTCTTTAAAAATTAGGAGTTATTGAAGTGATAGCCGAGTGCTGTAGCAGGTATCTGTTCAATCAGAGATAAGCTACGAAACTCCTGGGCGCTCTTTGTAAGGGTGACCGATTGGAATGGCCAGAAAAAAGGATTGTTCTATGCTGTAAAATCACTTCCCGGTGGTTCGGAACCCACATAAAACTGTAGGTCCAACTCATCAATCACCATCATCCAATTCCATCCTTAGATTAAGACAACAACAAACATTAAAATTACGCCACACACCTTGAACTTTCGGTACCCTCGCACAAGTCTCATACCTATGTGGACTTCATCCTCCGAAAAAAGTAAAGATAAGTATGATTTTTGAAATGCATCCATTCTAAAATGAAAAAATTTATTAATTACCTCTTCCGAGCTACATCCCAAGTTTTGACCATTTTGTCGTCAGAAGCAGTAACGACGTGTCTACCATCAGGTGAGAACTGTATTGAACGTATGGTAGATGTATGCGCTTTAAAATTACTGCACACACCTTGAACTTTCGGTACCCAAAATCGAACAGTTTTATCTCTTGAACAGGAAGCTATAAGCTTACCTGTAGGTGAAAAGGACACGTCCAATATACCATCTTTGTGGCCCAAAAACCTAAAAATTGAAAGCACAAATTTCAAATACAACGTTTAATCCAATGCAACACAACTGAATGACAAAAAATGTATAGAATGTCCAGAGAAAGCAATAACTAGTTATTAGTATTTACTTTTTTGAAATCAAACAAAATCTACTGTTGAATTGAGAGAACATTACAAAGTTCAAACTAAAAAAATTAGAAATTAGTGATGAATACAATCACTTCAGCTCTGTGCCCCTTAAAAAGGAAAAAACATTGAGTTATTAAAGCTGGTAATAAGGCAAAGAGGTAATAACAATTTCTATAATCAAGATTGCCAAGGAGTATGTAATAAGAGTGGGAGCAATAAGTGAAAACAGATAGGCAAAATGCGGCGTTTGAGCAAAGCTCCACTGTGTAAGCATCCTTAGTTGATGAATAATCATGCCAGAAACTTATTTGTTGGAATGCTTGCACTATGGAGCTTCGATAATAGTCAACAGTGAACAAATTTGGTCAATGAGTCTTGATAAACTTATCGCTCGCAGCTATACACTCCACTGTGTTAAAAATTAAAAAAAAAAAAAATACAAAAACACTGTTTTTAACCCATTCCATAGCATGTATTTGATTTCGCATTTATGCTGTACATTGTCAAGGCTCTAGTATCCAAGCTCCACTGTGCCAGCACCGTTAGGAATTATCAAAGCATTATCTATGTCATATTAATTTGTGATACAGATTTTATACAACATACCTCAAAGCGCCATTTTGATTGAGTTTCCACAGCATAAGACTCTTATCCTGGCTAGAGGTGACAAGAAATCGATTTTCCTTATCAAATGTAAGTGAAGTAATTTCTCCTTTATGGCCTTGAAGATGCCTTACTAGTTCGGGATCATCATGAGACATTTTTCTGTAACTTAGGAACAATGCAAAATAATAATCATTTACTTTGAATGCTGAAATGTCAAGATTTTATACAATGAATAATGACAAAAAATGAAGGATTGGGTAATGTCTTAAAATTAAGAATCACATTGCAATCACAAATTGATAATTGATATGAAAATTCAAAACAAATTGATAAGATAAGGTAAAGTTTACCCTTAATTGTATTCCTTCATGACACCCAATTCGAAGAAAGCTCTGTTAGATATTATTTATGTGACAGAAAAGTTGAAAATTTGTGACGCTTCGCTTTCCACTTACAAAAAGTTTGATTTAAACGTTTCTGCTAATTAATTTATGGATTCATACTAATTTATCATTTTAATATTTTTTTATTGCTGATGATGCCCACATGAGTCCGAGACTTGTGCGTGGGTAATGAGGAGAATGTTAGCACATAGATGCCAGACGGAGGAGCGGGATTCGAACCTACGACCGCTGAAACAGCAAGCTGATTTTCAGTAAGATCTTTAAGAAGTTATTTTCCCATAATAAGAAATTAATGTTTAATTAGTCATTAGTCGGCAGGATCGCTTCGCTGGCCTTTTTAAC
This sequence comes from Conomelus anceps, assembly GCA_948455865.1. Taxonomy (NCBI): domain Eukaryota; kingdom Metazoa; phylum Arthropoda; class Insecta; order Hemiptera; family Delphacidae; genus Conomelus; species Conomelus anceps. Next base: position 21,206,347 of record OX418218.1, read on the forward strand.
GTTTAGCCAGGGAAGGATTGAGACACACTTTCAGATTATTTCAAGTGAATGTGAATAGGGTAAGAAATTAGTTCTAGTCTCAACTGAATATGTATACATAAGGTATACCAAATTTCTTGAGAAACGGTGATGAATCGCAGTCAGTGGTACAGGTATAATATGTGGATTCACTTCATATCTACTTGGAAAATGTATAGTCCAAGGTAAAAATGTTTCATAGTAAGGTATTCAAATGAATTCGTGTTAGCATTAGGACAATAGTTATTTGTGTAACTAGTGCACAAAGTAATTCTTAGCTGCACGAGAGAAATGCATTAGGCATGAGCTGAAGGTGAGTGCGGAATAGTTTCTCGTGTGAAGCAAACATACTTTCAGCACAAGTTACAAATTACATTTCCTACGGTTATCTAACAAAGCGGCTGTATATATGCCCTCATTATCGCAAAACAGCTGATTCTTGCACTCTCATTTTACTTTTTGCACTCCAGGTGTGCCAACTGTAGGAAAAATGTAATGTGTAACTCGTGCTGAAAGTATGTTTGCTGCACTCGAGAAACTATTCCGCACTCGCCTTCAGCTCGTGCCTAATGCATTTCTCTCATGCATCAAAGAACTATTTTGTGCAATAGTTACACAAATAACTATTTTTTCTACAGTTGGCACACCTGGAGTGCGACAAAGTAAAAGAATGCAGGAATGCCCTTGTCTTGCTTACTATAATGAGTGTATAAAAAGCAGCTTTTTTGGATAACTGTAGGTAAATTAATCTGTAGGCAATGGCATCGATTATGCATGGTAAGTTACATCCCTAAAGACATCACTATATTTTTCTGGCATCGGTACCGACAATAGACATGACAAACATCAGTAGGTCTACTACTTCACTTCTTCAAACTACTTTTGTAGTAGTGGATTCAACTCAACGAAAGTTGGGTGAAATAATACGAAGTTAGTCATTTATCATTAAACACTTCTTTTTGTATTCATATTTAGAAACTTCTGCAGAATTGACCTTTTTTGTGGGCTAGAGCGGGTATATGATCGACAACCGTAATGGTCTGAAGGGGCATGTTGGGTTTGTGAACTTAGGAACACATCTTACTATTGGGGCAGAGGTTTTGCATAGCAAGTTTCTATACATATGAATATGTTATAACGCACATCACGAAAATGGATGTTCACAACAAAAATAAATTTTTGGCTATAAAATACTCCTTACCTGGCAAACAAGAAATATTCTGGGAATAATACAGTTTTTCTAGTTCATAATCATTCAACCCTCTATTATCTACTATCCTATCAAAGGTGAAAGAATCTTTCACAATATTTAAAAGTTCATTTTACACTTTCTACTGAACGTTTTTGGTTATTGTATGCATTATTTTTCACTGTCCACGTTATATTATGGGAACAAAGAAAGAAATTCTAATACAAGATAAGTTTAAAGTTCAGCACAGCATAAACAGCAAATTTTCAAAATTGATTACAGAACTCCAATTTCTTGGTTATCAACAAACAACAAAAACAAATTAACCAATATCTAAACAAACGTTGAATCATTTGAATCTGGACCATCGTTCTATCGATGTGAACTATTACCGATATTAATGTATCGATCTCGATGTCGTTTCTACGATGCATTTTGTCGGTCAAAAATATTGATATTTCAGATTACCGGTATATAAAAGAATATCGATATATCGATATTTATTATCTGAAACAAACGTACGACATTTTTGAACGTCACGTACAAATGGAAGATTGGCAACGCTGATGCCAGCCGTCACCCGTCAGCTGCAGCCCAGCAGAGCAGACTGCATACGTGCATACTTGCGTACCCGTACAGCAGCTACAAACAGCAAGCCCGTGTTGCATTTCTGAAACAACAAGGGTCTGCCTTGAGATAAAAAGTTTTTATCTAAAGTTAATTCAAAATCATTAGTGAGAAATGGCTCAGGTAAGTGAAAAAGCCATTACAGTCATGTATATAAGTGCTCTTCTTCAAGAATTGATTTCCAATGTTTATTTTGCATTCTTTACTAGAAGATGTATATTACGTTATTGCTTAAAGCATAGAATAAGGATAATCAAGTTGATGTATGGTCTATGCTTAAAGATACCAGAAGGCGTAATACCTGTAATATTTACCATTTAGCACGTCCTTTTCAATCCATTTGTCTATGGATTTCTGTTGTAATTGGTCACTAATCTGAATTAAATCCATTAGGTTATAAAAACATAATGGCCTATCACATTTTAGCGAACTACAATGTATAAATTTGTAAGTTAAACGTTATTTACTAACAAGGCGACAACTTCATATTCGTGACAAGCCATTCGCAGGAATTACTCCGGCCGGTATTCTTTATCTACGCCTGTAATATTAACGGCAATGCAGTCAGTAAACTGGATGTCTTTATCTTAACTGAGTTATTCTTCGTTGTTCGAATTCAGTGTGTCAGGCTTGTCAAATTGTACCTTGAGGTCTCAGGCACGAGCATGACCAAACGATTTTTCCTAACGCCTCTGTTGACGTGTTACGGAGGACTCTGTTCTGGCTGCCTAGTAAATAATTTTAAGTCTCCTAAAAGGCTTTGAACTTGTTCAGCTGCAACCTGATGATAATCCATACACCTGGTACACCCAATTATATCCTAATATGGTAATTGTGCCGCAGATGTTAGCAAGAAAAAAATCACTTGAAACTTCACTAAATTCTAGTATTATGTTTCCTGATCACAATTATCAAGTTTTAAGTGTCGGTCTCAATTAATTAATTATTCAATATTAAAAACTCACCTTTTGAACATAACTATGGCTCTGTAAAGCCTAAAAGTACCTTAAGCATAACATCATAGACGAACAGATAGTTAAAACAATAGAGTGCCATCTATATCATGACATCGGTAATAACGGGTGTGCTATGGGAGCCTGCATTGGTTCATCCGAGCCGTTTACCGTTAAATGAATTTTTACAAATATTTAATTTATTCAAGTTTGGTTTTCAGTAAAATTCCATTTATCGGCAATGATAAAGATCATAATCTGAACCTATGAGTCTGAATAGTGGGTTTAGAATTATGAATGTAATTAGACCAATCAAATGCTCAGTTGTAGTTTCATGCACCAGTAGACTCCCAGGATATAATAAAAATGTGCAGTAATGTAACTTCAAGAGATTTCTCTCTTTTTAATATCAATATTATCTCTGTACTGTAATATTGCTACTAATTTGGTTCTTGTATCAAAATGATTTCTGTCAGTTTCATGAAATCTACTTCAAAGACAAGAAAAATGAAAAAAGTAGAAAATTTAAATATTGTCAAAAACTTGTTTAATATACCATATTACATATATTTTAATTTTAAACTGCTGCTACTGCTTCAATTGATCAGTGCTAATCTTACTCTTTTTAGTGTATCTAATTAGCTTATCTTTTACCATGCTCCACATGGCATTTCACTAGGCAAACTTGCCGTTATGTGTCATGAATAAACCTACATAAGGTAGTGCTAATTTGTTTTAATCCAAATTATTTTTATATTTGACCCAAAAACCTGCAAATCAATAAAAATCTCACTTAGTGTTTACAAGGAGCCTGTTATGTTCAAAGTTTTAAATGTCAAGAATCTTCTTTCTAAGAGATTTTTCACGAGGTTTATGGGTGAAACGACATAGGTGAAAACCTAAACTGCCAATTTTTATACACCTAGCACATTTTGAACATTTATTTATTGCCCCATGAGCAGACTGCCAGAGAGTAGAACCTGGCTAGTTGCAGTATGTAATATTTAACCTAACCAAAGCTAACCTACCCTAAAATTGCTGAATTGGAATGCTAAAAATCTAGCAATGCTAGGTTTGGTTAGGTTAGGTTAGCTTTGGTTAGGCTAGGCTAGCTTTGGTTAGGTTGGGATGCATATGCAAATTACATGCTATATGTCACATTTAACCTTGATAAATTGGTCCAATCTAGCAAGGCTGGGTTGGTTAGGAATTTCTATAATTAGGCACAAGGCATCACAAACACATATATCATTCAAAGGTTCCGCCATGATGAAAAATGAAAATTGTGTTATTTCCTTTTTTTCAATGTAGGGATGGAGTATCAATACCAAAATTATCAATATATTGAAACTGGTATGATATTTATTATGATAGAGTATCATAATATTCAATGTATATATCAATATCATATATATCAATGGAATATCAATGTATTCCCTATATTCTGTCACTGTATTAATTAATTATAGTGATCATTATTATGTTTTCATTAATTCCATAATGCAAAAAATCTCTTTGATAATTTTTTTGTTTCTTTAAAAATTTTACATTCAGAAATAATATCAGGTTGGAAAATAACAGTAAAAAGTCATTATTCAACATGAAATGTATTATTCTTCAACTATATTCTCATTACAATATATCTGTGAGTTCAGAGTAAAACAAAAGCATCAGTTTCAGATTCTATAGCACTCTATGATATTATCATCCATCATCGTTAGTCACAGTCATTGAAATTCATAAGCTAAAGAAATAGAAGGCCCAAGCGCCCAAAACCCAGGCTGTGGCCTGATTACGTAGAAACAGATTATGTAGAAGTATGTGCAATGCATCAAGTGATAAGATTAAGGAACAAATTGAAAATGCTGTTATTATTGAATAGATAAATTGTATGAGTAAATAATTCATAAACTAGAATGCAAATTATTGTGTTGCAATGATTCATGCATTCTAAACACTCAATTCAAGTTAATTGCTAAAGATAGTCATTTTGGGGTTCAGTTCAAAAGTTGAGTTTTTAATATTGAATAATTAATTATTTAATTGAGACCGACACTTGAAAACTTAATAATTGTGATCAGGAGACATATTACTACAATTTAGTGAAGTTTCAAGTGAATTTTTTCTTGCCAACATCTGCGGCACAATTACCCATAATATTTTTACTAAGTTGTATGAATGACTTGATTCCAACTACCTACTGATTCTGTTTGAGAAGGCTTTTATAAAATATAGTGCTTTTGTAGTCTTAATTCTATTGGTGCAAATGTTAATTTGAATAGAGCAGGATCAGAATGTCGAATTTGCTGAATAGGAGGAATACTCAAAAAATTGCTGTATGATGAATGGAAATTCAATTCAATTTTATTTATTGTCAACAATACATAAAACATCATAAATGAAATAATTGTTGCATCCCTCCTTAAGCAAAGCTTGTGTTGAGGGATGGTGCATCTCTAAAATGCCAATATCATATAAGACATTGAATTAAAACATAACATGTATACTACAAGAAACCTGAAAACACATGTCTGTTCTGCTCATTATACAAATGTTTGTATATGGGCTATTGGTTAAAAAGATACAATTGAATATTTAAAACAAAATAATAACAATAAGTTTGATACCTAAACAATGCGTCTAGTTTTCTATTATTATTTTAAATGAATAAATCTTCATTATAATACAAATTTGTAAAAATTTAAAACTAGAAGAGTGTGATGTGACAGAGTAGTAAATTAAAAAATTTACTGTGTCTGATAGGTAGTGAGATCACTACTTATATATTTATATATTTAATTTGTTGATGTTGGATGTTTGTTATTTGTTGAACTTATTTCCCACTTTAACTTATATATTTTCCCACTTTGTATATATTTTATTTGTTGATGTTGGATGTTTGTTATTTGTTGAACTTATTTCCCACTTTAACTTATACAGTTGTAGGCTGTAATAAAGTGAACCAAAGTAGGAATTTTTCACGTAAGTTTGAAATTGGTCCCACATTCGGGTAAAACAACCGTTTCGCACTCATGTTGTGCATTTTGAGACAACAAAAAGTGAGTTTTATTCCATTCTGAAATGGAATTAGCAAAAAAATGGATGACTTCAATTTCAGTCTAATAATATTAATGATAGTTGATTGGTCTTATCAAAAACATTTACATTTTTAGATGTCAGGAGAGAGTTTGTGTACATAAATATTTTTAGGATGATTGGTCACGCAGTGAGCGTGGCGTTTATGCAATCGTGATGTTCGGTCACGAGCGCTCAAGACTGTTTTTGGATGGGTGACCGTGCTTCAATGACTTCTTAATAAATTATCTATCACTTGCCCGGTGGTTTGGAACCCACCTAAATAGTAGGTCTACCATGCTCTCCATAAAATGATTTAAACGACGAGGTAGAACTACTCTTTTGGGTCTCCCCACCAATAAGAGCAATACGCTTATTATTTTTAATTTTCAGGATAGGATCAATTGGAGCCACACTGTGCTGTGATGTTACGCATTTGACAATATTCAATCCAAATTTAAAAAAAAAATGAAATGTTTAAACATACAATTATTTGTTTAAACATAAGTTTGCCTTCTGTAAATTTCAAAAATATATATTAAATCCTATTACTTACCTTACAATGAAAATATTGCAAGAAAAAAATGTAGATGCTTTCTTAAAACTCATATAGGCCTACTTTGGAATTAATGTTATTTCATTTTTCAGCAACATGAATTCAAAGTCGAAATGACCTGTGAAGGATGCTCTAATGCTGTTCAACGTGTTCTCAATAAATTAAAAGGTAAGATGGGGTTTAATCAGTTTTCTTCAAAAATATTAAACCTTCCAATATTTAACTTTTAATTGACTTAGTAGAGTATAATATAGAGTATAATCTTATATAGAGTTTATTATAGAGCCTAATTCCCGGATGTTCAGTAATAGACATCAACTCTCGCAAGATTGAAAAACTGATTTTTTAAATTATAATTTCTTAATTTTTTCAAGTACGGTGTGTTATACTGTTATCGTATCTTTCAAGTTGTTTAAAGCTATTAACGAGTATGGATGTGTTGATAAGAGTCATAGAAGTAATTAAAACTTCTTGACCTTTTAGCACAATCTTCAGTCTTCCTCTTGTTGTTGATAAGAAATTATGTACGGTACTGGTACCCTAATGTTTTAAAACTACAGCATGATTTATCTGTTCAGACAGATAAAGATAAGCAATGAACTCTTGGGCCCTCTTTGTAAGGGTGACCATTTGGATCGGCCTGCAAAAAATACTTTTCTGCTTTTCTTCCCAATGGTTCGGAACGTTGTCAAACTCATAATCAACATTACCCAACTCAGTGCCCACGAACAGGTCTCAGACCTTTATGTCACGAATTCTAAAAAAATGTCACGAATTCTAACCTGACCTGCAAATGCTTGCATTTAAGGCAAGGAGAGGCTGAAAGTGGTATGGTTAGAACTAGCTTAGTTCTGTTCAAACTTTGGAACACACCTAAAATAGTAGGTCCACCATGTTCCCCGTAACATGGCACAAACGGCGAGGTGGAACTTCCCATAAGGGTCTCCCCACCATTAAAAGCCATACGCTTATTATTATTAATCCATCTTTAAACAAGTTTTCGAAATTCACAATTTGCTTATACAGTATTTCTAATTCAGTGCAATACGATTGAAAACAAAACACTACAAATAGATGAGGCTTGCACTAGGACTAAACATTGTTTTATTGGAATTATGCTGACATGAATGACTTCAGCAATAAAAAACCATCCGATTGCATTTAATAGTCATTCAATTATTGAATAGTTGACCCCATTTTCCTAGTTTATTTCATGTCTGTTTTCCACAGAAAGTCACTCTGTATCACGTCACCAAGGTGCCATTTCTAACCCACATTTCTTGTCGCGCTGGAAACGCCTGACCGGATTGTCACTGAGCTCATGCGCGTTTATTATCATGCGACAGGAAATGCGGTGCATAAAACTGACATAATGGTAACTCCACCCACAAAGATTATACTTAAAAAAAAATTAAGCTCAAGTATTTAATTTGATTTGTCTTCTTTGCAGGGCAAGGTGTCGATGACGTTCAAATTGACTTGAAAGAACAGAAAGTGTTGGTATTGTCAACTTTAACTTCAGACGAACTTTTAGAAACAATAAAAAAGACTGGAAAATCTACTACATATATAGGTGTCAAGGCATAAATAGCGATCCCTTTATAATATTTTTAATATGAAACTTCATGACCATTGGAACTTTAAATAATATATTTTCTCAAAAACTATTTATAAATTATTATAGCTTTTATGATTGTATTCTTAATTGTTGGGCGTATACCAGGAATGTGATTAGATTGCAGCTTATCGTTTTAATATAAGTTTATTTTATACAGTAATAAATGGAATAATTTTTATTATCTTAGAGTATTTATTAAAAATAAAAACCATGCATGATTCTGTATAAACTAAAAATTTAACTAGATATCATAATCACATCAATTTGAACATGGAGTTACTTAGTTTTGGTTATTGCACCATTATTAATTTAAATAAGCATTGGGGTTGGTGTTCAATTTCGATAAACGCTACCTGCTTCGTTACAACTTGTCCGGTGGTTGTGAACCCATGTAAGAGTGTAGGTTTCATAGCATGGTTCCGACAGAGCTACCTGTAAGGGTGTCCTCACCAATAGAAGCCATTTCGATAATCATCTTCATAATGCTGCAACAACCGAAACTAGTTTTTCCCTTTTTCAAATAAATGTGGTTGTGACAACTTCTAGTCGTATTCATTATGGATAACAACATTATCACCATCTTAACAAAAATGAACTTACTCACTACAGATTATTTGATCTATCACTGAAATTTGAGTATGGCTGTTGCAAGTCAGTCTTCATAATACTTAACAGTTTTTACATTGAAATAGTATGAACACGATAACATTTTATGTCCTATAAACAAGCAATGGAGAAGAGTATCCATCAGTGATATAATATATCATTACATATTATGTAATGACCAATATTTATGTATAGTGATTCACAATAATTTTGGGTATTTTCGAGGTGCGGTCAATTAACTATATATTGTCTATCGGCACCTCTGGAATACCCATACTATTGTGAGGATATTGTTATATGAATTTATCCTCATCAATATAGATAATACATAGGATAAATATAATAAATATGATAATTATTATTTATAGGATAATACAAAAGGTGAATTGGAGAAAAAAGACAAATCCTAATCTACGGCAGGGACGGATGAATTCATCAAAAATATCCTTGTATCCCTCAAATGATTGGAGAATCTGCTACCTAATGTCTTGGTGTAGAGATTAACAAACATGACGAGTAGCCCGAAGTTCCAAGGTTTGATACCCTGTCTAGGCCTGTTTTTTTTTATATCATCACTCACAATCAAATGAGAATCATGCGTAATAAAACAAAACATTGGAAATTCTAAATAATAGAATAACTAATTAACTAAAATAGAGAGATAACTAATTAAAAAAGCTGATAGTTGATTTTTATTTCAGTACACACTATCTCTTGCCTTATTGTGGTTTTAGGTGAATTTAGTTTTGTTCATCTCGGATACAAAAAAAGGCTACATCAATTTATTTTGTTGCTTTCCAAACGTCTCTGTCTAATGATGGCTTGGATGCAAGAAGCAGATCAAAGGTGTGTATATACACACACTTCCCTGTGCAAAGATTTTGTTCAGCACAGAGCTGTGTGTAACTGTTAAGCACAGAGCTTCAGAATTTCTTTCGGTGGGCTTGGCATAGATACAACTCTTTTAGCTCAGTGAGGATAGTAATCGCAACCTACATGGCTTCTATTTTGGTCTCTTTCGACCAAAACATGATGATGAGATCTAACGAGTCACCTACAGTCTATATACTAAGTCGGTATGCTACTGTACTTACATACATAGAATCAAAAACTGGACATGGTAACAAGTTGTGAGGCTGAGGCCCGTATTTATGAACCTGTCAAGAGACTAAAGAAACAATCATTCAAACGTTTTTAAAGTCTCATTTGAGTTAAGGTAACATCAAGATCTGTTTTTTAAATAAGGGCCCTAGACGCTTTAGAACTTTTACGCAATTGACATACATAGGTTTATCGAATAATTTGCTACTTCATTATGAATAAAATTCAGCTAATTATGATTTACAAAACATCATTGTTTCTTTTTTCGATATTGCTTATGCAACATTTTTGATTAAATAACTATAGAATCACCTTTTTTCTTTTGTTGTCTATAATTTGTGACATAAAAAAGAAAATACAGTAGTGAATTTGCTGCTTCAGCAGTACGTAGGCAACAATGACAACAATTTCACTTCGGATCAAGAACAAACGTTAAAATTGGATTCATATTTTTTGGAGTATTGTAGTCCAAACACATCCAGATTTACATTACCAAATATTCAAATTCTACTAGCGTCCGAAATAACTGCCAAATATTTTCAATATTCAAGTAAATAAATAAGATTGAATGCATCCAACATGAAGAAATAATTAATAGATCAAATACCAGTTAATGAATTGCTGGACCATACTGGAGCAAATATTTTTACATTGACCTTATAAATCTATGAAATCGGACCAAGTATAAATATAAGCTATTAAAATCCCAATTGGGTCTCTGTTTACTGTGCTTCTACAACACTTTAGTATCGATGAATATGGATCCAACTTCAAATATCAATCAATTCATTTAATGAATAATTATCTTTGAAAAACTTGACATTATCAACAGAACGTTCTAGAACCAGATTGAATCTGCGATTAATTGTAATACAGTAATTCTTACTGTGACTCCTGGATTATTCATAGTCCAGCCTAGAATCCCAAATTTAATTTTGCATAGCTATCCTAACTGGGGTCCTGGTACCTGCACTTTTATTATTTTGGTGTCAACAAATAATGAGCTTTCCTGCTCTCCTTCAAACAATGATCAATTAATTAAATGGGAAATAAAACTGGTAAGATCATGTTTAAATGGATGAAAGTATTAAATTCAATTTTACTGACACAATTTTTGCCCTTGTATTAATAATGAAAATCTATTGGACTATAAAAACTATTACGAGCTATAAAAATTAAAAAAGGATAGTTGCAATAATAATTACACCATTTATTGCTAATAATACTATTCATACATACTCATTTTAAACTTTTGAGAATATAGAACAAAATCCAATACACAAAAATCACAATAAAATTGAAATGCTTAGATATTTGTTTTACAAATTGCTTTGTATTTTGAACCGCCTTGGCTAGCAGAGGAGAATGAGTTGTCACACAATATTATGCAGTTGATAGCTCAAATTCTTAAATTTAGAACCCCTCCCCCCTAACAACCCAGAGAACAAAGTTTTGGGGGGGTTTCCAGATTTTATGACGTTATGGGATGGTATAAGAGAGTATCGAGAAAGACGTATCGAGGTGTACTGGAAGGAAGTTTTATTAGAAGCTTTGTGGCAAATTAAGCATTTAAAATATTTGCCGTTTTTGCGAAAGTCACACAAACGAACACACACTCCCCTACTTTCTCCCTCTCTCTCTAATTATATAGATATTTATTATTTGTGATATATAAATAGTAGTAAAATGCAAAAAATACCAATTTTGTTTTTTTAAATAAGTAAATTTACAATACATTTAAATACATTCTATCCACACTAATGTGGAAAATTATTAATCTTATCAAATTTCTCTACGTATAGTAATAATAAAGGGTTCTCGTTATGAAAGCATTCTACTTAGGAGCTAAGCATCATGTTAAACAATATAATTACTCGATTGATAATTATTCAAAAATATTGTTGACTATGTCATTGCCTGAACTAAAATAACTAATCTTCGTCGAAATAACGAGTAATTTTAAACCATTGGAGGGTTTTCAGAGATTTCAAAAACTATATACACATTTTCAACAATAGTTAGACCCAGACTAACGATATTCCTCACTTTAAACTAACCCATGTTGTGCAAAAAGAACTAGCTACGGTATTAAGAGTTTGTTATAACTAATAAACACCTTTCTTCCAACAAACTATTCAAAATTTTCCAATAAAATCATGAAAACTATCTTAAAATTATTTTTTGCAAACCCTTGCGAAGTTTGTTATTGTAAATGGTCTTTATTTGTCATTCAATCTGTCAGTGCAATGTGATTCAAATCAGCATGAATGTAGTTTTAATATCACATATCCCCGAAAAGGATTATTGAGATAGTTCACATTAAATGTACGTAATTATCTCTAATGATATTTGAAAATAATAGGTCCGTAAAATGTAGTACTCTACATTTTGTTTAATCTCGCTTCACTTGTTTTGGTGGTTCACTATAAGCCTTGTAGATATAGAGTCCCAAGGCAATATGGACACTGACGATTGCAACAATGGCTGAGTACACGCTTCCATTTACAGATGATCCAAAAAAAGCTGCAATAATTCAAGACTAGTTTAGGAACAGAGTTAGGTGAATTCGGAAAATTACATGAATCCTTAATTAGTAAAATAATCTTTAAGTTGCTGTTATTAAATGAGTTTCTCAAAAGACATCGATTTAGGCTGTAAATATATAATGTAACCATCTGCATACAAATCTATAGGAGGAATCATTATTTAAATGGCGTGAAGAATCTTTTTACAAGGGACGCCTTTTGGCAATTTAAAACGGAAAATGACGATTGCTCATGCATGATCTGAGCTTTTCTGCCTAAAATGTCGCTAGGAAAACGGCTGGCTCAGGATTATTCCCTAAAAAACTTTGTGTTGAGAAGTCAAAACACTTTTTATATTTTATAACAATTTTTATAATTGAGATAATTCTATCAGGTTTTACATGTAATTGAATGCGTTGGTACTCGACAGACAATGTATCAGAATACTCATTTAGTATAATATTCTTCAACATAAACTGATTCGACGTGATCATTAGTAATAAAACATAACAGTCACTAAAAATAGTGTAATTATTGATACAACTTCTGCTTTTTCAGTGTCATGGTAGGTGATACTGGTTACACCAGCAAAGTGCATCCATTATATAAATTTCATACATAAAACGGAATAACCAACAATTATGTTGCTTTAAAATGTTAAATATAGCTTGTTTAAAATTAATATATAAAATATATTACATTGTGTTACATTATATGTATTATATTATGATTATTAGCCAAAAATTATATTGATCGATAAGTATAAAATGTTATCAGAGTGAATATAGTTTGAAAAATTTACGTTTAACATTTTATCTGAAACATGGATTAAAAATTTTCGAATTAATTATTATTAAGGGATTGTACCCCTAATAAACTTCAGAAAACATGAACTAATAACTAATTTTCAATTTCAGAGAACATGAACTAATAACTAATTTCAATTTCCTTTTACTGCTGTAAATTATGCTGAAGATCTCCACTACTGCGGACATTGGCAACTGCATAAGGCCGCCTGACCGGCAATTAGAAAATCAGTGGTTCGATTCCTGGCAATGACTGAATATTTTTGTGTAGTGGCATTCATCGATTTCCATGTTAAGCTATTTAATGCAGTTATCAATGTCTGCACCGCAGCAGTACAGGTCTCCAGCATTGCATTAAAAAGTAAATTCGAGATTGATTACGAACTTGTTCCTACTTAGAACACCCTAGTTTTATACTCACAAACTCATAAATTTATGTGAATAGGAAAATGGAATTTCTATATTGATGATTGCCAGATAATTAATTTGAATACTTACGATCGAATACGATGAATTTTGCAAAGAAGAATGTGAGGAGTGGCACAATGAGAATAAAGAAACAATAATAGAATATTGAACGGAATACTTCAAAATCCTGAGATTCCTGAAACAGAGAGTTGAGTGTGAAGGATAAGAGATCTTGAAATCTTTGACAAAATTTGTCTCAGCTATATACCCTACGAAAATAACATTTAAAATTTAGCAATTTGTATTCAACAAGAAAACTGATCAATAAATTGAGTAAAATTAATTAAGATTATTGTTCAGTTTGCCAAATTTTCTCAGTGATAATTTTTTAGATAGATTGAGTGACATCAGAGTTCACAAAAATAAATCTCATAGATTTAAAAATAAATATCATCAGGTGTTGTCCAATCTGATGACTTTCAGGGCGCCCAGCCACTGAAAGCTGTGCAGTGCCAGTTGCCGAGCGTTCATTTAAAACCAGTGGTCGGGCGCCTTTAAACCCGCCTTAAACTGCCTCCGGCAAGGAAGGTTTCCACAGATTCTCAACTCAGAAAAAATAACTACCTATTTATAAATAGGGTGATACTAATCAACCTTCAAATTTAAGACCTGTGTCAATGTCTAAGGTAATTGAAACCATTATAAAGCAGCTCGTGGATTAATTTGAAAGTAATAATCTTTTTTGTAGATCTCAACATTGTTTCAGAAGCTTATGAAACGAAGCAGTCACTCAACAAGCAAGGCATTGGTGCACATATACCAAGCGAACCTGGGTCCCAGGGAGGGTCATGAGGCAGGAAAGAGTGATCGGAGGGCAATATTGTAGAAACAGGTCAGCAAAATCAAATATTTGTGACCCACTACAAAATTTCCAGCTGGGATCATCACCACTGCGAAAAGCGATGAGTTTGCATTGTTTGGATCAAGTTTGAGCCGTCGACATATGCTCAACATGTGGCAGACCCACGTTTCCCCAGAAATAAATAAAGGACAAATTACCTCGAAAGTTAAAAATAAAGAGGGTCTGGGAATTTGAAGGAGAAAGTATTTGTTGAACGTATTCTGACCAGACAAATTTGAACACACAATTTCATGCATCTGTGCACGTGTGTTGAGGCATTATTATTGTGATGCAGAACTGGCATTTCAATAACTCCTTCCAGAAAATTCTGATCCACCTGAGACCCTAAACAATAGACCGTTAAACGCTAGTTGCCTGAATGAACTGATAGATTGTTGTATTAACCGCATGCACATATAGTTGAGTAGATAAAGATACGTAGAATTAACAATGTAGTATAGGTACAGAATTAACATTACTTAAATATAGGTATGTTGGAAGGTGGTATGCTAACTAATTATTAAACACTAATGATAAATTAATTGAAGAAAAAAACGTTCATTGACTGAAATCAAATTAAATTGTAATTTCAATTCAGGAATTTGATAAATGAATTAATAGCGATTTTTAAGCTAGGACACTTATTTCTATGTGATTTCATATTCATTACAAATTTCAATGATTACTTAACCACATAGCCTCATGTGATTAGTTTGTTGTTATAAGCTCTTAGGATATCCATATTTGTATTAAATTATTGTAGGTTAAATTCGGATTCAGCTAGATTTGGAATGATTTTATTGTTGTAGGGATTGATATGTAACAGGTAATGTAGGCATACCGAAAATTGATAAATTGGATTCAGTTTAACTAAAAAAGGTGATCACCGAAAATTTAATTCTCATTGTAACAAACTGAAGAATACTTTCGAAATTATTAATCAATTTTAAATATAATTTATGTAGGTTTTATTGGAGTCACTGACTTGAAATCTTGTTGCAATTTTAAAAACTGTTGAATATAAATTGATTTGTATAAATAATAATGCTTCAATAGCTCTTTTTTGTTCCATTATTTAGCTAATT
The DNA here is from genome assembly GCA_948455865.1 of Conomelus anceps. NCBI lineage: Eukaryota > Metazoa > Arthropoda > Insecta > Hemiptera > Delphacidae > Conomelus > Conomelus anceps. Next base: position 21,221,815 of record OX418218.1, read on the forward strand.
TCATATGAAATACCAATATCAAGATAATACATTTTAATTCACGATTTAGATTTTTAATATGCAGATGCAGGTGTCTCGAGTCAAAGCTACTATTATTACTATTAATTTTCATTTATTCATGATTCATTTGATTATTTTATATGAATTATTACTTGATTATTTAAAAATTTTTGTAATTATCTTCCAGAGATGTTCATTTGATTCCATTTATTCTGGTATTAATTAATAAAAACTTTGAAAATCGTTATTGATTATATCAATTGTATTTGAGAGACTCTTTTGTTAATACATAATCAAAGGTCTCTTTTAAATAATAAAAGATGTGAATGAACATAAATTTAATGTAGTAGACATTTAAAAATATTTTCAATGATACTATCTCTCTTAATTTTCTCAGCAACCAACTTGACATGAGTAACGGACCGTTTGTTGAAATTAACTTTTAAATTGACTTGAATACTGTGAAAATATTACAAACTTAGGGCTAACATTTAATAAACACTTGGACTGGACTGAACATGTTACAAAGACTTGCAACAGGGTCTTTGCTGGCATTCACTCTCTGAAGAGAATAGGCGCAGTTGTACCTTTACATGAGAGGGTGATGCTGGTGAAAACCCTAATATTTTCGCACTTCTATGGGGATGTGGTTATTCAAGACATGACAGTGACTCTCTCCGAAAGACTGCAGAGGGCCCAGAACTACTGTGTGAGATTCGTCTTTGGACTGAATAGGGATGCACATATCAGTCCTTATTACACTCGGATGGGCATTTTGAGGCTTCGAGACAGCAGAATTCATCATATGCTGATGCTCCTCCATAAAATTTTAGCCACTAAAACTCCGGCATACCTGAGTGTAAAATTCCAATTTCTAGGAGATATTAATGGGAGGGGCACAAGACATGGTGCAAGCTTGTTAAGCATACCGATCCATCGTACTGTGACTTAAAACATGTCGTTCTGAGTGACCGCTTGCAGTTTGTGGAACAGCTTGTCAGCATCTGTGAGGATTGTGGAGAGGCGAGCATTGTTCGGCGCGGCGGTCTTGAGGTGGCTGAGGGAGGGCAATCGAGGCATTAGATTGTGTGTGTGTGTGTGTGTGTGTGTGTGTGGGCGTGGTGCGACTAGGCATGCAGTTTCTTGTTTGAAAAATGTCAATTTTATCTTTCTTAATGGATTTTTTTTCTTGTCTTGAAGCATTCTAAAGTTTTATTATTTGTCTTTCTTTCTCCTTTACTATCCAATAAATGATATTTCATTTCCTTTATTTATTTAATTTTGTTTTTTGATGTTTTTTCCTCTTTCTAATTGATCAGTATTTAGCTGTAAGTATTAGAAATTCTAGTCAGAATGGTATAGGAGTGTTAAGTGTAAAAGAGGGCCGGCTGCGCCCTAACTTCGCCCTCCTATGAAATAAATAAAGGCAGCCAATCAATCAATTAATCATAAATCACCACTGGCGATTTAGGGAATAATGTAATCTATATGACATTTCCACTTCAAATTGATCTAATTTATTCCAAAAATTGACAGAATGCACAGTTCAGATAATTATAGGAAACAAATACGTCTTGAGTTTTTCCCAGATTTAGAGCTAGTTTGTTGGAATTATACCAGTCAGACATAATATGATGGATAGTAGTCTGATATAAAAGTGAAACCATCAATATGATAAGTTAGGACGTTTGAGCAATCGGGGGAATGTGTGCCAATGACCAGAGGTCCATTACTTCTTGAATAGTAGCCTATATTTTTACGATATCAACAATTTAGCAATTGTGACCACTAAAGAGCATGTGACAATAATTTCGAATCAGCTATACCACAGAAAAATTCTGTAACGCCTCGGTTTCCAACTACGTGGATTTGGACAAAATTGACAGCGGACACTACAATTGATGTTTTTAATATATGAACCTTTATCACGAGCATTAATTTATTGTAGTATATGAGGCCTGGTCCGTTGTCCAAATCCGCGTAGTTGGAAACCCAGGCTTAAATTTCTCTTTTATGTATCCATACCTCCCTGCCGGACTGTGTTTAATAGCATTGAAGTTTTGCCATGGTTGTGAACTTACAGTGGATTGTTCAGCCATGGTTGCAATTGGAATGAGTCCTTTCACGTTTAACGAGATATCCACTACTTGATAATATGAAAAAAGTGTTTCTGAATTATTTAAAACAAACTGAGTTTACTATTCACTTATCATTTATAACCTCACATATTACATCACGTCAGCTGATCTATACACACATGGCAACTTGACAACATCTAGTTTGGCTTCGTCTGTGGTATAATTATGTTCTTGTCTATTTAGGATATAAAATGCATAATTTATCATTAATAACTTGCATAGATTAATAACTTTTATATGACAAAAATAATATTTTTGATATGTTCTAAATGTTACTTCCAGTGTTATCTGATTATTCTTATCCATAACAAACAAAGAAGTTATAATAATATTCACAAAGGCAGTAACTTTCACTCGCAGTGCTGTTATGTTGGTACTCATAACTACCAACGGACGACAGAAAAGTCTAGGCGATAACCTCTATAAACAGAAACACGGAAGGAGGCGAATGGCGAATTAGGTTGGCTTGCATAACAAAATTATTCAGTGTTGAAGCTCGTACTTTGAAATTATATCATGCCTTCAGTTTCAAACTATGATACTCCATGCGGCCCAGGCCAAATGAATTTTCCAGGTATGAGAACTGATTATAATCTTTTAGGCAATAGCATGATACCTGAAGCTAACCAAAATAAGGAGTCTTTCCATGCTGAACCATTAAGTTCTTCAGGATCGAATAATACTGTCAATTTTGTACATAATTTTCATGGTTCATCCAATGGTTACTACGGCTATCACATGATAACTTCAGTCGACTCCAATAGCTTTGAAGCAAATTCTAAGGACGAGTGTTTTATGGATACAACCGACGACTTAGATGACCAAGGATATACGACGACGAGTCATATGAGAACTGATCGCTTGATTGATGATGCTAGAAGAAAGAGGCCACTCGCAACTCCTAATGAAACTCTTCCTAAGAGATCTAGGCAAGGTATGTTAAAAAGTTGAATACATAATTTTTCTATCTCCAAACTGGACAATATTGAGTTTCGGTGATTTGCATAAAATTACATTTTGGGTTGCAGTTCCATATTCCATCTAGTGAAATAGTCGATGCGACTATTCCAAAATGTTTGGACAAAGCCTTAGCTGTAGCTAGGGAAACTTGGGGGGGGGGGGGGGTGTCTGTTGGGCGCGGATTCGGAAACCTCTTTCGGGGGTGCGAAGGGTTTATGGAATCGGGCCCATCCCACAAGAATTTTCAAAATATGTCCCTCAAAACAAAGATTTTGTGTCTAGAAGTTTAAAATCTTGCTAAAATGTCATAGATGTTTAACAATCTAATAAAAAAATTATACAAGCTAGATAACAATAAATTTAAATGAACTTTTTAATCTTGAATGTATACGTAGTACCGTACGAAGCTGAGAATCAATGCTATTTATAATTTAAATATATTGAAAAAAGAAAACTAATGCAAGACTACTATCAGAATCCTAATATTGTGCATGTGATTGTTCAGTAGAATTAAAGGAAGTTTTAGTTCAGATAGGAAAACATTCCAATACATGACAGTAGTCATCGAAGACCGGAGAAATATAGTTAAGATCTATGAGAGATATGAGATCTGATTTTCTGATTCTAATTGGTCCTTCTTAGCATGTTCTCGATGCAAGACTTCCAAATTTTCCTCTCCGTTAATAAACCCTATTTCTATTTTAATGTTTCCCCACAGGGCTCATAAAGAAAATGTCGTCCTTCCTGTACTAGAACCATTTACGAATGGAAACCTTGCGAATTTCTTAATTATGCGTAGGGTCAAAGCTATTGCTAATATTGTGAGCTTCAAATTTAATTTCAAGAACCTTCCACAAAAAGGAAGGACAAATTTTCGAGCAAAAATTTTTAATATTGCCTCACCCCCTACCTCTCGTGGCACTGGTTTTTCAAATTAAAAATTTGACCAGGATGGCCACCAAGATCATGCGATTTGACCCCGCTGGACTTATCCTTGTTGGGGTTTTTAAATTTAACTATGCCAATAAGCCACAGACGAATTTATCCTTAAAGTCAACATAACTAATGACATTACTCAAATTCATCTGGATCTATGCGGCTGAGTATTGAAAATATGACCACTCGAATCCGTGCCACCGTGAGAAGCCGCGGCGGACATTAGAACGATAGCATAAATCCGCGAATAATGACAGAAATGTATCTTCCAAATAAAATAGTGATTTGTGCATCTACGGACTAAAGTGCAACTTTCTCTCCCTGAGGGAGAAAAAGTACTTTAGTCCCGTGTTGTACACAAAAATTTTCCTCCACCTACACCAATAACACTCTAACAATGATGTATAATGTTTATTTTTCTGTACAGAAGCTCAGTCGTCTGCCATAGATGAACGCTCTCATACTCATAGAGATGACGTTCGACCTCACAATCGAAATACAGCTCTTAAATTTTCCTCGACCGTGTACGACAATTCGAAAGTGTTGCCATATTCCTTTCTCTTCAATCGCGGCGTTGTAGGACTTCTTCCCATGTTATTCTTATGGGTTTACTTTTACTCCCTAGGGAGAAAAAGTAAGTAGGTTAGTCCCATGGGTTACAAAGTAATACTTTAGTAGTACCATTCCAGGGAGTAAAATGCTACTTTAGATAGTAGGTGGAGGAAAAACAATTTCTTTGATACGCCATTTTATTCCATTTCGACATCTACCCGTCCTTTTATAAATACTTTATATATAACAAAATCACTTCCTGGTGGTTCGGAACCCACCTAAAACTGTAGGTCCAACTCATAAATCACCATCATCCAACTCATTACCCACGCACAGGTCTCAGACCTATGTGGGCTTCATCCTAAAAAAAAAAAAATAGTTGTAGATTTGCTGATGTGATCAATCTCTATGGTTATCGAGTGATAGTCAGGAAAAACGACTATCGAGGATAGTCAGGAGTGATAGTCAGTAATTTAAAATGAGTTATAGTAGTATCGTCTTGTTTTCAGAGTGCATTTCGGATGGCTTCCGCCAAGCAGGACTACCACCACCATTAACACCACATGAGACCAGAAGTATGGATAATTCTTCAAAATTAAATTCTTATAGATGCACTATGATGAGCCATTATGTATGAAGGAGTGTTGAATCATTTCACCTAATAATTCGAAGTATTATTTTGAGTTTGTGTTTGTAACCAGCTTAATCCCTATTAGGAATGAGTTGAGTTTATCTGAGCAAAAGTTTGCTTGAATTTCTCATTTGAAGTTGAAAAATTGTCGAATTTGATAAATGGCTTCCCTGATAGTACATAATAATTCCTGAACGGTTTGTACAATCAAGAGTATCTCATCTTACGATTTATATGGAAGAATTTCGTTTAAAGTAATTTTTCGCTTCATAGCTTAATCAATTGTGTTTTCATATTAAATTCACGTAAGGAATTAGCCTAAAATGCAATTAATACATTTGATTGAGATACTCTCAATGATTTTTCATTATCAAAGCCTTTGTCATTTGTCCCACATCACATGAATGTCAACTGTGTTGTGATCTCAATTAGAAAGAAAATTACAACCAGCCTATCTGAAAAATCAAAAAAGTATTATTAATTTGTCTTCAGTATTGAAAATTAACAGTACCAAGGAGGTGTGTAGGCCTATGTATTGAAAAGGTGAAAATTAGCATACAATATTGTGATTTTCATACATCAAGAGTATATTAATGACGAACAGAAACTTGTAAATAATTTAATGATCGACATGTAATATTTAAGCTGAATTATATTCTAATTCAACTTCAGTTGGTAAAGATGATGGTAATGATCAAGAATTAAATAGGTAATGAATTAAGGCTTCAATGTATGCTTAAAGATATATTTTCGGGTTTTGGGGTCTCATCGATTTTAGTTAGGTTTTTAGGCCAACCGCCTGAAGTTCACTGAGTATATTTTATTTCTACTAAGCATAATATATTATAGTTGGTATGATCTTGAGGTTCCGTAATACATGAATTCAAACTAAATTGTGCAATATTGAATTACTACACAGAAAACAAATCTATTATTAATTCTGAAAATTGCTAAGAGAATACAATATCTGCTTCTACACATTTGAGCTTTGATAAGCTCAGTTTTTGAAAGCATTCGAATTTTTCTGGAATATTGAAACATTCACAAATTACAATTAACGTATTTCAAAGCAGCAAAATTAGTTTAAAAAATGGTTTTGATATTTTTTATTGAAAGTTGGTTAATTGAAGCTATCTTCAACGCCTGTCATCCATAATAATCAATTAATTATATTTTTTGCCACTTGAAAGTATTTTTGTTCAACTTTTCTATTAAGAATTTATTTTTTTCATGTGAAATTTAACGACTTGCAGTCAAATATTTGTTAAGAATAAGTATAACTCACTTAATCTGGCCGAGCGCTTTCACAACGCAGTTCATCGTGGAACAAGAAATCCAGGAATTTATTTTTTTCAATTTTCATCATAGAAGATGTTCTACTAGATAATTATATAATTCAAACTATTCTATTCTCATCTATTAGATTTTATTAAAAAGCTTGCATTAAGCAATAATCTTTGCCACGATTGTATCCATTTTTCATTAACAGGCCAGGATTTTTTTTTATTTTCTACAGATATCAGAAGATTTGACGAACTTAGGAGAAGCGCGGTGTTTCGAAGTTCAAATAAAAACAAGAGTGAGGAAATAACATTGTCAAGGGAACCAAGTATAGAAATTAAACCAGGCGCAGTACTTGATATGAAAAAAGAATTCACGAGTGACTTTCAAAAAAATTTGGAGCTTTTGGAAACTCTTTTAAAAGAAACTCATGGCTGTGATTTGTATAACTATAGAATTTGTGACCTATAATGTTTCCACAAATTAACCACTTTACAAAATAACATTAATTCTGTGATTGTTATGTAGCTGAGAAATTGAGGCCCTTAGACGAAATCGCTAGCTTCTCAGGAACATGGTGAAGTTAGAGAATATGGCCCCTGGAGTGGCTAGTAAAGTAATAACAATCAATGCCCAATGACGAACCGAATAACTGGCGACCGTCAAATAAGGCACCAAAGGTGCAGCAAGAAGAAGTACAATAAAGTACAAGAATAATATAATTAAGACTGCTTCAAGAGGTACTACTGTGAAGTTCATTCAAGAGTGATTCTTATTTTTTAATAATAGTTAGACCAAGTTTTCAATTGATGTACGATAATTGAATTGTATTCGGTATTAAAATGAAAATGTTTAGTGTTCATAAGTATTTCGGCATTTTCATGACCTTGTTGACTTTGTTTACCTCAGTCATAAACAGTTAGAACAATAACAATTCACTTCTCTCCATGAGTTTTTTTAGGAACATTTTTGTATTCTCTATAGTTTATTTATATCTATTTTCTGAGTAAGTGTACAAAAATGTCAATTTTCAATTTTGATAAATTTTTATGTAAGTTGTAATTAATTGAAATCAGGGCCAGTTTGAATCAAAGTAATTGCAATATTAATGGAATTTCAATTTTCGAAATAGTTTTAATACTGTATATTGTAAGTTCTATTATACTATTTTATAAATGTGTTCTAAATGAGAAGATTTAATTAAATATAAATTTAAAGATTTGTAGTGCAGTTTCTTAGCCTTGAACCGATTTATATTTTAAAGAATCTACATATCTACAAATTATCAAAACTAATATTCAGTAATGTAAGATAATTTCCTACTCATCTAAGGGTGCGTTTATGTCGGAGCTGTGATAAACGATCGTAGCAACGATGAGAGAAGCGATGCTAGTAGGTAGTAGCGCTCTGCTTCTATCGGCTGTTCATGCCGAGTCAGTCGCGCTCAAAGGTTGATTCGTGAGTTTGTGTTTTGAAAAACGAATTTGTGCTGAGTGATTCTGAAGATTACAGAGCCAAAAAAATACAAAACCTGTTTAAAATGTACTTATGTAAAAATCCAAATCCACGTTGTATTCATGAAAATATCACTAATTTTACTTAAGTTTTGTGTTCAATTCTTGAGCAATTTCACTCCACCACTTGCCCAACACAAATCAATTGTGGTCATTTTTATTAATCTTGTCCCATAATGCTGGTCTCATAAAAACTTGTGTTATTAAATTGTCAACATCCATGTTCGGAGCCTCGATACTAGCTGAGAAAATGGACTGAGCTATTATCGCTGCTCTCATCGATGGTCAGGACCCACGAGCGATTAACAACGCAGCTCCGACATAAACAGGCCCATTTAGAAAGCACGTCGGTATTATCTACGCGTTGCTAGGATCGCAGCTTGTATTGCTAATCACAGCTCCGACATAATCGAACCCTTACCCACACTTCAATACCTGAATTAGTCCTCAGTCTCGATACAAGCTGCAGCTTTGCAGTTGACTTAAGATAATTTGACACATTGTGAGACCTGACGCCCCAGTGTCTGGTAAAAATTCCTGTAAAGCTTGCATTATGGAGGTGGATGGAAGGTGTTGAGATTGTCTGTATCTTCCGGGGTTTCTCCCTTCGCCTTCGGGGTTATTCATAGTGACGGTTTATTGAAAACATGTTTGAAATGTTATGAGATTAGCAGAAACAGATTTACATTTAATTCATGTCCTTATGTGATGTGTAGATGATTGAGAAAACGTGGTAGCAGTGAAATCAAACCTGTTTTTTGGTCATCGATCTTTTGCGCGCTTATGACCCGCTGTTCAACTCAAAGCTTGAGCTTGATTATGTTTTATCAACTATTTTCTCTTTTACGCCACACTGTGAAATCACCCATAAAGTCTCAGTCTAAAAATGAAACAAAATTTATTTTGTGAACCGGATCAAATAGGATTTAACATGTGGGCTGCTCAACAAGGATAAATATAATTTGCCTACAGTATAATGATAACAGTCATTAGAGGTTATTAGGTTCATTAAGATACTTCAAATTTGAATATTAATAGGAAAAATTACTAGGTAGAGTTTGTCAACACTTTTTTGTTAGTGTGCAGAAACATTATACTATGACGCGGTAACATGTCAACCCTTCTAATAGTAGAGTTCGCCTATTCACATATGTAGAACATGAAGTTAGCTGTTTTCGAACGTTTACACGGGTCAAGGAATGGGCCTTAAATATGTTGTTTAAGAGGGAGAGAAGCACAGAGAGAGCCTAATTTCTGTGAGGCTAATAATGTGAATCGATTAGAGAGAGATGAAAAAAGAGGAGAGTGGAAAAGAGTTGATAATCTATACTAAGTGCCGCCTCAGATGCATTTCAGTACCGTACCTTATGATAATACAAATATTCAATATTGTCATGTTGAGTTGATCAATTCAGTATTCATTATTTACAATAGTTTCACGTGGAAGAGATTTCCTGTCGATCGTTCACTTATTCCTGGCTTTTCATTTTGAAAGTTGGTAATAGCAGAGTGATTCTTTGAACATGAAATAATCAGGAATCACTTTTCAAATCTATGAATATTACACAATTCACCGACGTCAGTATTGAAAATGGGTTATCAAAACACAAGCATAATATCATAATCCTGCAGTTAGGCACTTAGTTGTAATGAACTTATTAATAGACTATTTAACACCAATGTCAACAAAGTCATATTATAGCTTAGGGTACACTTATGTCAAAGAGGTGTAGCTGTAGATGTAAGTGGAGGTCAGTATCGTATGACGAGGAGGTCTACCGCGATACTTTTCTCCCAACACTCCATTACACCCTTTGGTAAGAAAATATTACGAAAGGAACGTTCATAAATAAGGCCCTAAATCACTATGAATACATTTTCAAACTTATCAATGACAGTATACTTTCCTTTCAAACCATTTTGAATTACATTTCTTTGTTCATTTTCATTCATTTATCATAATCATGACGTTGTAATGTTTGTTGTTACGATGAAATAATACATTATTGTCTGACATTAGAAAATAAATTGGTTGCCATGTAAGTTACCAGTAAACTTTTAGTCTAAAATGCACCCACTAAATGAACTAAAACAGACAAAATATCACATTGTGGTTTGATTCTTTCATTCCTGATTGATAAGGAATTTAAGAAGTTATTTTAAAAGTCTAATAAGCCACAAAAATATAAAATTGTCTATTCATATTGGTCTCACTTTTGATAAAATGATCATTGTTTGCGAGTCAGTGTTGAGTGTTTGAGGAGGGATGCGTGGCCTTGAACGGGCCAATCACGAAGAAGCATCGCGCTAGTCATCGAGCTAAAATCAAACAAGTTTGTTTTTCAAAAGCATCCAGCTAAACCTGCATCTAGACCCACACATCGACCTGCCCGTTATAAGAGATAATGCGTTTGTTCTTCCTTGCGGTGTCATCGACCTACATCTACACCTTCACCTCTTTGACATAAGTGTACCCTTAGTCATATTTTTATTATATATATCGTTAATATTGGTGCAGTAGTTGTTAAATTACATTGCAGTTCTAAATCGACCAAGATATGTTTTTTTTTCAATTTGCGAATATAGTTAGGATTAATTAAATAGGTAAAATGTAATAAAAAGTTCGTAAGATACTTTATAACGATTTAATTAACAATGCAGCAAAAATGTTACTTTTCAACAATTTTTCTTTTATAAAACAAAGTCATGTCATAATCTACAGATCATGAATAAAACGCCAAAACGCATCTTCAATTTCAAAAGAAATAAATGCTTCAAATTATGGCATAAAATAATTTACAATACGATTCGTCATTAGTAATTCGTAATAGTGCCCGGATTAAAACATAAAAGTGCATAACGATAGATAATTATTATCACGTTTGGGAGATGAAGGGAGATTTACTATACACACTGTAAATATACATATTAAGCTCTATTTGAAAATAGCAACATATGATTTTCCAACCGTTCAACGCTAACACTATTCTGTGCACCCGAAATTATGATTGAATAATTAAATTCTACAACGTATCATGTGTGAACACAACGATTCCATTTCGATTGGAAACGTAAACTGTTACCAGAAATAGTTTTCTGTTTGGGGAGCTCGCATCACACCGACACCCCCACCTAGCCTACGATAATTCATTGCACCACATAACCTCCACTGGTTTTGTTCAGGATCGTACACCTCTATCGTTTTGAGGTATGCAGTTCCATCGAAACCTCCAACAGCGTACAATTGGCCATTAACAACAGCTAAACCAACCTGAAATCACAGAAATACAACTATAAAAAAGCAATTTTTCACTTTCATCAATATAATTGGTTTCCAGATTTCCATCAATTTAGTAAAATAAAATAATGAAATTACGTAGACTAATAGAGCAAGGGAAGACAAACATACCACAAGAAAACAACTTGAACCACCGTGAGACACATTTCATTGCTAACCCCGTACACATGAAAAAAAAAACAAGTTTTGCTTGATTTCTGACACTATAATCTACATCAATCTTGAATGCGTCATTAAGAAAAATCCTTTGTACAGTTCCTTTAGGCGATTCTTACTGTGGGATTTGGGTGACTTTTCACACCTCAACATAATGTTTTTGTACAAATCGTATACGACGAAAACGAGGAGTAGGGTAAGATGCGACTGCTTTACACCGTCACCATCAGTATAGACTTTCCACCATCAGTATAGACTTCAATGTCTGAATAAGCTAATTGACGGTAAGTTTGGATACGTCATCAAAAAATATTTTCTAATTTCTTGGGGTGTCATGAAGAAGTTTATGGAGTATAGTGCACTTCCAATAATTAGCTACTTATGATTTTATGCCTACAGTGCAAAGCGTTGACTATTTTTAAACAAAAAACATACAATCAATTGTATCTTCTAAAAGAAACTTCAGAGTATTCTCGATAACAAAATTCGTTTTATTTGACAAAATTTATAAATTGACACAAAATTTTTTTCTAGGAGTAGCTCTCAAGGTCATAAGTTTAGTTTTTTGTCGATAAAGCTCACTTGAGTCTGAGACTTGTGCGTGGGTGACAGGAGTCCAACTCGCATTGACGGCAAACTACTTCTGCTCGCTACTCTTGAAATATCTTGTTCAGAGTGTAAATGTTAACAAGTTCTTGGGCTCTTTCAGAGCTACTAAAGCTTCGGTTTCATATAACGCGGATTTGGACTAAATAGATAGTGGACAGGGCCGCAAACACTGCAATATATAAACTTGATTAGCTTTAGAAATATAGTTTATAATAATACTATATGGCAATGCATTAGATTAATTATATATAATCTGCTATTATATTCATATAATCTTCTTCCACACATAATCAGCTTTTAGTAAGTTGGAAGTTAATCTATAATTTCCAACAACAAGACATCTTGATTCTTGATCTGTCCAGCGAGACATCAGGCTGATAACCTTTCAACATTACGAGTGGATACACGCTGCAGATGAAGCTTCTCATCTTAAGCGTGTGTCCAGTGTTGTAGGTTATCATCCCGATGTCTCACATAATCACTGGACAGATAAAGATAGCGTGTTGTTGGAAATTATATGTTAACTTCTAACCTATTATTGATTATGTATGGAAGAATATATTTATGAATATAGTAGAAGATTATAAATAAATGATCGAATATATTACCACATTGTATTTATTATAAACTATATTATTTTATATTGTATTATTATACTATTTTACTATATTGTATTATTATAAACTATATTTCTAAAGCAAATCGAGTTTATATATTGTAGTGTTCGCTGCCCATTTAATCCAAGTCCGCGTTCTACAAAACCGAGGCTTAAATGCTTGGTGAGACTGATATTTCTAATAGAATGAAATTAATACACCAATTGAACTAGTTCTGTAAAATTCAACTTGCTGTCGTTTCAGCGGTCGTGGGTTCGAATCCCGCTCCTCCGCCTAGCATCTATATGTGTTATCATTCACCTCATAACCCACGCACAAGTCTCGGACTCATGTGGGCATCATCAGCAATAAAAAATACTAATAAATTTGGAAAAATTATATTTTCCAATGTGACTTACTCCACTTCTACGTGATGTCATAGCGACAATAGGCGACCACGAGTTGGCTAGTGGATTGAAGCGCTCAGCACTGGATAACTCCATACAGTCATCTCTTCCCCCAACTGCATAAATTACATTATTAAACACAGCACAGCCAAGATGTTTTCTTCTCGTAGACATGGGAGGCATTTGTGTCCACTTGTTTTGGCGAGGATCATAACGCTCCACTAAGAAAAAAGACAAGAAAAAATTGATTAGATCTTTATCCATTACTTAAGTTTGCATAAATACAATGAAAATTTCAGGTATTTATTCGTACATAATAAATGCAACCGGATAATAGTAAGCGGACAGGGCCGCAAACACTACAAATATAAACTTGTTTTGAAGCGGATTGAAGCGAAATTTTATTTCAAAATCAATATAATCTTCAATTTAATTAGATGTAAATATACAACAGAGGTTAGCCCAATACTGCTTCTATTACTAAATTTTGAAACTATATTCCGTGCAACCTTAGAATGCAGTATGGAGTCTTATTGCAATGCTATTTCATATATCAAAAATATGAGAGCACTGTTGCCATTTTTCGGTTACATTTTGTCACTCACATGTTGCTGTTGTTTGAAAACGTGACTGCTTGAATAGGCTACTGTGCAAATTGGCAGCACTATACCTCATAAGCGTAATACTGCAAACTAAGGTTTGCAGAGGCCAAGGTTTATAGAGTCCAAATGCTTGAAGGTTATGCCTCACATATTAGGATACTGAAAATTTTAATTCGAAAAAAAATCGTTATTTCTAGATCAATATAATCTTCAATTTAAATGGAGCACTACTTTGAATCAGGTCACAAATAAAATAAAATAATTGATTTCTTAATATAATAAAGTAAAAAGTAAATTCGTATGGCTTTTCGTGGTGGGGAGACCCTTACGGGTAGTTCCACCTCGCCGTTTTTTTTAACGACTGCTTTTTTTATATGCAACCGGGACCGACGGCTTAACGTGTCCTCCGAAACACGGGAGTGGCTCGAGAAAAATACCTTGTACTCAACTGGGATCGAACCCAGGACCTTTGGCTTATCAGACCAGCGATAAGCCAACTCGGCTACGCCGACTCCTCTTAATATAATACCAACATAACTAACAGTGTAATTGCACATACAAAAAACCGTTGGTTCCTATTCTTTTGATGATAGAAGTTTAGTCAGGATAAAATTTGATCAGCGAATCGTAAAATTTTCACTTTTAGTGATCCAGAGTAAAAATGGCTCTAACCATTTACTAAACCATATATATACTAGAATTAGATTTTTTCATCAGATATTATTTATCATAGCTATATTATTATATTGTCTACTGCTCATAAATAACATTCAAGTGATTTATTAAACTTGAACCAACTTCAACAAGCACTCAGGAAAAAATAGTTTGAGCAGAATAAATTTTTACCTGTATTGAGAGGACACTGGCCATCAGAGCCACCAATGGCGTACAAGTAGCCTCCTAGAACTGCTACAGCAACTCCAAGTCGTCTCGTTGTCATAGGCGCTACTTTTCCCCACTTGTTTTCTTTTGGATCATACCTGTATTGTGCAAATAAAGAAAAGAGTATTATGAAATGAATGTTGAAAAAGGATTAATTTTCATTCTATTTATAAAATAGATTTCATAAAACGAATACATTTTGATAACATATATTTATAAAAAAATGTGCTATAACTATGTTATCCATAATATTGATGACTAAAGTGTAGGATAGTTAGGTCTCAGATAAAACAAATCAATTTTTATCTATATTCAATCTTCTATGCTTAGGTTTAAATTGGATACAGATAGAAACACACTAGACCGTGTCTAGGGCCATGACAGCCCGGCAAGGAACGTTCCAATCACTATTGTGCACAGTACAATGTATCATCCATGTTCTACACCCGTATGCAACGGGCATGCACCGCGTATAATTTTTGTTTGAGGAAATTGCAACGAGGAGCAAGCGACATTACGCTTTGTGTCGGCATTACGAGTCATGCAAGCCAAAATATTATTGTCAGCCATTCTTGAGTTTGCCGGTCATTTGTTTGGTGACGGAACGGTCTAGCGGGCGTACTCCAATACATATAAATACAAAGAATATTATTGGACATGTGTCGGGACGGGCACGGTCTAATGTGTTCTACCTTAGTATTACCTATAAGTATTTATACAAAGTTGTCATATCTCATAGCCTGCACCACAGAAAATAGACTGTTTATATCTATTTTCTACTATCTATTTCATATAGATTTTCGGTGCTTGCACTATGGGCGTTCTCACCACTTGCACTACCCGGTAGTGTAATCAGTTATAGCGCTTGCCTCTAATAAGACTCTGACTGGCTACTGTTCCTGAATCAGTAGTTCCTGTGGCCTTGGATATTTTCAGTAATAATTTACCCATGCACAAGACTCAGGTGCGCATCACCCAACAGAAAAAATTGCTGTTGTTCCTCGAGGTCTAAATTACGAATCTTGCTCAGGATTGGATGTTTTCACCTTGCCATTATTCACCTCATTACCCACGCTCAAGACTCATGTGGGCATCATCTGGCATAAAAGAAAAAATATGTGCTTCCATGCATGGGAATACTAAGAGTACACACTAAGATAACATCCACCATCCCCAGTCAATTATCAACGTTAATAAGCGAGGAGAACGGCGAATTTCTACTGATACCTACAGAAAATACATTCGATTGAGATATGCACTAAAAGATTACAGTAAAGCAGGGTCTACACGCAAGGATTTGTGATATTACTTAACTGTCAGTCAAAACTTCAGTTAATAAGTTATGAAAACTTGCGTCCAAGCTATTACGTTTTAACGAACTTTTTCTAATAGAATTTTCTTTTCGTTTGTGTTCAGTTTGTCATCAACCATGAAAACTACTACTTCTTGCAACGTTTATTTTGTGTCTGAAGAAAAATAAGAAAAAGGGAGGGTTTATCGTACAAGTTGGTGTAGGGAATGGTTGTTGAGAAGACAACTATTTTCTCATATTGTATTGCTATGAGAATTGTGTGATGAAAACGAAGATTGGCGTAATTATCTACATTTGGACTGCGAAACATATTCCTTTTTATTATCTAAGTTATCACCAATAAAAATTATAAAAAATATACTGTTAAAAAGTTGTTGAAAACTGCAGAGATACTGACAGTTAAAACGCAATAAGTGTCCACATGTCAGGACTTGTCAAAGGTCAGCTAAACCGTCAGTCAAAATAATGCTTTGCCATAAGTTTTGCGAGATAACTGTCGTCTTCATTCAGTTCGTGCAAAACGTCAGTTTTACGGTCCACATATAACCTTTTAACTGATACGTTTTCATGGTACATTTAAAACCTAGCAAAAGTTCTGGCGTGTAGACCCTTCTTAAGTAATGCCTGAATTCCCCTAAAACCTTAATTGAAATTATCAATTAAAATTTTAATACAAAACCAGGATTTGGTGCGATTATTTCTGTGCTGCGCGACTGAAGTGAAGTGAATATTTATTTCTATTTACCTTTCAACGTGATTCAGGCATTGAACTCCATCTTGTCCACCAACAGCATATAAGAAGCCATCAAGAACAGCGACTCCAACACTAGTTCTACAAGAAGTTGTTGGAGCCACATCACATGACCACTGATTCGTTTGAGGATCGTATCTGCAAAATAGAGCTAGTGAATATAATTCAGTTGTGGATGAATACTTATAAAATATTGTAAACATCAAGTTATGCTTATTAGAATTAATATGCGATTCCCAAACCAAATCTGACTATAACTGGAAACTTTCATCTTTTTTAATCCAAATTTCATAATATCCTTCCAGCTACTTACCATAAATTCAATCAACAGTAAAAACAGTTTCATGGATCCACTAAAGGAATATCTCATTCAAATGGATGATATATATACGGTCTTCTTCTCACTCTCAATATAAAAAGTTATAGAGTATATAATTATTATGATCCAAAGATACTCAACTATTATTTAAAAATCGCTTTCTAATTGTTCATAAAAAATGTTATTGTTGAAGTTAGATTTCTATTATTCCATTGTCTATTAGCTTATTTTGAATGTAGCCTATTAGGAAAACGGTTGGTCGCCTATTATCCTACAATACCACACAGGCAGGGCCTCGGAATGCGATTTGCATTCACCTACAATGAATGCTCTTTGAGGACCGTGTTTTTAAATAATTATCTTGGTTATGGCTATGGTGGTAATTATGGTTCATGAGCTCTGCTCCCAATATCATTTCAATTTCATTATGGGAATCAACTATTTGGTTCATATGGGGAGCATTTTAAGATCATGTTCATGTATTTTTCAAAAATTCTATTACTCTTATGCCCGGTTTCTGAGTTGTTCATTAACTTAATGGGCCATTAACTCAATGCTGGAGCAATGGGTTAATGATCCATTAAACTTAATGAACAACTCAGAAACCGGGAATTATTGTTTATAGCTTTCGTAACAGATTGGTAGTACTGTATTTATTTACTCTGTAATTTTTTGTGGATAAATTCGTATTAAAAGTTTGATTTAAGATGTCTCTAAAATTGTTTCTAGACTTCAAATTAAACAGTTATTAATACGATTTTCATGATTGAAATGATTTCAAAATAATATATTTCAAGATCACAAACAATGAATACCGTTCTATGCTGTTGAGATATGATTGTCCATCATGGCCGCCTACAGCGTATAAGAGATCATTTAGAACTGCCACTCCGACACCACAGCGTCTTTTACTCATAGAAGCCACCATCTTCCAATCAACTGTTTGAGGATCGAACCTTTCCACAGACGCAATTGCATCGCCACTGCACCATCCACCAACTGAAAATGTAAACGAGATAAATTTGAGATTTTTACAATGGTTAGGATAACACACAGAAATTAGAACAGAACAGATTTTACTAGTTATCAAATATCAACAAAGAAATATATGGACGTCGTCAATTATTTTAAAACTAAAGCAAGTCTACAATTACAAAAAACCAACCAAACATAGCTTAATAGAATACTGAATAATAGATTACCTCCAATCTATTACAAAAAATCAATAACAGTATAGAGACAATCAGTGATTTACAGTTCTTTCAATGTTTTCTTGAATCTAAATTTTGTCTGTAATTTAAAATGGTCAGGAGTGGAATTATATAATCTAATTGACTGATAGTGCCAGTTCTTCGGAGATTTAGCCAGTGTGTATTACTGAACTCTGTGTTTATGCCTACTTCTTGTATAAAATAGTCAAGTAGACGATTTGCAAGTTTTTGTATGGTATACACTTATGAATTTCTAACAAAATAATTAAATTTTTCTAAAAATTGAACATACTTCTAATTAGTTCCAATATTTGAGTGGTCTCATAATAAATAAACAATTATAACGATTATAGTTCTCGATTTTTCTATTTTCTATTATGGAAAAAACAGTATGCTCTCTAGACACAATACATTTTGTTTAAACTTAAAATGCTGTATTACAGACAACTAAACTGTAGAATTCAGAAAGTACTATTAATGTTCATTTCAATAAGAGTACAGTATTTCAGGGAAGATTGGATAAGCTGTTTGATCATTGGGTGATCTATACAGTAGATATTGTATTATTGAATTCAACTATAAAGCTAATATCAATCAATCATTTTTATTCAGAACATACACGAACATGTACATGAATACGTCATCATATTATTTTCTAATAAGTACAAGCATGTACTAAAAATATGTTCTTAAGCATAAAAAACTAAAATAAAATTCAATAAAACGTCACATACACAAATTTTGTCGTCTGCTGCTCCTTCAAACATTGATAGTGGTATGAAAGTCAAAATTCATTTTTTCTCAATAAATTCGTTCAAGTTGTAGCATGATAATTCTATTCAATATTTTTTTAACATTTCCTTGAACTTTAAACTATTACATTCATTCCTTATGCAACCTGGTAGATAACTAATGAATTTTATTCCCATATACGTTGGACTTTGTTTAAATTTTTTTCGAAATTAATAAATTTTCTTTATTGTGTTTTTTTATTGTAAAATTATTTTTATTTCTAGTATTATAATTATGTATATCCAATTGCCGCGGTAATTTAGATTCATTATTTTTTAAATGTAATATTGTCCTATAAATGTACAGGTTGTACACCGTCATGAAGTTTAACTCCCTGAAAAATGGCTTACATGACTGCTCTCTATTAAGATTTAGAATTATTCTTATTGCTTCTTTTTGTAATAGGAGTATTTTGTTCAAGTTTGAGATGCTTGTCCCTCCATAAATTTCAATTCCATACGATATGTGGGAATGGATCGATGCAAAGTACACTGTTTTTAACGTTTCTTTATTACAAAGTTTTGCTAGTCTCCTCAGCGCGAAAATTCCTGAGCTTAGTTTTTTACATATTTTTTGTACGTGAACGGACCAACTGAGTGTGTTATCAAGATATCATATCAATTGAGGATTTATATTTGCTGCATTAACATGCAACACCATTGGCAAAATTAGGTTATTGCGATTGCGATAGACTGGTGAGAATGATCGGGCACCTTTTTCACAAGAATTTACAAACTAGTTTTATTAGAACTTGTATTTATAGTTACTGCAAAATCTTAAATCTAATAAAAGTTGAAAATTGTTATTACATTATTGTTAATACAAATAATTTAAAATGAATTTGAGAAATAAGAAAGGATCCACTACCCACTACTCGAAAGTGGTGCATTAATGTTTTAGTTATATCAATTAAAAACATCGAACTTAATTATACCACACATAGTAAGTTATATGCAACATACCAGCAAAAAGAACTTCGCCACGTCTTGTTGGCTTGCGTGGCCTTGTTCTCGGTCCTTGCATGAGAGGACGCTCCTGAGGTAACAGTAGGTAATTCTTTGCTTCATCAACTAAATCACGACATGCTTCATCACTTCGTACTAGAAGATCTGAGCCCACCGTGCCGACTAAGAATTTTGGACTAAGTAAAGGTAGACGAACATGTTGTAAAACCTGAAAATAACAGATTTCAGAATTACTGTGAAATTAGGTTTAACAATAATCAAATAAAAGTGGTTAATTTCACTGAAGATTTCAGTATCTTTTCCTCTTCATTTCCAGTTTGACTGGCAATGTTCGGATAACCTTTCGTCAACTAGTCCATTTACTTATTTAACCAGGGAATAATGAAGAATAGTTATGTCATAAAAGAATTGCAGGTTTTGTAGGAAACACTCTTGAATTTCTGAGCCACGGCTGGACTGGACTAAGATAGTTGATACTAAGACTAAGATAGTTGGACTAAGATGGCTGTTCTACATCTCTACAGCTGACCCTTGCCATTCTGTCTTCACAACAATCTTCTGCTGTAATTGTATTAATTACTAGACCATAGACGATTTTAAAACTGCGCCAGTCAAGTTTAACATTACGTTTTCATATATTTAAAGATACAATCTCATTTTCAGTAGGATAGTGTTTTTTTTCTTTGTTCAAATGAAGTTTCGGACATTAGGATAGAAGTTTCGGACGTATCAGATCAGACAACTTTGTGTTGGATCAAGTAATACAAAACTTGCCTTGAAACTTTATAGAATAAATGATACAAAACTAAAAATAACACTGGTACAGCTGTAAGTTTAGAATACAAACGTGGCTGTGTTATTTGAATTTCAAGCATCGGGATTGAACTTTGTAAAGAAAATAGATAATTATCAAATCCAATTAAATCAATCAGATTGAAGCAATCAAAAAATATGCCAAATTCGTTAATTTTAAAATAAAGAGGGAACTTACTTGTGAAAGGTGTTGTCTTCTTTCAGATACGTTATATTTAACCCAGGACATTACTGCACTGAATACTTGCTCCTCAGTCCTTACATTCAATTCATCACTAGAAATAATATCAACCAGCTGACATACAGGAAGCAATAGGAATTCTTCGCTTTCCATTACCTAAAAAACAAAAATAACCATGAATTAATATCGTCTTATTCACGAGAAATTTTGAAATATTACATAATCTACATTAACAAAATTTAATTCGTAGAGTACGAATAAATTACATTTGAGTAAGGTTATTCCTCCCACCAGGGGGCTTGACTTGTCAGCCAATCACAACCTTCGATGAAGGTCAGCCTCTTTCTCGCTTAGCCAATAGTATCATTCCATGTTCAGTATATATTAAGCTTCTCTGTACTTTAGTTTTAGTTTGATTGAGATTGACAACGGTATAACAACCGAAACTAGTTTCTCAATATTTTTTAATCAATGTGGTTGTGACAATTTCGTCAGATTATTCATTATAATTACATTAGAAACTAATTCAGTATAAATGAAATTATTTTCAAAAGTTAGAAGACTTACCTCCTGAAAATTGTGCTGAGTAAATTTATCAGCGATTCGCAATAGTTCTCGACAAGAATGTGTGTCAGCAAAAGCACGAATTCCTAAGCAATTAGATGGATCTAACTGTCGCTTTAAAAACTCGCAGCATATTTCTTGGATTTCAGCCAACTGGAGTAAACATGCTGGAAAAAGTCAATATTCAATTTTAAATTATTTGCAAAATAGATTGGCCGAGAATAGTTGAATCATTCTACAACGTGAACTATTATCGATATTGTATCAATCATTTTTTAATATTCTTATGGAATATTAGCAGCTGCTGACTCAAACTGTATTGAAAATCAACTGAATCTGTCAAAAATGTTAGTCTAATACCAAATACTTCAACTAAGCAAAAACAACATTTAACAACTAATTACAATGACAATATTTGAACTCTTCCTTAATGTGGTAAATCTCAAGCGAGCTGAGTCAGCAGACGCTTTCATTCCAACTTCAATTGTTATTACAGTATTAGTGTATTTTTTAAAAAGTCCAACCCACAATATGGTCTCGAATTGCTTGCCATTATTTTGTGAAAGAGATATTTTTCTAAACTTACCAGGAGGACTCCGATTCAATAATAAAGTCGCAGGTATTCCAATTAAAACGTTAGAAGGTTCATTCCCAATGGATCTAAAATAACCAATTTATTTCAAATTATTCAAATTACTACTTTTGCAGGAAACTGCGAAATAGAAACTGAACCTAATTTTTAATCAAAATAAAAATTTCACTATTATCACTATTCTCTTTAGTGATTCCGAAAGAAACCGTATTTACCTGCTGGCAATAGAGTTTGAACATTGGCTTCTTCTACAACTATATGCGAGGTATAGCAAAAATCAATTAGCAACTCCATAGCAAGTTCATCAATATCACGGATTGTTACTTCTGTTTGCCTGGACTCTGCCAGCTCTCCAGTGAACATTGCTCTAAAATATGGACTGCACGCAGAGAGAATCACCCTGAAAAAGATCAATCATAGCAATTCTTAAATGAAAATTCAATTGAATGTTCAATGACTAAGTCATGATGTTGAATGATGATTTAGAATTATTTTAAGAAAACTGGATGAATTTCAGATTCCAAAAGATGGATGCTTACATTAACATTAATCTCAATATTGTCTCATAACAATAATACAGTACTCATTGTATATTATAGATGATATTCCTTGCAAAATAGAATAAGAATACAAAACATGAGTATGAAGTGTTTTAGTCTAAACATAATTACAATACTTAATATCAAATTCAGCACAGAAATGTTATGCTCAACACTACAACTCATGAGTATTATAATCATCACATAAAAAACTCAGGCACTTAAAAAATACACCCAACCCTTTTCACAGGCATCATCAAACTGATAATGGTTACGCAGTATCACATCACAATTAATATAACATTCAGAGTATAAATTGTCATCCTTTCAAGTTCTAGACATGTGCATCTCTAATACAAAGGTTCTCTTTGTATCATGAGGGTCCCCTGACCCTGAATCTTATTAAACAGACCACACATTTAAGAAGGACGAGCTTCGATACAAGAACCTAGAGTGAAATGTGATTGTAAAATCAAGAGTGAACACGTTTGAACAATGACACTTGATTCACTTATTGTTCGCTGCTCCACAGCACCTGAACACATTCCACAGTGTGTGTTTGATTCTTCTCTATGCTATAGGATCGAAGCTACATTGTGCAAGCACCCCTACTTCTCAAATTTTAGATCTATAACAATTTACAAATTGAAGGAGCATTTTTCTAGCTATAGAAATCTTCTGCTGTATCAGCAATTTTTTCCTACAGTTTACTATCGATGATTCTTTTCTGTGAATCAGATAGGAGTGTTTTCCTAAATATAACAACAAATCATGTCAGCATAAAACATTTCAAAATTTACACGACTGCTTCCAAAAAAATCAATTCCATTCCCCTGTGTGAATGTTCTCATTTTGCTACGTTCATTGTCTTTCTAGTTAAAAATGTCAAATATAATTTTGGAATCAAGATAGTTTTCAATTTCGGTAACCGACATTTAGAAATTCATTCACCTCAAATATACAACCAATACATTGATAGAAAAAAGCAGCCCTAACACTTCTGGGCACCAGAGAACATATTTCCTATTCGTTGACTTTGGAGTTCTCGGCTAGAGAAAACTTCTGTCACTAGAAGAACGCACCTTGCACAAAGAAAGAGTACTACTATTGCTATTAGCTTGTTTGTTTATGGATCAGGATTCTGTTGTCTCAATGACAGGCTTGTCGTATTGGTTCTTCCAACAAGTACTAATATTATTGGCGTGCATAGCTATGAAAAATGACTCTGACTCACATACAGACTTGTGTCTTTGTGAGTCTTCCACGAGGAAAAGTACTGACTTGTATTTTTATGGAACACAGTACTGATAAGATTCACAAAGTTTGTAGAGTTTTCATCAAATACAAGTACTAATACTAATGGCATGTATTGCTATGGAGCAAGTCTCACAGACAGACTTATATATTATGTATTTGTTAAATGCTTCACCAAGTATGAGTAATAATACTATTCGCTTGTATTTCTATAGAACAGCAGTCTGATAGGTCTCATGGACAGACATATACTTGTGGGTCTCCCATTTCAAATTCAAGTTTTCATTCCCAAAACATAAATTTACAACTTTCTACAACTACCTACAAAAACTACATTTACAAAAGAGCAGAATGAATCTTAAATTATAACTACTTTGGAATACTAGCATCACCACACAGAAGACCTACGAGTACGATAACCTGCCATTCAATGAAAAGTGTATGTAATGAGAATTACTGAATTGTTTGTAAACTTTTCGTGCTAAATAGCCTACTATCATTAATTTATTGTTTCATTATGAATCAAATGGGAATGAATATATGTATTTTTCCCCATTGGAAGAATAAATTAAACTGAATATATCATGACAATTGACAAACCTGTGTGCGAATATTTTGCGAGGTCCGACATTAAGGACAACATCACAGAGCTCCCGATGGCGCCTGAGTACGTTGAGTTCGGTGAGCGTGCCACGAGGATGCTTTTCGGAGGTATGCGCGAGGCGGGCAGGCGACGGCGCTTGATCTCCGCCAACCCGCTCGCCCCCCACCACCATTTCGCCCATCCTGGAGCGCGCTAGCCCTGCCAGTTGCAGTCGCAGCGGGGGCGACGCCCAACCCCAAACTGAGTCAATCTTTCAAAACAAAACAAACGACGCTTACTAATAAAACTCACAAAATATATTTGCAGTCGTGAATTGAAACACAAATTTCATTGTTCTCATTAAAATCGAAATTGGAATAACAATCTGAAAAAAAACAATGTAGTGGAGAGAGGAAATAGTGCAAAGAAGTGCATATAGCATCCATCTGTTTATATTGCCTGAGATCTGTTCAACAATTTACGATCCACAAATTAATAGGATGATGGTATGTCTTCTGGGCTATTGAAGACCGTTGCTTTGGCTATAGTTCCCATTCTAGTGGATATTTTCAATTGCAGTCTCTTTACGGGTATATTTCCATCCAAGATGAAGTTGGCAAGGGTAGTTCCAATCTTTAAATCTGGCTCTAGATCAAAGTTGAATAACTATCGACCTATATCCTTGCTCTCAATTTTCTCTAAGCTGTTAGAAAAGGTAATGAAAAAAAGGCTTCTTGATTTCCTCAACTCATATGATTTTTTCTATAAGAATCAGTTTGGATTTCGTGAGGGTATGAATACATAAATGGCTCTTCATACTTTTATGACAGCTATATATTCTGGCATCAACTCCAGACCAGCACGCTGTGTTGCAGGACTATTTCTGGATATCAAGAAGGCATTTGACACTGTAAACCATTCAATTCTGCTAGATAAACTATACAATGCTGGTATCAGAGGTGTAGCTCATGACTGGTTCTCATCCTACTTGAAGGATAGAATGCAATATGTTGCCATTGGAGATACAAAAAGTGAGGTTCGAGGTGTGGACTGTGGTGTGCCACAGGGATCAGTCCTTGGACCAATCTTATTTCTTGTGTTCATTAATGATATTTTTTCATGTGACTTCTATGGTGTGCCTGTGTCATTTGCAGATGACACTGCATTTGCATATTGTGGTTTGGATGGTTTTAACGTGGAGGAGATGATGCAGACTGATTTAGATAAATTATTACTTTGGTTTAAATACAATAAGTTAACTCTTAACCTGTCCAAGACCAAATATATATTGTTTACACTGTCAACATCCTGGAGATTACCATCTGCACTGAGGTTTCATGGTGTCTGTGAGCATAACAACTGTGACTGTGAAGTTGTCAGTCAAATTGACTCCATCAAATACCTAGGTATTACAGTTGATGAGAAGCTCACCTGGTCTCGACACATACGCAATGTTAAAACTTATGTACTATGCATCATAAGAAAATTTTATTTTCTCAACAAAACTCTTCCCATACCCGTTCTTAGACAGTTATACTTTGCTCTGGTTGATCCAAAGTTGAGTTATGGAATAAGTTGTTGGGGCTCCACGTATATTACCCACTTGAGACCACTGATAACCCTACAAAAATCTATAGTTAGAGCTGTTAAAAAGTCGGGTAGATACGAGCATTCCTATCCTATCTTTCAGGATCTTAAATGTTTGCCTTTGAGATATATATTTGTTTTTAAAGTTTTGTATATGTTTTATGTTATGTCTGGAAACTGTGATCATGCACTGTTCAGGTATGCTCACAGTTATCATACCAGGAGAGTGACATCTGATCTACTGAGGCTTCCCAAGTCGTATACCACTTGTTTCCAGAAATCTTTTGTATTTCTTGGTCCTAAGTTTTTTAATAATGTACCATTTGAGGCAAAGAGGATAAAAAACAGAAACATTTTTAAGATTCACATTCTTAGATGGCTCCGAAATCTTATGCCTGATTGTTTAGAGATTATATTTACTGTTATTTCTTAGTTTCTGATATAACTTCATCATAATGGTGGCAATCATTAACTCAAGAAATCAAGTTGAAATTGGAAAAGTGTGGAAGATGAGTGAATGTGTGTGTGTTTCATTACAATATTTTTTTTCCTTTCTTTTTTCTCCAGCTCTTTCAATTATAAATTATATTTGATATTAATATGCATTCCTATTTGCAGACGTTAAGCATTATGCTTACAGCAAGTAGTCTACATTATTCTGATTCACACTACTAGGTAGTAGGTATTAATTAGTGATGTTGAAGATCCATCTTGTTTCCACTAATATGTAATATAAACTTAATAAAACAACTTTTGACAACAGAGCGAAACGGCCGTCACGCCATAACGTGAGTTAATTTCCATTCAAAAGTTGTTTTATTAAGTTTATATTAATTAGTGATATATCATACAAATGAATTCATAGGGGTTCTACTAACTCATTTAATATATTATTCAGTATTTTTTTGTTTATCCTATATCTTGATCTCTGACCATTTTGTGATATATTTGCATTGTTGTATTGATCTTTTTGAACTTGTGAATCGGAATAAAGAAATTTGAATTTGAATTAATACTTCCATAAGATTTAGCAATGATTACTAAAAAGACTAGGCCACGTTTGTAAATTGTTTTGCACCAGGCCCCAGAAATATATTTGTAGAATGTTTGTAGAGTAGGCCTACAAGTTCACCCATAGCTTGTGATGATTGACTGAGGAACTCCTAGAATTACAAAATAAGAGAAACCAATGGAATTATGGTCCAGTAATTGTATATACGGTTCAAATGTCTTTTCAACACTTTTTAATGCAATATTTCACTTATGGCTGTTACCAAATGATGGATTATCAAATTTACTGTTGTACTGAAAATTAACTCTTGGTGAATTATATTTAAACTTACGGAATAGGAGTAAACTCAACTTCGCAACAATTAAAATTGAAAAATAGAATTCAGATTCTGATACGCTTCTTGTTCTTAGGTTAGGTTTGGAATTGTTACCAACATCAAATGGTTTCTGCTTACTCTCTAGTTGATGTGTACTAGTGTGATGACCTATACAATGAATCAGTCAACAAAAATTAAGCATTTACTGTATTAAGTTATCAATTGATTTTCAGAACACATCAATGAATATCATTTAGGCAACAGGCATCGGGGAACATTGACTGATACGTTATAACGAGCAGTCAACCCTGAAATAATTTAAACTATTCCCATAATTTGTGATTATGACTTTATACTGTTCCCATCATCGTTGACGACATTAATAACCTAATAAACTCAATGAAATGCAGCAAATAACTCAATACGCTACACTTCTTGGAATATGTTTACTAGAAATGACATTTTTTATCTCTACTGATTCATAATGGAAGATATCCCTGAATGACGCCAATCATCAACT
This sequence comes from Conomelus anceps, assembly GCA_948455865.1. Taxonomy (NCBI): domain Eukaryota; kingdom Metazoa; phylum Arthropoda; class Insecta; order Hemiptera; family Delphacidae; genus Conomelus; species Conomelus anceps. Next base: position 21,249,688 of record OX418218.1, read on the forward strand.
CGTTATGCTACTGTACTCTATTTATTCAGAATGAATCACGTTCTATTGAACCACATCGAGAGCCATTGATAATTCAAGTGCTAAATGGCAATATATAATGAATTTCAAAACAGTTTTAATCAATTACATTAAAAATAATACAAATTCACTTTCAACAAAATCGCAATTACAAATTCAATATAAATTACATAAAGAAAATAAGAAAAACGTACTACGCAGGTATGAGTTAGTAAGAATGATATGAAACAAAGTCTAACGAAACAAAGATGAAAATTAGAAAACATATTAAGTTTTAAGGAAACAGAATCAAAAGTTAATCTATTTCTACTCACCTTTGATAAGTTTGATCACAGTGTGTAGAGTCTACGAGAACTTATATTAACTTGATTCACATTAACTTGAAAAAAGAAACACAGATGAATTTCACTGGGTCTATACGATAGGTTATTGAAGAGAGTTATCAATTTGAGTGAATGGGCTGAAGTAAAAGCTTAATCGTATCAAAACAGTCCAACATTATCGTATTAAAATCAAGAATGACAGCATTTATGATAATCACATAACAGAAATATAGAATACCAAAAGTTTCTTTGATAATTTACTACAATAATATTCTGTTGTACGATGAAACAACTGTCATATGTCGTAAATTCACACTTGGCACCCAGCACAGCAGCAGGCCTCTGTATCTAACTATCGCAACTCTCACACTGACACACACAAACACAAATCAACTTCTGCTGATGAGAATAATGATTGCCAACACAATCATTATGGCTTTATCTAAAGAAAAAAAGAAGATTATTAAAGAAAAATTATAATAAATTTAATTAAATTAAATGTTTGGGTTAAAAATTCAAACATTCTGATCTGCTTTTGTGGATATTCATGGCTGCGGAAGGAATATATGATAGAAGTGTCCTCATATCACTTTAAACAAACAAATCATATTATTCTTATATAAAAACTAAAAATATATCTAAATTCTCACCTATTTTTCATGATAAATCTGTTAAATAGAATTCTATACTATTATTTCCTCCCTACTTTAGTCATAGACAGTAAGTTGGTCAACATGGATCAACAAAACATTCAGGTTTTTGGTTTTGAGTGAAGTTCAGTAACGAACAAAATAATGTGATTTCTGTTGAAACGCTATTATTGTCATGATTTTAAACTTCTAACTTTATTTCCATTTCACGTGATTTTAAAGGTTTCGACAGTTACAATGTCATTTTCACAATTGATAGGTTTATGATGTATGACTGTTTTATTTTGTAGTTGAAAATGGAGAAACTTCTTCGAGAAAATACATGTTTGGATGCTACGTGAGTATTCAATTATTTTATGTATTAACTTGTGAGTGTTCAATGTCTTTTGTTTAGTAATTAACTTGGTAAATTTGACGAATAAGTTTATTTGTTTTAACTGAAAAATAACGGTCAGATCCCATTTCTTCGAATGTCTGGCTTTATTATGATTTGTCGTGCTATCCTGAGAATAAATTGGTCAATATAACTTCTGCTCTCCTGTAGTTGAGTTCAAAATACCTTGCATTTAGAGATTAACATGTTTTCGGTTTCAATTACATAAATATCGAAGAGTCAAAATAATATAGGTGTCGATATTCTTTTGGCTCGTCGATATTTATGTAATCGAAACCGAAAAACATTGTGTCAACAGCTTGTGTCTCTCATCTGTCTGACTGGAGGATTTGTATAACATTTTGAAAATTATTAATTGTTGCCCTTTTTGGGGATTGGGGGGAAATTTTGAAAGCTATACTTGGTCTTGAATGATCCTGGATACTGTACTGCCTAGGCCACTTGGCTCTTGAGAAACGGCAATTAACTAAATCTTCGAAAATAGATTCTGGGCCAAAATATTAGAAAATACTGCATTTACAAGAATTGTCATTTTTCGGTATTGGGAGTATTTTGGAACCCTTTCTCACTTTTCCGGCCAAGTTATCGGAGAAATAAGTTTAAAAATCACTAAATCATGAAAGTAAATTTTGGGCACAAACTGGTTGCGAAAGGGAGGAAGGGCTAATCTTGCAAAAAGGAAGTGAAAAAGTCTGTGTGCTTCTGCTTCTATCAGATGCTTTTTAGAAATTGGTGGCTTTGAGCGTCTAAGAAGGAATATTTACCCTGGAGAGTTTTCGGCAAATGTTATTTGTGTGACTACTCCAAGTGATTAGTGTCCAGTGTGAAGTCCAGTAGCTTAACTTCTAAATGTTCCTTCCCTAGATCCCAACCAAGACTTTAAATAGTTTCTAAGTCTTCTCTTCATTTATACTCAGCTCATTTTTAGTAAATCACTGTTTAATTTATAAATTTATATAGATATATTCAAATATATCTGCTGCCGACCTTTGTTCCAAGCCTGGTTCTCTTCCTCTGGCAAAGATTGTGATGTCATCAGCAAAGATAAGAATGTTGGCCAGCATTCCAAGATCATGAATCATAGTAAGGAACAGAATGGGCCCATCACCAACCCCCCTGTGGTACACCATGATCAACTCATAGTGGCCCCGAGTTTGTTCCATCCAGAGTCAGAATCTGCCTGGTAGGTTCTGAAAGTCGTGAATACGTGACCAGTGACTCCAAATCCTTCTGTTTTTTTTTTTTAGAAATATATCATATGAACACTGATTTTAATCTTTCAAAGAAGTCAACCAACCTGGAGACTCGAAAGTTGCAGATCAGGCGAACTATGCTGTCAGTTCTGCCGTAGCCTAGGAACAAAGGCCTTGGGACTGATCAATGACGTAATCTCATCTAGGGTTAATGCTCAAAATCATATGGTAAGAGTTGATTAGCCGAGCAATACCTTATTCACAGTTTCCATAAATTTTTGAACAGGAGTTCACAAAAACCTAATAATCTAACTTTATATCATGATGACTGCATTATTTTTTCTTTTAAATACAAAACTTGAAACAATAACATTCTGTAAGAATTCCACAAAGTAAGAAAAAATAATTATTGATCAAGCTCAGGAATGCGAAAATTGCAATACATGCTTTTTTCCAAGAGGACGGCAGAATGCTTTTACGCACTGATATGTGTTAAACTCACCGTGTGTGGGACTCACTCTCTCTGAGTTGGGAAACTAGCAATGTAGGAGGCGTTTGACATTGTCATGCACCTCTGGCACAGCCACACTCGCAAAACAGGGCGTATACCCACTAAACTGCCTAGTGTTCACCCCATGAGTGAGACTGGAATCCACACAAAGAGAAACTGCTTATGGTATATATGCCATCTGGAGTACAGATAGACCTGCATCCTCCCACCTCGGTAAATCAGTATGTAGAGGGAGGGGCCTCCCTCCCCATACTATTCCACCAGGTGCATCATCCTTCATCAGCCTCTGTAAGTGAGAAAAAACAGTACACCCTAACAAAAATATACCCTGCTATTTACATCTATTATTTCTATGTACACTCCATTAACAGACACTTTCTATCACTATTTTTAGCTTATTTACATCAATTATTCTATGTGCTTCTATTGCTCCTATTATGTGTCTATTTACATCTTCTCTATTGTGTTATTTAACATCTAACTCTATATTTAAAGCATGTAACACTGAACTCCTGATTATATGTACCTTAAATAAAGTGTATATAATGATTTATATACTTTTTACACAATAATTTATATACACTAAATAGAGACACCTACTAGATATATGCTAAAATAAATCCTATGCTACCTACTTAATGGCTATATTAAAGTCTATACTAAATAGGCTATACTAATTATACTAAAAACCTATTCATACTACCTACTTGATGGGCTATTAGCTATGAGCCATACCTAGCTATTTGCTGCCTACCTAACTAGGTTTATTGACCTAGCTATTCAGTCACTAGTTCTCTTTCTTCAGCCAGCTTGTGGCCCACAATTGTTTGAATGGCATGAGAGAATTCGTCCCATATGATGTTGTTCTGGAGCATTGCAGCTATCATGTTCTCCTTATTGAAACTTGTCACATTCACTACATACATCTCTCAAGCTTCAGCCCATCTGGTGCACTCAAAGACTGTGTGCTCTGCTGTGTCTTCCTCACCACAGTAAGGGCAGTCAGGTGATGCACGCCTCATGTGGTGTAGATATGAGGAGAAACATTCATGCCCACTAAGAAATTGTGTGAGCATATGATGTAGCTCACCATGCTTCCATAGACACCATGGCTTCGCTGCTCCAGCAGCCAGTATTTGAGGTGTCCCATAGCTGTTGCCACTCCTGCCATAGCATCTCAGCAGCATCCTCTCTTGTCATGCCAGTGAGGATTCTGGCCTGCTCTTTGACTCAGAGTTCTAGAGGTGGGGTCCCAGCAATTACATGTGCAGCATCCTTTGAAATTGTTCGATAGGCAGCAATGATCCTCCTGGCAAGTCTCCTCCCAATTCTGCCAAGTGTTCTGCGGGTCCTGCCAAATTGAAGAGCACCTGCCCACACTGGTGCTGCATACAGCACTGCAGACCCCACAGTAGAGGCGATGAGCCTATGTTTGCTGGTTTTGGGCCCCTCAGTCATCCTCATGATTTGGGAAATAGCCATTGTCATATTATTGTATGCTGAAAGTGCGGTGCTTGTCCAACCATACTCCAAGGTATTTAACTTTGGGTTTTGGCTTGATCTCAACCCCACATACATGAAATTTGATGTTATTCACATTTCTTCATGCTATTGCAGTTGCTATTTGCAGTCAATTGATTCTGTAATATTGGAAAATAATAAGGCACTGACAGGTCCTTAATAATGTTACTGACAACAAGCATTGGAAAACGTTGGGCCCAAGACAGGAAACCCCAATTACTTACCAGATAAACGGTTTCATTTCCTCATCAATCCCAAGTTAAATCATTATTAACACTGATGATGCCACACTAATATTTATAGATATAATAGTTCAGAATATCAAAGGTATTATTCGGTGTATTTTATCCAGTTCACAATATTTATTAATGTAATGTCTTTCAATGGAAGCAGCAGGTTGCTTCAAAAAACCAATCCGGCTCCCTGAACATCATAATTCCAAATAGAATATTTGAAATCGGCTTACCATCAAATAGAATAAAAGCGAAATTAATCTTCCCATCAAATTTTCCTATTAATACAAAGTCTTTTGTGAGTAGGATAATGTCCGTATTAGGATAATTAGATTTGTGACTTGCATAAACTTTCAATACAAGTGGGATGCAGATAAAGCGAACTGTACTATAAATAGTATTATATTGTTTACTAGCTGGCCCAACGCGCGTTGCTGCATTCTCATAAAAATTCTCCTTGATTTTATTATTCGCCACCTCCCACTGAGGTTACATTTCAAATTAGGAAAGAAGTTAGTCCTAGGGCTCTTCCAGCTCTTCCTCATAGAGGCTTCGTTGTTTTCTTAATCACCACCTCTGAATGAAGAAGCATTTCAAATTTGAACCTCCTATAACTATAAGGGTAGAAGCTAGGTTTTTTATTTTATTATTCGCCACCTTCCGCTGAGGCTGCATTTCAAATTTCCAGCTGCATTGGTTAACAGATGTCATCAACCTGGCATAATTACATTTCATCATACCCAGTCGTATGTTTCCTACATATTGCAAGGCTCCGACTGTACGGTAGCCTACATGCAAAGTGCAAAGTCTTTTTCTGTTCAAAGACATCGTAAATAACGCCACTAAGGGGCCTGCCATATGATTAAAAACTGTTGACTTATATCAGCTGTTCCTTTAAGCTGTTTGGCTGGCAAGTTCAGTAGGTTAGGTCTATAAAATGGTTTAATTAATAATAATTATTAGCTCCCCTATTAAAATTTATGGTCAGGAACCATCCCCAATATTCACACAACATATTCCCAAAGTTTCATGCCGATCTGTCAAGTAGTTTTGGAGTCTATAGGGAACATACATACATACATACATACATACAGACAGACATTCATTTATTTTTATATATATAGATAAATGTAATGTAACTGACTCAATTCAGATTTGAGTAGTAGTAGTAGTAGTCTAACTTGTCATAAGAAAATACAGTTCTATTATATAAGAAGTAATTTAAAGGATTATTTTAAAACTTTACAAAGTTTTCAAGTCAATTCATAATTTAGGCACAGAAAATCATAGGTACATTGTAACCTTTTTTATTTTAGCGAATTTCTTCAAATTCAGCTATTACAGCAGGTCGTGATGTGCGACTTTCACCCGGGACCAAGATGGAAATTTGTTTTGGAGCCCCCAGAGTACAAAAATCATAGTGGCACAAAATGTTATATATGTAGATATATATATATATCTATCTATGTGTCTGATAGCACGATAACTTTTGAAGGAGATGTCCGATTTCCACCAAATTTGGTATGCACTTTCCTCTTGTGAATAGCGTGGACAAGTTCGTTAGCCAGGAAAATCCAAAAAGGTTAACCCCTTTTTCGGGGGTATTTTCCCGCCAAAATTAGGGGTTTTCAAGAAAAAAAGGGTTGTATTTGAAAATTTTAGTTCTATTGTTAGACTTTAAGATAGAGCTCATGGAGTCAAAAATTTTAAGGTATTGCACTGCCTTCTAGCTCAACAAATTTTCAAGATATCAAGAAAAAACCATTGTTGTCAAAAGCTGTATCTTGCCCTATGGAGTTGGTTATTTGGTGCTAAAAAAACACGTGTTTTTTTCCAGAAATTAAAAAAATATATAACCTATAGATATTCATAAATATTTGAAAAAATACAGAAATTCGCTAAGTTTTGCAGGTCCTGCGAAAGGAGTATTTATATTTTTCATTATTCCACTTACTTTCTTAAATGTATTTTTTTTTTTGTCAATGATAATCATTGCTAGCCCACGAACTTAGGTTTTGCCGGCAATGCCCATAAAAATTATGAGTAATATTTCTATATTATTTTAGCTTTAAGCTTTTCTTTCTAAAAATTTTCTTAGTAAAGGCGAAGGTGATATTGGATAAGGTATAATGTATACATAATGAATAATAAGACGAAATTGTCACAACCACATTTATTAAAACTTTGAGATTGATAATGGTTTAACAACCGAAACTAGTTTCTCGAAGTTTTAATAAATGTGGTTTTGACAATTTCGTCTTATCATTCATTTTCTTTCAAACTGTAAGATATTTATTTTTGAAATTCCGTTCAATTTGTGAAATGTGGCGAATAAAGAAAAATTAATATGAGCATCAGAAATGGTTAATGTATCTATAGTAAATAGGATTAGATTAACTGCATTAATAACTATAATTTATTATTGTGTACTAAATTTTTAATACAAATAACGACTAATCTTAATGCCAGTAGTAGTGTCTTTGGAGTCCAGGATCTGGCAGAAATACCACTATTGATTTGAACTGTAACTTTCCCCAATTTTGAGAAAATTCTGATAGTTTTCAATGCTCTGTTTTTTAATGTTTTGTTACGAAATTTTGTTTGCAAACCCAACATTTGAAATCGGCTCACCATCGAATAGAAGAAAAGCGAAATTATTTGTCCCATCATATTTTCCCATCAATACTAAGTCCTTTGTGAGTAGCATATTTCCAATTTCCAATTTCTTGACCAATGCCCAGGCATTCCTGGATAGATCACGTCAAAACACATAATTCACTATATAGTCATACTTTGACTAATTGTCAACAATTTCATAATGACCGTACTAGGATAATTACATTTCTAGATTGTATTCACCTTCAATTAAGCAATTGATAATACTTATTGCAAAATCGAAAGAACAAATTCTATTAATTAGATTTAAATTGCACTTTTTTAAAGCTTCATTTTTTGCAATAATAGTATGTCCTGTGGATTTACTCTCATAAAGTATTACTATGCTATGTTTATATCTTGCAGTATATCTAGAGACTCAACTATTAAACCGATAACAATGAACATCCGAAATTTTTTGTGAAAACGTTTCGCAAAGTAATTGGAAGAAAATACTTGCGGTAGACAGCCGATTTCAATCTATTTCATTCGTCCCTTTATTTCTTTATAGACGGGATTAATTTTGATATGGCTCTGTTAACCTTGATTGTTGTTGGAATAAACTATAACTATGTATTAATGGTTTTAAGGTGAAGTTTTGTACTCCCAGTTTTCAAAATGCATAGGATGGTAACCAGAGAACATCCTTTCTATTCATTTAAAATGAAAAAGTTGGGACAAAAGGGAGGCTCCTGCTGGAAAACGTAGTGTACTTTTCACGATGTTGACGGATATCTTGTGAGGCAGTCTTTGTTCTTTGTATTCAGCTGTGATTTGAGGGGCACGCGCATGTTCACCTGCCCTTTCAGCACTGCTGCTATTTATAGTGTAGTGTGAGTATCTTTCAAGGGGTGGATGCTGTATTTGTGGAGGATGATGGTGGAGAGGAGAGGAGGCTCGCAGCATCCTTGATGCGCAGATGCAGGCCCGATCCATAGCTTGTTGTTTTTGAGCCAGGCGCCTGGTGGAGGGGGGAAGATCGATCCCCACCCTGGCGTGTGTCACAAGAATGAAGGCAAGTGGTGGGACCTGGTCGTCGATGGTTGTATTTTGTAGAAGGTTCTCGTCGACGAGGAGTTCAGAGTGCATTAGGTTGTCAGTGCAATCAGCTACCAAGGATGACTTCGGAACTTCGCAGGCAGCGTGTTGTTGTGGTCGGATGGACCAGGGCCAGTGTCAGCCCTGTGGCCAGGATGCTTAGTCGCGTCAAAGTGCCTGTTATCTGCTATAGGCCTACCGTCGTGCGCATTGCGTCTCGTTCAGAGTTCGCACGAACGCACTCGTGCTAAATAAGTGACGTACTCTCATGTTAAAACAATAAAAATATATTTAAAAACTTAAAATTCGTCAAAAACTTTTGATTTTACTTTACAAATGAACAAATTTATTACGCGCTAAAACTGTTTGAGTAGTGTAGTTTTAAAATGGCATCCGCCCGTCGTAATCCTCCCAAGTCAGTGCCAAGGTAAGGTTGATTTTGTTGTTGACGTAATTGGTTTTTACTCCTAATAATAATAATAATAATGTCGAAAATTATTATTGTCCTTTATTGTGTGCTGTAAATAGAGAACAGATGCAATGGTGGGGTGACAGGTGCTCATCCAATTATCTGGCGCTATAAAAAGGTCCAGAAATTTAACTAGTAAAATTATTGTGCTAATAATGTGGCTTGTTTTTGAACCAGGACGTCCGTTATTCTCTATTGAGTTGAATGAGCTCATTGATTCAAATGAAGGAAAAGGGTCATGTTCATGGAACCCTCTATTTTTGTGATAGAAAGTCTGGGAAAATTTATCATTACACCATATTTTTTGTTTTATTTGGTGACATTTTATTAGATCTAAGCAACTTTTGACTTTTAATCTATTTTCTTCAATTACTTCTATAAATTAATTGCATTTGTGGTCGGGGGTTGAAACTCATCTTTTGCTTACGTCACAGGTTGATACTCAACTTGTGTAATCTCTATCTAGACCTTGAGCATTTATAGACATATTTTGGCCTCGCTACCATTGTACTCTTTTTCAAGCTAAAATCTCAATAAAATAAGATTCTCTACTCTTCTCTACTATCTTTGGCAGAATCTATCCTTATCTTCAGCCACCTACAAGAATTACATACTTGGATCATTGTACTAATTTCAGTTGAAAATTGTCACTGATCATTTTCAGTTTTACTAGCCAAATAGAATATTCGGGATATTTAAGGGTAGATGTCCTATATAGAGGCTATATATCCTATTTTCTCCTAGGCTCTCGGAAAATCGGATCAGTAATTCGGACAAATTTCAAAATTAAATTTACATATTGAAGCCTAACATCTTTAATTTCACGCAATTGGCCAACCGTACACAAATAATTCAGAAAAATAGAAAAAATGTTCATTATTTACGTTATGTTTATAGTTTTTTTAGATTGTCTAGAGTAAATGTTCATGCAGAACCATTTCTTATATCTTATCTTTTCTCAAGTAAACTATTATGTTAAGATTATCACTCTTTCTTAAGTGAATGAGTGATAGTGTAACACATTATTAGCTGTATAAATGGAATTGATGGAACCAATCAATCAATCAATTTTTAATTTGCATTTTCATTCATTTACATCATTTTTGGAACATGTAAAGAATTTCTGCATTGTCAATATACAAAATTAAAATAAACATATTCAATTACAAACAGTCACAAATTAGTATAATAATGAAACAGTCACAAATGAGAAAAATAATAGATTAAAATACATTATAAAGTCACTAAATTAATAAGTTTAGTAACTAACTAAGGCTGTAAGGCTACAAGCGGTTGAATGCAATTAACTTGGATCTAGTACCTCGTGTCAATAGGATGGATCTGAGGAAGAAAAGCAGAATCCTATATTCTAATGAATAAATAATCTTCTTTAACGATATAGTTGACAAAAGTATGAAGTATGTAAGTGACAGTCGTGAGCCGTAGCAGGTATCTGTTCAATCAGATAGAGATAAGCTGCGTTCTCCTGGGCACTCTTTGTAAAGGTGACCGATTAGATTGGCCAGCAAAAAAGAAAATGTTCTCTGCTGTAAAATCACTTCCCGGTGGTTCGGAACCCACCTAAAACTGTTGGTCCAGCTCATCAATCACCATCATCCATCTCATTACCCACGCAGGTCTAAGACACATGTGGGCTTCATCCTAAAAAAAAAAATATATATATAGTTGGTTTGACGATTGAAACTATGTACGTGCATGTTATTAAATACTATCTGGTATGCTGAGTGTGTATTGATGAGTATTAATAGTTTTAATCGTATCTATTGCATCGTATATGGTAGATATCTATTTTATGTCAAGATTAATAATAATTCAGTCTTCTGTAACGGTACGGTAGGGGTAGTGGTGTTGCTATTGTGAGTCAAGGGATTTTCCATTAAGGGCTGCGTGACGTGTTCTTTATTTTCTCTTCATGTTTGACTTTATCAAATTGTAGTTATCGCATTATTACGTTGTAGTCACGCTGCTTTAAATTTAAAGAAATTTTCTAAAGTGGTTGCTGTTATTATTGGTCTATAGATTTATTAGTGTCTTCAAGAACAATTTTTTATATTCCTTCTCATCAAATTTTTAATTTATGAATCACAATATATTGAATAACACAATTGAATAGAAACAAACCATAGATGACATTAGAAAAATAACATGTGGGTACTAAACTATTTTGTTGGGAGAATTCATGTGCATGTAATCGCTTTTCTACCATCAATAAACCTGCATTTATGATGAGAACATAAATTACTATTCTAAATAGAAAGAATAATCTATTTTATTTCTAAAAATATTCACAAAAATCAAATAATAAATCAGCGTATTATGATTAATACTTATTATTAAAATAACTATTGTATAATTTATCACGCTTCGATATTTTATTATCGTATTGAATAGTTTGTTGTTGATCTGCTCGTAGTTGATGATAATTATTATTTGTTTTTGTACTGTACTAATTTTTTAATAATAATGTTATGCTAATCCATTCATTTTGCAAGCATGTAATTGAGGAGTATTGGGTGAATATTATGTGCCCACAGTATTTTTTTAACGTAGGCTGTCAATCAATTTGTTATTCCTGATTCCTGTATAAGTATCAGATCATGTTTTGTAGGTTACGAATGAAGAGTTGAACTCATTTTTTATGTCGATTAGAGCTGTCACGTAGGTTTAACAATGTAGGCAGATCTTCTGTCTGATTAACTAGATACTTATAATTTCATTGTTCATTCAAAACAAAAATAACAAGGACTAAAGGAATTGAATGCTTGCCATGTCATTATGTGCAAATCTTCATTTTACATACTTAATGTTCTACACCTACAGTATAAAAATTGAGATTAATGATGTGATATTGACACTGATGAGAAAAGGTTTCAATTTATCATCCTTAATCAAATACAGTAGCAATGTTTCTGAGTCTTTCAGCAATGTCTTTAGAGTTATGGACATTCTTTCCTTTCCTCGTAACCTATATTTTTTCTTAGTGTCACTACCTGTACGTGGAATGTTGTTTTATGTTCATGAAGTACTGTGAAAAATGGGAATTTTCGGGTTGGAGCTGTTATAAAACATCAATTGATAGAGATTCGGTAGGTAGACGTAGGCTGAAGACTAAGTCGGAAGTTTTGATGTGTTTTATAGCTAATTTATGAGACAAAACGGGAGGAAGTTATAAATGTTTTCACCGTGGTTCCGGTGTCATGTCTCTGGATCAATGCTGGAGTAGGTATCACCAAGCATCCCCTATGAAAGAACACAGCTTCCGGTTCTGCAGATGTATCCGGTCCTCTTCAAAACATTTCATTGCGATTTCCCCTTCGAGGGTGGTAGTCTGTACTTCAGCTATTCCATTTTCCAAAATAATGTAATGCTATATTTTCATAAATTTTCCTTGAAAACTCAGATTAATCAGGCCAGCCATGATGATTGATGATTTTAGGCAGATGTAGGAGTTGTCCTATTTTAGTTCATAAATAATAACATATTTGTTATTTGGTTACTGCTCAGGTGTCAATTTTGATGCTGTTCATTGAATTAATTAGATGAATAATTAACAAATATGTAAAACCAGACAAACAAACACAATTATCTCCTGATTCTACTCATCAATAAAGTATAAATGCATTTTCAGAACCTACATTTACTAAATTACAATTTTTTTTTAAATATTGTAGACGACTGTGTATTATTGATTAATGCTTACTTCTGACCATGTTGCTTTTGACTGGTCAAATTTCAACTACTCGCTAGCAAGAACGAACCCTAACCTAGCAATAAGTAAAAAAGTTAACGTGATCACATTCTTCATCCAAAAGGACAACACCGTTGTTATTCTCCTTATTTTTATCAATATTGTACTAATTTCTTTTCAATATTCACTCATGAAAAATTCAATAATAAAGATAGCACGCTAAAAAAATGCTTCTCTTGGGAATAGCATTCAAGTCAACCGTTCTGTTTAGTAGGGTCCTCCATTGATCAAGTGCACAATTTATGATAGAAGGTTAAATCAATGAAGTTGCGGCTACAGTTGCATCTCTGTCCTAACAATAAAGCTTTTGATTATTCCAATGTCGTACTCTGTCTCCGATTCAAATATCCTATTCAATTGAAATATTTCATTTTGTTTATGAACTTATTTGTGTTGACTTGTGCCCAACTTAGGACTGAACTTATTTAAGTTTTCTGAACGGGTCTTATTTTCGCGTATTACTCTGTCTGGATCCAAAACTCCTATTCAATTAAAATATTTATTTTGTTGTATAAAATTATTTTTTGTTGACTAATAATCCCTACTTCAACGATTGTTGTATTGATCCCATCTTAGGACTAGAACATCTAATTATCTAAGTCTTTTTAACTGGTCATGTTACCAACTATGTTGAATAAGTCTCCTATCTTACTGCTATTAATATTATCATAAATACATAACAAATATGTTGAATTAAGTTCAACCATAAAAATTCTTGCGGTAGCTTTGCCTATTTTATTTGGTACTTCAAAACAAAACTATCCTCTGTTAATGCTGTGCGCAGGGTTTTTGATCATATTTTTTTTTCAAAGTTTCTTGTAGGGAATATTATTAGGGTGTTGATATGTTATCTATTGCTGTGAGTAAAAAATGTTTTCTTTCATTATTTTGTGAAATATGGCGGTTTAAAGTTGAAATTTTTCAGTTTTTGGAGGCAAATGATCTCACCTATGAGTGAATTTTAATGTTTGATAAATTTTTCATAAGTAAGTCATCTTGAGAAATAAAATGACATATTTTTTATTTCAATCTAACAAATAGTTTTTAAAAAATAATTTTTGAAAAGATACATTTTTTACAGATTTAAAAAAATTTATTTTGAAAAACTATTTTTCAGATTGAAATGTCATTTTATTCCTCAAGGTGTCTTTAAGTTATGGAAAATTTATCAAAAGTTTAAAATCACTCTTATGTGAGATCAATTGCCCCCAAAAACCGAAAAATTTCAACTTTGAACCCCCATATTTCACAAAATAATTGATGAAAAAACTTTTTCTCACAGCAATAGATAACATTTCAAAGCCCTAATAACATCCAATACAATAAACTTCAAATAAAAATTATGAACAAAAACGCTGCGCACAGCCTTAGTGGGAGACGTTGCACTGTATTTAACTATAATATTTTACTGTAATTGTATGGTACAACCGCTGTAGGGGAGAAACCAGTGGCTATCAAACTTGTTGCTTAAGTAAAAATTAAGTTCCTAACTCAATTTCAATCAAATATTAATTTTCCTTGGGGTTCAGTAAATCAGTTGTAATAGTTTACAAACGATTGTTTGATGAGTTAGCAGTTTCAATTAACGAGCTTCAGCAGTCTTGATTAGATCATAAAGAGATGATATCATGCTAATCGTTGAACTTTGAAAACGTGTTGGTTGAATTATGATGTTTCACGATATTGTTAATATTAAAAATTTGTTGTAGCCTAACTGCAGGAAATTGGGAACCAATGGTGAAGATGGCTAACTCTTCTATTAAACCAGCTGAATACGAGGTTAATTGAACAATTGACTTACATTGAAAGCATCGTTAGAGGTCTTATTTTAAGTTGAGTCAGGACTACATCATCAAAAACAATCCACAGATAAACGAATCAATTTTGTGAGTAGGTCATGTCAATTATTGTGTTTAGAACAAATAACATAAGCTCGGACAATACAGTACTTGGTGTATTGCTGACAATCAAACGCGCCTACTGGGTTCAGCTGTTTATTTATAGCATTTCAAATGGCCCGAAAAACGTCTGAATAGCCGATGAAAGAGTGAAAAGAGCAAAGACGTCCAATGCAATGGTGCCAACAACGCAAAGCTTGTCAGCCAAGTACAGGAGGCTACAAATGCCGTCGATACCAATCTCGATCAGAACTGACCAGAGCTAGTCAATTAATTGAGAGATACCACAATTAGAACATCGAATGTTAAATAAGCAAAATACAATAATATTATAAATCTTATTCAACATCAAATGGATTCTCATTTATCATACTATTCGGACAAACCCCTTGTGGCAAAAATATTTATCAAATCACTGCTCTTAACTCACTGTGATAATTTTAAAATAGTTTACGCTGGTAGAATAGCTCCCACTTATCTTATTCAGTCTTAGTAAATACTTTATATATCTTTTTTTATTTATTCAGAGATACAAATGTAATCGGAATACTACTGTTTTTCAACGCATGTTTCTTCTGTTTGTAATGACATGCAGGTTAATGAAGTATTTTGGACAAGCACATACAAAAAGAATAGGCTACTATTAATACAACATATGCTGCCTGTATGAATCCTGTATTATGCACTGACTAAGTTGGTTTATAAACTTTTATTTCTGCAATAGAATAAGTAAATTAACAATTGTATGTCTAGATTTGATAGAAAATAAGAGAAGAAAATAAATTTCTCCATTTCCTCTTGAATCAAAATAGTGAAAAGTTGATGGAAGGGACTGTAATGTCATGGCCCATATCATGTCACAGTAACCGTGACAGATTCCATGTCGAAATTATAATGTTGTGCACTTTTGTTGGAATTCCATTTCTGAAAGATGTCTAGTGATTGGATATGTGGAAAAAATTGGAATTTTGAAGCCATTGCGTACTAAGAATTATTTTTATGCAATAAAGGTCTTTAAAGAACATATTGCAACTCTCTTTTGTTAATCACAGCATTTTGTTCCTAATCAGAATTGAGTACAGAATACAATCAAATGCTCTTGATAAGTCACACAGCTAGGAGCAAGTATACTCTCTAACCCCAAAACAATTATTAAGGATATGCTCAACCATTGCTTCCACAGCCAATACCATTGATTTGCTTGTCCTGAACCCAAACTGAGCAGGCACCAAATGATTGTGCTTCTCAAGGTAGCCAGACAATGGAGCAAGCATGATAGACTCAAATATTTTAACAAATACAGCAATTATAGATAAAGGTCTATAGCTAGAAGTATCACTTCTTGAACCCTTCTTGTAAATTTGCACAGCTTGAGAAATCTTGAGCAGGTCGGGGAATATGCCTTCTGACATGCATGCTGTAATGAGTAATCAGAAAGGCAAGCAAGGGAACAATTATATGGATTACATGCTTTATAAAATTGGGTATCAAGCTATAAAAATCTCTACTGTTTGAATTTACTACACTGTTATTTACAACAGTGGTGCTTACTGGATTCCAGTAGAACCAAGACATCAGAAGGGGCAGAAGAGCAGGGTTCATCACTTGAAATTAGTTTGTATGTCATCAATAATTGCATGAATTCTATAGGCCTAATGTATTTCAGCAAAACGTTTCCCATTTTCTCCAACTTTACATCTGCAACCTTGTGACATGATTTTATTTAGGTGTTGTGAACTTGAGATCAGAGCCATGTGCAAATACAGATCAGCATCCCAATTCTGAAAACTTGAACTGGTTCCTAACATGAAACCCATTACTTGATATTGTTTGAATAATATTAGAATCGTTATTAGGCGCCTGTGTTTGGGCGGTAATATTCGTATTTTCGATGATGGTCTGCTTTCAAACGTTTGTAAATCGTCCCACGCGACTTTGCTCAAAATTATGGCGCGCTTCGTTTCCATTCCCAATGCCAGCTGGTGTACGCACGCGCGAGCTTGAACGCTGCTTTCAGAGGTCAGCGACTGACGGCCAAATTCATTTCTACTTTTCCCCAGCAATTTCGACGCCTACAAGTGCTTAAAAACTTCAATTGTGCAATTGCTATCAAGATTCTGGAAGCAATGATGACTCAATGTCATGAATAACTTTTACTAATAAAACCTTGTATTGAAATTATTATTGTTATTGAATTATTCTTCACAATCCGAAAGTAACGTTGCTAAAGCATTTTCAATATGAAGTTCTCTGGCCCTATATACGCTCACGATATGATATCGTAAAGCCATTCAATTGACTCCCTATGCATGTTACTATCAAATCGGGATTTTATGTGTAAAACACATAATTTCCAATAGATTGCCCCTTTTCGGCCATTCATCTAACATACTATACTACTTGAGCATTTAACGTTCTTTGCTCTCAATGAATGAATGAATGGGATTATCATTACGGTTCTGTACGTTGAAAGTATTACTTGCAACTAGAATGAATATTATCTATATTTGGTATGGAAATCTTGACGTACACGATTATAATACAAGAAGCCGAGGAGATTATCACTTGGTGAGTCACAATAGTAGCTTATTCAAACAAAAACCTAGTTATATTGGAAGGAAACTTTACAAGCTACCGCAGTTTTTAAAGAGTCTTCAAAATATAGAAATATTAAAAAAACAATTGGAAAATTATTTAGTTGATAAAGCTTTTTATAGTGTACTAGAGTTCCTTTCGCATCAAAATTAAGCATCACCTCAACTAATTGAGATAGTAATCTTGGTAACTAGTAGCCTACCTATATAAGATTGTATAATTGTTAATCTGACTTGTCTTATACTTCTGAACTGGAGTCTCCAAGACGTGATCTACAAAAAAAAAACTTTCCAAGAAAAGGCAAAGTTTGAATATATTCAATAAGTTTGATACAGTTGGTGGAATTACATATACGTTTTACATTACAATCAGAATGAAACTATTTCTAGTGAGTGCATTACTTTAGTTTTATTTTTTCTCAATTAAGTTTGAACATTTCTATCAGTATATTATATCGAGCAGGATGTCGACCGGTGATACAAAATTGTAGGGTGGATTATTGAGTTATGCTCAAATAATAACTTCATTGTCTTCGCAAACGTTTTGTGTACTTTTGACCAAGAACAATAATTATTCATGAAAGACAGCAAAGAACCTTCATTTAATTATAAAAATTAATTTATTGTTATGAATACTAACTGTCCAACTATATTAGAATATGGGCGCTCGGCGACCAAACGCTGCGCTTTTTTGGGTCAGCTGTTCAAACCGAATCATTGGTTTTAATTGATTCATTCAACCCCCATTCAAGCACACCATCGCTATCGGTGTTGGGCCGTTCATTGAAAACCATTGGTTTGGTAAAAACAGCTAGCACAGCACAGCTTTTTTCAGTGGACGGGTTCCCTAATAATCATAGTTGGATATTCTATAAGCTAAAAAAATTAACGAAGTTTTGTTATCTAAAAATAATGCTTTTGGTCAACAGGCCCTATGATGATGTGTGAAATTTACACTAAACATTGGTGTTGAAAAATAAATATATTATTTGACCAAACCTCAATAACCCATCCCATAATTTTCAGTAGTTTCGTACTTTGCAATCTTTCATTATTTCATTGAGCTTGGGATAAAAAAAATCAAGTAGTCACCCACGCGCAGTCTTGACCAATGACCTCATCGTCCACTTGTTTATTCAGGAGAAGTTTGCAACGGTCAACTTGTTGCTATTAGTTAATGGCCCGACTGTGGGTACTAATGATGTGTGCAGCAGGAACCTGAAGCGCAAATTTCAGAGTACTAGCAAATCTTTCAGAACATCAACGGTCGGTATTGCACTAGTTGCTAAATAAATTTCAACTAAGCGTTGGCGGCCCATACCGTTCTGCCACACAACTTCAAGAATACATGTTAATTTGTGTAATTGGGTCCGGGCCTCGGTGTCAGTTGTTTGCCCTGCCATTTTCGCTTCCCACCAGCTCGTATTGTACGCTTCAGAGACTGGGCTCAAGCAAAATTCCTTCGTTACATAGAAACGTTGCCAAGTCTAGCTGTACTGTATTTAGATCTGCCGATTGATGTCAAGTGTTAGAAATTAATTAATTCTATGTTTGAGAACCAGTAAAACCTAATGGTTTTAAAGACTGAATTAATTATGAAATTTACGAAATTCAAGCTTCATACCAGCGTTTCAGGCAAACTTCTGTTAAAACTATTTTTCCCCTAATTTTGTCGGAGGATGAAGCCCACATAGGTCTGAGACCTGTGCGTGGGTAATGAATTGAATGGTGATTTATTACTTGAACCTACAGTTTTAGGTGGGTTCCGAATCAACGGGAAGTGATTTTACCGCAAAGAGAACAGTCTTTTTTGCTGGCCAGTCCAATCGGTCACCCTTACAAAGAGCGCCCAGGAGTTTCGTAGCTTATCTCTAATTGAACAGATACCTGCTACTGCAGTCGGCTATCACTTCCCTTATTTGTTTGCTAGATTTTTATGTTTTAATGTACTGATTGTCATAGAGTTCCCATAAATAGATGGTTTAGAAATTGGAGGATCTAAGAGAAACCAATTTCCAAAATGAGAATAACTTCATCCAGGTGAAAACATTATTCAAAATGAGGGATGTTAAAATTCACTTAATCTTGCATTCAGAATATTGAATAGATATTCATACACACTTGTACGCTGCTTATTTTTTCTTTTTCCACGTTTTATCTTATTTTCAGTTGTTGAATTATAACTCCTAAATATGTAGGCTATCTACATAATTCATTCTTTCTTTTTAAAGTATTGAGTGTAGCACTAGAAATATTTCTGTGTAAAATGGTCATTGAGTGGATAATTTTGTTCTGAAACATTTCACAAAGCTGTGATTGCGAAGTTAAATATTGCGATTATTGATTTATATTCTATCAGACTCAGAACTCCTTTTTGAATAATAAATACGCATTATTTTTGCACGTGTCTTCTATTGATTTGAAAATAGTTTTAATATAGAAACTTTTACTGTAGAGACTATACATCCATATCAATGAGCTCTGTGGAACGCAGATCTTGTCTAGTTCGATTGTGAATTTAAATTGAAGAGACGTTTTATTTGCTTAAAGCTTTGTAGGTTCTGTGTGATACTAAATTTAGGCTCCATTGCCTCCTCGTGAGACTCTTTTAGACTTCTGCGACAGCTAAGTCTATTCAAATATTTGAGTGTTTATTTTTCCAGCTTGACGTTTTAAATGCCTACGAGGAGAGGCTTAAATTTGGCTTTTATCCACTTCGTTCATTTCTCTTTTTTTGGCGAGCAGCTTCAAATTTCAATGATGCTTTCCAGTAATTTTTTTCACATTTTGTACCTGCAAGTTGATAGTTATATGGTTATCCTTGTAATTGTTCACTTACTACATTTTTGGTTGTATTCTAATTACTGCTAACCTTTGTCAAGAACTTCAATCAATATGAAACACACTGTGTAAAATCTGGAAGGAAATTTAAATGATATTCGTTTTTGTATGTTCATTTGTGACCACATTACTCCATTTGTAGATATACTTATCTAATACATTTGTGGGAGCATAATACTTCCTACGAGATTCAGCTATCAGCACAATAATGGCACACTTTTTTTCCTGGTAGGATTTTTGACTAGTTTGTGTTGATGCTGTTCTGGTAGAGGCAGGCCGAACTCAGAATTTTTGTAGCATATATATGTACTAGAAATTGAGCGAAGTTAACTCAAGTCTCCTTAACTTTGTTTTGAAGGCAATTTGGGAGTTATCAATAATACCATAGAATAAGGAAATTTAAAGTCTTTAAAATCTCTAGTTGATTGACCGGATATGTTTATAAGATGTGCACTTTGGTGAAAAAATCTTTTCTAGTGTATATCTAGTGATGAAAAAAACGTTTGAATGGTTTAGTACCCACCCGCTTGCCTGGACAGATAGAAAACTCTCTGAGGCCTCCATGTCCTCTACTAAAGTAACACTCCAAAAATATCCTTCACCTTTCCTTCTTGCAGGCTACTCATGTCTTCGCTCTCTAGCCTCTCAGTCCTCATGGAAAGGAGCAGACTTCTATTTTTGATGTTTTCTATTTTGATGCAGCCTGTGAGCGATGAACTGAACAGATTTTATCCTACCTGAGCGGTTTCCTTCTAGTTGATGCTCTGCCAGGTCCAAAGTCGAGACCTGATTTTTTTCATTTTTTGGCGTTTTATGTGATTCAAATCTTGTATAGTGGAACGAGAATGCCAGGCGCATACTGTCAACAACCTGAGTTTTTTCATAAGAAAGCACAAGTTGTGAATCTTGTACACTGTGAACTAGTGTTAATTATGTTTTGAATGGTCAATTTTTTTGCTGATGTGCCGAGATGGGTCTGAAGCTTGTGCGTGGGTAATTTATAATGAGGTGAATGATTATACAAAATATGCAAGGCTGAACTGGAACCGAAGCCGTTACCGCAGGATTATCCTTCAATCAGACAAAACTGATTATACCATTGCGGCAGCCAAAACCTGGACTATATTATTTATAATTTACATACCATCAAAGCATGACAAATGCTCTCACGCTTGTTTGAATGTCTTGTACTGAATAAAACACTTCAGAAAAGTAGATAGTTTTACAAAGAAAATTTTAATAATAACGTGCAAAGTATTGCTTGTGACAGATGGAACTGAAACTGGTTAGATCTGAGATAGTAACTATTACCATTTTGAAAGTACTGTAACATTCACTCTCATATTTTGGGTTTCATAGTCAGTCTCAAAGTCTTGAACTGAATAAATCACATCTGAAAAGTAGATAGTTTTACAAAGAAAATTTTAATGGAAATTATGTTTATATACAGTACTGTGTTGTTTTCGAACAAATTAGCTCAATAACAATAACTTGTGTTTATCTCTTATCACTGACAGTGAGTAAATGTTGGCGGTTTATTGAATTTGTTTTGAAAACAAATTTTTAGTTTCGTATATAATTAGAACCTGCATTCATTGTTATTAAGTCATTGCAGACGATATTCCATTATTTTAATTTTTAATTGTAGACACATTTTAAACACTTATTAGTCTTTCGTGATTCCTCTGTATATAAGATCTTCTGTTCAGACTAGAAATACATTTTTCTTTTTAATTTAGTTTGCTCAGTTGACATGGGCTTCATTACTGTTAAATCAGAAGAAAATTTGGTGTATCACTTTTCAATTCTCCACCAAACTAGGCGAATGGGTTTGCTTAGTCTTATATACAGACTACTCACATTCATTATGTAGAGCAGATGAGATAAACAGCTGACTGTTTATCTGAGCGTTTCTTATTTGGTTTCCTTCCGATAAAGGATTCCTTCTTGGGAGATGTAAACTTTGAAGGCAATTTATAAAAAATAAGCTGTGCAACTTGTATCCATTCATCTTCCATGTGGTTTCTCTCTTCCTTTATCAGAATCAATCGGGTTAAAATAGCTATTTTTATAAAACACCGAGTTCCATAACCATTTATTTTTTATTTATTCATGAATATGTTGTTTCAATATTAATTTTCCATATCAATTTCAACGTAAATTCAAAGTAAATTTATTTAATCTTTGAAATTAATCATGTTCTATAAATGGAATTCCATTAAGGAAGCGCAGAAGATAAAAATGTTTATTACAAGTATTGGCTTTTCATAATTTTGGAGGATTTGGAAAGCATTTCATTTCCAAATACGCGCCTTGTAGGTCAGTATAATTATGCATGATCACGTTAACACTTGTATTGCTGTTTATTAGTTACAAGTAAAAACATTACTGGGGTACTTAATTCAGTAAAAAGCTATCTGTGATTCATTGCTAGTCAAAATCATTTATGACTGCTTTATGTGACTTGAAAATCCTGATGACAAAATTAATCTAAAAGTGTTGTTTAATTATAAAAATAACATCCATCAAAGTTGAATGAGCCACTCAAATCTATAAAACTTTTACCTATTAGTTGGAGAAATAATTTTGTGCAACTAATAAAAACGCAGTAATTCAATTCCAATTGGTGACTATGTTGAGAATGTGCATGTATCCTACACATCCTATTAGATAACTAAAGTTTTAATAAAATTAACATCCATAAAAGATTAAGTACCAGCCTTAAATCTAAAACTGACCTATTAGTTGGAGAAAATTTTTGTACATCTAATAAAAAAAGCAGTAACAAAAATGTAATTTGTGAGAATACTGAAAAAGTACAAAACATTTCTCACTACAAAACTAGGACGTAGATAATATTAGTCCTGGAGCTGATCATTCAAAAAACTTCATGCTTTTCTATTTTTGAATTTATGTCGAGGCTAACTGATATTCTGCGAACTTTGCTGAGAATGTCTGGAATGTGGACATACTTACTCATTTTTCTTTCAACTAGTTTCCAACATGTATGTGACAGACGAGTTTAAAGTTGTTAAAAAATGAATTTTCAACAGTTGTAAATTTAATAAGTTAGAATATACAAATAAATTGGGAGACCAAGTTTATGTTTATGATCTATTTGTATAGAATCGACTGGCTAGGGAACAACTACGTGACTGAAGAGTTGGAAAACGTTGATTTAAAGGAGAGGGTGTGAAGTGATCAATTGAAGGGAAGTGAGCTGCCATAAGGCTCTCTCATAGCCATTGACAAGATACGACGCAAATGTTTCCGGGATGTGATATGATCACTCTTCTACTCTGTCTCTCTTGCTCTCCCTTTCAAACCCATCTACTCATCTTTAATGCACTCCTGAATTTGTATCTCTGCTCTTCCATCTCCTCTCTCCTGCAGGAAGTCCTAAAATACATTAGGCCAGAAATCAGGCCAGACAGCGTAACCAAAAAGTCAATAAACATGTGACGCCTTCAAATGCATCACAGCCTGCAACAATAACTGTTGAAGAATAGAAAGAGAGGGAGAATAAAATGAATGGACGCAATCTGTTATAATCAATAATCCGTGAAATTGTGTTATGATTGGGGTGGGGAGGATGAGTTGATAGGTGTAGCCCTAAAGTTCCTTCACTGGTTGATTTGGGTCAGGAGTCAGGAACAAGACATTCAAAATCGATAATTCCATGTTGGATGACCTATACTTGCAATCATTTTATACATGGTTTACTAAAATCTTGTATGCAAGACTTCCACTAAAAAATAAACACTTATGTTTTGTCACTTTGTCATTGGTCTGAATACAGTAGAAGTGAATAGTAGTGAATACAGTAGAAGTGTCTCCCTGACGGGTATGAAGTAGTTTTCTTGTATTCAGGAAACCGAGACAATGAATTAAATAAATTTTATCAATAGCTTAGTAACTGCAGCCCACGTCCATAAGGCTCTTCAATTCCAGAGTACAGCTAGGAACTGCATTTTTGAAATAGTTATTCAAATTTGCTTTGAAATCATTGATTGAATAATCTAATTTTGATAGTCTGTGTTCAAATTTTGTATCTAAAAACTGGGTCAAGAGTTCTTATTAACGCCATTATGGAAGAATTGTGTACAACATTTCAAAAGTTTACAACGAGTTTTACAAAACTTCAATTTATTGACAAATTTAAAAAATGACGTCATTGCTCAGAGAGCTTTGGTTTTTTAGTAAAATATGCTATTAACCAGTGACGTAGCCAGGGGGGGTCCTGGGGGTCCGGACCCCCCCCCCCTTCCTGTCCTAAATTTTATATAATTTTCCATTAAATTAAACGTAAAATAAGACAAAGCACTGACATTGGTGTTAATTTTCAATGCCAGGAGAGCTAAAAAAGACCGTTCTAGGGCTTCTATTTTTTAAAAAATTTCCGGGGAAGTACCCCCAGACCCCCCCCCCCCCGGTCAATCGACCCCCCCCCCATTTCAAAATCTTGGCTACGTCACTGTATTAACCGTACACAAAGATTTGTCTTTTGCATGTGGTTTAAAAACATAGTTGAGAAATAGTTTTACTAACTTATTTATAATTGATTTTTGTACATTTCTTATTGTCAAATACTTGAAATGTTTTTTGTTTCAGGGCACTTTCAAACATTGCAGCCAATTTTGAAGATATAACTATGAATAATACTCTGATGCCTAGTAAGTATCAATCTTTTATCGAAGTTCGTTATACAAATCTGGTCATTTAGTGAATTAATAGCTATTTTGTAAGTTTCCATAAGGTTTCTTCAGCTCAATCATACATTTATTCAGAATTACATAGTTGAGTTCAACATGCATAGCCCAAATAGCACTCATGACACATTGATAACAAAACAAAATAAGAAGCTTAAAGAAAATTTAAAAGTAAGTTCAGAGTAAAAAACAATAATTTGAAAAGTAACTAAACAGTTTTACAAAAACTATAGATTAAACAATAAATTATCTATAACTTACATAGAAAAATCATAAATTCAAAATTCTATAGGCCTACATAAAAAATTTTAAATAGAAAAATTGCAATAACTTTTGTTTCAAGTAATCTTTTAGTAAATGTAAAAGTAATTGAAAATGGCCTGAAATTTTATAAAATGATCTGAGTTAATGTTAGTTTTGCTGGAATGCAAAGTGGGTAACTTTAATAATTTATTCACAGACTCACTTGACTTTATTAACATGTAACTAGGCCTACATATGCATAATATTATGAGCTGAGAATGAAGTCAGAAGTTCTTATACTGTAGAATCAACCTATGAAATCCATAATATGTACTTATACATTCTAGAATTAGATTTAATTCTGATATAATTTGTATTAGATTGGATTAGATTTTCGGGGGTAAATGAAAAATTGTCGAAAATCTGTTGGCAATATTTTTTTATTCTTCGATGGAGAACTATTTGAAATTCGATTCAAATTTATCAACTTTGTTCATTATTTAATGATGTCAGCTGAATATTAATGTGTGTACATCAGATTCTAAATTAATCAAAATGCTCTTGCCTATAGTAAGTGAGATTAGTTCTGGATTGTGGTGCACTCTATGTCAGTCAAGTAAACTCTATCTCTTTGGGTTCAAAGGGCACGTTCAATGCTTGGTTAGAAATCTGAGCTGATGTTTATCAGTAATACGGTACAGCTTTGTAGGTGAAGTTACAGTTTATTGAACCGCCAATATGTCCAACACGGACGACTTCAAGATTTTGTTCATGTGACAGATTTAGATTAATTTACAACAGATGCATATTTTCTGTTATTCTTGACAAAACTTCCAAAATTCTTTGATCGGACTCATAATGGAGGATTTCAAAGATTTGTTAGTTTAGCGTGATGTGCTGCTATATTATAAAAGTGCGCTATGTGTCATCCAACATCGCCTTGAAATTAGAGTTTAAAAGTCTTCTGAAATACTTGAGTAAGTTTATTTTTTAAATAATCAGTAGCTTTTCCATATCACTCATCAAATATTGTGTGATTGAGTCTACATTTTGTAATGCTTTATTCAGCACAACCTCAACTCAACTTCTCTTATAAATCTTACCGCTGGGCTAACTACAAATTAACTAATCTCATGTTAAAACTTGATTCTATACGAGTAAATTTAACCTACTCTAATATTCAATATAAATCACTTATTTGGTGGAGTATTCTCTTGGAACCGACCTATTGTGCGAGAATTGAATACCTTATAACAATCGTTTTTCACTAAATTTCACAGAAAACTCACCCAAACAAATTAGAAGTTCTCTTGTCAAAGATGTGATAATATTGAAATAAGACCAATTTTTTAATACTATTCAGCAGCTTTTGCTTACCAACACGTTATCATAAATTGAAGCTATTTTCTTTCTACACGTGCATAGAAATACATGAGCGAAATAAGCTCCAATAGCTCCACGTTACTATAATTATTGTGACGGCGTGCAAAAACTCTCTAGTGTATGTAAGTTAACACAAAGATAACACTCATTTGGTGCTACATCCTAGTGAACTCAAGTTACGATCAAAGAAAGCCTTCCCCTCCTGCACTCCTGTCCATTGACCTAAATCACTTAAATTTTATCAACGTTATCTTATCTGATCACGTTATCGTTACAGAATTAATTATCATCTGCGCCTACTCTTTATTTCAACAATTTATTCAGTCTTCCAACCAATTTTTCTAATTAGGAATTTCATATTACTGTACATTAAACTATTTTATATATATAGTATATATTAAATCTTGATTTGTGTGAATATGAAATTGTAACGAAAACTTGAATTTATGTTCCATTCCATACATGAAGCCAGGTCGTAGCCAGCGGGATTGGGGGTGAGGTCAAAAATATGGAAAAAGCTATTAATTTGTGTTGATTGTTAGGGACTAAGGGTCAACTTTTTCCGGCCCCCAAAAATGAGTCACATTCTTCCTGACAATGGTTTTTATATGGAACCAAACAGCTTGTGTGGGATTGTCTGATGACCGTGAATCCGTGATTTATTTCGGCTATAATTCCCGATTTTGATAATGACCTCTAGTTTCAAATATCATTCAGTAGGCCTGGTCGTTGCAACATGCTTGCGGTTGGTGAAATTCTATCCACAAGCTGATAGTTCATCCTCATAGTAGGCATTTTGGAAGAAATAATTATATCAATAGCTAAGCTTTACCAAAAATTGAAGGCTAACTGGACAGGAAACAAAAATAGGCCTTAGGAGACATCAGTGACGATAGCTCAATGAACTGTAACTATAATATAATCCTAACGAGGTTGAAGGTTATCGTGAGAAAAACATGTGCTACGTTGTCTTATCGAATGTTGCATTCTCCATTTCACATGGATTAACAGTTAAAAAATATAGCACTTGGAAAAAAATTCAGTCACATATTATATTTCAAAAAAGATACCGATTCTATCTTTTTGTTGACCTACTTTATTAGATATGATTGTATTCTTTTCCTGATAATAATGTTGTGGAACCTTCTTTGCTTAAAAACATTGAAAAAACTTACAATTCTTGTATTGTATTAGTTCAAAGGCACTGGTCTATGGCATAGTGACCTTCATCTGTCATATGTATTTTCCATTGTGAGATTTATAAAACGTGTGAAGTCACTAGTGGTGATCAAGGAGCTGCGTTTCCAGACTTATGATTAAATAGTATTTAAGATAACTATTTATCGGTTTTTAAATAGACTATACAAGTACACTAAATTCAATTTGATAATATTAAAGTCAATGAATGTGCATTTATCTCGATGACTGTGTGTCGTCAATTATTTTGAATACGTAAAGACATATCTACATTAAATGCGTAGGCTAAGGCTCAATCAGTTATTGGGACAATAATACCATAAAACATTCTTTTACTTTTTTTTAGTATGAAGCCCTCATAGGTCTGAGACCTGTGCGTAGGTATTGAGTTGGATGATGGTGATTGATGAGTTGGACCTACAGTTTTAGGTGGGTTCCGAACCAAAGGTAACTGATTTTACAGTAGAGAACAAATTCTTTTTTGCCGACCAATCCAATCTGTCACCCTTACAAAGAGGTCCCAGGAGTTTGTAGCTTATCTCTGATTGAAAAGATACCTGCTACGGCTCATGGCTATCACTTCCCTAGTTTGAAGGGTAGGACGTAGGAAATTGACATTTTAAAAATAAACTGAATGTTGGTAATTTTGTTCGTAGAATTTTTTTTAAATAATTATAAACAGAAAGCTTAAATTATGCCAAAAAACAGTAGCTTCTTGGACAGAATGAGAAGTAATATCTTTGAAGCTATAAACTTACTCGTTGTCAAAGTTCTGATTATTGTATAAGGAAAATGTTAATTTCCACTCTCTATATTCATAACGATGAGCTAGTTATATCAGCTAATAAGATATTTCGATGGGGGGGGGATACCACTTTAAAAAGCCCTTCTCTCCTATAAAAGACACAAATTTTATAGTGCTATTTAAGATTGTTTTAGTGTGTTTGAAAATTGGAAAGGGAACAACCCCTTTCGGTTAACGCCCTCCTTGAATAACCGGATCTTTTTTATGTTCCAATGAATTTTATTTATGACTGTCAACTTCCTTTCCTTTTCAGATCTCATTTTCCAAACATATGTTAATAAATAAAAATGTAATTACTGTATTCTCAACAATAGACATTGAACAAGTATGCGCATGTTTTCTCAGTTTTATAGTTGTTCTATAACTTTGATGGAGCATTGTTGGAATTATACGGAGGAATATCTTGATCATTTTGTAGTTAATAAATAAATAAAATTTTATTGTCAGCTGGCCGAAAAGCATAAGACAACGTCAAAATATCTAAAAAAAAAACTACACAACAATGGTTGAAGATAAAAATTCTACAGTATGCCAGTCAACATTCAAATACTAATTAAAACACTAAATCACAAATATTGCGTAGCAATACTAAATTCACAGAGCTTGAAGACATACCTACTCTTATCTAATGAATTCTGATGAAATAAGTCACAAAATATTGACTACTTTCGTGAAATTCACTCAGCTTGTAAAATGGGGTTTTTATCAGCCAATCATGCATCTTTCTTTTAAAAATGTTTAGACGTAAATTATGGAGGTGAAGCGGAAAGTTATTAAAAGCCTTTTGCCCAATGATTTCAAAACTGTTTAGTGATTTTGACAATCTCTGATGCTGATTATAAATCTGTCTATTGCTTCTAGTATTAAAAGAGTGAACATAATTCCTTATTTGATAACTGTGCTGATTTTTTAGTGCATATTAAAACAGAATATATATAAAGATTGATTACTGTCGAAATTTTATTATTTATGAATAATGGCTTGCAGTGCTCTAAATATGGTGATTCGGTTATAATTCTCAATGCTATTGTAGAAGCAAAATGTCGTTCATATGCTAGGAATTTCCCCATAAAAGTATACCATATGGCATGAAAGAATGAAAAGTAGGAAGTCCGTAAATATTTTTTTGGCACCATGTTGACAAGAATCCTCAGCAGATAGATTACGCTAGACAATTTAGTGCTTATATACTTGAAACGAGGCTCCCAAGTAAGTTTTGCTTAATTAAACAATTGAAAACTTATTTAAAATAGTTTTCATATTGGGAAGGTGACAAATATGAAAATGATACTTATTTCGAAGACATAAGCCATATAATATATGTGCTCTATAGTTTGAGTTTATTATGCAGCGTGCAGTGTGCAGGCAGTCCCTTATAATATGAGGGAGATACTTAACGAGGTTGATGGACTTCTGAATGGTTGTTGAGGGGGGGGGGGACCAGACACATTCAATTGGATAATTCCTGGTGGGGATCACGTGACGTTTTTCACTGACATCTGGTTGTTTGAGCAAAACATTGAAGAGGGCTGCTGATTAGGTCTACTGCTCTGTGGCTCTGTGCTCTCAGTTTGTTTCTCATAGTTGAGATGTGCTGTGGGATTCTCAGTCTCATCAATGAAAATAGTTTACAGTATTTTAATTTACAAAATAGGTGTAATTCTTTTTTGGAATTCATATCTACTCCTGGAGTTTTAAACTTTCCAGCAACAAGATAACTATCGCTTATGTTGGTTGGGAAGCTTTGTTTAAAAACATTATTTTAGGGTTTTATTTCAACTCATTTCATCGCAATGGTGTTCACAGTTTTTGGTGAGTTGTGAAATTCTGTGTTCAGTATTTATGATAGAAAAAGATTTATTTATTTTATTCCAAATTTGTTACTAGTGCATTTATTCTTAGCAAAAAATGTTTTTAGTTTTGAAATATGATGTTTAAACGAAGCTGTATTGTAAAAATTATCCATTTTTGTTGAAGAAGTTGAACTACTCAACTGATTTTTGTCAATGAAGTGGTTATTTTCCGATTTTCGGTTGTTAAAATGGAATTAAATGTAATGCTGAATAAATTATGGGTGGAATTAATAGCATACAATATCGCAAGAAAAAACAAGGTCTTAAATCAATGAGGATCTCAGTAGGAGAAACTGCCGCATACTAAAGATTTAGCTTCCTGGATTTCTTGTTCCATGACGAACTGCGTTGTTAATATTAACTTTTCAAGTGAATTCAACGTTGAATTGACTTGAAAAGTTAAAGATTCAGCTTTGCATGTCGCTTTATTTGGTTGCTATTTCTAAAAAAGCAATTTTCATCTTAGTTCTACTGTTTTAAATTATGTTTATTCAGTGCCCCCTCACACACAAATTATGTTTGATTTGTGGATTTGATATTCATTTGAATCTAATTTGTTTCTGTTTATGTCTTACACCTTCCATTAATTGAAAAAACATATATTTTGTTTTAAATTTGATGTTTATCGCTTTGTTTCTGCTATTAATTTCTTGGGACATGTAGAATGTCTATTATTATATGATTGCTGTATTTATATTAATTTGCAACACATTTTACAGTTTATCTTGAAAAATCTCCAATGCCAGTCGTATTGGCATTTGGTTCTTTTCGTATCTACATTGAAAATAGACTAAATAGACACAGCCCATTTGCGTCAGATTGGATTAATTTAAGAATGAAGATAAAGTTTTTGCGTGTTTGTATGTGTACTAATAGATATCAAAAGAGAACCAACAAGAGAGTTTCTTCTTGAAACTTCTTCCATTCACTCCCAGCAAACTCCTACTCTTTGATGTGTTTTTGTTGGAAGCTTCTAGAATTAATTATAATCTGACTGTGTTGTTGGTAAACTTAGCAAAAGTTTCATAAGTAGATAACAGTGTAGAGAAGGACTTTTGGCTTCGATCACAAGAATGTTGCCCGGAACAACGATTTGTCATTGACCAAATGTTTCTAAACTATTCTTTCTCAGTTATAGATCCAACTGCTACTCAGAATGTTCATGACATTCTTTAAATTTGAGATGGAATTCTTATAAAACTTAATGAGAAGATGAATACCGAATCTGAAGAAATCTTATGTAATAATTATGTGTACTATCAATATATTTATTGTTAATCTTCTTCAAACTGTATTGAAAACCACTAGCTATTACCACAAAATTTCCGATTCAATTTACTAATCTGTATTAATTTGATGAGAAAATTCCTCTTACTTAATCATTTTGTGATAATTTTTGACTTCTGAATCCTGTATATTTTTATCTGGTGTGATCTATTCTAATGTTTTAGTGTTTGGAATCAATTTCAAATTACAATGTCAATCATTTATCGTTAATGTTAATATTCCAATTTGGAAAATAACATAAAATTGCTTCTGCGTGAATGAATAGCAATGGTTTATTATTCAATATCTCATCATTGAAAAATCATCCATTGTTTATGAAAAGACCAAGAAAAGTCAGAAATCTGGATTTTGGATCTCTATGGGATCAGATATCTTGAAGTGCTTTCACGTGTAGCATCCATAATACTCGATGAGTATCACCATCGCAAAATCAAACATATACCGTACTGTGAGATGGTTTATGACAGATTCGAGTAGTGTAAATACCACCATTCCACAGCATGTATTCGATTTTGCGATAGTGCGATTATATCATCGAATATTGAATGCTCTACTGTGCAGGCGCCCTTACTGAGGCAAGAGAGAACTGGCCTTCTGTGGCCAACTTTAAAGCTCATTTCTAACTAATAATCACGGATGTATCTTGAGTTACTTTAATAACATTAAATGCATGTCGTTTTAATTGCTGACTATACTTCATAATACATCACATCCCCCTCATGTTGTACTGACTCGTCGGTTGTTTTGGTTTACACACTTACAATTCCTTTGGATTTGGTTATCTTCAAGGTACAGCTATTAGATCAGTTTAATAAGCATAAATCCAATTTCGTCTTATTCTTGCACCTTCCACTTGGTGTATGTATGTATATAGTACCATAGCCGATTCGACTGTAGGTGACTCTTCAGACCTCAACGCTATGTTTTAGTAATTATGAATAATTATTAATAGTAAAAAATTATCACCTACCCGGTGGTTACGAACCCACCTAAAACGGTAGGTCCACCATATTCCCCATTACATGGATCAAACGGCGAAGTTGAACTACACGTAAGAGTATCCCCACCAATTAAAGCCTAAAAGCCTTACGCTTATTATTATTATTAATAGTATTAGTATTATTATTGACATAGCCATATTATTTTTAAATAAATTTAAGTTTGCTTTGTGTGCTGGAATGTATGTTCTCAAAAATTCTTTCATTAAATAATATAATTTCCAATTCTTTAATTAGTTTCTGTTAGTTTATTTAATTTGTTTCTTCAGACTACTAATAGTTGTAAGACATTGAAATGTTCTTATATTGTAAATTTATTTATTTGAGAACAAGCTATCTATCTATAAATGTCAAAATCTTTTATTGTTTACTCTGTTATTAGATTATAGCTTAGTATTTAAGTCAAATTTAATAAATTAAATTGCCTTTTTGCAGCCTCTCCCAAGTGTACTTCCCCAGGAAGTGATAAAATGGTCTCGCCAGGACGTGTGCGGACAATGAAAGAGTACGAAGAACAAATGGCAGAACTAAAAAAGGAAAATTTCAATTTGAAACTTCGTATCTATTTTATTGAGGAACGGCAGGAGCAAATGAAGGGGATGAAGGATGTCGATGAACTTTTCAAAAAGAATGTTGAATTAAGTGTAAGTAGAAATATAAACTCAATTTTTATTCTATACAAGGATAATGAATGAGAATTACATTTAATGTTATAAGAGCTTATGCTAGACTAGAGGAAACATGAGTGATTTCCGTATTTTTTTCCTTCTAAAATCTACATCAGTTGAAAAATCACCATTCACAAGCATTAGAATATTAGTATGTATGAGTATGGATTAAGTAAGAAAGAAGAAACTTTTTATATAGTATCATATATTATTATTTTATTTTTTTAGTTAGTTAGTTATTCAGTTTTCAGTTATTAGTTATTATAAATTTCTCACTCACTCGAGGTATATTTTAGTTACAAAAGATACAAGACTAATGTTTAATGTTGAATTACTTTCTACATTTTTGAAAATAAATATAGAAAATTGTAAAATGCCAAATATTAAATGGGTGTCGGGGGTACCGGGTTGTGGAAAAACACATTCTATTGTACATCAACACAAACCGGGGAAGGATCTCGTTTTATGTCAAACAAAAGCAGGCATATTAGATATAAGGAAAGCCGTTATTCATAACAATAAAATAGATAGTAATAGAGTTAAATTAGATTATAGAACGGTCTCATCATTTATAATCAATGGCTCAGATAGATGTTACGAAAGAGTGTTCATTGATGAGGCAGCTGTAATGCATGCTGGTTACATAGGTTTTATTGCGGAACTTACAAAAGCAACTGATATAATACTATTTGGGGATTCAAAACAAATACCCTATATTGAGAGAAGCAGGCTCAAGGCTAGATGGTATCATGTTTCTAGTATTTGTGACCCGTTTTTCTCGAAACCAACTTCTAGGAGATGTCCAGTAGATGTATGTTGCAGTCTCTCAAAGTTCTACACTCATATTAACACATTGAATAACAAGAATATAATTTCAATTGAACCTACAATTGCAGACAGTGAGTATCTTAGACTTGAACCTGATACTTTGTTACTAGCTTTCACACAAACAGAGAAAAACATACTAATTAGGAGCCTGGGTACGAGATACGTTGAATCAATGAGAGTACACACTATCCATGAAGCACAGGGTCTAACTTCTAAAAGAGTAGTACTTGTTAGGATAAATCCCAAACCGCTAGAAATTTACAATAGTATTCCGCATATAATTGTGGCTTTAAGCAGACATACTGAAAGTTTTCAGTACCTTACAAGAGGAGGAGAGGATCTGATGTTATCTCTAACAAGAAATATTAAAAATTATAGTACTTCAGAAATCTTAAATTGGCATAAAAGCATGAGCGAGGTAATTGAAGAAAACCAGAAATGGAGAAGTGGTCAATAGGAGACGAGTTAGAGACTGCTTTTGAAATTGAGAATCAGGTACTACACGACTCAGGTGAACTGAGAAGAGTGATTGGTACTTGCAACCTGAAGGTTTTGAATTTTAACATCAGGAGCATAAATAAAAATTTCGATGACTTAATGATTCAGCTGCAGGAAATTAACGTTCAGTTTGACATAATTGTTTTGACTGAGTGTTGGCTTAAGAATGATTGTATACCTCAGCAAATTGATAACTATAACGCTTTCTATACAGCTAAGAACCGTTTACAGAATGATGGAGTTGTAGTTTATGTGAAATCCAACTTGAATTGTATGTCTGAAGAAATAGAAATAAAACAATCTAATGCTCTACATCTCAAACTTGTTTATAGTAAAAGGGAGATAGATATTATTACAATTTATCGGTCACCATCACATCATGATATTAATGATTTTTTAACTGACCTCAGAGTGGTTTTAGATAGTTTGAGAGGTCGGCATATTATGTGCTTGGGCGATTTAAATATAAATATACTTCCTCCATACAACGATCAAGTTAATGATTACTTGGATCTATTAAGTGAGTACGGACTTCGGCATTGCATTACCGAGCCAACTAGGGTAAGCGACAATACATACTCATGTATTGACCATATTTTAACAAATCTTAATAGACCGATAACTCCTGTGGTGTATGAAAATTCTATTACAGATCACTTCATGACTGTTGCAGGAATAAGTGACACTGATTACGAGAGTCACAATTTAGTTTCAGTCGAAAATATTAAAAAAGGCATATCAGTTAATTTAATTGGGTTAAAAGCTCACCTTTCTACGGAAGAATGGATTCCTGTTTATGAAGCTAATGAAACTAATAGAGCATATGAAGAATTCATCAGTATTTTCAGGAGACATATATCAAATAACACAAACTCATATATATTAAAGAGAAGGTTCAAACCAATCAAGCCTTGGATAACGCAGGGTCTAATAAGAGCTATAAAGACCAGAGATGAATTAAACAAGAAACGTAAGCAACGTCCTAATGATGTTCAGCTTGCTGATTACTATCGTACATATAGAAATCATCTAAACGTACTTATTCAAAGCACTAAAACAGATTATTATAGAAATAAGATTGAGCAGGCTGGAGGAAATATAAGAAAAACATGGTCTGTCATTAAGGAGGTTTCAGGTTCTTTGGGGAAAAATAAACAAGATCTGCAAAAAATTAATTTTAATGGAAATGTGATTTCACTAGATGAAAGCCCTAATGATGTGTTGAGTTGTACCAACAACCATTTTGCACGTATAGGAGCAAGAATGGCAGATAATATCAGTAGAAAATTAAATAAAACTTTAGATGAGATAGTTTCCAATTACCGACCTAAAAGACGCATCCCAACAACTATGTTTCTGAGTGCAGTAGATGAGCAAGAGATTCTGGCTATAATACAAACACTAAGAACAGATAGCTCACCAGGAAGGGACGAAATAAGCAATAGCATTATTAAAAGTGTGAAAGAGTATATAGTCAAACCCCTAGTGCATATTTTCAATCTAAGCTTTGAGAATGGTGTCTTTCCGGATCTTATGAAGAAGGTTTGTGTTAGGCCTCTTCATAAAGCTGGTGACAAGCTATTACTTGGAAACTATAGACCAATCTCGTTAGTTAGCAATATATCTAAGATTCTGGAAAAACTTATGAAGAAGCGTCTAGTACACTATTTGGAAAAAAACAGCATTCTTTCTTCTAACCAATATGGCTTTCGTGCAGGTAAAAGTACAGAGGATTCACTATTCGAACTGTCAAAGCATGTCATTGATGGTCTTGATAATAATAAGAAATGCATGGGAATATTTCTTGATCTTGCCAAGGCGTTTGATACAGTATCACATGAGCTTCTTCTGAAAAAGCTTGAGGCCATTGGGATACGA
Source organism: Conomelus anceps (assembly GCA_948455865.1). Classification (NCBI taxonomy): domain Eukaryota; kingdom Metazoa; phylum Arthropoda; class Insecta; order Hemiptera; family Delphacidae; genus Conomelus; species Conomelus anceps. The sequence goes on from OX418218.1 coordinate 21,286,142, forward strand.
GGGGCCACATATTGTTGGTTTGAATCATATCTTGTGCAGCGAACTCAGTCAACAAAAATAGGAAATCTAATGAGCGAGGATGCAAATGTTGAGTTTGGGGTTCCACAAGGAACTGTGCTTGGACCAATTTTGTATCTAGTTTTTGCAAATGATCTGTGTTCGCTTGACATAAATGGCAAACTGATAGCGTTTGCAGATGATACTGCCATTTTATTCAATGGTGATACTTGGGAAGAGACATTCAGAACAGCAGAGCGAGAACTTGCTCTAATTTAATATAACTTAATAATTTAAGTTATTTATAATAACTTAATAATAACCTACTGACATTGAATGCTGAGAAGACTGTATTTCTGGTTTTCTCATTAACAGAAGCCACTAAACCCCTCAAAAATACATTGAAAATACATATTTGTGAACAGACTGGAGATGAATGCAGCTGCCCTGTAATTAGAAGATCTGATACAGTGAAATACTTGGGAGTTCAAATAGATGATTTGTTCCGATGGGAGGGTCAGGTGGCTGGTGTTGTTAAAAAGTTGAGAAAGCTTGTATATATATTCATGCAGCTGCGCAACATATTGCCGGTATCGGATGTTAGAATGGTTTACTACTCTCTGGTGGAATCTGTTATTAGATATGGTATTCTAATATGGGGAGGAGCTTATTATAATACAATAGATCCGCTTCTTAAAGTGCAAAAACTTCTACTCAGAGTTATTAGCTATAGGCATCGGTTATTCCCATCAATTCAGTTATTCTGGGATTACAAGGTACTTAGCGTTAGGCAGTTATACATATTAGTAGTTAGCACATATATAAAGAAACACCCAAGCCAAATTCAATTAGTTGATCATGCTCACAATACCAGAGCTCGAAATAGAGATATTTCAGTTCCCAGAGTAAACTCAACATTTGCTCAAAAATCAGCATTATATGTTGGCTCTAAAGTTCTGAATAGAATGCCGAGTCTTTTGAAGAACGAGGCTAACTTGAAAAAATATAAGAGTTCATTAAAGAAATGGCTAATAGATATAAATTTCATTGAATCCGAAAAAATTTTAGCAGGTAACTTCTGAATGTATAATTAAATAAATTCAAGATATAAAGTGTTTAAAACGTTCAGTCAATTTTCCAGACAATAACTATAGCATGTAATGTTTCATCATATTGTTTATGTAAAAATACTTATAATGGTATATGACATTGTCTTTTGTAGGGTGTTTTTTATTGTTATATAGAGTTAGCAGTGATAAGTTTGTAGAGTTAGAAGGGTGGTAGATAGTAGTATGTAGTGCTAGGTAGTATATAAGTAGTCATTTTGGTGTTAGTAATATTAGTGTTAGTTATATAATGTAGAATATTTCAATAATAATTAGAATACTAACATGGATAATCAACAATAATGTTTCAATTATTTTAAAAGGAATTTTGCATAAATTGAAAAACTTACTAGACTGTTTCACCCCCAGCACATATTTATATAGTGGGGTGTTCACGAGTAATCAATATGAAAATATTTATACACAGACATTGTAAAAATTTATTATTATGTATCAAATGAAAATAAACTCCTCTGGACAGGGTTGTTCAGAGAAAATTGAAAATTGAATTAGTTCATTCAGTTCCAGGCGGACTCTGGATTTGGAGGTGGTTTTAGCCAGTAGTTCATGCATGTGCATGTCAGTCTGGCAAAACGCCTAAATAAAATTATTATTATTATTATTATTATTATTGTAGATATTTGTCTAGATTTTTGATTCTTGAATCAAATGATGATAGACTTCCATGAAAACATGCCATTTTGAAAATTATAATTTTGCAATGCAAAATATGTAAAGTTGGATAGTGGTCGATTATGAAGTGTGCTGATTCATTCCTACCGCATTTGCAAAATATAATTTAGCTTTTCACTTTGTTATTCTAATCTTCATAACACTGCATTTGGATCACTATATATCTGTATAATTATATATCTATACATCTAATTATGAGTTTTATTTTGAAGAAATAATTGTTATTCTGTTCTTATTATTTTTTAGTGTGAATTGGAGTCACTTAAAAAAGATTTATCAGAAAGGGAAGAGCTTCTGGTTCAATCTGCTAAAGCAGTCGAAGTTCTACAAAATCAGCACAAAAAGCAACTGGAAGATTTAAAGATAAACACAGCCAAAGACAAAGCTTACTTAGAGGAGCACATTGTCAGTTTACAAAAGGTAGTGTATGCCGTCACGATCAATTTATTGTAAAATATTGAGGCTATATAACTGAATAGAATAATAGAAATATAATATCACGTTGAATAATCTATGAAGCATAACCTTTATTTAAGAAGGGAAGTTAAGTTAATAATAATAAACAATTTAACTCTGATAATGTACCAATTCCATGTGTGAACGATCTCAATGGAAACTTGGGAAATGAAGGAAAGGAAAAATTTCTTTCCCTTTATAAGACTGGAGGAATTGGTTCTTTCCCTTTATAATAGTGGAGGAATTGGTTCTTGGGCTCCTTTTAGGTGAATTATATTTCTAAACTGACAATTTAAATAATTCTCACTTGTTATCTATCTCATCTGCAAACCAAGAAGATTATTTTGTACTTCAACAAACCTGTGAAGTGCATACTTGGTGTAATGAACACTGGGGCATTGACCCGTCATTGCCTAACACTGAATTAAACTTGTGATTGAACAAGTCGAAAGGGGATTCACAATAATAAACTATATGACTTCAGCAGACAGAAACTTTAACCTCAGATTTGTCTATTACTTCTTTACCGAGTTGATCTCAAAATTTGATGAAGTGTATTTAAATTATATCTTGTATTATTTGGTTATCATTTTTGGCATTTCTAGGCACTTCATGAGAAGGATGAAACGTTTAATCAATTTGAAGACTCATCTGCCATGTATGCTTTGGCTTTTGGTTTCAATAATAGGCAAGACCAAAGGCCAAATAGGACAATTGCAATCATGGATGAGGTAAGTCTGTGATTAATGTACAGAGAATATTTATTCGTGATTGATCATCAATCAAGATTTGATACATATACATCTGTAACATATAAACACTGTTCAATTGACTACATTGGCATAAATAGTGAATTAACTTTTAATTTACAAATTTCACCATTTTGAAATAAAATACAGTGCTTGTTCTCAATAATGCATTTCAAAATCTTGAAATTGATGAGTATTTTTATTATCTACAGGCAATTAAATCGTCTATTATTATTGAGTCAAACAGTGGTGATTGGTCATGCGGTGAGCGTGGTGTTCATGTGATCGTGATGTTCAGTCACGACCGCTCAAGACCGCATTTGGATGGGTGACCGTTCTTCTATGACTTGATGTTATAAGCATTATTATTATTATTAGACTCCTACAATCTGAATTGTAATCCAATTTATAAATATAAAATCCAGTTTTTAATCAAATCTATTCCTATGAACCGAAAAATCACCATTATCGTCAATATCATGATTGTAGTATATGAAGCAGATTTTTTTTTATTTATAAATCACTGCACATTAAGTTATGCACGTGCGGTGTATAAAACGTCAACACTAAAATTTAAAAAAATACAGTATAACAGGCAAAAGAACAAGTAAAAATTAGCAATGGTTCAATATTAAAACAATAGAAGTGACCAAAGAATATTTCACCTTGCCTACCAGGTAACACTCAAAAGTTTTCAAAAAATCATTTCAAGTTGGCACACACTTGAGAGAATATGCTGCATATGCTTCATGCTGCGTTTAAGGGCAGTTAATAACTATAAGTTACATGTTTTAGAAATCCGATTCTGTGTACTTGAAACTTCCGATTTCATTAATTATTTAAATCCTATTCGAAAGAGGTAATTGTATTGCGCAATGTGTAGAAGACCTATTCAAATGAGGTAATTCTATTGCGCAGTGTATATAAAATAAAGAAATCTTCCTTTTTCAGTTAAATGCTATGTCTTTGAAAGTTAGTGAGTTAGAACAAGAACTTGAAAATGAGAAAAGTGCATATGCTGAACTGGAAGCAGAACTTGAACGTGTCAAAGAAGAGAATGGCCGTTTAAATAGCCAAGTATCCGTCCTGGAAGATGAAGTTGAAAAGAGAGACGGCCAGCTGCAACAGGCTCTGTTCAATCTTGAGAGGAAAAGTGAGCAATTAGATGCTTTGTCTCAAAAACTAGCGAAAAAAGATAAATCAAAGGTGAGTTGCTTTCAAATTACAGTTGAGTATAATTCATGTTGGATTTATTATTCTGCTTTAGTTAAATTTCTGCGATCTAGTTTCGCTCACCTATAAAATTAAAAAATGTAATTTTACACCTGAATACCAGTTGAAGAGTAGTTGAACCATCTTTATTCATTAAAACTATTTAGTTGAACTAATCATATTGTTAAAAACTCAAGAAGTTGTCGAATTCCACTTTATTTGTTACACAAATTACAGTACCATGGTTTCAGGGTACCTACCCCATCCTCAGCAAGACTGATTTGAAACTAAAGGGAGAAGCAAGGAAGCCTCTGAAGAAAAATGTATACAAGAGCTACTTGATCATGGAGATAGCAGAAACAATAATAATAATAATTTATAACAAGGATGACTTAATTCTAGCTTAAAATTATATTTGGTATTTTTGGTATTTAATTATTGAACAAATTTGACCGAAATGGTAAGCATGCCAAAATAAGCTGCCAACCCAACAACTTGAACAGGTGGCTAATTTAAAATCATATTTTAACATCCTAACCTAATGCACTAGATTAAAGGTATTACTAAATTGACCAAAACTATGACTTTATGACTATTATTGACCAAAACTCATTAATTACATTAAATTCAACATTGATAATAAAAATGATTCCTAATCTAAGGCACAAGATTAAATAAATAAATAATGAGGCCCTATTTAGCCCATAAACTCTAGGATGTCTGGCCTAATCTGTTTTGTCCAGGGTGTCTTTGGCTAACCTGGTTATAAGGTGATAATAATTACAACCTAAACTTAATAATATTCCCAGCTCTAATCTGTTTTGTCCAGGGTGTCTTTGGCTAACCTGGTTATAAGGTGATAATAATTACAACCTAAACTTAATAATATTCCCAGCTCAAAAAAGTGCCTCATCCTCTGAAATATGAAGTTTTAGTTAACATTAAAAATTTACATTAAATTACTAAACTTAATTTACATTAAATTAACCTGGTTATAAGGTGATAGTAATTACAACCTAAACTTAATAATATTCCCAACTCAAAAAGGTGCCTCATCCTCTGAAATAACCTATTTTGTATCCACTGAACCAAATTTACCCATTTCAATCTAAAAAGTTAAGTTATTCACTAATAAGTTATTCTCACTTCAAAGATAACAAATATCCTAATCTAAAGCTCTAGATTAAAGGTATTATTAAAAATAAAAGTATGGGGTCTTAATTATTTTGGCATGCTTACCATTTCGGTCAAATTTGTTCAATAATTAAATACCAAAAATACCAAATATAATTTTAAGCTAGAATTAAGTCATCCTTGTTATAAATTATTATTATTATTGTTTCTGCTATCTCCATGATCAAGTAGCTCTTGTATACATTTTTCTTCAGAGGCTTCCTTGCTTCTCCCTTTAGTTTCAAATCAGTCTTGCTGAGGATGGGGTAGGTACCCTGAAACCATGGTACTGTAATTTGTGTAACAAATAAAGTGGAATTCGACAACTTCTTGAGTTTTTAATTATGGATAAGTTCCACAACATCAATATTCACTCTACTAATTATATTAATCATATTGTGTTCATTCATGGAAGATTCACGATGAATTGTTTATCTATTTTTTCTCATACTTTATTTCCTATTAGAAATTCATTTTAAAATATACTTGCGTTTGTTACTTTCAAACCAGTTACTTACAGTAAGATTCCTTATGGTAAGGAATTTTTCTCTTGTAGGTTCTCCCATTCTTTGTAGTAGCATTTCCCCTTTCTAATAACATCTATATTTCCATTTTCGTGGAATTTTAGTTGGAAAACAAAGTAAAAGGAGGGGATCTAATATAATCCTCTGCTGAAAATTACTTCCCGGTGGTTCGGAACCCACCTAAAACTGTAGGTCCAACTCATCAATCACCATCATCCAACTCATTACCCACGCACAGGTCTCAGACCCAAGTTGGCTTCATCCTCAAAAAAAAGTGTTCTTTAATAATGCATTTTTAAAAGGATACTTTGTATCCAACTAATTACTTATTGGACAATTATTATTAAAACTGTCACCGTATTCCTGAGTGGTTTTGGACAGCCAGCCACAAAAATACGTGCTGTGCTGGGACAGCTGCTCAGACAGATTCAAAGGTTTTCAATGAATGGCCGGTCGCCTCTGGGAAAATTTTTCGGGCTGCGTATCACAGCACAACACCAAAGTCCGGTTTTGTAGCTTCATACAGCTTTCTCTGTCACACTGACTGCACTCAGAATGCTGATTCGCTCAGGTCTGCTACGCTTTCGGTAGCACACCTCTTGCGACATAGCTTAGCATAGTAGAGCAGCCAGCACAGCTCCTCTTTTGGTGGATGGCTTCCCTTTTATATTTTACTCGCTTGAATTGGTAATGCGTTTTTGCTCCTGAAGAGAAGTTTCATCGGCCAATCACCAGAGTCATGCTCGCTTGTTTAGGTTCGATTGTACGGTGATTATGTATCGAAATATTGCATTGGACTTGAATTGTATATGTTAATTGATTATGTTGGTTTTGCTCTGTTTATGGTGTTATGGTTTGAATATTTTTTTTTTTTATTGCTGATGATGCCCACATGAGTCCGAGACTTGTGCGTGGGTAATGAGGTGAATGATAACACATAAATGCCTGACGGTGGAGCGGGATTCGAACCCACGACCGCTTAAACGACAGCAAGCTGAAGTTGCGACGCCCCAACCAACTGCGCTAAGCGGCCCGCCAAATTGTTTTTGTGTATTCAGCTTAAGGCTTTTGTAACAGGCATGGAGATTGCAAAACTCACATGTATTTAATCAACAATAATCCTACGTGCTATTACAAAATACCCAAACTCAACACATTTTAACAATTTTAAATATTCAAACTCTATAAACAGGACAAAACTAACACGTCGATCAAACACAACTGGAATTCAATACAATTTTTAATTTAAATAATGGCCGCTCAATCCAACCTCAGCAAACAAGTTTAACACTGGTAATTGCCTGGAAGCTTCTCGTTAGGAACAAAAATGTAATAAGAATTTAATTGGCTAGATACAAAAATTACTGAGATATACACTGGCAGTTTTAATAGAAGATTGATAATTTTTTTGAGGATGATGCCCACGTAGGTCTGAGACCTGTGCGTGGGTAATGAGTTGGATGATGGTGATTGATGAGCTGGACATACAGTTTTTGGTGGGTTCCGAACCACCGGGAATTGATTTACAGCAGAGAACAGTGTCTTTTTTGCTGGCCAATCTAATCGGTCACCCCTGCGAAGAGTGCCTAGGAGAAGGCAGCTTATCTCTATCTGATTGAACAGATACCTGCTACGGCTCACGGCTATCACTTCCCTAAACCTAATTGCTTTCATTAGTGAAGTTTCAGATGCTGGCATTTTTTATCTGAAGGAATGTGAAATTTGGATTAAATTTTTTATTGGTGAGCGTTAGTTCAAGCATTTTTCCTTTATATTGTCTTGTATAATCTTTTTTAGTGTGAAGAATTGACTGAGAAAACTCACAGGATAAAAGAGTTGGAAAATAAAATCTCAGAACTGGAAAGGAAAGTACACTTGAATCTGTCAGGATCCAGGAGCAGTCTTGACTCATCAAATGTGAACAACAATTCCAAAGAAGTAAGCAAATATTTATCCCGATGGACATGAAACAAAAAAGTTTGTAAGCGTTGCTTCATTGGCAATGTGCATTAATCGAATTAACATTCTCTAGAGCTTTTCAGAAAAGAATTGACAAATTATCACAACTCATTGTACTTTTCAATAAACCAAGAAATAATAAAAGATTAGTCCGGATCAAGTGATTTATTGAGTTGGATGATGTGTTTTGTAAAAGTAAACTTCTATAGCTTTGAACTATATCAGAAATTTCATAAGTGTAAACATGCCTAGTATTCTCACCAACCTGCTCTCATTTCTTGATTTAATTTTTCATATTTATTTAGTAAAACAAAGACGAGTAAGTTTTTTGAGTTATATTGATGTTTTGAGGTGCTGATTTGTGCAAGAAAAATAATTTCGGATAATGCATTATTATTCATGTAAAAGTGACTCAAATTCAAAATTTGATCCTTAGTATTTACCGGTTTACAATTTACGTTCATTTAGATGAAAAAATCATATAGAATTGGCAAGAAACGAAAAGAACAAAAATGTTGTATTAAGTTTCAATCACATTCCAAGACTACATTCATTGAAGCATTAATACATTAAACTTATGAAACATCAATTACATTATATTTCATTATTTGAGTAAATCAACTGATCTACAAAAAAACTTGTAGCCTACTATACTCCATTATCGAGAAGAAATATGTTTTCTGCAATGAAGTTACAAAAACTGTGTTTTTCAAGAAAATCAGTAACATTCTGCTTTTCCAATAATATTCTATTCCAAAAAGAAAAAAAGAAGAACCCATTGAAAACAAAGCTAGAACAGAAATTTTATAAACTATAAGTTTAATAAATAAATATAAAGATAAACAAAAATTGATCGCTGTATCAAGAATATGTAGAGACTTGTTACTGGTAATAATTATTGTTTTTCCTACACACTAGATATCCTCAGGATGACAAAATAGAAGATATGCAGGTTTTTACCAACATTCAATTAATAATGTCCTTGATTTTTTCAATAAATAATACCTATTCCAAATAAGTTCGCCCATAAAAGTCATAAAATACTATCGTCTATCAAAGAAACTTGATTTATTTTTCTTGAAGCCAATTGTATTGTTTTTCAATAACTGTTTTTCAAAATACTCGCGGGCGAAAATTTATTTTTTGCGCCCTGTCTAGATTTTTTTCTTGTAGGATTAATCATATTACCTTGTTTCGTTGTATTCTTTTTTATTATAAAACAGATTGTTATTTGTAAATTTCTTATGTCAATGGACGTCTCTGTATCTATCCAAAAGTTTTGTTAAGTTTCTCAACAATGTTTTATATTGTATTCTTAATACAGTTTCATTTCGATAATCTTAAAAACGTATTATTCTATACAATCTATAGCTATTCAATGCATTATATTTGAATTTTTTTCAAGCCGTTTCAAACATTCCATTAAAATGAGTCATAGAAAACATTTAAATATTTTATGTTAAATTTCCGAGCAATGAGTAATGTTTTATTATTAGTTTGTTAATGTTGATAATTTCACATACGTATTCATCTATAGCTGAAAAGTGTTCTAGACGTCATTCCAATCCCTTTTTAGCTGTTCCAAATAGCATTGACGTAAAGTAGACAATCTCTTTGGTAAGAAAACTTTTTATCAAGCGTGAATTAGAAATGGCTTTCTACGCGGAAGTCTATAATCTAACGCTGGTAGGCAGATCTGAAGATTTTTTTAGCTTTGCTACTGTGTAGGCTACTGAGCATGGTGGGGAGAATTAAAAATAGTCATAGCTGGAGAGAACTGTTTGTAGCATGTGCATTCTTTGTTCGCTTCATGGCAGCTCCAGTTATAATTTTGTCTTATGTGTTTCTTTCCATCATTTTTTAAGGTAAACATTTTCACGCTGAATTTTAAATAAATTTTTATTTCATAGTAATAATTTATCGATTGTGTCTGTCATTAATTTCTCATAATGAAATCGTTTATTTCTGAAATATCACATTGTTTGCCAAACGGAATGGTTCAAATTAAATTTCTAAATTTTCTAAATTATTCAATATAATATATTTTCTATTTTTTTTTCAATACAATACATCTTTATTGCCAATAAAAAACAAATACATATAATCTATAAAACGAATTTGTAATAGTATACAAAAGAAAATTTATCAAAACAATTTCGCAATAAAAATTTAAAATTTCTTGGCCCCACCCAGCAAGGGAAATCCCTGTAATTCACTTATAATTTCGAAAATTCATTACAATACCTATTTATTACTATTATCTTATTGAAGATATCTGGCAATGCAATTACTGTAACATCTTTCAAATAATCTCCATCTTAATCTCATCTTAGACTTTTATCTCAACTATTTAATAGACTTTATTGATTTATATTTAAATAAAAAATCAGACTATATTGAAATAAAATAACCATGACTTGTACGTCTAATAGCTGCGTTGGTTCAATTAAAAAAAATGCAGTCTTCAGGTTGTCAACTATGATATTTTATAAATACTTGATTTTCAATTTGAATATATTTTGATGGCCGTTTTTCAAAATTGATTTGAATCGTGTTTAAATTACTTGTTTCAAACGTTCATCCTGATGACGCTTACGCAAAATATGGATTGCGCATGCATAATATATTCCTCTGCAACTTAGAATCTCCTTTAAATTCATTCCAAACAACTTTCGAAAAACTACTTTACCTTAACTAGTCCATCATTCCGCTTTTCAATCGAAGCTCATCAAACTGGAAATAGCGAATCCAAATTTTCATCCGTAAATTACAGAAAAGACTCTTATGCAATGAAAATATTGTAGTGTATGTCAATTTCAACACACTGTATCAGAAAATATTAATTTAAACATGTTGAACAGAAAAAAATGGGTTTAATTTACTATGCCCGGTTTCTGAGTTGTTCATTAAGTTTAATGGATCATTAACCCATTGCTCCAGCTGTGAGTTAATGATCCATTAAACTTAACGAACAACTCAGAAACCGGGCATAGTGTTAGTATATAATATATATTATAGGGGGATGATTTTTTAGCAGTCTATCAGGTTTGGGCTGAATAAGCCTTGGAGTAGTGAGGTTTTTTGCTTAGGGATAAATGAACGATTGCTAAGGATGACATTTTAAATCTTTAGCATTAATTTAAATTTCCTCTTCTCCACAGCTCATTTGAAAATACAAAAACCGTGCTTTCAGTTTGTTAGCTAAAAATTATGTATTTTTTATTTTTGTGACATTCCTAGTGATCCGCCATTGAACTGAATTGTTTCTGTTCTTAGTATTTCGGCAAAACACTACAGTTTCAGATAAATTATTAACGGAGGATGGTGTCATAATCAAACTCAAACCTTATTTTTGGAAACGAAAGTTTAGTGAAATCAATCACTACAGAACACTAGTATTTATTGCCTCATTTATAGAATCAGAGATTACATCTTTCCTATTATCAAAATACTATGTCCATTCTATTGACTCTCAATCCCTCTTTTCAAGTACGCAGACTTAGCGACTGATGCAGTGTGGCTCTGCTTTTTCATTTTTAAAATGAAAATTCACATCAGCGAATTTAACTTCATCCTGGTTCTATTTACGCAGTCATCTTGTTTTCTTCAAATGTCATCATAAGTTACATCACTAAGCCTTCTCTCATCAACATTCATATCATAAATTTTTATTTTAATCATTCTTTGCTAATATTTTTCTCAAATATTTCTTTTTAGTCTCAATTTTAGTATTAAAGACACTATGATATATTCTCATCATCTAAATTATAAATTCATAATGTAATAAGAATTAAAATCAATCTACAATTTGAAGTCAATTTAATTAACTCAATATTTTGCTGAATTTAAGAAAAACGAAGACCAAATGTTCTCTCTCAAGGTCAAGTTCTCGAAGTTTGGACAAACTTCGCCTTTTCATGTAAATGCATCACTTAGAATTTCATTTCATTAGCTCTACCCATTAGATTCATGTTAAGATTTCCAACAAAATGTAAATAGTATCAACCAGGTCTGCTTTCTATGTGATGGTAAAATATTGTATGTAAGCACACATTTGAAAACCAAAATTGTAAATGTATCATGACTAAATTAATCTAATCTAAGCCAGCGTTTCAATTTGGGCAGGACCGTATTACATTCCTTTTTAATCAGTCTATTCCCATATTACGTGAGTTGAATGACTCGTTTACTTTCTCATGAAACCATGGTGTCATAGCTCATTTTCTTCTGGTTTTTTCAGGTTTCATCAAAGTCCAGGCTACGGAAGAGCGAAGAACGTTCATTGGAGAAGCAGCTGCAGGAGACGCGCTGCAAGCAGCTGAACCTGGAGCAGCAGATGAATGCCCGCTTGCAGGAGATGCAGCACGTGTGCGAGCGCAAAGAAAAGACAATTGAAGAATTGCAGAGCAGCTACACTAAAGCATGCATTACATTGCAGAGCTTGATGAAAAAGTGCAAAGTTAAGGAGAAAGAGGTCGACACCTTGCGGTCTGAATTGAAGAAAAAGGATAAGCTGCTTGAAAAACTCAACTTGGAGTCAAATTGCTCATCACGTTCACTTCTCTCTGTCACCGGAAGCAAGACGGCCAGCCTGGAAAAGTTTGACGAGGTAAACTCCACAACTACTTCTGCTTGACTGACAGCTGCTGTTTCATTTTCTACCCGTTTGCTTTTTCTATCATAACATACGGTTAAGCCTTGAACAGCATGAACTGTACTCTAACCTTAAGCAAAGAATTTCTTGATGTGCACATTTCTTTTTTTTTAATCCACTGTTTATATTTATGCAATGCATTCTCTGCTAATTTTATTTTTATCTAGTTTCTTACCCGATTTTTACGCTAAAATAATTAATCTAGATCTTTGAATATGAAGGTAGGCACTATAAAAGCGTTTCCAAACAGATACACTTATTGCGATAGAGCAATATTTACTCTCCGAGTAAATGAGAACTAGTAGCAAGTTTTCAAACAGTTCTACAAACGTGCTCTATCACTATATGACAGGATAATAATAATTATATCATAATTGTTATCGTTCTATCACGAGTATTTCTATTTGAACTAGCCTTCAACCTTCCATGAGATCACGCATTGATGTCAATTTGAATTATGATTTCAATTTCCTAATCTTAAGTAGCTTACTCATAAAGTATTGATTCTATTGTCGGTTCTCGAATTGTAGTTGATTTATTTTAATTGGAAGATAGAAACGATATTAACAACAGTTGGTTAATACAATTTTTCGTAATGAACTTCAATGTACTTATAGACAAATTTATTCAATTTTAGAGTTTCTTCAAACCTCTTAATCCCATGTTCATTTTAACAATTTACAATTATGTCACTATTATCTGAATGAATATCGAAACAAATAGTATGATTACAAATCTATTCATGTATTGCATCCATGAGATGTGAATGTTGAAAATTTTCTTTGATTTGTGTATTTTTGAATTGAGATTATTGACGTGTTTATAGTCTACGTAATTTTTTTAAGATTATCAGGTACCAGCTAAGCTGGGAAGTTTTTATAAAATAGGTAATTGAGAAAGTAAATAATTTATACGATTGGTCCAAAATTCTAGCGGGAACACCGTTTCAAACTATTCTATTTTTTCTTCTGTATAATATGACCTGACCTGAACTTGATATTCACAATTTATATAGAAAATAATATACCTTCTATGAAGGTATATATGTAAAAATGTTCGAAAACGAAAATATTTACAAATAATACTGTATAGATAAAAATATCTTCCATTACAGTACACAACAGACTTGCATCAAATGACAAATTCTTATCTGATGGGCATAAGGATGAAGTAGATTGCATCTGAAAAATGCAAATTCCATAGGAATGTTACATTTTCAACAACGCTGGTCTTTTTTTCATTAAAAACAAAACAGAAGAAGTTGCTGTTTTAGAGAAAAATGTTCTGAATGAAGGCAAAAACTTTGTTCTTTTGGTCCCAAAATATTTTTTCAACACGTTGTTATATTACAAGAGTTGACAACAATACTATTATTTTTTTAATTAACGCTGAACCAATCATAATTGAACATGTTATACCTGCATTTAATGTAGAACTAAATTTCAATTCTGAAGTTTTCTTACACGCTATTTGAGATGATTTGATCCGATCAAATAATTTGGTGCTTCTGAATGTAAATATCCAACCTGACAGTGAAGCTTTCAAATTTCCGTTCTAAATACCATTACGATAGTGTTTCATCTCCACGTATTTAATAAAATAATCATGTAATGGCTCTCACTGCCTTTCTAAATGTTGTCTATCTCAATGTGAATCTTCTAGTTGTTTATTGTTGTAAAAAATTTATTGTAAAGTTATTTCTATGCATTTATCTTCTCTTATTCACTCTTAATTAAATTCGCTAGAAATCTGTTGTATGATGTCATGTAGATTCAATGACTTGTTGACTTTATCAAATAATATTGTTTATTGTGTGGACTTTTGTGAAACTACCATTTAGGCTTTAAAATGTTATATATTTTTTGTTGTTTATTGTACTGTTGGTAAATTCGATCATAGTTCTCAATTTTTATGAAAAATATTTAAAAAATTTCCACTATATTTTTACATAATATTATTTTTAATAAATGCATGGTCATCATTATCGTTTCATGTTTTAAATTTATAAGGTGCCCCACTACCTTAAACTTGCATGCTACTTGAGATATTCCAATCTATCAAGTACTATTTCAATAAACCCTGTGCTCCAGTTCTTTCATTAGTCATTGTTCTAAAACTGGTTTAGTGCCACAGTCATAAATATTATTAAAAAAACGAGATACATGGTTTCCGCAGATTCACCATCAAACTAAACTTAATCTACAGCCCTGGACTCCCATATTATTATGATGAGATAATATAACATTTTATTATAAAATGATATTGTAAATATTGGTCAAGTCCAGGGTATAAATGTAGTTACTAATAATTTTCTTTGTAATGTTGACGGTGATATTGTGAAAGATATCCATAATGAATAATAGAACGAAGTTGTCACAACTACATTTATTAAAAATAGTGAGATACTAGTTTCGGTTGTTGAACCATTATCAATTTCAAACAAACTAAAACTAAAGTGCAGAGTAGCTTAATATATACTAAACACGGAATGATACTATTGGCTAAGGGATAGGCTGACCTACATTAACGGTTTGTGATTGGCTAAAGGCCATAACAATTCACACCCACTGGTGGGAGGAGCAACAAGCAAAAATAAGAATCAAATCAAGAACTAAAAACCGTGAACATCTAGAAAGCAACAATGAAAACAATACACAAATAGGCTAGAATTGAATCATTTTTAAATTAAAAATGAAGCTCAGTGAGCTTCAATTTTTCAATTGTAGCCTTCTTTGTATTGTTCTTCTTTGTTACTTTCTAGATGTTCACGGCTTTTAGTTAATTTGATTCTTATTGTTGAGTGTTGCTCCTCCCACCAGTGGGCGTGCCTTGTTATGGTCTTCAGCCAATCACAAACCGTTAATGTAGGTCAGCTTATCCCTTAGCCAATAGTATCATTCCGTGTTTAGTATATATTAAGCTAATCTGTACTTTAGTTTTAGTTTGTTTGAGATTGATAATGGCATAACAACTGAAACTAGTATCTCACTATTTTTAATAAATGTGGTTGTGACAACTTCGTCTTATTATTAATTACTAATAATTTCAGTTTTAGTTTCATCAAGATTGAATGTGTCGTAACTGCCGAAACTGTAGCATCTTGTTTTCTATAATAAATTTTGTTCTGATCTATAAGATCTGAAGAGGCGAGAATCTGCGAACGAACTTGGCACTAATCTTCCACATCTGGCACAACAAGGAATCTTCTCTGCCTCGCTTCTTGTAATACGCCTTATTTAGAACACGCTACTTCAAATTTATTTATATTTTTTATTTTGAACGTTTCAAGTGAGAAAGGAAAGTAGAAGAAGGAAGAGGGAAGAAGAGAAGGAGAAAGGAACTAAACACGTTTGATAAAATTGATGAGATTGATGATTAACTACGGTTCAACTGCGATAAAATATCAAGAACTTTCATTCTGCGTTGACAATTTCAATAAGTAGTCTGGTGAAATATTCATTTATTTATCTTGTAATTCAGTTTTCTTGAAATTTCATTGCATACTGACAATGAATGGTATGGAATTCAGCTTTTATGTATATTTCTTGAACTTTTGTATTTCTCTGGTAGTGTAGAGTTACAGCATAAGTATTATGAACATAGTTTGTATAAGCTCACAATTAGAAGTCTAAAAATTTATAATAAAATCCTGTAGTAGGAGGTTTCAAAAATATTAGATTTTGTACTTTGATCATAGGTTTTCGATGCAATGAAGTGATTGTCACAGTTGCTTTTAACCGGACAGCAATCTGTCATATTCTTTATGGAAATATTTTGTGTGTTATTAGAACGGAACTTGTGGTTTTCTTATCATTACGCTCTCAGATTATCCTCAGCGGCGAATATTTTGTTCAACAGTTCTATTATTAGCTCTGTTAGAAGAATTATTGCAGAACTTTCCCGGTGAATAAAATTTAAGTCTTGATCATTTTTCTTTTGATTGACGTAGCGCACAATTTCTATGCCTATTTAAATTTCTTTTGTTTTTTTTTGTTTATTCAAGACAAGTCTTATTTATAATTTTCGTTTTAAAATCTTCTTTATCATTAACAATCTTGCAAAGTTGGTGCACTTACTTGTGTTTGACTGATTGACTATATCAAAACTTATTTAGGTTTGAGCATGAGCTTGCATGAGTGTAAAAAGTGAGTATTATGGTTTTCTTTCCTTGCACGTAATTATTTTTAGTTATTATGATGGCCTTTCATCAAACGGTTTATTTAGTTCCAATGAGTTTTATGTAGATTTTACAGTATAAAATCACAGTATATTTTGTTATATTTTGAAGTAATTTTAGATTTTTGAGCATAAAAATCGTTTTTAAAATTATGAATAATTAAGAGCTGAGTTTAATTCGAAGACCCTCCTAAAGTGTTGAGTTGTATTCATCTGATAAGTTTTTCTAACTTCTATTTTCTTTTCTTATAGTTTAATATATTATGTTTTGAACTCGGAATGAACCTAGGCCATAAAGTTACGATCTTTAATAATCAATAAATAATCGATCTGTCAGAGTATGGATTGTTAATTCACTTTAAATAGCAAATAATAGAAGAATAGTGTAGTCTAATTACAATGCTTTTTTTGTAACTTATCCATGATACTACAATATTTTTCATATTTATTTATTAAATAACTTTTAAATTATTTTTCAATAAATGTTATGCTCTGTAGGATTTGGATGACCAAGATGGCTACACTGAACAAGAATTGAAAGAACTTTATTCCACTCATCAGAAGATCATTCAAGATATGGACAGTCAGTTCCAGGTAATTTCAATTCTCTTCCTTATTCTTAACATATTTAATTTTTCCCACTTCTGTACCGCAACGGATTTACAAATATTTCTTAGAATTGAAACCGTTATTTTGAGTACAAGTGCATCCTATGTTTTGTATTAATTGCAATTCTCTGGAAGTGCGAAAAGTAGATTAAATATAAGTACACAGAGTTATCAGGTTAATAGAATTGTGTGTAATACTGGCTAGCCGTGTATTTTTAAATAAATGGTTTATTTAAATAGTTAATCATTGAATAGGTGAATTGAAAATAATGCAATTAATCTTTCACGCAAGTCAATGCAGCATTGTTTAGTAATTACTATTAACACACTTAGCTAAGAAAGTTTTTTTTTACCTTTAAATTATAAAATTAAATTGCTTGCAAATATCTGCTAACCGAGGAACGTTGAACGATTTTTTCTCTCAACAGGCCATCACTCACCTGTGAACCTGTAAATGCAATTTCATAGTGCGTTTGCATGTATATGCGAATAAATTCTAGATTTATAGATGCTTTAAAGCTTCCAAACATATCGTGAGTCTCATTGTCTCTGTCCTAATTAGCTTCATAATCAAAATTTCCATCGTTATATTGTTAATCTATTTGTATTTTGTGCTATCACAGTATTTGTCAATTACTTTTTCAATTATGTGTGATTTTGCTCACTGTAACCTTTGTAAATTAATTTATTTATAAAAATATCATTAACTTTTCAGAGCTTGCGGTTGTCACTCGAAGAAAAAGAGGCAAAACTAAAAGATATGGAAGAGAAGGTTATTGGTCTCACTAGAACTGATGTCAAGGATAATAGGATTGCGGAACTTGAAAACAAACTCGTAGAAATGAAGATAAAGTTTGAATTTAATGAGGGAAGTAACAAAGAGAATATTGAAAGTCAGGCAACAATGTCTAGAGAATTGGAATGCAAAATGAAAGAAAATGAGCATTTGCAGAAAGAATTGTCGAAACGTAATTACAATTTGCAAGAACTGATCAATAAAGAATTATGGGATAAGAACAAGGAAATTGAGAAATTGAATAAGATCTGTGATCGACGTCAAATGGAAATCTTGCAGTTGCAACGTTTGGTTGCTGAGCGGCAGACAGCTTTAAGCTATGAAACATCTAAAGAGTTGAATTGTGCGGAAATAGGAAGGGAAAAGACTTCTCCGAACAAATTTACCCCGAGTGAAGTGAAAACTTTGCATGATCAGTTGTTGAAAACTTTGGAAGAAAAGAAATCGCTTAATAGGAAAGTAGAAGAGTTAGAACAGCAGTTGCATAACATGCCCGAACGTGATAATGATAGTCTACTGGTACAAAAGCTGAAAAATGATCTAGTTAAAGCTAGGCTAGACGTTGAAACTGCTGATAAATCACGCAAAGAAGTTGTGTCTGCCTGTTCTCTGCTGACGAATCGCCTGAAGGAGCTGGCCGATTTCTTAGACTCGTTGTTACCATCGCTGGGCGCCAAAAAACGGAGGGTGGTTCAGCATGCAGTCGAGCGCAGCCGTGAGCTGTCGCGCTCGTTTTCGGCAGCTGCTGATGATTCCAGCTGCTGGCAAAATCTGCAGCCTAGTCTCTTTGTGCCACTTCTCCCCGACTTCTCCACTGTGGACTTTTGGAGTGGTGACGACATAGCAGATCCAACTCTCGAAGAGGAGATCACAGATGAAAATGAAATGATAGCTCAGTTGAAGACTCAGATTGAAACTCTCACCGAGGAAGTAAAGCAAAAAGACATTAAACTTGAAAAAATGCACTCGCAAGTTCTGCAACCAGACAGCATTGGTAGTTTGAACATCTGGAGCTTGGGTCAGTCAACAATTGAATGCTGTGAAGCCGACGAGAACAACATTCTGCATCTGGTGGACATGCTTGAGAATCTCGATCACAACGAAGGCAATAGTAATTTAACTACCAACAAGGGCTCAAACACTGGATTGAATGCGTTTGATAGAAATGGTAACATTTCTGTAAAGAGCAGCAACATTGGAGAGATAACGATCACCAGCAGGAAAGTGCCACCCAGGGAAAATGCTGATAAGGAATTGCCTGCTACTGGCAATGTTTCCGAGTCAGAGGCGTGGTCGGAGCCAGACCGCAGCGTGTCGCTGGCCAGAATGGGCCTGGGCGATGAGACTCCTCTAATGGTTCAGTCTTGGCCTTGTGATGATTCTTCCGATACCACAGACAATGGCCAAAAATCTCTTATCAGTAAGTATTTATGTATTAATAATTGTTCTTTGTCATATCGTCCAAAACAATCAAGCATAGATAGATAGATTTTATAGATTTATTAGTTGCGTAGAGCCACAAGTTTGACCATTTTCATGGTTCACTTTTTTAAATACAGTAGGCTTACATCTTTTATTGATTTGTGAAACGAACCTATGAATTTGAATTATAAATGAAATAAATATGATAGCGCAGCTGGTTGGAGCGCTTGTCTATGATTAGATCAGCCTCTGGCTGGATTCATTTCCTGTAGTCTTGAGTTCGGATCTCATTCAGCCATATACGTTTTACATTTAATATATATATTTTTAGTCGAATGATGCCAAAATGAGTATTGAGACTTGTGCGTGGGTGAATGATGAGAAACGTTCTTGGCTGAATGAGATCCGAACTCAAGACTACAGAAAATGAAGCCAGCCAGAGGCTGATCTAATTATAGACAAACGCTCCAACCAGCTGCGCTATCATATTCATTTCATTTATAATTCAAACCCATTCTCAAATATGTAGGTTCGTTTCACAAATCAATAAAATATGTAGGCCTACTGTATTTAAAAAGTGAACCATAAAAATACATTAACATCATGTTAAGGGAATAACATTTCACATTGGAATATTATTAGCAATTAATGGATGCCAATCTCTAATTATTTGAACAACAATTCATTCTATTCGTTTTGAACTTACTTTCAATTGATTACTCTTGTCTCTCAATCACAATCAAGCTCTATGTTATTAAAATGATCTCAAGATGAGCAGTGTAAGTTAATTATTTGAATCAAATTGTATTGTCAATGACCTTGATGAATATTTATGAACTCTGAATCTTCAGCTCGATGTCTAACTCATAACTCTTTAATTATATGTAACAAATTAATCGTTTCAATTTGATTCTTTGTCTAGCAGTCATCATAGTCATTTGTAGAGTTCAGTTTTCTTGTCTATTTACAATTTTCAACACTCATGTTTGCACGGAAATATTTTATTTTTAACTAGAATTCAGTTTGTAGTTTCTGTTTTCTAGTAAATATCTTATGGTAGCGTTCACAAAATTACGAAGTTGGGAGGGATAAGAAAAATCGCAGTGTTGCCATGTTAAGGGAATAACATTTCACATTGGAATATTATTAGCAATTAATGGATGCCAATCTCTAATTATTTGAACAACAATTCGTTTTGAACTTACTTTCAATTGATTACTCTTGTCTCTCAATCACATAGTTCTCAAACCATACAGTTCAACTGTTTTAAAAGAGAAGTGCGCAAATAGTTTTGTTTTTTGTACTGTTGATGTAAGTTTTTACTGTTTACATAAGTGAACTTAGTGAATTTTTAGTAAGTTTGCAGTTCTTCTCACCCGCCTAGTTTTGTGTATAATACATTAATATGTTACAAAAAACGCTATGTGAGCTCGCTCGACAATGGGTAATTAGCAGCTGCAATATTGATACAGAACTGATCTGTTGCATTGGATTGTGACATCGGCATATCATTTATATGGTCATCATAGTGACGTAGTGATGTAAGGTATCATTTATCAACTGCTCTATGCGTTTCGTGCATCTAACTCATTTTACAACAATGCTAAAATTTGACCATTAATATTGAAAAATGAAATTTTAAATCGGGTTTCGAGGTGTACTGAACTGAATTTAGAGGAAGCTTTGTGTCAAATTCAGTGTTCCAAAAAGTTGCCGTTTTTGTGAAATCCACAAGACTGACACACACACACACACACACACGCTTACTCTCTTTTTTTTGAGGATGAAGCTCACATAGGTCTGAGACCTGTGCGTGGGTAATGAGTTGGATGATGAGTTGAACCTACAGTTTTAGGTGGGTTCCGAACCACCGGATAGATGAATAAAAACCTAAATTATTAGACAAGAAAAGGTTTGAATTGATAGCTATAGATAGTCATACCAATAGGAATAGTTGAACATTTGTAATTTTTTTACTTATTTTTCATATGGAAATTACCCTAATCAACTATGGCAAGCTATGTCCTAGAGCAGTGGTTCCCAAAGTGGTCCATGTGGACCCCCTGGGGTCCACGGGGACCTGCCAGGGGGTCCATGTCAGTGAAAAATAAAATTGGGGGTCCATGATATGTTAATGGGGGTCCACAATAGCGAATGTCTTTGGATCGGGGCTTGGTATATGCTATGTACAAACCTGACACTGTATCAAAACTGACACTGTATTTCTAAGTAAATTAGAATTTTTACTCCCTTATACTGGAGGTATGCATTTCACTTCTAAACAGAATCTTCATCAGCCTAGAAGTGAAATACATCCCCCTAATATCTCCAGTACGATATACATGAGTAAAAATCATAATTTACTTAGAAATACAGTGTCATTTTTTATATTAGATTGTTCATCAAGTTTTTTCCTAATGGAAAACATTACAGAGTACCAGTAGGCTACTTATGTACTTGTATAATAGGCTACTGTTATACGTTCATGCAAGCAAGCATTATATCTATTTGAAATAATAGCGCTTTCTATGAAAACATTTTTAAATCAGAGAATTCATACTTAGTTTTCTTATATTTGAAAATTATAAGCCTTTACTGGTAGATCACTGAACAGCTCAGGTTTACCAGATATAAATATCCGTTTCTAGTTGTATTTTTATGAGAAAAACTAGCCCCATATCCTTCAATTATCTTCTATTAACATTTACTGGTAGGTCACTAAACAAGTCAGGTACTTAATATTTCAAGCTATTTTCAGCAATATTGTTGTAAGCAAATCACCTCATATATTTTAAAGTTATAAACAAAAGGAGTCTCGTATTTATAATAATGATATTCTATCATATTTCAAAAAGGAACGTTTATTGGTAGGTCACTCAACAACTTAGGTAGGTACCAAACTATTCAAGTTATTTCAGGTTTATTATTATGAGAAAAGGAGCCTAATGTCTTTAAATTATCAAACCATAACAATTTTCTTTAACATTCTAGCAAGCTCTTGCTTATTCAATTAATTGTTCAAAATTATTCTCATGGAAAACAAATCTGTGCACAATAAATTACATTTATTTCGAAAATAAATTCTAGCTATAGTATTAGTGTTTAGTTTTTATTTTCCACGCTTACAAGAACTTCTAATAAGGTCTAATAAGCTTCCTTTTATTACTCTACGTACTTGATAATTTTAAATCAAATAGAAATCTTAGTAGTCTATTCAATTCTAATAAATTTGTTCTTATCTTTTGATTAACTTTTTTGGAGTCAATTTTTAACAACAATTCTTGTTGAAACACTCCATTACTGTCATTGACGTAGCGAGGGGGGTTCCAGGTTACAACCCCCCCCCCTTTAGCCTGTGAAAGAGGCCCCAAAAATGAGTAGGGAGGCATCAATAAAAATAGGATAATATCGGTTTCTGGAAGTGAAAAAAAGTTTTCATATGTGAAGAGTAGCTTGAATAATGTTTCAGCTAGAAAAAAACTATAATTTTAATACTTCAATTAACTTAAAAAATACTCTAATTAAAGCTATAGAGGGGATGAGGCGAACAAGGCAGGTTTCCTTGGGCCTCAATGTCAATGGGCCACATCATTTTACAAATGTAAGCAAGTGATAAAAGAAAATAAGGTGCCCCAAATTGTACAGCTAGGGGCCTCCAGGGCCTCTTTTTCCCCAGTTTCGACCTCTAGAGGCCGCTTAGAAGCCTAACACCCTAGAGGCCGCGGGCCGTACGGGCCCGTTTTTATTGCCAGTATAGTCATGCGAAGTAGAAATTCAAGTAGGCTGCATCTAGAAAATTTTCAAATTTCAACGTTTATACATAAGAGTCCCCAATTGCCACGGCTTTGGGCCTGCAAAGACCCCACGATGCTGGTGGGTCCCAGAATTTTTGGAGCCCCCAAACATGGGTTTGAATTTCCCCAGACCACTTGAATGAAGTTGACACAGTAGGCTTGAAAGGAGAAAAGGTCTCTTAATATTTTTGCAGATGGGCTTCAAATGCTTATTTCTGTTACTGTTCAAATCTGATACCCCAAAGAGTTTTATTGTGATCGTTAAATTTGACAAGCCATGAATCAATCAACAAATAATATGAGGGTTGATAGCCATAAAAAAAGCTAAAAGTTGCACTTTCAAGAACTTAAGAACAATTTTTTTAGAATCCTCAATGTTTTGAGGTTTTGTCACCATCTATTTACGTATTTAAAAAAATTACTATAAGTTAAAGTTTGCAATTGAATGTGTTATTAATTCATTCGCTCTTTGCAAGTTGAACAAGTTCCATTCAAAGTCATAATAATTTTACACATTTTACATAGCCTATCGGTATTCCAATATTAGTGAATAGTTCAAAAGATTACACAAAAATAGAAGAGAAGTTTATTGCTCTCTCTGGTGCCACTCAGTACCCTTCCACAGCTTTTTCGACGATTGGTTATCAGTTGGCTTACATTCGAATTTTATCTTTAAATTAAAGGAAAAATTCAAATTAGTTACACAGATGTTTTTGAGTACTAGGCATAGCTTAAAGACATAAGCAATGCTAGTTGGGAAATCAAGTCATTAATTGAAAATTGGTGTTTAGGGTGAAGGTGTAAGGGTGCCTCCAGCCTCAACTCTGTCCTGGGCCACTAAAATGTCTCTGGGTGGCCCTGATTGTAATAATAATAATAATAATTTGAAACCACTATAACTTGTTGAATTGGCTTTATAAAAGTAGTATTTTTTAGATTTTATACATTAAAATTTGTTCACAACTAATCAATTAACTAACAATAAACGAAAAGTGGGTTCAAGTTCTTAGGCATAAACATATTCAAACGATTCATAAAAGCAGTGATTTATCGAATTTAAGCTTTCACTTTACAGGATTTATAAACTTCATTTTAATAAATACTCGTATAAAATTACTGATTTCGAGTCTCAAATCAAGTTCTCAGCATCGAAAAAACAAAAATTTTCCCATAATGTGGACTAAAATAAATGGATTAATGCTTTTCTAGACATGAGTAGAATCTCTTGGGATACGACGTTAGAGGGACTACTCATTAAAATTTTTCTGGAGAAGGATCCCCTGGTATTCCGTACCCCTAAGACTCCCTGGGGGCCCCCAAATCTCCAATAAGCCCCCCCATTAAAAGATTTTCGCTATGTTACTGATTACTGTATCTGTATCGCCCTTTTGTCACAAATTTGATGCAATATTCTAAAAAAGGTGAAATTATATTCATTGTTATTTTCCACCTCCTCTCCTCAATTCTCTCTCTATCACATTTCATTAACAATGAGTTTTGTGTTTGCCCACATTGAGTATGAGTAGGCTTGCTGATTTTAATAGATGCGAATGTTTCAATTACTACAAAGGACACAATGTTGATAATAAAATACCGGCCGTTATACTTCTTGGGTTCCATTAATACTATTTCACCATAACCAAAAACAATATGTCATACTATTTGATTATTTCAATTCAAATTAACTATATTACAAAAATTTACTGAGTTTATGTGCTTTTTAATGTTTTCTTATGTTAACACAATTTGAATTCGTTACTGTGAGCAGTAGTAGACCTACTTCATCAGCTTTAAAAACACATTTCAACTTATAGTTAAAAAAACAATTAGTGACATTTATGCAGGGGGTCCACCTAATACCAAAAATCATGGCAAGGGGTCCATGAGGCAAAAAAGTTTGGGAACCACTGTCCTAGAGTAAGGCCGCAGCCACGATACGAGCGTCAGGGGAAAAATCTTATATCAGGAATAGGCGGCAAGCGGCGCCGTCCTGCCTTCCATTGGCTTGCCGCTCGTATCGTGACTGAGGCCCAATAAACCCTCGTGAACTAGAAGGTAAAATGTGAAAGATCAGCCTCTGTCGTCTGATAGTAGAATTTCATAATATGAAATAATTACATTTTACCAGCCAAACAGACAACCGTTTTTAATTTCTCAATTATCCTTATTGATCTATTTATATTCTGTGTACAGCTTTGCTAATTGCCATGTCATTCATTTTCAGATGGAAAAAGAACAAAATATGGAGCCACAGAAGTGAGAAGACTCCAGAACCGGATACGCACGCTAGAAGCAGAAAACGAAGCACTAAGAGGGGAACTGAACATTCTCCATCAGATCACACCTCAAGATTTTTCTGTGGGAAGTGCACAACTTGAAGAGTCTGTAACCAGGGAAGATAAAGCCACCAGCATATCTGAAGTAGGTTTCAAGTAAATCATTGTTATTTTCATGGTAAAAAATTACTAAGCAACCATAACAGCAAGAATTTTATCATTATGATTGTCTTACGGTAACCAATGTTAGTCATGGTAGCTCATTTATCTGTAATTTATACCATAATAAGGTGCTTATATCTCATGATAAGTTTTCCTGTCTTTTTATTATTCTACAGTCTTTACATGACTTAAAGTATTTTTTCATTTTCTGTCTCAAAAATGTATAAATGTATCTTTAACTTGAATGATTATACAGTTAAATGATTTTATGTAAACTGTGTTCAGGAAGCTTTTTTGGGCGTAGGCCTGTAAGCTTCCATCTATGCTTTGTACTAAATACTCTGCAATATTATTGAATCCGAGTTACATGATCAGTTGAAATTCAAATACTATTTTTCAAATAATTATAACCAGCCTTTATTAAGGATAGAGGTAGAACTCTAGGTCCTCTCTTCCTACCCAACCCATAAACTGATGCCGGTACATAGTAAATTGAAGTCTATTGCTAACAATTTGCTGTTTCATGGTACCGAAATGTTTGTAAGTGTAGTAGTAATTTAACCGATTTTGGTTGTGAGTGACTTATCAGTTAGACCAGTCTCAATCTAGAGCGGATTGAATGGTTGATCCTTGAAAACATAGCAAGCTAAATAAAACAAAACTCCCTACAAGAAATTAACAGAAAACTATACTTTTCGTTTTCTTAGATACGGTGGTATAGCAAGTAAAGTAAAAATGAGAAGTATCTTTTCCTATTGCAACTCACTTTATGACCAAATGATTTTCACTCATAATAAATGGTTAAAAAATGATACAACAACTCAATTTATTTAATTTTAATACTATATTATAATTACTTTGCAGTTGGCAGTTGAAGCTGTAAAAGCCATTCCATCTGGCTTGTTGAATGATATTAGGCTTCAAAGAGAAAAACTTGAATCAATCTTACATCATAATGATAACTTACGTCGTCAGTTGGAAGATGTTTACTCCTCATACAAGGTAAGCTTAGATTCAGTAATTTTTGCATTAATTTCAATACAATATTAATATTGATATAATAATTATAAGAAAATGTAAATATTCAACGCTATTCTGATATTATAGTTTCTTCCTCATCAAAGCAATATAATTATTGCTAACGTTTCATACACAGAATTTAATAGCATGAAGTGATCTCACTCGCAATGAAGGACATGGAATATGTCAATCATATCCCTAACTAAAGTTTAAATGTTTTGACTGAGGGAGATCTGTATTGAGCTACCGCTCTTGCATAATCGTGCCATATCTCCAAATGAAAAAAAAAATGGATCCTGTTGATCCATGTATTTGTTTTTAATTTGAGCAACACAGCATATCAGTCTCGTAAATAACGGAAATTATGCTTTTGAATTTTGATGAAAACAATTTTACCCATGTGATTTCAAAACAAATAATTTTCATTTTATTGACTTCAAAAGTTGATTATCAACTGTGCTATCTGTCTTTCCTGCAGGCTGATGATAGTGGTTGTAATAATCTGTTGAATAACAACCAGTGCGAAAGATTGGGATTCGCACAAGACCTTGGTTTACATGAACACAAGGATAAAGAAATTGAATTATTGAAGAAAGAAAAGGTCGACTGTCTCAAACAGATTGAAGAACTGAAAGAGCAATTAATGAGGAGAGAATTAGAATTGAATGATTGCCAATCAACATTGTTTGAGTACAAAAAATCTCTGGATGAAGAAAAGACAAGGTATGTTGTACTAGTAGCTCGAAGTAATGAATATTCCGCTAGTGAAAACCGTCAACTTGTAAATAGTTGGTTTTAACTACTTTGCTTGGATTTTAAGGATTTGGAAATATTACTGTTACATATATTAGTATCAAACTGTTTTTTATTTCACACATTTTCAATGGAAGAAACAGGCATTAATAACCCAATTACGTCTCCTTAACACAAAAAAATTTGGTTTCCTGAAAATAATTTCTCTTTTCATATTAAATAAATGGAAAATGGTTAGAATAATTAATAATTCTATTCCAGTTACTTCTCAATTTTTTATATAGTACCATAACCGATTTCGACTGTAGGTGACTCTTCAGACCTCAACGTTATGTTTCAGTCCAAAGAGCGTACTACACAAACGAGTAGTGAGGTAGTTTGTGATGCTTTCCTCACTGAGCTAACAGAACTGTATCAGTATGCCAAGCACACCGAAACAAATTTTGAAGCTCTATGATTGACAGTCCACTCCCACCTTTACACAGGGTCTGGCTGCACAGGTGATTGTGCGTACTATCCTAGCACACCTCAGCTACTTCACACCTGCTACTTTACTACTAGCACACCTGCGTCCAAGCCATCATTCGACAGACATTTGGAGAGAAACCCAATTGATGTAGCCTTTTTTGAATTGAGATGAACATCATAATACATCTCAAGCCACAATAAGACAATATTATTAGTTCTCAATAGACGTCCATAATCTTTTGTCAAGTGACACTGACGACTCTATGACTTCAACACAGAGTTCGAGTTTTAGCTCTCACTTTGCAAAGGGGGGGGGGGAGCATTATGCGGAGGCTCTGTCCGTCCGTCTGGTTGTAAGCATAAAACTTCAGGGCAAAAATTATAGGGGGTAGAGTTACCAAATTTTGAGCAGGTATTAGGCACCTCATAAGAAGAAAAAATACATTAAAATTAAGTTCCTCGGTCCTCGCTGAAGGACACAAAAAGGAAAAATCTATCCTTAAAGGAACAGCTGATAAACGTTAACAGTTTTCTGGGGTACGGCTTTGAGGCATGCCTTCTCTCAGTTCTAGTGAATTGGAAAATTTGTATTGATCTGTATCGGCTGTTTCCCTATAGAATAAATCGATTTTCCTTGAAATGTTTTTAAAAAATGCGGTCGAGACATTGAGAGCACCCCCTTTGAATTTACCATAAGGTAGATTCATTCCACTTTTTTTGTTGGCAGCAACAGCCAACGCATCCAATGCTTTTTTTCTGTAGAGTGTCCTTTTTTGCCAAGCCTAAACGAGATTCAAACTTGAGACTTCGAGGAAGCCAGCCAGAGTCTCATCTAATCAAAGACAAGCGTTCCAACTGACTGAGCCACCAAGGCCGACAGCTCGACAGCTATCATTGGATGTTTACTATACTTTATTTTGTCTTATACCCAACACATCTGGTGACGTTATTATACATTTTTATCCTTGCCTTCCTCTTCTAGTCAGAGAAATTTGAAAGGAAACTTATTGAATTTTGTGTTCTTATCCTCAGGTTAGAAGAAGAGTTATCGAAAAACCAGATGGAGCTGCAAGCTGTTGAAGCAGAACTTAATGCTTTGAGGAAGAAATGCTCAGACTCCAATGAGGAGAAAACCGTTTTGAGTCAACAGCTAGACGTGCACAAATCAATAAACGAGAGGAACAGGAATGAATTGGATGAACTGAATAGGAGGCTGAAGGCTTGTGAAGAAGCTGAGGAAAAAACAAGGTTGGAAAGCGAAGAATGGAGAAAGAAATTGGGAGAATGTCAAACAGAAGTTGATGCAGTCAGATCGAGGCTAAACGAGGTAGAAGCTGAAAGACGGCGTTTAGAGAAGGCCAGTTCTGAATTGGAACATGGATTGCGTGAACAACTGGAAGCGGCTTCAAGGCAATGTCAACAGGCTGAAGCGAGGCTCAAAGAAATGGAAAGCAAACATAAGGTTAGCTATCTACAATAAAATTATTACTTTCGCATGATGAACCCTAGAAATCTGTATGCAGCAAAACTTTGGGGGTGTTATATGTTTTCAGGCTGACTTGTGGAAAATTATGCTTCCTCTGTTACTAACTGGTTTACAGACCGGGTGTGAAAAATGTTCTCAATCTAATGATATGCCCTATGCAAACTATTTTTTCAGAATCGTGTACACCTAGCATATTCTGATTTCCACAAGTCCACATCTATCATTATCATCACCAGCTAGATGCTGCATCAATATTGTGCTACTTATCGTACATAAAAATTAACAACCCATTTCATACTCAGTTCTTGTTTTCCACGTTTCTTATTCACAAGCTTCGCTTTCTCAAGGAACCCAAGAAACCCTGTGGATGAGATTCCTCAGTCCGAGCTAAGGAATGCAAACTGTATCAGACTTTTTAAATTTCTTGTCCTGTAGTGTTACAACAACTGCATTATTTGTACGTATTTTTCATAAACCTCTTATTAAGAAACACAACTTGAATTGAATATTGAAACCTTACATTTCACTGAATCTGAGTATTTGGCACTGCTTATTTCTACAGCTCCTTATTCAAATCATCAAATATCTTGATTATGACGAAAGCATTCTTTTCATCCATTAAATATTAATTTTCATATCAGCATCTAATAGAGATATAGGTATTATTCTATCATAGCGTAATAACGTATCTGAAAATATAATAGCGGAGTTCATCCAATGTTTAGATCAGTTCCTACATTTTTGCAGTATACCAAAGTAAGACGATCGAATAATACAAGAATTTTATTTAGAAATAGTTTAATAGAAGATCTATGTTTAGAAATAGTTGAATCTATAATTTTATGGAAATTTCATTGTTGCATTATTTAAAATGTCTATTTTAAATCTTATTTAAATGGACAAAGTGTCCATTAAAGTGTCCATTAAAATCTCCATTTTAAATCTCCATTTTAAATCCTATTTAAATGGACAAAGTGTGTAAAGTGTCAATCATCATATGCCCTATTGTTTATAACTGAACTATTTTATTACCTTTTTGTTGTAAGGGTGACTACCAAAAGGACATAGCATACGCCGAGCAGGGATACAACCAAATAAATGTTTTTAAATTTGCATTTTCAAATGGATAGCGCATTTGGCAGGGTTTATTAGATGAAGAGGTAGCATTGTATTCTAACGTGTGTACTGTATACATTATTACAAAATAAAAACGCTTGTAGACTTGCGTAGATTTCTCTGGTATACCTGCGCTCTGTGTAAGAATTTTGCTGTGTCCTTTTGGCAGACATCGTAAAACTGTAGATGGAATATTGTAATGGAGTTTTCGCATAGTCACTCACTGATCGGATGGGCGTCTCTAATAGAACGTCTTTTATATAAAATGACACTGGCTTATTTTTATAACGTGAACAGGGTGACTAGCGACCGGGAAAATCGGGAAAACCGGGAAAAGTCAGGGAATTTTTGAATTCTGGAAAAGTTAGGGAATAGTCAGGGAAAATGAAAAAATATCGGGAAAACTTCGTAGTAATTATATACCTAATACTGTAATAATTGTACTAGTGAGCCCTACGGACTGGAGAACTCGCTTGCAAACAACTAATTTTGGAAAGGGAAACTCATTGCGAAGCTTATCGTAGGGAAGGTGGTAACGAAAAACGGCTGTTTTGAAGATACTGATTTAGATAAAATTCACAAGACATCTATCACTTGAAGTTCAAGTTTATCGTTGTTCTGATACACAGATTTATTTTCCACAAAAAAAAACCTACCGTACTCACATACCGATATATCAGGGCATTAGAATTAGTGAATCGAAAGAGTAAATATATTTACCACATAAAAACAGCTGTTTATAAATCCATATAATCAGTGAAAATAGATATATTGATGAAGGGCAGAGAACATATCTTTTTATTTCGCTTCAAAAAGGATGAAGGAGTGGGTCAATTTCATTGGCAAACGAACTTGATCTGAATTAAGGTTCCAAGATTATGTGTTTAAAATTTGAAGTTGATTGGTCAAAGCGTTCGAAAGTTATCGTCGAACATACACACAAACGTACAAACACACAGAAAAAGCCTCAAGCCTCCAGTCACGAGTCACAAGTCAAAACTAAGAACTCGCTACGCTCGTTCAATTATAGAAACCCTCTCATGAAATGCTCCAATATCGAACTTGAAATGCGTTTTTAGATGGACAACCAGACAAATAAGCTAGGTAGGCTCACAAACATAAAGATGTTTTGATTATTCGCTAAGTTATTTTTGTTTTTCATCTATACAGGCTGTCCCATGTAATGTGTAAAAGCCGATTACCAGAGATTCTACATCAAATTTCTTCAATGACGATTTGAAATATCTCGATTTAATGACTTCCAGATACGCTCACTTCCCGCCAATAACTCAAATATGCTCAATAACTCAAAAACTACTGATCGGATTGAAATTATGATGCCATTATTGGAAATAACACAACATTTCGCTGAACATACACGTATTTTCAACATGTAACCCGATCATTTAGGGTGTTTTTTAGGGGTCAAAGTACAAAAAAGTAGATTTTCACTAGTGAAAATTTTACATGAAAAACTTTCTCATTTCTTAAGCTTTTAAATGAGCCTAAAATGTTTCAAATTGATGAACTGCAAATGCTTGAAAATTGTAAAAAACTGTCACAAACCCACAAGAATTTGGACAAGAGCTGAGAGAGTAGAAATTTGATTTTTTTTCCTAAATGATTAATCACTGCTTCCCAATAAAGGTAGATCGGATGAGAGCACGTTCACAAGAAGTGGTGATGTCAATTTTCATAATACACATACTTGGGCAACTGGAAATCCTCACGTAATGAGACCAAACAGGTTTCAGCACAAATTTGGGCTGGAATAATCATAATCATATTCTTGGGCCATATTTTTTTTAACAAACATTTAAACTGTGAAGTTTTTTTAAATTTTATATTTGATCTCAAATAAAATATTTATCTAAAACAATTATCGTAATTTTATCTAATTAATCTATCTAAAAAAAAAAATCAAAAATAAAATTTTGTTTACTCAGGGACCACAGTAATTAATAATTTATTTTGAAAAAACATCTGATTACAAGATTTTGAAATCAAATTTCTACTCTCAGCTCTTGTCCCTTAGACCCTAATTCTTGTGGGTTTGTGACAGTTTTTTACAATTTTCAAGCATTTGAAATTCATCGATTTGAAACATTTTAGGCTCATTTAAAATCTTAAGAAATAAGGAAGTTTTTCATGTAAAATTTTCACTAGTAAAAATCTACTTTCTTGTACCTTGATTCCTAAAAAAACACACTAAATGATCGGGTTACATGTTGAAAATACGTGTATGTTCAACGAAATATTGTGTTCTTTCCAACTATGTCATCATAATTCCAAATCCGATCAGTAGTTTTTGAGTTATTGGCGGGAAGTGAGCGTATCTCGAAAAAGTTATTAAATCGAGATATCTCGAAAACAAAGCCTCCATTTCAAAAACGTCATTGAAAATTTTTTATCAAAAGTTTGTTGTAGAATTTCTGGTAACCGGCTTTTATACCTTTCATGAGACACTCTGTATAAAAGCCAAATACCCCTGATTTACTGATTCATTCATCAGCGTTTCTGGAAAACCACATGGCTAATTAAGTTGAAATTTGTTACACATGTCCCGTTGCGGCTCTAGATGCATGTTAAGAACAAATTTTGGAAATTTCCAAAGAAATACGGTCAAAAGTGAAACTTTAAAAAATTAGGTATAAGAAATATGGAGTTGTGTATTGAAACTGTGTGCCCGTATCCATGGCAACTGTTGATCAACAAACAAAAGTGCTGGTTCGATTCACGATTTTGTACGAATTTTAAACCAGGGGACTCTGCCCCCTGGCTAGACGATTAAGGCGAGCGAAGCGAGCCTGCCAGATATTACCTTATATTGGTCAGGGAAAAATTTTTAAAAATCGGGGAAAGTCAGGGAATTTTTGTAACTTACTTTGCTAGTCACCCTGGTGAATCTAGACCTGTTGTTTTTCCACTTTCTGTGGAGAAGCTCCCGTTCCTTACATAGTATCTGCACATAATGAAGTATGGCCCTTCACTTTTGTGTAGGCTCTGATTTTTCATTTTACTGATTCATGATATTTACGCCATATCCAGTTTTAATTTAAATAGGTCTGAGACATTTCTGTAATTATTGGCCTCTTCATGACAAAGTAGTCTCCAGACCTCATGCCAATTGGCGAGAATCAACGTCATTTTATCTTCACGTTAAGGCTCCTGCTCAGTTCTAATTGAAATAATATATTCAATAATAAATTCGTCTTTATCCAAATCGAAAGTAGCGTAATAATTTATTCTAATGAATCAAACTTGTATTTTGGAAATTATGTGTGAAAATAGAATAAAATGGAAAAAATTATATTTATTGTACAAAAGCTGTATGGGGAAATTTTATAGAGAGTTTGAGCAAAACTTTGCTAACGACGTTGATGCTAACCTGAGTGCTCTATATATCAGGCTGCTCAACAGCATCTTGCATTGAATGTAAGATAGATAGGTAGATAATTGACTTTATTTGAGCAATTTTATTAAATAGCAGTGCTGCGGGCGAAGTTGAAGCATGTGAGCCAGCTCTACCACTTAATTCACACGTAAGCGGAGACATAGAGTATTCAGGTTAGAATTAGCGTCATCGTTAACGTAGTTATAAAGGGAAATTATAGCTGTAGAAGATATAGCTGTAGATATCTGTTCAGTCAGATAAAGATAAGCTACGAAATCCTTGGCCCTCTTTGCAAGGGTGACCGATTGGATTGGCCAGCAAAAAAATACTGTTTTCTGCTATAAAATAACGTCCCATGTTTCGGAACCCACCTAAAACTGTATGTCCAACTCATCAATCGCCATCATCCAACCAATTGCCCACGCACAGGTCTCAGACCTATGTGGGTTTCATCCTCGAAAAAAGACCTGATGTTAAATTACTTCCCGGTGGTTCGGAACCCACCTAAAACTGTAGTCCAACTCATCAATTACCCACGCATAGGTCTCAGACCCATGTGGGCTTCATCTCCGAGAATAAAGTTATGCCCAAACTGTATTCATTTACAACGTGACGGTAGGTATGAACTCAGAGTGGCGGTATGCAAAACTCCATCCCTTCATTGTAATAAAAAGGTTCAATTTATCACTTGACGAGTGCGGGCGAATAGGGCTAGGATGCATTGGGTGATTGTGGCTAAGTGGTTGTGTATGTGTGTGTGCGTGGTGGCGGTGGCTGACAGCAAAGGGAGGCGGAGTGGCGGAACCAAGTGGCGAGTGCGGCGGAGCGGGAGGCGGATTGGCGGCGCCAGGTGGACGCGGCCACACTGACCACCTCGGAGGTGGTGCTCGAGCGGACACGACTCGCCAACGACAAGCTCCGGCTGCAGCAGGAGATCCGCCGCTGCAGAGATGTACGACCAATATGATGCCATTCAATTGGCTACTTGCGCTCTTGCATGTCTGCTCTGCTCTAACCTACAGCATTTTGACCAAGGGCATGCATTGCATCCTTGCCGTATTGTTTGCATGACTGTGTCATAATCTTATTTATTTGTTGAATAACGATAGGTAGATAAGCATATTTATTTTCATAACATAATCATTTGGTACATGGATAGATAAACGAATCTATTTTCTCTTTAAAATATCATTTTACAAATTAAAAATATTAATTTTTAGACAAAACTTGAAATAGAACAAGATTTAAACCAAAAACAGACAACCGACACACTGTACAAAGGGTATTTACAGAACGAATGAAGAAGTACTGGACAATGCGGAAAGAGAACTCATCAAGGAGGACCAGAAAATGATTGACTTAAGTGGTCCAATGAAGCCGTAAAAGCAAAGTAAACAAGTCAAGAAACATTTCATTGAATAGAAATTCAATTGGCATGCCTCATGCCGTCACCCAGAGTTGGTAGTACTATGTTATAACAAAAACGTCCAATAAGATGTTTACATTACTACCTTTAAAAGATTTTTGTGCCTAATTAGCTGTTACCTCCATTGGACAACAAATAACTCCAACTAAGTCGAGTTAAAACAGTTATCTGTTGGAAAAACGGTAACAAGCGATCCTTCCCTAAACAGCTAGCCTTCTTAAAATAAATAATAAATAAATAAAAATAAATAATGGCCTTTATTGAATTAAACAATATTACAATTTTGTAAATAATCAAGTACAATAATGATCGTTATCGTCAGCATATTCTCCATGGCAGAGTGCCGTCAGGAGGAGTTGGCAAGCTTTTTTTATCTTTATTGATATATATTTTTTTAATAGAAAATTCAGATAATTACAAGAAAAGAAAAATTAAAAATTGAATTCTTGAGTCAAGAAATATCTATATTTCCAGGCCTCTTTGCAGTATTGTCCTACTAACTTCCAGTTGTACCCATTTAGGTGCGACTTCAGCTCAGCAATAGCAAGCAGGGTCTTACTGAAGTGTTGCCTTCTGATTTCTGCCAGAACCGGGCACCTGGCAATGAAGTGGACTACATCTTCTTCCTCCTTCATATTACAGAGAGAACAGAGTCTTACTGCATCCTGCCTGTAGGAATATTTGTTCAGTTGAATAAGCTCCGTCCTTGACTTCATGAACCACTTAATCACCGTGAAGTCTTCTGGTTCAAACACGTAGTTGGTGAATTGAGTCAGTTCTGGATACAAGGAGTATCTCTGACTTCTCTGTAGTCTGCCCCTGAGTCCCTCTCTCAGCCCCTCGGTGACTTTGGTGACAAGTGCTTCAACACTGCCTGCAAGGAATTCTGTTGCTGGGACTCCATAAGCCGCCTGCATATCTACCCAGTCTCTGCAAACAAACACCTTCCTCTCAATAGCCTTCTTGAGCAGAATATGTGGGTACCTGTCACTGGGTAGATTGATGCATCTCTTCATGTACTTGAAGTGGAGCCTCAATGTATAGACAAACAGTGGTAGCAGTCCAGTTTCAAGTAAGAGACAGTAGTTTGGCGCCCACATAGGTAGGTTGAAAACCTTCTTGAGAAAAAGACGTTGCACTTTTTCTACTTCCTCAAACATCTTCCCTCCCCATACTTGAGCGCCATAGCAGACTGTAGATCGTGCCATTGCTTCAAAGACTCCTAGCTTCGATTTGAAGGGAATGTTTTTCTGCGAAAACAGGCCATTGAAAATATTCAATGACATCCTTGCTGCTGATGATCTCTCCCTGAAATGCTCTGTTAATGACAATCTGGACGTCAAGGTTACTCCTAGATACCTGTAGCTGTTCACTACTTCAATTGGTTCATTGTTGTACCGCCAAACATCATGTCTGCTTGTTCTACCTCCTTTCCTGAAAATCATTATTTTTGATTTGTTGAGATTAACCTGAAGGTTCCAACTCTTGCAGTATCCTTCCAAGCCAGCTATCATCTTTTTCAAAGCGAGTCTGTCTGGTGCAAGAAGAACTATGTCATCTGCATATGCTAACATCTTTATACAGATGCCTCCAACATTGACTCCTCCCTCCAGCCAATCCTCCAAATCATTCACAAATAGTGAGAATAACATGGGGCTCATCAGGCAACCCTGCTTTACGCCAGTGCGTGTCTCAAACTCTGCCGACAGTCCCTGATGTCCCCACACTCTAGCTGTTGACATGTCATATAGATTTCGAAGTGCATTTAGCATCTTGTAGGACACTCCTAGTACTGACAGCTTATAAAACAGCGCCTGTCTGTCTATTCTGTCGAACGCAGCCGAGAAGTCGACAAAGAAGGCATATACTCTCCTCCCCCGACCACATAGTTTGATGTTAACAATACTCATGATATTGAATATGTTGTCTATGGTGGAATAGGACTTCCTGAAGCCAGCCTGAAACTCGCGCAGAATTTTGTGATGTGTCATCCATTTCTCCAACTTGTCAAGCAAGGTTCCAGTAAACAGCTTATACACTGCATTGCAGAATGATATTCCTCGGAAGTTTGCTGGATCATTGCTGTCTCCTTTTTTGAAAATAGGATAGATAATTGACTCCTTGAAGCAACCAGGGAAGTCAGAAGAGTCAAAAAAGCGGTTGAAAACGTCTGTTAACCTCTCCAAAAAGACATTTGGAGCATTTTTGAAAAATTCGTTTGTTACTCTGTCCACACCAGGTGCTTTATTATCTTTAGCTCTAGCGAGCACCCTATTCAGGTCCTGCAAAACGAGTGGCATGTCCAGAATATCATCTACGATGTACGGCTCAGCATACAATATTTTATCTGCAGTGACAACAGGATTCAACAATTCATCAAAGTGCCGTACCCAGTCGTCTAGTGAGATATCATTTCCTGCTCTGAAGCTCCTTTTTTTAAAACATCTCACAAGTTTCCAAAACTGGCTTGAATCTTTAACTGTTTTAAACTTCTCTGTTAATGACAACCAAAACGTTTTCTTCTTTCTCAGACACAACTGCTTGAAAGCTTTATTTTCTTCCACGTACCTCATCCTAATAGTATCAGACTTTGTTTTTCGAAAAGCTTTCAAAAGGGCAAAAGACTCCCTCCTTTTCCTTTCACACTCCAAATCATACCACTGCTCTTTACTCTCTACCGTAGTACTTGGTAGACCTGCAGGCGCAAATTCGTGAATCAAGTGAAGCAAATAACTGAGGTCATCCTTTGGGTCGATCCAATTCAGCCGTCTCCTCACTTTCAAACTAATCTCATTGCGATATTTCTGTTCATTTCCTGGCCTCCACTGCAGCTTTCTCCTAATTGGTATTGAACAGCTGTCCGCAGTTGTTCTTGAACGTCCCGGCAAGTAGATTTCTGTAATAATTGGCAGATGGTCAGAGAAAATCTCAGGAAACACCTCAAACGAAGAGATGAGAGGCAGTGCATTAACTGAGACCACGCACAAGTCTATGACCGAGGAGCCTTGTGCTCCAATATACGTCATTTCGCCGCCTGCATCCTTCCTTGTCCGACCATTAAGGAGCACCAGCCCAAAATCATCGAATAACGCCAACAATTCCTTTCCACAGGCATTTATGACGCATCTTTCGAAGTTCTGTCACAGCATAGGAGACTAGGTGAGTCAGATAGGATGTCCTCTGGTATAACTTGCTTGTTGCCTATCCTACCGTTGAAATCGCCCACCACTACCAAGTCGAAATCGCTGCACTCCACTAATAAATCTCTCATAATAATGAAATCATCTCTCCATTTATTACAGTTCAGATAAGTAGGAATAACAAAAAATCGC
The DNA here is from genome assembly GCA_948455865.1 of Conomelus anceps. Lineage (NCBI taxonomy): Eukaryota > Metazoa > Arthropoda > Insecta > Hemiptera > Delphacidae > Conomelus > Conomelus anceps. The sequence goes on from OX418218.1 coordinate 21,324,894, forward strand.
TGTGAGTCCACGTGTAGTTCAATTAGATAGTAATTGAGAATTGATTTGAACTTCAGAAGCCCATTCTTGATCTTTTTCCTCCTGACACCATAAATTCTCCCCTCACTGGCTCTACCGCGACGTGCCGCTCTCACCGCTGGGATCCAAACCAATTCGTAATCATCAAACTTTATTTCAAATTTCTTAAACGTTTCCTCATCATAAATAAATGTTTCGAATAGTAAGAATATATCGTATTTTTTAAGAAAGCAGAAAAAGGTAGAGTTGTTTAATTTATTTACTATTCCTGCCACGTTGTATGACAATATACTGAGCGCTAACATATCTCTCCCCTTCTCTCTCATGCGCTTATGATATTCATTTTCCTCACAATTATTAATTAGTGGGTTCTGTACTTCCTGAGGGACGAAAAAATTGTGTAATATTGGAGTTATCGTTTGATTGACTTGAGCTATTTTTTCGGGCCTGCCTCTGAAGGTTTTCTCCTTTCCTTTTCTTCTTATTTTCCTGCAGTTGACGCTTTTCCTCCGGTTGACGATTTTCCTCCGGTTGATGATTTTCCTCCGGTTGACGATTTTCCTCCGGTTTCATGTTGTGCTCAAGCTTCAAAACATCATAGCTCACAAATTTCCCATCCACCTCTAAGCCATTCCTTCTCATTTTTACACTATGCGTATCACTGAGTTGTTTTCGAATTTCATTCAGTTCTCTACGTTTTTCTCTTGATTCCTTATCCAGGTCTTCATTAACGAAAATCTTAGAATTTTTTAGCTTACCACAGTTTTTCAAAATACTTGTTTTCTTACATCCCGAGACTAAAGATAGGATAATTGGCCGTGTCTTAGAGCCTGATTTTCTTCCCAGTCTTCTAACAAAATTTATATCACTTGCTTTAAGTTCCACTGTTATCACTTCATTGCATATGTCCATAATCTTTCCCATTACCTGACCTCCATCCTCATCATCAGACTCAATAACTCCATAGAAAATTAAGTTGTTTTCTCTCTTCATATTATTTATTAATTGATTCTGCTTTTGTAGATCACGTTTCAATTCTTCATTCTGTTTTCTTAGCTCTTCAATTTTACTATTTTGTTCTGAGACGATAGTTTTAAGATTCAATGCATTTATTTCCTGTTTTATAACTTGCTCAGTATTTGCGATAATTTCACTCTTAAATTTCTCAAGAATCCCTGTTAAAGTTTCAATATTCAAGGCCATTATATATAATACTATTAATGAAAACACAGAGAATAAATTTTTACGGTGATCGATTGAGATTGACTTGAATTGTTCGTGGAAGGATAGAGATAGGTGTAACAGCTGAGTTTTTGACCCACTGTCTTATATCTCTTATCAACAGATAAGCAATGTTCTCAATTGAGCCAGTTAAGAAATCCAAGGTACGGGTTACCGCCCACAAACAATACAGCAGCGTAATAAATTACTGAATCCTACTAACAGACAGCTCACCGAAACGTCGAAGAATCATAGGCAACGTTACGGAGCAGTCCTTTATACAGTGCAGAAAAAATTTGGGGGTATTTCCACTGAAGCAGTTGGTATAATTGCGGTAATACCAGGTAAACACACTCACACAAACGCAGAAAGAGGAGTGATAACAGATATTCAACGCAAACAATCAGAGCCTGACTTGAAAACTCTATTTCGATTCATCAACATACGTAAAACTTACTTGCAATCAGGATATCTCGATTCCTGAGATAAAGTTCCAGTCTTTTTACTCCATGAATATCACACGCAAAACACAATTAAACCATCATTTCGTATTAAAATCGATAAAAATTGAAGAGCACCAAACATCAAGAACTATCACAAGCAAGACAGGCTTGCCAACCCCCTAGCCTTCTTAAATCTTTATTTATACATTGTCTAAATTACAGTGGAAAGTGAAGACATAACCGGCAACAAGCCCAAAAGTTTTTCACAAAATACGACTACAGAATTCAAATATTTGTAGGTTAGGTCACAAGGAAAATTCAGTCTCAATTTGATCTACCGGTATTCATTCAATTTTCACAACACAAGTATTTATGACCGTATTTGTGGCATATATGAGGGAATAATTTTGACATGAATGTTGACAACAACACTAACATGAACCTGTTAGTTTCTATGACACTAAAATTATTTTGTGAATAATTTTCCCTTTATTCATTAATTTTTGCTAAATACAATAGAATATAAAGAAACAACAGGCTTGAAGCCCAAACCTGCTTCTTTTACAATATTTTTACTCAAAAATGTAAAACTATTTATTTTTTTATTTCATTTAGATTAAATAGGAAGTTTAAATAAAACGTAAGATTGAAAAAGTTGTTGATAGATTTAGTCCATTTTTACAGGGAAGACATATTTCCTACTATTTGTTTTGAATTAATGCTTTTGTGAGTAATATTTTTGTAACATATGCGATTTCAGTTGAAAAATTACTTTGCTTTAGTGATGCATATTTTTCCTCAGTGCTTTAGATTGCATTTTGATAACTCGGGTTAACAAACCAAAAAGATAATAGAGTATGTTGAAAAGACGAGTCTTCAGCTTTCAAGATGATTAATTGATACACTTTGGCCACCGTCAAGCTATCTGCTTCCATTGAAAGTATAAAATATGAAAAATATACTCCCCAAGTTTATGTACTTACTGATATTTTACATAAATTTGAAAGCATATTTTTATTGTTCCCTGTGCGACGGGTTTCTGTTTCAATTCATACAATATAATTTCATGATAAATGTAGATGCTTACAATTGCAGCAACAAATCATCCCGATCTATTCAAATTTAGTATGTCTAGACTAATCTATTAATGCTTATTTAGTTCTTGCGTGAAATGAAAAATTTATTGAAAAAGTAAATTCCTTTGGATGCGCTATTATGAAGAAAATAACTAGTCCTTTGATAGTATGTCTCGTCTGATTTAGTTAGTGTAATATTTCAAATATCATTAATATACTTGAATAACGTCTTGACTGTTCTGTTGTTTCAATCAATTCGTTAGGATTAAAGTGCCGAAAACTTATTTCTATTTCCCTCAATCACCTTAATCTTACATTTATAACCAAAATTCAAGTGCTATCAAAGGTTTTATTTGAGATTTTAATTCTGTAGTCGCAACATTCACTTCCGCTGAATCAGTTAATAATGTAGTTGACTGCTTATTAGATATTAGCTCATGAAGCAGAATTATCTAGTTTGAAACTTGTGAAACCACATAATCTATATGGTTAAGTAAATAATTTTTAATTTATGATTTTTGTGAATTAACTTGTCCCATTAGATGATCTCCTAGCATGCGAAACCATTTAAATTTAATTCTCCTGGTCTAGAAAATCTAAAAAATTTATTCTACTCAAAACTTGTTTATGAATTTGTTGTTGTTAATATTGGACTGTTTCAAGTAGCTTCTTCTCGCCTTGAGTTCATCAAATGATTTTTATTTTAAAATATCAGTACTACATAGTAATCATTATATTATACTAAGAATATTGATCTGTATTATGTTAACACGAAACACTTTCTCTGTGAAACTGTCAATCTTCAATAAGATAATATCCTCAAATTTCTAAATCAAGATGGATGGTTTCGGTCCAACGTCATTTGAAAGAAATCAAACTTTTTGCATCAAAATTTATTGTCACTTGTATTGGCATTTTTACTGTATAATTTACTACTTCCGAATTCTTCATGTAGACCTTGGCGTAAAACAATTTATTGAAAAATTCAAAGAGTTATGCCAAATTAATATATTTTTTCAAATAACTTCATTCACGAAAAATTTTAAACGATTCAAGTGTATTTTATACAGAAACGTGGAGATTACCGCTGTTATTGAAATGTTAAGTTACCTCGCCAATATCGATGTTTTAGCATGTAATGCATTCTAGTTTATTTGTACCCCATCATTATAATTCATATTTTTTGATGATTTCTTATCTCAAAATAACTTTTACATAGTGTCAAAAACCACTTGAATATAAAAGTTATTTGGAATTATCTTCACATTCTTACATAATAGCAGATATTTCTCAAATAGTTAGTAATGATTGTAATATTTTTCAGTTATTCATGAGCATGATTGTGTAATGCGTTTGCTTTTGATTTCTCTGCAACTACTCCAGCTTGCTCACTAATAGATATAATTAACTATAACCCTTGTAAGTCTAATCATAGGAGCCAAAGGGTCATGAATCAAGTCTCTTCGAAAATTAGATTCAGTTTGTTAGCCTGTATTCAATGTAATTTATCATGGAAATGCATATGAGTATGGTATAGTTAATTAATTATATTTAATTTGTCATTTTAAAATTCAATTTCTGTTTTATTTGTAGCTTTTCAGCCACAAGTGTAATGTGAATATGAATAGTTTCAATTATTGTCTATTTTGTAAGTAGCTGATTATATTTTCTATTTAAAAAAAATGTAAATGAAACAGCCCTTATTATTTCACAGTTATTAGATTCTTTCGCATTTTGCTTCCTGCATGCATTCTTTAAGAAAATTAATCCTATCAATAAGTTGTGAGAATTCTCTTTATTATTTGAAATCATACAAAAGTCTGTTCTCACAATATTTTATTGATTATTAATTCTATCATCATCAGTAATAATAAAATTATTAGGTACAATTGGAATTTTCACGCATCATTATTTGGAATTGATGATGGTTTACTTTGAAAAAAAAACTCTTTGTTGCATAAAATGCCAGTTAAATCCATTCTTTGCTTCTAAGTTAGCTCTTGAGGGCTTTTGGAGTCAAAGCATTGAGAGAATTTATTTTACAACTCCAGTAAGTAAAATTTCTTCCAAGGCATCTTAATGAAAAGCAATTGTAAATTGTTGCATTATTCAATATATCAAGCGGAACCCCATGTTTCAGCCTATTTCATTGTTCAAATTTGAATTCCATAAATCCTATCGTGTGGGCTTATGAGAATTTTATACTAACCAATAGTTTAAAAACCATGCATCACTCTCTCAGTCAACATTATACAATATTGTCAAAATCTTCCCATTAGAGTTTACCAATGGCTCAACATCATTTTATGGCCTACTAAAATAAAATGATTAGCCAAACCCGACTAATAAATGTAAAGTTGAAATCATAAATCTTAGATTCACTCGACAAACTTTATATTTGACTTGTTAAAATAAACATTTTCTACTTACTATACTTCACGCCACGAAATGTTGCGGCTATAAGAACTTGCGGTGTATTAAAAAACTAACTGCGGTGACAAACCATATGACTGTTAGCGTCAGACATGGTACGAGTAGTGTTGTCAATTCGTGCATTGAGGTTGGTGATCCACCACTGTCACCAGCTGCTGGCATGGTCCCATATCTGGCAACACCGCAATTTTTCAGGTTATAATTTCCGGTGGCGTGAACTATAGTTAGTGTGTATACCTTTACAAATTTATAATAAAGTTTTCCCTCGTTAGTAAACTCTGTTTTGTTTCTTGTTCCATTTTCCATACAATTTATTATTGGTATAATATCATCCTGCTTATTTCTATGGATATAGCCTTTTCCATGTAAACTTGTTAGATAAAATTCATTTGTATTACAGTTACTTTCCTGCAGACAAAGCTGATGAACGTTTGCATTTTGCGAGAGTCAATGAATCTAAAATTTTCATTCAAAATAACTGTTTTTGAAAATATACAGATTTTTCTTCACTTCTTTTCCTATTACTTATCCTTATACCTGTTGCAAATTAAGCTATAATGTAAAAGCCAACGTAACCTAAAATGTAAATATCATTGTTACTAGATACAGCACTATTCCACGTTATACTTAAGACCAGGTTTTGCAACTCGTTTTTGAAAATGTTTGAGCTTATTATTTGTATTCCAAAATGCGTTTTGTTATAAAAGGATATGATTTTTTGAAATTCAATTGAGCTTTCTTATTGATTGTCGTCTGAATAAATCTTAATACTTGTATTAATAATTAATTTCATGAGGTAGAGCTATTTCTCTTTAAAAGCCCATCATCTTATCGAATAACTAGGGTAAAAATGAGTAAACTTATAACGCGCCTTATCTATCGAGGTGTAAGGTCTTTGCCTCATTTGCAATAGTGTTACAAAGTATGATTTGAACCTCCTATCTATTCAGTCCCAGTTTACACATTAAAATGTTTTCACTGCCAACAGTAGCAATCTTCATCTTGAGCCTCTTAATATCCAACTCCAAAGTTAGTCATAATCAATTCTTATTTCCGAGTCAAACGTTAAAGATTGAAGGCGATGTCTGGATCTCAAAAGTTTAAATACGTACCGGTACTTTGAAAGTAACGCTTAGCATAACTTGACTTTAATCTTAATCGCTCAATCGCCTAACATTTGATCCAAATGCTAATCATTTCTTTGTTTATTAATTTTGTGAGAATTTTTAATTCTTGGTATTCTAAAATTCTTGGTATTCTTTACAAACATTTGTTCGTGTATTTTACTAATAATTTAACGATTGTTATCAATAAACGCACAGCTTAATAATTTATTGTGGTATTAAACCTGTAATATATAATTCTTATTATCTTATGGTTGATAAAACCTTCATTGTTTTACTTAAGCACTCCTACTTTTTTCATGCGCAACTCAGTTAAAACATTTCGTTATCCCAAAATTTTTAATAACTTATTTTTTCATGACATATCCAATTCTTTTACTCAGCTAGGAACGGTAGGAAGTTTTCAGCATTAAAATTGTTTTAAATAGTGTTTTTTATTGTGCTTAGACACAAGCAAGATTTAGTTGTGATATGTCTGAATGAACTTAGGCAAGATTGAACGAAGCATGCTTTTGAAATATAGTTGTTCTATAAATCATTAATTTTGAATTACTTGTAAATGGATGTTTTCATGTTTGTAGTTACGACAAATAAATGTTCAGAATAAGCATATTCAAGTGTCTTTTCATACACCCAATATAAATTGATAATTGAACATTTTTAAAATTAATTGAAAATATTGATGATACAAAATTGTTTATTGGAGTATTTATTCTCAGTGTTTTAATTATTAGTGTTATGTTTCTATGATCTATCCAGTATTACAGTAATTCACAATTAGAAATTATCTGTTGAAATCATTATACGTTTTTTTATAAAGAAGATCACGTGGCTATTTGATAGAGTCAACATAAGAAAGCTATAATATATTTTAAGATTGTGCCGGTTCAACATGGGAAAGTAGATTTTGTTGCAAAAATTTAACTGTAAATTACATTAAACTCAACTTTGAAAGTTTTTATTGAAATACTTATAAAATCTGTAAAATATCGTCTTTCAAAATTGAATGCATTAAAGATACATTCCGACAAGCTAAGAACAATATCGAGGAAAAGTTATCAATATTCATTTGAACAGTAAATTATCAATTTCATTAGATATTTACTTTTTGAAGTATTGTATTTTTCAAAAAAGGCCACTACTTCTTTGTTTTATTCAGTCTCAGTAATCAGCAATTTGCTGATCGTGTGTTGTGAATTTTATTGAAATATTCATGATTTTTCCAATCATTCCGTATTAAATTCATCTAGCATCACTGTGACGTATTTGCAATTGTTTATGTCCGCTTTGAAAATAGTTTGATGAACAATCATTATAGTGCTTGATGATTGCAAGTTTGATGATGCAGTGACTTGATTTTTTAGAACACACATTTGGAACGCGTGAAGTCCGAACTTGAAAGGAGAGTGGCGGAACTTGAAGCGGCTAACTTGGAGTTGGAAACCCGTCTTACGAACTTGCATGTGAAAAAAGTGCAGTCCGACTCTGAGAACGATGATGGCGGAACGGCGCCATCGATTGCTTCCTGTCCTAAACAAACGCCTTGGGCATACGACAGTCCTCCCTCCCCTCTCAGTCCAACACATAAACCCCTCTCGCCTCATCTTGGCCGTTACAGGTACTGCTCGCAGAGGAGCAACGACATCTCCTCTGATTACATGTCCGACATGGAAAACTACCAGGTAAATGCAATTCTCTGTACAATTTAATACACAGTAAACCTGAGATGATGTTGAATTCTTTAGCCCCCGGATACTAGTAAATATAAATAAAGGTTCAAATACCTGCGTTTTGGTTTCCAATTAATTGGATATCTAATAGTTTGGTATCCAAAAACGCCGGTATTAAACCTTTATTAAGATGATGCAAGAAGGTTTAATCATAAACCTTAAGATAATGAAGGTTTATGAAACCTTTGTAAATACTTCTAATTAACTTGATCGTTAAAATAAATACAGTGGAACCTCTATTAACTGTCACCTTCGGGACCGGGGCATTGACGGATAACTGGATAGACTGATAATAGAAATGCCATAAACGTGATCAGCACAGTCTCTAAATTTGAGATGGTTTGGAGAAAGTTTCGAAATAATAAGACATTGTACAAAGGATAATTCAATTTATATTTGTGTCATCAGAAATATGCTACAGAGTAAAGTAGCCTACTGTTCTGTAACATCCTAATAAATCGTAACTTTCTCAATTTTACGATGACGGAGAAAGTGATGGTTTAAAGAGTGACGGAATTGAGGTTCTATTGTAAATGAAATTTAATTGTCAGAAAACTAAACAACAGAAGACATCGTTAATAAAACACATAAAACAATGGTAAACGCAGCACACATGTACATCTAATACCTTGTAAAATGGATTCTCAATCAGCCAGTCATATATCTTTATTCACTTATCCTTATTTAGATGCAGTCTTCAGTTGTCTATCACAGTCAATAAATTACATGATCTGATAATGCCCACATGAGCCTAAGACTGTGTTGATAATTTTTACACAAAATATGCCAGGTTGAACGGGATTCGAACTTGTGATCACAAGAGTTGCAGTCAGTAAAATCAGTCTGAAATAACGTCCTAACCGATTACACCACTGCGGCAGTGGATATAAATGTTGATTATAACATTCTTGATATTTCCATATTGAATAATTTAGAGGCCTTTATAGTATTTTGAACAATGGGGGTCAAGACCACCTGAAATGTGAGTGTATGAGGTTTATTAAGAAGATATTTTTCAGTAATAGACTTTTTCATATATAGGTGGATCGCCACGAAAATGCCATCAGCTAATATGTATTCTTATGGGGTACTCGTGGGATCCACTTATAGTACATTTATTCTTTATAAACCTATTATTCTCTAGAATCCATGCTTCCCAAACATTTGTTCATTTTTCTTAGATTTCAGATCCCTTTTGTCTTTTATTCTGTTATTATTGTGTGGATTCCTGCCTCTCATCCACCCAGCTTTCTACCTCAAATATCTATTAACCTCGTCTCAAGTAGCAAGTTACAATGCTGTTGTTTTAGGTTCTGCTTTGTTGTAGAGATCCGTCAATTTCCAAACAATTAGAACAGATAAATGTCCTTGTAGCAAACAAAAAATTATCTTTTAGATTTGCTTGTTGAATCGTATCAATTTCAGCTTGTAATTATATTTTCCAGCCAACTGCCGCTTGTTGGCCTCCACGACCATTGACCAGTACTTCACCCGATCTAGGAATTGAAAGCGATCAAGGCCGTCACTCTAGTCTCGAAGTGAACGCTCATGGAGCTACACGTAAGTGCACACCTAATCGAAATCCATACTTTATCCATAATTATGTACAGTGTGTTATAATAAATATATATCACAGAAATATATTAGATTACGTTCTGCGACTTTAAAAATGTCTGGAAGTCAATAAAACCAATACTTTTATATAGGGGGTGCGCCACAAAAATGTCATTAGCCTCCATAAGAATACATGTTAGCCGATGCCACTCTTGTGGCGCACCACCTATAACATCACATGGATTGTATATGGTGCTATTTGACATCTTATAGAACGTATAATCCAAGGTATGTTAGGTATGCATCTACATAAAATTGTGAATAAGAGATGAATAGAATAATAGGAGGGAGATTTGTAAAGTAATTATTTTGAAAAGATCTGTCAAGTCAGATTGTAATAGAATTAGTAACAACATATCTAAATATATAAATTCATACTAACCAAATTCCAACAATTAAAATTTTAATTATTCATCAATTTTTATTTTTATTCTAGTTTGAAAACGAAGTAATGTATGAAAATCAAAGAGTAAAGATCAAATTTGTAAGAAAATTAAACTGGTCGACTAAATAATCAATTTTTTATTTGAAATACAGTAGGCTAGGAAAATATTAAATTTAAAATTCAACTGTTTGAGATGAGTTCAAACAAATGAGAGAGAAGTTTAGATTTGCATTTAAAATAGATAGATAGATAGATACTAAATAAAGAATACAAAATTATATTATTTACTTGAAGAATTTTAGAAGTTGAAAGATAAAGATAATTTGAAAAATTGAAAGATAATTTTCTAAATAACTTTAATAGTGGAAATAATCCAAGGATATTAAAATTTTCAACAATCATGAATAACTTTAGATGGTAATGAATTCCGAATTCTAAATTTGGGAGTGGTACTAACCACCGCCACTTCTTCTAGTAGTGGTAAGATTTTCTTTGTAGTGGCGAAGGTAATATTGTGGAAGGTATCCATAATGAATAATAAGACGAAATTGTCACAACCACATTTATTAAAAACTATTGAGAAACTAGCTTCGGTTGTTATTCCATTATCAATTTCAATCAAACTAAAACTAAAGTACAGAGAAGCTGAATAATTTATATACTCAGCAGTATATATTCAGCTTCTCTGTACTTTAGTTTTAGTTTAATTGAGATTGATAATGGTATAACAACTGAAACTAGTTTCTCAATATTTGACAAATGTGGTTCTGACAATTTCGTCTTATTATTCATTAGTGGTAAGATTCTTTGGATAATATCATTCATCGAATTTTTGCACTTGTTGGTGTTGTCAGTATGCGTATACCGAAAGTCTTCAGTGTATTAGAGTTGAATTGAATATTCGAAATTTATTACTAAATAATTTTAAATTGCAAGTTCCGTTTTTTACGGCAAATTTATTACTCCACAGTCTAAATGAAATTGTTATTCTACAAGAATAAGATGTGCTTAATTATATTTTTTCCAAAATGATATTTTCATTCAGTTTATTTCACCTTCTATAACCAGAGACAGTATCAACTATATTTAATGTTTGGATATCAAAATGGATTTTTCAAACTACTCAATTTCTAGAATCCAATCTATTCGTTCATTTTTTGTTTAGGAACAAGTAAAGAACAGAGTGAGTTGGCGAGACTACAAGAAGTCAATCTGGAGCTGCGCAAGCAATTGCACCACACAAAACGCGCTCTGGAAGACACTCTCTCCCAGTTAACAGCAGCCAACCATAAGAAGAGACAGGTCGAGAAGGCCATCTGCCAGCAGATCGGAAAGACACACCTTATCTTAAAAGAAGCAAGAGTCAACCTTGAATCGGATGTCGATTACAGCTGCTAGTTGTATATTTATTGAGTACAAATAATATGTTTTGTTGGTTCTAAATGAAATCAAACCACTTTGTTCGTGAACAAATTTCATAAAGAATTCTTGAAGGACTTGTTCTGTCTTGCCAACAGTATTATACTTCTAGTTTATGTGCATTGTAATTTGAATCGATCTTATCTTCCTGGGATGCTTTGAACTCCCAATTAATTTGATTATTTTGAAAATAACATCACTACTCAATTATTTTAAACTTTATTAAATTAGAAATTTTAAACGTTTTCTAACATTACTTTAATTTTCCTATTAATTTTCAATTTTATCACCTATTTTATTTCACTTTATCCAAGCATCTCTGTGTAAGATTGTTATACCTCGTTGATCCTCATGTGCTCAACACGTGCCAAATGTCAAAAAACTATTTAAAAATTAAATGAACCAATGCCTTGAAGGCACATAGTTTTGATAAAAGAGATGCAACGTATATATTTTTGAATATCATAAAAATTCCATCCTGAAATTAGTGTGATAATATGTTTTATATTATGTATAGTTTTATGTGTAGCTCTCTACTGTAAATATTGTAGTATTTTATAATAAAACCTTAAATTTGTGATCTCCCATTCAATGTACTTGTTTTATTCAACCTTTCAGATAGTCACATGAACATCATAATAATAATACCTTGACTCTATCTTATACAAAATAGGGTAGTTGGGGTGCACTACACAAAAAAAACAGTTTTAAAACCCCCTAAAACAGCATTTTAGGCAATAATTCTTGTTTTGTTTTATTGTTTTGCGACAATTATTGTCGCCTAGAATCTAGACATGATTTTTAGTCTGGTACCTAAGTTAAAATGGTCTCTTCATTCAACCATCAAACAACATTGCATAATTTATTAATTTCGAACTCCTTTAAAACCCAACTTGTGATATAAGAGCCCGTATGGCCAAGTCTAAAATGAACGCTGCTATTCAGGAGGGTCAATAGTCTAGTGGTCAAGACGCCTGACCCGCAATTGGGTGTTCTGTGGTTTGATTCCCGGCAGTGATTGAATATTTTTGTATAGAAACGTTCATCGATTTCATCAGCTATTCAATCCTGTTGTCTTGTCAATATTTGCCATTGTGGAAGTCTTCAACATAGGTAATAAAATTAATATCACTTGAGGAATTCGAAATTAATAAATTATGTTCAACCTATTTGTCAGTTTGATAAATTGTCTGTTCCTACAATAACCAACTTGTGAAACAATATTGATTAGTTTAGGGAAATAGTCTCAAAATTGTTCCTGGATTTCTTGTTCCATTACGAACTGCGTTGTTAATATTAACTTTTTATGTAAATTCAACGACTTCCAGTCAAATATTCATTAAGAATATTCGAAAGCGCACAGAGAAAGCCTACAGAGGAAGTAAATTTTATTTATTCTTAATGAATATTTGACTGCAAGTCATTGAATTCACATAAAAAGTTAACTCAAAATTGTATCTTGTCAGGACAAGAAGGTCCATATTGCAACCATATACTTTATTCAATTCTTCATTTCTCACCAAAGTCATTACAACTGACAATATACATTAAGAAAATATAAAAACTTTAACAAAATAACAGTAACATATGAAGTGAGAAATGACCTATCCAACTATGGTTGCATGAATCTGAAGGTTAAAAGGCAGAAGCAGGTCTTCTTTTAGCAAAATGTGGTTTATAGCATAGTTATATCTATCTCCTATGCTCTTCTCTAGAAATTGGCAGAAGCGTAAATGTCAATTTCAATCCTCTACCAATTGGATTGAAAAATAATTAATATCGTATACAGAAGGGTCAATAGTTTAGTAACGTCCTGTGCGAGTTATTGCACCTTTATTACTTGAGCGATAAAGAAAACGAATGGAGGTGGAGTTTGATATGGCTTCAATCACAAGTTCGAGAAAATCTTTATCCTTCTTTACAAAGACTTCATATTTTTGAAAATCAATTAAATCTAACCTTTTTTTACAAGACAACGACTTGTCAAATTGAGCTGTTACACCATTTTCTATGTTAGCAAGGGATTTTGTAAGTGAATAGGGGACTTTTCTTGTTCAAGTAATGATTACGGTATGTCCATCCACAATAATTCTTATACTTATTCATAATTCTTACAACAATAATTATGTCGCATGATCAGCATCCTTGATAGAATACCTTCGGCACTGTACCCTCCGGAAATGTCAAGATAGACCTACAAATAGGCTAGGGACAGAGGGGTGGGGGGTATTAGGTGTATCACCCAAAAAATGTTCTCATCCCCATAGTGATGGTTGAGAATTTGGGGGAATGCATCCCCAATTGGATTCGCCTCGGCGAGTGTCCAATATAAAATTCAACAAAAAAATAATGTTCTATTTTCTGAATTACTACAGATTCGTTAGCTGTGGGCTTCACAGTATTAATTTAACAGCTACTTGTAATATACGGCAATATACCACTATTTATTTTGACTAAATAGCGTTGCGTGTTCCCATATAATCTGAAGAAATCCGTAACATTCTGTACCTAGCACAATCATAATTCCCGGCATTCCCACTAGCCGGAACCCTTGATACGTCTCAGTTTCATACAGAGCCTCAGTGGTTCCACAACAGTTTGCTGCTAGAAGATTCTTTTACTCGATAAAATTATCAAAATAAGCTTTTTCCATAATTTTCTTCATAATCATCATTCCTTTCATGGTTATATCCAGGAAAGTGATTCAAATGTGAATAATACATTTTCAAGGTTTTAATTAGATTGATATTTCAACAGTTGCCTCTTCAGTACTTCAACATTTTCAATAGATTCTTCTCAACAGCTGATTCAAATTCGTCGAGCTGAAATGGCTGACATAAAGCAAGATATAAAAGTGGAAGTCGATGAACAACAAAATTTTGCAGTGAGTAATCAAACAGACCCAAAAAATTTGCAGGAATTAACACAATACGTAAGTTATAATGATTTAAGTGGCACGTAAGTTATGTTTGGTTTTGTTAAATTGATTTTTTTATAAAACATAACCTCAAGCTTTGTCTAATTTAATTTTTCTTGATGACATAAATTATTGTTTGTCAATGTTAATAGAAGTACTAGCCAATCTTGATGCCTCAAATTTGTCATTCGAAGTGAGTCGTATAATTTATTTTGAACATTGAATTCAAATCAAATTTGTATTATTCGACCTGAAATTGGTTTAACTTGGGCCCTGACTAAGTGGACGATGACGGCATGTTAATAAACGAGCGTAGTCTTTGATTAATCATTTGACTTCAACGACGATTATGCTATTTCGTGAACCTAACCAATGGTATCTGGACGTCTAAGCGCGTATGCGATAACTGGATAGTCCAATAGTTACAATATTATACACTCGATTAGCTTAACTCATCTTGGAAATCGTGTTTAGTCAACCGCTGATTGTGAGCTGTATTTCAAGATTCAAGAGTAATCTGTTGTAAAGGTCAGCTAATATTTCTTAGTCCCCGGCATTTTGTTGCGCTTTAGACAGACACTTTTTACGACACTAGAGGCAGTATTCGGCAAAATCGCAGCGTACGCGTCGGGCGTATTACTCAACTAAAAGCTATCGCCTCAAAACTATATTTAACTGAAAATACAGAAAAAATCTGTAGGCACGCGCATATAACTTATTTTTTTTTAGTGCGGAACTGCGGATCATTCCCACATGAGTCTGGAGATTTGTGTGTGGGTAATGAGGTGAATGGGTGACTGATGAGAAACATCCATGGCTGAATGAGATTCGAACCCAAGGCTGCAGGAAAGGAAGCCAGCCAGAGTCTTATCACAGACGAGCGCTCCAACCGACTGCGCTACCAGAGCCGCCAATCCAAATCCATGGTTAATGAAAAATAATCTGTTATCAACTTGAGTAAACATACATGGTGGGGTAATTGCTACTATATTGCCTTCACGTATCAATAAATATTGGCTGACTGGCGTTTCTAGAGCGGTGCCTCTGTGAGCTAATGTAATTACAGTGGGGTGAACCTATCAATTATCGGCCCTTACACTTCCAAATAATAAGCTCCTGCTTCAAGTTCAATGCCTTTCATTAATGATTCTACGCTACGATCTCAAAGAATAACAAGCTTATGGCATTGGATCATTCGTAAGAACCGATATCAAAGTATAGTGAATTAAGGAAATTCATGTTTTTTACAGAAGTGCAAAAATTTACGAAGAAAGTATTTTGGGAACAATTCAAAAAACATACATAACTGATCATTTTTGTACAACTTTTCATATCAGTATTGATAACCCGATATCTAATAAATCAAGCAATTTGAACTATTACAAGGAAAAAATAAATTATGTCAAACTCATTGCTTTGTTGGAGAGAGAAACGTGGGAGAACGAGATTTCAGAGTTGAAGGATTCTGCTGACTTGGATTACAAAATTAACGCTTTTGTAAATAAATTGTTGTCTTATATAAAATTATCAACTGATCGAATAAATTTTAGAAGAAAATATAGGCCCTTAAAGGAATGGATAAGTTCAGGCTTGGTAAATTCTATAAGAGCAAGAGATAGAATGCATAATGATCTTAAAAAGCAACCTTTTAATACCATGTTGAAGGAAAAGTATAAAACTTATAGAAACTTGCTAAATAGACTTATAAAATCAGCGAAATTCGATTTTTATAAAGACAAATTGAAATCTTGTGAAGGGAACAGCAAGAAGACATGGAACTGCATTCAGGAAATATTGGGCAGTAAACGACGAAGACTCCTGCCTGATATTGATCCCGAACTATTGAATAAATACTTTTCACAAGTAGGAAAGACTTATGCAGAGGAACTCCTTGAGGAAAATGGAAGTGTTTCTCATCATGATATCTCAACTGATTCTAATTTTACTCTTGCAAATTCATTTTTTATACGCCCCACTAACCCACAGGAAGTTATAAAACAAATAAATAATTTAAAAAATAGTGCATCTCCTGGATTTGATAATATAAATAGTGTTTGCCTAAAAAGAATAGCACCTTTCATAGCTCAGCCTCTAGCAATAATATTTAATAAATGTATGGAAACAGGACATTTCCCAAGTCATTTCAAAATTGCCAATATAATTCCATTGTAAAAATCTGGAGACAAAGCAAATCCAGGTAATTATCGTCCAATTAGTCTCATAAGTAATTTGTCCAAGGTTTTTGAAAAGATAATTAAACAACAAATTATCTCCTACTTTGAGAAGTTTAATGTAATAAGCAAATATCAATATGCTTTTCAAGAAAATAAGAGCACTGAGGATGCCATGGCTGAACTTGTACAGGAAATAACATCTAATTTCAATAGGAATACAAAATCTTTAGCTGTATTTCTGGACTTAGCTAAAGCGTTTGATACCATCCCACATGTCAATCTGCTTAAGAAATTGGAAAAAGTTGGGTTTCGTGGACCAGTATTGAGACTTTTTGCTAGTTATTTAAAAAATAGAACACAAATAATTACTCTAAATGGGAAAGAAAGCAAAATGACTTCAACAGAATTTGGCCTTCCCCAAGGTGCAGTTTTATCTCCAATTTTATTTCTAGCTTACATAAATAGTCTTCTAAGTCTTCACATTCAAGGGTGTAAAATATTATCATATGCTGATGACACTGTATTGGTTTTTACTGGAACTTCCTGGGATAATGTAATATCTTTGACTAACTTGGGACTTTCTAAGGTGAGATCGTGGCTTGTGGAAAATACTTTGACCTTGAATTATGCAAAGAGTGTTTATATGACATTTTCACCTACCTTAAGTACACAGTCCAATGATATCGAAAATCAATTTAATGCAGTCGGAGTACATGAAATGAATTGCTTAAATAACTGTATTAACACTGGTCCGGCTTGTACATGTCCCATGTTGAGTAGAGTAAATAAAACAAAGTATTTAGGAGTCACTCTGGATCCACATTTAAGGTGGAATGAGCATATAGATAATATGTGTAGCAAAATGAAATTTATTATCTATAAATTCCACAAATTAAGCTTGCTCAAAGATAAATGCCTAATCAGAATGGTTTATCTAGCATATGTACAATCAATCTTTCAATATGGCATTAGAGTATGGGGTGGTGCATTTAATACGCATATCAATAAAATATATATAATTCAAAAAAGTATTTTAAAAGCAGCTTTGGGAGTGGACAGACGTTACCCTAGTCGCAGACTTTTTGTGAAATTTGGAGTTATGTCAGTTAGACAGCTGTATGTGAGAAATCTTATCAAATACATCAGCAAGCATAGAAATCTCTTCACCCCGCATCAAACTAATTACACTTTCCGATCTGCATCAAGATATCTTACTCCTAGAACAAATTTGACTATATGCAGAAGACAATTTAATTACACATCGAACAAACTGATTAATATTATTCCTGATCATTTTATAGCAACCAAACCCACAAAAGCACTTAAAATAAAAATTGAAAATTGGATCAAAACCGAAAATGTTACAGCTGAAATCCTTTAGTTTTGATGTTTTCCTCTATTACTTATGCACTGCTTACAAGTTGTTACCTCTCAAATTCTATACTTTTATAAATTGTTTGAAACTTTCTCTCTTTTGAAATCTTCAATACTTTAAAAAAGTTAATCATTGAATTCTATTTCATTACTGCATACTTACATTATTTCATTACTATATTAATTTTATTATAATTATTACTAAACTAGAGATCAGTAATTATTTTTAATCATATATGATTACTAACTACATTCGCTATGTACACAGCTCTTATGTATATCTCTTCTTTCTTAAAATATCTAACAATTATTTATTTTCTAGCTTACTCTTCTGTATCATTCTTACTAGATGTCAATACCTTTTGTCTTCTTATTTTTTATTTTATTTTATTTTTTCTCTTTTCTTTTGACTTCTTGCGTTTCTATCATTAATTATTTTCATATATTACTGATTACTCGTTGCCAGCGCCCAAACATTTGTTTTGATGGCAACGCCAATATTAAGTTTAATTGTCTAGCTGTAAAAGCTTTTTCATTTTGTATAATTTTGTTTTTGATTGGCAATAAAATCTTTCTTTCTTTCTTTCATTATAACGGTTTCTGATATGGAAGCAAATGCCTTTCCAGACATATTCATAATCAAATATTCATTTCTTGTCTTGTTTCAGATACAAACATTGCTACAGCAGACTCAGGATAAACTACAAACAATGTCTGAACAAATAATCACAAGAAATATCCTTTTTTGCATATCTATATTATATATTATTTGTACTATAGAACCGTCCTGTATTATAGTATCAAAACAAACCTCTTCACTATCACTTCTTTCAGCATTTCATACTATTTTTCCTGAATACAGGATGTTCCAGGAGGAATTCGCCATACTGCATTCCTCTCATCAAAAAACATTTAAACATAAGTCCGTAAATTATATGTTACAGAAATAGTGATAGCGGTAGTTATCAGTCATCCCTATTAGTTTTTTTTTAGAAAATTGTATTGCCTTCATGTAGGTAGGACTGTTTACAGTAATTATTGAGGTATTCAACAAATTGTGTATAAGTGGCAATAAAAAATAACGTTTTAAAGTGTATTTAATTGGCTAGTTGTTAGTTGTAACTCAGTTAACTGTGTATCGCACAGTATTTTGTCCAAAAAGCTGCACAATTCAAGTGTGGAGCTATACAGTACTCGAAGGACGCATTTAACGACACCATCGAAGGAGCTTATCCGAAGTTAAGGGGGGTTTCCAGTGCTGGTAGCTGTCATTGAAAATGTACAACGGCTTGAAAAATTCAGTGATGGTGCGTTTACCGAGTGCTTTTAGGATCTCTAACGCATTGGCTGATCTGGAAGATCTTTTAATGTATCAACGATTTTTCTAATGATGATGTTTATGATCTGTGATGCTGTTACATGCGATCAAAGTTTATCATTTATTGGTGACCATGTCATCTACTGGGATTTTATATAATATTTTACACAATCCAGCCACGAAGCCCTGGTTGATCAACATTTGGCTATTAATGTAGGCTATTCCATTGGATCTAGTATAGATTCTTGATGGTAGGGCTAGAGTATTTAGTATATATACTGCTCTAAACTCCCAACTAATGCAATTGGTTTTGCTTTAACTCACCGTTTGGACCAACTTCTACAACCAAGGAGTGATTGGATTGTCAACTTATGTAGCACACATTCATTATTACTGTATTTCTATTTATCTATTTAAAAAAATTCTGTAATTTCTTGATAGAATGCACCCTTATTCAATTGGTTGTCCAAACTTTGACTCATCTTTCTATTTGTTTGTATACGTATGTCTATCATAAAGTGAAAACTCAGTTCCATTTCTTAGATCAAATACGTCGGTAACCAAGTTGTGAACTTGTATCGGGTTTGAATATTTTATTATAGAAGATCTCGGTATCCCTGCTCTCCAAGTAATTTTCTGGAATGAACATGATCTGTTTTCTAGAATAAAATCTGTTGTTTCTAATTATTCATTCTATGATTTCTTAACTCACTGATTACTAGATGAAATGGGAACGCGGATAGATGATTTGGAAAAGAACATATCGGATTTGATGACTCAAGCTGGTGTTGAGGGAACAGAAAAATGAAATTGAGATTTCTGGTGAGTGAATTTCATTGAATAATTATATTCTTATTAATAAAAGTTGAATATAGTTGATTAAACTAATCATATCTTATCAAGAACCCACCGACTGATGCGTGAAGTAAAACTTATTGTAAACTGGCTTTAGCAAATAATGATTGAAATATGTGATAAAAACTTGAAAAACACGTGGAAATTAACTCACGTTATGGCGTGACGGCCGTTTCACTCTGTTGTCAAGAGCATCGTAAGACGACCCACAGTACACTCGTGTTTTAAAAGTGTTTTTAAGTTTTTATTATATATTAGTGGAAGCAAGATGGATCTTCAACATCATGAAATATGTGGTTAGAGAATGTGAGTCCAGTCCGACTACAAATCGTAACATGCATTGACAACTTTTGTAAGTTTCAAGAATAAAAAATCTTGAGTACTATGCAGTCACACCCACATACTAGCTTTAAAATATCTCTCACAGAGGAAAGAATAATTCCTCCCTTGGCTTAGTTCTGATAGTTGGCTTAGTTTGCACTCTGTGCAGTCATTTCCAAATTAAATCGATGCTGAAAGCAGTGCCGATTGCAGTATGTATATCAGAACCAGTTGTCGCCCATTTTTCAAACAACTAAAAATCCTTCCTCTACCTAGTCTATATATCCTCGAAATACTTTGTTTTATAAAAAAGCACGAAAATAGATTCAACACAGGTGACTTAGTTCATAATTATGAAACAAGGTACAGACACCTCTTGAGGGATGATGCTCACCATACAAATCTATATGCAAAAGGCGTTAAAAGCTCAGGAATACGGTTGTACAACATATTACCGGTTCGTTTAAAACAGCTAATGGGAAGGCAGTTTGGAGTACAATTGAAAAAAGAATTAATAGATATATGTGCGTACTCAACTGAGGAATTTGGTGCTCATTATGACCACCGATCATATTAGTGTATACGGATTACGGTTGTTCACCGTATTCATCAATACGTTATGTCTATTATTGTTATTATTATTTTTTTAATTGTTTTTTATTTTTTAAAGACGTGAATAATAATTTTGACGAATCCGCATGCCCCTTTTATAGGTGGTCAATGGATGATGGAAAATGAAATGAAAATTGAAACACTAAAAAGATTAGGCCTAGTTATAAAAATTATATTCAGCTTATATTCCTTATTGTTGCTTTCAGACTGTTTCAATTATACTGTAAATGAACTCTTCATTTTCAGCTTGTCAGCAAGAGAAAATGTTATTGTGAAATATCTTATCATAGAAAATATGCAAAAATATTATTATTCAGCTCCATTCTACTTTATTTATCACTCCTTTTCCAGCTCAAGCCATCGATTGAACAAACAGTAGGCTGGCACTTGTGAAAATGCAATCCCATCAAGTGTATAGGTTTGCTGGAATACAATATTCGCCTTTGTGTTCACGAGTTCTCAAAAGACTATTCAAGATATTTTATTATGGTATCCAATGTTTCCAGGATTGATCAATATTTTATATCAATGTAATTTTATTTTGAAAATTTTCGCCTTGAAATTATGTTTGATATTATAAGTGTTATCGATATTGAGAGAGGCTTTACAAGTTTTCTCTGCAGGCTAGTAACTAAATGAATTTATTTATTTATTTCATGAATATTCTATGTTTTCAGTCTTAATTCAAGTTTGGTTTAATCAGTAATATTAGAATATTGCAATTCAACATCAAATGCTCTGGCTTTTAGATATGCACAAAACACATTCCTATTAAAGGCAGTTCCATTGTCCAAATAAAAGTACAAAAATATTGTCTATATTTACATTTTTCAGTTGGTGTAAGTGGAACAATAATTATTGATGTATTTACACAAATGTAATATAATATTGCTCATCATAGGTTCATTTTTTCTAATATTGAGTGAGTTGGAATTCACTAGCACTTGGAAAAATCTGTCCTTGGTAAAAGGAAGCTTATTAGTGTGAAAAAATCAACCACCGTTGTAAAAATCGTCACCGTTCAAAACAAGAATTTTGCTTCAGTGAAGCTTTTTATTAGGAAATTTTATAATTTATGAGTTGAATTCTATCGATATTTACTAGCTGAAAATTCATTTCAATAATGCAGTATCACATTTTGTTTAATTTTAGTTTTCTAGAGTTTAGATTTTTTAAATTTTGTTATGAAATGACAACCCCACTTCAAAATATAACTGCAACCTGATGAACGTAGTCTTAACGGAAACAAGTGTTACTAAGTATAATTCTGACAAAGATACGAAATCAGTTACCGGTACCTTGCTCTTTATTGAGTATTTTAAATGAAATTCATTTCAGTTTTCTGTATCATTATTGTAACTGATGAAATATATTGAACTTCATACAATCTGTCTTTGACAACTCATTCATTTCAACATTTCTCCTTGGGTGCAGTCGACACTAATGGAATGTGGCATCTGTGGTCACACAGTGAGGCTCATTCCACAATATTGTTTCATATGGCGAACTGTCAGGTTATATTTTATATAGGTTATATTTTTATTTTCAGGTTATATTTTTATTCAAAATATAACGATATTTCATAAATGGAGCCATAATTTTATGGCTCCATTATTTGGTATTAAATTCAATTATTGTAGCTAATTAATGACTTTCAAATTCTGACAAATTTTCTCTGCTTCCAAAGAATATATAATAGAGAAGAAACGTATTAGGTTTGGAACAATAATATATTTGAATGATGTTTTTATTGATCACTGCAAATACTGGCTATACAACAAACGTAACTGACGAATACTTTGGAGTGTCGTCATGCCCGTAGAAAATAAATCATTGACAAATAACATATTTAAATATAATTTATTAGAAATACCGTTACAGCTCGAGAATATAATGAGCACTATATTAAAATGCGTGTAGTATTTACCTCATCATTTGAGGACAGCTGGAGTAAGATATTATATTGCCTTCATAAGATATGTATGGAGTAATTGTATTGCCTTTTCATGTTTAGTTTATTCAGTTGAATCCGTACAATGAAAATGTCAATATACTATCATTACCGTATTAATTTCACAGTCTTAGTAATACTTGTAAATGCTGAAAGTTAATTTGATCAACTTTGAGAAGGAATTAAAATAAATCATCAATAAGTGGAGTTAGAACTTCAAAGCAATGTAAATATTGCTATTTTTCCTATAATAGGAGTCTTAGTAATTCTACTAAAACAAGCTGAAGGCGTATCCACGAGAGGTTACTCATTGTTCAAATGCGATAAGAGTGTTCGAAAAACACGAACTTATTTTCAATCAAACATACCCGGATTCACTTTTGAAAGCTAGAGAAGAGATCTATCATAATTATTGAAAATGTCTTTGCATTTGAATCGTCGTTTCAGACCCCTGTTGGCTGTATCGATTTTGGTGACACAAACTTTCCACTGTTCTTCAAACGCACTTTCCGGTATACGAGAATAAAATTGTAGAACTTCTTTTATTAGATTGATTTTATGTGGATTGAACTGCAATTTTCCCATTTTACCATTCACATTACACACTATTCGTTCATCTTTAGTAAACAGTAACTTCATTAGATCACACGCAAACTGATCCAAACTTCGATTCCTCGCCCAAACTTGTAAGTGTTCAGTGGAGGGTAGGAGATCTGAATATGGCAAACGCAAATATGGAAAGTGTTCGATGTCTCTACCTGAAATTAAAAAAGTATGAACTGAAAAAGTGTTATTGTACCAAAAAATGAATGCATTCGTGTTTAAACAGTTCATTGATACATGCAAGAACACGGTATTCAAGTTGCCAATTTAGAAGTTTATAAAATAAATTTAGAAATATAGTTTGATCAAGTAAGTGAATTTGAAATACTGTATCAACTGCAGTTCACGAAAAATTACGTAACAACAATACAAGTTCAAATAAAGGAATTAGAGGCCATTTTTCTTATTTACCACACATGCTCATCCCTAATAAGAACCTAGGCAATTCTTTCTATTTAAAGTTAATATTCATGTTGAATAATATTTAATATTATCTCTATAAAATAAATTAATTGTCTCTAGAAGAACCAAAGCAATTTGAAATAACTGAGCTGATTATAAAGTTATTCTAGCTTTAGCAGCTTGACTCTGGCTTCAATTAATTTATTCAACGAATTAGGCCACATTTGAATCCTGTAATAATTTTTTTACAAAGGATGAATCCCACATAGGAATCAGTTGGATAATAATGATTGATGGATGATTTGGACCTACAGTTGTTTGTGGGTTCCGAACCATTGAGAAGTTATTTTAACAGCAGAAAACAGTCTTTTTGCTGACCAAACCAAAGCGGTCACCCTCCCAAGAACAGCCTAAGCGCTATTGTCTTATCTTATCTGATAAGTGAAAAATTGACAAGTATCCTCACTTGTTACTTCAGGATGATGCACTTCGTTAGGATCTTCATTTCTCATCCATTTTGATGTTAGAAGTGCATAGTTTTCAAATGGGTTATCCATAGATGATCTGAAATTGTTTTCGGTGGTATCTTCTTGTTTTATTTCTTCCAGTCGAATGGGTCTCGATGTTTCCGCCTGAAATGAGTTGGAGCCAAATCCTGGATGACTTTTTCGTTTCGTTCTTTTGCTTGGAGGTTCGCCTTCTATTTTATCAATCCTACCAGTTGGTTGCTCATGGTCCTTGTCATGAAGTGCTGCTTCTTCAATTTCCTAGAAGTATATTATAATTCTTCAATTTACAAAATTAATTTAGATTCACTAAACAAAATTATATTAAATGTATGGTGAAAAGAAGCATTGCAGCCCTTAAAAACTTGATCGAAAATTCCACTAGAAAAATTGTAAATAGAGAGTGCGGCCGAATTTGGGTATGACGCCTCAGAAAAAGTACCCTAACTAGCCAGTACATGGCCACAGAAAGTAATACACATCGTAATAACCTTGTACTTTCGTGTATGTGGCATGACATTGCTTATTATTAAAAAATGACTCACTATGAAGGAATAATAATTTTTCATTGTAGTAGAGTCCCGATAATTCGAGTCTCGATAGTTCAATGTTCTGTTCGTTCATCATGCTGAAGTTTACTGTGTGGCAGTCCAACTTGGAATGATGAGTCTGAGAACCTATACAAGGAATATGAGAGCTTTCCCAGCAGCCAGAATGCTGAAAAACTATTGGACTCAATGAATAGAAACAGACAAGAGAGATGGCATGAAACCACTGCAAATCTGAATTTTCAGCACTCAAGTCGCAAAGCTTGGAATATATTGCGTAAGTTGGGATCTGCACCTCAACCACCGGTCAAGAGCTCAAACCAAAACCCTGTAACAGCAAATAGTATTGCGGTTCATCTGGTCAAAACATCTAAAGCTGCAATTGATGGAACTCGGCACAGGAGAATAAGACAAGAATGGAAAACTAGGAAATCACTGCTTAAAGAGGATGAAAACTATTCTAAGGATTTCACTCTGACTGAGCTGAACACTGCTCTGGGAGAGGTTAAAGTGGGAAAGGCAGCAGGAATGGACCAAGTGTACCCAGAATTCCTAAAAAACTTGGCAAATGGCTCAAAGAAGTGGCTCCTAACCTTCTTCAACGATGTTATGAGGTCTGGGACAATCCCAAAGTTGTGGAAACATGCCAAAGTCATTGCAATCCTCAAGCCAGGGAAAAATGGAGCTGAGCCTAGCCACTATAGGCCAATATCTCTCCTTTGCCTCCCATACAAACTATTTGAGCGAATGTTGCTCAACAGGATTCAAGGCACTATCAACTCAGTTATACCCAAGGTACAAGCTGGCTTCAGAGAGGGACATGACTGCTGCGAACAAGTTCTAGCCCTAACATGCAGCATAGAAGCTGGATTTCAGAACAACAAGAAATCAGCTGCTGCTTTCATTGATCTTTCAGCCGCATATGATACAGTTTGGAAAGATGGGCTAATGATTAAACTTGCTTCCATCATACCATGTCAGAGAATGATGAAAGTCCTAGAATCTATGCTATCAAATAGATACATCAAAGTCTTCCTTGGTGAGTCCATCAGCCGCAGTAAAGTTCTCAATAATGGGTTACCTCAGGGTTCAGTTTTGGCCCCAGCACTTTTCAACTTGTATGTCCATGACATACCCAACACAGAGGCTGCCATGTTTCAATATGCTGATGATATTGCTTTGCTTGCAACAAGCTCCAACTTGGAAGAGTGTGCTCAGATGTTGACTTGAGACCTGGAGAGACTTGACAAGTACTTCAAAGACTGGCGATTAAAACCAAACCCAGCTAAAACTGAAGTAGCCACATTCCATCTGAACAACAAAATGGCTCAAGCTGAAATCACTGTCTCTTTCCAAAATACAACACTGCATCAGACACAGCACCCGAAATATTTAGGGGTCACCCTTGACAGGACCCTCACATACAAGAGGAATTTGGAGATTCTGGCAGCAAAGTTAAAGTCAAGGTTGAACATAATCCAAAAACTGGCAGGCTCTGGTTGAGGATCCAAGGCGGACATGCTGAGAACAGCCACTCTCTCTCTTGTGTATTCGGCGGCTGAATATTGCTCACCTGTGTGGGCAGGAAGCCGACACTGTGGAAGGGTGGATGTTCACCTGAATTCTGCCATGAGACACATCACTGGGGTCCTGAAACCAACTGAACGGCACTGGCTCCCGGTGCTGAGCAACATTGCTCCACCTGAGCTTAGAAGGAATGAAGCTTCACAAAGAGTATGGAGAAGAACTCTTACCTATGACTCCTTGCTCAAAGATGTGCTGAGGAACCCACCAAGAAGCAGGCTGAAGTCTAGGCTTCCTTTCTGGTTGAGGATACAACAGCTGAACAATGGCAACTTCTCAATCAAAGAGAGTTGGATCAAGAAGTGGAGAGACCTAAGTGTCAAGAATAAGGATATCATAGCTGATCCAACTAGAAGGGTTGCCGGTTTTAGCCTGGAGAGAAGGGAGTGGGCCATCTTGAACCGACTAAGAAGTGACTGTGCCAGGACTGCAGCAAATAAGTGTAAGTGGGGATACATAGACACCCCGTACTGTGACTGTGGCAATGATGTTCAAACCACCCAACACCTGATTAATGAATGTCCAGTACATAAATTCGATGGAGGGATTGAAGATTTGAATGTTTTGACAACTGAAGCCATTGAATGGCTCAGGCAACTTAATGTAAATCTATGACCATTTATGTATGTAAAATTTGTGTTTGAATGTGTTTTATCATGCTGACGTGCCATACGCATATATAATGTTCTGTTAAATCCAAGGTACCAAACGCGAATTTTTAAAGTAAAAAATCAATACCAAAATCAATTTTTCAAGCGAGTCTTACATCTTATACATTGCAGTGTGTAATACCTTTTTGGATCGGAATTCTCATTTAATAGTGTTGAGTATCCTGTTGACAACCTCTATCTTCCTTGGAGGACAGTCAGAGCGCCGTCTCATACACTTCTAACTCAAAGACACTTATGCATTTAAAAAAAAGAAATTATTTAAGTTATCTAATGGTACGGTAGTATTACTTGAATTACATTATTAGAAAAATTGTGTATTTACTTTTGGAATCTACTGATACAAAAGCTGTAGGCCTAACAGGTTTCCCATAGCTTGATTCAACATGTTGGAGGAAATAAATTTGAGGCAAATACGCTATACTGGGCTCTTGTTTAAAAGTCTTTATAAAGTCTTTATAAGTCTTTATCTCCATCTTTATAAACGTCACAAAATTATTCCCACCATTTGAAAGAATGTTGCTCCTGTGTTAAGCTTTTGCATTGGAACCATAGGAACTCTTTGAATAATAATTTTACTTGTAAATCAGTGTACCGTATCTACATTCAACGTTTTTGATCATCTTAAAAAGACTCATCACACATTCTCAAACATCTGTGTAATATTCATCAATGTTCGAAATGAAAACGAAAGTTTTTATTACCGTATAAAAATGTGAAATTTACATTTAAATTGACTTTTTAGTTGTCTTTTGAGCTTGAATTGTTACCTGTCTTTCATTTGGCTTCCATAAGCCTCTTATTTGCAGTTCTTCTGCAAGCCGTAGAAAAGGCGACAACCTTTCTTGTTCAATGAATACTTCTCCTTTGTAAATGAAAGCCAGTATCTTTCTCAAATCATTTATGTCTGCACCAGGTAGAATTATAGTTGGATGCCTACAGCTTG
Organism: Conomelus anceps; assembly: GCA_948455865.1. Classification (NCBI taxonomy): domain Eukaryota; kingdom Metazoa; phylum Arthropoda; class Insecta; order Hemiptera; family Delphacidae; genus Conomelus; species Conomelus anceps. Next base: position 21,353,136 of record OX418218.1, read on the forward strand.
TCTCCTTCAGTTACAAAACAAGAAGTTATTAGTAAATTTTACTATTTTCTTCTAGTTGCAGCGTTGGAAAATTAATTTAAAGAAATAATAATCGAACATGTAATTGAATTATTGACATAACATTTTCGGCTCTAAAATCTTGAACAAAATTCAAAATTATATTTACTTTCTTTGGGCTATTGGACAGTTTTAGTGCTTTGTTTTTAAAGTGAACATCTAAATTAATATTCATGTTTTATAAAGGATCAGGTATTGTACTTCAAAGTAAAATTTCCAGTTAAAGTTGGTCATAACCTAAATTTTGGATGTATTGAATTGAAAATTTGTAAAGAAAGCAGTAGTGGGCTAGGCCTGTTGTATCTTTACTTGATTGTGCTTTGTAATGAATAAATAAATAAATAATTATTATTATCAGTCTTAAACTATAAATTTGAAGTAAACTTAATCTGAACATTTTTAATTGTCAAATGCCATCAAGTATTGTTTGATTATGTAGTTCTATTGATGTTGAAATAGAAAATTTTAATAGGATTGACGAAAAATATCATTTCCTACAGATAGTAGGTAATAGTTTCTTCTAAATCTTAGACACCTTATTACTGTACAATAATAATACAGTTGGACAACTGTACAATAATAATAATAATTGTTATTTATAAAGACAACTCAACAGAAAGTTTTCCAAAAAATACCTTTTTTTAAATTAATTCAATTATTTAGTCAAGATTAAACTTCTTATTTTTTTAAATCTAAAAAATTATAACCACATACCTGGAATATTTTCTTGAAGAAAGGGCTGCAAGCTGAAAGAATGACTTTATGAGCATGAATGGCATTGTCTCCTGCAGTAATTGTAACATCAGTAAGCTGATCTTCCTGCCACAAAAGCCCAAAACTAGACAGTATACATTCCTGGAAGGTATTCCACTTGAGACAAACTTCAGTCTCAGACATATTACCTGAAACTGTGTAGTTTGATGAGTCAAAATAGAAAATAAATACACAAAAAATAATATCACAGAACGGCCACAATACAAGCGGCAGGACAGTGGCGTAGCCTGGATTAGATTTCGGGGGGGCTCACCAAGGGGGGGGGCAGTGGCTTAGCCAGGATCAAATTTCGAATTTCGGGGGGGGGGGGGGCTCACCAAGGGGAGGTCTGGGGTATAGGAGGGTCCGGATTTTTTTTAAATTTAGTGGTGTGAAAAGCTAATCTAGACAACTTGTTAGGCTCTAAAGTTCAAAAGAAAGTTTTGAAAAGTTACTACCCAAGAACCTAGGTGGCCAGGTTTGAAATGATAAAGTTTGATATACCGATATCTATTTTGACTATCTATTATGACTATTTTGAGTCAAAGCCCTTGAATTTGGAACTAATCATACTTAACTTATGTACTGAATCTCAAAATTAATACAAATTATTATAAGTTTCATATAATTTATGTCATTAGCCTAAAACGCACCCAACCCAAAGTTTATGAAATCGGATTTTTTTTATCATAGCACACTGATTTTACACGCTTGCATAGAACTTGCATTTATTTGTGTGTTTTCATTTATAAAATCCCGATTTTATGAACTTTGGGTGCGTTCAGGCTAGTGGGTTATACTGAATTTTAACTTCAAAACTAAATTTTCTACAAGATGAGTTTATTCAAAAAGGTGATTTATCAATAATTAACAAAGTTGATAAAACTTGAAAATTGCATTTTATTTAATGTAATATTTCAATAATTATGATAGTCACAGTTTTCTAACATGTTTTATTCGATTTCGTAGCTCATTTTAAATCAAAATTATCCATTTGAGCACCTAACAAGTTTCTATATGAGTAAATATTGAGGAAAAATTTGAAAAATGCATTAATCTGACTATAACTGTAGCTATATTCCATTACAGAAACAGGGTTTCTGTAATCTGTTCGTTATAATACAACAAAACAGATAGAACCCTTCGGCTTTAATAAGTCCTTATCTATTAGTTATTTGAGAATTTTTTATTTCTGAAATTTCGGGGGGGGGGGGGCCCATGGGCCCCCCCTGGCTACGCCACTGCGGCAGGATGAACATTCAACGTGGAAACAACTGCTGCCGTTTTAACGCAGGTTGCAACGTGTTTATGGGCGAGGCCTTGAGTATTGAACCATTCAATATTGTTTTGCACTATCAAATAATATTTTTATTCTTATTTCCATAGCATTAGTTAAATAGCAGAATATTCATGATGGTACGGTGCGGTATTTATAGTGAGCACAATATGATGCGCTAATATATTTTGTAAGGCCATGCTTAATCAATTGACAGTCTTCAAATTATGCTGATTTATGGCGTTTAATTAAATCAACATAAATAAAATTATTTGCTCCGAAATACAATTAATTAAAAGAGATAAATAATTTGACAATAGATGAAACATATATATTTTGAATTAAAACAAGCTTTGTAATATATTTGAACTTTGTATTGTGTCATTGTGTGTGCTGTCACATTGATTAATAGACCTAAGATCATCAATTAACTTAATTATAGAAAAAACATATACCTTTATTCTAGAAAATAGGCTAATAGCCTGATTTTCATATTTGCGAGAGCATTCATAGGTAGCATTCATTTTAAATGCGCATTTTGTGCTAGTCAACTTAAATAACTGCTATCAGCTAAATTTGTGTTTTATTTTTTAGTAATGATCTGAAAAGTATTTGTTGTATAATCTTATAAAACTTGTTATTCACTTAGTTTGTACGTTTAATGAGACAATTGACAATTCAGTGGATTGGGGATCTCTGTTGAGATAGTCAGGGGTGCCCCCCCTAAGTCTCATGACGCACCCCCCCCCCCTAAATTGAGCATCAGCCCCTCCCCATAAATAAGGCAACCCAAACCGCCCCCCACCCCCACAAAAAATGCGGAAAAATAAGTCAAAATCCTAAACATAACTAATTTAGCTAATTCATAATCAATATAGTATAATAAAATAATTATAAATCAATTGTCATTAATTGACATTCTCTATATCTGGTAACTTCGTAATATATTTTTGAATGTTGTCACGTTAAAAACGGTTTCAATTAACTTTACCCCCCCCCCAAACATTTTTTGGATTCCCCCAATTTTTTTTGGAAACCCCCCAAGAATTTTAATGACGCAGTTTGCGTCATAGCCCCCCCCCCTGTGGGCACCCCTAAGATAGTTTATCATGATTTATTTTAGAGTAGGCCTACCTATTTAAAAGAGCTGAGGATGAGCTACAAAAATCGAAACGCTTGATAAAAATAATACACGCTTATTCTTGAATATGTGCCAGCAATAATGTACAAAATTGTCCTTATTGTAGATCACGAATTGTATTCTAATAGAAACAGCAATCAGTGAGCCGTTCTAGAAGCTGGGATAAACAATTACTATCACAGAATTCATGAACGCTTGATCTTATCGATTAGAAAGAGATGCTCGAAGAGAGAAGACAGAAGAATGTAATCTTGTCTCACCTGTTAGCGAAAGAGCGCGGGTACAGCAGCTAAAATCCTTAAGCAAATGTAACTATTCGGAACAAGGCGATCAAAGTTTTATTTGAAACAGTGAAGCTCGAGTGAATGAGATAAACTTGTATTGGAATTGAGAATGCAGAATATACGTCGCAGTAGGTTCGACTTCGGCCCTGGAACTGACTGCAAAACAGCGAAACCTCGAGCAGAGCGAGCTATGCTGACAGACACGATTTCGTGCAGCCGTGTTAAATGCGTGCTCTGTGTGATGCGTGCTCCTAAGCGTGCGTGCCTAACGCTCGCGTGACCTTTATTGCATGCTTTCCTCTTTGTAGATTGCGTGCCTGCCGTTACAAAATAAAAAAAAGAACGAAATTATCCTCCATTATTATTTAGGTCCCGAGAATTTCAAAGACCTTCAACGCTAAGCTGAATTTTTCATATGCTACTACAGTAGTAGACTACACTGAACCATACAGTAATCAGGTAATAGATAAATAAAAATCGATGGAATAACGTGTTTCTTTCTGTAATAATGGAGCACGTTCTTTCTGACGTCGAAAACACTTTAAAATAGTGTTGTCCCGATTGATTCATATATGAAGTAAAAGGCTTCCGATAATGTCAACCTTCTTTATTTATTCATATATTACACAAAACAAAATCAAGTGAAGATACAACAGTCCACTACTGCTTTTTTTACAATTCTTTTTCTTCATCTTATTCTATGGGAGGGCGTTAACTTCTTTATTGCCGGAGGCGCAAGGCTACCTTGCTACGCTACTGAATGTTTAATTATGTGACAGTAAAATCGCAGTGCACTCAAATATACAATTCAATAGTAACTTATATTAAATTGCTTTAACAATAGCACGCAGACAATTGAGATATCTAAGCACAAAATTAATAAATTGCATTCCAAGTAGATTGTTCACTCTCTCACTAATAAGGGTAGACTCAAGATGAAACATAAATAATTGGATAATAGATCAATTTTCCTTCAACATCAGTCATATATTATAATTCCTTCTTTGCTTCTTTTCCTTTTGATTTTCTTATTTAACTTTTGACTATTTTTTCTTTTTCTCAATAACTATTTTCTTATAAACTTTATTTTATGAAGTGATACTTTCACGTAGCGGACAGGGGTTTCCTTTGTTGGGTGGTGCCAAGAAAAAATGTTTAATTGTTTTGATAGATTTTCTTTTGTATACTATTACGAATTCGTTTTATAGATTTTTGTATTTGATTTTTATTGGCAATAAAGATGTATTATATTGCATTGTATATTCCAGCGAATACAGAAACGAGGAGTAGGCTACGTACCGTACTATTTCAGCTTGGATTAAAAGAATAACAAAACAAGTACGGTAATTGATTATTAACAATGTTGGTAGTGATTTAAATTGTGAAGAACAAGAGTTTATTAATGAGAAAATACATTTGACACAATTTTGTATTTGTATTTGGCCCTAATAATAAACTTTTATAACATCAGAATGTGATAAAGCTCTCAAATCATTAGACAGGAAAGTGAAAGTATTTCAGTGTTAGTCAGTGGGGAGTATAAGAACCCCCATCGACGCATGAAGGATTTCTAGAGCTAGATTCGAATATGATGGCTATAATGGAGATTCACTTATTTTAAGTTCATAAATCAAAAGCCTCGATCTATATTGGCGTTGTTGTAGCACAAAATCCATGTGCAAATCGTAACTGTGAATCAATCCTAAATAAATTTAATTCTAGTGAGTAGCCTAATGAGTCATGAATTTGGGTAAAAGTAACACGTAGATGTATTGAACGTTGCTAGGCTATCTAAATGAGTTGCTAGGCTGGAATAAAAAAAAACACGTAGAAAGCCTGGCAAACTTGGTCCATAAAACTAGAATAAAATATACAATACAGCTGAAAGGCGCACCCAGAAATGACCCAAGGGGAGGCTGGAAATAAAAACCATTGGAGTTGACAGTGTCAACCCCCCCCCCCCCCCCCCACGCGATCAGTGAATGGGAGTTGGGAATCATGGTATCTGTTTCCTAACAAATTTCAAAGTACAAGTTAATAGTATTAGTACTTGTAGATACTGCAAAGTGCTACAAGGGTAGCTGTCAGGCAGTCCATTATAAAATAGCCCCCTTGAGTCCTACTTTCTCAAAAATCTTTAAAATAAATCTCCTCAAAACGAAGCTATTCTTGTTCTTTGGAAAGGTTCAAGTAATAACAGAATTAATAAATGTTGAATTGTATGAATATCATGCATGCATGCATTGAAAATTACTTACATTTCAGCATTGTGAAGATTGTCGTGAAAGCTTTGTAAGAGTTTTCACTAAACGAAATCCAATTTTCTGGATCCTTTGCTTTTAAGAGCACGTTGATAACCTGCTCCGGATCAACTTCCATTTCTCTATGGATAATTCAAATTCCTTTATTGCCACAATTTAAAAAAAAAAAATACAAACAGAAATTGATACAACTAATTTATTAGAGTAATTACAGAATAAAAATGTTTCCTTTAAAATATTTGGCACCAACCAGCAGAAGGATAAACCTTGTTCGCTGGTGGGAGTAATACAGCTCAAACCTAATAAAAAAGTATTTCCCTTACAAACCAACCTCTCGCATCAAGCAAAAAGCGAGAAAGAATGAAATAAAATGAAGAAAATCAAACCATAGACCATCATTATTTCTATCATTCCAAATTTTCCAATTTAAAAAATATTTATCTTTTATCCAAGACTTCTGTTTACAATTGAGATAATACTTTCTGTTATTCTAGTTATGTATAAATTCAGATAGCATCAAGTTTTTTAAACTGCTGCTAATGTATCTTAATATTGTCTTCGTATTTTTTTTTTTTTGTTTTGAGGATGAAGCCCACATAGGTCTGAGACCTGTGCGTGGGTAATGAGTTGGATGATGGTGATTTATGAGTTGGACCTACAGTTTTAGGTGGGTTCCGAACCACCGGGAAGTGATTTTCAGCAAGAACAGTGTCTTTTTTGCTGGCCAATCTAATCGGTCACCGTTACAAACAGGACCTACGAGAACGCAGCTTATCTATCTGATTGAACAGATACCTGCTACGGCTCGCGGCTATCACTTCCCTATGTATTGTAACTAGTTTGGAATATTCAACTGCATATCTGTTCATAGAGTTTATTCTAAGGTTATATACATTGTTTGGGACCTGGAAAACAAAACTATTCCTGTTTCTGAAAATGTAGCCTACCTGAATAGACTTTTTATATATAATTGTTCAATAGTGGAAACATTGAAAATATCAAACACCTCAGCACTAGGAAACAAACGATCAGCTATTAAGATTGTCCTGATTATTTTCTTCTGCAGAACAAACAGTTTATTCATATGCATATCATACGCTCCAGCCCAAACAGCAACACCACAACATAGTATAGACTCCTCTAAATCCACATCTCTCCAATTTATCCAACAATAAAGAATGTAGCACAGTGTCAAATGCTTTAGCCAAATCCAAAAGAATTGCAAGACACTTCCTTCCATTGTTCATGTTACTGGAGACTTCATTAGCAAAGCAAATCTTCTGTAGATTTATTATTTTAAATACCAAACTGTTCTTAAGCTATAATGTGTTTACCAATGAAATTCTTGAGTCTATTATCAAAAATCTAGAATGTTTTTAAATTTGCGTAGAGTTTACAAACCTTTTCCAGTAGGCTACGGTACCTACTATATTTTTACTGCTTCTTAATATAGCGAAATCCAATGATTTTTTCTTTGTATTCAATAAAATTCAATTTCATTCATTCATTTTTATAGAAATGTATAATGAATCAGAACCCACTTTTGCAAATCAGTAGGCCTTCATAGTTTGGAAATATAAGTAGGATGAAAAGGAAATTTGTCCCTTTAAAATAATTTTAAATCTCTGCAAATTACTGTTCAAAAATTCTTTCACAACCTGCTTTTTTAAATACTGTATTATTTTTGTATTTATTTATGAGAATAGTTATCTATTGGCAGTGGAAAAGCTGCCAACTGTGAAGCATCGATTTCATATGAATGCATTATACAGAATAGCTGTGCGGACGAGAACTGACGAATGATATTAAATTAATATAATATGAGAGCCCAGTGGGCACGGTATTACCCGATCCACGTGTGTTTTGTTTGTTCGTGCGAATTGAGACGAATCCGCAAACTCTCGTGGAGGCTGGAGGCTAGCCTGTATTAATAATGATGTTGAATCAATTTGTATTCACTTATCTTCGCCCAAATATAATAAATTGAATACTCAATTATAGAAACCATGTTCTGTTAATGTCTGACATCAGAAGACCCATTGGCATATTTATAATTGTCTATCTACTAATTACAGTATTAACATTTTCACATATAGTTTACTTCCTAACAACCATTATACAGAGTGTTTCGGAACTCTCTACCAATACTTCTAGGCAGTGTTTCTGGACCACTAACCAAAGTAAATATCGTAATAAAAATTTTCTAAAATCCCCAGTTACTCACACAGCCGCCATTTTGTTTTTTTTCACTCATTATTTTTTTATTCGAACACCTCGGAATGCATGATTTTGAAATTTTGCAAACAGCTTTATAACAATTAAAACAATCGTGAAAAAATTAATAAAAATTTTCCGACACTAAAAAACAAAATGGCGGCCATTTAAAATATTTGAACAGGATTAAATTAATAATGGCTGATGATATCAAAATTTGACTAGAATAACGTTTTTTAGATATTTTTATTGCAAATCCAACGATACCTCATTTTCCAAGATCGGCCAACAATTAACAGAGATATGCTACTTTTTAGGGTGTGCGATGGTAGAGAACGGGTTGCAGTTTTTCGCTTCCAACCACTGCACACCCTAAAAAGTAGCATATCTCTGTTAATTGTTGGCCAATCTTGAAAAATTAGGTATCGTTGGATTGCAAAATAAAAATATCTAAAAAAAACGGTATTCTAGTCAAATTTTGATATCATCAGCCATTATTAATTTAATCCTGTTCAAAGATTTTAAATGGCCGCCATTTTGTTTTTTGATGTCGGAAAATTTTGATTAATTTTTTCAAGATTGTTTTAATTGTTATAAAGCTGTTTGCAAAATTTCAAAATTATGCATTCAGAGGTGTTCGAATAAAAAATAATGAGTGAAAAAAACAAAATGGTGGCTGTGTGAGTAACTGGGGATTTTAGAAAAATTTTATTACGATATTTACTTTTGTTAGTGGTCCAGAAACACTGCCTAGAAGTATATTGGTAGAGAGTTCCGAAACACTCTGTTTAATAATAATAATCATATGAACTCTCATATGAAAAAGCTGTTCATCATAAAGAAATATATTATAAGAGCCGCTTTGGGTAGACCTAAACCATTTTCAAGGAGCTTCAGGTCTTAACTTAAAGGCATAAAAAAATTGATATTGTTTATAAATTGCAATAGAGATGTATTCAGAATAAGACAATTTACTTACAACATAAGACCGTTAACAAATAATATCCTCATACCTAACTGGAATAAGAGTATTTGCAGGCACCAAACACATCATATTTGCTGTAAACTATTCAATATCTTACCAACTGAACTATTATCATTTAACAATAAAAAATTATCTATTTTAAAATTTTTAGAATTGGTCAAAGAGAATACCTTCTTTAAAATAGGAAATTTAATCTAGTTTCTTGATATTTTATGTGTTAATTATTTGTCCTTATTTTTTACTTATGCTTATTTTATTATTTCTTATATTGTAGCTGTAGTAATTTTTACTAGTTTATGTTTCCTTGGTCGGTCTGGCGCTCAAGCTATGCTTTGCTGGGTCGAAATATGGGTAACTGAATAATCTAGCATCTTAGTTAATTTCTTATTATTTGAATTGATGTATTTTCTTTAATTGGGAAATAAATCTTATTCTTATTATAAATCTTATAATTATGCATGGATTTTCCTAAACCTGTATATACCGCGATGAGTAGTCAATGTAATACGGATTTGGATAGTCAATGTATTACGGATATTAAGGATATAAATAATAGTTAGCCTGTCCTTATATATTTTCAGATTCCGGCTGTTTCCTCATTATTGATTTTGTCCTGCTAGATAATTTATGTTTTGCTTTTTTAGATGGAAATGAATTTCAAAATCTCACTTTAATTCTATCAAATGTCCTGAAGATTTTCTGAATGACAACAGCAGCAAATAGAAATGCGGAAATTCGATGAAAGTTATCAAAAAAATTTTACCACAGCCAGGAATTGAACCCGGGCCCTTCTCTTTCTCTGCGAGTGCTAGCTCTTACAAACTATAAGCTACAGATGATTAGCAATTGGTTGTAATATCCTTGGATTATCTCCACCATTAATATGTATTAGCCAGTTGATTATAATATCAAATGAATGCTATGATTCAGAGGGTCAACTGTAGCTTATTTGGTAAGAGCACTCTCCGCGCAAGAGAAGGGCTCGGGTTCAATTCCTGACAATGGTAAGATTTTTTTGATAAAAGCTTAGATTAGGGAGTAAGTAAGGTTCGTCTATGATGAAAGCATTCATCGAATTCTCGCATTTCTATTTGTTACTGTTGTCAAAAAAATACGGATTCCGAAAGTCTTCATTGCATTTGATGACATTAAATTGAGAATTCAAAATCCATTTCCATCTATGTATTGATTCAACAACTGTTAATAATAATTGTAATATCCTTGGATTGCCTCCACCATTAATTTTGTTTTTAACCTGGGCGTATACTCTTATAAATAATAATGTATACTTCATTACGTAAACTACAAGTATATACTTGAATATGAAATACAAAATAACAATGTCACAGTTAAGAAATATCTGAATAGCCTATACTGTCAAAAGATGATTGTTTATGAATTGGAATTCTGACCTAATACAGATTTCTTCAGTTTATTTACCTGGCCATTCATGTTTTTTTATTTTACATCACGTTTATTGTTTGCAGTAATATTATTGTATAAATCAATACTCAAGAGAGCTCAATAGCAGTTGGTTGGAGCACTTGTCTGTGATAAGATAAGGCTCTGGCTAGCTTCGTTTTCTGCAGTCTTGGGTTCGAATCTCATTCAGCCATGGATGCTTCTCATCATTCAGACATGGATGTTTCTCACCATTCACCCATTCACCTCATTACGCACGCACAAGTCTCCAGACTCATGTGTTCATCATCCGCAATAAAAAAAGAAAAAAATATAGCAATTAATAATGTTCTGCTCTACTTAATCGTTCTCACATGCATGTCAATGAGTATTGGCAGCGTAATCATTATTATTTGGAGTCAATATAGAGAACTGAACTGGTAGAGGGGATGAACGATGGAGCGGAGAAGAGATGTTTGCCGAGAGAGGGGAGCTGTGGCTGATATTACAAGAGACAGTCCACCCCCAAGTCTCAGTGCATGTTTCAGCCATCTAGCAGTTCAACCCCTTTTTCCCTATCCAGAAACCAGTAAGGTAAGTAACTTTCAAAATAATTCCATAGCTTTATAAAAATAATATTGATTGCCCTTAAAAAGCTGAATATCACAATATAAGATCATTTACCTTTGAAATACTATATTAAATAGATTATTGAAAAAATATTAAAATATTTGCTACCTAAATTTGTTTTATTAAACACCAGGAATTTAAAATAATGATTTTAAAAATATTAAAAATTATCAACGAAGAATAATTCAAGAGAGAGGTTAAATTTATACACACACAATAATATTGTTACCGTAGATCATTAACACTTCTAACTTTAATATTGCTATAGATTGTTATAGGATACTGGTTAGTTTATAAATTTTGGTTTTAAATTATTTCTATATTATTCTTTACGCAGAGACCTGAGCGTTTTTTTTTTGTCGAATACAATAATTATTTTTGTTTTTCTAACCGTTTTTATAGTCTAGTTGGATATTCCTGAGTTATATTTTCATAATGTATTCAACAATATAGTCTACATTATTTTAAGGAATATTATTGGTTATTGTAATATCAAACCTCGTCAAGCAGCCTTGTAAAATGTTCTTTCAAGGCTGCTGTATTATTTTTCCATACATTTTTTAATATTCTATTCTATAATGAGTATTCCTTAATGAAGAGAGATATAAATAGGTTTCACTGACCATTGTTGATTGTGTAGATTCAGTGCAATGTAGCTTCAGCTTTTTTATTTCAATCGTGAGATTTTCTGATTAAATCAGAAAATATAGATATTTTAGTGCTGTTTAATAGTCAAGATTTTAGTGTCCATTAAGAACAATATATTAGAGTGTACAGTACAGGTACAATAGGCTATTTTACCAGAAGAGGACGCAAATAAATCGGCCATACTCTTGTACTGGTACCCACAGAAAAATCAACAATATATGTACGGTATTGAAAAATTCTAATAGCAAGATTAAGACAGTTTTTACTAGTGGAATAGTTAATATCCAACTCAATGAAGGGAAGTGATAGCCACGAGCCGTAGCTGGTATCTGTTCAATCAGAGAGATAAGCTGCGTTCTCGTAGGTCCCGTTCGTAACGGTGACCGATTAGATTGGCCAGCAAAAAAGACACTGTTCTCTGCTGTAAAATCACTTCCCGGTGGTTCGGAACCCACCTAAAACTGTAGGTCCAACTCATCAATCACCATCATCCAACTCATTACCCACGCACAGGTCTCAGACCTATGTGGGCTTCATCCTCAGAAAAAAAAAATGTCTAGAAAGCTTGAGTTATTTTGAATAACGTTACAATTCATAAGATTGCATCATAATAATTATTCATAAAATAACATACAATAATGTACCTACTATAATACATAGAAAATCATTTCGAAATTCTGTTAATTTCTATATATCCCGCATATTGTTATTTATAAATATTTTATTTCTAATATTAAAACTGACATAGTATTCCACTTTTATATATTGTTATACTCACTTATATTGGAGATGCTAGAGGGATGCATTTCACTTCTGACGAAGCTTTTTTTCAGAAGTGAAATGCATCCCTCTAGCATCTCCAATATAAGTGAGTAAAACAATATATAAAGGTGGAATACAGTGTCAGTTTTAATATTAGATTGTTCATTAAGTACCGAACCGTTTTTCGTCATGGAAAACATCACAGATTTTATTTTGTTCTAGATGGAAACACACACCTTAATCCTCCTGCTTTTCACATCATCAGAAATTTGGTTTTATAACGCTTATGCCAATGAAGATGAAGTATGTGAGACATTACCATCAGAAATACATATAACTAAAGGTAATACCATACAAATTTATTTACTTATCTTGCAAATCAATACTGAAAAACGCCTTGTTTCAACAATTAAAATTTAATAAAATAGATTCATATGAAATTTTTTTTAAAACTATTGTCAAATCAGACATTATATGCAGTGGGCAAAAAAAGAAGTGTTGAGACCCGTGTTAACGGAGCATGTTACCATTAATCGATATGCTCGATGACTTGTAGAGCCATATCTAGGCTCTAGATCTAGATACACGAATAATAAAAATTGACTCGTGTAGCAAAATATGTTTTTATTTAGACGAACATTCTATAGCGGAGCATTGTAACTTTAGAATTCAAACTTTATGATTACTGATGATTAGTTAGATGATTACTGTCATTTCAATTGTTCAAATTCACTGCTCTGATTCTAACTTTTTTGTAAACTTTTGGAGTGTGTTTTTTCTGGTAAAATTTCAATTGAAAAACATCATTTTATAAAATACAAAACAAACACCATAAGTTCTAAATAAAAACTAGTTTGAAAATAGTAATGTACTAAAAACAAATTTCTTGTGAGTCAATATAATAATATTCCTGGATTTCTTGTTCCATATCGATCTGCGTTGTTAATATTAACTTTTTTATGGCAAATTCAACGACTTACTGTCAAATTGACTAAGCCGTTGAATTTACCATAAAAGGTTGAAAATAATATTATTATTTTATAAAAAGTCGCAATAATTTAAAATTAACAATTATTAATTTTTAACTACTCCACAAAAAATATGCTATAGTATTTGCTAGTCTACAATTCGTAACTTATATTAATGTTAATACACAATTTTACAGGATGCAATTATGATTATAGTAGAATATTGAAAAAAATATTTATGAAAAACGGAATTCGGTGTTCTCATTATTTTTCAATAAAGAAGTGCTTTTTTAATCATTTTATTTTCTGAATAGAGACTCAATCAATAAATGGATAAATTTCTAGGATTAATTTAAATAAAATGAAATGAGAAGGTTGATGATAATATTGATGACATTTTCAGAGGAATTTGATGAGCTTGGAAGGCTCCAAAGGACTTGCAATGGTGATGTAGCAGTGAACAAGTGTGAAGGAGCGTGTAACTCGCAAGTGCAACCCAGTGTTGTCACACCCACTGGATTTCTCAAGGTACGGTAATCATTGAAGAAATTCGTAATTAATTTAAAAAAAAAAAATATATATATATCACAATAAATTAATCAGTGCTATAGTTAATATGATAAATGGAGAAAAATGAACAATTAAATAAATTTAAAAATGATTCGACAATGTAATTCCGCGCACAAGATCATAATATAGACCTCAAAGTCAGTAATGATAGTTACAGTATTCTACCAAAATTCGTCTGTTGAAATGTTTATTCTTGAAGTTTGTGTATTGGAGACAAAATATTCAATGAACAGTAATGGAAATTAAATAATAAGGGATCAAGCCCACCGTAATAAATAATTGATAGTGAAATTTGAAAGAATGCTTCTGGTTTGATAAGTAACATGAATTTTTATTCAGAGCTAGGAAATATAAGGTATGATACCATCAAATACAATATTAGCAGCTATTTGCCTAAAAGTAGAGGAAAATTTACAAGATAGCTAAGATTGAATTTTTGATACCGTAAGTAAAATAACCTAAACTTACCTTCCCACCAGATTTTTCGGATTTTTCTTGGTATTGCAATTATAAATAATCACAAAACATTGGAAAATAGTTAATTAAACATGCGTTCAACAATATTCCATTTGCCTACAGTACTACAATCCAACATTAGCTACCCCATTCCTGTATCTTAATATAAATTATAAATTCCCACAAAGTTTCCCCATACTTGTGCGTAAGTTTTCCAACATTAGCTACCCCATTCCTGTATCTTAATATAAATTATAAATTCCCACAAAGTTTCCCCATACTTGTGCGTAAGTTTAAAGTGAATTTATGTGGTGAATTATTGAGGTTCGTTCAATAATAACTCTAAATTGTCATCGTGAATGTTTCATGTCATTTTTACACATCATCAGGACTAGGACAAATGATTAATCTCCTAAAAAAATCTGAATACTGGTAAAATTGGCACTCTGTGCCTTCTTAATGTTAAGGGCATCACCGTGGAGACCCTATAAGAGTATATTCTATGTAGACTTTAGAAGATCTCAAATTTCAAATCTACACAAATTCAAAACATTTTGGGATTTTGTTAATATTTAATTTTTTTCTTACTTTTCTGACTACCTAATGCATCCAATTCCTATATTATTCTTTATTTTATTCAATTCCATCCATCCATCTTTGAAATAACTGCAGAAGACGTTAAGGGCTTAGAAGTCATAATCCCAAAGCAATCCAAATTTGCAGTGCTTAACATTTTTCCTCTTATTTGCCACTTAAATTTTGTTAAGGCCCCTCCAAACGGTGCAATTTACTGCACCGCTACAGAGCACTCCTGTAAAGCAATCCAGACGTTTGATACCGGAGATTTTGGAGCTAGACCAAAGTAAATTAAGTCTAGATTGCTCTTTGAGAGTCCTATATTACAATAAGTTGCACGACCTGACGTGCATGATATTTTCAAATCTGTATCTCATCTATTTCATGTATGGAAAGTAATTTCAAGCACTTGAGATAGTAATTGCAATAATGAATTGCTTTGCAGGAATGTTTCTGCTGCAGAGAGAGCTTCCTGCGTGAGAGGACAATAACGCTGACCCACTGCTATGACCCCGACGGCATGAGACTAACCGGTGCTCCTCAATCTCAGATGGACGTCAGGCTTCGAGAGCCAGCCGAATGCAAATGCTACAAGTGCAGTGATTATTCTCGATAGCTTTGATAATAATAGAAAACTTGACTGAATCAATATCATAAAGTTTCTATTGAATAAGCGTTGAAAATTGATAAGGTTTACTGATGTTCGCTTGTTGGTTCTATTTTCATGATTTCTGTTCTTCATCAATATTACTTTTTCTGTAAATATTAAAATATATCGCATGCATTCTATTATTTTGTTAAGTTCTATAATTTGTGAGAAATTTCAAATAAAAATTTTTTCTTAGCCATGTAACTGGTTTATTTGATCCATATGAATGGATTTACTTGCAATACATCCATACAATTATGGTTTAGGAGTCCAGATTTGCACCTTGCCATTTTTCTCGTGAGTGTGCATCAAAAGCATTTCTTTTAGTCGACAAATTAATTACCTATAGCATATTAAGAGATCCGGATTACTGCAGCAATGGATACCATATACAAATATATGTTAAATAACCTTTGGGCTGAACTTGAGTGTCGATTGGACTAATAGTTATCTATTTATTGTGTAAAAAAACTATTCGAAACAAACATTTTAATAAATAAAAGCCAATATTCCCTCTCCATTTAAATAATGTTCAAATCCCTACCATTCTTTCATGAAAACCCGTCATTCAAGTGCATTGAATCAGATGGACTCAATGGAACAGACCTGGTTGTTTATTTAAAAAAGATAGTACATATGCTATCAAAATATTATTGACACTGTATTTCTGAGCGGTTTTGGTTTCTGCTCACTTTAATTGGTATTGAATTTTCGCTCCTGAATAAAAGCTTCGTCAGCATTTTGCTAAAACCACTCAGAAATATACTGTCAGTTCATTAGTAGATTGTCCAATTAGTATTATTAGGATGGTCCAATGAGTATTTCGTCATGGAGAACATTACAGATACTATTATGGCTTTTATTGGTGGGGAGACCCTTACGGGTGGTTGCACTCCTCTCCGTTTGAGCCATGTTGTGGGTGACATGGTGGTCCTACCATAATTCTAGATAAGCTGCTCTCTATTTAGATTGTATAATTCATGACTAGGCCTTTTGTATAATACAAGTGGAAATCTGAATTGTTTGTATTGAGATATTTTGCCCATAGCTTGTGTTTCATTGTAACTTACAACATTGGGAAGAAAATGGAAACTGAAGTAATAGAAACTGAGTAAGCTTTTTCATTGTAGTACTGTAAATATTGGAACTTTTGTAAAAATTGAAGTTTCAAACAAAAACCAAAGGAAACTTCAGTATATCACCGACTACTAGTGGAAACACTCAGTTTGCAACTAGAAAATTTTCTAAAATCAAAACTGACACTGTATTTATTTTTGTTTCCACTCACTTCGCTGGAGGGATGCACTTGTCAGAAGTGAAATGCATCCCCCCCCCCCCCCCCCCAGCATCACCAGTATAAGTGAGTGAAAATAATATTTTAATAGAAATATAGTGTCAGTTTTGATATTAGATTGTTCATCAAGTATTGATCGTCATGGAAAACATCACAGATAGAAAATTTTGTTCGAAACTAGACAAGTTTGCAACAAATTTATTACAATTTTTCTTCTTAAAATGCTGCAAACATTCTGTTGAAAACAGCTGTGTGGACGCAGCTTTATGATGCGAAGTTGAGAGCTTTGTTCTCTATTTCATGCAGTAGACAGATCCTTAGTGGTAGGTGAACAATAATGGCTTTAAAAAAATGTTGAAAAGAATATAAGCTACAAGGAATCTTTTTGAGTATCCACTTGACTATATATATAGATATATTTGTTTTCAAGAAAATATGATATCGCTACTGGGTTGTTACATCACTAGTACCTATAAGCTAGTAATGCAATAATGAAATCTATCTCCTTAATTCATTTATATTGAAATTTCCCTGATTGAAATTAAGGTAAGTTGTTGATGAGAAGTAAAAATATGAGCTCAGGGAGAATTGGATGTAATAATTAGATATATTCATTCAGGTTGCGGCCACATGGAGCCTGATGACTGGTTTGTTTTAGACAAATTAGCTGTTCTGAATCTATGCTAGTGTTTTCTGCAAAAAACGCAGTCATCATGCACCAAGCTTGGTGTGGTCTCACCCTAATCTTCAGTCAGATCTGATTCAAGTTTTTACTGTAGTTTAATAAAACAAATCGCCAAGAATTTTGAAATAACAAAATTTATTAAGCCCGTGTAAGAAGTAAGGTAAGAGAGCGGGGTCTGTGGAAGCATATAGAGTCCAAAAATGTGAAACTTGAAAATATTATTTTTATATGAAGGTGTAGGTCTACGGATGGCTAGGTTCCCTCTGAGGAACTTTTTGTTACTGCATTGGAGGAGCGAAAATAAGAGTAGCCATTTCAGCGATTTTGGCTGAAAGTTGATTCACTGGTAGCTTACTAAATTAGTAGTAGTCACTTCATGGAAGGGAATATACATTTAAATTGCCTCCATTCAGGACAGTATATGGTGTGTAAGATGAATTGTAAAGTAAATTAAACTGTAAAGAAAATTAACTGATTCTATTTACAACCCCAAATCCCTTAATTTTGCAATTAAAACGTCTCAAATATGCAAAAATATTTGTCAGGATTTGTTGGTGCCATTTTGCGCATATACGCGGATTTCTTATTCCCACAAGAGATAGATTTCAAATCCAACTGAGTTTTAATTTTAATGTAAGATTTTCAAAATTATTAATATGGTTTAGACTTTTGAAACACATTATAGAATTTTCATCAATTTATTCACATAATTTATGAATCATTTTGTAAATATTTCATTCACTGGACATTTGTGTTGAGAGAACGTGTTCATTTGGTATAGGTATGTAGGCTTACAGTAACTTATTGAGCATGCAAATATTTTTTATAGCATTGCTTTTCTGTTATATTGGGTATATATTTCTTATTATATATGGGTATAAATTAGTTGGATATATTTAGAGATTGGACAATACAAAATAAAATTATTAGATTTTATCCAAAACTAAATGGTAGGTCTAAAACTAAATGGCTATTCAAACTAAATCCATTTACCTTGGTAGGTGCTACCCTACTAGGTTACCCTAGTATTCCATTCCTAGTATTCCAGCCATTTATAAAATCTGCAATAACGTCAAAATTTATAAAATCTGTTATTTATAAAATCGGTATATTATATATATACAAAAAATCTGAATAAAAATTTACCAAAAATTTGATTTTATTGCTGATTTTATAAATGACTTTATTATGGTTCATATAGATTAGGCAATCAATATTCTCAATGCAGAAATTATTAATTTTTATGTTTCTCGTTGTGATAACTCGTGCAGGCGGGTGTAGGGTACAAGTTTTTTGTTACAGTTCCAAGCATTTATACATTTTTTTACAGTTGAACACCAGTACTGCGTCTTCAACATACCATATTTATTTCAAATCATCCATCAACTGTAATTATTATTATATGAGTCATGAAAAATTCTTCCAGTTACGGAGCGCAATAAAATGCTGGTATTCCCGCTACCTACATCGCATGTGGCTAATCTTTAAGAAATTATATTTGTTGGGAAATTTAATATTCAAATCAAATAAAAATTGAAAATCAATCCATACTGGCGCGTTTGCTTTGATTAGCATCTCTCCAATCCAAATTTTCGTGGAGCTAATTATTTTACAGCGATGATAAATAAATATTCTACATTAAATAGACTCAACTTATTATGAAATAAGAAATAAGACATATTAGAATTGCGGTTATGTAGTGTTTGAGATGCTGGGCACGGTAAAATTTAAGTGCTTGTTAACTGACAGGTAGAAATAAAGAATAAGGAAGACAATTCCCAAAGGCATGGATATGAAAAATTCATTAAAATAAAAATACAAGCTTGAAATTGCAACAAATGTGAGTAAAACGTTTAGAATATATTTTACTAACCTATAATATACAAGATACAATGCTCCAAGATATTTCAGTACTGTGACAGAATAAATTTGTATTGTTATAAATAAAACTGTATGGGTTCTACCACTAAAATAATGCTGGCAATACTTAAAAGTAACAATCGAACTTTATTTACATGACAAATAACTCAAAACACAAACTAATAATTATTTAATTAACACACAAGACAATCAATAAAGAAACAAGCAGTGCAATAACGTTCAACTAATAATGAATTTACTATCACTGTACAAAAACTAATTACTCACTGTTAATAGGCCAGTCAATAATTTAATGTAATAGGAGTCCAATAATCTGTTCAATGACTTAGAAAGGAATTTCTAATAAAAAGTTAAAACACTCAATAATAAAATAAACACTTACAAAGCACAATGTCTGTCGTGGCACTTGATATGTGTAATCAGAATAAATATATATATATATATATATATAGCTGTGTATATTGTTATGTGCAAACTGTCACCACTGTCACTCAAACGACCATAAAGGAAGTCTGAACAACAACTGAATGACTGACTGCTCACAACAGTGGCGTACCGAGGTTTTAAGCGCCCTGGAGCGGAAGTGTCTAACGATGCCCCCCCCCCCCCAAAAAAAAAAATCAGTCTTACACTCAACCACCCGATTGGGCTGATATTAATATAGTGGTCATTTAATGAACCAGCGGCTTTTTTTTCCGCCTCTAACTATGCCGTATTTGTTAGAGATGCGAATCTCCAAGGAATGATTTTTCGCCAGGCCAGATTCTGCTTTTATCAATTTCCAAACAGCTTGTTTTGGATTTTTTCACTTTTCTATAAATTTATTTGCAGTTATTTTTTCGCATTTTGCAAGTCATCCTTATGAAAAATTTTTTATATTTTGGAAATAGGATTCAAAAGTGAAGTATTTCTGTCCTGTTCTTAATATAAAAACCATTGAACTTCTTGTGGATTTATTTTTCAGAATAAATTCAAAGTATTCATTCAATTACTTGAATTTGTTATACCTTTTGCCACCCAATTTAAATTGTTTTGGTTTTGCTACTTTCGACTATTTGCTACTTTTGACTCGACCGTTTTGCATTCTGTCTGGTTGTAACGCATTTACGACTGAATGCATGAACAGATTTATTTTAAATTTGACATGAATTTTCCTTTTAGTCATGCACAGCGATGTTTACATACGGTTTTTTAAAATTGTGTTGCATTCCACCCTTTTGGCCTTCATTATAGTAATACATTTTTTTGTAAGTAAAAGGTAATTTTCTCTCAAGAACAGTGCGCCCCTCAGAGCCTTGCGCCCTGGAGCGACTGCTCCACTCGCTCCATTATCGGTACGCCACTGGCTCACAATAACAGCTCTTTTTATGTTTTTATTAGAAGTTTTTATTCTAGTAGTCTCCATATATGTCTATTTATAGAGATAAGCATTTGCTGGAACATTCTCCATAATTCTCAAACATTCCAGATGACCATTTGACATATTAGAGTAAGAAAGACGAAGTGAGCAGGAAGAGTGGAGGGAAACAATAAAAAAGCACTTTTTATCAATGTAGATGGAAGCACTATTGACATAACATGACATTGATGTTGTCTTCTGCAGATAAGACGCTGCCATGATGGAAGTCATTTCCGGCTCGCCATTACGGTATGAAAGGCTTAAAGCCATGAGATCTTGAGAACAACAGTTATATATTTTTTGAATTCCGTATTATAATTAATTATAAAGATAGGGTATTTTAATACATCTGTACCCAGTGAAAATTTGTTTAGGATGGATGTGAGGGCAACATAAAGCTAAACAAAGTGTTGTCCATAATGAATTTCAAATCTATCTTTCCCAAAACAAAGTGTGTATTATTAGTCCTACAGAATTGACATTCAAGTGGATTTTTAGATTTAACTTTATAAACAACTAAGTAATACCCAACTTTTTTAACTTGGTGATGAATTTTATACTTATGAAAATGAATCAAAATTTTAGCGATATGAGTTTATTCAGAATTTATGGGTTGTCCAAACTCCAAAGATATATGTGGAGGTAAATCAGCTACTTTCTTACTGTCTGAACATTTTTGTCCCAATATACGGTGAGCTAAACACTTCAGATTATCAACCAGGAACGCTGGCCGGTGACTATATATATAGCTATAATATCATCACTACTACAAGACTTTATTTATCATTAATATTATATATACGTTATCATTCAATGCATTTGAAAAATTATTCAACAAAACAGTATATTTTGGAAAGATCTTTGGGAATAATATTTGTTGAGCTTCTAAAATTAGAAAAGAAATATTTTAATAACTTATTGTTGTAAATTTGACGACTTGCAGTCAATTTTAATTGTGAATAAATAATACTCCTACTCACTTTTGCCAAACGTTTTCGAGTCATGGAGACTCATCTTCAAGGCGTCCTAGATCGGTGATGTTGGTTTTTGTTAGAAGAATTGTGGTTTCCAACATCACCGATCTAGAACGCCTTGAACATGAGTCTCCATGACTCGAAAACGTTTGGCCAAAAGTGATTAGGAATATTATTTATTCACAATTAAAATTGACTAAATGTCGTTAAATTTAAAATAATAAGTTAATATTAACAACGCGGATCATTATGGAACAAGAAATCCAAGATATATTTTATATGGTAAGTTACACGGTAGCACCACTCTAGCCTATATCACGGAGAAGAACGCATTATTGATTGTGAGAAAGGTTTCTTCTGCATGAAAATATGTTGCCGCTGTTAAAAGCAGAATGATGTGTGAAGAACAGAGCGATAAATCAAAACAGTGGGAGGTGGTCGATAAGCTCCCTCTGCGCTCTACATGAACAAACACTTACTATGTAAATGTATGACACATTGTTCCAACTCTAAATTCAAGAGTGTCTTAATATAGGTTTCTTTAATGAGATTGATAACAGGCAAATTTAGATGTTATTAGGCTATACATCTATTAAAATTTTTGGAAAAAATTACAAAAATCTCACTACATTGAGAAAGTTGATTATATTTTTTTAACATGGATTTTGGGAACTCCAAGAACATTAAATCACAAGCGGACGCGCATATTTTGACATTTAGGAAAGTACAATTAAAAAAAAAATTATTCAACTATTAATATTTTTATAATTTTAGAAACATCCATTGACAACCTGACATTTTAGATTATCGTGTGTATTTAAGTTATTAAAATTTACCCCTTTTTTACCCCTAAATCTATTTTTTTTGTCATGTATATATTATATATAAGAGCTCCACCATTGCTAGCTCTGATTGGCAATTATATTACACATTTCCGCACTCACTAAATTCTTGTAATAATTCATTTTTAGAAACATTATTTGAAAAAAATTACGATACTGATATTCTAGATTGTCGTACATTATTGTAAGTTATCAAAAATTATTCTTCCTATACAGTTGCACTCACAACAATTTTTCGTTTTGTTGATGAGCATCGCAATTGCCAGCTCCCACTCTCAATAACATTACATTTCACCCATTTAGTTCTTATAATAATAACGATTGAGAAAAACACAATAAGTTCATGATGATATACAAAAGATCTCAATATAGTTTTGACCTGACACAAATCACAGGGAATCTGAAGGTCATAAACAACACTAAACCATCAAATAATAAGGAAGATCCTATTTATTCAATCATATTGATAATATTTTGAGCGGGTTGTTTAATAATCACTGGAGACTTTTTCTAGGCTTTTTCTACTGCAAAAAAGATGAATAAATAATTATTACCGGTACGATTTCATTCAATGAAATTCCGTCAATCAATTTTTCCTAAGAATAATGCCTTATTCATGGTATATTTATAATATTACTATTCCTGTCGTGTGGACAGAAATTAAAAAGTTGTTTTGTTCTGGTAAAAATATTTGACAATACTAGACTATTTGCGAAAGTGTGAAACAGAATTTATTAATTTCGACTTCCTCAAAGTGCTATTAATTTATACTAAAGACTTCCACAATGGTGGATATTGACAACAGCATTGAATAGCTGATGGGAATCGATGAATGCTACTGTACAAAAATATCAGTCACCACCGGGAATCGATCGCGGACCTTCCAATTGCCGGTCGGGCGCCTTAACCACTAGACTGTAGTGACCCTTCTGCAAAGCAGCACTCATTTTAAACATTTCCGCACTCACTAAATTCTTGTAGCCTAATAATGAAGTTTTAGAAACATCATTTGAAAAATAGTATTACTGTTATTTTAGATTATCGTACATTATTGTATCGTATTGGTTTGTATTTTACAAGTTTGTCAGTTTGTTAAATTGTGCTAACTAACTTGTGAAAAAGTGCACTGCATCTCTTTTCAGTATATAAGATTATAAGTACGGTAGGTACTACTTGCGTGCAATATAATGCAGGAGTGAACCACCTGAGGAGAAATAATGTAAAAAACTGTGCAAATAATTCTAAACTCAAATAAAATTGTTGCATGTTCCACTTCCCGTCTCAAGTTTAACTTACCAGTACCAATATCTCGCTCTTTTTGGTATCAGATATGGTTAATTGTTCAACGCATTAATTCTAATAATTAACTTACTAGGTAATAAATTAGGAAAAGGTGATTACAAGCAACAACAATAAATGCTTAGCAGCGAATTTCAGAAATTTTTCTACTTTTGAATTTCCATAATTTATCATTCTTATCAATATCAAGATTTGATATCAACTATTTTCTTTTCGGTCTTGGATAGTCTATTATTAGGTATTTGAACAATGAAATCAATCTCTTGTTGCTCCCTGCCTCTTTAGTATCTTGTCTCACTATCAGTTCTCTTGTGCACCACCTTTTGATTGATTGAATTGATTTTTGCCCTCTGCAAGTGACTAATGGTTAGCCAAATCGCTTGTAACCAATTTTTAAATAAAAGGCTAAGAAGATTCTGAGGTGCAACCACCAAAGACAGTCCGATCTAAAAGAGGGTTTGTTGTTATTTTATACCTTATATATTTAAACCTGAAAACAAGTCATCTTTTGTTATTATAACTGATGAGTAATTATATTCGCTAGGAAAATGGCCGTTAATGTGATAAATACTAAACTTTGACACCAAATATTTTTTTCAGCTCTAATAGCTTGTTATCGACTGTCTTTGTACACTTCTACATGTGTTAAAAACTTCTTATGAGAGGGGAGGTAACTTACAGTATGTGCTTTGCTCACATCATGAAAATGATAATAATACATTGGTTGATGGGTTTTCCTCTCCAGAGGGTGGAGAGAGATGATTTTCTCCCTTCCATTACACATTCTTGCGGCTGCGAAATGAACTGGATGGAGCCATCACTGCTCAACCCCCTTCAAGCAGTATTATAAGCTAGGATGCGCGTGAATCTAAGCCAGTATTAAAAGTTTCATTGAACCACTCACAATACTCTCTTTTTTGCATCAAAGAGGAAGATAAAAGTGTACTCTATGTATGTTACTTAGATTAAAAATTGTTATTTAAAAAAGTACCTACCTAGGTTAAGATTTTAAAATATAAAATGGCCTGTACAATTCAAATACTGAGACATGGAGGTAAGCTGAATAGTAATAGATTAAATTTATTTTTACTTTGGAATTTTGGAGAGAATCAGAAAAAGGAGCTTTATTGTCAGTGCATGTATTCAGTTGTTAATGCATGTAATATTTCAACAAGCAGGATGTGGTTAAAGTTTTTAAATAATTTTTGTTTTAGAACTGATCTCAAAATATTATTGTTGTATAGTAGGCTATATGTATTATGTGATCTCAATTCAAAATTATTGTCATGTATGTTATAAGTAGGGTTCCCGTCTCTAAGTATGATCTAAAAGTACTAATTTACATTGTTCACGAGTGATCAATGCATTAACAGATTCGATATTTTATAGAGAGAATTCACCAACTGCGTAGGTACCGTACTTGTCTACAGAGACCAATACGATTTTATTTATGGATTTGAATAAATTTATTTGAAAATTCACTCACCAACTAATGAATTAATGTGATGTATGATTTTGCATTAAAACATTAATTCTGCATCGCAAGTAATCGAAATTGATGGTGCTTGCATGTGAGAGAATAGTATCAGTACATCCCCAAGTAATTTAAAGTTCAATACTATAGGCTATGGTAGTGCTATATACTACCGTACTCAATGAGGTTCATTCTACCATGAACAGTATTACTATAATTGTGTTGGAAAAATATTGACAAAGACGAATATCTTGCAAACCTTGAGTACCGTTTCAAGCATATTAAAATGACATTTTTGAAGTAAATTAATAATAAATATGCTTATTTTGGAATAGATTCTGGGTTTCTTCTGTGCAGTATAAGGATCCTAACAAATTTGTTTCTGTTTCTAGCTCTTGTGCTTGCCATGATGCTGGCTGAAAGTTTCCAAGAAGACGCCAAACCAGCTGGTGCAGTGTCTTCGGATGAATGTCAAGTCACGCCTGTGATTCATGTGCTCCAATACCCCGGCTGTGTTCCTAAACCAATCCCTTCATTTGCATGTACAGGGAAATGCAGTAGTTATCTACAGGTAAGATAGGCCTACCGTTCATCAAATTATTTCTCTGTTCCAATAAAATATCAAGGAAACTGGATTGTAGCTCTTATAAAATCAATTAATTAATAATGGGTGACGAATAATAAAATTAATAAAGTAATCTTTGTGATTGATCAAGAACGTCAATAATTACAAGTCATACTTAAAACTAAGCCCACTCTGTATTACTGATTCATGTTCAGGTTTATAGAGTATCATTGTAAAATCCCACGCACAGGTCTCAGACCTTTGTGGGCTTCACCCATCAAGAAAAAATGTAACAGCATTACAAATATGGATCGCAATAGTAATTAATTGTGAAATATTAAAATTTTCCTCATATTTATACTTATTTTAAACATATTAAAATTATCGAGATAATGATATTATTCATAAACTCTATAGCAATATTGAACTTAATTGAAGAATAAACAATGAAATTATTATTTCTGATTAAGCTTCAATTTTATCACTGCATATCCCAAAATTGTAAGAAATAATAAACGGCCATGAATAATATTTATATATTAACTTTTTATTGTAAATTCAACGACTTGCAGTCAATTTTAATTGTGAATAAATAATATAAATACTCACAAAAGGCAAAAAGTTTTCGAATCGTGGAGATTCATTTTCAAAGATTCATTTGATTCATTTTGATTCGAAAACTTTTGGCCTTTCATGAGTATATTAATATTATTTATTCACAATTAAAATTGAGTGCAAGTCGTTGTATTTTCAATAAAAAGTTTATATTAACATTAACTTTTCATGTGAAATTTAACGACTTGCAGTCAAATATTCATTAAAAATAAGTATAACTTACTTAATCTGTAGGCCGAGCGCTTTCTAATCTTTGAGATCCATCTTAAGAGGCGTGGGTTCCTAGATCATCATGTCAGTTTTTTTGGTTAGAAGAGTTGTTTGGTTTTTGTAAAATGTGATCAAAAAGTTTGTGTGATTTAAAATTTAGTTGTTCATTGAGAATGTTTTGTTTATTGTGTGTGGTGTGTTTGTATATTTCAAATTGTTCCAAGGTGTTGAGTTCGTGTCCTTTAGATTTTATATGTAGAATGTGTAGGTTGATACTGATGTCAGTAAAAGTGTGTCCAGTTTGAATGATATGGTCGGCGAAATTCGATTCAGCTTTTGATGTCAGGGCTTGAAAATGTTCCTTGTAACGTTGTTTGAATGTGCGGCCTGTTTGTCCTATGTAGAATTTGTTACAATCAGAGCAGTTCAGTTTGTAGATCCCTGGAAGATCGTATTTGTTTGTGTTCAGTGTGGTTTTGAGTGTAAGTGCATTTTTTATTTTGTTAACTTTTCATGTGAAATTTAACGACATGCAGTCAAATATTTGTTAAGAATAAGTATAATAACTCACTTAATCTGGCCTGACAAATAAAGACAAATAAAGGCCAGATTAAGTGAGTTATTATACTTATTCTTAACAAATATTTGACTGCATGTCGTTAAATTTCACATGAAAAGTTAATATTAACAACGCAGATCGTCATGGAACAAACAATCCAGGAATTTTATTTTGTTTTTTGTTCTGAATGAGATGGTGTGGCCGGCTTTTTTGAAGACAAATAAACACACAATAAACAAAACATTCTCAATGAACAACTAAATTTTAAATCACACAAACTTTTTGATCACATTTTACAAAAACCAAACAACTCTTCTAACCAAAAAACTGACATGACGATGATCTAGGAACCCACGCCTCTGAAGATGGATCTCAAAGATTCGAAAGCGCTCGGCCTACAGATTAAGTAAGTTATACTTATTATTAATGAATATTTGACTGCAAGTTGTTAAATTTCACATGAAAATTAATATTAACAACGCAGTTCGTCATGGAACAAAAATCCAAGAATATAACTTATATGCTAGATTAATAATATTCATTATAATATTGTCACAATTATGCTAATAAACAAGCATAGTAGGTACTTGGAAAAAAGTATGGTGTATGATTATAATATACCGTGGAATAGACTTTGGATATTCATTGGATTCTGTTAGAAATAAAATGTATCAATATATTCGATGATAATATGTAGGCCTATCAGTCAAAATAACTGTTCGAGTTATAACAGTACCGTACTTTAAAAACTACTGGTAACTTTCACATTTTTTGTAGTTTAACTATTTGTATCTACCTATTTTTTAATACTGTAATAGACATTGATGATTCAATAATTGAATTGATACCTATTGAAATTCTATACACGGTAATCTGAGAAATATTTGACTTTTGTCAGGTTTAGGAGATTTAGAAACAATAAATGGGCTGTAGCCATTAAATATGTTCAAAATGTCTTCCAATATTTTTTACAGGTTTCTGGATCAAAAATATGGCAAATGGAAAGATCATGCATGTGCTGCCAAGAAAGCGGAGAAAGAGAAGCCAGTGTATCTTTATTTTGTCCAAAAGCAAAACCAGGAGAGAAGAAATTCCGCAAGGTAATAGCCTACCTTGATTTTAGAAATTTCGAGTATGCTCTGATAGTTTAAAATTAAACACTACAAATAATATAGGTACATCTCAAAGTTGGTATTTTCACGTTATGAATCAATAATAAAATGAATGACTGACAGTGTCACAGACAAGGGAGTATTTATATTTCACTATTAATTTATTTATGTCAAACTTTGGTTTTATAATGTTTTCATTGCTTCACTTTTCAAATCAATCGAGAATTATTTTATTATTTGGAGTATTCATATTAGAATATTTCTCATTGGTTTTTTATTGTTAAAAATTTTATGCAGTTTTGACAACATGAATGTAAAAGCCTTCATTTGGGACTTCATATTGTATTCAGTAGGAATTGCTTCTTTGGATATGCCTACCCAGCACATCCTCCCCCACATGCAATATGATGTTAATTTATTCTCTATTGCTGATTTTTGTTGAGGAAGATAAATGATCATTCACATTTCAAATAAGTATACCTACTATAGGAAAAAAAAAGATAAAATTATGTAAATAATACAGCTAAAGAAACTAGTGAAGATGGAGACAACTTGTGCTTTTTTCCTATTCATTATAATAATTATATATGTCCTGTTTTATATTTGACTTTCTAGTTTACAGAAAATTTCTTTTCAACACAATGCCGACCTGATTTATGAAAACATTCATATATTTTTTTAAATAAAAATGTTTTAGCGAGAAGAAATGTTGAAGAAGGGTAAAATTCTCAAAGATTAACTAGTGAAACGAGAAATTGGAAAATTGATTGAAACTAATAATTTCGTTTAACAAATGAATTTATTTGTGGAGATTATATTTGAACCTTCCTATCACTGTTCCAGGTGAACACAAAAGCGCCTTTGGATTGCATGTGTCGTCCCTGCACCGGAGTAGAAGAAACATCGGTAATACCTCAAGAAATAGCTGGATATGCCGATGAGGGGCCGATGAATAACCACTTCAGATTACACAGTTCTCGATAGACTGATTCTCAGTCAAAAATATGATTCTCAGTTTTTATTAGTTACCAATTCGAAAAAAATGTATGGTAGCGTAGTATTGTATTCCCAACTGTATATCAACCATTCAGTTAATTTAAAAGTAATTTCTTTGGATCCAGTATCATTATTTTCTAATCAGTTTACATCAATTACAAACAATGATGGTTTTTGTCTCATCTGAATGGTTGACCAAGGTTATATAAGATAGAACCTGTTTCCTAATACCATTCATGATAAATAACTTTTGTAGGCAGTATCGAACACAAATCTGAACCATATTTAATTGATTGTTTCTAAATAGAATATCATTTTTTAAATAAGTTTTACAAGTTTAAACTCACCCCAATTCAACAAATGGGGTTTCTAAGGGCTTTCTTGGCACCAATTGAGATTTTTAGATTAAATAAATTTTGAGCAAAATATTATAAACGCATAAATTTAGATTTGTAAATCACAAATGAATTTTAATTTCGAAATCGATTGCTTTCCACTCAAAAAACTCACCGATTACTTGCCTATTATCTTGATTGTATTTTACATAGTAATAAGAAAAATATCTTATTATTTAGAATCCGAAAACAGAACTACAGATTCTTATTGGAATATAATAAATTGGATGAGTGCTATGAACAAGTATTTATGACTTATTTAGTATTGCATGTATCACCACGAACTGCGTTTATAAATTATCATTATCACGTCATATTTACAGTACCGTACTCAAGATACAATACGTTCTACAGGTTATCTATTGCATATGTAAAACAGATTGACAATAAATTGTCAGAAATCTAAAACACTACTTCGTTCTTTGCCCCAAAAAAAATTCATTTTGAATTCAATTTATTATTTTCTTGGAAAACAAATCAGTTTGTTAGAGCTTATACAATTATTCCAAGAAGTTGTACAATACAGAAATGTCACTTATTTTCTGCTTAAGATGTTTTTAATTTTTGATGAAATGAGAAGAAATGAGATTTACTTACAAATAAGTGTTATTTTTACCATTATTTCCTATGATTATTGATGTATTTTAATAATAATAGTCTACTATGCTGTGGGACTGTGCTACGAAAATAGATTGCTTTATAGAGATCTACTTTAAAAATTGATAATAGAAAGAAGGGAAGAGTCTTCTAACTATAATTTATTACAGTAATATGAGCCTAAGACTAATTTATTATAAGAGGAGAAAGAACTGGGTACTTCCCCGAAAATATTTTGAAAAACTAAAGCTCTAAAACCACATTTTAAGCTGATCGACGTGTAAAGTTTTGGGGTTTCATGACCGCCCCCCCCCCACAGAATCCGCGCTTGAATGCTACCTACTCATATTATGCAAAAAAAGAATGATGATTTTTTTAACGTATTTGCATAAAATTTAAAGTCTCTTAAAAGAATGAGTCGGAAGAAAGTAAATTAAAGGAATAACCTCAGTTAGTATGTACACCAATCAACGCACGTTTGAGTTTAGCGGTTGATTATTGTCATGTACACAGTGATGTACCGAGCGATACCACTCTATTTTGTCAAGGACCTTTTGATTTTCTTATTATCGTTGAAATAATAGATTTTTGCAATTTTGTGAACAAATCAATAATTAATTTTATAATATTGTATCATTCCGATCTCGAATAAAAATTTAATTTAGCGTATAGCTTTCAGGTTGGTGTCACTGTCCGGCAAATTCAACAGCAAGCCGCCTTCTTTTAGAAGGTTGTTTTTTTTTCATGTTTTCATTTCATAACACATGAGATGTTGTATCAAGGTGAAAGGTTATTTAATTATTTTATCAGTAATTTAGACGGTTCAAACTAGTTTTAATCACCTTGTCTATCTTAATTGATCATGATTGGTAGTGTAGGTGTCATTAAAAGCTTATAACTGAAATAAACGTTTTCGTTTAGTATAACTTTCATCTCTAGCTGAAAGAGCTACTGTTTGAGGTTAGTTGTCATTCGTCTACACTGATTTAAGTATAATAATTGTAAGTTCGTTTCGTACTTTAATTTATTGCCAAACTGTATTACACTTAAAGTCTTCAGATCAACTGATCTTATAATGAATATTAAAAATTAAAACTTCTTTACTGTTATAATTTTACGATGACACTTGTAGAAATAGTTTATTCTTACTTGTGGATTAAGCTTTTTGTTAGTTAGCTATTGTATTTATTAATGGTAAATAGTACTTTCACTTGACCTAACTGCATTGAATTTGTGCAGAACAGTATTACCCCAACTTTTTTCTCATTGCAAGCCCTTCTCAAGATAGGAAAACCTTGTAATCACTTAGTACTGTACAACCAAGCTGTGTCTCGTACCAATATTCACCGTACGGTACTTGGAACGTTTTGTTCATTGCAGAATCTCAGGTACATAGAGGCTTCATCAATTATTATTGTGTTACTTTCCAAACGTCTTTGTCGAATGATGGTTTGGACACAGGAAGTCTTTCATAATGTGTGCTAGATACTAGAAACACCAAGTACACGCCTATGCAGCTAGTCCCTGTGTAGTGGTTGGAGTGGGCTGTTGGGCATAGAGTTTCAGAATATCATTCGGTGGGCTTGGCATACTGATATAACTTGGATAACTGGGTGAGGGAAGCAATCGCAACCGTCCTCACTCATCGTTAGCGTAGTACGCTCTTTGGACCAAAACATAATGTGGATATCAGAAAAGTCACTGATAAAAATGGATGAATTCATGCATCGGTATTATTCATTGTAGCATTTTACCCTGTTTTGCCTGGGAATCCAGTTTGGAGCTTTTCTTTCCTTGTATATAACTTATGGTGGTGGTCAAAAAATTACGAAATTGGGAAGGATGAGTAAAATACCATACAGTTCATCTGTTTGAAGATGGAGTGAACATAGCCGAGTGGGTAAAGTGCTGGTTTGCTTACCTAAAGGTCCCGGGTTCGATCCCAGTTCTGACCAAACGATTTTACCTCGGACCACTCCCGTGTTTTGGAGGACACGTTAATTTGTCGGTCCCGGCTGCGTAAAAACAGTCGTTAAGTCACGTCAGAGGCCCTGAACTTATTCAGGTGTGACCTGATAACTCTGACACTAGACATGAGCCAGCCAGGTCACATAATATTATTATTATCTGTTTGAAAAGAGAAGTACATAGGGAGAGAGCATTATGCGGAGGCTCTGCCCGTCCGTTTGGCTGTACGCATAAAACTTCAGATTAAAAACTATAGGGGGTAGAGGTACAAAATTTTCAGGAGGTATTAGGCACCTCATAAGAAGAGAAAAGAAATTAAAATTGAGTTCGTCGGTCCTCGCTGAAGGACACAAAAAGGAAAAATCTATCCTTAAAGGAACAGCTGATAGAAGTAACAGTTTTTTGGGGCACCGCTTTGAGGCATGCCTTCTCTTAGTTCTAGTGAATTGGGAGATTTGTATTGATCTGTATTAACTGTTTCCCTGTAGAATAGAATCGATTTTCCTTCAAATGTTTTTATAAAATACGGTCGGGACATTGAGAGCATCCCCTTTGAATTTACCGTAAGGTAGACTCATTCCACTTTTTTTAATAAGTAAACTACTTTTTTAGCAACTATGCAACTCTACCCAACTGCACCACTGCAAACGCTAGGTAATTAGCAGCTGTAATATTGCTACAGAGCTAATCTGTTGCCTTAGCTTGAGTCATATCTGAGTATCATCTATATTATCACCATAGTGACGTATCATGTTATCAGCTGTTCTGTGAGCTTCCTGCATCTAACACATTTTAAAACAGTAACAGTGCCCCTAAGTGAAATTTGAACATTAATTTTGAAAATTCTGAAAGGAAAATAAAAAATTGGCCTTCGAGGTGCATTGAATCAAGTTTAGATGAAGCTGTGCATCAAATTCAGTGTTCCAAACCGTTGCCGTTTTCCTGGAATCCGTTTTGTTCCAAATACACCCCTACTCTCTCTTATTATATAAATGAACAACTGCATTATTAGTTTTAGATAGCTAGCACAATATCTCCAGTACCAATATTATACGCACCAAGTACAACAGGTATTATAAATCACCTTAAGTCATGAGACACGTCCGGAGATCCTGATCTTTAATTATAATGCGAATAGTACTCCAAAAGTTTTAAAATTGAACCCCTGCAAAACCCGAAAACCAAGGTATTTTTAATAGGCTACCTTCATTATCATTATTTTGGAATCTCATTGAGAAACAAATTTTATGCCAGTGGCCTGATGCATAATAATTTACAAACTAGTTTTAGTAGTAATTGTATTTTTAGTTACTGTAAAACCTCATGGAAGTTTTTTTATATTGTTATGCAACTGGCCCTGGTAAATAATATTACAAAAATTGTTATTAGATTTAAGTACGTCAACGAATAAGAGATACGGTAGTGAAATCTTTTTTAAAAGTTCTTTGTTAGTTTAAAGGTCTCAATAATTTTATTGTAGGTTTGTTAGCAAATCGATTGGTCTATTATTGTCAAGTCCTTGAGAAAATGTTGAGTCATCTTCTTTGTTGCCCTTGAACATTGATTTTGTATAACAGTCGTGCTGTTTCTATAGCAACGTAATCAACATCCAAGTAAGTAACTTTTGTTATGAGTTTCAGTCAAGCGTTTTAAATTAATAACAATATTTTTCAACTTTGCTTTTTATTTGTTATTCCATAATTGATACAATATTTAAACTATTCTCACGTTTCTAAGAGTGAGCACAACATATTCTTTAATTTGTGTCTTCACTCTTGCTGCTATTCAATACCACAGATTAAATACTGAAGTTTAATATTTCATAGTTACTTTAGTATCCATTCTGTGGCGGGGTCATACTGACATGTGTGTCGGAAGCTTCTTGAACAATAATAATTATTGATTAATCCTCAATTAGAATTGATCAACATGATTCAGCTGACTTAATTATTCTGTTGATTGGGAGGAATTATTGAGTACAGTGTCTAAGTGTGCATTAGTGAGAGTTCAACTCAGTTTACTGAGAGAAATATAGAAATTTATTTTCCGGGTGTAGTAATTTATGTAAGAAATCTTCAATTTCGTCAGAATATCACCTCTTGTTTTTATCAAGCAACAAACATTTCTTGAATGCGTGTATAATCTTTTACAACGATTTGTATTACACAAATATAACACACAATCACTGCAATTTTCTGTTATCAAAATTCAATTCGATTAAAAAGTGGTTGGAAATTTCTCATTAGGTAACTTAACTTATATTACTCTTGTATTAGTGAACTTGGTAAACTATTAAGTATTTATAACATTGCTTGTCTATTGAAATTGTGGTGTTTCTACCTGTATGCAACATTGTTTTTCTTCAATTTTGCTTATTTGCGTGTTGTTCAGCTCCTAGTTTTAGTTTTTTCAAGTTCAATCTGTGAATCTTGAAGGATAATTCTGCAGAATAGCACTAATATTCAATGAAAATGAGGACATAAGAATTTTAAGTATTACTTTAGCTTCAATATGTCGATGTATTGTCGAGTTCATACATGTAATGTCTGCTTCTATCAACAATTTTCACCTTCTTCTGAGGTGTACTGTAATAATTTTCTAATAGAAGTCTTTTGCATATAAAAGCTAAAAGTTAACCTGCATAATTCATATTAATTTAATTGCTATTCTTATTTTTGTTTACAGCAAAAATGGGACGTAAGGTTACACTAGCCGTTAGCACCCTCAACCAATGGGCGCTCGACTTCGATGGGAATTTGAATAGAATAATGCAAAGCATTCAGAAAGCAAGAGATGCTGGAGCATCGTTTCGCAGTGGTCCCGAGTTAGAGATTTGGTAAGATAATTTAATTCCTCTATTTTGAGATAATCTGTCCAATTTGCAATGAAAAGCCATTTAGATCCACCATGATGTAACTCAGCATGTAACCATGTGACTAACCTACTGAAAAGATTTCTAAAATTTGCCTTTCAATAGAAGATCTCCAACGAATAATGTAAACAAAATTCAAATGATTAAAAGAGGTTCAATGAACTTAATTATTTTTTGTCTAATCATCTCTGGTTCTTTGTTATTCTTTGAAGATCTTTGTTATTTGACCATAGGCCTATACTAGCCAAACTGGATGGATATGAGTCACTGACTTATTATTATTATAATCATTACTGTTTGAGGCTAACGTTATAATTTTTTTAAACTTAGTCATGAAGTTTCACATTGAAGATAATTTATCATACTTTCTGATGAGCTTTTTGTTAAGGAGCGTTTACTATTTTAGATGAACTTTAACAGAAAAAGTCAACTGTTAGCTACTGGTTCCTTGTTACTGACATTCAGGATTATGGTATCTTTTTATCTCTCTAGAAACCTACATCTTGAAGATTTAATTTCCTTATCTTGCAATTAATAATATTTGTCTTGAAAGGTCCAACAAATCTTACCAACTTCCATCGTTAAAAAATTCGTCAGTTGTGATGTTGTATGAACCATAACCCAATATTAGAGATTATTGATAGCTTCAGGCTATTATTAAATAGTATTATGAATAGTCTGAAACAATAATGATATAGTTTGATCAAATTAGAAGCTGAAGCAAATTTTGTTTTTTTCCCTTAATTTTCAGCGGCTACAGTTGTGAAGATCATTTCTATGAAGGAGACACTCTTCTGCATTCATGGGAAGTTCTTCTTGAGCTGATCATTAGTCCAGTCTGTCGAGATATGATAATAGATGTAGGGATGCCAGTAATGCACAAAAACAGCACTTACAATTGCAGAGTAGTATTCTTCAATAGGTAAGTCAATAATTTGGTATTTATTTTCGTAAAGGTGCGCCCAGACATCATCGTAACTCCCTGCTATCGTACAACATCATAGTGTTTATGATGTTGTGTCGCGGGACGATGTTACAGGTGATTCTGTTTAATGGAATAATATTCCCGACGGAGCTTGGATGCACGCTGGAAGCACCTTTACATAACTTTATTAATTCCAGTACGTGCAATAAAGTTGTTAATGATTTCGTGTGGTTCACTAGTGAAAATATAATGTCTAATAAATTATATAAATTGATGAATCTTTCCTTATTTAACAATATATTACGCACTGTTGTTAAAGTTTGGCTACTAATTTCAATCTTTTTTCTACTTCAGTACAAGTTCATTTAATAATGGGAAAATTCTTCTTCAAGATTCAGATTCTAATAACATTTTTTGTGTAAATTTAGTGTACATGAATGATAACCATATTATTAATACAGTATTAGCAACTCTCAGATCCCCTACTTCAAGTGATGTTCACTGATTTTCGAAAATTGAACGTAATGCTTGAATTAGTTACGTATGAGTTAGTTAAGTTATGATTAATGATTAGTTAGTGTATGATTAATGACCATAGACCATTTGAAATTAGTGAATAAACTTATGAATCATTTTTACTGCGTCAAATTTACTGCTTCAAGTTAAGGTTTCAAAAGTTTTAATCTAATATCAGTTATTAATGAATAATGTAGTATTTTAGAACAATAAGCATTATGAATTAAGTAATAATGATTGTTTTTCTATTTCAGAAAAATTCTTCTGATAAGGCCCAAGATGAGGCTATGTGATGATGGAAATTACCGAGAATCTAGATGGTTTACCGAATGGAGAAAGGTATAGTTACTGTATTTTGTAGTTTGTTAGCTATAGTAACTCTTTTCTATTTTATAATGTTATGCTGATTTCTAAATTTCTAATTGGGGATCAAATTAAATAGTTTCAAGCGATGAAGGACTTAACAAGTTTTCATCTAGTATAAAAACACATTGGTTATTATTGAATTGTGTATTATTTTATAATAGTATTAATTATTGTATAGAATCGTAATTATGAGTGCACTATTATTTCAGCCTTATCTCTGTCATCCTCTTGAAGAGTTTTTAATAACAAATTAGCTGGAACGTAATGAGCTGACTAATGTCAAAAATAGCCTATGTCTTTTCAATACAAATTCTTCCTATTTTGGCTTGTTTTCTTTGCAATGTGAGTTGATTCATAGGAATTGCTCCGTAAAGTTCATTTATACCTTAGTATAATCAAAGGACAAAATTTGAGACAGTAAAGGACTTAGGTATAAAGTACAATAAACGTATTTTGTATCAAATTATTATACAATGGAGGCCTAGAAATAATAATAATAGGACAAACTAGACTGGGACAAACTTTCCTATTATAAATAATATAATAGGAAACCAGACTCACTAGAATCTTACTGGATGCAACAGAAGATATCAAAACAAATAGATGGACATTGGAAATCCGCCAAGACCTGCAAAAAATCGGGCATTGAGGTGGCCGATGTCACAGACCGAACCAGCTACAATACAAAAATGGGAAAGACCAGCAAGTGGGAAATAAAGTGATAGAGAAACCATAAGAAGAAGACGGGAGCCAAGTGGACAGAAGAACGAAGAGCCCCATAATGAGAGAAAAATTGAAGGCTGCCTGGCAGAGAAGGAAATTCACATCTTCTGAGTGAGCTTTGCGTGATCAGTTCTCTGGTCTTTTTCGCATATAATAATAATAATAATAATAAGAGTGGAAGACCTTAAACAGGCTGAGAACAGGGGTTTCAGGATGCAGAAGCACACAAAAGAAGTGGGGATATATAGATGACGTTGTGTGTGACTGTGGAGAGATTCAGACACCCGAGCACCTCCTAGTATGCAGATTGATGGGCACTGTTTGCAGTAATACAGATCTTTTTATGTGTAGTGACAAGGCTATAGCAGCCGCAAAATATTGGAAAAATTTCTGACGGTCTGGACACGGAAAGTAAGTAAGTAATAATAATAATAATAGGACAAATACAGGCGAATGCCTTATCGGAGTCTCTATATTCTATCGCTACTTACATTGGTAAATGGGAAATGAGGTACCTAAGTTGAATTTAGTTCAATTGTTTCTAGTCTTACAATTTTAAATTTTTTATTGTATTTGATATTTTTTAATTTTTTTCAACAGCCTCGTGAAGTCGAAGATTATTACTTACCTCGCTTAATATCAACATACACTGGACAAAATGTTGTTGCTTTTGGAGACGCTGTTATTGCAACCAGAGATACGTGCATCGGGTATGAAATATGTGAAGAGTTATGGAATCCAGACAGGTAATTATTACTATCTGTGAAAATAGTATGTTTTATGAATTTTTTAGAGAGATGTTACAATTTTTATGAAACCGCTAAATATTAACAAAGTAATTCATTTAGAGAAGGTCTTCCGACCTGCGATTGATAAATATGGGATCGATTCCCGGCATTGACAGAATATTTTTGTTGTGGCATTCATCAATAATTGACAAATGCAGTTCATTAATGTCTACATTAGCGGAAACCTTTGGCATAATCTTTAACATTAAAAGGATTTCGGAATTTAATTGTTCATATTTTATTAAATCAAAATTTATAATTTCACAAATAAATTTAACAAGGATGTAAACTATAAATTCAAAATCTTAACAAACTTGACTTGAATATTGTGATTATTCACCCATAGTGATTTTTTTTTTTGGAGGATGAAGCTCACATAGGTCTGAGACCTGTGCGTGGGTAATGAAATGGATGATGGTGATTGATGAGTTACATGACCTACAGTTTTAGGTGGGTTCCGAACCACCGGGAAGTGATTTTAAAATAGAAATGCCAAGTAAATTTTCTCTCTTGCGCTTTTTATTTAAGTTGATGATGTAAAGTTTTATGGATAACTTTACAACATTGACAATCTTATTTCTGCAACAGTATTTTAATACTCCCAGTCAATCGATATTCTGGTATATTCACATTTAAAATTATTCTTTGGAAAAATCGATTAATGAAGCATATTTTTAATATTTCTTTTTCAGTTCGCACATACCAATGTGTCAAGATGGCGTTGAATTGATAGTCAATGGCTCTGGGTCTTACATGGAGTTGAGGAAAGCCTACGTTACTGTCGATCTGATAAAATCGGCTACATTTAAGGTAAATCTGATTTTCAAGTAGAAGGAAGTGTAAAGTGTAAATTGGAAAAATATTCAAACCTGTATAAAATTACCAATCAGATATTCTAACGTGGATAACTTTTTTCGCTTACAACAACATTGAATATTTAGTTTTAGTTCCAATACATTCTATTTAAATCGTAATTTAATTTATTTTTCAGTACAAACAATTAATTTTGAACACTGATTCTGCAAACGTATGACTTGTGAAGCATTACAATTTATTTCAAGTCAATTTGTTCTAACTGATCACATCATAATTAATTGAAGTCAGAACTTGATATTTTGGCTAAAGTCGTTATATACTGACTTTTTATTGTAAAGTCAACGACTTGCAGTCAATTTTAATTGAAAATAAATGAAATTTTTACTCATTTAAGGCCAAACGTTTTCGAGTCATGGATCATCTTCAAAGGTGAGTCTGTGCCTCGAAAATGTTTGGCCTGAAGTGAGAAAAAATATCATTTATTTTCAATTGAAATTGACTGCAAGTCATTGAATTTAAATTAAAAAATTAATATTTACAACGTAGATCGTTATAAACTAGAAATTCAGGAATCATTATTATACTGTTGTTAATAGGCTTATAGAATTAGAAGAATCAATCTTTTATATTTAATAATGCTATATCGTTATTACGATGAGTTTTTAAGTCATGTAAAATATTTTTTTCATAACTTATGTAATGAACTTGATAACCTTGGCGTATGGTTGGATTTGAGTTAATCCAAGACCCGGCATTTTGACTTAGAACTCCAAACACGATAATATTCCTAGTAAACTATGGCATAAATTATTTTATTTACTACTGTTTTTATATTTTCGAATTTGAAGAAATTTATATTTTATAGGCAGGTGGCTGCTACCTTTTCAGCAACCTGAGAGGATGTGATGGCCAGCGCGTTTATTTCAATGGGTGCTCTTGCATAGCCGTGAATGGAGAAATCGTCAAAAGAAGTCGACAATTCGCGGTGGAGGAAGTTGTAAGTAAGCATTTAACTCACCAAATTGAATTAAAATTGAAACTTTTTCAATTTAATTAAAAACATTGAAATGAGTGTTTTAATTAGTAGCATTTGAACTCATATGTGTATATTATTCTGGTGGTACCCATTAGCTTGGATAGAATGTCTTGAAAAGCGAAATAGCAAATTATTTTTTCAAGTGTACCGAACTTATTGAAATTGATTGATTTTTCAAGCTTGATTATTGGATTCAATAGTAGATGATCACATTCTTAGTTCCTACAAATCTCTTCCCACTATTTGTTGTTTGAATTATCTAATTTCGAAGTTATTTTATTTTTTCTGTATTTAAAAAAACCCTGATAAAGAGTGAAAGAGAAATGATTTCAAGAAATAAATAACTTGTTCAGTGTTTCAGTTTGATCTACTTGATGGGTGCGATTATGTATACTTTCTTTTATATAATAAAGTCATAAAAAATATTTTTTGACTTTCAAGTGTCAAAAATGGGATTTATTATACAGGTTATTCATTCTTTACCAAGCATTCAACGATGCTATGATATATCATCTCAAATTAATTTATTTAAAAATATATTTTTATGAATTTGTACTCTGTATTACATTCTTTCCAGGAAATAACCGCTGCCACAATCGATTTAGAGGACATCCGTACTTATAGAAATCACAAAAGATCTCTGGCCCACATGTGTGGAGGCAGTCCTTCATATCCAAGGATCAATGTTGATTTTGGGTTGTCAGATATGAGCTCTTGGAATCTGTCGCTTATGGCTTCAAGACCGATCGAGTGGGTTCATCACACCCCAGAGGAAGAGATAACAATGGGCCCGGCATGTTGGCTCTGGGATTATCTGAGGTAAATCAATGAATCTCATACATTGTGCCAATAGTATAAGCTATTTATATAAGGAGCAAATTCCTTTCTTGTAAAAACCTACTGCCCATTCCGTATTATGTATGTGCTTGATGTATGTTTAGGTAAGATGGAATATACTTGATACTTTCTCATGAAATATTGTAGAGCAATATATCTATATTTTTCAACTATAGTTATCTATATTGTAGTACAAAATTAGCGCATAAATGATGTCAATTAATGATGTCGAAACTAAAAATGCCGGTGTAACATAGATAGAGAATACTGATAACATTTCTTTTCTTTAAGAAAATAAATAATGTTAAAATCATAATGCTAAAACCATCATTTAAATTAAAATCTTGAAAAATGTTTAATTGGTAGTTTAGTATACACTAACTTATTTGATTGAACTTATTTCTTCACAGACGTTCTGGTCAAGGAGGTTTCTTTCTGCCATTGAGTGGAGGTGTGGACTCAGCAAGTACTGCTTGCATAGTTTACTCCATGTGCAATCTTGTCACCGATTCTTGCAATAAAGGAGGTAAGTTATTTTTAATCTGTAATCTATGATGTTGATGGTTTTCTTGAAGATACAAGTGCTCTGATGGGCCATTTCTCACATTTAATATCAATTGTATTTATTATTTATTGCATTATAAATAGTCTATTAGTCATAATACTGGCAGTAATTCCTTCAATTCTTTCGAAATTATTGGAGGACCGCACACTATTAATATGCATTGCGTTATTTGGATGGCGTGATCCATATTGATGGATTAAAGTGATTGGTGGAATTCCATCAATCCATCCATCGACTTTACACCATCGATATGGATAACGTGATCCAAATATCGCGGCATTTTGATAGTTTGCGGACTTCCAATAACAGGAATAGGCTATTTATTATCACTTCAATATAGGTAATCATAATATGGTTACTGCTTAATATGATTGCTACATAAAATGATTGCTGAGTCCACTCCTCCACTCAATGGCAGAAAGAAAGTTATAGTTGAAGATCATAATATTATGATCTTCAACTATAACTTTCTCTAAAAAGACGTTCCTATCAATTCTATTACCTCGATTCTACACTCTAAGATTAAAGCCAGTCTATTGTGTCCATAAGTTTCCAATTGAAAAAATATTTAGTTGATGAAGCTTTTTATAGTGTATAAGAGTTCCTTTCATATCAAAATTATGCCTCACCTCAACTAATTGGTATAGCAATTACGTATGGTAACTAGTGTATAAGATAGTATAATTGTTAATCTGACTTGTCTTATACTCCTTAACTGGAGTCTCCTAGACGTAATCTACAAAAAATTATTGAGTTGATCAATATTTGACAACTTATTTCTTTTAATCTTTCATCCATGTTTTTTCAAACTTTACTGAATTTAAATATCGATATTTCTAACCGTTTTTTTGCAGTGTTGCTTACTTTATCAGAAATTCTCTTTATAAATAAATGAATGCTTTATTTCTCTTCTAAAAATAAAGTACAATTCAAACTAAACTTAATTATTCTAAGACAAGAGAAATTAGGTAATCCCGAGATAATTCTTTTTGGGAGTTACCAGCAAGAAAAGTTTTAATTCTATTTCCAAAGCAATACAAACAATTACAAACTCAAAACATACAAATTATTCATTCATTCAAGGTACAAATAAAGAAAAAAACAAACATACAAATAAAAGATGATTTGATAATAGGTTGGCAAGTCAGGAATTATGTTACTGCAACACTAAACGGGTTTGTCATTATGGAATTCCTCCGACTGGCATCTGTGCCCACAGAATTCTAACAATCATGACTTATGTACGAAATATACTATTATTTATGGTTTAAATTTCTTTCTAAAAATGTTTTCAAGAAAATTTATGTTTCATAAAGTGCAAGTTAGTCTTGTACATTTCTTGTGTGCAATTTACCAATCACC
Organism: Conomelus anceps; assembly: GCA_948455865.1. Taxonomy (NCBI): domain Eukaryota; kingdom Metazoa; phylum Arthropoda; class Insecta; order Hemiptera; family Delphacidae; genus Conomelus; species Conomelus anceps. The sequence continues at coordinate 21,396,438 of OX418218.1, forward strand.
TATAAATAAATGAATGTTTTATTTCTCTTCTAAAAATAAAGTACAATTCAAACTAAACTTAATTCTTCTAAGACAAGAGAAATTAGGTACTCCCGAGATAATTCTTTTTGAGAGTTACCAGCAAGAAAAGTTTTGATTTTATTTCCAAAGCGAAACAAACAATTGCAAACATTGTATTGATGTTTTGTTGAAGATCCAACAACAATAGCTGAAGTAAGGAAAATAGTCAGCGATGCTGATTACATACCAAAAGATCCCAAGGAACTGTGCAGTCGTTTGTTTGTTACCGGCTACTTGGCCACTGAGAATAGTTCAAAGCTCACAAAGGATTTAGCAGCCACGCTTGCATCACAAATTGGCAGGTATTTATTGCGCCTTCTCATTCGGTTTCTATTACATTTCTCTATTCATAGTTGGCCACTTCAGCTCTTCAGTTGTCCGTACTTTTAAGTGGACTTCGCTCTTCTGCTGTTATTTTGTTGTCAATTCCCTTATTTCAGTTGTATTGGAATACAAGTAAGCGATGATGATCTTATTAAATGTTCATTTTTGTACATGATTTTTGGACTTCTGCAATCTTAATTATTACGGTTTATTTTGTCAACACGAGCCAATCTAATGACTATTCGAAAATGGATAAGTCATTCTATAAAAAAATCAAACAGAAGGAACGCCGCTTGATGTTTTATCTCAACTTCACCTCAAATATTTGAAACATTGAATGCAGAAACTTTCTGTCAACTGCAATATTGTTTTACCCACTTTTGTTTGCAGCTGTGATGCTGCATCATTAGTTTTTCAAATGCATGAATGACTGTTATTTTATTTGTAGGCTACGTCTTGCAGACTCCAGGCCTGGAGTAGTAAGACAAGTTAGTACAGTAGTTACTTCAATAGTTACCTCTTTGCAAGCTACCAGTGCATATAGCATTGATAATATTATTACTAATACTATAAACTAGTTGCCATTAAGACTTGAGGCTTGAAATTAATCGGAAAATAAATTTAATACATTTCATTTATTAAAAAAACTAACTTTCTCTGTCAGCTTTTAAAATTACATTTTAACTTCATATTTCGAACATGAATTATTCTTATTCAGAAAATTGTGACTAAGAGAGAAACTTCATGCTATTGTATATTAAACGTTTTAGTCATCTCTCGTTTAATATCTATTGACATTTTTAGAACAATTTCACGGATTGAATACAATGCTTTTCAATTCATTAACTCGAGTTTTTAGTATTTGCTGGTCCATATTCCCGTATTAGATAATATATACAGTATTTAGTCTTATTCTAAATAATTTTCTCCTTGAATTTCTGTGTTTTCTTCAACATGGATTTCCAATCTTAGAAATTGTCTTTTTTCCAGGTCTGATAAGGAATATCCAGTATTCCATTGTATAACTATTTATTTTAATTCGAATTAATTTTTCTAATTTACCCTATTTGGGTAATTTTTTATAGTTACCACCTGGATGTTAATATATGTGATGCTGTTGTGGCTCTATTGACAATATTTTGTCGAGCAACAAATCGCACTCCTAGGTTTTCCGCCCATGGTGGATCAGCTAGGGAGTCACTGGCTATGCAGAACATACAGGTAGGCTTTCACTATTTTTGAACGTGCAAAAATTTTGATATTAGATTTAATATTTGATTTTAGATTTAGATATTAGATTAGTTAATTAGTGGTACCATTTATAATAAAGGTGTTACTATTTTTTAGTGTTGTCCAATAATTCTATAAATAATGCTGTTCACTAACCTAAAATCATAAATTCGTGTGAGTTGTTTGGGTTTTACTAGAAAAAATATGAATGGGGAAAACAGCAATGTAGAATTGCATCAACAAATTTAAAAAAAGTTAAAGAATTTCAACTTGAAATGAAGTTTGTTTTATTGCATTCTGTTTGTTTCATTGAATCTATCTTTCATAGTAAACCAATAGATATTATATTTTTTGGAGAATCTGATAATATATCGGCTATATTACAAAAGAATGTCCCAGTTTTAAAGGGTTTGATTACCCTTCAATACAATATTTAATTGCACGACTTTTGGACTGTCGATATGTTAGGCTATAAGTTGAAAAAAAATTTAGGATAATGTATAAAAATGTATTAACACATTAATTTACCCCCAATGTTTACCAAATTAAATAAAATTAGAAAAAAATAAAGAAAAAAAATAAATACTAAACTTAAATTATCAAAAGCACATTCAAAATTTTCACAAATAATTAAAGTTCACATTGAAATTTAATTTAACGGCAACCAGAATCCCAAACTATTTGTGATACTCGAATTACTGTTTATGATGCGGATGATGCTTACATGAGTCTGGAGACTTGTGCGTGGGTAGATGGGGTAATGGTTAGAAACATCCATGTCTGAATGAGTTTCAAACTCAAAGCTGCAGGAAAAGAAGCCAGCCAGTTTTATCTAATCATAGACAAGCGCTTCAACCAACTGCGCAACCTGAGCCAAAAATTCGATGGCTGCACTCATTATTCTTGTTTGGAGTTCATCAGTAGTGTGGAACTCCTATAAGAAAAAATCACGGGAGTTAAATCAGGGCTTATTGAAGGGCAAAGGAAAAGAGCCTCTTTGTCGTTTCCTTCCGTCTAGTTTATCAAAACATTACCTAATTGGTCATCCAAAATTCTCGAACAAGTTGCTGTGAATGTGGTGGTTCTACATTCAGCTGGAAAATGTGCTCCTCTTCTTCTAATTGAAAAGACAACCAATTCATGAGCATTTTAAAGTAACAAATAGCTGCAGTTATTTAATTTGTAGCACCTATATTGCTACGAGTGTGGGGTGAATTCGATTGCCCCATGAGTATCGTATGAGCTTCTAGTGTCGGTCATATTGGACATTTTATGGAAACTTTTGATTATTTATTGCATGCTATTGCAGTTGAACTGCATTAATTTTTCGTCAAACTAATTTTTCTAACAGTTGCATAGAAAAATGCGAACAACTGATTATTACATTTTATTTTATCATAATTATTATTTCTTTACAGGCCAGAATCCGGATGGTAACTTCATATCTCTTCGCCCAGCTGATATTGTGGACTCGTAACCGCCCTGGCGGATTATTGGTTCTCGGCTCCGCCAATGTTGATGAAGCGCTGCGTGGCTATATGACTAAATATGATTGCTCTTCGGCTGATATCAATCCTATTGGTGGAATATCGAAAACTGATCTCAAGGCATTCCTTAGGTTTGCGAGACAAAGGTAATGCAATCACTTTCAACTATAAAATCGATTATCTTTATTGATGCTAATTTCTCATATAATTAAAACTAAAAGTATTCTCATAGCTTGATCTTATCATGAATTTAGCTGGATTTTATCAATAAATATTTATTCATGTATTTACTCATTTATTACAAAAACATAATGTGTTTTTGAGTTTTTTTTTTAGAAGTGGTGTTTTCAGTAGTGGTCTGTGCCTGTTTTATCTTTACTTTATCTTAACCTGTTTTATCTTTGTGTTTTCTTTATAAATGTTCAACTAGAAGATCTAAATTTAGGTTGGCTAAGTTTAACTAGAAATTTTACGTTGAAGTTCAATTACTGATATTGATATATTATTATTAATATAGCTTTAACATATTGTTACGAGAGCAAACAAGCAGTTATTTACGCACATAGAACTACATTATTCTACGTAGATCATGCCATTGTTTTCATGATCGTACGTGACTTAAAGCGCAAAATGCATTCTCTTGCTCTCTTGCGTTCTCTTTTCACATGTCTTTGTCACTCTTATTATTCAAGTCTGCAACTCTCTCAGTCAATTGATTTCTCGAGAGATCTATTGAATTCTCCGGATTTCTGGAACGATCGAAATCATGTCTCTTGAAGTTTCTCGATGCGTCTAGTGAGCTCCAATTCTTGGAATTGTACAACTGCATACAACTGTAACAGCTATATAAAGGAAGTCCACGTGAACCAGGGAATGAGTAGTTCTACAAAAGCTTGTGTGACAGTAACGTTTTAGAAACCTGCGTGACAGATTGTGTTACATATCCAGTGCCAGTGGAGTAAACAATGCTCGTTTCCAGTGTATAATGCAGAGACAAGTGTTTACTGTTTATGTAGCTTACTAATAGTTTAAAGACGTTGTGTTAAGTGATATTATTTGGGACTGTCAAATAACGAATTGGACTGTGTTTTGTAAGTGATTAGTGGCTCTTTTTATAATTTCTTTCTGCATTATTGTACAGTTTATTGGACTGTAGTTTCTTTTGTTATTGATCAGCCTGTAATTACTTATTCATTAATTCTTGTAAATAGTTACTGAAAAAATAGCTATTAGCTTGTCATTTGATGATCTGTTTTTATTTCATTAATTGAACTTGCAATTAATTTGTGTAAATAGATTAATTTGTGTAAATAAAGTGCAAGTGTGAACTTTAGTGTTGCCAGCCTTATTTTAGCTATTAGAACCCGTAACAATATTCAGCACGAATAGTATCGCATTGAAAAAGCCACTTCTATTAAAACCCTATAGAAATAAGAAAAAAATATTTTCCCTTCTGATCTTCATTCATCCACAGCCTTTGGTGGACTTGAGATTCCATTAAAATTTCTTCTTATCTGAATCTATCTTCTAAAATCTTTCTCCATCCAATAGTAAAGTGCTAAACTAGGTCTTCCTTCCCATATTTCCCTTCTCATGTAAAACATATTGATTGTTATTTTAAATTATCATTTTATTACTACTTGAAACTACTACGCAAAATCCTACTTAATACTGAATACTGTATCTATACTGTAAAAACTCGATCTATATCATTTGTACATAATTATATCATCCAGTGACGCTAATATTTTGTTTAATAAGTTGTCATTTAGAAAGTTTTTATTTCAAAAGAAGTTGATCCCTCTAATACCCGTAATCAAATCTCGCAGGTGTAATTTAACATTCTCCCGCCATATTTTTACATTACAGCACTTTGTAATCAATATTTTTTCATTGTGTATCTTTTGTTACCCTTTCTCTGGTTTCTTTTTGGGTGTGATTGATCGCTTTAGGATGGAAATACAGTAGGGTCTTACATAAAGAAAAATGTTAATAGCTTTTGAAACATATTTTTCAAACCATTTGCTACAATAGAGTTGTCTTCTGTCGAGAAATTTCTCTTTAATCAAGACAGAATAAATCACCCTCAACTTGTTGTTCGATTTTGTTTGCAGATTTGAGCTTCCAGTTCTAGATCAAATTCTGCAGCAGACACCGACTGCCGAGTTGGAGCCGCTTGAGGATGGCGTGTGTAAGCAATCCGATGAGGCAGACATGGGAATGACGTATGCCGAATTGAGTGTTTTTGGAACTCTGAGGAAGCAGAATGCATGCGGACCTTTCTCCATGTTTTGTAAATTGCTGAGTATGTGGCATCATTCCCATACCCCTGCTGAGGTATGAAAATTTCAAAATATTTCAGATGAATTGTTTCTTCAAAAGCGTATGACTTCTCACTGATATAGAGCTCATCTCAACTTTGAAACGTTATAAAGTAGTGGTCAAGCAATCAGGCGGGTGGCTAGTACTACGATGTTGTCAATTGGAAGGCTGTTTTCGCAAGTGTTGTAAACATTTCTCATTTGTAGTCCACAAATTAACAACACTGATCTGTGCTGTCAATTTGTGAATAATATGGGATTTTTGAGCTTTCCTTTACCAAGTCAGCTGTCAAATAGACAGCACCACATTTCTAACAATCCGCCTTATTTCATGTAACTCGAAAAAATATTTTTTTCTGCAATTCGAAGGCTTTAATTTTTTTATGGAATTGGGCAGCGCATTTGATGGACAGGAATTTTGAAAATGTGGCTCTAGCAGATCGAATCCATCCCCCAATTTTTTTTTTTCAAGAAATGCTTTGAAAATACTGAAATAGGCTGTGTTGATAATAAATATTATATTGATACAGACTTTTGGAATGTATTGTATCTTTTTTGGCTTGGACGCAACTTAAGTCCATTCTATTGATATTCAAGGATCAGCCTCTGGTTGAATAAGAATCATAACAATTATTGTGGCTAATAAGTCACCATTCATGAGTTAATTACTCATTAATTATTCCATACGTTTCTTATTCCACCAAATTCATTTATACCAATTAAAATTGCACGTTTATCAGGAGAATTAGAAATATTTTTTTATAAATAAAGGTTTAAATACCTGCGTTTTGGTATCCAATTATTATAGCCACTACCGGTTTCAATCCTCTGGGGTCATCATCAGGTGGTTGTAGATGTTATTAGCCTACGAAAGACGAAACGGGTAACACGTACGCGCCGACTGACAAGTCCGGACTGCCTGCGTAAAACGCAGGTATTTAACCGTTATTTGTATTCACTGGTATACGGAAACTAAAGAATTCAGTATGAAATATTTTTTTGTACTAATAGTCCACGTGAGTCCTAGACTTGTGCGTGGGTAATAATTAGTGAATAGCGATGATAAAGGTGGATGGTGGATAGGTAAGATGTAATAAAGCAGATGACGTTGTGCTATTTTTAATTGGTTACCCCTCGAAGCGCGGACCCTAACTCTTGCAATTGAAAATCACGATCGCCCTGACACCACCATCAGCAAGCGGCCAATCATTTGCTGATACTCTGATCTTTCTATGTTTTGATTAATAGCGTTTGTTTCGTTCTTGTGCAGTGTGCAAACGCATTAAATTTAACTCAAATAAATTGGTGTACGTAAATAAAATAGTATACTCAAATACTGTCGTACACTATCCATTATCCAATACATTTTTATTTTAAAAATTAGATTTTATAATCTTTATTACTTCTATAGTCAATGAATTATTTTGTTTTGACTTATTAAGTATTAACGCATTATTTTTGACTCCAATAAATTACTGTATCAAATACCGCCGTACAAAGTTTTCAATGTCCAATGTCTTATTTTCCAAATTTGTTTTTCAGTTGGATTATTATGTTTACAGGTAGCAGACAAGGTGAAACATTTCTTCAGGTGCTACGCCATTCACCGGCATAAGATGACCGTGTTGACGCCTTCCTATCACGCTGAATCCTACAGTCCTGATGATAATCGGTTCGACCATCGGCCTTTCTTGTACAATGTAAAATGGCGATGGCAGTTCAAAGCAATTGATGATCATGTAAGTGATTCTCCTTACAATTAGCGATGCAGAAAAAATTAGGACCCACACCCACATGCAATTGATTAGGTACATTAGTTGCCTATCGTGGGTTCTAATACTACTATAGAAGCGTGTTACAAGTGTGCAACTGCAATTATAGTATTTCTACCAGCGGTACGAGACCTGCAAATCTAGTACAGTAATTAAACTTGATTGGTTGATCTCATTGAATCTAGGAAGGAGCACGAGTAGTAGAAATGCATTTTATTGGTTTTATTATTCTGAAATGCTTTTTTAGGTGGAGTATGAAGCAGTTGCAATTAGGTCTAAGCTTGTTTGAACTGGGTACCGATGATTTGATATATCATAGAAAGCAGTTCTAATGAATTAATCCGCTACTTTTAAGTGAATAATTTTCTATTATTAAATGTTCTATTTCTATTCAATTTTTAATATAATATTTTTCAAGTTAGTTTGAAATGACTGACAATTGAATAAACTGACAAATATACATAAACAGAATTTATTAATTTCGAATTCCTTTAATTGCTATTACTTTATACTGAAGACTTCCGCAATGGCGGATATTGACAACAGCATTGAACAGCTGATGAGAATCGATGTTGCTACTCGGTGGTGCTACTGTACAAAAATATCAGTCACCACCGGGAATCGAACCACGGACCTCTCAATTGCCGGTCAACCGGTCTTAAGGGCGCTCAACCGGCAATTGAGAGGTCCGTGGTTCGATTCCCGGTGGTGACTGATATTTTTGTACAGTAGCATTCATCGATTCTCATCAGCTGTTCAATGCTGTTGTCAATATCCGCCATTGCGGAAGTCTTCAGTATAAAGTAATAGCAATTAAAGGAATTCGAAATTAATAAATTCTGTTTATAATATTTTTTATGAAATGCTTGTTCCAGTTGCAACAGCTAGTTTCTGGAAGCTCATTGAAAGAACCTGAAGAAGTGAAGATACCTCCGAAAACTCTTCCAAAACCTGTTTCTTCCGGTAATTAACCATCGTTACAGTTGTCTGAAATTATTTTAATTCACCACAGACATTCAATTTATTCATAAAGTTCACACAAACCCCCAAAAAAACGTTTATGCTCCTTGCAAAACTTTCATTATGTACTGTATGTATTTAAATAGGCTTAAGAAAAAGCACGTTTTGCAAGGAGCGGTTTAATTTTAACTCAAGCTTAATGTTTGGCAAACTATATCTAAAATATTATTGTGGAAAACTATTGGTTCTTTAAGCTCCTTATTTCCAAGAACACGCTAGAGTGATGTCCATTGCTGAACAGTTTGTTCAATCTTGGCTTGATAATGACTTTGGAGATGTGGCTTAAAGCAAAGGTACAATGTAATCACATCACATGGTATAAAATTTAGATCTTAACTATTGGTATGTATAAAAATAAAAATTACTGACCCTTCTTGCATAAAACGGTAGGCTTAGAAGTTATGAGATAATTGAACTATTTTAATAAAAACCATGGAAAATGGAGTATGAGAAATTGGAAAACCGGTAATAACTTTTATTCTGCAGTGAATAATACTTTTTTTTACTGAAATTTTCATTTCCTAATTATTTTTTAAATACTGTATCACATAGTTCGCTCTCACTTATAGACTGTACTAAGAAAGGCCGAATTAATTTAAAAATATCAGTTTGAATAGACTCATATTAATTTAGATAGATTGCCTCTGTCAAATAAATATTTTCTCCATTTTCATTGCAATTTATTTTCTATTTTAAATGTATAATGCTGTGGAGTAATGTTTCAATGCTTCAATTTGTTTCAGATCGTAGTAAGCAAACTGGCGTTGTTGTGTAAAAGAAGAAATAAATACGGTACCTAGTTGAACTGTTAGTAACACCCACTTGACGCATCACTGTTATAGCTATATTATTTTTATATAATAATGTTTTTATTATGTGATCATTATAAATCTGAAAAATATTTTTTTGAAATATATAATTTTATTGGTTGAGTTTAAAAAATGAGTATTTTTTATTTTATCACTTTTGTTTGGTTAAGATCAGATAAGGCAGGATAAGACTGCTTTTCGTTTGTGTTGAAATTAACACAATCAGATCATAACAACAACTTTTAAGAGCTTGAAAATCTTTAAGACCTTTAATAATTGCTATTTTAATTAATTGTACTCTATTTGAATATTGAAATGATTTAAAAGCTGCTATAGAATGATTTGAAAAGATTTAAATCTTTGAAAAGACTGCTCCTGATCGCTCTTAGCCTTTTCCCCCTCAACTTGATAGTTATTTACGCTCCACTTTTCTGGTATTGTAAGTTGTGAGGCAATAGGCTATTTCAACAGAAACTATATTCTATTAGGAAATAGAAAAATAATTCAAACTCAGTCATTGGATAAAATTTGGCTTGCTTAATGAAAAATGATAGTTATTACTTGAAATTCGAAGTAATCAGTCGGTCACTATGTTCGAGTAGATAGGGCCGTTTATCAATTGTTTGATTCCCGGCTAGAACTGGCATTCCCACTAAAAGTTCTAAACTTATTTCTATTTCATCCATTTTGCTCTTAGAAACTGTCAATTAACTTTAAAGGTAGTGTATACTACTGTACAATAATTTTTAATGATGGATGTAATGTTATTATTATTTTTATAGTGTTTTGTGATCAATAAATTTCAATTTCAAGTTCACCCTATTGCCTAGTCACCTACAATTTATGTCTACAGGATTCAACGTCAATAGAAAATTAAAACAAGTGAAAAGATTTTGTATGATCATTTGAAATCTTAGTTTATTTAAAATTAATTTAAATGAGGCTTAAATTACAAGTAGAAATAAAGCTATGCTATTTTAGGTTCTCATTTGAAAAAATACATTGAAATTAATATAACATCAATGTAAGTAGTTATCTTTCACCTATCTTTGATCCATGGAATTGTTGAAAACGTATGAATTAAATGATTACTGAAAATGAATTTTTTCAGTTCACGGAAAACTAGAATGATTGGTACCAAAACCGAGAAGTACTGAGTCCAAGACCATTTGATCTCTTGCCAAAAACCAGGTTTGTAGGTGACGACTGTCTCTGGATAGTTGATCTGGGCTTTCAAAATGAAAGGATCTGTGATTGCCCGTCCATACGTCCATGTCGAATAGCTGTTTGTCAGACGCGTGCTCACTGCAATAGTGAAATAATTTATCAATAACATCGTTAAGAATTATCTTCCTACAAGAACAGTGCGGTTGATGAGCTTGTCACCAAGCTTATAATAAATTGCAATGAAATAACTCTATTTCCGAGAATAATTACACTCCTATTGTGTTCGATTAAAATATAAATGAGTGCGGTACCATCCTAAATCGTAATCTCATAGTGTTAAATTTGGTTTTGAAGGGTCTCTCACCAATAAAAATCATGAGTATTATTATTTGTTTCATGGAATATGTAACATTTGTTTATATGAGGGAATATTATCCATTTTTCAATAAAAGTAGTGGTTGTGAACAAAAATTAATGATTTCCGTTGAACATTAGTTGAGTTTGGGAGCCTCACTGGACTTTGAATAGACCAATCAAACTCCACCGGTAACATTTACCGGTTACCGGTAAGGCTCCCAAGAACTCCATCATTGCACAAGATGAACTGAAAATTAATAGACTTGTCAATAAAGAGCTGGTGGTAAAAAATAAATCAATCTTTTGATGTGTGTTTTAGTATTGAGTAGACTAAAGTTGATTGTTATAGACTAATAAAGTTGATTGACTATATTAGGTGAAGTAGTCATTTTGACGCTTATTAGGAAATTTTATGCATTATTTAATGCAGTGAGGATTTTCAAGAACGAATTGTTTATACTTTGTTTATGAAATAACTCTATTTCCGAGCATAACTACACTCCTATTATGTCCAATAAAAATATAATTATGAGGTTTAAAAAATAGTAAATTCTTAAAGTAGAATTATAAGGTTTTCAGCACAATTAGTATAGATTTATGAAGTACATATTCAATAGCTATGTATCCAGTACGGTAGCTTCAAAACCTTCATTGATTAGTGACCACTGGAATAGCCCCTTGTTCAGTCTTTTTTTCTGTTGCTAAAACAAGTTCATTCGAAAGCTCTTGCCATACATTTCATGTTAATTTGCATTCATTTTCAAACTTCATAAATAATTTTAACATTTTTTAAAGTAAAAATTCTTGTATAAAATTGTGGAAATTCTGGTAAGAGTATTTTTCACAATGTAATGTGCAAAATAGAAGAAATAAATGAATGATAGATTTTTTTATTTCGAATTCATTACTTACGATTTCTCATTGAGTATTCTTTGAACGTCTCTTGAAGGTTGAAGCTATTAGCATGAAAAATTGGATCTTTATGTGTTGTATGACGAATCCTTGGATTCATTGGTGTTTTCTGAATCAATTGAAGATCAGCTGCAATATCAAATCGAGATCCAGGCATACTGGTCATCTCTTGAACTACGGCCATGCTTTCCATTTCAAGATAACAGTGACTCTGTAAATGTAAGATATAAATTAATTCAATATAAAATCAAAACCAAGCATTAATTGATATAATTTGAAGGTATAAATTTAATTGATGGATCCACCAATTTGGTGTAACTGCCAAAAGTACCGTATAGTACGAGGTGAAATGTCGGTTAAAAATTAGTTTAATATTACTCATAATTGGAGTGATTATCATATGCCTAACACGTTGCTAATTTTTCATTAGTGATGTGCTCTCAATTAATTTATAATTCACTTACATAAAGATTATAATGAAATATTAAAATTAAGGTCAGTCCAAATATGTTTTCATCATTATTCAGCAAAGCCTCCAATTCGAAATGGAGAATGTCGTTGAGGCCATCTGCGTTGAGATCATCTTCTTTCACCTGCAAAAAATTACAATTACAATTCTTTTCAATGTTGCTTATTTTATATGAGGAAAACATAGAATTCTGCTAAATTTGCTAACAAAAATATGTTTGTTTTTATTTTCAAAAATTATTATTTTAATAAAATAATATCGTGTGACCTTGCTGGCTCAGGTCTGGTGTCAGAGTTATCAGGTCGCACCTGAATAAGCAGCCGGGACCGACAGCTTAATATAAATATTATTCAACTAGGACAAAACGAAATTATTAAAACATAATTTTATAATTAATTAGCTCTATTCTATATCGAATTTCATTGCTTATTTGCATTAGGTACAGTTAAAGGATCAGTTATAAGGATTTTCTTCTTTCTACCAACATCGTTAGTTTGCTGATACTTTGTCAAAATGAGCATCTCATGGAATGTAGGCCTACTAAACATAGTTATATAGTCAGTTGAGATATAAATAGCTTAGATTCAATTGGTAAGTATAGATAGATATTAAAAATACTAAAATATAAAAAACAACTTTTAAAATACAATTTCATTGGATCTGAACTTACTTACTTTTATTATTGGACAGCTGTTCCTATTTTTAAATACATTATTCAATACTGGAATTGATGTGCAAATGATAGGCTCCACTATCCTTTCTGTCTGTAGCATGAAGAAATACTCATATTTGAAACTGACATCTGGTTTTTCTGTGTAGGAAGCTGATTTTAACCAAAATCCTGTAGAGATGAAAATAGAGATTGGTGTAAAAAAGAACTCGCACTGGAAAATTTATATTATGCCTTTAAAAAACGTGAGCTTAGTTGAGAAACATAAGTACCGTAGCTACTGTAATGCTGACTATCATAGATTTTAAAAAATTATGATTTCATGCATTGCATGTCTAAAAATTATTTGAAATGTATGTCCGGTCTCAGTGGTTCAGTAAATCATTCTATAGTTATTGATTCAATTGCGGCCTTAAGGCTTGCTCACACATACACCAGACAGTCAAGTATCCGGTGTCGTTTTATCATGTGGAACGCTTCACACTTACCCGATTTTTGAAATCATGATATGACACAAAATGCAATTATGCCGGGTATACGATACCGCGGTTACCTGACTGCTGGGGGTGTGTGAAACAAACCTTAGGGGCGCTATTAAAACAATAGATACTGGATGACTGAGAAACCAGGCATCAGTCATGTTATTAGAAATTGAATTGGAATTCCTAAAAAATATTTTAAACTCATGAACTCATGAAAAATAGATGACAGAAAAAATCATATTCATTTCCTACTGAATTATGCGAAATAGGAAGAGCTCACAATCACAATTAGCTTGTTCAAAAAATGTCATGGAAAAATTGGGTGTAAAATTCTTCCTCGCATTATCTGTACAAACATGACTAAACTTCGCCTCACCCGCGCTATCAGCCCTTCCAAGGGGCATCCATACACCATGAATTTTCCAACTAGTATTGCTATTCTTTCATGCTTACTATTCATTTCCTCTCGTTTTTCAACTTTACCCCCCCCCCCCCCTCACCAAAACGAATTTAGAATTCTCTGCTCATCGCCTCATCAGTCACTTCCATCTTTGAAATTGATAGACGAGTTTCAACCCAAAAGAATATTAAGTTGCTGATCTTTCACCAGAACAAAAAGACTAAAATATTTCCATTTCTACTTGAATCATTATAACCAGTTCTAAGTTGGCGGGCCGCTTAGCGCAGCTGGTTGGGGCGACAGCTTGCTGTCGTTTAAGTGGTCGTGGGTTCGAACCCCGCTCCACCGTCAGGCATTAATTTATGTGTAATCATTCACCTCATTACCCACGCACTAGTCTCGGACTCATGTGGGCATCATCAGCAATAGGAAAAAGTTAATAATTGCAAATAACCAAACATTCTTGCTCACTTCTTACCATGACTTTTGTAAGTGAATAATAAAGGCAGAAAAAATGTCAAAAATGTTGTAAATATAATGAGAGCTGTTGCCTTGGAAAAGAGCCTGCCCTTATAAGTATACAGAACAGGATGAGAAAACACTTCATACAGCACCATTTCATTTAAAATTGCTAAAAATCCTGATTCCAAATTACTCAAAAATTGTAGTGAGATTTGAAGAAAATCGTTGTCTATTGGTTACTATGACAACGACTGAAATCGATAAAGCAGCGATGTTTAGATAGTATAGAAATACCTAAAACAACTACATTAGAATTTCGAGCACAGTGCAGAAGATAAAATAATCATATTATAAAGAATATTATTAGAATCAGCAGAGGACTAACCAATACTATTTCAAATATTGTGTTCAGTATTACTTCAAATAATGTAAAAAAATAATTATGCAATCTAGTTCGGTAGCACGCAAGTCTACTAATCTACTGTTCCATTCCTTCTTGTCCATCTTTATTTCGTCGCTGTCTGTGAGGCCGTGGAGCGTGGATTCGTTGATGAAACTGTGTTATTGTGTTTGAGGTTAGGTTAATTAAACACGTGAAGGTCTTCATTGAGTGTGTAAGCAAATATTGCTAAAATGGTGAAAACGAAAAAATTGAAAAGGGCACACTCTCCTGAACAAAATGAGGAATTTGATAGTGGTGATTCTGATGCCGAGGTAAGTTATTATGATCCTGTTTTTGCTCTAGGATTCAAAAACCATCGACAGTCTCCTGTCAATTCTTTGGTTTCTTGTCAAGATTTTGAATTAACATATTGTTCTCCATGTGATTTGTAAAATACATTCAAAATAAACTGATTTGGGTTGCAGTTCCGTATCTTCCCCATGTAACAATCGACTGAAAATGAAAAATAATCGATATTTATACCAAACCCGAAGCTGGGGTTCCTTTCATATCGCCTATCGATTATCTTGGTCTATTGTTTCGTAGGGAAGACTTCCATAAGATTTTTAATGCAGTTCTCAATGTCTGAAGTAGCAGAGGTCTGCAGCATAACTTAATTTACAATTGAGGAAATTCTAAATTATGATGTTCACATGCATTAGTGAACTGTTTATATTATGCAACAAGAAGAGGACTTTCAACTAATCGATAAGTCCTTCAAAACCACTCATGCCCGGTCTCCCAGTTGTTCTATAAATCACTCAATAGCTATAGCTATTCAACCAATTTATGCTATCGATAAATATTAGGCTATAGACATTTTTTACAGTTGAGGTTAACTGTATTGTTTATACATGCTTCTATAGAGCTATGGATTCCACAGATTTATAGAGTTCTCTAGAAACGCAACTATCATGTTTATGATAGCTTGCATACTTCTACGCCGCTAAAGCCTTATTGAGCCTTGAACTCCCTCACAATTCCTCGTCACACACGTCTGTCCTTCATCTTTGCTCTCAATCTTCTAACTCTCATCACAGCAACATCGGAAGTCACTCTACCCTCCATCTGTTCCTCTACCTATCTTCTTACTCCTGCTCCTTAATGAAGTATCTCTCATAATCATCCTCACCTCTCTTCCCTCATTCAGTTTTTCCAAGTATCCTCTCCTTGCCATCTCACAAACATGAGAAAAAGTTCTAGTTAGTCGTTGTTAGTCGGTATCCTTAATTCATGCTCTTCTTTTACGGGGCCTTATAACTTTCTCAATTTTCATGTTATCATTTCAAATTATCGAACCTATGAATTAAACGATTGAGAAATCGAGCATTAGTGTGATAATTTCCCTCTTTTCTTACTTAAATTGAAATGATCGAGATTTTAAAATAGGCATAAATATCAAAAACATTTGTATACATACTGTAACTCATTTTTATATTTTTCAGAATACTTTTATCATTAAGAGACATAAATAAAAATCAAATAATTTTTTTATTTGTTATTGAGAATACACTCATACAAATAGAAGTTGCTATCCGAATTACAATAAAAACTTCACAAAAGAGAGCAAGTAGAAAAACGAGTATTGACTAGCATTGAACGATATAACTAACAAAAATTTATCAATATAGAAAATAATTATAACAATATAGAAAATATAACAATTTAGAAATATAACAATATGACGAAATTCGCAATAATAAAGTTTTGAATAGTATAACGATGAATAGCATAACAATAGTATAACGATGTAGAAATATAACTTTGCGCAGTGGCGATATCGTAACCGATGAAGTAATACTGAGGTGCGATTATTGCTAATTGAAAACTTTTACCATTAAGAGACATGAAAAAGTGATTAATTGTAGTCCTAACAAGCTTAAATATTTCAGTGTGATATTTTTATTTTCCAGCTGCAAGAGCTATTTTCTAAAGGATTACTCAAGCCTGGTCTGAATGTTCCTGCTGATGCTATTCCTCAGAAGAAACAGTATACCAATAACATTGTGAGTATTTTTCTATCCATGTAGCCTAGTTTAACTGAAACGATTCAATACGCTTGAAATACATACATGGCGGTATAAACTGTTATTTAAACATTTTAAGAATTGTGAAGAGAATAATGTGTTTGCTTATAAACAAATTTGAAATTGGGAAAATAATTTATTGGAGAATTCATATTTGCAAGGAATCTTCTACTTTTCTGTTCTGTGCTAGTCTTGAAAAATAATGTGATCCTTATAAAATTATTGATTTTTATTGACAATAATTATTAATGAACTCTTTATTATTTTTTTCAATAGAGCACATTATTTTCATTCAAGTACAGATTCCCTTTTTATAGATGTTATAAATCAGTACCGTAAACTTATAATTATAATGAATGAGTGATAGCAAAAGTCAGTATAGTCAGTGATGAAATACAGTATACCTATTCATCAAGCAATTCTTATGTAGCAGTCACAGTTCTTACGTAAGTCAAAGATTTACAGCACCTCTTAGGATAAGATAATATCAGTTTTCTAGAGTATGTCATTGCAAACTTACAACTTTATTGCCTAACCACCGGTCCTCTATAATTTTTTTACCGAGGATGAATCCCTTATAGGTCTAGGTAATGATGAATAATAAGACGAAATTGTCACAACCACATTTATTAAGACTTAGAGAAACTAGTTTCGGTTGTTACACCATTATCAATCTCAATCATACCTATTAGTATGATTGAGATTTATAATGGTGTTACAACTGAAACTAGTTTATCTAAGTTTTAATAAATGTGGTTGTGACAATTTCGTCTTATTATTCATTATGGATACCTTCCACAGTATCACCTTCGCCACTACAAAGAGAGTCTAGGTAATGAGTTGGATGATGTTTATTGATGAATTGGTCGTTGAACCTGCAGTTTTAGGTGCGTTCCGAACCATCGGGAAGTGATTTTACTGCAGAGAATTGCCTTTTTTATTGGTCATACTTAGCGGTAACCCTTATAAGAAGAGACGAAGCCCTCATGACTTATCTGACTGAACAAATGCCTGGCACAGTAATCAATTCCTAATCACTTCTGCTGGACAAAGTTCCAAAGATAGTACGATACAATTTTCAACCTTAACTTGCCTGTACTGAACTTTCTCTCATCTATCAATTTTTTATTTTCGTGTTTTATACTTATTTAATGGTCTTTTTGATGTTACAATAACTTTCATTATTTTTTTCTAGGTCGGACTAGAATTGAAACTGCAAGAAATTCAACAGAACTATCCTTGGATTGAACGATTGGATTTAGTTACTGGATATGCCCCTCTAGCTCCAGAAATGGCTATTCAGGTGATTAAATATTCAAATCATGCATGGTAAACCGTATTTTAACTACCGTAATTCTTGTTATTGTTCAGTCTAATTTTAGATTGTCCATGTAACTCATTTTAATAAGCATGTATTTCTTAGTATCTCCAATTTAATTTAATCTCTTTTAGCCAAAAACTTAATTACAATTGAAATTACAATTCAAAATTATTTATAGCAACTAAAGTGTTTGCTTCTTATAAATGTAGAATTTATGATTAACGTTCAAATTCACGTTGCTCTTTTTTAGAAATGATATAAATTATTAATGAAATTTTATTCATTTGTATTAGTGAAGTTCAAATTTCGGGTTTTCTATTGCAGATAGAAGAGGAAGCCGAAATAAATAAATTGAATGCAGATGGAAACAGTCAATTAGATGAATTTAAAAGGGAATCGTTGTTTCATAGACAAGCTCAGGCAGCTGTTTTTGAAGGAATTAGTCGATTAAAGTCACTGGGAATACCGACCAAGAGGCCAGACGACTTTTTTGCTGAAATGGCCAAGACAGATGAGCACATGCAGAAGGTTAGTATTAAAACCAGAATGATTCTATTAAAAAGAAAAATAGCAAATCTCAACTATCGAAAATGACAAATACAAATACGTAATCAAATTATAACATGTTTATTTATTGCTCTATTAAGCAAAATAGAATATCTCATCAATTTTTTGAAAACAGAACCACTCTTTACATCTTAATAATGACTGATAAATGGATTATAATCTGTAAATTACACAGATTATAATTCGTAATTTATACAATTTAAACGCTTTGTGTCTTTTGAGGATGAAACAGAACATTCCCATAGTATGTATCTCTATATCTGTTATCAAAATTACGTCTGATACAGGCCTTATAAATTAAATTTATTATTAAAAAACTTAGTTCAAGTATTTAACTAGAACTATTGCAGTATTAAATTAACGTTGAACTGTATTGAAAGTATTGATACTTTAAAATCATTACCTTCAGATTCGTATTTAGTTTTCAGTGGATTTTTACAACAAACCGAATATATTATTGCTGATGATGCAACTTGTGCGTGGGTGATGAGATTACACATAGATGCCAGACGGAGGAGTGCGATTCGAACCCACGACCGCTTAAACGACAGCAAGCTAAAGTTGCGACTCCCCAACCAACTGCGCTAAGCGACCCGCCAATAATATCCAATAATTAAATTGAAATTCCCTCAAATCAGATTTTAAGTTTGTAATTATGTGACAATATGATGAAATGTGTTCTTGTACAACTATCTGTCATAGCTTCGTTTTGACTTGATGAATGAGATTTTCGTATGGTATAATTTGCTATGTAAATTTGCAGATCCGTACCATGTTGGTTAAAAGACACGCATCAAAGGAGAGGATAGAGAAAGTTAGGAAAATACGCGAGCAAAGAAAAATGAGCAAAAAGATACAAGCTGAAAATAGGTTGAAAAAACAAAATGAGAAGAAAGACATGTTGGATGAGGTGAAAAAATTCAGAAAAGGTATTCGCAAAGATCTGGATTTCTTGGATGATAAGAAGCGCAATATTCAAAGCAACAAGAATAAAACTCCCAACAGGTAAGATTCTTCATAAACAAGTTATCCAAATTGATGGCATAATTGCTCAATAACTGGATTTTTTGGCAATGACGAACTATATTAATATATCAAAACTGGGAATGCTGACAGTGTTGAAGTGTAGGGGTGAAGTAGATATTCTTTAAGTGAGTTCCTTGAATTGAAACTGAAACATCTGATATTTACAGAATAGTGCATAGAAGGCTAAATATTTTTAAATTTATACTGTATCTCGGAATATGCTAAATTCACGTTTATCTCGACAATTTAGTGTATCTTTAAACCTAATCTCACATATTCAGTTTGAACCAAAATCTCTCATTTCAAAAATCAAAAGTTGCCTCTCAACAAATTCCACCAGTGATTACCTCTTTAGAAGAATAGCCATCCACTTAGAGCGGCAGGTTTCAAAGAGTTGAGAATCGAGTTCATCTGAATTTGCACAAACTATCGAACGAATGGCTCAGTTGAGTCCACTGGCTCGTCATTTTTTGTTCTAAGATTTTTATATGATCGGCATCCATACAAATTCGTTGCTTCGCAGTTCGCAAATTTCCACTGCAGGTAAAAACGACTAGCTTAAAACTGCACTCTCTACACTAGCAAAAAATTTTGAAAAAATGTTATTTTTATTATGGATAATTCCTGTAAAAGCCTGTGGCTTGTTGCTGGATAGTGAGGTGAACTATATTGCGAAAATTCCATGCCAGAACTAGAAATCTCGAAACTTAGCAGTAGCAGTCAGGCACGCCTTTACTAGATACTAGTACAATACTAGGTATTTTATTCATTATTGCGGATGAAGCCCACATGAGTCTGGAGACTTGTGCGTGGGTGAATGGGTGATTGATGAGAAAGACCCATGGCCGAATGAGATTCGAACTCAAGGCTGCAGGAAACGAACTCAGCCAGAGCCGACAGTGCTCTAGTTGTGACACGTTGATACCATTATGACTATTACACGGTTTGAGATTAATGATCGAGTTATGAGATTAGATTCAAGATGAATATTGTGTTTATTACAAAGTGTGCTATATCGATGTAATTACATGGTATTGACCGATAAAATCTACTTTCGTGTGTGTAGTCCAAGATGGCGCAGCCGAAGTTGTTAGCAAACTAGCTGTGTTTCAATGAATGATTCATCGTGGTTTTCTAATGTATTTTAAATAGTGATCTAATATACTTTATACACTACACAAAGCAATTTTGTTTCATTATCGGATAAAACATAATCTGTTACCCAATCCAAAAAATTAAGAGAATTTTAGAATTAGGAGCTGCAATATTAATGTGGAACAAATGTGACTGAATTTATTAATTTCGAAATCCTTTAGGTGCTATTAGTTTATACTGAAGACTTCCGCAATGGCGGATATTGACAACAGTATTCAACAGCTGATGTAACTTCGAACTTTCTTGTGAAATGTGACTGACTTGTGACTTGAAAGCTTTTTTTGTATCATAGTGATGTGTCATGTATCAGCTGTTCTATGAGCTTCCTGCATCTAAATACATTTTAAAATAGTAATAGAAAGTGAAATTTGAACATAAATTTTGAAAGGAAAATAAAAAATCTGGTCCACTGAATGGAGTTTAGAGGAAGCTTTGTGCCAAATTTAGTGTTCTAAATCGTTGCCGTTTTTGTGAAATCCGCAAGACTGACTTATCTTATTATATAGATTTGTTATTGAATATTTAAACCCACAGTTTTGTAAAAAAAATCAACTAATTGTTTCAGGTCACAGTTGAAGAGGAAGCATAAAGATAGCAAATTTGGATTTGGTGGCAAGAAGAGAGGATTGAAGCGCAATACTAAAGAAAGTGCAGCTGACTTTGATGGCGGTAACCGGCGGCCGCAGGGACAGAAAAATAAAATGCAGAACAAACGGCCCGGCAAACAACGACGACAACAAATGAAATCGAAAAAGAAACACTGATAAATATTTGTAAATATCCTAATTAAACTTTGTTTTTTTGATAACCTGTTGTCTGTTTAGTACTCTCGTTATACACTACATGTTCAATAAAATTATTCGCTCATTGCACATTGGCATAACCTGACATCAACATTTAAAATGAAATTCACACACGATCATTACGTCTCAAGTTTTCACGTCGTTCAGACATACTTAAATCACAGATTAAACTTGAATTTCAGTTGATGTAGTTCGATTTTCTTTTCAGTGTGTTATAGAACTAAAGCTTGACACTAAATAACTTGCATTAACGTTGAATATAAACAATAACACTTATAAATTTGAGTCTCAGTTGCTCAAATTGAGGTCAAGCATAACTAATGGAGAGAAAAAATAGATAACACATTTTTTTAAACAGTTTCAAGAACTGTATGTAAGCTCAATAGTTTAGGATACAAGTTAAAGATAAAATAAGATTGTGAGCAAAGGGCAATCAACTCGTTTGTATTTGTATATTCGCCAGATCATCCTGGATTTCTGATTTGATTTCCATTAAGCATTTGATTATTCGTGATAACACACACACATATATATAAAGCATTCGTTACGAACTTTTTCGGAGGATAAAGCCTAAATAGGTTCCGAACCAAGAAAAGTGATTTTACAGCAAAGAACAATCTGTAATGCTTGCCAGTCAAAGCTGTCAACATTACAAGTGCAGCCTGAGCGCTAGTGACTTATCTGACTAAAGAGATACTTATCACGGCACGTAGCTAATCATTTCTCCAAGTGAAGCCCTGATAAAATTTCTACAAGCATGGTTCTCTCATATAATATGAACATGGAGAAATAATTTCAAAATATTTCATAGAAAAATCAATTTATTCTACAATGTACAGCATATTTTATTTAAAAATTATTACACTAAACATTCTTAAGTGTCAACTTGTAAATTGAGGTTTCTCTTCAAATAGACACGTTTTATAAAAAATTAAAATGATCTAAATTGCTACTCCAGATTCTTTGTTATTTTCATTTTGAAAAGTTGGGATTTGGAAAATACTCATTTCTATTAGTTGGAATCTATATTATTTAATTTTCTGAATCAAAATAAATTTTCATTCCCTTAGCTAAGGTCTGTTTTATGAGTTATCGGTGCCTCAATACTCAATACCTACTTGATTTCTTCAAACGTTTATACAATTCACAAAATTTTTAATTTCTATAATAGTTTCAAGTTAATTTCTTCTACCATATATTTATTTCATAATCACATTCAGAATTATATCTATTGGTCACTCATGATCCTGAGCCCATCTAAAGCCTCATCCCATAAGTGATTGGTCAAAGCATTTATTCGCCTAAAATTCACTCATATCAATGTGGTGTCTAATACCATCAAAGAAATCGCAAACTTGAAAGTAGGATTGGGAATAATAGACCAAATTTGTAAGCTTGTAAGTGTTGGCCATTTGAGGTTCGGAGCTCATCTTCAATGTCATTGTATCCTTCTGTTACTGTTATATTGAATTCCCTCATGAAATGTTCTTGCAGTGAAAAAGTGCGTTCTATCCTCAGGTAGGGACCATTCGCCGTGCTCATCGGCTGCCATTCCACATCGTCGTTCACATACGGTTGTCTGAAAATATGTTAATAATTTATAAAATAACTCTCATTACAGAAAAGTTCAAATTGAAACTTTACCTGTAATCTATATGCCATATTTTAATATTGTATTTGCCATAATTACAATGGCTTACATTGTCACAGTGACGTAGCCAGGGGGGGGTCCTGGAGGTCCGGTCCCCCCCTTCCGGTCCTAAATTTTATATAATTTTCCATTAAATTAAACGTAAAATAAGACAAAGCACTGATGTTGGTGTTAATTTTCAATGCCAGGAGAGCTAAAAAAGACTGTTCTAGGGCCTCTATTTTTCAAAAAAATTCCGGGGAAGTACCCCCAGACCCCCCCCCCCCCCATTTCAAAATCTTGGCTACGTCACTGATTGTCATAGCCTAAAACTTCGGTTGGATTTACAATGACTAAGAAATGTCTTTTTCGACCTTACCTATAATACGGTATATTATTTATAGAAATAAATTGGACTTTTCTGTCTTCAGATAGAAAAACAATAATTGAAAATATTTTATATTTAATATAGAAATAAATTAGACTTTTCTGTCTTCAAATAGAAAAATAACCATTGGAAACATATTTTATCCAGCAATGATCCTGTCACTGACAAATATACAAATTTCGAATGAGCTAGCTCATTTTAGGTCTCAACTGAAGTTCTGAATTATGAGAATTATGAGCCTCTGATGTGACTTACTCGTTGATAACG
Source organism: Conomelus anceps (assembly GCA_948455865.1). NCBI lineage: Eukaryota > Metazoa > Arthropoda > Insecta > Hemiptera > Delphacidae > Conomelus > Conomelus anceps. Next base: position 21,420,006 of record OX418218.1, read on the forward strand.
GATAACAGAGATAACAGATATTGATAACAGAGTCCTACATCACAGTGACCACATTCTACGAAACGCAGAATCAGGTGGTGTGAAATATTTTACAGCATGTACGAGACTTTTGGTTACAAGGCCTTCAAGTTTCTAACTACGTTACAAATACGTCACTGAGTTTTAAATTGATTTATGTTTGTCAGTGTCAACTGCCTCGCTAATTTCTTATTTCATATTCATTTTTTGTATATAATAATAGACTAACAATTATGCTTCTGTTATATCATGCATGTGTCCAATAGCTAAAATCTTAATTATTATTCTTAAATTTTCCATTTTCTTTTTCATTATTATGTACGTATTGCATAATATTTTTTACAGTAGTATTTCGAGGTAGGATCTATTTCATTATCATTTGGAAAACAAGCGGACTGTTTTAGTTCAAGAATAGAGAAATGTGAAAGACGTCGAATCACAGGAATAATAATAAAAATACTTAAATTGAGAACCTCATGTGGTTTCTAGTTTCTTGCTAATAAATTATACCTAAGCTACGTAATATGGTACCTACTGCATCTCTTTGATTGTTAGAAGCCAGTTTATAATAGTGGATTAATAGCTGTAAAAACATAATTTATGCATGAAGAATTTCTTGTGAAGATCTAAAAGTTGATTTTTTTTAATTATGGAAAGCCTTACCCATCTAATGCAAAACTTGTCCAAAGTCTGACTACCGCTTTAGCGATTTCTGCCTCATGAGGCTTCAGTTTCCCTTTATTATATGGAAAAAGATAGATCAAATCATCTGAGTGAGCAACGCCTGCAAACAAATACATGACAAGCAAGTTTAGTATTATTCATAAAGTCAATAGGAAAATTCATAGGGTTAAAAAGCTAATTTTGTAGATAAAAGTATTGTCATGTGATAAAATAATAGATAAATTATGTAAACAAAGCAGGTTGAATTCCATCTGTTAAAATCAAATGATTTATTTCAAATAAGCCAAACTCTTGAGTAAGCCAAATGATTGTAATATCTAACTGGTGAAGAGGCATCGACTATAATTATTGTACTCCAACCGAGAGGAAGATTCAGACAGACTCAACAGAAGGGAGTATTTGAGACTGCGCTGGTGAGGGGAGTGAATCAGATGGCACTGGATAGAAAGATTAAAGAAGTTCCTGGACACGCATTGCTTGAAAGAGGATTAGGCCGGCTCCCCACGTGGCCACTTTTTGTAGTACCACTAACGCCCGTCCGACAGCTAAGCATTGATTTGAATGAAAACTTTCTCACGGTGTGACACCACTCTTTAATTTTTTTCGGAGGATGAAACCCACGTTGGTTTGAGATCTGTGCGTGGGTAATGAATTGGATGATAGTGATTGATGGGTTGGACTTACAGATTTAGGTGGGTTCCGAACCACCGGGAAGTGGTTCAGAACCCACTTTAAAGTGCGCTTCAGGCGCGATCAATAGTTTGCTTAGCCGCAAATGTCGAACACAAAAAGTGGACCCGGGGAAAGCCTTGGTAAGTTCACCTACACTGATTACAGTGGGAGCTGATACACATCTAATTAACTCAAATTATTATTGTTGAATTTCTCCTTCCATTACAAATTACACGTATTCATTAAACTTTTTAAAATAATCTACGACATTTTAGCCATTTTTAGAAGAAACTAATTATGATTATTCACTTACATTTACAACGAGAGCTTTCGGCTGTCATGCCATCTTCCTGGTTCTCTCATTATTTATCAAAATTTTGATCATTTCAAAGGTAATCGACAATTGGAAATATTTTTTGTAAATTTCAAGTATTCGTTGAATAATTTGAAAAAGATAGCTCTAGTGTCTAGTACTTAGTACTGGCTTTTTTAAATTGAAAGTGAAAACTCAATAAATCTAAATTAATTGCATGGTATATTTTTAGCCAAATTTGATTACACTAATAACTCATTATATTATTCATATGTGTTATCTTGCTGTGCAGAACTGACCTTTTTTTGAGTCGTGGCGGACGCGTTTCGAACTATGTCGTTCTTCTTCGGTTGCAGTCTGCAACCAAGCGCCGAAGAAGAACGACATAGTTCGAAACGCGTCCGCCACGACTCAAAAAAAGGTCAGTTCTGCACAGCAAGATACCACATATGAATAGTTCTACTGCAGTTCATGAAAAATGGATATCCACAACAATCATTATATTATGTGTTCTCTTAGCATTTATCCAACAGCCAGCAATATTTTTGGTTGCTATGTATCAGACCTCATCAGTGTTACTGGTACCTATATACACTGTACTAAAACGATCTCTCTGTTGACACCCAAGCGGAACTCTTATTAGCAACACCAACTGTGATAGAATGCAAGCTATTTTTTTTTAATTTAGTAAGATTATTCAGTAGGCTACACTTATTCGATAAATTTAATTATAATGTTTCGGTAATCAAATTCGCATGAGATTACCTCCGCCAAAGGGATAGCTGACATCTTCTCCATACCCGAATTTGGTGAGATGGCCCTTATAATTGAATGAATACAAATAGCTCGGCTGCAGGTGTCTGTTGTATCTAATTTGTTTCAGCAGGCATGCTTTGAGTAGTGTCACTCCACAAATCTGAAAAAAATGAATGCTCTCATGCCTTTCTCCTTTTTCAATCGCATGTGCAATAAAAGTCTGTCCATTTAAGGAGTCAATTTTCATTATATTATTTTATAAAACTAAAAACTAACTACTGTAATAATAATAACAATCAAGCTATGATACAACTAATATCCACAATATGCACAATATCCTTTTATGAACGGCATTATGTTCTTGTATATTCCCAAATAGACAAATAGGCTTTGATTTTCATCATATGGAATATTTTATACTATTGTAGAAGGTTTTAATTGGCTTAATCTTCAATTAATCGATTAAATCTCCTACTTCTGCGTGAGAAGTCTGGAGACAGTAATGTGAACTAAATCACCTACCGTTACCTAAAAGACCAAAAAATTGAATAAGAATTAATTTTCCTTTCAGCGAAAAGTGAACAATCCAATTTCCATACGATTCGTAATAGATAATATTATAGAATATATTAGAACTTATAACTACTTTAATTTTCTAACAGTCACACTCCTTTGAATTTATAGAATAATCATTGATTTTTTATAGAATAAATAGGATATAGTAGGCATCGATATCGATACCCTAAATTCAGTGACCACAATTACAATTTATTCTAATCACTAATTTCTGTTTCTTACATCTATAAGGCCGGGTATCATAGCTGTGAAATTTCCAACTTCATCATCCTTGAAATATTTGTCTTGAAAAATGTCTGTTATTGCTCCAGTTGTGTCATCAATCCCTGTAAAAAACATGAAAAAACATACTTGAAAAAAACAAGTTCAAGTGGCAAAATGAAATGATATTTGACCTTATTTACTTTGGTCAGCTAATTTTTATTGCAAGTATCACTCACTCTCACCTAGTTTATCAAATTTTATTACAGAAAGTTCCTTTTTACGTTTAAAATTATATTTAATATTATAAGCATTGGAGATTTCTATGAATATACACAACTATTGAACTAAATATGTTGAATAGTGTTAGTACTTTAATAAATTAAATTAAATTTCAATCTCAGCCAACAAATTCAGTTCAATCCATAACTCGATTCCCCTTGTTATTACTTACTTTATTTATGAGTAAATATTGAGTTTCACTTTTGATTATAGTAGACCTTTAGCTCGTCTGATGAAGTCAAAAGCACGTGATGCATTATTTGTTGACTGTTGACTCGTGAATGCTTTTTTGTATTTTCAAAATGAAAGTTTTTCAATCTCAGGCAAAATTGTAAAATGTTTCATATATGAAAACAAATAATAGTAATCAAAGACTTACCACTGAATTGAAGGGTGTCTTTAATGAACTCCTTTTTCAGATAATCTGTGTTGTTTGTAACATTATTCCGAGCAAGAATGAAATCATAAATATCTGGAAACAATGTTATTACTGTTAATCCATTTGAAATAAATATGGGTTATTACGGTACCGTACCTAAGAAATGAATTGATATTTAGAATATTATTACATCTTTGCCACTTTGTGGCCAGACACTGGAAGTATTTTTCTGTAAAAATAACAGCTATTTCTACAGTTACCGGTATTAAGTTATATGTTACTTATATGAAAATTTTGACATATAATGTTAATCTAATCATATTTGATAATATTAATTTTTCTGAAACTTATTTCATAATTTCAATACAACAGCATTGTAGAAAGCATAACCCTATAATGTCCATTGTAATATATTTTTAATTTTTTCCTCATACATTCATAAATTCCAGGTCAGTATGTTCTTGTAAAAATGGCAAAAACAAAATGTTTTTTGATAATGACCATAAAAACAGCCGGCTTGAGGGTGAATTACCTCCTGTGCGAACGAATCATGGCTGGTGCACCCTCACTGCATGGTGAGGGGGGGGGGGGAGTTGAAGAATTGTTTGTTTTTTATGATATTTTTTGAAGTTTTATGTCACAATTTTAAAAGATATATTTTACAATTGTTATTATCAATGTCAAATGTTTAAAATACCACACTGGCTCATTGTTTTTATTATTGCTGTTAAACTAAGATACGGTATACTCTTTCGAGTTGCAAGTTGCAAGCACGCCTACATCCATGAAAACAAGTTGGGATTTTGCATTCTTTCACAACCACTGGCTGTAGCTGATTAAGAAGCTGGATTTTTTCCATCCAACCCCTCATCATTAAGGATCTCTCATCAACGTCGTAGATAGACTATTTAAGCGAACTAAATAAGCCAGCAAGAGAAAAAAACTTAAATTTCCTGGCTCATGGGAATATAACTATGTCTTATAAAATAAAGTTGTATTATATTGATTAAATACATAAGTGATGGATGTAAGCATTCTAATCGAATGAAATCCATTGGCTCTTTGTAAAATTTCAGCCATTTTCTCTAAACAAACTTTGGGACTCAATTTTTGCTTTAATTCAAAGCAACATTTAATAGCAGTGTCAGTGTGAGAGATCCTATTTAATTACATGTATTTCAAAAGCCTGCAACTCGTTCTGACAGCCACCTGTTGCATTTTAATCCAGTATGAAAGGTCCCATTCAATTTTATGCATTTCAAAAACCTGCTTCTAGCTGCGACAGCAACTTGTTGCATTCGATAGCAGTATAAAAGCTCCCATTTATTATTTGTATTTCAAAAACCTGCTTCTAGTTTGAATGTCACCTGTTGCATTGAATCTTAGTATGAAAGGACCAATTCAATTGTGTGCATTACAAAAACCGGCAACAAGCCTCAACAGCCACTTGTTGCATTTGATAGCAGTTTGAAAGCTCCCACGTGATTCTGTGTATTTCAAAAACCTGCTTCTCTTTCCGACGGCCACCTTTTGCATTTGAATCCAGTATGAGAGGTCCCATTTGATTCTGTGTATTTCAAAAACCTGCTACTTGTTCCGGCGGCCACCTGTTGAATTCGATAGTAGTGTGGAAGTTGTGTATTCCACAAACCTGCATCTCGTTCTGACGGCCACCTGTTGCAATTGCATCTAGTATGAAAGGTTCCATTTGATTCAATGTATTTCAAAAACCTAATTTTTTTCAGAGTGCTACCTGTTGCATTTGATTACAGTTCAAAAGGTTCCATTCAAAAACGTGCTACTAGCTTCGACGACTACCTGTTGCATTTGATAGCAGTGTAAAAGCTCCCATTCAATTGTGTATAATTCAAAACCCGGTTTTTCGTTCTGACGGCCACCTGTTGCGCTCGATTCCAGTATATTGTGTATTTTGAAAACCTGTTTCTTGTTCAGAGGGCCACCTGTTGCATTCGATAGCAGTGTGAAACGTCCTATTCATTTTTGTGTATTTCAAAAACTGATCCTCTTTCCAATGACAATCTGATTAATTAAATCTCAGCGTGAAAGTTCCCATTCAATTGTGTGTGTCCCAAAAACCTGCTTCCAGTTCTGACGGTCACCTGTTGAATTTGAATCCAGTATGAAATGTCCCATTTGATTCAGTGTATTTGAAAAAAACTGCTTCTTGTTCAATGGGCTAGCTGTTGCATTGAGTATTTGTATAAAAGGTCACATTCAATTGTGTGTATTTTAAAAGTCAGCTTCCAGATCCGGCGGCCACTTGTTGCATTCGATTGCAGTGAATATTCGCTTTTGAATAAATTTGTGACATTTTCAATGTTAAGGGTGGTGGATGGGGAATCAATTGATGGAGTATCAGGGACTTTTGTGAAGGTACTTATTTTTTGTGTATTTAACTGTTACATAATAGTGTTTACATATTAAATAATATAACAGTTACATATAGTACGGTAACTGTTACTATATAGAGTGAGAAATAACTATGTGAAATTCAGCTTCATTCTAATCATTTCCGACGTGGGCCCGATTTTGGTATTTTATTGACTGAGCTACAAAGTTTCCCCAGTTTAAGGGTATTTTTTTAAATATTGGCGCAATTATTTAGCGCCATGAACTTTGTTACTATTGCATTTTTTCGTCCATTCGTTAAAGCTTGTGATCGTTGTTTTTAGAAATACAAATATAATAAAAATTTGATTTCTTCAAATTATTGCACTAACAATTTATTATTATAAAGACATTTTGTACATATTTTTTTCAACAGACATACGGTCAAATATATTAAAGAAATGTACTACGATTACCATTGTTTTATTATTTTATTCAGCCTATTTGTAACATACACTATTTGTGTATTACACTAGATTTTAGTGCTCATGAGAAAGCGCCATAAGGGATCGCCTCGAACGCCCCTTAAAATAAGGTTTTACACTGCAGAAAAATAAGGTTTTTAAAAATGTCCATAGACTGTAAAAGATGATGACTTAATTAAATGTTGATAATAGATCAAAGTAGTAAGGATGAAAGTCAATAATTGACTAATTATTAGAACGCTAACAGGATAAAAATGTACAAATTTCATTATAGTAGCACCGCAGTTCATATTTTCAGTCTTAGGGAAACAGCATAGCAACCTACTTACTTCCAAGAAAGAAGCTTCCTTCATGCTTCGTTATTCCAGCCATCATGGGGACATGTCTGTAGCGTCCTTCTTTGAACACTACATGAGGGTCTTCAGTTAGAAACGAATTAGGACCAGCTTCTTGAATAACAGCATGATTTCCACCATTATTGCCTTTCACAGCCTGGCCCTCCGTCACCAAAACTTCAGTCTAAAAAAATAATTCATTTTCAATACTTCATACACATTAAATTTTAATTATTTATAATAATACAGGATTTTTTAAGGTTTTTTTAGATTGTCCTACATAATAAATCTTTGTAGAGTAGGCAGTGCAGTAATTTATTTATAGTTTCTGGTTAAGTCTTATGATCTTTGTCAAAGTCATAAAAACTATATAGTGTTGATCAACTTAAATTGAGATGTTTCTTCATTGAAGATGGACGAAAGGAAAATCTTGATACATAGAAAACAATTGGAGCCAATCTATGTTAACAATCTTAAACTTGTCTTTTCCAAATAAATGTTATAGAAATCTTATTGGAAAAATTCATCATGCAAATCTTTCTAGTAGTCTGGACTCCAACCAGCACTTCATAGAAATCTTACTGGATATTAGAGATAAGATTAGTTAGACCTTATAACATATTACTAGATATTGAGATAAAATCAGTAGACCTAATGAAATTTTATGATAGATAATAACAAGTTAATGATATTGTATTCACTTGAAGTCAACTTGAGGATCATACAAAATTATTGGAGAGTTTCTTGGGTGTTACCTTTCCTAATATTTATTATGTTATTGAGATTGTAACACAGAGGTTATGCAAGCTGAAGCTCAAACTCAAAAGTCTTCGTATTCATTCTACTAAAAGGTCTGTTTAAATGGAAACATTAATAAACTCTGTGAAGCTGTTTCATGGAAGTAAAAAAGAAGTACAAGAATACTTCATTCACCCATTGATCAACAATTTACCACATAATAATGTTGGTCATTTTTGCAAAATTAATTATGGTATGTATCATTGAAGTGAATTTCCTGATAATTGTATTGTTATTGAATTTCTAACACTCTGTCTTATTTCAATAATGTGCAAAAGACGTTACTTTATACATTGAGAGCTATTCAATGATCAAAGTGTTCAAATTGATCAAGGAAATCCAGAAAACTTCAATCATATAGGCTAGTGAATCTAGCTTGACCAAGAATTAAGATTATAGAGAACTATGAAGAAAATACTACTTAGAACAGACTGACTAAGAAGTCAGAATGGGCGACTAGGAGCTCCCAGGAGTTTGTATGGTGAAGACACAGGGCCAGCTCTTCTAGATTTTCGTCAGTACAATTAGCCAGTGCTGCTATCCGTATTGCATGCTCCACTGGATCCCTATCCAAAGCCCAGTCACATAAAGATGATCCACTTTGGACAATCACTCTCTGAAACATATCTGTTTAAAACATACGCCATTAGGAAGAAGGCATTTGAAATTTAATAGTTTTCAAGCTTGACATTATAGGTCGTTGAATATCAATTTTTATTGAAGCCGAAAGCATCAGCTCCACTGCAGAGACTAGGACAAAAGGGATAAATTCTGATGGGCCAGATATATATTGAAGAGGATGGAATAGGACGGATCTGGGGTTGATTGTTCAACCACCTGAACACACACCGCTTTGAGGCTTATTCAAAGCTTTCCGAGTCTGCCCTTCCAGACACCGTTTACACTGATCAGAAATGAAATGAAAGCAAAATACATTTTTCTGATAAATGCTCTCTTGACATGCCAATTTCTTCCTGTCCTTGTCTTTCCCGTTAGTTTCTTGCTAGCTCAGCTGCTCACATTTGATTACATAGAGAGCATCCATCAGAATATTTTCCTTCCCTTAACACCTTTCCGTTTCCGTCCACTGCAATATGTACGGTAGCTCAAGTATTAGTCAATATGTAGCCTACGATTTTGAATAAAGATGCAAGAATAATGTTTAATTAGTTGATAATCTTCTAAATCCTCAATGGAGAAGTAAATATGCATAAATTATCAATTTTTATCAAATACGAGTTTCTATGTTATATAAGTTTTGTAGAACTCACCTGGCGTTACAAGTGGACTGGCCATCATGAGTGTTACCGCAGCCCCTCCAGCACTTTGTCCGAAAAGGGTAACCTTAGTATTATCTCCGCAGAAGTACTTTATGTACTTCTGAGTCCATTTCAATGCTAAAACCATGTCCATGAATCCCATATTCCCTGGAAGCTCATCTGTCTGCAAGGAAAGGAACCCTAATAACAAAAGAATTGAAGAAATACTATGGCTATAGTCTCTTCCGTTTACAAAAAATTAAGCTTGTTAATCAATTATTATCAAGTAGTTTTATCTGATACAATTTATGATAGAAACAAAAATAAAAGGGAAGTTATAAATTAAATACTTCCATTTAGCACTTAAGTTGAAATCATCGTTTAAAGAGAAGGATTTAACGCGATTCAAAAAATTAACTGAATATTATTCAGGATCAGAACTGTTATCTTGTGTGATTAACATAATCCATTATCCCAAAGTGTTTGTTGTAAATATGAGCAAAAATTATGGTGGTGTTGCGGTAACAAAAGAATGCTGGTAAATATCCAGTCTGTCGTTAACTGCTGACATTAATTTAGAGCCATATATTCATTTAATGAGCTTCCTAGATTTCTTGTTCCATAACGATCTGCGTTGTTAATATCAACTTTTTTATGGTAAATTCAACTACTTGCAGTCAATTTTAATTGAGGATAAATAATAATTTTACTCACTCTTTGGCCAAACATTTTCAAGTCATGGAGAGACAATGGCCTTTGAATAAGTCTCCATGACTCGAAAACGTTTGGTCAAAAAGAGAGTAAAATAATTATTTATTCTCAATTAAAATTGACTGCAAGTTTTGAATTTACCATAAAAAGTTGATAATAATAAGCTATAATTTATTACTTCAGTTTTATATAATTTATTGTAATATGTATATAACTTTTTAATAAATAAATTTTGAGCTACTATTTAAATCCAATAGTTACAGAGAAATAAGTTTGAATTTAATTCTGTACAGTCAACTGATTTGTAGTCATAGAATAATGTGATTGTATCTATGTATAATATTATGATAATACCCATACAACCTGGTATAATATTCAAACTTGACTCTGAATGCTTCCGCTTTCATTTTCAAATAATGCAGAATCTTTCCTATAATTTCACACCTTTCAAGATGATTTTCAATCTTATTATGTATAACATATTACCACATATTATCCTGCACAAAATTATCTTTTCAAATATTTGCCCTCTAAATAAAAATTTGGTGAGGTAACCTATTGTTACTGTAACTGCTACCGAATGTATAGAATGCTTAACCAGCTTTTATGACTTCATCACATTCATTGATGTGTGATATGAGAATTTATTAAGTAAATTATGACATGATCAGTATGAAACATTACTTACCAAGAGGGCCTAATCGGTATTGAGGCACGACTAAAACAGTATCTGCTTCATCAAGAAGATAATTGGGACGAAAGTCGTGAGCTGAACCGACTCTGAAAGATCCTCCATGAATGTAAAACATTACTGAAAGTAGATGATGTTTCTTACATTTTCCTGGTTCCTGAAAAATTCAATTTGTAATATTATGTAAATGAGTAATGTTCGATCACTGAATGATAAAAAGGTGAAATAAAATCATATCAAACATCATCATTATTTTATTTTTTGTTTTATTTACTATTGTATTTACTTTTGTTTTATTTCATTTATTTTATTTATTTTATTTATTTATTTTATTTTATTTATTTTATTTATTTTATTTATTTTATTTATTTTATTTATTTTATTTATTTTATTTATTTTATTTATTTTATTTATTTTATTTATTTTATTTATTTTATTTATTTTATTTATTTTATTTATTTTATTTATTTTATTTATTTTATTTATTTTATTTATTTTATTTATTTTATTTTATTTTATTTATTTTATTTATTTTATTTATTTTATTTATTTTATTTATTTTATTTATTTTATTTATTTTATTTATTTTATTTATTTTATTTATTTTATTTATTTTATTTATTTTATTTATTTTATTTATTTTATTTATTTTATTTATTTTATTTATTTTATTTATTTTATTTATTTTATTTATTTTATTTATTTTATTTATTTTATTTATTTTATTTATTTTATTTATTTTATTTATTTTATTTATTTTATTTATTTTATTTATTTTATTTATTTTATTTATTTTATTCATTTAGTTTAGGCTATTTAATTTATTTAATTTATTTTATTTATGTTATTTATTTTAATTTAATTCATTTTATTTACTTTATTCATTTTATTTATTCTATTTATTTTATTTGAAGATTTCTTGAAGACATGGAATGAAATATGAAGACAAATGAGTGAAATATCAGCAGAAGAGACAAGAAAGGGGTAATGTTTTCCTTGTAATAAGTTGTATTGCTATTTAATTGCATTTTTTGCAATGATCATGAATTGAAAATAAATTCCCATTTCAGGGCTTTTGTTTCTCAAACATAAGATAAAATAATACACAAATAGAATCTGTGTTTTTGAATACTCTCCTAGAATTCAGGACGTATTTTGTCGGTATATAAAATGTAATGTTTTGCATTGCAAATAGTAACTGACTGATTTATTTTCTGCATAGTGATCATCTTTTATCGAAAAAATAAGTGAATGAATGTATGGATTACCTCTAAATGGATGAAGTCTTCGCAATAATAATTGAAATGATATTTATTTATTTCTAGACAATAACTATGAAGTGACGATGCAACAAAGTCCAAAATTACTCTCTCTCCACAAATTTAGACTCTGCTTTATTCTAGTGGAGGGTGTTTCACAGCTTTTGTGTATGGCAATTGAGTTAAATTGTTTATTAAATGTATCTTACATTTCTTTCAATTTAATTCAGAATGGAAATTAATTAGCTGATACTAAATGAGTTAATAAATGAACATGTAAAAATAATAATGTTTTGTAACTTACTATTGGTGTGTATACGTTCAATGTGAGACAATCCTCAACGTCTTCTCCTGAATCAATTCTCATTCTAAGATCTTTCAGCTCTTTTTCTGTGTTAGCCTGAGGACATTTTTTCCCAAACTTGGAGGCATCGAGCACACCATTCCAAGGAATTGCTGGCTCAGGAGGCTAAAAAAATGCGATAAAGAAGAAAATGAATGAAATATCGTGTTCTACTCAAGATTTCCTTCAGCTTGAAAATCTATTGAAATATGAAATTGGTGAGAGTTGCGTAGAAAAAGTTAGACTAATAATATTTCAAAATCCAAAATTATATTGAGCAGCAGTTGGCTAGCATATTCATTCAAGATTCAGGGCAAATTTGAAGTGAATATTGATTATCTCAAGATAAGAACTAAATAGAAAATACATCAAAGAGAATAGTTACTTGCAGATTTCCATTTAGAAGACAGAAAAAGGAAAATTTTACTTAATAAAGAGAATAGTATGAATAATGTTGTAAAAGATAGTTTTCCATCATACAAAACCTTCACTTCGTAAAATTCTATTGAAAATAAGAGATTTTTGAACATTTGAAAACGAACAATTATTTTTACTTTCATCTATTAAGTAAACAGGTATTAAAATAAAATTGTATTAGGCATTTGAATGATATTACAGTATATAGTCCCAAATATTTGTTGATAACTGATTACTCATTGTATGAAAGTAAAAATAATGATTTATTCTCAAATGTTGAAAATCACATATTTTTAATAACACACTGCTTAGTGCAAAGTTTTGTACGATAAATTTGTATGGATAAATATTTTTTTAAATAACTGATCACTTTTGGATAAAAGTAACACTAATTTTTTATTAATTTCGAATTTCTTTAAGAGCTATTAATTTATACTGAAGACTTCCGCAATGGCGGATATTGACAACAGCATTGAATAGCTGATGGAAATCGATGTATGCTACTGTACAAAAATATCAGTCACCACCGGGAATCGAACCACGGACCTCCCAATTGCCGGTCGGGCGCCTTAACCCTTTAGACTATAGTAACCCTTCTGCACAGCAGCACTCATTTTAAACTTGGCCATATCACTTAATAGCCAATAGCACTTGAAGGAATTCGAAATTAATAATAATTCTGTTTCTATATATTTATCAGTTTGTTAAATTGTCAGTTACTTCAAACTAACTAATTTTTTGTTTTCAAATGCTCAAAAATCTCAATTTTTTGCAACATTATTCACACTTTTTTCTTTATTTTATCAGTTTATTTTTTCTGTTTTCTAAATGGAAATCTGCAAGTAAGTAGACAGAGTATATCCTCTTTGATGCTGGTTATTCAGTTCTTATCTTACTCATTTTTAGAGAGCTCGGTTCTGTTAAATTACGATGCCAGAGATCACTCCAGAGTTGAAGTTCGTTTAAAGAAGGTATGAGGAGTCCTCAACGATTTAAAATATTCAGAACACTTTCGCTTTCTTATCACGATTGATAACGGTACTTTTTATATCGCATTAAGAAGACCGTGGCTTTAAATTTCCGGAGCATTTTTTTCTTCTTGTGATTTTGGATGAAAAAGACAGCAACAGTAAGGTGCTAAATAAGAAAGGGTGGTGTTGAAAAACGCGAGGCTGCTAAAAAGTGGAAGGGTAGGTGGTTCCCTCAGGGCCTCTCAGCCGGCTCAGAACTTTTCCCGCCCATTTTCCGGCGTGCATCTAATCATACGCTGCTGGGAATTCATTTTCCCGCCATTAGTGGGAACACGGCTCTTTCTCCCTCTCAGGAGGGCGCGAAGAAGCGAACCGACTTCCTCGCCTACACAGCACAGTTCGCGTCATTAAGCGATTCAGTCGAAATATCGAAACTCTTTCCTCTCCCACCAAACGCGAATTCGCATCAAGATCTTATTAACCAGAGCGGCGAATTGAATATAAAGCAGCGCCACTCCTTCCACAAAATGTAATAAGAAAACCGCGGCTAATAGAATACAGCCTAAATAAATCAGCTCTAGTTCACATTCTGTGTCAAGGGAACAGTCTAAACGGGAAAAACAGCTACTTTTTTATAATGTGAAAAGCATAGTACTCTTCCGAATGAAACATTCTACTACTGTATTGAAAAATTCAGTTATTAAAATTTAAAGTTAAATTTATTGCAAAAAATTCTTATAACAATCTTTAAAAAATGTACAGTAGAGTAAACATTACAATGAAGAGTACATATATACCAAACTCTTACATACACTAAATTGTATTGAATAAAGAAAAATTCTGGCACTGCCAACCAAAGCTCAGCTCAAGTGTTGGCAATGAGTTGCAGAAAAGAAAGAGAAACAATTTTAAAATAAATACAATCAGAAAAAGCGGTAAAACAGACATAATTGAAAATAGTAAATGTAAGTAGGTACTCCAGTGGAAAAAAATGCAAGATTGTAGTGAAGGACTATTAGTTATTCATTTGTAGATTGTAATTATAGCATTAACTTACCTACAAGTGACATGGTACAGTCGTGCCAAACGTTATTACAGAAACAATTATACAATTACAGAAACACGATCGTCTTATCATTAATGATAATACTTTCTATGGAAAATTCAACGACTTGCAGTCAATTTACTGACTTAATTTACTATAAAAAGTTAATATTAACAACGCAGATCGTTATGGAACAAGAAATCCAAGAAGATAATAATTACTGGATCAAATATTTTATTAAATCAATGTATCCTGCTCTGTACTTTATCAAAGTTGAACTCTCCTAATATCATAATATGTTAGCAAATATTTTGTCTCAGAGTAGTACATCGTTCACCTCAAGCGCCCATTTGTTTCATTTGGTGATGGAAAATGATAAAAAATCATTCCTTAACAATGTTTTTCATCAGCTCAATAATTATTTTCAACCAAATACCGGATAATTTTAAAGAGATACAAAGCCTTCAAAGATTAAACAAAGAATGAAGTTTTTTTAATGAACAAAGAATTCAATTCTTTAAATTAATTCTTGCCTGGCTGAGAATAATCAAGTGTTTTTGTCATGACTTGTTGGAATTTATTTTGAGTTTTGTGTTTTTTTGGGTAATGTATTTGACAATTCAATAATGGTGTAATTCTGAGAAAGGCTACTGGCATTCAATAATTTTGTGTGAAAAAATACTGTATAAACACGATTTATTATTTTTATTTCATTAATTAGTTTAACGGTAGGTTTATATGAATCAATCTAGACTATCGAGTATCCTGGTTCAATATTCAATAGTGGTACAGCGATTAGGAGTGAGCAAGTATGATAATAATAATTAGACTAATAAAAATAGTATTTGGGCTTGTCGCTCGCTGCTCTACTCTGTCTTATACCATTTCAAAGCATGTGTTTCAAATTTCCAAAATGAATGCTCCACTGTGCAAGCACCCTACTACTCTTTTGCACATACTTGTATTTGTCGGGAAGCAATCATTTGCTTTTATCATGGAAAATGTTTAAGTGCCCTACGTGAAACCAACACCGAAATAAATTTTTCACCTGCATCAACGGACTAAAACCAAAGACGAAGCATTGAAGACATTTTATGATCTTTGCTAAAAGAAAATTATTCGTATATTGAGACTCTCAGATTGAATAGCCTAGCCTACTGGTCAGCATATATTAAAAAGCTAAATTATAATTTTCTTCGCGGAAAATGTAGGAATTAACCGAAAGCGCAAAGCACAAAGCTTTCAAAAGCATCATGAATATTCATTATTTATTCATCCGATGGAGGATGACAAATCGGCTATTATCTTTTATCTCACAGACCGTATTTGCATCTCAAAATTGAAGTTTGGTTCACTCAATCATTGTTTTTCGTAGGTTACTTTTAAAAATGTTTGTTTTTAGCCCTAAAACTACACTTCAGATGACTAATATTCTGAATTTCAGTTCTGTTCTGAACAAAAAATAACGAAACTTGCAATTGCGGTACTAAATAAATAAAGCTAGTAAAATTAATTATAAGAAAATTATATAATAATTACGGAAAAGTTTTTTGTTGACATCAATATTCAACATAACTATAGATAGTTAGACACATCATGATAGTCATATCAATTGTCCTAAAAATTGAAATTTGGTTTACTGCAAATATTTTTGATAGTAGCCTATTTCACATATATAATAGTATATATAAAATATATAATTAATAATAGTTTTAATATACTAATAATAATAATAATAATAATAATTACTATTATTATTGTCTTTATTGCAGTATGGCATTTTGGCTTGGGGTGGGTCGTCGTCGGCGGTTTTGGAGCCTCTGTCAGTCGCCCAAAGGTTGATTATAAAAACCATTTTACAAAAAAATCAACGTTTTCCCACAAATCTACTATTTAATATATTTCCAGTAATGAATGTTAGGCAGATCTACATAAAAACTTTGGTAATTTACATTTTCAATAATAAAGACACTTTCTTCAGAGAAATTCAACACAGTCATTCAACCAGAAACCATATAATGTCACGTTTGTATAATCCTATTATTAGTATCAGTTTACAAAGGCACAATTCATTTTATATTTCCCAATGGCTGTATAGAAATCTTCCTGCAGAAATAGTTGAGGCTGGGGCGGGCCGGGTCACTGTTGTGTTGAAGCACAGAATTACTGAGTGGTTAATGCATGTTGGATGGCAGGGTGCAGAAAATTTAATTAAATCACCTTATGTTTGAAATTTGTAATTTTTATTTTTGTTCTTTCTTATCAAATACATTTTTTCCTGAATAAAATAGAGAAGCGATGCCGGCTGTTCTGGAATTTGATAAATATTAATTATTTAATTATAAAAACTATATTACAAGTCATTTACCTACTCCTCTTCCACTTAATCTATCTTATCTTCCTCCTTTCTTCTTGTAAATTAAAATTTAATATTACCAATTCTAAAAAAATATTATTGATTCTATTATTAGTTCTTATTACCATTTATGTATCTTATAATAATTATTTCCCAATATATGATTAACACATAAATTCTAAGAACTGCTCCCACACACGGACGTAAAAGTCCAGGTGGGTTCTAATATTCATTTTATAAGTACTGTACTGTGTTGTATTTTGTTTGATACGAGAATAAAGAATAAAGAACAAGGAAAAAAAAAAAAAAAAAAAAAAAAAAAAAAAAAAAAGTGAAATACTATCGAAAATATTTGGAGTAAATCAAATTTCAATTTTTAGGACAATTGATGATATTATACTATGATGATGTGTCTAACTATACATAGTTATGTTGAATATTGATGTCAACAAAAAACTTGAATGACTTTTCCGTTATGCTAGAACAGGAACATGATAATGCAGACGCTCTAAATTCATACTAAAGTAATAATGGACTTCTCTGCTGGGCTTGTACATTATAAAGTTTGGCAAATTGGAAATTAATTTTTATTTCAGGGCTTCAACCTCATTCTTCAAGACGTAACTTTCGGCTGCTTGTGAAAGTTTCAAAAAACTTTCTAGTACCAATTCGCTTTATATAATATCTCATTAAATATTTGAATTTGTAGCGTGAATCTAGAGTAAAGTTTGGCGAAAATGAGATAAGTTTTCTAAGATGGGATGGGAGTGCTGTTCAGTAAAAGCCACTTATGAAGCACCTGCGAGTGTTGCATTGAAATTTATTGCAATGAAGTATAAGTTTCTTATTTGTTTGGATAAATTTGAAAACTTGAAGCTTCATGAGTCCCCTAATCTTCACCTACAGTGTATGTAAGAAACTGAAATAAGCTCTGCTCAAAAATGGCATGGATATATAGACTCCAAGCGTTTCTGCGATGTCATCAACCGTTTGTACGGACAAATAAGGTGGATTGGTAAGGAAAATTTCCAGACCAGACCTAATCGGCAGTTGAACCAGAAATCCTGTCATCAATAACCAGGACTCCACTGATACTAACAACTAGATCCCAGAAGTCCAGACATGGCTTGAGTTGTCTTTTCATTGCTGTTTGAAAAAAAAACTATTTTGTATGCCTACTATTCACGGCTTACTGCAATATCAAAAATGTTCATTTATTTTCAAGTTTTAAATAGCTCATAACGTATTTTATGATAGGTGGGCTATCTATATATACATAAAAGAAAGGAATAGTATTAAAATATAATATTTATCAATAAAAAAATATATAAATCAAAACCATAATCTAGCCGTTTAGTAACAAACACAACTGACTTAACTGACAGCGCATGACATATTGCCCGTTTGTTTGTTTTTTTAAACACAAAACGTCACATGGTGTAATTTGAACAAAATTCAGAACCGCGTAAAGGAAAAAGGCACGCGTCAAAATAGGGACAACAGATGATTTATATTTGACAGCAACGAATCTACGAATCGCTCTACTACGGCCGTTTGCTTTCTACTATATTGACAAATGATCGTGTGATTTGGGCCTTGGTTACAAAACACAACTGACAGCGCAAGTCATGTTGTATGTGGTTTGTTTTGAGCCTTAGTACTAACTTCTACCCTAATAGTCGTAGGAGGTTTAAATTATCAAATGCTTCATAGAGGTGGTGAGTAAGAAAACAACGAAGGAGGCCTCTCTGATCAGCTGGAAGCCTATGACCAACTTCTTCCCTAATAGTCCTAGATGGTTGAACTTTGAAATGTAACCTCAGTGTAATAAAATCAAGGATAATTTATTTTGAGGTTGCAGCAACGCGTATTTTATATGTAACTAGTATTTTATATGAACAAATATAGGCTCTACAACCCTGTAATCTTCATACTATTGGAAGGTACCCATATTTTCAATCAAGACCCAAACATTTCAATGATCTATGTTACTAAACTTATTATTGCTTTACTCTGTGTACGATATGGGTGATAAGGGTATCTTATTCGAATAATCTGATTTTATAGCATAAAGTTCAGTAAAGCATTATACTGGGCCTGAGCCCTGAGTGACACTTAGATATCAAAATAATTGAAAACAGCGTCTAAAGTAATAGCGGTACCGAAATCAAGTTGATAAGTAGAATTGCAATATTGATTATAAGAAAGCTGACTATTTGTGCTATTAATTATTAGATTAGTACAATTAATTTCCGCACTACTTGTTTGAATTTTTCCGTACTCTTTTTAACATTGGCTTACACAAAATTTAAAGAGTTTTTCTGGATAAGAAGAATTATTTTATTACGATTAGAACTTTCCTCATCATTCTTTATTGTTTACAATCTTAAGAAATTTCAGGCTAGGAGAATTATGTTAATATTTGCACATTTATAGGTACAGAGAACTGGTTGCATTATGAAATCAGCCGAAAATTATTAATAGCCACTAGAATCATACAACACTGAAACAAGACATATGATAAATGAGTAGATGTATAACAGAGTCTGTAGCCTATTCTGATTAAATCGGCTGCCCACTGGGAACTAAGCCTGTATTACATATTTGGTAGGAGCTCCTGTATTATTCATTTGATCCAATTACTCCAGCAGTAGTAGAAGGATATATGTCAGATACTATCATGGCCCTTCAGACGATCAAGATTGATGATGGAAGGATGAAACTATTTTTCGAAGTGAAGCTCTGTTCACTTTGTATCAATCATAAATCAAGTTTCTAAAGATGGACCGAAGTCCTCCCGATCACTCTCATGTACTTTGTTCCAGACTTATCAACTTGTGGAAAACTGAAGTAAATTAAAATTTTAATTCGACATAACATAAAAATCGTTGTTGTAGATATCCATTTTTCGTGAACTGCAGTAGAACTATTCATATGTATAACTTGCTGTGCAGAACTGACCTTTTTTGAGTCGTGGTGGACGCGTTTCAAACTATGTCGTTCTTCTTCGGCGCTTGGTTGCAGACTCAATGTCTCAATTGAGACTTAATCTCTCAATTGCCTCAAATGTCTCAATGACTCAATGTCTGCAACCAAGCGCCGAAGAAGAACGACATAGTTTGAAACGCGTCCACCGCGACTCAAAAAAGGTCAGTTCTGCACAGCAAGTTTATGCATATGAATAATAAAAATCGTATTATTAGCTATGCCTGAAAAAGCAGGCATTCTATAGAATAATTCAGTGTGTAGCAGTAACGTTTGCAGTTCAGGAACGATTGTTTGACATCCATTTGAGGGTATAATCTGAAGATCTAGAGGGAATGGAATATACTCTTGGATAGATTATACTATAAATAGAAATAATATTTGAAAAATTTGAATATTCAATAGATCAAATTTGAATTTTCAAAATAATAAAATTTTTGAACTTATCATTATGTGTGATATAATAAAATTTCAATGAACACGACATTATTTCCAATGACAGAATAAATGTAGAATCTTCTGTTTTGTTAGAATGTGAGCAACCATTGGAAAACTAATTCAAAGGCAACAAATTCCCAGTCACGTGGACTGTAGCGTGAAAACCTGCCGCTTTTCTTTTTTCAAACGCCTCTCTTATCAATATCAATATTTACAACAGTAGCCAACCATCCCATTGTTCCCAGCTCTCTTAGAAACGGTTGAATATTTCATAATTATGCAAGTCACCCGCTTATAATGATGATGATGATGATGATGATGATGAATGAATTCATGAAAAAAGTCAATGCTGCTACAATACCTGTATTGTAATGAATTTCAATAACTAGACAGTTATTGGACAACTCATTACAACTACAGTAGTTCCGAAACTTTTGTATTTTGTTAAAATTTTAATTGTCAAGTTATTTAAATCATTTGTTGATTTTTTAATTTGCTAGAACTAAAAAAGTAACTTAGTTTATAACATAGCCGTAGATAAATTTGTTAAACTTTAATTTATTAAAATTCAATTCATTCGTTTATGTTTTTTCTTAATTATCAGATAATAAAAATTATAAAAACAATTATTTGTTTTATTGTATGAAATCGGTTATGGCTAGAATGAAACTTTTCATGATTAACAATAAAATCAAATTAAATAGATAGTAAACAGCTATTAATAGAAATATTAATAGATAACAGAACAGCAGATATTAATAGAGCAGTTTCCAGTGGGAAATGAGTTTATTCAAGGAGCATTAATAATGTGACTTCCTTCGTTTCCAAATAAGGATGGCAGTGCAACAACAGCAAGGGTATTTTTCTGTTATATGATATTCGCACTATACTACTAGAAAATCGTTGGTAATAAATAGAGATCGGTTATGGACGGTTAGAATGAAAATTTTTATGATTAACAATAAAATCAAATTAATAGATATAGTAAGCAGCTAAACAAAGTTTCAACAAAATGTATGAGCAAAATGCAAATTTATTGTGTAGCATCCATTTTTAGAACAGGGATGAGTAACTTTCTGATTTGGTCTTATCATTCTGCTCTGTTTTCAAAGAGAGCTGAAGCCATTGAGATTGGAAAAATAAACTTCAGCTTCAAAAACAAGCAGAGTTCTGCTCCACAGTGATTAGAAGAACAATGCTGTCAACGCTGATATTTCATGTGCTTTGAGAATGAGAGAATGAATGTACACTTTTATGTGTGATACAAGAAAAATTATTGAGATATATATATATATATATATATATATATATATATATATATATATATATATATATATATATATATATATATATGATTAGATGAGAAAGGGAGGAATATTGTTTCCATATCTTCTATATTTAGAAAATATATATCACACCTCTTTTTTTGTAGAGAGATATGAAATATTTCTCAGATGTCTGAGTGTGATTGAGCCTAACCTATCCTAACCTATCTAACCTAACCTACCCTAACCTAATCAACTATATAAAGAGATTAGTTTATACTAGATTTACTTCATTTGAATAAGATTAACAATTTTCAGATGATAACATATCAAACAAAGAGAGAATATACGGCAAAGACCTATGCTCACTGACGGTGGCCAATGAAAAAATGAAATGGAGGAGTGCTTTGAGCAACAATCCTCAGTAGACAACTCAATTATAATGAATTTAGTATACTCTTTTAGAGTGTTATTTGATCTTTGTCACCCTTATTAATCTTTATTAAAAATGGGAAACGAACTACAAAAAAAAAAGATATAATCATTTGCAAAATTCTTATTTGCAGCACTTTCTAGCAATAGAATCTAGAGCTGATTTGACGGTCTAGCTCATGAACATTTTACAAAATATAGTAGAAAAACAATTTATTACAAAATTTGTAACTCTATTTAATAGAGTCGATGCTTTGTGAGTTGTTTTCGATTGATGAAATAATTAAAGGAAAATGGTTTAATAAATAATAATTGATGAAATGAATAAGTCATTAAATAAATAAATGGTTAAATGTTTATGACAGTTACAACTTAATTGCAACACTAATTGCAAAGAACAGTGTCAGCCAGTCCAAAACTCTGTCTAATAAATGGCGAGATAAATCACTCTTGAAGATAAATTAATCTAGGCGATCATTCGTGTAGCAAGAACCCTCTTGTATGGGCTCTTAATGTGAACAGGCATTTAAGTTATGTGGTTAGTAGAGTAATGTTTCCATTTCATTCCACATGAATTCATAGAGGAAGTAAATAAATCATAAATGATGGTCCTATCAAACTGTGTTAATTGAGTAGTAAAATGGCCACAACAAGGTGGGTGGATAGCTACTCAGGGTTGACCTATATAACTTAAGCGGTTTATGGAAATGTATGTAATCGAATCAACGAAGTTGAATTTCCATAGGCTCCACTATGGACAAGAAGTGTTTTAAGCTGATTGATATATATTTGTAAACAAAATTGTTTCGGCTATGAAAACTAATCTAAACGGATACACGTATTGCCATAGAGCACAAATCGTAGAGCAGACTAGAATCTTGCTACACGAGTGTGCTGACCATAGTTCAAATTTCTCTATGAGAGCGCTCTATCGCAAAAAGTAGAGCCTCTATTCAAAAGAGTCTCAGGAATATAAAGCTTTTCCCAAATGATATTATTTGTGATAGGCTACGACAAAATACAATTACTTTAATTGATTTAATAACATAGGCTTCAATTATTGTAGTATGATGGTTAGAGAGCCTGACTGCACCTCCAACGGTCTCGGGTTCAATTCCCAATCCAGCCCGGGATTTTTATATCATTATTCACCACATTACCCACGAACAAGTATCAGTCTCAACGTCTTAAAAAAAAGACAATTTGAAATCATCAGCAAAAAATATAGTAGAAATTGCAGTCACTATATTTCACAGACAGGGCATTTTTTGTTAGTATCAATATACCTAAAATGTATATTTTCCTTTCCTATCCTATATTTTTACTTTTTAAAAGTTTTACTCTAGTTGTTTTGTATGTATAGGCACCTACTAAAAACCTACAGTCTGACTTACTATCAAGACACTAAAGCCCGTGGTGAGCCTTGGCCTCCCTCAGATTTCCTCTCCACATTCGTCTGACCTCTCATCTTCTCTTCCCATCCTCTAACGTACTCAAAAAGCTCTCAAATGTGTTAAAAAGCTCTTTTGTCCCCAATAAGAAGGAAAACGAATAAGAAGGATTCCTCTCTGTAATAGATTGTTACTGCAATCCATGGCCTGAACTTATTCAAGTTTGATTGGAAATCTAGTCTTCACTATTCATATAACAATAAAGGGAATGAATTAATATTAAACAGTGTCAAGTAAAATAGTTGCATAGCAGCCTAATCAATTGGATAGATAAGATCTGTCTCAAATTCAAGTAGACTACATTTCTTTTCATGTCTTAAAAGCCCGTAAATGTTTTAGCAGGTGTGTCCACAGTGGGGGGCTATGACGCAGACTGCGTCATTAAAATTCTTGGGGGGGTTCCAAAAAAAGTTGGGGTGGGGGGGGTAAAGTTGATTGAAACCGTGTTTAACGTGATTTTGATTTTTTGTGTTTTACAAATGAAGTTATCAACTCATGTTTTCACTTCCTTTAAAGAAACAACTTTGTAGAATTAATTAACCTTTACGTAATAGGTACTCAATATGTACACCGAACATAAACTTATAGGTATTTGATTTTTATTGAACCATTATGTATTTGTAATAACAATAATATTTGGATGTTTAAAAACCATTTACGTTCACATTCTTATCTAGCTATTTTGCAATTAAGTTTATTGAGCAGGAGCTCATATATTCATTTCATTGATATTTTTCTTTTTTACCTTTACAAAACAATGTTACCTATGTAAAGAATCTCAAGAAATAAACATACATTTGAGTTTGAATTTTTTTTTTTTTTGTAGATTACGTCTTGGAGACTCCAGTTAAGGAGTATAAGACAAGTCAGATCAACAATATTATACACTAGATACCATAATTACTTCAATTAGTTGAGGTGAGGCTTAATTTTGATGAGAAAGGAACTCTTGTACACTATAAAAAGCTTTATCAACTAATTATTTTTTCAATTGTTTTTTAAATATTTCTATATTTTCAAGACTCTTCAAAAACTGCGGTAGCTTGTTGTAGAATTTCCTACCAATATAACTAGGTTTTTGTTTGAATAAGCTACTATTGTGACTCACCAAGTGATAATCTCCTCGGCTTCTTGTATTATAATCATGTACATAAAGATTTTGGTTAATATCATTCGTTTTTACATATAAAGTAGCTTCATACACATATAAGCAGGGTACAGTTAGGAGACCAAGTCTCTTGAACAACGGCCTACATGAATCTAATCTATTTACTCTTTCTATACACCTACCGGTAACCGCTTTCTTTTGGATCTTAAACACCCTATCAAGATTTTGTTTTGATGAATTACCCCATACTAAGATAGCATACCTAATATGTGACAGCAAGAGCCCATGGTAAGCTGTAAAAAGTAACTTTTTGTCATTCAATCTAGCAAGCTGCCGCAGGACAAATACCCCAGATAAAATTTTACAACATATTTTCTCAATGTATGGAGTCCAGGTCAATCGTCTATCCAACATAACTCCTAGAAATGCAATTTTTTCTTCCTGGTGTAATTGATTATCGTTTACAAACACGTTTATAGCCCTATCTTCATTTAAATTATGTTTGATTTTGAATTGAAGGTATTGGCATTTTTTACTATTTATAGTTAATTTCAACTGATTTAAAAATTGGACAATGGACTGCACACCTATATGAGCACTTATTTCTAAATTATCTAGAATTAACTAGAATAACTAGAATAAACTAAATACCGATTTCAATACCTATATAAATCTTCTAGTTTTAGAAAGAATACGGGGGGCTTATTTTTCAAATTTTTTTCGGGGGTGCCTAATTTAGGGGGGTGCGTCATGAGGCTTTGTGGAGGCACACCTGGTTTTAGCATGATATGAATAGTTTTAAAACGATACAATTAGTAAACTCCAACTAGCAAAATTTATACAGTAAACTATACAGTAATACTTTGTTGCTCAGAATAAATTATACAGTAGTAATATGCTACAAGAGTTATAAATTGAATTCTTTATGAAAGTATTTTTAAGAAGCTATGAACAGAGATTTATGCTACGAAGAAGCTATGATTTAAGTCATGGGAAGTTTGATTCCCATAAGTAAAGATTATAGGTTTTTTACACTACTTGTTTTTTTTTCATAATGCTACTCAAGGTAATTGGAAGAGATTTCTAATTTTCTAATCCTAAAAACTCTAATTTCATTGGTGCAATTGTTCTCATCAGACTCAGGCCAATTACTTGATTCCAGTTTCATACTCGAAAATAATGCGATGTGCATCAATTTCTCGGAAAAATTAAAGTCTGTATAGCATCCAGTAATCACTTTTCATCAAATATCTAAATAATGAGCTGTCCTAGCCATAGTCAGGACTTCGAACCCAAAGCTTGTTCTTCAAAGAGATGTCACCGGCCTTTCAGCTAGAAACCTGACAGAAAACATCACTTTGACAAAGTCAACTCCTATTTTGGTATTGTAGTTTATGGCCTAAATAGCCCCTAAATGTAGCTGCAGTATAATATTTGAATTTTATTATTGTAAGATTGGAACTGAAACTTGCTCGAAATATAATATAATAGAGAATTTTAAGAACATTCTGTTGAATTTCCTATTTCCCAATATTCATTATTTTTTAGTACGAATTGAAGTCATTGTTATATTGAAAGAGCCTTCCATCATCACTGCGAGCTCAACTTATTATAGTTTCCACCGATTCCAGAAACGAGGTTCCGTTTCTAATATTCGTGTTTGTTTCAGATATAGTTATTTCTTATTATATTTCAACCACAATTTCCATGGAAAACTGAGTGAAGAGATTTATGTGAAGATATTTTTATAAAAAATATGTAATTAAATAGTTCAAGACTTTCTTCTCTTGAATAGTTGGTAGACTATAACAAATTGCAAGAGCAGTTCTAAGACAATAGCAGCTTCAAAACGCAGATTCAAAATCAAATTCATTTCCTTTAAGTTATGCATAACAGTAATCAATATGAAATAAAAACTTTTCATGTGAAATTTAACGACTTGCAGTCAAATATTTGTTAAGAATAAGTATAATAACTCACTTAATCTGGCCGAGCGCTTTCGAATCTATGAGATCCATCTTCAGAGGCCTCTGAAGATGGATCTCATAGATTCGAAAGTACTCGGCCAGATTAAGTGAGTTATTATACTTATTCTTAACAAATATTTGACTGCAAGTCGTTAAATTTCACATGAAAAGTTAATATTAACAACGCAGTTCGTCATGGAACAAGAAATCCAGGAATGAAATAAAACATAATGCCTCAATATAGCCTATGATTACCATCCAGGGTAGGCTCCCTTCTCAAGGAGTAAAAGCACACCATGGTTTTATCGAACCCCCCTTTCCACACCAATAAGGTCTAGAACTACCATTGTTTGTGTATTAATTAGTTAATTACTAGTGAGCCCAACGGGCTGGAGAACTCACTTGCAAACAATTAATTTTTAACTTTTCAAGTGAATTAAACGACTTGCAGTCAAATTTTATTAAAAATAAGTAGTATTTCACTTACTTTGTAGGCCAAACGCTTTCGTGTTGTTGAAACCCATCTTCAAGGCATCCTAGATATCGATTTTGCTTTGTTGGTTAGAAGAGCTGTGGTTTCTGTATAATGTGGTCAAAAAGTGTTTTGTTTATTGTGTGTGGTGTGTTTGTAAATTTCAAATTGTTCCAAGGTGTTGAGTTCGTGTCCTTTTTAGATTTTATATATAGAATGTGTAAGTTGGTAGTGATGTCAGTAAAAGTGTGTCCAGTTTGAATGATGTGGTCTGCAAAGGTCGATTCTGTTTTTGTATGTAAAGCTTGTAAATTTTCCTTGTAGCGTTGTTTGAATGCACGGCCTGTTTGACCTATGCAAAATTTGTTACAGTCAGAGCAGTTCAGTTTGTAGATCCCTGGGAGATCGTATTTGTTTGTGTTCATTGTGGTTCTTGGTGCAAGTGCATTTTTTATTTATTATTTTTTTTTTTTTTTGTTCTGAATGCGATGGTGTGGCCAGCTTTTTTGAACACATCTACACATAAAATATAAATTTTAAATCACACAAACTTTTTGACCACATTATACAGAAATCACAGCTCTTCTAACCAACAAAGCAACATCGATATCTAGGATGCCTTGAAGATGGGTTTCAACAACTCGAAAACGTTTGGCCTACAAAGTAAGTGAAATACTACTTATTTTTAATAAAATTTGACTGCAAGTCGTTTAATTCACTTGAAAAGTTAATATTAACAACGCAGTTTGTCATGGAACAAGAAATCCAGGAAATTAATTTTTGAAAGGGAAACTCATTTGGAAAGCTTATCGTAGGGGTAAGGTAGTAACGAAAAACGGTTGCTTTGAAGATACTTATTTAAAAATGCACAAGACATATCACTTTAAGTTCAAGTTCATCGTTGCTCTGATACACAGATTTATTTTCCACAAAAAAGACCGTAATCATATACCTATATATCAGGGCAATGGAATATATTTAGTAGATATATTTACCAAATAAAAAACAGCTGTTCATAATTATATCCAAATATCAGGGCAATGAAATTAGTATATCAGATAGAGATTCTATAAAAAACCTGATCACATTTATATTCACCTACAGATGATAATAACTCAAATTATATTTTGAAATCTATTGCGAATGCCATCATATGATAGAATCGTAGAAACAACTATTTTCTATAATTATATTAGTGATATAATATCAGGGTACCGAGCTCCGCTCTGGGGTTAATGTTTCATGAGCCTGAAAGTTTTATGATTTCTATTTCTTTTTTAATACAATCCATCACTGTTTCGATAAAAACCTGCATTCCCTGTCAATAGAAAACAATTCCAAGAATTCAGTAAAATAACGACACATTCATATGGTGTCAACTCACTGTGTAATGTTTCTACATAACTGCAAGGCTCCGACTACATGGTACCCGTGTAAATTTCGCGTTCAGGCAGCGTAAATAACGCCGCTAAGGTGCCTAACATAATTATGATTCAAATGAATTTTTCCATCAGCTGTTCCTTTAAGGATAGATTTCTCCTTTTTGTGTCCTTCAGCGAGTTTTTACAGGAATGAGACCTAGCGCAATTGTATTTTTGCATCAAAAAAGCCCCTATATTCGTAATTTCATCAAAATTGGTATAGTCGTTTTTGAGATAGTGACTGGAAATAGGTACATATGTGCATACAATTCCTTGCTCGTATAATAGAATAAGATATCAATTAAGGGCCTATTTGATTCGCCTCAAAAAGGATGAAGGAGTCTGTTAATTTTATTGGCCAACGAACTTGACCTGTCTAAAGATACCAAGAATCTGTGTTTCAAATTTGAAGATCATTGAAAAAGGCGTTCGAAAGTTATCGTGGAACATACAAACACAAAACGCCTCGAGCCTCAAGTCAAAAGGAAGAACTCGCTTCGCTCGTTCAATTAATTGCTTTAATGCATTGCACCATGCCTTATATCACAGAGTTGTGCTCATTAATTTGGTCTGTGAGAATAATAATCCGGTAGTACGAATCTTTTTCATTTATTAGGTCTATCTCTAGCCTACATTATCATACTGTATACTATACTCATCACTCTCTACCTAGAAATTCACAGTCTATTTTCGATAGTTTTCCGGGACGATGCTGATCTATTCCATAAAACACAATCTGTTCTCTGTTAAAGTTAATGAAATATAAAAAACTTTGAGCATTGTGTTCTAGATATTATTTCAAACACGTACTGCAGACGATTGTTCTGATCAGACTACCGTAATCGTTACAATTCTTTGTTGCTTCTTTAATAGTAGCATTCATTAAACGATCAACAAAGACGAATATTTCATTGGACTTTTCAATAATTTTTCTGTTCACTGTTAGAAATAAGATTTCAAATTTGAACAAGTGTTAGGAGCTTCACTGAGCGTTGGCTTACTTTCTCAGTCCAATAAATAACAATTGACATTGAGCAATTGTACAGTAGGCTAGATACAGCATAGGCTATAGATGCCGGAGTAAGAAAATCCTAATTTGCTGTTTATTGCAAGGCCCAACACATAATAAGGGAATCTCATCTAGTCTTCTCAGTCTTCATTTTTTAAATGCAATGATTATAGTCTTGGAAAATAGTTATCTGTAACAAAAAACTGTTCAAAATATGCAATGTAACATAGCTCAGGCTCACAAGTATTGAGCTCCTAGCTTTTCTTTTGAAATGTAAAAATTTTATTTTCAATTGGAATACCTACATTTTTCTTGAACTGTCAGAAATGGCATTATAATTTACTGAATCCTTCAAAACATGTCTAGTTGAATATTTGCACATGAATTCACGCCATTTGCCGATTTGTTCAACTTCTCTCTGAATAATGAAATAATTAAAAAACCAGCAGTTTTTTTATTCAGCGATGCACAGTAACAAAGGTAGCTCAACCTGAAAACTATAATACGGTATCGCACTAGATTCATTCAGTTAGAATTGCAATTATGTTTTCAGTAATAAACGACAAAAACTTCATAATCTCTTGTTAGTCGGGAGAGAGCTTTTAATACAATTATTGAAAATAATAATTCGACCTAAACTTGAATGGTAATCAATACCATTTTCGTCCCGTTGTATTTATTTATTATTATTATATTTCTCTGTGATAGAATTTACAATAAAAAAAAAATATTACACATATGGTTGAACATAAGTCGGTTTGCAGATTAAAATAAAAAAGAAAACTTGGAAAAGTATGTAAAATATTTATCTTTGAATTGACTGTAGATAATCCCTGTAAGCAATTTATTTGAATTAATTTCATGTCTCATTTCCTGTAAAACCACACATGAAATTCTAAAGAAGGGTTTCTCCCTACTCTCTCCATTGAATGGAATAAACGTATGTTATTACCGATCAACAGGTTACATTGCAGCTGCATCTTTATAAAGAACCGAAGGGGACCTTTATCAATGAAAGGGCTGTAAGTGAAAGGTGAGGAACGAGGAACTCCAGCCCATTCATGTAGTAGATTGTCGTATATAGTAAAGATTCCAAACAGTATATAATTACGGAAGTAGGGACGTTATGGTTTGGCCGGATTTCCGTTCTCAGTAGTTGAGCTAAGGTACACGATAGTGCAGTGACAAAAAAGAAACATTTCTACTGATCTCTATAGAGTTTGAAGCACATTCCGAAATCGAGATAGCGAGTAACAAAGCTTGATTGAACTATATACATGCATTGTGGAAAATCATAGAGGTAAAACGTGATAGGTGGGTTGAACGATAAAATGATTGACGAATGTTGAAATCATTTTCTTGTATAAAGAGCCAGTATAAAGAAAAAGGGTTGAAACGAATTTGCAGGGTACCAACGAACCCATAAGACCAATAGAAGGGGCGTATGCACTAGCGTAGCATTACAGTGGGTGAAGCCAAGTCCGCCATCCATGTACCTAGTGGATAAAAAGACGAAATCGTGTTTTCCAGAGCAGAAAATTTCAATGCGCGCTCTCCAAATAAACTGCAGTTTAACACACTTAGGATTAAGATATAACTTTCAAACTTGGCATGGGTATAGACAATTAGTTTCTGATGATAACAGTGGCATTATAAAAGTTAATAGTTAGGCTAGCTCTAAAAATTTTAATTAGTTGTTTAAAGTTATCATTTTTGTCCGAGTTTCAAACATGACATAAAAAAGTGAGTCGGCTACCAAAATTTTCAGCTTTTGGGTAGAGATGTGATCAAAGCGAGAAAGTTGTACAGAAATAACCGAATGATTTTTTCATGATTTTTATTTTAATCTATGACTTATACTTTGGATACAATGTTAGGTTGAAGTGCAACGTTGAAACGCGATCGGGATGGCGCGCTGTTGTCAGCTGGATTGCGCATCCGGGACCACAAAGCCAATTCTTCACTTATTTCTTGTGTTTGATTCAATACTTCCTTGAAGGTATATTGTAATGTAATAATTTTATAGTTAGATTGTTTTTAGTAAATTATTGATTAAATTAGTCTAAACTTTAATTCTTTCCATTATGAACGCAAATGAACAAGATCCAAATAGGAAAATGTTTATTAGAAAAAATTTTTATTTCATTTTATTAATCATATGTTGAGCATTTTATCTTGTACAATATAAACATGAGTCATACAATATTCTTAAAATATAAACAGTCATCTCCATTAAAATACATGATACATACAATGTAACTCAGTTTTCACATGAGTTATTATAGAAATAAATGTCACAACTTTTTAAATTTCTCTAAAGTTTAAAAATTCTTCTATGCTGTTACACAATGAAATTATAAAATGAAAATTCATCTTTAAAGTCATGTAACTAAATTGAATCGTATAAATCAATGACTACAAAAAGTTGAACGTTTACTCAATTTGTCTAATGGGGAAATAGCCTATTGTGAAGACCCTACTTTCGCTATCCAGAATGATATAATTTCTATATGGGCGCCAACCAGACCAACTTTGGGTTGATAAAAAAAAGTATTCTTCAAGCACTCGCGAAGACACTGAGTATTGTGCAATGTATTGTGCTTTGTGTTAGAGACTATTCTATTTATAGAAATTATGAGTGAGAATGTCAAACAACATTAAGATTATTAATTATTATTGTTGTGACTAGACACCGATAACAGAAGACAATAATTGTGATAGTGTCTTTGTGATGTCTTTTATGATCGCTGTGACTAGATTTGCAAAGTAAATACATTATCCAGTTCTGTTCAGCTTTTTGTTTTCTCTTTTTCCTACTGTTCTATTTCATGTTAAGTAAAAGGACATGGCACTCAAATGACAGATATTAAGGATATAATGACAGATATAATAAAAGGAAGGTATGTGAAAAAATGTCACTCCATTAGAAAATTAACTATTTTTTGAGTAAAGTTTGAGTAATCATTGTCAACTAAATTCATCACAGAATGCCTCTACTCACTATTAAAATTTCAGAATTAGATCAACTGAGAAATGACATTTCTATAATTTATCCATCTCAAGAATGAGCAATTCATATTATGAAGAAACAGGCTGGCGATGTAATGCGTGCCGTAATGGTAATAGCAAAAACCGGCTTCTCAAGCGCTCGCCACTTGAGGATTCATCCCTGCGCCGCCATCTTTGTAGTGGACGAGCGCGTAACAAGTGGCTTCACCTCGGCGACAAGAAGCCCCTTCTATTGGTCTTATGTGTTTGCTGAAGGGTACAGTCTGTGACAAGGAGATGACGAGTATACACCAAATAAAAAATCTATGGAGTGCTGTATGCATTTGGTGGTATCATTGCCAATCAGTTGATAAAATCTTAAATCAGTTGAAATTAACGATAAATAGCAAAAAATGTCAATACCTTAAATTCAAAAGCAAACATGATTCAAATGAAGATAAACGTGTTTTCAAACGATAATTAACTAGACCAGGAAGAGAACATTGCATTTCTAGGAGCTTTGTTGGATAGACGATTGACCTGGGCTCCATACATTCAGAAAATATGTTGTAAAATCTCATCTGGGGTATTTGTCCTGCGACAGCTTGCTAGATTAAATGACAAAAAGTTACTTATTACAGCTTACCATGGGCTCTTACTGTCACATAAAGTATTAGGTGATAGGTGTGCTGTCTTAGTATGGGGTAATTCATCAAAACAAAACCTTGTAGGGTGTTTAAGATCCAAAAGAAAGCTGTTAGGTGTATGGAAAGAGTAAATAGATTAGATTCATGTGGGCCATTGTTCAAGAGACTGTCTTTTAACTGTACCCTGCTTATATTTGTATGAATGCTACTTTATATGTAAACAAGAGTGATATTAGCCAAAATCTTGACGTACACGATTATAATACAAGAAGCCGAGGATATTATCACTTGGCGAGTCACAATGGTAGCTTATTTAAACAACAAACTATAGTAGTTATATTGTTAGGAAACTCTACAACAAGCTACCGCAGTTTTTAAAAAGTCTTGATAATATAGAAATATTTTAAAAACAATATAAAAAATTTTCAGTTGATAAAGCGTTTTATAGTGTACATGAGTTCCTGTCACATAAAAATTAAGCTTCAACCCAACTAATTTATATAGTAATTATGGTAACTAGAGTATATAAGATTGTACAATTGTTAATCTGACTTGTCTTATACTCCTTAACTGGAGACTCCAAGACGTCATCTACAAAAAAAAAAAAATGTATTATGAATTTTAAGATTATTTGTAAAACTTTGAGGGTATATTTGGTTAAAGGTGCCGCCACTTCAGTACAACGGTTATACGGCGTTCATAGCTGAAGCGTTTTACAGCAAGGATCAGGCTTTCGTGTAATGCAGTCATGTAAACAACTTACCACTTACAAAATTCCACTTACAAAAAATGAAATTTTTAATTTCTCAACTAATCAGTTAAATTATTTAAAAAAAAATGTAATTAAGCCAAATCCAAGTAACGAAAGAATCAAATCATCAATTAATGAATTTACATCACTATCACACTCTCAATCACACCTCTTCATTAACTACTCACAATTACAACTAAAACTATTAACAAGAATTTCTGCAAACATAAATAATACTTCGCTTCTTATTAGCACATGATTTCTGGTATGCCTAATCAGATGAACTATGACAAAATTGTATAATTCATCTGATTTGAAAAAAATACGTAACAACAATAAAACAAACATAACTTATAAAATAGTTTAAAAAATAATTTTATACAATAATTTGCACCAAGTAGGATGGAATATTAGCGCCACATACGGTATCTAAATTTTTCAAAATGGCCATTTTTGAATGAACAGCTCCACAAACAATAAATAAACTCAGACTACAGATCAGAAGCTAGATAAATCACTCCCAACATAAATAGAATCAACTTTACAATGCAGACAGATGAACAATAAAGATGATCCGCCTTTTCTGTGTCAGATTTGTTTGCAGCTCAAAGTCATGGGCGAGTCAAGTTCATTGTAACAGGCTGCTACTGCTTGCTACTCATCTCTCAACTGTTGAGACTTCAACGACAGTGCAAAAACATCGACGAACAAGAACTGAATTCTCTCAAGTGTATACAAATCCTTAAAACATTTACCTCATTTATGTAGTTGATTTTCTATTTCGAATGATTGACAGTAGACATTCATTTAAAAGCGTCCCGACCCTTCTATTATGTTATTCGATATTCACGCTTAAAAACTAAAAAGTTTAAGCAGCTAGCTTACAGGATATGCATTGTGAATTAGCCTACTGGGAAAAATAAAAATCTATTTAAACTGTGAGTTTTCAAGATTTTAGATAATTATGAGAAAAAGGACACTACAATATGCAGGTTTCTCCATAAAAAGTGTGAAGATTGTTGACATGAAACGCTCCACGGAGTAGAGCTTCTCGCAGTTTTCGAGCAAGGTCCTAATTTGCAAAAATAAACTTAGAATGGATAAAAGTACAATTATTGCAATCGGATCGATATTGATTTTCTGTGAAGGTTCAAGAGTAAAATGTGAGTTCCTAACGTAATCATTTTTTTGTCAAGCCCTCTGGACACGATCGGCGGAATTAGAGCTCTAATTCTAACAGCATCTGAGATGAGTCGTGACTGATAAATGCTGACGCAGGCCAGAGCATAGAATGCCGTATCTATTGCAACTGATCAATTTTTAGAAATACCCGACGCTGATTAGCTTCTTAGTAGACAACTACGACTTCTGATGGACGTCGATAGTTTTCTTTCAGTTCTTAGATACGAACACATCCTGAACCTGAACAGATTTAGTCCGTGACCGCTTTCAATGAATATACTCTTTTAAACCCTTTCCAGCCAACCCTTAAATTTCTGCTGGTAATATTTGAAGTTTATTTGAAGCACTTCAAGTCTCTGGACTGCCTGGTTACACAGACGTCTCTTACTACATGGACGATATTCCACTTCAAGATGTAGGTCTGATCCTGAACAAATCTTTGTAATAAAAACTTTAAAAAACACTTTTGAGTGGAAATTGTGATTCAAGTTACGGCCGTCACCCGTTTCACTCTGTTGTGAAGAGCATCGTCAGTACACTGTGTACTGTGGGTCGTCTGACGATGCTCTTCACAACAGAGTGAAACGGCCGTCACGCCATAACGTGAGTCACAATTACAACTCAAGTGTTTTTTAAGTTTCTATTATATACTAGAGGAAACAAGATGGATCTTCAACATCATAGAGTTTTGTACTCAAATTCTGAGACGGGTACTTCAATGAGCTTTCTTAAAACTTTTTCAGTGAACCCTTAATATGCTTCTAGTCCTTGAAGTTTCTGTACTATCTGATTGAAATTGACATGGACGATCCGTTTATGTTCAACAACCTGTTTCATTGATAAAAACTTCTAGAGTAAGATTAATATCAAATCGTTTATTGCACAAAAACCAAATACAAATAATATACAACAATATCATTACAATTTCACACACAAAAAGAAATACAATATTATTATAAATTTGTGCTACACGCCGACAAAAGTAAAAACTTGCTCGCCGACGTGGAGTCTTATCAACAGAATTTCTCTACTTGCACATTAATGAAAAAAAAGAATATTTCTCATAGATAAATTGAATTGAAAGATAGATAAAATTGTACGCATATCACAAAAAATATTATTAAAAAAAATTATTCACTATTATTATTATAGAATATAGGACTACAAACATAAAATTAAACCAGGTCCCTTATCCACAAATGTAACTCCTTTATTTAATCGTGCTCCAATGACTTGATGTTACAAGCTTCATTATCACTTACCAGGTGGTTCGGAACCCACCTAAAATAGTAGGTCCACCATGTTCCCCGTAACATGGCACAAACGGCGAGGTGGAACTACCCGTAAGGGTCTCCCCACCATTAAAAGCCATACGCTTATTATTATTATTACTCCTTTATTTTAGGCTTTTCAACTATCCAATCCCTAGGTATTGTATTGAACAATCTGTTTTTTATATAAGATATGCTCCTTCGAGATGAAGTGCTATCCACTCTTTCTATGGGAATGAGGTTTTAAAGTTGTAACTTTTCAATACAGAATACTGTTCAGTATATAAGTTACATTTTTTTTAAGAGAATAACTGTAGAATATAAGAGATCTACTTTTAAGTACTACACTTAATCGTCCATGTAGTGAGAGCCTCAGACCCGTATCACACAGAGCCACTGCAGTCGCGGTCACGCGCCACAATTTCAGTCTAAATGACAGGTAAATTTGATTTAAAACATCAGCTCATGGCTTTCAAAAAGTGTATGCCTTCGTGTATTTTGAAATTGTTGAGCTCGAACACATGGTCAGCTGGTGATATTTAGCCTTAAATTGTGACACGCGACCGCTTCTGTTAGGTGGACTATTAGGTGGCCGTAGTCAAAAAGCTGAAAAGATTGAAAGTTATATTTTTTGAGTATTTGTTTTTAACAATAGTTGTGAAATTTTTTCTTGATTTTATGAAAAAAATCTCTAGTGAATTATTTACCTTAAAACGACGATGTCCACTTGGCGGTAACGCATAAGGTATGCCTTGATACTGGTAGAGGGTGATGTTGGACCAGGCACTGGTGTCAGTGGTGCCGGAAAGACTTCCCAGTTCAGGAATGTTGAGGACGGGAGGCTGGCCATCTTCTTGGTCGCCTTCCTCGCCATCGAGAGTGACGCCGGTGGCCGCCGCGGATGACGAGACCAACACGGCGACCAACAGTAGCGTCCTCTGCAGTGCGGCGACCATCTCGCTCGAGGTTTGGAACGCGACTGGCGGCACTCTTACCTCTGGCCGCCCCCCGCACCTCACCTACCAACAATCAATACCCCCACTCCACTGCAACCCAATGCTCAACACTGACCCACAAACCTCCTCTTTTTTATACGCCTCCTTACCCTCCCACCAACAGCATCTACCCGTGTTTACCACCTTTTCGATTTGATAAGAAAGCTGCTTTAAACTGAAGTTTTATTACAATCATATAGTCAAATTGATAAGAAATTTGCAAAACAGGTACAGCTGATAAAAATTAATTGCACAATTCCATATTTGAAATTTAACTGTAGATTTATTTGTCTGTTATCTAATTTTCATTTTGTACTTTCTGAATCAGTAGTTTTATTGCAAGGTTATTTAAAACAAGGTTTTTATTAACCTTGGTTTTATTGTACTTTTGATAAAAGTGTACATTTGTTTTTGTTGTTTTTTGGAAGGATCTAAACTTAATGTACTTGTGACAAAATTGTAAATTTATATTTGTTTTGAATAAATTTGAATTATTTGCTATTTAATTAATTACACTCTGTTTCAATCAGTGGCAAATATAGATTGACTTTGGTGGAGGGGAGCAAGATCAATAATAACAACTTGGCATTGACTTTCCTTGTTTAAGTATAGTTTAAAAGATAATAAGTTTAGAAGAAGATATATAAATCAGAAGATAATAATAATTCAAAGATTAAATGACGCCAGATTCTTCGAATTTTATTTTTATATGGGCTCAAGCAAATGAATATTTGACAACACAAATTTGTGCGTAAAAGTTTGTTTAAACAAATCTATCTTCATTTCGGCGAGCCTTGGCCCCCTGGCCCCTCCCTTCCACACACCCCTGGTTTCAGGAAGCGACGAATCAATTTAAAACCATTTTTTTCTTGCTAATGATGCCCACTGAGGTAGGAGTAGGTAATGAGATTATTAGGTGAGTGTTGGCACAATAATTTTATGATTGCTGGACCTGCAGTTTTAGGTGGGTTCCGAACCACCGGGTAAGTGAAAATAGATAAGGAACGTCATGTTACAGCTGCCGGCTATTTGTTACTCTAAAATGCTTTACTCGTCTCTATTGGCGGTCGAACGAACTAGACCGCCTGTCACGTCCGGCGGAAAAACCAACGAATACGTGACTGGGAACACATATGGAAAGCTTTAAAACTAGATTGAAAGAATAGAATCTATATTGAACGTAAGTACATTTTTTACTGCACAAAAACGTTTTCGACGGCAGAAATTCTCTATCAGTTTGTAGGGTAGGCTCCACCAAAAACATTTCTCCTCGCAAAAATAGCTTACCACACATAGCTTAGATCCTAGATGTTCAAGGTCCACCCTTTGATTTCCAGAATTACTTTTGTTAGTTGCTCTGACATCCAAAATATCTTGATTGACATTTTTTTTCGATGACTATTATGCCAAAAAGTGAAACTCATTGCAATCAGTTTCAACCTAGCTGAATTATTGGCCTACTGTCCGTAGCATTTAAGTAGAAATATATTCAAGTAATGTTAACAATAGGTTGTGATGAAGATGACAGTAAATAGTAAATGCAATAATACTTATCGTTTTCAATGTGTT
Source organism: Conomelus anceps (assembly GCA_948455865.1). NCBI lineage: Eukaryota > Metazoa > Arthropoda > Insecta > Hemiptera > Delphacidae > Conomelus > Conomelus anceps. Next base: position 21,458,857 of record OX418218.1, read on the forward strand.
ATTTCAGGGAGAACTACTGCACAAACATACCATGTGGAAAAAAGTTGAAATGGAATTTAATAGGCTATAACAAAGCCAAAGTAAGCAGAAGAATTGACAAGAATTTCCTCCAATTTTTATGGAATAGTTCCAAAACGGTAATTCAAAAACAACAAATTCTCCCCAAAGTTTCACTACTTGACACTCACTCCGTATTGCCTTTCTCGCTCACTCCCTCAACCGTCTCACACACACACACTCGCTCACTCTCTCTCTCTCCTTTCTCACACTATCCTAAATCATAGTTACACCTTGAAATTTCAGTAGGCCTACTGTATTGAGGAGAACGAACGCCAAAACTAGACCTATAGTCTATAGTCGTTGCTAAGTGTCAATCATTTTCTTAGCCTACATTTTAGGGTTATTCCACGTCAAATCAACACACTTTTTTCGGTCAACATCTCAGATTTTGATGAAATTTGGTAAACTCATACTGAGTGATAACACTAACAAAAATACGTAATATTAAATTGCTATTCTAATCTGTTTAGGAGTTACAGACATTCGAAATTTCAAAAAATTCCCATACATTGGAAATCCGTCATTTTTAAATTGCTCTAACAGCTGGTACAATCAAGCTTGAGGGCTGTAAGTGGTATCATTTTACAGAATTTAACTTGCTTTTTATAGTGATATGTAACACTATGCGGTAATTGAAAATGTTTAAGCTAACCCAAAAAATATATTTTTAATTTTCTCAGAAAGTTCATCTGAAAATTTTCAAAATTTTTTCATAGATAGGCCTATTTTGCAGTTTTGTTAAATATATATGACAACATATGGAGAATCAAATATGACCACACAAATTGTAGGAAATTGTATTGAACATCATTTCTCGAAATCCCATCTCAATCGAGATAATGGAAAAAATCCGAAAATGTTCGTTTTATGTATTTTGGGGGTAAAACGGCGCTCCCACGACTTAGTAACTCGAAATTCAAAATCAGCGCTCTGAATTATATTTATAAAACTAATGAGAAAACAACTTCTATAATTTTGTTTTGGAAAAGCTACCTAGATAGTAGTGCAGTTGGTTGGAGCACTTGTTCTGAGATAAGATAAGGCTCTGGCTGACTTTTTTTCGGAGGATGAAGCCCATAGATCTGAGACCTAGGGCCTCATTATGAGGGTCTCATCATTCACCCATAATTACCCACGAACAAGTCTCCAGACTCATGTGGTCATCATCCGCAATGAAAAAAACTGGCCAAATAGGCTTTTATTATTCGAAATTATTTTTTTCTACTACGAACCCATTCTCATACCATTTTCATATTCTGCCATATTGTCAACTCCACAAAGTATTTATGGAAAAATTTTGAATATTTTCAAAGATGAACTTTTTGAGAAAATCAAAAAATAAATATATTTTTGGGGTTAGCTTAAAAATTTTCAATTACAGTACATATATAGTATTACATATCACTGTAAAGAGCAAGTAAAATTCTGCAAAATTATACCACTTACAGCCCTCTAGCTTGATTGTACCAGATGCTAGATCAATTTAAAACGGATTTCCAATATTTCTGGCTTCTGGGGATTTTTTGAAATTTTGAATGGCTGTAACTCGTGAACAGATTGGAATAACAATTTAATATGATGTATTTTTGTTAGACTCATCACTCAGTATGAGTTTACCAAATTTTCATAAAAATCTGACATGGTGACAGAAAAAAGTGTGTTGATTTGACATGGAATGACCCATTATAAAAATATCTATAGGCTATAGAAACGCCAAACGAAGATTTTCAACAAGATTACTATTATATAGGGTTTTTGGAAACTCTCTACCAATACTTCTAGACAGTGTTTCTAGGCCACTAACAAAAGTAAATATTGTAATAAAATTTTTCTAAAGTCCCCAGTAACTCACACAGCCGCCATTTTGTTTTTTTCATGCATTATTTTTTATTCGAACACCATTGAACGTATAATTTTGAAATTTTGCATACAGCTTTATAACAATTAAAACAATCTAAAAAAATTAATGAAAATTTTCTGACATCAAAAAACAAAATGGCGGCCATTCAAAATCTTTGAACAGGATTAAATTAATAATGGCTAATGGTATCAAAATTTGACTAGAATAACGTTTTTTATATATTTTTATTGCAAATCTAACAATACCTAATTTTTCAAGATTGGCCAACAATTAACACAGATATGCTACTTTTTAGGGTGAGCGGTGGTTGGAAGCAGGTTACAGTTTTACGAAAAACAAGGAATAACTTACAAAGAATAAAATAAAAGTTTATTTACTATAGATTATAAATCTATACAAATAATAAATAACTATGAGAATGAAAGCCTTGCAGTGACAGTTCAAAGAAGGAGCTCGAAATGTCCCAACCACCGCACACCCTAAGGTATCGTTTGATTTGCAATAAAAATATATAAAAAACGTTATTCTAGTCAAATTTTGATACCATTAGCCATTATTAATTTAATCCTGTTCAAAGATTTTAAATGGCCGCCTTTTTGTTTTTTGATGTCGGAAAATTTTGATTAATTTTTTTTAGATTGTTTTAATTGTTATGAAGCTGTATGCAAAATTTCAAAATTATATGTTCAATGGTGTTCGAATAAAAAAAATAATGTGTGAAAAAACAAAATGGCGGCTGTGTGAGTAACTGGGGACTTCAGAAAAATTTTATTACGATATTTACTTTTGTTAGTGGCCCAGAAACACTACCTAGAAGTATTGGTAGAGAGTTTCGAAACACTCTGTAGAAAATATATCTGTATTTACGCGCATAGTCGCTAATCTATAGAATTATATTCAAGATTCCATCACCAAATTCAAACTATCGGAATTGTCTGATGTTTGTAACCATCAAACATGTGCGTGCTTGAGTGGCGAATTACCGGTAGTCTACGTATAATTTTTGTGATTTTTCCAAATTCGAACATTGAAAACAATTTCCTATAACTTTTTTGGGAGTTACTTGGATAATGGAAATATTGTGAATAGAAATGAATACATAGAAGATCAATTCTTTAGAACTCCAGATAAATGAGCTATAACTTGGTAATTTTCTCACCTCTGATGTTTCGTATGCCGTGCCCAAAGATTTAGCAATCACTGGCAGGGCCAAACAATTGTTTGGTTCACCAAGGGGCATCTTACTCCGGGCCTCAAAGCCTCAGTCAAGGAAAATTATCGCCCCATAGCACTCCAGACTATTTTCTCTAAAATTATAGAACGTGCAGTTTTCCTCCAACTCAATAACTACTTTCAAAGTAAAAGTTTACTTTACAATAGACAATTTGGCTTCCGTAAAGGTAGGTCAACAAAGAATGCAATATCTGATGTAGTAGACAGCAGCCTTCGAGCATTGGATGGGTCGCAGAGTGTAGTTGGTATTTTCTGCGATTTGTTCAAGGCCTATGACAGGGTTAATCACAAACTTCTCTTGAAGAAACTTTCTTATTATGGTGTCACAGCCAAAGCATTAGACTTTTTTTAATCTTACTTGACAAGGACGAGGTGCCAGGCTGTAAGAGTTATTAACAAAAAAGGGTTCATCATAGATTCGGATTGGTCGTTACAACCCTATGGAATTCCTCAGGGAACAATACTGGGTCCAATACTCTTCAATATTTATATGAATGATCTCCCAAATAAACTTGATGAAATACCTGCGTGCAATCTATCATGGCTATCTCATGTCTGTCATCCGTTACAGTTTGATATTCTGGGGTGGCTATGACACTCACCTTGGTGAGGTATTCAGGAGGCAGAAAAGGGCTCTGAGAATAATGTTCAACGTGGGAGCCCGAACATTCTGCAGGCCTTATTTTGTAAGAGAGAACATACTGACCCTGCCAGCCATGTACTTTGAGGTCATCGCATATGTGGGTAAAAATTTGAGGGTATTCTCATCTGCTGTACTCGATCATCCCTACAATACAAATAATGGTGGCTCGATCCTCGGTTACCCGGTACATAGACTGACTCTTTTGGAAAATTGTCCACACTATTGTGGAATGAGAATTATCAACAGACTCCCCCCAATTTTAAAGATCTCTCCAACTTTCCAAAAATGATCAGAAGGATAAAGGAAGTCCTATTAAAAAAAGCCCCATACGCAATGGATGAATGTGTGGAAGTTTTATGGGAAGAGAACTAGTTTTATTGTTTTTTCTTTATTATTTGATTAAATTCTCAACATAAAGTATAATTAATTTATCCACAAGGTGCTTCTAGGGGCTGTCGGTGTTGTTTGACGTCTCCTCTACACAATACTTTTTTATTTATTATTGACGATTCAATGTTGCTAAGCCTTGCTTATATTATGTGCAACTAACTGAATAAATAAGATTTGATTGATTGAAGGAAGGCCTGAAGTGAAGTAAAAGATGGATTACCTACAGAACTATTTGAAATTTAAACTTTTCACATCGAAAATGTATTTTTAATATGCTACCGTATCATAGAAAATTTTATTTACTAATTGACGCCCATTCTATACGGACAGAAAAAGCGTGACGAAAAAAATGATTATGCTCAGCCGATTTTGTCCATATTATACGAGAAGATTTTTCAGCAGATCTCACATACTTCGTCTTATCCACAGAGCATATTATTCCATGCTCTGTGGTCACATCATAGAATAAGGATAAATATACCTTGATGGCTCTTCTATGGTCATATTTATGTAGAATTGTAGATTGACTAATCCTAAGTACAGCCACTTTGATCACATCGCCAGGCTAAACTGTTGCCTCTAGCTTAACAACGCGTAGGTCGGCGCCGAATTTCGGTCCATGTACTTTGACCGATAAGGTAACATATGGCGAATGTAATCCATGCGTTTCTTCCGCGCTTTTTCGGTTCAGTATAGACTGGGCCTCGGTGTAGGCAACGACCAGAGTAACCAAAAAGAGTTCAATCAATATTACTGACCATGTACTAACATCGTATGATTATTAATATCGTCAATACTGTAGACCTACTTTGACCGATAAGATTTCCGTTGTAGACCTATTTTGACCGTAATTTCTACACAGATTTTTTGTATTAACATGGAAACAAGATTAACTGGGAAAATAAAATACAATATCGATGTTACATAAATAGATTAACTCAAATCATGATGAGATGTGTGCACATTATTAAAGATTATGATGAAAGGAACTAAAAAAGCAATGAAATGATTCCCAATATGGCAGTGGCGCACCCAAGGGGGTTGCTTTGGGCGCTCAAGCCAATTTCTATGCAAAGATTTAAATAGAATACAGATTTAAATAGAATAGGTACTTACTTGAAAAACTCGAAGTTTTAAAGAAAATAGAAAGTTGTGATTCTCAACTTAAATTTAAAATTAAAAAACAAATTCTGTAATCTGATTCACGAATTCAGAATTGTTCAAATGGATGCTTGCTATCCATGCAATTGCAAGGCAGTTGCCAATCACACTGTCAAAGAAAACAGATTGAATGGAATAGCAAGTTTAAATATCCATAGAGAAATAGAAGTTGACCTGGAGCAGGTTATCAACGTTCTCTTAAGCAAAATATTATTTAGCAAAATGTTATTTTATTAATCAGCTCTGTTATTACTTGAACCTTGCCAAAGAACACGAATAACTTCTTTTTGAGGGGATTATATTTTAAGGATTTTTGAGGAAGTAGGACTCAAGGTTACTATTTTATAATGGACTGCCTGACAAACTACCTGCAGCTACCCTTGCAGCACTTTGCACTAACTACAAGTACTCATACTATTGCGAGGTGGAACTACCCGTAAGGGTCTCCCCACCAATAAAAGTCATACGCTGCTTCTTAGTAATTTGAACTTTGTTAGGGAACCCCCCCCCCCCCCCCCCCCGGTCATTTTTGAGTGCGCCACTGCAACATGGATGATGGCTGTTGGCCGATTAGATGTAGATGTTCAGTTGAACACGACCATTCACAAGAATTTTAGAACTTATAACAATCACTGCAGGCGAGTTTGACCCTATAATAGGGTAATGGTAATAGGTTGTAGGTAATCTATCACTTATAACGGAAAAGAGACCAGCTGCGATGGGAAAAGCGTACAGCTTCACTGGAGAAGAGAGCATTACAAAAGGAAGCTCTAAACATGTGGCTGCTGTAGCTTGTTATGATATGAAGGCTACTTATTCAGAAAATGAGGTCATTTTCATTGTGATTTCTTGATTTATATTTACCAAACAGTAACAATTTAGTAACTAACGCATAAACGATACAAGCGGAAGAACAATTAAATGTTAGTAGGTGGAGAGTGTCACTCTGCCGTCTATATCGTTGCCGAGGTCTAATACGGTAACTAATTTTGCCTATACTCTGTTCACGGAAAGGAGAGACGATGTAACAACGATGCGCTTGCGAGAGTGTGTCTCCGAACAACAAGACCGTTTCACAATTAACTACAGAAAAACAATTAACGCGCAGTATATAAGTGAACCGGTAACTGTGACACTGAACTAAGTGTGAACTGGTAGAAATTAATCTAGTGGTCTACAGCTGATATGAGTCATCACTTTTTCACTCACACAAGCACAAACGTTCGTTTTGGTTTCTCTCCTTTCCGTGAACAGAGTATAGTACTGTATAGTATACCTAGATGAGTATTTATTATTTTACATTCATAACAATACATGGTTTCAGACAAAAAGCTTTATTTTGTAACGTTTTTCCCGTAGGCGATATCTCTTTGCTGTCACATATAAATAACTTTCCCTGAGTTATGCTCGCCTGCAGTGCTTATTTTGAACAATGAACAATCTAAAACAATATATTGCAAGGATATTGTTCTATGGTGGAATTTGAACAATTTAGTCATGAAATGAGGTAGATTTCAATAGGTAGATTTTTTACATGAACTAAAATACTTTCTTGAAATGAATGTCATACAGTGATACAGTAAGGTACCTACGTATAAAATTAATGAGATTATTTTTCAGTTATTATCTGTGCAAAACATGTCAAGAAGTCTCTAATTCAGAACTAAATTTATTTTTAAGACACAAAAGGCGACTAGCAACCAATCAAAAATATTGCAAAATAGAATTGAATCGCCTTATAATTTGATAATACTCATACAGTGAGTACATAAATCAACTTCATGTTCAGTTCAATACCTCAATCGAAATTAATTAACTTTTAATGGATTCATATACCATTTAAGATGTACAACCAGACAACAAATCATAGGCAAACCCTGTAATGGCAGCATAGCAAATCGTACTTATCCTTTCAGAAGCCGGTGCCAGGAGAATTTCTCAAATTTTGAAATACATTTACCTGGGTTAGCCCACAAAGTTAAATTTTCTTCAACCACTATGGTAATTTATGAACCTTCTTTATCGTTTGTGAACTTAATGGAATATTGGAGGAATTCTTACACAGAAAAGCAAACACAATCTTGTCTAGAGCTTTAAATTCTTGAAGGATGTCATTAAATTCTAAAATTAATGTAATAGATTCATTTTTGGGCTTCATCCTCAAAAAAGATAGGTATGTATTATTACTGTGTATATTTTGTGGAAGACCACTCCTGCACGGTTATGAGGTACAGCAGAACCTCGATAACTCTTATCCGTCACTCTTTAAGCCGTCATTTTCTGTTATCCGTCATCGTAAAATTGAGAAAATTACGATTTATTAGGATATTGTAGAACAGTAGGCTACTTTACTTTGATTGTAGCATATTTCTGATTGCATAAATATGTAAATATAAATTGAATTATCAGTCTTATTTTTGCAACTTCTCTCAAAACAATTTTAAATCTAGACTGTACTGTGCATGTTTCTATGTCGGCATTTCCATTACCGGTATCCATAAGGGCCCAGGTCCCATAGGTGACGGTTGATAGGTTCCACTGTACACAACATATCTGCTACAAGACCTGAAAACCTTCATATCGATTATTCACATATTCGCCTTCAATTTTCACTTTTTTGTTTCACTCGTTCTTATTGAAACTCCTCTTCTCAAATATTTTAAATATTTCAAACCTATGTTTTAATAGTTTTTTAATTTATTTTGCTGGAAAACACATAGATTTCTGTTTGCAGCTCATTCATCTGGAGGCACAAGCTTGAACATTCTAGTAGAAAAACAATATTGTAAAACGCGGTTATTATGAAATGAAGATTTGTTATATTAAAATCAGATTGTAGTTCATCACATAAATTCCGGAAGTAAGAGCGACACTAATGAGAAAAAATTGTTTACTTCAGTAGTTTGTTTTGTAGCATGTTGCCTCGAGCCACAAAATCTATGCCCCTTCGGTCACCCTATAAAGTTAACAAACTGTGTACTTGATTAATAGATTTTCAATTTTTTATGTCCAATAGCGTGTAATGTAAGAGTAATGAGAAAAGTAATACGCCTGGCCCAAAAAAAGTGAATTTATTATCTTAAAATTTTTTATCAAAGATGGATTGCGAGTATCACTTATTAATTAATTTGCAGATGGTGAAATTGCAGTCGAATAACGAAATATGATGAAGAAATTCCACTTACTTTACAGATAGATATTTTGAGTTGCTCGGATGAAATATAGTTTTATTGTTCGCTAGGTTTTGACCGTTCGTAAACTATGATGAATCCAAGCTATTTGAAACACCCATCTGCTCATCTAGTGAAATATCGGACAGGTCTCAGACCTATGTGGGCTTCATCCTCCAAAGAAAAAAAAAGAGAAAAAATATCCTCATTCCATTGTTTGACTGTAATTGTAACATTTGTAAACAGAGTGAATCAGTTGTCTATTCAAGTCAGCCAATGTCTAAGAAATTAAGAGAAGAAAAGAAGACAAAAAGTTGCAATTATCTAAACTTTGTTTAATATATCTGTATGTATAATTCAGTATAATTGTGTTCAATGATTAGAGCCAATACTATGGTATTTGAAATGCTTTTCCCAATATCATTGAATGATATAAAATACTATTTTTATAGATTTTATCTGCTTCCATGATGAAAAAATCATTATTATTATTATTGAATTGCAATGATAATAATGGCTCTGAAGATAACAAGGTAAGTGTTTTTTTTTATATATTAAAATTCTAAAAATTATACAAGACTTAATATACTTCATAATACTGGGTTATATAAAAATGATTTGATAGGGACTTTTGCATTCCGTTACAACATCTTAATATAACTATCTGCTCATACGTATGAGGATAACACACACTTTCCACTTATGTAAGGTGATTCAGCAACGCATTTAAGGTGTTGTCACGGTATGAAAATTCTACCTAAAGAATACTGAAGACCATTAGTGTGGATTACTGAATTATTCCCAAGTTAGCAACTTAATGACAAATATTGACATTAAAAAACAAATAAGTTATAAAATATTTCAACAATAATTTTCTGAACATCTCATGTAAATAACAGCCACAAGTCTTTGACGATTACATAATAAATTTACGCTATGGTTCATCACATTTTAAATATAAAGGTACGATTCACTAGCAACACAAAAGCGTTATTGCGTTGGCGCTAAGGCTAAAAACACCAGGTACACACACCTGACACTTGGGTTCCAATGGTTCTAATTCAATGCTGAATAATCATAATCCAGATGATACAATTTTAAATAGAAAGCAGATTAGTAAATAATCCTATTTGAATTTGCCTCATTGGAACTAAAATGTCAAGTGTACTTGGTATTTATAAGGCCTTAGTTGGCGCAATGACGTCACAACCTCTTGAAGGCACACACTGCGCATGCGCAGATCGTGTGTAGCATGCAACTCAAGATGTTATGACACTTTTGCGCCAGCGCAATAACGCTTTTGCACTGCTAGTGAATCGTTCCTTCAATTATGACTAATAGGGAGAAATAAAAAGAAAAGCTCTAATTGAAAGTTAACAGAAGGTAGCTTACTATTCGTTGGACGCAAGTTCTTCTTTTCTTAATGTCTCTTTGAAGTCTTGTAACCTTTCCAAATCGTTAAATTTATTATCTAGACTAATGACGGGGCTTTTCCTGGACAGAGATTCGAGTTGTTCGGGTGCAGACATGACGCTCAGCTCGTCACAGTTCCAGCAACTTTCAACATTGAGCGCACTTGAAAAGCTATCATTGCTCGAAGCACATTTCACTTTGATTGAAGCCGAATCGCACTGTTCATGGTTGCCCGGGGCTTTTGAAGAATGTTTACTAGGTTTTGAGCCGGACACAATGGTGACGGATGTGTCGGTGCCGGACAAGACCGACTGCGACGAGCTGACATACGGTATGCCGTGTCTGCCCGCTGTAAACGTGCTCGACGGTGTGCCAACATGTAGTTCATCGAGGCCTTTGTCCAGTGAGAAGCTCAAGTTGGCCTTCAATGCCCGATGACGAGATGACGGCAGCCGAGGAGGATTGACAGGACTAGGTGACGAACCAATTGAAGAGTTCGATAGTGTTCGATGGTGAACCTCAAAACCGCTTCTGCAAGTTACCACATTGAAATGATGTCAATAAAAAAATTAATGAAAACAATTCATTCTGCAATTACCACATTGAAAAATATTCAAATCAGTAGAGAATTAAAATGAAAACAATTATTTGATTGTAAAGCCGGGTCTACACTATGTCTAGCAATGCTTTAGGCCAAACTATGCAGGCCTTTATGGTTAAGTTATGAAGAGAAAGACTTTAGATTTATCAACGTCCCCATTTCTGATAGCATGATTTATTTCCTACAGAAAAGCTGAGTGAGCCTCTCGTGGCACGTCCACACTGCAGGAAGCTGCACAAGGCTTAGTGTGGATGAAACACAGGGTTGCCACTCTAAATCCATGAACAAATTCAAGGTTTTTTCAAGGTTTTCAAGGTTCAAATACATTTACTTTCACGATCAGAGAACAGTTGCCGACCATGCCACATAAATAAAAAAGGCATGAATGAAGACCCCCTAGAAGATTCCCGGGTGCATTACTTCGTCAAATTTATATTTTTAATATTTAAACTTCACCTACTTCTACTAAAAACATTTTAAAAGAGGAGAGTACTTTCAAATTTATTCTTTATTCTGTATGGAAATGAATAAATACAACTAAGTATGCCACATAAATAAAAAAGGCATGAATGAAGACCCCCTAGAAGATTCCCGGGCGCATTACTTCGTCAAATTGATATTTTTAATATTTAAACTTCACCTACTTCTACTAAAAACATTTCAAAAGAGGAGAGTACTTTCAAATTTATTCTTTATTCTGTATGGAAATGAATAAATACAACTAAGTATTGACAGGGGTTATTGCTGACACTAAATTACACCAACTTCAGATGGAAATAAAAAACATGCTTATAATAATTAAAGTTTGTGAACATATAAAAAATACTCAATATTTGGCTGCTTCATGTCAATGGAATTCATCAGACATCACAATTTGTTCCTTTTCGTATAAGTTTAATAAAACACTGATAATGGACTAAAGTTTCTATGTGAATTATAAAAGGTAGGCTATCAATTTTTCAAAGATAAAGTAGATTAGAAGCAGTATAATGTACACGACGAATAAACAGTTATTTTTGATTAAAAAAAGAAAGAAATGCAGTAAACTATAAAACATTCGGAATTATTTACAAAAACATCAAGAAAATCTATATTATTACTTTTTAATTTCTTGCCAATTTCAACTATTTTCTCGTCTAATTCCGCTGCTCTCTTTCTGGCATCAGATAATAATTTAAGTTTTTCTGCTTCCAGTTTCTGTTTCTCTTTAGCAGCTTCCTTCCTTTCTTTTTCTGCATCGACCTTCTCTTTCATTTCTTCTCTTTTCTTGGTCAAATTCTCGGAGTATCGTGCATGGGAGATTTTGGCCGAATGCATTATTAATTCAGTGGTGATTTCTAATTCATCAACTCCTCCCGCTGCTGAGACGCCGTCACACACCTTTCTCAAAGCAACCAAACTTTCCTCTTTCAAATTTTCTATAATGCACTGTTTATTCACAGAGAATCCCCTTTCTACAGATGCGTTGCCATGCGACAGTATGAGGATGAGCCCAATAAATTGTCTCAACTCTTCAAACTCCTGTGTACTTTCTGCATTCAATATTTCTGTGAATAAATCATCAAGGCGTTTTCCGTTTTTTCTATTTATTTTGCACTGCTGTAGAACATGTTCCTTGGAAAAAAGTGTCAGGTACTGTCGCTTTATAATATCAGCCTTGATGCCCGATAACCATTTTTTTGCAACAAGTTCTTCCAGACAAGCTGTTAATGGTTTCTCTCCAGCTCTCATAGTAATCACACTTGGATCCAGACATGTGATGGCTTTGGTTAACGGATACTTATTAGGTGCTTTTTCTAATAATTTAGTAATCATTGCAAGCACACAATCCCTGATATCCCTCTTCAAGGAAATTTTCTCCAAATCGGAAGTGGTTCCGCATGACCTTAGGGCATCTTTAGTGGCAAACCCGATATCAATATGTTTCACTGGAATGAGATTGTCTGGGGATATGTTTATCTTTTGAAGTCGTCCACTCACTTGATCAAGATGTTCTTTCTTAACTACCTTTTCTGCAAGACTCAAAACAATTGAATTTATCTCGTGGTAAACTAGAGGCGCCATAGGGGCATCTGTTTGAAATTCTCGGAGGAATTTTTCAAATAGATTACACATTGACATGAAGAACGCCAATTTTGGTAGCAACAGTTTATCTTTCAAACTATCTTTCACTACAAAGAAACTTTTGCAGCCCGGCTCCTTTTTATCTTTAATTACACCGTCTATATACTTTTTGACTGAAGGCAATATATCTACAGCTCTTTGTGCAACACGACCACTCTCAACCCACCTGACAGCACAGAATTTTAGTGGGAACACTTCATTTGTTGTGTAACGGATGAAGTCCGCCCTACGTGCTGGAGAATCTTTGAATAAATTGTAGAGAGCCCATAGAAAGCCGACAACTTCCCATTTTGTAGCATTCATTCCGGTTTTAAAAGCCCCATGGAGAGTGTGGAGCCCACAACTACCAATGTTGAGCAGCACGTGCGAGTGTAAGTCTGATATTACAGCTTGAAGTTCGTTAAAAAGTTTCAGGTTAACATTGGGACCGTCCATGGATAATTGTAATACTTTACCCATGATATTAGGGGATATGGCTTTTTCAATTTCCTGAAGAAGGTCTTCTGATCTTGAATGCCCCAAAAATATTGACGCGTAATACCTTGTTTCGACATGGTTAGTAACTGTATTCCACGAACGAATATGTATGTCCATTTGTTGTCGCTGACTAACTTTATTTAATGATTCATCGAAGCACAGCACAATGTGGGAAGATTCTTTAAATTTTTTGAATAGTTGTTTTTCAAAATATGGAGCTAAACCATAAACTACTAAATACCCGACTTTAGTACGATCCAGTTTCAGTTTGGAAGCAATTTCACTATCTGGGAATTGGTTTTTGAAACTATTTGCACACCGTGCTGCAACAGTGAAGGGAATGTGGTTAGCTACTGTTTGTAGACACCAATAAACCTCAGACTTTGTAACCGACTCAGCAATAAGGTATCTTTTCACTGAAGAAGGGGGCCGTGATACTGAAGCAGGCATTTGACTTGGCTGAATGTGATCATTATTCGAACTACTACAGGCGCTAAATGGATAGAAACACCATTTAATTTATTTTTTCATGTTGACATATTCAAATTCAATTATTGTGATGAATTCGTAGTTTTTAAGGTTTGTACCTGAAAATCAAGGTTTTTTCAAGATTTTTTCAAGGTTCACCAAATTCAAGGCTAATTCAAGGTTTTCCAGGTTTTCAAGGTTGGGTGGCAACCCTGGAAACAAGACAACAGATATGCGACTTATGTTATAAATGTTGTAAAGAGTTGATTTAGAATTATCTTAAAATAGCTACTATTATTAACTCATAAGAAAGGAAACATCTGTGAAAAATCAATGTAGAGCCATTAATGCGCGACCCACAATTTGGGAAAATGCAGTTACACTCGAAAAAACAGCAAATAAATAAAATAAAATGCTGATTTTATCAAGTATAAAAAGGGACAGAGTGCTTTTCACATACGTTGTACAGATGATATCTTTCCAGACGCAACTTAAACGCTAAGCATTGATTACAGTTTTTCAGACATTAGATTTTTTTAGCAATACTGCTGAAAAAAGAAAAATGAACGTGTGGTTTTATCAGCGTTAATTGCAGTATAATAAAACAAATTTGAAGATAAAATAAGTCCTGAAATTGTCAAGCACATAAAAGTGTATCTGGCTGTTAAATTTGTTCTTCAATAGTTTAAATAAAAATTAATATACTATAATACAAAAGACAAGTCATCTATCCAAGAGGGAACTGATAACACATCTGAATGGAAGAAATTTGTGGGCCATTACTGCAGGGATGCCAGGAAGTATATGTAATTGGTACAGCAATCCAATTTCTGATTTTAAACTGTCTAAACGAAACCTTCTGTGAAATAATTCTGCCTGTCTGTCACATATTATATTATAAACTGTCAATTTTTTTAAATAATTTGTCCATATTCAAAATTCAACTCCTCCTGACGGCGCTTTGCCATAGAGATTCACTGACAAATTTGTTTATTTTATTTGTTACAATGTTCAAAGAAATTTTGAATAAGGACTTTATTTATTATTTATTTACTACAGAAGACAATGAATGAAATGATTGATGAAATGACTGTTCATCAATTAGGCAGGAAGTAGTTTGTAGTCTTACACAGAAACTGATCAGTCACCTTATTAGAGCATTGTTTGAAGATATTTTATTAGACCAACTAAGCATTTTAGAGTACAGTAGTAATAGCATCCCAATTTATTTGACTTGCAAATGTATATTCTAGTTCTCCTTTGTAGAAATTCATCTTATGATAATCAATTGTTCGTTAATAATTGAACCCATCTTCAAGATATTTTCAATCTAGGGACAAGGCTTACATCACTAACTAGAAAAACTCAACGGTCAATGTACATAAAGTAGTGTCATTCAAAGTGTTGTCATTCGAAGTAATCATTCTTGAGAATCATGGAAACTTACACACTATGCGATGGTCTCATGTTGAGCAGATCAGCCAGATTTGGTAAAGTTGCCCTTAGATCAGAAGTTGTGAGACCGCAGTACCACCTCAGCTGAGCAATATTTTTGTTCAATAAATAAACACCATAGTTGAATTGGAGTTTATCTTTTCCTTTGGCAAATAAGGGGAATCTATAATCAAGTACAAAATCAATTAAATTAAAAAAATGCATCACTTCATATTTTAAAATGCATCTTCAACGTATAAATACATATGAAAATAATATGCCAAGGAGTCTGTTATTTTTAAGAGGTTGCAAGTTACTAGATACCGGTGCTTTGAAACAAAGATTTGTCGATCTTTATTCAACTCAATATGAGTTATAAATCAATCAATTAATCATTTATTTCTTTACAAGTTCCAAATAAAGATCCCGCTAAACCTTATGGGGTTTTCAGCAGGTGCCAACTTAATATAAATATTACAAGATTACAAAATAGAAATCAAATAATGCAAATTACAAAAAAGAAGAAAACGGAAAATGAAGGTTATGGAACTTTCAAATAAGTATTATGAAACAGAAACAATACGCTATTACGGCTATGTTAAGCCTTTGTGTATCCGATATACTTCTCCAAAACCACAATTTTCTAAAAGAAGAAAAAAGATTTTTCATCATTCCAGTCTCAAATCTCGAAAGATCTCAGATAGATTCAATTCTAAATCGAGATTTTTAGATGTTTTCAAATTAGATCCATGAAACGTTTTGTATTAAATTTGTTAACCTGTATTACAGTGACACTATCAAACTTACTCTCTTTCTTTTTCAGATATTTTATCGGTTATATGATCAACAATCGTACTCCTGGACCCGAAATGGAACAGAGGATATCGCAGTGGCACGTTGAGGAAATAAGAGATCATCTGAAGCAGGTGAGCAACGAATCCCAAGCCAACTGAAATCATCGCTTCATTTACACCGGAGAAGTCTTCAGAGTTTGGCAGATGAACGCCGCAAATCATATATTTGTCGTCAGCCATCTGAAAATCAAATGCCAACAATATATTGATGAAATGTAATATAAAAGAAAAATTATTACTTATTTGATCCCCCCCCCCCCCCCCAAGGTAAATAAGCAATAATATATTAGGGTAGTTATAAACCAAGCATATCTAGCCTTGTCTGGTACACAGACGGCTCTCTTATTGAAGGGAAATCTGGCTATGGGGTGTACAGTGAATCACCCAGAACAGAAATCTGTGCAAGTCTGGGACAATACTGTACTATCTTTCAAGCAGAAATTTGGGGCATCATGGCTTGTGCCAATATAGGCATTGCCAGACGCTATTGCGACAAGCATATAGTAATCTTGTCAGATTGTCAGGCAGCCCTCAAGGCTCTTGACTCTAATGAAATCAAGTCAAAATTGGTATGGGAGTGTCACAAAACACTCAGCAAGCTCGCAACACACAACTCTGTGCATCTTGGTTGGGTACCTGGCCATGTAGGCATAGGTGGCAACGAGTGTGCAGATGGGCTTGCTAAGCAAGGTTCTAGTAGGTCATTCTTTGGCCCAGAGCCAAGCTGTGGCATAAGCAAAACTACTGCCTTCCACACAATAAACAAATGGTCCAGGGACTTACATCACCAGCAATGGCAAGGTCACTCAGGCCAAGCACTTGGCAAAAGGCTGCTAGCAGACACAAGCTCCTACTTCACCAACTGGCTGGTGAGGCTGGGTAGAGGTCAGGTTAAGCAGCTAATTGCTCTGATAACTGGACATGGCCACTTCAGGAAACATCTCCACACAATCGGACTCAGAAATGAAAATCAGATGTGTAGGCTTTGCAATCAGTCTGAAGAGACTGCCAAGCATATCATACTGGATTGCGAGAGACTCGGGGCAAGGAGAATGGCTCTGTTTGGCTTTAAGCAACCAGGTGATGAATGGGACGTTAGCATAGGGAAGAAACTCCTGGATCTTGTAAAGGGCACAGGTATTGGTTTGCCTAACTAACGTACTAGGGACACACAATAAGCTTCGGTTGACGTGTGAGGATCTTTGAATCTTCTGGATCTTTGAATCCGTCACTTCAAACATAACATAACATAACATAAGCATATCACTTTCGGATAGAATATTTTCGAAGACTTACGGATACGAATATTGACACTAGTAACAAATAGAAATGCTAAAATTCGATGAATGCTATTGCCCAAAAAGTCCTACCTTTTTTATGGCAGTGGTAAGAGGAAAGATGCAAGATCCACAATATTAAGGCCTGTCCAGACACAGTGAAACCTCACCGTAACGTAACACCATCTACTAACATCACCCCGTAATTCAGCATTGTACCACCGTTTCGCAACAGCACAATGGAAAGATGTTACGCGACAGAGTTACGTTACGATGTGATGTTACATGTCTGGACGGACCTTTAGAAAAACTTTCACGTGAAAACAAGGTGATTAATCAATAATTTTGTTTCATCTATTCTATCAATAGAGCAACTGATTTCACTGGTCTTACCTGAGTTATTGGGTAAATAATATTCAGTTCACTAATGAGTTGTTTCCGCCTGAACAACAGTTGGGCATTTATTTGCGAAAGAGCATCTTTGGTTTCAGCAGCAATTCGTCTACATTCTTTCAATTTTTCGACATCTCTATTTAATGATCGGTATCGTTCCATTAATTCACAGCCTGCAAAATAGAATAGTTCATAAAATTTTGCATCAGATGACACAACAAAAAGCAAATAAGTCCTTTTTTCTCAAGGTGTGAATAAAAGAGAGATTACTTTTTCCCGCGAAAAATTAAGAAAAATGATAATAATGAAAATAATATAAATTAATCGCAAGATTGAGAAAATTGCGGAGAAAGCCACACTATAAGTTGCACTGGAACTGGATAGTCATGGAAGAATGGGAGAAGAAACTAAAAGAAGAAAGATACTGGAAGCCAATCTCACTGGGAACTAAGAAAGATAATTTACAAATCCCCTACTTGGCTTTTGCAGATGACCTAGCAATTGTGGCGGATTCTTATGAAATTGCAATAAACAGATAGAGACTAAAAGAATGTGCAGAAAAGGTTGGCATATAAATATCCTTTGAAAAAAACAGTGTTTTCAACAACAAATTTAGAAGTTACCAAATTACAAACCAAATATGGAACAATAAACAGGGTACCATACTTAAAATACCTAGAAGTTAGCTCGGAAAACTATTCACCATAAGATACAGAAAGCTTGTAAAGGCCTACGGATGATGCAATATATCTTGAATAAAAAATGTTTATATCTTCATACAATTTCATATGCCTAAGAGACCCAGTCGATGAACAGGAAAATGGATATGGAAAATCTAGAGAGAAAGAAAAATAGTTAGGAAAATCCTTGGACCAAGGCGGACTCAAAACGGATATAGATTACAGAGAGCGTCTAAAGTTGAAGAATATTCTAATATAGAAACAGATATGAGGAACAGACGCCTTAAATTTTATGGTCACATCATGAGGCTTCCAGACCAACAAAAAGAATTGTAAACTATGAAGCGTTACTTGCCAATGGAGGAGAATGGATACACAATGTTAAAAAAGACCTAGTACTGGCCAAAATAGCTAAAAAAAATTTACATTAGAAAAAACTTCAGAATAAGACTTAAATGGGAAGTTATACCATAGACAAAACCGCCAAGAATTTGGAACAAAATGGAGCGAAGAGAGAACAGTTGAATTCGCAAAAAACATGAAAAGTTGGTGGGTAAACAAGAAGAACAAGTCCAAAAAATGAACCATATTTACTCAGCGTCTTCCACTTTGGGAGGTTTACGTCTAATTATAATAATAATAATAATTTTCACGTCACATATTCAAAATGAATGAAAATAGACCCACTAAACAAATATTCGACTTTTTCAAAAACAGAAAGACATAATGTAACTGACTCAAATAAGTTCAACTTCATTTTAATGAATTGAATATTACAGAGAATACAATCAAGAACACTGCCCATTTAAGAAATTTGTTGATAGATGAAAATAAAAGATTCTGAGAACATCCTAAAACTAGAAGGGGTACTGTAGTATCAGAGGAGAGAAGAAAGACAATATCGGAGAGAATGAAGGAGTACTGGAAGAAGCAGAAAGAAGCATCTATGAAGAAATAATTGATTTAACGTAACCCAAAGTGGGTGATTCGAGAGAAAAAAACAACAATAACAGAAATTCATTAGTGAATATTCATTTGTCAAAATTTCACAATCAGTATTTTTTTTAATTTGTAAATATTATTAAGTGAAAATCTGAATAATTTCAAATGACTTGATATTTGGAGAATCAATTACGAGCTTAGAACTAGAAAGGCATTTAGAATGCTTGCAAGCAAAGCCACCCCTTGCTCAACTATTTCCAAAATAATTACTGCTCCACAATAATAACAATAATTATTATAATACAGCACGCACCTCTGTCCTGGTTTTCCTCGGTAATACTATCTTTTTTAGCAGCAATCTGCCTCAGTTCTGATAGTTTTCTATCTTTTTCTTGAGTTAGAAGTTGTACTTTGTAGCGAACAATCTCAGCTTCTTTTTTCACTTTCAGAAAATCTTGATACTGAGCTCTTGGTCGACCTTTGCTCATGAGCCGCCTCAGGATTGCACTTTCTTTAGGCTCGTTGCTGTGGCCCCCCAGACCGCCAGCGGTTATCTTCTCTCTCAACGAGTCTACAGCTTGCACCTGTTTCTTGATGGCATGCTGAACAGTATGTAGCCTGAAAACAAGAGAATAAATAGATTGCAATAAATAAACACAATTATTATTGTTGTTATTGATGATGATGAATACCTCAATTTGAATGTACGATTCTGATGAATAACATAATAATATTAGGATGAAATAAATCTTAATGACAACAAATTCATTTCACAAAGTTACTGCTGTAACTTAATGTTCTATTGAAAGTTAGTACTCTCCGAATACTGATATGCAAATGCACACACTAATATACAAAGTTACTATATACTATTGTTTTTGGCTAATATATC
This sequence comes from Conomelus anceps, assembly GCA_948455865.1. Classification (NCBI taxonomy): domain Eukaryota; kingdom Metazoa; phylum Arthropoda; class Insecta; order Hemiptera; family Delphacidae; genus Conomelus; species Conomelus anceps. Next base: position 21,478,930 of record OX418218.1, read on the forward strand.
ACGCCTACATCAACAACACATCCTTTAAATTAACATCAAAGAATGATTTTAAAAAATATAACATTAAACAGTATAGGCAAACATGTTCAAAGATTTATGGCCGGTTGCACGAAAGCCAATTAAATAAAGAGTGTAATGTCAGTTAACTAACTGTCGTAAGTGTAACAGCTTTATTTCTGTTGCACAAAGATCCATTAGTTATTTTTCGTTAACCGAACCGGCGCAATCTGGCAACACTGTAATTTGATCAACAGCTGATTCCGAAGTTGAGAAAAAAGATGAATTAAAATCATTTCATTGTGAATTATTTGAATCATTATTCAACTATCTCAATATTATTATATTCTCAACAGATTTTATTCATTTTGAAAGGTTTCTAACTCCTTCGACCCAATTTGCAGTTCCGTGTTCTGGTACAATAAACATAACCTATAAAATGTAACTTAACGGGCATTAGTGAGATTTAATCATCTTGTCTTTTGTATAATAGATACTGTACGGTATACACTAACAAGCAGAACATTCATTCATATGAACTTTCTATTCCGTATTTCATTATTTATTTAAAACAGGATAATTTTAGTGTAGCTCAATGATGAAGAACATAATGCAGAACAATGAAAAATAGGTAATGCAGTACCTTGAGAGAGAGCTGGATGTGTAGCTAGGTTTGACATCGGCCGCATTGAGCTGAACTGTCCATTTCCTTATAGGAGGAGCTCGTTCGTTTTTGAAACAGTGTGGTGCTGTAAAGTAACCACCTTTCATATAAAACATAATGGTATTTGTTTGAAAAGTGCTCGAATCAAAAGACACCAGCTTTGGGCCGAGATAGACAAGTCCACTGAAATAGACTCCCCACACTGTGATGACTTGGTCTCCATGCTCCGTGTGGTGCCAAAGTCTGATGACAACACCTATAAATAGAAAAATATGCGCTACATAAATAACATGTTCGACAATAGCTATTTGTGTAACTAGAGTGCAAAATAGCGTTTTTCTGCATCGAGAGAAAAAGTTTCTCGAGTGCAGAAACAATACTTTGGGCTGTTATTACACATTACATTTTTCCTACAGTAATGTATAAAGTAATTTAAACAGGACATACATAACCTAACAATTCCTCACATAACCTATCTTCGAATCAAATCGATTTCAACAACAACAACTACAACAACTATTTCACAGCTGAAGCAGAGTAGCCAACCTATTTTTGAATGCAGAATAGGGAACCTGCGTATTACATGCTCACTATTTTGTGCTGTTAGGTTGCAAATCTGGAGTGCGAGAAAGCACTTTCCCGCACTGGAATTTACTTTCCCGCACTGGTGCAGGAATAGACTATTTTGCGTGCTACAGTTAGTGAAAAAATAGGCACTTTTTCGGGTCACTGTAGGAAAAAACATTTTCCAAATTGAAAAAATCAGACCTCTTCAAATTAAACAAATTGCAGAACATTGATTAGCAACGAGTCGTGCCAGGTATCTGCACCTATGTAGGCTTCATACACCGAAAAAATCAATATTCACTATCGGATAATAGTAAAACAAGTCAAACTAGTTGAACATTAATAGTGAAACAATTCATTATGCTTTCAGTGAATATTTGGGGAAGTTTGATGATAGTGAGCATTCAAAGGCAGATCAGTACATTAATGTTGACACAGGTTTCGGTCCAAAACTCTAGTACTTTGTGATAGTTTTAGAATGGATGGATATCCAAATTTTGAAAGGCTATATTGAAATCATTGCATGTTCTCATTCTTTTAAGCAGGTGAATTTTAAATTTTTTAAAATTCCAATGTGGCCGCCAACAGAAGCCCGAATGATATACATGACGTAATCAAACTCATCCTACAGTGGTAGCAACATATCTGATGTTATAGAAGCGATGCCTGCAGTAAACCTCACTTCAAGTTGCAGTTCTGAAAGCTGTGTGATAGACATCTTTTACGTACCATACACACACAAAAAAAAGAGACGTTTCGATAAGATATGGCAGTTATCATCAACTCCTCTGCGGTCAATAGCCGCATATGTTCAAAAGAGTTCAAGAATTTGAGAACAGGTAGGTGCCATTGTGTAAAAATTAAACTTTAAAACGGATACTAACAATTTTCCGATTATTAGCGCTCTCTGTGATTCTATTGGGCAATAGCCTGTTGTATTCACATTTTTGATTGTATCTAAGTTAAATAAATAAATAAATATTGCAAAAACTAAGTACTTCAAAACTAGGATAGTCTTTTACCCAGCAGATTAAATAAAGAATGCATTTGAATCTAAATTGTTTTTAAAAATTTTCACAATGATATAAATCTAATTTTACACTGGACTCGTTAACCAGCTAACAAGCCAGCGAGTAGCAACACTACAAGCCGATCCAACTCCCTCCACCAAAGGCCATGAGACATATGAGAAAGGGGGGGGGGGTTAGCTTGGTCCTGTCGTGTCAATTATTTTTCAATTTTTTCCCGGAGGTGACCCCGCTTGGTGCAATGGTGCAAGTGAGTCATAGCCTACATTTTGTCAAAATTGATAGAAGACGTAGTGGCAATACGGTATAACATATGTAGGGGGGGGGGTACCTACAAGCTACAAGACATTGATTAAACCTTCAAGAACCACACAAAATCATTTTATAAGAATAATACCAAAAAAGCAACATCAAGACAGCTCATTTCCACTATATAAAGAAATTAATATTTTACCAGTAAACACTCATTTGTGTTTAAAGTGCTGCGTTTATTCTATAAAAAAAGTGGTAATACGGGAACAGAGAATTTAATATACAATACAAGAAGAGTAGCTACAATTTTTTTAGAAAACCAAAAGTTAATTCTATTATTTAAAAAAATTCTTTTAGTTATATTTGGGTCCGCAATTGTTCAATAGTTTGTCAATCGAGATTAAACAATGTGATATTAAAAATGAATTTGATAAAAAAATGAAATTATGGCTGTGGAACCATGTCGATTTTGGAGCTTTAAGGATTAACACAGGATAGTGATTTGTTGAATTATTTTGTTAAAAGTTTGTAGATTATTTAATTGTTGTAGGAAATTTGTAGTTTATGGATTGTTAGGTTTGTTATTGTTGATAATATTGTTTTTTGTTTTCTCGATGCTATGTTTTTTATTTCAAAATACATGAAATTTGAATCTGGACTAGATGTGTCTAAATGATAAATTATGAATATCAAATTTAGAGTTGAACAAATGTTTTAGAATTACTTTCAAGGCTTGTTAGTGGGATAGGGGGAATAATTTCAACGATCAAGGAACTATCATTGACCTGAAAGTATATAACCTATAAGTTATATGCTTATACCTATAACCTATAAGTTATATACTTATCCTATAACCTGAAGTATATTACGGTTGGTGGGGGAGGGGTTTGTCTGTCCCCCCCCCCCACCACTTGAGAAATTTCTGGCTACGTTTATATTTGTAGAGCAAGCGGAGGTATGATGACCAATATTGATTAATGTTTACAAACGTGGAAAATAGCAGGTCACTATGCTGAAACTCTTTACTACATATAATAGTATTATTATTATTATTATTATTATTATTATTATTATCATCATCAATCCATTAATATTGGTTAAACAACTAAATAATATTTTATTGAATTCTTATATCAAAGGTTACGTACCAGTGGCTGCTCCAAATTGTCTGTTAATCTCCAATTCTGCCCACTTTGGATTTTCACTCTCCAATTTTTCGCTGGTATAAAACGGTGCCGACATTGTGGTCATGTGCAGTGTATAGTAGAAGGAGCACTTTTCACATTCCGCGTCGGTTTCAAATTTCACATTGCAGGCAATAATCTGTATCAAGCTTCTTAATCGTTGCTGTCAGGAAAAATCATGTATACATGCATTTAAAATTCATTCATCCCAAAAAATGAAATAAAATTTCAACAAAAACATATCGATCGAGTTTTTACAAGTTACAAAACCGATAATTGAATACATTTTTTCAATGTCTCACTTTATTGTGGAATCACTACCTCGGCAAAGAATTGTATGGAAGTTACAATTATTTGCACTTCGAATGAAAAATCACATATAGAACAAAAAATCATATTTGATAGCTCAAAAGCTCATAAAGAGCTCTATAACTGTTTAACGACTACTGTGCTTTGCTTTTTACTTAGAGATTATGCGTTTTGTAAATTGAAAATCAAACGTTTTCTGTAGCCATGTTAAAGTATCATTGATCATGTCTATAAAAGCATTGCTATACAAGCTGGGTTTTTAAATAACATCTTCATAAAAATATTCGGGCCTAAACAGATTATTACTAATATACAGATAATTAAGCAACTACAATATTTATGTCACATAACGACCAACTGATATAAAAAGTTTTACTAAAAATTTAGCACAGCATATTAGAAAATTCAATAAAACTTCAAATAAATATCAGAGCTTCAAAGCTCATGCACTCATTACCTCATCTACATACAATAATAAACATAGTCTAAATAAAAGTACACAATTAACGAAATTCATGATATTTTTATTTAATTTATAAATTCCTTTCTAAAAGCGTACAAATAGATTAATGTACCGAATTGTAATAAAAAATAGTAGTATAAATAAGAAATGAATGAATATGAATTTCCACCCACTGCCCAGGCGTTATCTACTCAAATCTACTCTACCTGGCCCCGCTTCAAATGCCTTGGTCCACATTCAGCCCACCCATCAACTCCTATCCTTCCTATCAGTGCAAAAAACCACAAAATTTCAAGGATGTGTGGGTGAGATTATTTGGTAATTATTGTAAGTGTTTGAGCATCTTAATGTAGAAGTTTCATTTTTAAATGGCATCGGGCATGGCATGCGCATGTCAATGCAAATTGTTTTGACGACAGTATCATAGTAGACTTGATTGCTGACAAAAATAACACTGATTGTGTTGTAGTGCAGCTTTTCCCAAACTGTGGTAGCCTACACAGAGGCCACTAGGGTGTATTTGGAGAATTATATTTATGTCAAGATTGTTCGGACACGAGAAAGTTAGTGGTAAGCCAAATATTTTTTGCCTTGTGGAGTGGTAAGCCAAGAAAAAAGGTTGAAAAACAATGTTCTATTTAGTGCATGAATTCAGTTTCAAAAATAATTCATAACATTCGTGGTTTTCAATTATCGAATTGAGTAAAGAATCATAAAAAATAATAGAGAATATTCAAGTCACTCTCTATCCTCACCTTACGTTTTTACCCTAATTCAGTAGAACACCTACCTGTTGTAAGTAGTTACTGTGTGTTGTATGTGGGCCTATTTCAGTAGGTCTGATAACGCACAATACCAGTGCGAAATGTCCATTACACATAAGTGTTTATACGTTACTTGGAAAGTATTTATTATCAGATTTAGTTCAATGTGTAATAATTCATATTGTGTAAAAAAAGTATCATATTCATGATTTTCCATTAATATTTTGACAAAGAAGCAAATCTAATCAGTATTTCATAATTGTAGAAAAAGTAGAAATCTATTTCCTACGTTTCAACTGTTAAGCATTTACCTGTTCAGTGATTAGAGGTAACCACTCCTTCCATCTCAATGTAGCTCTTTGCTGTAGCAACGACATTGCCTCATTGTTTCACATCATTCCACGTCAACTGCAAAGAAAATTATAAAAATTTCAATAAAGAAGTTGTTCACTTCACTTCTAATATAGATCAATTTATGACCATTTCAATGGAAAAACTCTGTTCACTGAATGAATTACTGCAGAAACATAAGCAAAGCGTTCAAGAATACTTTTCAATACTACTCATACCAGCGAGCTTTCATAACTTAGCACATTTAAATAATGTACAACTAATCAAGATTGACACTGAACCTACTAGAATAAAATGTTTCACAGAGTTAATTTGTACAGAATGATTCACTGGGAATAATGATGGGATAAGACATAGACAAATACAATTTCGATGAAACTAACCATGCATATTGGAAGACAATGAAATGAGTGTTCAGCCTATCATTGTTTTGTTTACAAACAAATGAAGTGCATAAGAAAGAAAAGCTATGATTATTATTATTATTATTATTATTATTATTATTATTCATTCAGAGTTCAATGTGTCACTGTATATTCAATGAGCCAATATAGATATAAGAAGGATATTATTATAAAATATGTATGGATTAATCGTTTCATCATGCAACAACCCAAGCGTAGTAATCTGTGACTGGGTCATCAAAATAAATATTGAATACAAAGTCTGTCTGAGAACGAAAGAGGGATACAAGATAAAAAAATAGATAAGTTTCAATCAGTAATTACTAGAGCATTTATTTAAGTGGCCGTTATGATTCATCCATGTGAAATAGATCCCCGCAATACAATGGCAACAAAGCATTCATGATATAATAGTATATTATGGGTAATAGAATTTACAAAAAAGTAATACAAGCAGAGTTTGTCATAATCTGAATTTATTGATATGTTGCGAACATAATTTTGCAACAAAGGGCCTAGTTCTTTGAACTACGCAAGATCTCTTTGGTTCGTGAATATTTCTGAAAATTAAACTTTTATTCCTCCCCAATTCATAAATTTTTTTTAAGGATGACGCCCACATAGGTCTGAGACCTGTGCATGGTGAGCTGGATGAGTGATTGATGAATTGGACCTACAGTTTTAAGGTGGGTTCCGAACCAACGGGAAATGATTTTACAGCAGATAACTGATTTAAAATGATGGAGCAAAAATATATATTACTGTAAAAAATAATATAGAATAAATATATATAAATATATTTCATAAGAAAATGAAATAAAAAATCAACCAATACTCATCATCATTTTAAAGTTTGTAGTTTAGTTTATTAATTCATTTAAAACGTAGGAGCACTGTGATATGTAGGCCTATTCAACAACTTCTTTATTCTATTGAGTACAATAATTTGAAATTTCACACATATAATATTATCCGTTGGTTTGGTTGCATCTTCTTCCCACAAATCAATTAAATTGAACTATGAAAAACACTTTGATGTGGAAATACACTCACATTTTGTGACACAATTGTTTCGCTCTGTTGTTGGGCATCATCAGACAGAGCTGGTACCTGACAGTGCTGGTAGTTAACACTGTCATTTTCATATCAGATCACATCTGAGTGGAAGTCATAAAAATCTTATGAAATTCATTTTCATAAGAACCTTTGTCGCATACCAAGACGCAAATCAATAATTTTATGTATCAAGTGATGCATCTAGTCTCTTTCTGAAGTCAAGAATAGTATTTGTAGGGTAGTCGGATTAAAGTGCTATAGCTTGTTTATGGTGGTGGAGCAAGTTGTACTCGGTACCTAAAACTATTTCTATTTAAAATTTAATTCAACTATAAATTCAATAATAAACTCATTAAATCCTATTTAAATAAACTTCACTCAATGTAATCCAGAAATTGAATCTGATATTTGCAACATAAAATTTAAAATTGTATCTATTTCACGATAGATTTATCTCCAACACTACGAAAACACCGACACACTTTTTAACAACAAATTCTCACAGAACATAATATACTGGAACGGATATGAAGATGACGTTCTTCTGCTATATAGAGACAAAAGACAATGTGAACAACTCCGATCATACATAAACAAAATACACAAAACATTCAATACACAGCAGAATATAAACACAACAAATCAATCAATTTCCTAGACCTCTCAATTACAAAGAACACAAACCAACAACACAGCTTCAACATTTACAGAAACCGACAATGACAAATACCTTAATACAAAGCACCTCTAATCATCCAAAACTGACTGAAAGTCGTTAAATTTACAACAAAAAGTTAATATTAACTTTCCGATCGTTATGGAACAAGAAAACAAAAAATATTATTTGATTCATTGTTAATACGTTAATAGCAGTCATGGTTGAGAGAGGCAAATTTTGTTGTAAATTTTGATTGTAAGCAGTTGATGAAATTCTCGAAACAAGTAGGCTATTTTTTAGTTTAATATTTTGTTTTATAGCATATATATATTCGAGGTATAGATGCATGATATATTATATATATTTCACCCAATACTTAGAGAATATTGTTTATGAACAATATTCACAAAGCTTCTAGCCACAGCAAGGTATTTTTTATTAAAGAAATTGTATTAACATTTTTTGTAAATAATCGTTAATTGGCAATAAAGAATTATTATGATATTATGTTAAATGCCAATTTGACTAATGATTACCGTTGAAGAAACATAAAACCATGTAATCCGTTACCGTATAATATGTTAAATGCCTATTTGACTAATTATTACTATCAAAGAAACATAAATCCATGTATTCCGAATTTTTCTTATGGTTGCAGTTCCGTGCATGTAGTCCAGAGGAAAGTTATGCTTCTTTATTCCTCATAACCCCTCGCAATGATACTAACTTGACCTACAGTTTGAGTCTCACATTAACATATACATTTTGTGGTCAATAGTAAAGGAATGCAAGTAGACAAACTAACGATAATTTCTGTTCTACTTCAAAATCAACAGTGAACCCCAATATTTTTCAAACTAAATTTATTTCAACTACAGTATAGGTGCATCAATAAGAGGTTATCAATTTGAACCGATGAGAGTTGATAGGTTATGTCAATATTCGTATCTAAATAGAAAATTATATGATATTACCTGGAGTAATTCCTGGAGTTTATTGACAATTTTAAGAAACACAAGATGCTAATGAAGAGCATAAAGATGCTCATGAAATTCCAGTTGACTTACCGAACACGATAATGAACGAAATCCTTGGCTGCATTTCAAATTTTCATAACGCATTATTCATTCCATAACATGAATACGGTACCTTCTTGAAAAACAATGAACTTATTACGAACCTAAAAAAACACCCTTCTTCCACAAACACACAATATCAAATGAAATAACGAGTGATTGATTCTTTTCGACGTATTTTCTTTTCTTCACAATCACAACTCCACTCCACTTCAGAAATTCCGATTTATGGGTTGATTATGGGTTGATTACATTGGGATAGTTACTCGCTAAGCGAGTAGCGAGTAGGACGTTACTGACCGACCGTGCTACAGCAGCTCAGCATACCAAGCCAAATTATATTAAAAAAATTATTTCTAGAATCACCCCCATACTATGGAATTTCTAAGACAATAAATAATATTGCAACACAAAATTAAAATATGAAGTATACCAACAATTATTCAATAAAATTTCATCAAAACAATATACAATATATCTCATCTGAAGTGTTATGCTGGCAGCCTGCGTGATTAAGTATCGGCTTTGGTCACAATAATATTGTATTTTGGTGTTGGCTACTCTGCCAGCGAGTACAAATGTGACCAAATTCAAAGTTGAGAGCCTGTCTACTTTGAATTTGGTCACATTTGTACTCTCTGGCAGAGTAGCCAACACCAAAATACAATATTATTGTGGCCAAAGCCTCCGTTAATCACGCAGGCTGCCAGCATAACACTTCAGATGAGATATATTGTATATTGTTTTGATGAAATTTTATTGAATAATTGTTAGGAAACTTCATCTTTTAATTTTGTGTTGCGATATTATTTATTATCTTAGAAATTCCATAGTATGGGGGTGATTCTAGAAATTATTTTTTTAATATAATTTGTTTTTGTATGCTGAGCTGCTGTAGCACGGTCGGTTAGTAACGTCCTACTCGCTACTCGCTTAGCGAGTAACTATCCCAATGTAATCAACCCTTTACATTGGGATAGTTACTCGCTAAGCGAGTAGCGAGTAGGACGTTACTAACCGACCGTGCTACAGCAGCTCAGCATACAAAAACAAATTATATTAAAAAAATTATTCTAGAATCACCCCCATACTATGGAATTTCAAAGACAATAAACAATATTGCAACACAAAATTAAAATATGAAGTTTACCAACAATTATTCAATAAAATTTCATCAAAACAATCTACAATATATCTCATCTGAACTGTTATGCTGGCAGCCTGCATGATTAAATGGCGGCTTTGGCCACAATAATATTGTATTTTGGTGTTCGCTACTCTGCCAGCGAGTATCAAATGTGACCAAATTGAAAGTAGACAGGCTCTCAACTTTGAATTTGGCCACTTTGATACTCGCTGGCAGAATAGCGAACACCAAAATACAATATTATTGTGGCCAAAGCCGCCATTTAATTATGCAGGCTGCCAGCATAACAGTTCAGATGAGATATAATTATTGTAGATTGTTTAGATGAAATTTTATTGAATAATTGTTGGTAAACTTCATATTTTAATTTTGTGTTGCAATATTGTTTATTGTCTTTGAAATTCCATAAGTTAGTATGAGGGTGATTCTGGAAATTGAATGTTTAATATAATTTGGCTTGGTATGCTGAGCTGCTGTAGCATGGTCGGTTAGTAACGTCCTACTCGCTACTCGCTTAGCGAGTAACTATCCGAATGTAATCGACCATTTATAGCAGTACTGCAAGTGGTACTGCAAGTTGGAACGTGAATGCCCAGCTTGAGCTAGTAGCGAGTAGGACGTTACTAACCGACCGTGCTACAGCAGCTCAGCATACCAAGCCAAATTATATTAAAAAAATTATTTCTAGAATCACCCCCATAGGCCGTTTTCACACACACCGACACGGCGCCGGCACGACACCGGCAAGATGTCGTCCCGGTGTCGTGGGGGTTGAGATACAATGCTGCCAAATGGAACAGCTTTCACATTCACCGACACGGCACCGGCAGCCGGCTGCCGGCGCCGGCATGTCGTTGGCAGCATTGCTCCCGCCGGTGCCGGCGCCGACACTTGTGTGTCGTCCATAGTTTTGAACAGAATTTGGTCATTTTGTCAACAGTTTGAGGTTAGGTACTGAAAAAAACATCTGGTACAGTACGATGGCTGATAGGTATGATGTTGTCACCCTAATTGAATTAGTCGAATCCGAGCCCTGTTTATGGGACAAAACTATTGAAGAAAATAAGAACAAAATCTTTAGAGACAGAAGCCGATCTCGTCCGAGTGTCTTGTTTTTTTCATTTCATCACTTAAATTCACTAATATTTATAGTCAAAAGTTTCCTAACAGTACTCATACGAAAAAAATTAAAAAATTTTCTTAGGTTTGTCACTAGCTTATCAAATAAGGTGTAATACAAGCCTTTATTAGGTGTAGTACAAGCGAACTTTTATTATTGGGTCAATCCAAAGTTGTCTTTGTCTTTGGCGACTGCGCCTTTTACGTAGATATAATAAATATAACAAATACAACCTCCTGTTGTAATCAGCCATCGTACCGTTTTGAACTGTGCCGCCCACTGCAAATTAAGGTTAGTTCTTCACCAACAGCCAGATGACGTGTCGGTAAGTGTGAAATGCTTCAACGATGTCGTGACGATATCGGCGCCCGGTGCCGGTGTCGTGTCGGTGTGTGTGAAAACGCCCATACTATGGAATTACTAAGACAATAAATAATATTTCAACACAAAATTAAAATATGAAGTTTACCAACAATTATTCAATGAAATTTCATCAAAACAATATACAATATATCTCATCTGAAGTGTTATGCTGGCAGCCTGCATGATTAAGTGTAGGCTTTGGCCACAATAATATTGTATTTTAGTGTTGGCTACTCTGCCAGCGAGTATAAATGTGACCTAATTCAAAGTAGACAGGCTCTCAACTTTGAATTTGGTCACATTTATACATGCTGACAGAGTAGCCAACACCAAAATACAATATTATTGTGGCCAAAGCCTACACTTAATCACGCAGGCTGCCAGCATAACACTTCAGATGAGATATATTGTATAATGTTTTGATGAAATTTCATTGAATAATTGTTGGTAAACTCCATATTTTAATTTTGAGTTGAAATATTATTTATTGTCTTAGAAATTCCATAGTATGGGGGTGATTCTAGAAATAATTTTTTTAATATAATTTGGCTTGGTATGCTGAGCTGCTGTAGCACGGTCGGTCAGTAACGTCCTACTCGCTACTCGCTTAGCGAGTAACTATCCCAATGTAATCAACCCTTTAGACATCACATCATCATTACCAGCCGTTACCAACCGAGAAAAACTGTAAAGGGTCGATTACATTGGGATAGTTACTCACTAGCGAGTAGGAACGTAGACCATGCTACAGCAGCTCAGCATTCCCAGCTGAAAAAAAATTAAACTTCCAGAATTACCCCCATAATATTGAATTTCAAATACTTTTTCTGCAACACAAAATTGAAATATGAAGTTTACCAACAATTCTTCAATAAAATTTCATCAAAACAGTTCTTAGAAAATTCAATATATCTCATCTTAACTGTTATGTTGGCAGCCTGCGCGGTTAAATGTCGGCTTTGGCCACAATAAAATAATTTTATTAGTTGACAGGCTCTCAACTTTGGATTTGGTCAAATTTGGTACTCGCTGGCAGAGTAGCCAACACCAAAATACAATATTATTGTGGCCAAAGCCGACATTCAACCATGCAGGCTGCCAACATAACACTTCAGATGATTGTATTTTCACTTAGACTTTATATTGTATTTTCCAGGAACTGCTTTGATAAAATTTATAGAATAATTGTTGGTAAACTTCATATTTTGATTTTGTGTTGCAATCTTACTTTTTGTCTTTGAAATTCCATAGTATGTGGGTAATTCTGGAAGTTAAATTTTTTATATGATTCGGCTTGGTATGCTGAGCTGCTGTAGCATGATTGGTCTGTAACGCTCCTACGCTACTCGCTTAGCGAGTAACTATCCCAATGTAATCGACCCTTAACTTAATTGAAAAGATCTACGAAATCTGAAGTAAGGACGCAATTGTACCGGAAAATGAGGAATATTATTTTATATTTTTGCCGTCAGCCTACCAAGCAGTCCAAAAAATTGAATATATATCACCGTCAGTCGTTAGTGCGCCTTCACATTAGGCAACTCAGCTTAGGGCTCAATGGTACACGCAGCCGCCATTCCGTTCCTTAACTGAAGAAATTCAAATGTACACCAGAACTGTAGGCTATAGGTATAGATGCTTGTAGGCAATACACTTATTGCAATCACTAATGTGGTGAATAATTAAAAAGTAATCTTTGTCTACTCAAATAAATAATGCAGGAGAGTTTAGGAAGAGTTGTGACTTTTCAAAATCGAACAATTATCATTCTACTAATTTTTATTTCCTTCAACTTCCAACTACATTTTTCCCCCATTAAAGGCACGTTTTGTGCGATTTTTGCGTTTTTAGAATTGGATGGAATAATACAAATTGTGTAATCAAGTGGTTGAAAGGAAAAGATGTGAGCCAAAATTACTGTTAAAAAATCAATCACTGTTAAAATGCCAATCAAATATTAAATAATAACTGTTCAATAATTTAAGGAGAAGCGTCTAAAACATAACAGTTGAAACACTACAAGCACTTACAAGTCACTGTTGAAGAAGCCTGAATAATAATCTGTCACAATATACTGCACTATCACTTAACACATTGAACGTTCATATAATACAGTTTGTATTAGCGCTCACTGATAATCCGGTTTGTATGAGTGGAAATTGTCATTGTCACTTTATCACATTAAAGTTTCAATCACAACTGACTGACTTTTACAAGAGCTTCTGCTTTTTATACATTTCTAAATGTTCCAGACAGACAGAGAGGGCTCTATAATGTTCAATCAAATTCTACTAGTAGTTCTGTGAACAGTAGACCTCACTCGCTCAACACTCACACATAAGGGGATGACATTATCGAAAAAAGTTGAAGAGCATTTTCAACTCGATTTTTATTCCTTAATCTTTTATTGAGTACAGAAACTGTAAAAATCAATATTTAAAAATACCAAAGTTTTTGACGCCGCCTAGAAATCACCCCTCATTTGAGAGACAGTGAGAAAAATGAAGTGTTCTCATGCATTTTTAGCAGCTTTTAATATCAATAAATCTCCAATAATAAAAAACAGAAATTATTCATCAAATAAATAATGAATTTATTTATTTACTTTTTCTCATCCATCTTCCATTCCCGATTTTCACCAACTAAAATTATAATTGTTTTTTCACCTGTGATGATCAACATAATTATACTATCTGGTTCTTCTTTGCAGCTGAATGCTATATTTTTTGATCATAATACTGTCTGACCTAAAAAATATTTTGGATCATCAAAAGACAAAAAATTGAATAACATGTGGAGATGGTGACCGAGAGATAGGCAGTCCAAGACTATAAAGAATGTGTTGTGTAAACACACTGCGTAGGACCAAGCACGCACGCACACACGCGCGCGCTTGCCAGTTACAATCTACTAAACCGGATTTTTAGTACAGTAGGAACAATTAGTCTGGGCGCACGGCCGTTTGGTAGTCAGCCATGGCGAGGGGAGTGTTTATCGCTCATTTCTAAAAACATGTGGCCCATGCGACGCTGCAGATGTCTTCAAGGTCAACTAGTCAACTTTTAACAGGACGGCTAATAGTGAAACCAGAGCTACGCGCCCAGACTAATTGTTCCTACTGTAATTCCTTATCAGTACTACGTTTACTGATTTATAATAATGCACTATACTGAGTTTCCTGTTTATAAATGCACTACAAGAATGCTACAAAATCAGTACATATACCATCTACTGTATATAAGATGGAAGCTCATATATTGATACAGTTTCGCTTTATTTGAAAAAAAAATTGGCCGCCATATTGAATTTGAAAAAATAAAATATATACATCGCTGGGCCTAGGAATAAGGAACATCCCTATGAAAAATCATAACAATTGGTTTAGGCGTTCGTCTGTAATCATGAGACAGAGAATCATTAGATTCTAATGTTGTATGCACTTATTCATGCTGTACTTAGTACGATCACACTGCGCAGGACCAAACACATACTAAACCGGATTTTTTAGTACCGGTAGTTCCGTATCATTAACGCGTGTCACTATGAGTTTCCTGTTTATAAATGCACTACAAGAACGCTAGAGCAGGGGTTCTCAATCTTTTTCAAGCACTGTACCCCTTAATGAAAAATTAAAATTTGCGTACCAACTTGTTACCGCGATGAGCTGTTGGGGGGGGGGGGGGGGGTGACGGTTAAATTAAAAACCTTTTTACATCAAAAACACAATACATTTGGAAACATATTTGAAATCCATTACAAAAAATTAATGTGAAGGATGAGCATATTGCACTTGTTGGTTCCTAGTAACTCGACCACAAAGTATTCAATTTATCAGATTTCATTATTAAATAATAACCTTGCGTGATTGCGAAACGGAAAAAAATGGTTTAATTTTTCATTAACCTGTCCCGCGTACCCCCTGAAAATTTTCGAGTACCCCCAAGGGGTACGCGTACCAATGTTTGAGAACCCCTGCGCTAGAGAATGCCTTGTTCTGGAATTTACTCTATTTAGGTAAACTGGAGATTCAGTACCTACAAAATTAACTGTATATAAGAAGTAAGCTCATATTGATATAATTTCCCTTTATACCTTGTAAACTGGCCGCCATATTGAATTTGAAAAAAAAAAAATATATATATATATACATCGCTCGGCCTAGGAATAAGGAACATCCATATGAAAAACCATAGCAATTGGTCTAGGCGTTCATCTGTAATCGTGAGACAGAGGAAATGCCGATCATATTAAAGATAGACCTCACTATCGTTTGGTCAAAAATAAACAAATAGATCATTCTCCATTCATTGAGACTATTTTAATTGCCAAGATAAGAACATTCCAAAGGTCTCAGATAAACCACAAGGCGAGGAGAGTAGGGGGAAAAGCAAACAAAACTTGCTGCTTATTGCAACCATGACGTATTGATACAGCAGTAATTACTTCTTCCTTCTTCCATAACAATATTTTCTCTCTCCAATATTTTGATAAATTTTGGTTTTTGTTGTAGGCTACCAATAATTATTTTTTATGGGCACCTACTGAAAAACCTGCCGGTTTAGTGGGACCCGTGATGTATTTTATTGAAAAAAAAACCCAAATAATTCTGAATTTGCCCCTGCTCCTTAGCAGATTCACCTGTAAGGGCAATGCAATACTGAGCATGGTGCCCTTGGATATGAATGTTTTTATGCACAACTGGAGTAAGGTGTTCTGAGCTGACAAATTTGGGAAGCTTTTGTGAAACAGAAAATCATGCTATGATAAAAAACGCTAGCGATTTAGCTTCCTCAAAATAAATACGTATGAAAAATATAACTCGAAGCTATCACAACGTTAAAAATAAGCATTATGTTTATTTGGGACGGCCAGCCATCGAATGCTTTGCTGTGACAGCTGATCAGACTGAACCTATGGTTTTTAGCCACCTGCACAGTGCAGTAATAAAGCATAGCAAAGCACCGCTTTGGTGGCTGGTCTTTCATTGAAAACAATTGGGTCGGTTTGAGCAGCAGACCCAACACAGCTTTTGGTGGCTGGGTGCCCTAATACAACGTGCTTAACATGACAACAACAGGGTAGAAACAGATTTTTTCCAACTTTATACTAAATTTTAAATAAAATTCAACTAGTCAAGTTCTTAATTGAATACCAACTTTTGTGATTTGATATTTCTTGTATTATTTGTATTCCTATCAGAGTTAAAATTATTTGAATAGATAAAATCTGGAATTATCTAACCGTTTTTTAGTTTTACAGAGTATAAAATTAAAAATTACAGTAGACACTCAACATTACAGAGACAATAAGGTATCCATATATTAATTTATAAGCTGCTATAGCAAAGAGCCTCTTACAAACTTCATACTAGCTAGTCTTGTGCAGCGTTTGTCTACTGTACAGCCAAAATCCAGGAACCAAGAAAGAATGACGGACTCATACATAGTGATGACAAGTACAAAGAACAGTCAAAGTCGTTTAATCAAATTTGACATCAATTAAATTATTATAAACTACTCTGGCCACCTAGTATAGGTGGCGTCACTGGGTAGTTATGCGGGTTGGGTGTGTAGGTGAATTGTATATCAACTTCCGCATCTCAGAGAACAAGGAAGATTTTAACCGACCTTATAATTATCTAGGCTTTGTTGTTGATATAATTACCAACCGTTATTAATGTAATCTTGTTTCAATCTTTGATTAATTAGTTGATTATTTTTCAATTATTTTTGCCATGTAGAATATAAAAGTGTAGCAATATGGAAGGGGAAAATAAAAGTAAATTTGTGGAATAAACGAAATTTACATTAAAGAGATGGAAAGAAAAAAGAAAAGGAAGATTTTTCTTGTTCCGCAATTTCCTATCACGAGGTCTCCTTTTCAACTGTAGATTACTTTTCTCACATAAATTCATTTATATGAATTATAAAATGAATAATATTGCAGAGGAATTACAGGAAAGCAGAATATGAGAATAATCAAACACTTGTGAAATAAAACACAGTGTTACATATAGATAACTCCAAATTCAATAAGTTTATAGGAATTGGAAAAATATCAAGTGGTATTTCAAGAGGATGAGACAGGAGACAGCAATGGGTTTCTAAAAAACAACTCTATGACGATTCAACAACAGACTTTCTTTAATAAATTTGCAATACTTATAACAAGTGCATAATCAACTGCAGCAAATCACTGCTGAGTAACAATAATGGCAGGTTGTATATAATAGTATAACAATAGAACTTGAGAAAAACTAATCTATGACTTCTTCAAAATAATAAAGAGATAAAACCCACATTTCAGTTATAATCATTTGTACATTCGAGGTTTGATTTACATTATTATAAACTGGGTATAATAAACACAATTATATGATTCTTAAGTATCTAATAGTCTGAGATATGGCAGAGTCTCTGGTATGGTAAGTATCTAACAGTCTCTGGTATGACAAATTTGAGTAAATATAAATTTCACAATTTGGAATCAAATTTCAAACAAATATTTTCTTCAGTCTATTAAATACATTACGCTACTTTCGAAAACTACTACGGATTTGATTAACTCTACTAAATTACACCTTCTTCCAACTCTTTTGAGAACCCGATATCTTCAATTCGTTTCCCTTTTGGAGTATCTACATGTCCATACCTATTATCTTCAAGAACAATGGCAGCTCTACCGAAGTCATCAAGTTCAACGAACAAATACCGGAAAATGTATTCTCCATTCTCATCCTGAAACAGAACAATCAAAATTTTCATTAATTCAGTCATTAAGGCTACAAGCAATCGAACGAAAAAGGAAGAACAAGCTTTTCATCTCAATATTGCTTTCTTTAGGAAATGGCATTTGGCTATTGAAATTTCATCTACTCATTCCAAATATTTCAATAATTACATTCCTGCATGATTAGGCCATAATGGATATCCCACGTTTGAAGGAGTAGTAATAAAACAGCACAAATGATCAAAAAATTGTGAAGTAACTTATACATTCTGAAGTTTAATTTATCAGTCCAGAAAAGATGCTAGGTAGGTTTGATGATCTTAATAAATTTGGCGCCTATCTGTTTCAAATTCTTGAATAACATTGCTGTTTCAATGTATTAGCCATAAAGGAACTGACAAATCCTCACTGGTCTTTAAAAAGCCCTTTAATTTATTTCTATGGGAGTACTTAAAAATGAAGTGATTATTCTACCGTTGCCACCTGTCAAACGAATACGTAAATGAGTCGCACGAAAAGCGTAATCAAAGAACTTTCAGTATCGAACAAAATCCTAGGATTGAATTTGAACAATCAACAGTATTTGAATACTTTGTGTAAAGTTAATTTAATTCAGTAATAATACTGTTCTTGGTATGGTATCTGAAGTCAACCTAACATTGGTACATACCACCACTTTATGACCCCCCTGAGGGTTCAGTACAAATGCAGCAATTTGTTGCTTTATAGACTATTACACATAAACATCTTTATAGTCATTTAGTAGTAAGTCAGTTCTGGGTAAAGCAGTAAGTCATTTCTGGGTATTTGTAATTTTTTACTCTTTCCAAAATTAAATACTTTTTGCAATAATGTAAACAGACTGTACAATATGAAGAAAATAAAAAATGCCATGAAAATAATGTATTATTTTTATTTATGACTTTTTATTTCAATAAGATTATTATAATGCAATTTTGTTTTAGCTAATTTAGTAGATTTAATTAAAAAACTAAAATGTATTTTTAGTTGGAGCTTGAACTCTTACCTCAATCATTTCCAGGTGAACAGTAGCTTTTTTACGAAGTCCTTCAATGTAAAATTTCATCCGCAAATGTTCCACGCCATCCTTCTCATAAACAACATGACTGAAAAAACCAAGGGTTTGATAAGTTGAAAAAATATTTATACAGTATAGACAAATATTCTTAAACATACTAATGCACGCGTTTCTAACTCATCCAGAGACCAGAGGAATTTTATACTTTTTAAAAATTTCTTTACAATCAGAACTATAGTCCAGATTCAAAGCAAGTGGACAGTACAGATAGATTATAAAAGACAGACAAGCACATCTTTTGCAGATATCTTTGTGTAAAAATCTCAATTGAAAAGTAAAATTGTGTCGGATATAATCATATGCTTTTTGATTCTATAATATTTAATGTTGTACTCTAGTATCATTCTTATAGCTTTCCAGCAGCAACATGAAAGAACAAAAATTTATTATTGTTGGGGTTTTAAATTGAAAACCAGAAATACTACTTAGCCAAGATAATGATACAGTTGCCTCAAATGTCAGAAAGTGGAAAACTGTTTCAAGACTAAGCCAGCATTTAAAGGCCTTTTTTAGTTACCAATTTTCAATTTTTTCGAAGTAAAAGCAATAAATATCCAAATTTTTGCTTGTATTTCTGTTTTTTTCCAACCAAGCCCGTCGCGTTCTTCTTACTATAGATAATATATTTTTAGCAGCTTTAATGAAAAGAATTCATAAAATATTCCTCCCAGGAGTAGAAAAAATTGAAATATTGCATTAAAAACTACTTTTGCCTTACAGTGTGTTTCCCATAACAAAAGCAACTCTACAGAATGGAAACAAACCAGTATGGAAGTGATAAGCTAGAGGGGAGTAATCGTAATTATGGGTAAGGACAGGGTTGATCGTCCTGGAGTTAGATTATAAAGGAGTGAGAGGGGTCTGGTTCGCTTGGCAGATATGAAAAGTTGCCCCCTAAAGTGAGACTATAAGTGAGATTCTAAAAGGTGCTCGTTGTTGTTTTAAAAAATTTACTGGCTAAGGAGAGATATATTAAATTCTTGAATTTCTTGATCTATACCGATCTGCGTTGATAATATTAACAATTTATGATAAACTGAACGACTTGCAGTCAATTTTAATAGATAATAATTAAATATTTACTCACGTAAACTGAAACGTTTTCGAATTTTCAACAATATTTACATGAGTAAATATTTATTTATTCTCTATTGAAATTGACTGCAAGACGTTAAATTTATCATAAAAACTTGAGATTTATTATTTCAAGGAGCTCCTTACTGGTAGCTGGAAAGCAAAGGATTTTTGACGTGCCTATGCATCCTATTGGTTAATAAACTATTCTATTCTATCAGAATTGTTAGTGAATCGCGCTGTTCGTCGTCGTAAACGAATTTCAACAGTTCAATCATTATTGACAGTTTAAAAACAGGCATTCCACCAAGAGCCCTCCACTGCTTTTGATCAGCTTATTCGTTTCCGAGCAATTTCCAAAAGGAAAAGGTTTAGAGCATGCGATGATTTTAGTTTAAGAAATAAGTACAGTAATATAAAACAATAATAATATAAATAAATTCATATTTTATTTTTTATTTATAATCATATAATATAATACTACTTCACTGATTGATTGCAAAGTAGTTATTTATAACTAGTAAGATGCAATTTTTAACATCTTTATTTCATCAATTAAAGCATATTATACGAAAATATGTTTTGCTCATTTTCTCAGTTTTTAGAGTAAAATATTATATTTACCTGACATGTCGTCTTCTTCCACGCCTGGTTTCTTCTCCATATCCCTTTATTGGCGACCCCAATTCGAGTTGTAATCTAGGATCATTTCTGCATCTTTCCAAGACTTGAGAATAAATATTGTTGGGACTCTTCTTAGAAAAAAGCTCTTTAAAAACAGTATAGAATATTAAGCCGGTGATACCGACACCAGCTAAAATAACACCTAGATAGCTAGCAGTTTTTGTTGTCTCTTTGATTTTCACAAATGTAGTTTGTACTTCACCACCTGAGGGTTTTGAGACTACTGAAGTTTGAGTTTCACTTTGGTTCTGGTTACTTGAACTGTTGTGTCTTAATGTGATACAATTTGATGGACTAATAATAGCTAAGACTCCTCGGGGAAGTATTAACAGTGATTCTAAAAGAGCTTTTCTACGAGCCAGAGGAAGAAGTTTCGCCATTTTACTGAAAAAAATAAAATAAAATTCAACACATATATAGATATTTTACATACCTTACTATTGATAATGATTCAAGTATTTCATAAATTATCAACATGCAGTTTTTCTAACAAACTAGAGAGGATTTCTCGATTAAAATATCGATATCTAGTATCATTCATTTGTTATCTAGGAATTCACGAACCAGTGATGGAAGGCTAAGCTTGTTCTGCCGCAGCCGCAGCACGATGTTAAATAGTGGCACGTACCAAATATACTCTTATAACTTGAGATTTTAACTACATGCTTCAATTTGCAAATTCATTTCTTGTTTTATTAGCCCACTTGGTCAATATCATTAAGCTATTTTAGTAGCATTCCCCTTGAATATGGTAATTTGGTAACTAAAAATAGCGATAGAAAGAAAAAGAAAAGCTGCTAAAGTTTTTATCACTGACCAAAGTTGTAAAATTAGATCTAAATCAATTATTAGGTATTTAGCCCGGTTAAATATCGAGTCTAAGCGTTCAGAAATAGTCAAGACAATTGAAATTCAAGATGCTCCTGAAATCAAAACGATACTCAAATGGTAGAATAACTTATATGTAGGCTATTTTATGCCGCACTTTCATCATTTAAAAATAAAAGTGCAATTTTATAGGATTATAAAAAGAGAATCTATGAACCAACTCATCTACCAATGAATAAAATGAAATTTCATGTTGCTTTAATTTTGATAAAAATATTAATTTCTATGTGTTTACAATAGAATTCTACGACTAACCTGTAAATTTTAGGTTATGATTGTTTTCGCCAGGAAAGACTGCTAAACAAACTCTACTACATCATGAGCTCAGGGAAAATGATATTAGAAATACCGGTACATGAATATTCACTGATTTTATCTGGTCGGAGATCACAATGTTATTTTCAACGAATACAAAACTTACTGAAATATAAACGAAGATTAATGTTAAAAGTACGGATAAAACACAAACCGATATTCGACAGCAATGAGCAAACCGGAATCAGACGAGTTGACAGACTCGGACGTCGGACGGTGATAAACATAAAGCATGCGCAAACCGCACGGTAGCCAAATTGTGGAAAAATCATCGCGCGCGATCGTTTCAAATTATTATTCAAAATGCAGATTAATTTTTTTAAATATGAAGCCGAAATGAGACGTGTAGGTCGTATAAGGACACGAAATAAGCCAGACTAAACGGGAATCGAACTCAGCAGCAGTAAGAACACCTAAAATTAAAAATTGCATCAAATTTTAATATTTTTAAATTTCATCAGAATATACAAGTTGTGTTTGCACAGTGGAGAAACAATATTCGATGAACATAGAATGGAATAGTGGTATTGACGCTGCTTTTTTCACTTTTCAGTCGTCATATTGTACAGCATTCCACAGCAGATCTATATCATACACAACTCCTGATAACGTGTTTGTTTTTCAGTGGGTTTCCATTTCTTACATATTAGTTTTATCACTGTGTTTTATACACGTGCGAACAATTTGCGCAAATTCTGTGTTTATGCAAACGCCTGTTTGTACATACGTTATCACATAGGCCTACACATAGCAACCTATTGCGCAAACATAATTTATTATTATTTTGTCACATGAAACCACATTATGATGAGCATAGCTCTAGTGGTGTATGACACGTCAATGCAATTTCAGTTACATAGCTATTAGGTTACAGCAGGTACAGTCGTCAACTTACTATAAAAAATGTATGAACCTTTTTTTAATTTTATTTCAAGTGCTAAACATGGACCATCGCGCGCATCTCGTCTTGGCCCAAGACAAGCGCAACAAAGCTATGGAAATCAAGGTGTGTTGCCAGATTTACAGACTTTTTACAATATCGGACATTTATATCCGGCAAAACACCAGCCCAAGCACTGTGTCGTTATACTTATCCAAGTGCGATTTGTCGCATCTCATTCTGCTGCAACCCAAAACTGAAAATAAGACCTAATATTTAAAATATTCAAGATAATTAATTATCTTATGTTAGTCTATTATCAATAAATTATGTTCATTCGTTATTCATTTCATAGACAAAAAAAAAATAATTAAATAATTTAAACATGAGAGAGTAGTTTGAGTCGGATAGGAGAAATTCAATTTATAATGGACCCTATCTAATATCTCTATTAAGTTTATTTACAATACTTTCTTTCAAATTTATATTTCTAATTATTTCTTATTTTATAGGGTCAAAATGAATTTGAAAACAAACTGTAGCATTCTCCTATATTGTGTATGGACATTGGACAGGCTTCAATTAACAAATCTGTTAAAGCTGTAATAAACATATTATAGCTATTGATGACTTTCAATTCATTTGGAAGGCAATTAAAAACTTTAAGCCAAGCATAATGTGAGTCTGTGAGCTGGATAATGTAAATTTGTTGTCTCATGTCTTGTGTTGTAATTTTGGGAAAGGTTGTCCTCCAAAAATTTTCGCCTATTTTTATAAACATAAGAGGCTATCTCAAAAAAATAAAGATGCGGAATGAATTGATTTTGGTGTACACCAGTGGCGTAGCCAGGATTGGATTTCGGGGGGGGCTCACCAAGGGGGGGGGGGGGTGTGGGCAGTGGCTTAGCCAGGATCAAATTTCGGGGGGGGGGGGGGGGTCTGGGGTATAGGAGGGTCCGGATTTTTTTTAAATTTAGTGGTGTGAAAAGCTAATCTAGACAGCTTGTTAGGCTCTAAAGTTCAAAAGTTTTGAAAAATTACTACCCAAGAACCTAGGTGGCCAGGTTTGAAATGATAAAGTTTGATATACCGATATCTGTGACTATTTTGAGTCAAAACCCTTGAATTGGAACTAATCATACTTAACTTACGTACTGAATCTCAAAATTAATACAAATTATTATAAGTTTCATATAATTTATGTCATTAGCCTAAAACGCACCCAACCCAAAGTTCATGAAATCGGAATTTTTTTTATCATAGCACACTGATTTTACACGCTTGCATAGAACTTGCATTTATTTGTATGTTTTCATTTATAAAATCCCAATTTTATGAACATTGGGTGCGTTCAGGCTAGTGGGTTATACTGAATTTTAACTTCAAAACTAAATTTTCTACAAGATGAGTTTATTCTAAAAGGTGATTTATCAATAATTAACAAAGTTAATCCACTTCAAACTTGAAAATTTCATTTTATTTAATGTAATAAATAAACAATTATGGTAGTCATAGTTTTCTAACATGTTTTATTCGATTTCGTAGCTCATTTTAAATCAAAATTATCCATTTGAGCACCTAACAAGTTTCTATAGGAGTAAATATTGAGGAAAAATTTGAAAAATGCATTAATCTGACTATAACTGTAGCTATATTCCATTACACAAACAGGGTTTCTGTAATCTGTTCGTTATAATACAACAAAACAGATAGAACCCTTCGGCTTTGATAAGTCCTTATCTATTAGTTATTTGAGAATTTTTTATTTCTGAAATTTCGGGGGGGGCCCGGGCCCCATGGGCCCCCCCCCCTGGCTACGCCACTGGTGTACACTTGCCCTATCTGCACTGGGTTCAATTTCCTTCATTTTATCGACAGTATTTTATAAGCCGCGTCCTTCTTATTTCTATCTTTACAACCGTCACTTTTCACCTTCTACACGTCAGGTAAATCACGATACACTTCAATAAACTCTCTCCAAAGTTCCCGCTGTTCATCATCTGTTGTCTTATTCTTTGCCATATTGGAGAGATAAATAGCAACAAACTAAAAAAATTTTACCGAAACTACGTTTTCAACCACGGAATAGAAAGGAAACTGCCTGACAGTGTCTAGGAGCAGGAGTTGACTAACCCAAAGTTTGCACAAACCGTGCCATACACGTCAAACAAGGAATATTTGTACAAATTATTTCGATCATGACCGATTTTACTCAAACAGTTTGCGCAACCATTCAAACAGCCCCATAGACGGTCAAACTGTATGCACAAACACCGAATTTGCGCAAATTGTTCGCATGTGTATGGGGGGCTTAATATTTTAAAATCGTATCTTTTTAAGACTCAGGTATTCCAAAATCTCCAAAGCATAAAAGTTATTTTTCAATTTGTTTCTATAAGTTAACTTACCTTGAATTATTGCGGCAACATTGCATATTTCTTAGTCCAAAATTTAACAAACAAATTTCATTAACATTTACTGTTGAGTAAAATTGTACTAGAATAGAAGAAAACTTATTCGTAAATCATATAACGATATAGACTAATACCCGGTAGTGTGAATTATGCAAGTGAGCTATTAACTATGCAATTATAAAATGCATTTTCAACTGAAAATGCAATTCATTAAACAAATAGAAATTGAAAAATATGAAGCTTGGATCTTGGTACAGTTTGGACTCTAGAATAGTTGTTATCCAGGAATTAATAAGGAAAAATAAAATCAGGTTGTCTAATACAAAGGTGATTTTCTGCAGAATAACTACCATACAGTACGTTTAAAACTTCACAGTTTTGTTAGATAATGAATTTATTTATAACACTGGTTCATAACAAAAGTGGAACAGAAATTATTCTGATGATGGCGAATAATCAAATACCTCAAACCATTAGCAAGTCAAGCTAAAATAAGCTCCTACCATACCGTACTGATTGATGCATGAGTCATAGCATGATGAAAATAAAGTTGAACACTCACACCGTAATCAATAAATTGGGTAGTGTGGATAAATTTGGGTAAATCATATTTTTTGTCACGGCGCTTGGGATTCTTATTTGAGGAGAATAAAAAGGAAAATGATGAGTCCAGAGGCTCTCACCCGGGAAAGTTTTGTAATAAAAACCTTTTAAAATCGCATTCTAGTGATTTAAGACTGTTTAGAAAAGCTCAAATCAATTTACTTTATCCCACATTATGGTTCAGACACATCAAGGTCTGAAAGTAAGACATCACCAATGCAGCCAGAGCCTGTGATGAGAGTGGACTGTCGAGCATAGAACTCCAATGGGCTTTATAGGCGTACCGTATCCAAAAATCATTCAAAGGAGTCCGCTATGTATACCTCATCTCACCATATATACGATCCTTCATTTACTCCCCAATTCCCAATAAAACCGAACAGTCATTTATTTAAAAAATTTAATCAATCAATAAATTACCAATAAGAGTGAATTTGAATCTTCCCTTTATATTATCTAGATCAGCGGTTCCCAAACTTTTTTGGTGGCGTGTACCCCTTAGTTCGTACTATGTGTTATGGCGTACCCCCTATAATACAATTAATTCAAAATTGTAAGTTATCATTAGTTAGCTTTTTTCTAAGTTTTTTTTTATACATTCATCATCACTCTCATGTTATAAAATCTGAATTAATTACAAGATTTTAATGTATAAAATTACCATTTTATTACTTTTGTTTTCAGTTATCAATGTTAAAACTTGTTAGGCTGGAATGTTAAAATTGAAGGAAGTGTATTAATGCATTTATTCAATTATAATCAATATACTAAATACAAAATTCAGAATTGTGAATGTCACGCAATAAATCAGTTCTGGTACTCACAGTAATCAGTTATTTAATGTGAAGGATGAGCTTGAATGGAACGGCTTAAACTGCTGATATCTGGCATAATTGGGCTTAATTTGAGTCTGAGATCACATTCCACTGTATGCATTCGGTTCCTGTATTTATTTTTGATATACAGCAGATGCGAGAACCCCGCCTCACATAGATAGGAAGTTCGGAACGTAAGTAGAAACTCAACTGCTTTGTCAGCAATTTCACCATACTCTGAGCGTCGTTGGATCCAAAAATCAATAAGCGTGGTTTTCTTAAATTCTTCTTTTAGGTCTGAAGCGCAGTTCAACTCAAAAAGCTCCTCTTTGAGTTTCAGAGGAAAGCTGTCTTGAACAATTTTCTCAATGTCAGCAAAAGGGTTTTTAATCCATGAGTATGAACTCAAGTCTTCTTGGAAATATTTTGTAAAGCCAGCTTGGAGGGAGCTACAATGATCTGATATTTCATTCAAAACTGTTTGATTCAGGAGAAGTTCGTTTTCTTTAACAAATGATTCAATAGATGGGAACAATGACACTTTATTTTTCTTTGCTTCCCCTTCTGCATAGCTTAGTTTCAGTTTCACACTATTGATTTTGTCCATAACTTGGAATGGGGTGTTATAGCTTCCTTGTAGTTTCCTGTTAACATCATTTAACATACTGAATATATCTGCCAAATACGCCAATCGACTCAACCACAATTCATCTGTAAAACGGTCACGATACAGAAAGTCTGTGTCAGATAGAAAAATTAATATTTCGTGTCGAAGTTCAAAAACTCGAGATATCACTCTTCCTCTCGACAACCACCTTACTTCCGTGTGCAGAAGTAATTGTTTGTGAATACTATCCATTTCATCACACAAGTTATGGAAAAGACGTGAGTTCAGTGCTCTGGCTTTGATGAAATTTACAGTCTTTACTGCTTCATTTAATACAGTTTTCAGCTCCACTGGACATCTTTTTGTAACCAAGGCTTCTCGATGAAGACTACAATGAATGAATTTAGCTTTTGGGCTCACTTCCTGCACTTGAGTAACAACTCCCTTGTGAACTCCAGCCATTGCCTTTGCCCCATCTGTGCAAATTCCTACACATTTTTCCCAGTTCAGCTCGTTTTCTCGGATAAATCTGTCTAATTTTCCAAATATTTCATCTGCAGTTGTCTGTGAAGGCAAGTTTTGGCAGAATAACATGTCTTCTCCAACAGTATTTCCATCTTCGTACCTAACATAACATATTAGCTGAGCCATGTTAGCTAAGTCAGTTGTTTCATCAACTTGAATTGCAAAATAATTGCTTTTCCTTATTTTAATGAGTAATGTTTCCTTTACATTAGCAGCCATGTCACTTATTCTTCTTGAAACTGTATTGTTAGAAAGCGAAAGTGAATCAATCTGTTTAGCCTCTTTTTCTCCTAACATGGTTGACACAATGTCTTTAGTTGCTGGTAGTATTAATGTTTCCCCAATGGAATATGGTTTGCCCTCTTGGGCGATTCTAAGACTAACTTTATAGGAAGCTTCAACCGCTTTTAAATTCAAACTGGTAAAAGAATTTATACTTGTCTTGCTGCCTTTCAATGAAGCTTCCTTACTTTTGAAAAAATTCAATGGTTTATCTTTGTAGCTTTCATGTTTTGTTAGGAAATGACGCTTTAAAAGAGATGGTTTCATTGAATGGTGAGAAAGTGTCTCTAAACAAATTACACATTGTGGCCTAATTTCATTGTCATTGTCCTCATTATAAGTAAATCCATAAGACAAGTAGCTGATATCATATTTACGCCTTTTTGATTGAGAGCAAGTTTGTTGAACTAATGACATCGCAGAACACACAGGAGAACTTTGTTCTTTTGATGAAGAAGTACTGGGTACAGGAGTAAAATTATCTTTTTCGTGTGGTGATGAAACTCTTTGCTTTTTCCAAATGCTTGAAGACTGGCTTAACCACTTATCCATTATTATGATATCAAGAAACTCACATAGAACTCAAAACTGCCTCTGTGATAATTAATAAAATTATAATTATGAATAATGCGACAGTATGACAAACACTTTGTAAACACAACTACTACAATAATTGTATGACTATTTGTTGACTATTATTGGTCTAACTGTAATGAGCAGACGATAGACAAAATGGAGATAATGACGGCACACAGCAGTGTCGCCAACTGTCAGTGATGTAGCCACTGGGCGCACAAAACTTTCCTTGCTTTTCCCGCAACCTGAAATTTTTCTCGCATCAGCTGGCACATCTAGCAAACTGGCATAGTCCTGCTCGCGTACCCCCTGGTAATCTCTCGCGTACCCCCAGGGGGTACGCGTACCACAGTTTGGGAACCCCTGATCTAGATCAATTCAAGACTTGCTTTTTCTAATTCTAATCAGTGATATTGCCCGATAAGTCCACAAATGGTTGCAATGGCACACTGAATTGTATACCAATAAGCAGACATGTGGAAACTTTTCAAGGGGAGAAGATGAAATGAGAAATTATGTAACCAAAAGATTGAGCAGTTTGTTTTTACATTATCCCCCATTTCACTTCTAAGCGTCCTTGCTTACAAACAGGATCGATGCAACAGGGTATCATGAATTAAAAAGACATTAAACTAATTTTAAAAATGAGGAGAAAAACTCTTGTTTACATAGCAATACAAACGGACAGATCTAACAGTTCAACTGAAAAGACTAACATTTCAGACGATCTCATCTTTAATATTGTTCTTATGAAAGTAAAGGGGTCCGAGGGTATTTCCCCGGAAATTTTTTGAAAAATAATCCCTATAAAACACAATTTTAAGCGATGCTTCACATGAATCCATTTATTTCAAATCACATTATGAATCTATCTATGAGTGCATCTTATCTAATGCTTGGTCATTGCCAATGGGTGAACGATTTCGACCAGAGTACACTTACTCAGCTCAACTGTATTCTCATCACCCAAAGTTAATGAGCTGTGTAACCTAAATTTTACAGGATTTCCTAATAGACGCACAGTTATATGCAAAAAAACTGTATTAGATTTATTAAATTGGCATTTCAACAAAATAGTGATGATTAGGCAATTAAGTGGTCGAAAACAATAAAAAGTTGTCGATGAGAATAAATAGGGTACAACCTATCAATCCATAAGTAATCTAGAGTATCAATAACTGATTATTGTATTTGCTTGTTATCTAACAACGCCCAAACCTCACTATTAAATACCACGCTAATTAATTCGGTACTCCAGTTATTCAATTGCTAATACACATCGAATCAGTGAAAAATTGCATAGATACTGATCTCAAATCAATGGAATTCAACATAATCAAGTAATAATAAACTTTAAATACATTGGAGGTGATTGATAAACATCTCCAATTTCTGTGCAGCTGAAAAGAATGAGAAAACGAAGGTTTCTTCTAATTTCTACTACAAAAATATATAGTATATAGTTTTTATTTTCTTTTCAATTACGAACGTATTTACTTGAAACAATTTGGGAATGTTGAAATCAATTTCTTATCTTTTAACTTGACCTAAAAGCACAAATTAATGTATTGTTCGAGTTTTCTAATGTATATCTTGAAAACAAATCTCAATTTCAACTATAAACCGTGAGATCTTCAACCGAATTTTTCAGTTCTAATATTTTTAAAAAGGTTAAACGATTATGCACGTTGATTACATAATATGCTGAGACGTATTTGTATTTACAATCTCCAAACATGGTTTCTTATCTTACTAAATAAAATCGCATGTTGATAGCCTACAATAATATTTATAAAAGATGCACAAAGTAAAGTTTTATAGCCACGATTCCACTGCTAAGAGTTACCAAAATGTAAAATGAATACCATTTGTCAAGTTGTAGAAATGATTTTTCATTACACAAAATGGAATTGCGTATATTATGTTTGATGTAATTTAAAAGAGCCTTGAAAGCTTCACAAAGATTATTTACAGTCCATAGCAGGGTGATCACGCCATGCTGAAACAAATAAATGGAAGTATTAGAAAACAATGAACTTCCTACAAATTAAATCTTTTGATCCACAATAATACAGTTCAAGCGTTGAAAAGTCGCATCTAGACGATTCTATGCTTCTTAATAATGAATGGAAATGAGATTCTGAGTACTAGCTCCATCTTATTTAAGTTCTAATAACTTGATATAAAATTGTAACGGCCGGTTGCACGAAAGCCAATTAAATGTAATCCCTAAGTATGACGTCATTCTAAGGAAATTGAACTTAATTGAGAGAATTTAGATGCACAAAGGACAATTACAAGCGATAACGCTGATTAGGCTAACCGGTGTAAAAGATAACTGATAATTTCATGTTGAGAAATTAATATATATAATAATGAAAGCTTACATTAGTGTACAGGAAATCAATCAAAATACATTTTTAATATGTTCATTTTTCACAGTAGTTCAAAAGCTGGTTTTAACGATGCAAACTGTAGGGCCAGGTTAATTGCCAACAATTGAAAAATAAGAGTTTTGAACCTCTAAATTATTTAATTTATCTAGTGCGATTCTCGTGAGACTTTCAACATATCTACTATAAAAAAATTAATATATGAGTGAGTAAAAATTATTTATGTTATTGAATGTTCGCCCATCAAACTAGCATTAAAAAATGCTAGTCTTGAAAGAAAGACAAAACGATTATGAAATTTATCAAGAATGCATCACTTTTCTTTGCCAAAAAATGTAATGCAACTTATAACATTATTAACTTTTTCTTGTAAATTTAACGACTTCCAGTCATTTTTTAATGGCCTTGAAGATGAGTTTTCATAACTCGAAGACGTTCGGCAAACAGTGAGTACAATTATTATTTATTCACAATTAAAAAGTGACTGCAAGTCGTTCAATTTACAAATCAAATCATAGTTCAACTATTTTAAAAAACATTACGTTGTTAACCCTTGTATACAACCAAAAGGTGTGCACAATCGAACATAAAAAACCAATAATAATAACAGAAGAATCGTCATTACCTGTCAATAAGTGAAGCTCTCATGGTTGTTGTGATAGCGGCTGGTTGTGCCTCATTCAATTTGAATATACTTTCGATGACTGAAATTTCTGTGGACGTAGTATCCATTCCACAGAATACACTCCAATCATTGACAACCATGCCAGCTCCTATTACTTCTGATCCTCGGTTGATTGTTCCAGCCTGTTCAAATAATTCACGATATTAGCAAAACTGTAAATCAGATTATTATGATTTTCATTGCTAACTTGCTAAACAAATTTCCGCTGCATGATTCAATGCATCTTAAGAAAAACGCTACCACTTTGTTACAACTATAATATTAAGCTAACGATTCAATTAGAAAGTCTGAAGTAAAAGTGGGTAGTGACGGAGATACTCAATACAAGCATACACTTAAGAATATTTGTTGTTTTACTATTACGCAATTGTATTGAAGACACAAAAATATTTATAGTAAAACAAATATCTTCTACATTCCTATATACAAATTCGTCCAAGACCATATAAGTTTCACAGGTCCTAACAAACGTAACTTAAAAATTGTTTGGCTAAATGCATAAAATGACTCATTATGCTCCCACTCCAGAAAAATCTCAAGGAATGGTAGAGGCACTGAAATATTTCACTGGCGATGATAGAGGGAAGCATAGAGTCATTTTATACATTAAACCGAATAATGGAATTTTTAGTTACGTTCATTTCACTCTGATTTACAGGTTATAAGTTCACCACATTAAAGAAGTTATTATTGAAGTATGAACCCCGAGCATGAGCTAAAAATAGGATCAAAATTTTATCCAACTGTCAAAGCTCGATTATCGCAAAATAATTATGACAATTGAAATTGAATATGCTCAATTCAACAAACATTTCATACAAAATTAATAAGAGTATGAAGTCGAAATAATTATTTGTACTATCAGACCAGGTGATCTAGTCTTGAAAGCCGCCTTAATATAATAGGCTATTTATAAAACTTGATAGGCTATTTATAAAACAGTAAAGCAACAAATCTAATGAGTCAGACAGTTAAAAATAAATAGTAGTCATTAATAATTTATGGGCTAGATTGACCTGCGCCCCAAGGATTACTCTCACACACTTCTATTTATGATAATCATCAAAATGTGATTTCAACATCGGTCTGTGCAATTGATTCAATGAAAAGCATGTATTATTCTCTGCAATTTCAAGTTTGAAGAAAGATCGTGATTGAAAATCGTAAATTTAAATTATTTTTCAATATAAAAATATTTAAAAAATCATTTCAGATTACAGAATAATAATTTACCACTAAAGGTACTTGAAGTAGAGATGCAAGTTCATCCATATCCTGAGTTGAAGTTTGAGGGTGAACCAAACCTCCTTGATTTGAAAACGCACAATAAGAGCCAACTAGAACATTCGAAGCTACAGTTTGCCTGAAAACTTCAACATTTAGGTTATCGGCAAGGATTTCTTCGGTTTCCTGAAAAATACAAATTCAAAGTCAATATCTGTCAACACAGAGGAGTTATCGTGAGAAACGATGCTACTTTATTCACTTATTTGATTGAAAACATCAGTTTGTAAAGGTTTTGATTATCTGTATTTTAGCTCCAAGTAACTTAGTAAGACACAAGATAAGAAAAATTGTTAGAGTCTTTAATTTTGTTCAGGATTGCGGCATAACACAAATATTCACAACTTGATGTTTATTGTGAATATTAGAATGGCTTTGGCAAAAGATGTTGTTTGATAGGAAAATAAAAAGGTAGAAACATCAATAATATTTTTCGGCTCAAAAGTTTTTATAAAAATGTAATATTATAAACTATTTTTAGTTTAACTGTTTTTAGTGTTCCGTTTCAAGTGAACTTTTAAATCATTTTATTATTTTTCGAGTGAAGGTTTTCAGCATAAATATCTTAAAATTTTAGTCTGTGTCAACCTCAATGTTTTGGACAATGTAACATATTCAAAATTTGTGAAGGGAGCAGTTTTGGACTTGAGTCTGTTGCACCTTCACATTCGTTGTAAATTTGTCACAATAAATAAATAAATAAATGAGATACGCACAGCATTCATTTTGGATCACGAACAGCAAAGAATCACAATGGAAGACCATACACTACTAATTTATTTATGATTCAATATTCATGATTTTTATTGACAAGTACAATATTAGCTTTATAATAGCATGAAATAGGCTTTGTCTCTGGAAGAGGACACAGACCGGTCGAATATTTTTCTCAATCATAAAATATTACATTGTTTAAAGATGCACAACTAATTTTTGGAAAGATATTTCATTACTTTTCCAGAGGGGTGCAAGGTATTTTCTGCGATACTGTTGTGTAAATAGACACAAGAGGCATCCATTTTTAATGGAAAAGAAATGTGGATATGCTTTCTGTTGGGGTGCAAAAAATGAAACACCTGTTTAAGTAAAGTTACCATCTCTCTGCTACTTACTCGATCCAAATCAGGGTGAACAAGTGCAACGTAATCGTTGCAGGTAACAACGTTTCCAAGCGCTGATAACCTTTCTTCTACTCGTTGAACTTTGACACTATCAGGAAGAGAGTTACGAAGATGTTGAAGTTCTGTGTCTGTTGTGGAATTTGGAACTAGAAGTCCATTCTTATTTCCTGGAAAATGATATATTTACTAGAATAAAAGAGCAGTAAGAAGCTAGTAACGAATTAATTCATTTATTCCATTGATTAGTCGAAACAACGATTTATTAGATGCTCTTGTAAGAGTTGGAGCAATGAAACTTGGAACAAGAAGAATTTAGATTATTAATACTTTGAAAGCTAATAACAGAGACTAGACAAGAGCCATGCATAAAGAAACTACCAATAGAATTGATTGCTTTCTTATAAAATAAGAAGGCAATCTTCATATTATTCTAAGAATCTAAATTTTTTATTATGTAGATTCAAAGCTACTGTAGTCTCAATTTTTCCTTGTGGTGAACTTCCATATTATAAGAATGAATAGAAAAAGTAAATTCAATCCTCCAACAACAGCACTCAAATTCAATTTTTAAAGTAAAGCTAGACCCAAATTCCTTTAAAATAATTAAGACTACTTGAGATCACACATCTTATATCTTACCGACACACATACGTCCAACGATTCTGCATCCAGCTAGTGAGCAATGTACAACGGGAATTGCATCGTTCAATTCTGCTTCAAATACACTGAAATACAAAATTGATCATCTTCTAAAAACAATATCCTACCATGATTGGTGATTTTCTGAATTAGTTAACACAAACGTTAGCTTCCTTTTTGCAACATAAATAGAATCTACTTATTTAATAAATAGTTCAGCCACTTCACACCATATTATTAACTTATAAATGGAACACAAAATCATTTTCACATACAATTATTCTTGAAACAAAATTATTTTGAAGTTTCATTGAAAATGGTTATATACCAGTATAAGTTTACGTCAAATACCAGGTCTGTTTTTTTTAAATTTAGGGTCCTAATTGATTTAGTAATCTAAACAATAAGCGCCTGCTTCAAGCTTTCAACAGGAAATTATGATTCTTAGGTTCTGTCTTTCTTAAAAACATATTAAGTAGTTTGAAAATCCATGAAATATTATAGATTCAGTAGGCTGTTCTCCCGGCGTGTATGAACTTTTGCCGTAGATAATTACGAAATTCTCAAGGATTCTAGTTTTTTGAGCGATTGTCTGTTACTATTGTCATTAAGTGGTCGAAATTAGAAAGGTTCATCATTATGGTCATGAGATGAAAATAAGTATTAATAAAAATTTCTGACGGTTTTCTGAGTTACAAATGAATAACATAAGAATGAGAATAATGAATTGGAATAAGTTAAGAAAAAATTGACATCAACTTTTAATAACCGCGGATGTTTAGATTGAAGTCACACTTATTCTTAACAGGCCGATAATTGATAGGTTGACCTTAATTTTCTCAATACAAATTCATCTAAGGTTCTTATTTCTCCAAAAACTACAGATCCAACCACCGGTAATTATATAGAAACGTTACTTGTTGAATTTTGTGGTGATTTTTTTTGTGACATCTACACACCCCAGGAAACAATAATCCGTTGAAATTTTTTGGGGGTCGCAATTATTTCACAAACAAAATTAAAATTTTCGAAAAAAACATTTTTCATAAAAATTTATATTTTCATTTGAAAAATTCATAATTTGCAAACGTGTGAGGAGTTCCAAATCTTAAAACAATGTAAACCAAGTGAATAAAACATTTCCAAAACACTACCGCCCCCAAACGCAGTGCGCGCATAACCAAACCTAACCTAACCTAGCTAGATGTGACTGAACCACCTCATGCCTTTATTATTTTGGTAATTATATAGAAACGTTACTTGTTGAATATAACAATTCCTAACCTAACCTAACCTAGGCTAGATGTGACTGAACTACTTCACAAAAGACCTAACCGCGCGCCTAACCTTTGGTATCATGAATTCACTGTTACATGCATAGGCCTATATAAAAGAGCAACACTCACCAACCTTGTGGTCCATCCCTCTCAATGTGAGGGGGCATACAACTCCGCTGCTGCCTCGAAGAAGTGGTGTAGGCGTTCCTGGCGTTTATAGCGGCGCTTGAATTGAAATTCCGCCAGGTAGCCAGCGAAATGGGTCTCTTCAACACCAAACCTCGGAATTGTCCCTCGTACTTCACGCCAGGATCTCTCAATGGTGTTTGTATGAGTCTGGCTTTGTGGGTCGACAAAGTTCATCGAGTGGTTGACCGTGAAGTGGTCATATAGGTCCTTGTCAAGGGATTGATATGCTTTCCAACAATCACTTATTATGGTTGAGCCAGGCAGGATCCACTCTCGAATCAGATTCAAGAGAGTTTCACTGTTCCTGGCCTCAACTGGCACAAAAAATGATTTGTTGGAGTTGCGCTCAACCCCTCCAAATACCCACTGACCTTTCACATATCTTCCACGATTATACTTTGCCTTCCCGAATTTAGTCTCATCAATTTCAACTACCTTCCCTGGACCACCTAGCTTTTCTGAGACTTTCTCACTGGAGAACAAAAATACCTCCCGACAATAAGAGTACTAATCAACTACTGTATTGGGGGAGATACCTAGTTCTTCAGTGATGAAAGTCTGCCTAGGTGGTTTCAGGTTCAGTAAAATTGAAATGAGTGTGAAGTATTTGTCAAGGGACAATTTGGTGTTCTCAAAAAAAGACCCCACTCTGGCTGACCCCGCGAACCCGCAAATTCTTGCCGCCTACTTGCCAAGCACCACCTTCTTCTGGCATCTAAACATGAGAGTGCCTCGATTCACGTTGAGATCATCTCCACAGTTTGGAAAGTTAATTTTTTTCTTTTCTCACTTTGTGATGTATTAAAAAATTAAAAATGTCTTCATCATTGAATCTTATCGACTCCAGAAAAGTCACTTCACACTTCACACACGCCATAAATTACCACACAACAATACCTTGAGCAAACACACAAAAACAGATACATACACCAGGACACCCAGTACAAGAATGACTAGGTTTTTTCTTCTTTAAGTAACCGCATGCAACTAACTTAATTTCCGGAAATTATAAAAAGCGAAAATGATTTTTTTTTTGTTTGTTACGCTTTTACGCAGAAACTACAAAACCAATTATTATAAAAAAATTGACTTTTATTTTAAGAATATTGCAAAAGATATAGGACAGATTTTATTTAAAATAATAATTTTTTTTTAAATTTGTTAGGAAAATCGATTCTATTCAAAAGGGAAACACAGCTGATACAAATCAATTAAAATTTTCCAATTCATTAGAACTGAGAGAAGGCATGCCTCATCGCATGCCTCATAGCCGTGCCTCAAACAAGAATTCTTTATTAGTGAATCAGCTGATTATCAAACTTGAAGAAAATCACGATTTTTGACACTGCAGATTTTCACAAATGGAAATATTTTCTTGCGCCTAAGAAAAATAGTACCACTGGAAAACTTAACTTTTTTTTGTGAAATAATCGCGACCCCCAAAAAATTTCAACGGATTATTGTTTCCTAGGGTGTGTAGATGTCACAAAAAAAATCAACACAAAATTCAACAAGTAACGTTTCTATATAAATACCTTAAGAAGATAATCAATTATTATCATTTCAAAGACAAAACCATAATTATTATATTCAATAATTAACAATAAAAACTACCTGTAGAAGTTTTCGGAGCCACCTATCCCAACCAAACAGTAAGCATTAGTCAACTTACTAAAAACACCAATTTCATTATTGTTTTCAAATTGCACTCGAATAGCCATTTCACTTTTTAAAAGAGGAAATGCAACTGGAGGGATGTAATTGTGAAGTATTATTTAAAAGAAGAAGTGTTCAAAAAGTGGTCAACTCCAAAAACGTGTTTACGAACTTAACCTCAGAACCTCAGTTGTCGATGTCGATTACACCACTTCGCAGTTGTCCAGTGCCTTTAATATCGACCTGAATTTCTAGATCTATGTTGCACAATTTTGCATAATGCTTTCCAAGAAACGTTAGCTGAGCTAACCATGGCATTTTGTCAAAAATTTATTGCATGAAATATATTTGTTCGATACAATTTTACATTTTTTCTAATATAATTCTGTGCATAATTTTATCTCTTGACGCAACCCATCCGAACCTGCTGGTGAAGAGGAAGGTAATTCAGGTAATATCCCAAAGAAGTTATAATAATATTCAGTTATAGTAATATCCTAGTAATATAGAAATCACAATTTGTAAAGAGTTTCACGAAATATTTCACCTTCATTGAATGATAAACATGAAAATGAACATAAAATCAAAGAGGCAATGACTTATCAGTGATGAACAATCAGCTGATCACATCCAACAACAAGACGACTCATTCTAGGTCCACTCTTTACTCTAACCTCAAACTTGAAGCAATAACAAATTAACGAATATCTTGAATACCTTCTGAAAGTAAAATTGTTGTCTGTGGAATATGAAACTTTCATTTGTATATAGGGATGATTGAACTTACATCTTACATCTTACATCCAGTGTCTTGAATCTGTTTAGAATTATTCAAAGCACAAGTACTGTCCGGTTTCCGTGCTTTTCATAGTTTGCTTGAGGTTAATCTCAAAATTGTGTCATAGATATATTAATATACATTCAATAAAATATCTAGGGTTTGTGCCCATGAATTAGAAATTTCCATATTAATATACATTCAATAAAATATCTAGGGCTTGTGCCCACGAATTAGAAATTTCCATTCACAACTTGGAAGTTTAACTGTGGTATTCAATGCTATTTGAACTTAGATGAGATAATATATTTTGAGAGGTAAACTGGTTTTTTACTGTTCATGTCATAGTGGTAACATTCATTTTCAAGATTTGTCAACTTTGTACTTCGTTTCAATTCTCTACATGTACATTCAAGCACGTACTATCTCAAATATGTTATCAGTTGGTGTAGTAGCCGAAACACTTCAACTAGGGTTGGCATACATAGCCACAATTCCCGGCTGGCCATGTTTATTTGTGTGGTGGAATCGACATACTTCATACAGAGTTGACGCGGATATTCTATTGTCTCGTGATGTAATTTATAGTTTTATTGTGAGACAAAAATGATATTTTATTACGAGACGCGTAATCTTGTAGTCTGTCCAGCTTTGTGGGCCAAGACATGGCTTATGTGGGTACATAAGTTATAACTTTATACTTAGTAACTGATGTAGTGTAGGTCTATCCAAGTGTCCTGTATCGTAAGCGAATGGCTATAATATTGTTTTATCTCATTTTTTCAGATGCTTTTCAATAATACGTGTCTATTGAGACATTTGCTGAAAACGATGCCTTTAAAATGCCATTTTTATCAAGGAGCATGTCGGATGAATGGCGTGAAGGTCCAAATTTTCAACGGCTTTTCAACCGAAAATCAACAAATAGTAGAATACTTGATGGAGTTGTCAGGTTGGCCTACTAATTGTTTATAGTAAACATGAAAAACAATTTAGATGACATAACTCACATATTTTTATTTTAATAGCTTTATTTGCGCTTTATGTCACACATAAATCTTCTAGCAAATTGTACTAGTCAATTTTTCTTGTTCATTTCTTCCTCAAATATTTACATACAGATGAGGTACAAAAATAGTCTTAGCTAACATAGTAGTCACTGCGTTTGATACAAGGATATGTGGTCACATTATATTCAAAAATGTCCAGCTTTCCCCTCAAAAAATACAGCTTTCAGATATAAGATACTTTTCTCGAATTAATAGGAAGCCCCATTATCCTGTTATCACAATCTAGTGAGGAATAAATGATGAAAAAAATGTGTAAGAAGTGAAAGCTCACGAAGAAAACTTTTAAAAGAATTATTATTTATAAACAGAATTTATTAATTTCGAATTCCTCAGAGTGCTCTTAATTTATACCGAAGACTTCCGCAATGGCGGATATTAACAACAGCATTGAATAGCTGATGGAAATCGATGAATGCTACTGTACAAAAATATGAGTCACCGCCGGGAATCGAACCAATTACCGGTCGGGCGCCTTAACCACTAGAGTATTAACACTTCAGTGTAACAGTGACCCTTCTGCATAGCAGCCCTCTTTTTAAACTTGACCATATCAGCTCATATCTCACAAATAAATTCTGTTTCTGTGTATTTGTCAGTTTGTTAAATTGTCAGTTACTTCAACCTAACTTGTGAATTATTATTTGTTCTTCATGTAGATGAGGTGCAACAATTATCCCCCAAATTTCTTCGAATGGTTAAGTCTCTGTTATTCCAATTTCTTCTGAGATTATTTCAAATAACTTAACGTTCTAACATAATATATATTCCTGGATTTCTTGTTCCATGACGAACTGCGTTGTTAATATTAACTTTTCATGTGAAATTTAACGACACAGCTTCAACATCTACAGAAAACCAACAATGACAGATACCCTAATACACAGCACCTCCAATCATCCAACACAACACAAACACTCAGCATTCAGGTCAATGCTACACAGACTCAACAACACACCGCTATCCACCGACAATTACCACACTGAACTAAATACAATAAAATACCTAGCACAAGAAAACGGCTACAAACACGACCTAATTGACAAACTCAATCATAAAATAAGAAACAAAACACCAACACCACTGACAAAAAATACATCACAATGACATACATTAATCCACAATCAAACAGACTAGCAAAAATCTTCAAAAAAGCCGGCCACACCATCTCATTCAGAACAAAAAACAAAATAAAAAATGCACTTACGCTCAAAACCACACTGAACACAAACAAATACGATCTCCCAGGGATCTACAAACTGAACTGCTCTGATTGTAACAAATTCTACATAGGACAAACAGGCCGCACATTCAAACAACGTTACAAGGAACATTTTCAAGCCCTGACATCAAAAGCTGAATCGAATTTTGCCGACCATATCATTCAAACTGGACACACTTTTACTGACATCAGTACCAACCTACACATTCTACATATAAAATCTAAAGGACACGAACTCAACACCTTGGAACAATTTGAAATATACAAACACACCACACACAATAAACAAAACATTCTCAATGAACAACTAAATTTTAAATCTCACAAACTTGTTGATCACATTTTACAAAAACCACAACACTTCTAACCAAAAAACTGACATGATGATCTAGGAACCCACGCCTCTGAAGATGGATCTCATAGATTCGAAAGCGCTCGGCCAGATTAAGTGAGTTATTATACTTATTCTTAACAAATATTTGACTGCAAGTCGTTAAATTTTACATGAAAAGTTGATATAATATATATTTCTTGCATATATTTTTAACACTCCTTTAAAGTAGGGAATCATCATAAATAACTTATATATGGTTGCACATGAGCTTGACATTTGTGTGCAGTTAATGATTCTACAAAATGCCAGATCAAGATCAGAGAAGTGCCATAACGCCGTAATTTGCAACAAGTGGTTTCTCATATCTTTCATGGGTTTCACCGTATCGGTTGCTTGCCTATGAATCTAGCACATTTTGTCATGAAAATTCAATATATCACGAAATTATATAAATATTCTTTGAAGTTATGATAAATTGATGTTATTATTTTTACTAGAGTACTAAGAGCTGTTCAGTTAACTGCAACATTCTACTTTCAGGGTGCTCAAAAGAAAAGGCTGAATCTCTTTGCAAGAAGCGGTGCTTGGAGAAAGAAGATATCCAAGCTTCGTACGCTTTTTTAAATGTAAGTTATGCTTTATAATTTTTAAATTAAGGTTCTCATCTCATTAGGTTTATTAAGATAATTTTTTTTTTAGACAAATTCAGTAAGCTTTAAAAATCTTACTATAAAAAAATAATATAAATTTGCAGTGTCAGTTAATTGAGCAATTTTGTTCCAGAATATAGGAATAATGCAAAATATTTCAAAACACATGAATGTTTTAATAACTCATCCAACAACTTTAGAAAATCATTACCTTATTTTTGAAGAGATTG
This sequence comes from Conomelus anceps, assembly GCA_948455865.1. Taxonomy (NCBI): domain Eukaryota; kingdom Metazoa; phylum Arthropoda; class Insecta; order Hemiptera; family Delphacidae; genus Conomelus; species Conomelus anceps. The sequence goes on from OX418218.1 coordinate 21,521,349, forward strand.
GCATTCGAAAAAGCAGAATAAATCTTAGTTCTCTTGAAAGGTAAGTTATTGTATTTCTGTGAAATCTAATCATTGAAACTTTGAATATTCCAGGTTAATTAATTGTTATCAAATGTTTATGACATTGCTTATTGTTCGTGTGTTGAACTATCCAATCTAAATTCAAGTTTCTGATACTTATAGCCATTTTTTAATGAAAATGCCACAAGTTGTAAAAAATTATACTGGGATATTTTTTCTTTTAATTATAATGAAACGATGAATTATGGTGGAGTATCTAATACTAATGAGACAATTAGATCTTCCTCTCCTTTCCTTTCCTCTTCTCAGTTTTTGAAACCATATTCACATGCCCTGATTTTTTAGCTCCGAATTATCCAGTGAGACTTCCAGTTCAGATTTATGTACTAAGTTGTTTCATCTGTGCCCCAGTTTGGTAAAGCTGTCAGCATACCGTATCATAATAATTGTCATTTAGTTCACAATATGAAGATACATACATAGTAGGTTGTAAATATCTCAAAAATCAAATCAATTTATTCAGCCAGAAGGTACAAACACACATAAGGCTACGTAAAAACATTATACCAACTAAATACAATAGTTCTGATTCATTTAATAACAAAACTAACTAACTAGCCTACATACTTCTATTTTGATTTCGTCTGTAGAATAAAAAGGATTTGTAGCTATTTCATTGGATTGTAGCAGTATCATTTGTAGCCATTTTCTCAAGGCTTTAAGGAATACGGGTAGGGGGAGGTCTCTGAAGGAAGCTGGCAGGAGGTTGAAATATGTTATACCAACTGCTGGGAAATAGGATAGAGATTTACCCAGCCTACACCTAGGAACGTGAAGATCACTTCTGGCCCTAGTTGGATAATCATGGATATTGCTGCCGACTATCAATACATTTTGTCTTAACTTTATCTCTCTCAGACACTGATATATGAAAGTTAAAGTATTAAAGTGACCGAAACTCTTTTTAAAAAATGAATTTCTTTTATTTAATACAATATAACATCAAATACAAGTGTACTTGGAGAACCGTCCGCGATGCTAGCTGGATCAGAACTAATAAAAATACAATGAATTTCCTATACTATGATAATGCTTATTCTACAATAATTCGTGGGAATAGCTGATGGTCTGCAGGAAGCCGCTAGATAACTCCTCCATCCCTAAAAAGAACTTCGGGGGGTGGTTGAGTAGGTGGAGCAGGTGACGACAGTCTCTTGAAGAATTTTCTGTATACTACGAAGCCAACACCCACTAGAAATGCACCATACAGTGGACAAGTCCATAAGCTTGCCGTGAAGTGGTCACTTTTGAAGACTGGTCTTAATTTATTTAATTCAATTTTATCAAAGTTCAAACTTTTAAGTTCCACGGAAAATTCTTGTTTTTGAGTCTCTTCAAAGTCTAAATTCAGCACTTCCAGGAACTTAGGGTGTCCTCTAAACTTTGTTTCAGGAGCTTGTAGTTGGTTGGTCTTGTAAGTGATATTGTTATCGTTTACACTGATAAGAAATACACCTTGTAGCATAGTGTTTCTAGTCTCTTTATAGTTTTGAATTTTCAAATTTTCTTGGTACGGAAATGTCGCTAAATATTGATGAAGTTCTGGAATCCATTTTATTAGATTTTCAAGTATTCGTAGAACAGTGAATTTGCAGTTTTTCGTTGAACCATATTTCAAAATTGAAGCTTCACAGCTGAGGTCGTGATGAGACACTTCGGTGGATGAGCATAAAAATTTATTTCCAATTATATTTTTACATTCTGTTTCTAAACCTAAAATTTCCAAGGTTTTTGACTTTGGTTCTAGCAAGTACTTGACTCTAGGTAGAATAGTTACATAATTATTTTCCTGTTTAGTTGGTATAGACATTAATTTGTAAAGGTTGAAGTCTGCTTCGTCAGTAATTGGTAGCTTAATGAAATAAGTGATTTGTTTCTTATCAATTATACAATCTACATCTAACAATCTTTCAATATCAAACATATTCTCTATTACTACAGTTACAGGCATTTTATTATTATAATATTTGGAAATTTTTGATATTTCATAGAACAGTTCTTTTGCAGAAATAATACTAGGATGAAGAGTTTTTAGTTTACAAAACGTCAAAGAGTTCTCTATATCTTGTATCAAGCCCAAGAGTATATTATACGAAATTAAAAGTTGATTAAGAATATCTCTACATTTTTCTAATTCTACATAATCGCTTAATCTACGGTTGACATACGTTAGTTTTGAAACGAGTTCCTTAAAATTATTGTCAACTATATTTAAAGTTTTGTTAAATTCATTCATAATATCCACATTCATTGAATATTGTAAAGCCATTTGTTTATCAACATTATATTGATTGTTTTTTATATCATTCAATATTTTTTCGAAATTTTGGCCATCATTTGCATCTAAGTTTCCTGTTATAGTTTTAATAATCGATCCTAGGCCATCAATTAATCCTCGTTTTGATCTAGGGACATTTGCATTGTCCACATTTAGTATTTCTAATTTTTCTTCAATTGTATCTTTAGAATGATTAATAAATCTCATAAAATTAACAATATCTCTAATTTTACTACTATTATCAGTGACATATTCAGTATTATTACTAAAATTACTAAGTCTAGAATTAACAATATTAACCACATTTTTATAGTACAAATCTAAATTATTTATTTGTCTGAAAATACCTTCGATTTCATAGTAATGTACAAACGTATGTTGAGAGCTTATCAATTTTGCTGGTCCTAGTTCAATTGGTAATATACCAACATTGTTAGTAATGTTTTTTATAACGGGGTCTGATGAGTCAGTTGCTGTGGACGCTCGAATGAACAGGAAGGACCTGGAACAGGATTTGAATTTGTATCTAATTGTGTATTTTCGGCTGCTGTATTAGCATTAATTTCATTTATTTTTCTGGGTCTCTTAATTTTTGATAAATGGATTTTTTGTCGTGTGTTATGATGTCTTGGCGTAATTTTGGCGGTCTTGAGTTCTTTATTTATTGATTGAATAGTCTCTTTATTATATTTATTCTTGGTTTTACTTTGCTTCTGTACATTTCTAACGTAGACTTCTTTTGGAATGTCTGGTAATTCTTCTCTATCTTTGTTTCGTTCATTAATTACATTTTCTTTCCTATTTTGGTTGAGTTCTTTAACGTGGTCAAATAATTGTTTGGTTTTCTCTTTATGATTATTTACGTATTCGTTTATAAAGTTGTTTTGGAAGTTTGCTTCTAAAATTGGATTTGATTCAATATGTCCGTATAAGATTTCGATGGGTGTCAGTCTGGTTACTGAATGAATACTATTATTGTAAGCAATTATAGCGTATTTAACTTTGCTTTCAATTTTTTCGGATTTGAATTCTTGTCGGTTGTTGAATATTCGTATGTGTTCGATTAATGTAGAATGAAAGCGTTCGGCTAGGCCGTTAGATGGTGGATGTTGAGTACTTATCCAATGGATTTTAATCTTATGTAATTCGGTCAATTCTTTTACAAGTCCATTGTTAAATTCGCATCCATTGTCTGCTACAATTGTTTGAGGAATTCCGTGATGGGAAAAGAAAGTAAACAATTTGTCAGCTATTTCTACACTGTTACAGCTGGCTACTGGATAGCATTGTGCATATCGTGAAAAGCTGTCAATGATTGTGAGAAATTTTACTTTTTCCAAGGTTATAGTATCTATATGAATTATTTGTAGTGGTCTTACAGCTGTCTGTGTCAAGTTCATTTCTAAGTTCAGCGGATTTCTTTCATATTTCGTCTTGAGACAAATTTCACATTTATTAATAAAATTTTGAATGTAGTTTTTCATATTGGGCCAATAATATATTCTTCTTATCTTATCATACGTTTCTTGTATACCTCTGTGATTGGTTTTCCCGACATGATAATTTTCAATTGTATCCATTCTGTCATCTTCGTGTGTAACGTCCAAAACTTTAATTTTGCATCTAATGAGTAATAATTTAGAGAATTTGAAGTTTTTAGCAATGACTGAAGCGAATCTTTCGTAAAATTCGTTTTCAAAATATAAACTATATCTCACGTTTGGTACTAGGTATTCTTTCACAAATTCCACTATGTCTATCAAAATTATTTTCAGAGATTTCTACCATCATACGCATTTTATTATCAAATATTTTGTGAATGACAACTTTTTTGGGGTTACTTTTCACAAGTTTCAGTATGATCTGATTTTTTGCGAAATTGACTGGATCTTCTGATACAGGTATTTCAACTGAAGTGTTGCTTTCATAATTCGAATGCTGAGTATGTGAATTGTTCTCAATGAATTCGTTGTCAAATCCTAAGAAATCTGTTTCATCGTCAGCTACATTTGAATGTTCAGTAGGTGGGTTGTTATCTATGAGTTCACTGTCAAATCCTAGAAATTGAGTTTCGTTATCATCTACATTTGCAACCATTGATTGTGTCTCTTCATTATTAGATCTAAGATTTAATAAATTATCAATAGCTTCATTCACTATAGTATCAATTTCGTTTGGATTTTCGGAGTTGGTATTGTTATTATTTAGGTGAATTCTAGAAAGTGCGTCTGCGTTCTGGTTGGTTTTTCCTTTCTTGTAACATATATCGTAATCATATTCTTCTAATTTTAGTCTCCATCTTAATAATTTAGAATTTGGTTCTTTCATAGAGAATAACCATTGAAGCGGTTTGTGGTCAGTGAAAATTTTAAATTTCCTTCCATAAAGGTAGGGGCGAAAGTATTTGGTTGCCCAAACAATTGCCAAAAGTTCTTTTTCAATAGTTGAATAATTCGTTTCAGTGTCATTAAGAGTTCGACTTGCATAGGCAATTGGTAAGTCAGCTCCGTTTTTGTTTTGGCTTAGGACAGCTCCTATGGCAATATTGCTTGCATCAGTTGTAAGATTAAATTGTTTTTCAAAATCCGGATATTGAAGAATTGGTTCGTTAGTAAGAATATTTTTACAAGTTTCAAAGCATTTAATGTAATCAGCGTCTTTTATATCTATTTTAGCATTTCTTTTCAAACATTTAGTTAGAGGTTTTGTTAGGTGAGCAAAATTATTAATGAATTTTCGGTAATAGCCCAAAAGTCCTAAGAATCCTTTAATCTCTCTAGTTGTTTTTGGTATGGGGTATCTTTTTATAGCTTCGACTTTATCAGGATTTGGTTTTACTCCATTTGGGGTAACTATGTGTCCAAGGAAATTGACTTCCTTACGTAAAAATTCCGTTTTGTCAAGTTGCACTTTAAAATTCGATTGTCTTAGCCTTTCAAAAACTTGTCTTAATCGATCTATGTGTTCTTCCAAGCTAGTTGAATAAACAATAATGTCATCCAAATATACTAAACATAGTTCGTTCTGTAATCCTCGTAATATGCTATTCATAGCTTTCTGGAACGTGGGAGGACCGTTCTTTAACCCGAATGGCATACGTAGAAATTCATAATGCCCAGTGTCTGTTGAAAATGCTGTTTTTTCAATACTATCAGGGTCCATTTCGATCTGATGGAATCCGGAAAATAAATCAAGTGTTGTAAAATATTGCGCTCTTCCTAATTTGTCTAAAATATCTGTAATATTAGGAAGGGGAAATTTGTCATCTATGGTTTTAGAGTTCAGCCCTCTGTAGTCCAGTACAACGCGAAATTTCCTCTTACCGGATGCATCTGGTTTTTTTGGTATGACCCAGATTGGTGAATTCCATGGTGAGTTTGAAGGTCGAATTATTTTTTGTTCTAACATTTCATCAATTTGCCTGTTCACTTCTTTTTTATAGATTTCAGGGTAGCGATAGCTTCGAGTATAAACTGGAATTTCATCGGTGGTTCTAATTACGTGTTTTATTTGGTTAGTGAAGGTCAAGTCATTTCCATCAATGTGAAATATATCAGAATAATCTTTAATCAGTTGTAGAATAGCATTCTTCTCCTCTACATTCATATGGTCAGTTCTTATTTTTGAAAAGTCAACTCTGTTATTTTGGAGATTGAGCAGGTTGAAATTATTACATGCATTTTGTCTATGTAATTTTTCCGCTGAAATACATGAATAGTCTGCAAGAGTTTCTACTATGAATGGCTTAGCTATAGAAATCTTCTTATTTTCTGTTGTAGGATTTAGTATAGTGCATAAAGCTTTGCTGTTGTTAACTTTAATTAAACTTTGTGGAATTTCAAGTCCTGAAATTTTCTTATAGGCCATTAAAGCTTCGCCCTGTTCCATATTTGCAATGGGAACCTCTATTATTGTTTGAGTTCGGGCTTGTATAAGAAAAGATTTTACTTGATGCATTGGTTTTTTCACTGAGTCTGGTTGTAATGATTTTTCGGCAGTGTTGAAATAATAAATTGGTAGTTTGTTTCCATTGAAAATTATGTTATTGTTGGTGAAGTCCAAATTGATGTTCAGCTTTTTCATGTTATCAATTCCTATAAGTAGGTCAAAATTTTGGTGAAAATCAAAAAGATAGAAAGTAAGTTTTGATTTTCCAAGCAGAGGAATTTTTGTACTAAATTTCTCTTTTGATACGTCATGCGCAGTTGCAACTTCAAAAGGATCTTCAATCACCTTATCTTTATAGCATTCCATACCTATTATTTTTTTCACAAACGATTTAGTACTACCAGTGTCAATTAATACTCTAAAACGTGTCTGCGGATCTATGAAATAAGGAAGCTCATTTTTGTCATCTTGCAAGTTCATTATGGAAAATGTTTTTGGGGGCTGGTATCCTCTAAAAAAAGTCACAGATTCGTCTTGTTCAAAGTTTTGTTCATCTCTTTCAAAATAGTCTTTGTTTTGATCATCCAGTGTTAGTTGTTCTAAGCCATTTTCCAATTCACTTGGCATGTTTTGAAGTTCAGTGAAGTCGTTTTGTAATTCATTAATTGGTCGCCCTGTCATTTGATACAGTCTAGGTCTTTTCTGAGGACGATTATTGATAGAAGAAGTGCTCATTGGTGTTGGGTGATATTGCTGATTTAAGTTCTGTGGTCTTGGCTGATTATTATTAAAATTTTGTTGTGTTCTGTTCACATATCCTGAATTTTGTGGATTCTGAAAATTGTTTCTATTCTGATGAGATTGAAATTTAGGCGTTTGGTTGTTGTAAAATGATTGATATCTTGGAGGAGGGTTTTGTAATTGCATTGGTCGAACCGGATAGGATTTGTATTGAATTGGAGGATTCGGCAAAGTTTTTCGTGCATTAACTGTATTTTCGTGTGAATGACTAAGTTTGAATTGAAAATCATTAGTAAGCATATTGAGAGCACTGTCCAAAGAAGCTGGGTTCTTTGTACGCATGAGTGATCCAATAGGCTCTCTTAGTCCTCTTAACAAAACTCTGAGTGCCAAATTATTAACATACTGACATAGAACATCAGAGAATTTTGGTTCCTTATTAGTAAAGTAAGCTATTTGCAGGTTCAACAATTTTTGAATTCGTTCATAGAATGAGAATGGCGACTCTCCTATTTCTTGTTTCAATTCAGCCATTTCAAGATTAAGTGTGAAACAGTCTCTCTTATCCATATAACTATTTAATAGTATTTTTCTTACATCTGGCCATGCATAACTATTCGAGCTAGTGATAAGATCTACAGCTGGACCTTTAATTTTTGCAAGAATTGTTGAAAACAAATATTCATTCTGAAAATCTTCAGGGTTAGAAGTTACAAAGAATTTTGATACTAGCTTATCACAAATAGAAATAAACCTATTTAAAAGAGTAGGCTCTCCACAGAATTCCGGAATCATATCCAGATACTCTTTCTTTAGAGTAGGAGTAGTTATTGGCGTAGAAGCTGTTGAGGTCATTTTGATACTTCAAATATAATAATAAATTAATTACAATTAATTCAATAAAATACAAAAAATACAATATTATTAGGCTACTCACAACATAAGAAATTTTATGCTCATCATGAAGATCTAAACGTTGAATATTTCTATATCTTTGTCTGCGATGCCAGGTAGACTTTTGTGGAAAATTCGTAGAAAAGTTCGTAGAATAACGCAGGAAAGTTTTTAGAATAATTTGGGTTCCACTACACTTCGTCTGTTAACATTCACTGTCTTTATATCACGCAAGTTCGTCGTTTCACTGTACTTAAAAGTTTTAATTTTTTAAATGTTTCACTCGTAAACGGTTGAAACCGAAGAACAACGATTTTTGTTTGTTCCCGAGTGTCCTACCGACTGCGCCAGTTAAAGTATTAAAGTGACCGAAACTCTTTTTAAAAAATGAATTTCTTTTATTTAATACAATATAACATCAAATACAAGTGTACTTGGAGAACCGTCCGCGATGCTAGCTGGATCAGAACTAATAAAAATACAATGAATTTCCTATACTATGATAATGCTTATTCTACAATAATTCGTGGAAATAGCTGATGGTCTGCAGGAAGCCGCTAGATAACTTGAATTCATTTATTACAGTCAAAATTGAATTTTCCTTGAATAATGGCTTACAATGGTCCAGATAATCTGCATTACTTATAATTCTGACAGCTTTCTTCTGCAACATTAACACTTTTTTTATACTTGAGACATGACCCCATAATCTGATACCAGGACAAGATGAAATGAAAGAAAGCGTAATATGCTTGTCTAACAAAGTGAACGGGCAACTCGCACTTAAGTCTTCTTAATAGATACTGTATATAATTTTGCTTAGCTTGATGCATATAACAACATGTGGTTCCCATAACAGTTTAGGGTCCAGCATGAAACCTAAAAGCTTAACTGGATAATTAAACTCACTCTCACGGCCCAAAGAGAATACTATTTCCTGTGCTTTGGACTCATTTAATGCTAGTTTGTTTATAGAAAACCACTTACGGGCATCATCATACAGCTTAATTAATAACAGAGCTTTTGGCAATGTCGATATTTGAATTAGATGTATAGATAGTGGTATCATCTGCAAACAACAGAGCCCTACCAGATAAGCAATAAAAGATGTCATTTATTGAGAGAAGAAACAATAATGGCCCCCAAGGTTAATAGATTTATCTATTAACCTTGAATGGCCCCAAGACTGAACCCTGGGGAACTCCCCTCTCAACAGGTAGTGGAAGAGAGTCATCACCATTCCAGCAAACTATCTGCTATCTGTCAGCTAAATAGGATTCCGCCAACTTTAGTGCACCATCACTTAGGCCATAATACTTTAATTTCAACAGGAGAATATCATGTGGAATACAATCGAATGCCCGTGATAAATAGCATAGCAAGGCGCTGGTAGATTCCCTGGTTTCAAAACAATTAAAAATATGCTGCACAAGGGTTTCCACAGCCAATACTGCAGATTTATTCTTCCTGAATCCAAACTGAGCCCGCACCAGGTGATGGTGCTTCTCAAGGTAGTCATACAATTTGGTGAATAAAATATATTCAAATATTTTAGCAAGTATAGGAATTATAGATATAGGCCTATAGCTAGCTGTATCATTTCTTGAACCCTTTTTGTAAATTGGCACTGTTCTAGAAACTTTCAGCTGGTCAGGAAAAATGCCTTCAGACACACATGTATTAATTAAAAATATCAGTAAAGGAGCAATAATAAATATTATTTGTTTTATAAAATTGGGCGTCATGCCATAAATATCTCTACTATTACCTTTTTTAAAATTTAGTGCTGTATCAATTATGTCTTGAGCACTTACTGGACTCCAACTGAAAGCTGACATAACAGAAGGCAGCAGAGCATGGTCTAGAGGCGAATTTTTCAAATCAGCTTGTATGTATATCATTAACAATTTTTGCCACTGACTCAACAAAGTAATTATTGAATTCATCAGCTGATGCGAAAGAGTTGTCCACTATTTCTGAGTAAGGCCTATTCTGGTTTATGAGACCCCTGGGAGCTTTACTTGGGTTTGATGAATTACTAATGAACTCCGCATTGGCATTCAATTTGGCATTTTTTATTTTGAAGCGATATTGCCGCCTAAGGTTACGCAATAAGTTGTTAGGATTGGTCTTGGTGAAGTCATTTACTAGTAAGATAAAGTATCTGAGTCTGGCCAGCTCAGGACTTGACCAGTTGCATTTTGGCCTACGTGGTCTACCTAATTTCATTGCAGCTCTGCCAGACTTTGTGCTCTCACTCCTTGACTTGAGTGGGAAAAAAAGAGTTGAACAACTCATTAAACTTATTGAAGAAAATATTGAACCCTTCTTTGCCAGGAAATACTCTCACTAAATCAAGCCATACCTCAATATTGGACTGCAGTGCAGCACAGAATGAAACAGTAGCATCCAAACTCAACACCCTAAACTGGAATGATTTAGACACCCTAGGAAGATTATCCAGTTATGCCAGCCTGGCATCCAGTAAAACATGCTTATGATCTGAGATCTGATCGTCACTAACACTAACAGAGTAGCTGCCATTATCTAGGTTAGTCAAAATAGAGTCAAGAGATGTTTGTATATACATGTTATATAATGACATACAATACAAAATTCGTAATATATTATATTTTTTAAAGATTTTATCGACTAGTAAATACAAGTCAATCAAAACTGAAGAAGCTTGGCTATATTGATGAGGATGTCAATGTGATGCAGAACTGTCTATCTTATGCGGGGCTACCAGACAATACAGTTCATAATATGGATGAAGAAAATGTTTTTGTTACTGTTATTCATGTGAGTATCTGTCATGGAAATTTCTGCTACTTTTACTACATACATTTTTACTTTTACTTTATTATTAATCTGTCTACATGAGACAGATGAATCTCAGTTTTTTAGACGTAAATTTGTTGATCTGACATTTGTTAAAGTTCAACTCACTTTTTTCTGTTTATTTAATGAAGCGCATAAGTTCTATGGAAAATCTACCTTGAGTTTCTGGTTGAAACACTTTTGAAAACAAAGCTCATAAGCTGGCACTTGTGATTGAATATATTCAAACATGCAAAAAAATTTCATTTCGAAAGAGTGGTGTCCACTTGTTGGAATTGATGAGAACATGAATGTTTTTGCATAATTCTTACTTCATAAACTACAATGCAAATGAAAAGAAATTCACAATTTTTACCAAAATCCACTACTATTTACACTAGTATCCCTATCACCTTGATTACCTTTATTGAAGTGAACAATTAATTTAAAGAGTTTTTCTTTCCATGATGCTGAAGGAGAGTACAGAGACTGCAAATTATCTTGGTTTATGGACTTGAGAGCCGGCCAGTTTGTGCGAGGGATAGGGAAGACTAGTTATGCTCACTAACATTGTCATTTTTTATGCCCACATGAGTCCGGAGACTTGTGCGCGGTTAATGAGGTGAATGGGTGAATGATGAGAAACATCCATGGCTGAATGAGATTCGAACCCAAGGCTGTAGGAAACGAAGCCAGCCAGAGCTTATCTCAGACAAGCGCTCCAACCAACTGCGCTATCAGAGCCGCCAATTATGACAGCGGAAGATAGATAGATAGATTGCATTTTTTGCCATCGAACACTAACGGTCATTGACAACGTCAAAAAATAAAATAAAAATGACAAAAAACAACATTAATTACTAAAAATTAGAGAAAAACTCTTGCAAAGAGTCTAACAAAATTTTATAAAGAGCCTATCTGAGCCCTCAGAAGAGAGGGCTTTAATGCTTCAACTTTGTAATGCCAAATCTAATGTACAAGCGATTAATTTGTGTGGAATCTAGAAGAGAAAGTATGTCTTTCCAATATTGGTAACAAATTGGTCTCAAATTGGGTAATAATGTTTCTTTTATGTTTTAGAGGTATGTTCTCTCACTCCTACTAAAAAATAAACTGTCAAACTCATGGGATGGCGAATTTCCTTTGCATAGACGGTTAAATTATAAGAGTCTAAGATATATATCATCATCTTACGATATCCTGTCAAAGAAATTCGAAATACCAGAACATAGGGTGAGTAAACATGTTATTGTCTTATTGCGTTACATTTTTCCAATAAAATTTATGGAGAAGAATAATACTTCATTGTAATAGTTTCTATGGTCCTGAAAGTAATCTTAGGAATTATAGAGAACTAACATTTCAACTAAGAATCCGACAAATAACTTTGCAACAATTCGTGGTCAGTCAAGATGTAACTTTAGTGTTGCAATGCCTTTGTTTCCTACAGCTTTTTGGCAGCTGTAGAATTGACACCTAACTGAAATTTGAAAACTAGGAAAAGTATCAGTTGAATATCCATTTTACAAATTTTGAGCAATAAGAATTGTAATTTAGTTTGATTATGTAATCAAGTATCCATGATTATGCAATATTTTGTGTAGATAATCTAAATTATTAGATTGGAATAAACAATTCAATTGATGTACGCTACTCAGTCTAGCGTGGTGAGTGATTAGATTAGATTAGATTAGATTATTTACTTTATTCATGTAGATTACAAAATGCACAGTCTTAGATTCTAGATTATGATAGTTAAAAATATATAAGTACTGTAATTATTGTTCTATGAATTTTACAAATCTAAACTAAAGAATTAATCAACGATATGTATACAGTATAAGATGCAATTTGATAACGATAATATGATTGTGATGTATCTACATGAAACGGCGAAGTTTGAACATATAAATGTCCATTCTTGGAAGAGGATATTCAAGAATATCCTTCTCATCAACACTTGACCGTAGGCTATAATAAACTGAAAACGGTATGAAAGTTAAAAACTAAAATAAGATGAATAAATTATTTGAAGGATATGAATGATTACAACAAAGTGTTCGAGATGATGCGAGAATACTTAAATACAGTTGTATCCCACTGTATTTGAAATAATTGTACATAAAAAATGAATCTTGAAAATGTTTCATCTACTAAGCTATTGAATCTAAAAAAGTTTAATATCAATAAATATGTCGATATAAACCAATATAATGTCGGTATAAGACATAAAGTATGCCTTATGAAAAATCTTAAATTAATGTAATCCTCCAAAGGAGTCAGATTATTTCAAACCCTGAAGCGGCACTCTTCAAAAAGTAACGATGGTTTCACCTCAGGAAAGAAAATTTGACGAAAGTTTCATCAAAGTAGCTCTTAAAATAAACAACCAACTCTTCTAATATAAAAATGAATGTATTTATACTGGTAGGCTATATCACAGTAAAAATCCAAATATTGTCATAAAACAGAATTAAATATTCAATTTTATTAAAGTTTTGTATTATATTTTCAGATTGTAAATGATACAGCGCTGTTGTGTGCTTCACCTAGTAACATGAAAGCGATTATTGACGGTATTCCTACACTTGGAGGAATTGAAACAAATAAAATTGTCAACATTGCTCCCAAAATTGTCTTCAATCAGTTCTCGGCATTGCTCAAAATCAATGAATCTCTTAAAGTGAGTTTATTTATTCCTTTTCTTTTAATAGTTAAAAATAACATTTGTGATGTAGCGTTAAAATGCAGTTTAAAATAAATTAAAATATTCACAGCCGCTTGGGATGCCTAAAATCCATGCCAGTAACCTTGCATGAATTTGCCTCTTCTGTCTATTTAAAAAAATAATCTATCCAAGAACTGGCGGCTTCTCGATGCTTCAAGAATGCCATGGAAGGTGACAGAATATAGTAGAGCTCGACCTCGATTGTTCAGGAAGTTTGTAGAAATCTCAAGAAATTCAATTGAGTGAGAGAGTTGCATATTTGAAGAATAAGCAAAATTGTCATATTGTCAGCATATGGCAACATATTATGAACATTTTGTAGATGCACTGGGTCTTTATTGTGTTTTATATCGAACTATGTGGTCGATCCGGTATCGTGTTTGAACGCAGTACAACAATGTGTTTCATTGATAAAATCGTTTACGATGTAGTATGTATGTACATAGTCGACCACTATTCATTCATTAGAGCGTCATTCAATAGCGTCTTTCAACATGTAATATTGTACAGTAATTTATACATTCTGTATAGATTATTTATTATCCATTAGTATGTCAAATATGATGTAACACTTTTGCAGTCATGATTTAGAGATTCAAAGAAAGAAATAATGTAAACCAATTCATTAATTTGATAGTTGATATGCGTTAAGATTGTATCAAGGCGAAAAGTTGCCTGGTTGATAAATTAATATCAGTTCGTTTAAATTATTCGTTAATCTGGTTATCAGTCGGCTTTTTAAAAATTATTTTTACTCAGGTTATGGGTCTCCTTGAAATTTTCTGACACAGAATAATGTATTTTTAGAAAATAATTTTGAATCTGAATTTACTGTTCAGAAATACAATATATCTCCGGAAGCAGTGGTCAAGACACCTAGAGTATTCACACTGCGACCTGAAAATGTTGAAGAAAGGCTGCAAATATTCAACAGTCATCCAGATCTCAGCTTGTGGTCATTTCATCCTCAAGTTTTGCGTATGGTTCTCTATCAGAGGAAAATTCTCAAACGTATCGACGAATTGAAAGAAAATAATTTGAAGTGCGCTTCGATATTTTTATTTCAAAGCAATGAAGAGTCTTTCAACAGGTAATATTGTCGTACAGTAATTTATACATTCTGTATAAATTATTCATTATCCATTAGATATGACTGTGACATAATACTGTACACATAAAATAGACACAATAAATATAAAAGTCAACAATATGGGAGTTTTGGAAATTTTCTCATTATTGTTTTTTTTTTATTAACTTATACATTTCTTCTAAATGCATGTATTTGCATTCCCTAAAATATTACTAAGAATCAGTAGCACCGCTCTAGTGTGTATAAATCCTGAGAATAAATTGTGGTTATAAAACTCATTGCATGAATCTAAGCCTTAATAGAACTTTTTTCAATCTTTGAAGAAGTTGATAATATCATCCGATTAAATATAAATAGCTTGCCAGTTTGAAATGGACTGTTTGCAAATGTACTTTTTACTTCTTCCAATATAATAGCTAAACAATGTTTTATATTGTCCTTAAATGTCAATTCTCTTCATAACTATATCTTCCATACCCATAATGGTCTACACATATTCATAATTCATTCAAGTTTTTATAACGTGTTACATGACAATAAATTGAGCTATGCTTAAATCTTTTGGCTCTATGTAACTAATAATAATAATATGAAACTTTCAATTTCAGCAGTATATCGGTTTGGCAAGGTCTATTTTAGCAAGTTGAATACTAATAATTGGCGGCCGTGATAGCGTAGTAGGTTGGAGCGTTTGTCTCTGATTAGATAAGTCTCTGTCTGGCTGAGCCTCCTGCGGTTTCGAGTTCGAATCTTGTTCAGCTCTGGATATTTTATGTCATCATTTACCTTATTACCCACACACAAATCTCAAGACTCATGTGGGAATCACCCAACTAAAAATTATTCTTAATTCTGAGTGTAATTTCTAATTTTATAAGTGAATGAAGGCTCCTATTTATTATATTATCATCTTGAATGCTGATGCTATTTCAACTTCCTGGACAGTTGAAATGATTTTTTATTATTATTGTTTAATAACCCTTAATTATTGATGTTCACAGGAAAATAGAAGGGTTAGATAAAACAGGCGGCTGCGACGCTGTTTGGTTGTTGAGGAAAACCCTCTACTTTGATACTAAGTCAATTCGAAGCAAATTCAGGAAGCATCCTCATTGGCTTTATGTACCGTTAGCAAACATGAAAGCAACACTGGATTTTCTTCTGGAACAAAACTTCACTAGAGACGAAATTTTCAAAAATCTTGTGATTTTACTCTATCCTCGGTAATTCTTCCATTGTTAAATAATGAAACACTTGATTGAAATAAACAGTATTTATTTTTAGAAATTCATTTTAGTATTCAATAATAATTGATTCTTGAAATACTAGAATGTAGAATTTTAAAATACCATTAATATAAATTATGAATAATAATTATTAATACCATTAATCTCTTGTAATATGAGCTACCAAAAATTAGAATTACTCATACTCTTTGAAGTGCTAATTATTTATAGTTATTCTACTGCATAATTTATGTTATACAAATTAACTTTCATAACTTTTCATTCTTATTTGTAGAAGTATGAAGTTTATTACACTGGTATAAGTGCAACTACTCATAAAAATTGTGATTTCCTAACTATTTAATTGACTTTTATCAGTTGAAAATTCATGTCTCATGGTTGAATTTTCATCTTTAGGGTTTTAGAATATAAAAAATTCTCGGAAATAAAAATTTTTAAACCTATTTTTAGGATTATAACCTTCATTTTCCTATTCTTCTAATTTTCCTAATTTCTTCTTTTTTGTATTATATAATTGATTTCCATTTTGTAATTTATATTATGTTGGCACCTGCTGAAAAACCCACAAGGTTTAGCGGAACCTTTATTTTGAACTTGTAAATAAATAAATGATTGATTCGGTTGCTATAAACTGAAATATGCTATTGATGTTTAACGGATGGGGATTAGGCACGTTGTGAGCAATCATGAGAAGTTAAGAGTTCTCAAGCCTACTCTTGGATGGGTGACCAAGCAATAGTACTAAAATATATATGCTTTATCACTATATCTGGTTGGAAACCTACCTAAAACTTTAGGCCCACCATGTTTTCTTTAAAATAGCTTCAACGGCGAAGTATAATTACAGTGCGAGACTGAGCTCCGTGTCCCTCGGAGGAATGCACTACATCACTATGTCATCGCAAAAGCAATGCAATTGTGCGTCTCTGTGCGTGTGTATAGTAATTCTTCGTCTCTCCTCTTCAGCCGTCAGGGACACGGAGCTTAGTCTCGCACAGTACGTCTCCTCACCAATAAAAGCCATTCGCTTACTGTAATCATTGATACGTCTTGATCATTATTGTAAAATGAGTAAAATTCATATGTTGAGTTTAATGTTGATATGTTACTTATTATTATGAATATAGTTTGAAGATTTAATTGCTGATTGCAAATTTTGATTTTTCAGGAAAACCGTAGAACAAGAACTAAACAGACTGGCATCACAAGAGGGCATAGAGTGTTGTAAACAAGGAAAAGAATTAAGGCGCGATACAATTCTGCCACTCACTTTGTACTTCATTGAACATCAATATCATTTCAGTACCGAAGCAATATGGACGTGTGATAAGTCATTCGATTACGAAAGTCAATTGGAATTCACCAATAACGACTGAAATCAATACATGACAAACTAAATAATTAATGCGAGAAGGAAGTCTTTGATGTTTCAAGTGATGGACATGAAGAATGCAGTTCCAAGTGCCTTTTAAAACTTTCATGTTGAAATCTCAATATTTATTTTAGATCTAATCTTTTTTATAGTAGTTACCTTTACCATTAATTCAAGTAAATAATATTGTAGGCTAGGTTTTTTTTTAGCAATTACCTCCGTAACTACTTAGTCAAGTAATATTGAATAAAGCAATATTAAATATATTTTATTGTAATAAAATAATATTATAGGCTAGTTTTTTTAGCAATTACCTTTGTAACTACTTAGCCAAATAATATTTAATAAAACAATATTAGGCCTACATATTTTATTACAGTAACATTGTAATAAAACAATATTATTACTAAAAATTGTATCTGAAACTCCTTAGGCTGCCTCAGCCATGAATTTGTAAGATAGTTTACTATTCAATAAACATTTAAACTTAAGATACTGTTGTTCTGAACCAGGATTCAATCTAATGACTTCCAATTTCATTTGAAAGGAGCGCATTGATGTTCCTGTAAATATACCTTACTCAAACTTCGGAAGCAAAAATGAAGAATTCATTATCGTGGGTAAAGTTTACTAGCAAATCAGCCTGATTTATTCCTCATTGTTGTAGAACCACAGTAGTGTATGTGTATTATACCAGAATGAGCGCAAAGATGCTTATCAAATAGGCTATTCTAGGAAATAGGAAACAAAATTATACTATCCATTAGTCAAATTGATTAACTTCTAGCGTAGACGAACCACCTTACGTAATCCCTGATCTATGCTTCTAGCATCTGGATGCTTAGACCAATTGCTAAATTCTATCTCATCATTGTAACATGAGAACACGAATGTCTGCTTCACATTGTTTGTTTGTGACAAACCCAAAACAGCACTCAACAAGTACTTTTGTTAATCTTGGGTTTTTTAGAGATATTAATCTCTTCATTAAATAGGTTCAGCTATTCATTTCTACAGATCATATCATAAATGTTAGTTGTTTAATGAACTTGTCAATGTAGAACTTTCGGAAGAATGGAAGACAAATTCCTTCAAAGAAAGTGTTTTGTTTAGGAAAATTCAATCGAATGTTCTTTAGCTTCCAATGATTTACAGATGACCAGTAAAGGGAATAGTTTCAATTTTTGTCAAATGACAATCTTTGTTTTTTAATATTAATATTTATGCGTCTGAAAAAATTAACGGATTATCATAGACAGTATTCCATTAACGTTGAGATCAACTGACATGATCAAGTAGAAGATTAATTTTGTATCAATTTTGATTTTGATCTTAGTGTAACTCAGCCTTGCTCATTATTCGTACGATTTTTTTTGTCACGCCAATTTGGAAATGCACGGGCATGGCAAAAAACGTGTGCTTTCGCTCATACATACGTAGAATGTTTTAAGATCCAATATTCGTTTGATGTAGACCATGATATTTCATGCTAAAACTATGTCAATAAATATTTTGTCTTTAATCGTTTGTCTAAAAATTGGACATTCAGTAGATAATAGAGCTTACAATACTTAACAATATTGTATTATAACTTTCTGGCTAAAATCAAAAACTAATATTAAATCACAATGTATATATGATTTCAGTATGACTAATGACGAAAAATTCACAGTAGTTACTCTACTCTTTTCTGCTATCCAGACCATACAAGAAGCAGAGCCCACGTCTTATTTGCCAGCTTATAAACTTATCAACTATTTCAGCTGGCAAACTTTAGGAGTGCGAAGCGCCGTTTGTGGCGTGGTCGGTATAACGGAAGGGTAAAGTCTACTTGTTGACTTTAATATGTACTTGTAGTTAATGATTGATCGATTACTGGGTCCAAAAAATATAGGTGCTCGTCAATTGAAAATGTACAAGATAGATAAGAGCTTTACTTGCTATTGTAGATCAATTTTTAGACAACAGACATCCTACAATGACAGTCCAACTAATGTAAATTAAGTATAAAATAAAAATATTCTCTGCCATCTCGCATGTATATCTTAGGACTCCTCAATATTATGAGCAGTAGTTAAATTAAGAAAATAATTATTATGCGCTCACTTGTAAGGTAACATGAGGCACGTACGGTATGAAACTTTAAACGTTTTCAAGCGGGACGTGGGAATATGAAATAGGCTGATGTCATTGAAATAAATTATGTTCGATACATTTCACGAATTGTTGTTAGAACTCTTGAAACACTGCGGTACCTCTGTACCTTCAACCTTCTTATTGTTAACCTACATGTAAAATCAATTGGCGACTGCCGCGGGAGGTAGTTAAAGAATCTGTTTGCTGCCGCTACGGCCACGCTTGCCATACATGTAAACGGTCTGCCGGAAAGGTTTACCAACAGTAACTTACATGTGAACCGGAATGTATTATACGCTGCATTTCAATCAACACAGTCACAGTCACCAGCACAGGCGATCGAAAAAGAATCGGAAATCAATTCTTTTTACCTGCACAGGTATACCGTTACGTGTATGGCTTGCCTCAGGATAATTCAAAACTAGCAGTTTTGTATTATTATTGCCCAAGCGCAACAAAATGAGTTCTTCAAAAGTTATGGACAATGATAATAAGACTATATTTGCCATGTAGAGTACTCATTACTTTACGTAATTTTCGTTAGGATTCTTATAACTTATGTCTGGCACCATTAAATGCACTGCATGCAATGCGGTGCGGTCAGGATAAGGTGCAGCATACTATCCAAACATCAGTTTCATTAGCGATTAAGCGGTGCTTGACGTGTCGATTAATTTCATTTGAAAAATGTGTAGTAGAAGGTTCAAAACGGAATAATATGAATAAAATATATACATTTTGCGAATTAGAAAAATTTATTTCAACTTTATTCCTATAACTTTCACATAATATATACCAAGGTGATGAAAAATAACTTCATATTATATATTGTAGAAAGTTTCAAGTTTATATGTCACAGCTTTGTGGATAAAATTACAATATGTTCAATAAATCAATGACATCAAAATTAATTTACATCTCAGATACAAATCATTTATTTTATAATTAAATGTATATTGCTTAGAGAAATAAGGCTCGAATAGGTACTTATTCTGATTCACAAACATTATACAAATAAATTATTATGCAACACAGTCATTTTCTAAAGAGAAAATCACAAATCATGAAATTTACATTACGGTACCCATTAAGGTGCTTGTATTACTCGCCATGGACTAGAGAAAACTAACGTCTATATTTTACATAAATTTGTTGCATAACGTACAAGATGATCACTATGTTTAATTTTTGTTGTTTAGTACGGGTGTATATAATGGAAAAAACTCACAAACAAATTTTTTAAATCACAATTTTTAAAGAGTATTTCGTACTTTTGACCGATTTGAGAAAATAAAAATCAGTTTTCTGAATTTTTTTCTAAAGTAGCTCTCATTTTACTCAATTCACCGGCTTCCTTAGTAAATTACTCCTGTATAATACAATCATGAATCTTTTAGTTTGAGCCCTTCAAACATTTTATTGACAAAATAAAATTTGATAATCAAAGCATTTCATGAAATTCCGAACAATCGAAGATCATTTTGCCAAATTTCTCAATATGTTATTTTGTCTTGAAGGATGGTGCAAGAATAAAATACCAATTCTGATACAAAGGCTCATATTATAATAAAACAACTATGAATCTCTGCAAAACTAAGTTGAATGGATTGCTTATTTTGATTAGTTTTAATCGCTCTATACAATATCCAACAAGACAATTTAATTTATAAAATTCTTTGAATGGTTGCTTTTTATTAATGAACTCTAGACTTATAAGTCCTGATAAGGGAAGAAACCATTTTAAAAAGTTCTAGTCTCAAGAAAATTATTATTTCAACAAATGAGATGCAGATAATGAAGTTTGTTAAGTAGGGCTTGTATAAAATTTTCAAATGAAACGCTTGTGCTCCGAAAAAGTTATGTTTAGTATAAAAAATAATACAAAAATATTAATGAGATTGGAATGCTCACAGGAAAAAATGAAAACAGCTTTTGCTATGATGGAGCATATTTTATCATGTTTGTGGACTATTTCATTCAACTACATTCAAAAATAAATATCAAATGAATGGACTGATGGTTTAACCCTTAAAACGGTGGAAAGTAAGAAGTTAGTGAGTACTATTTTTCATAATTTCATTATGCTCTGGAATGATGAAATCAATTATCGAAAACCCAGGAATGTTTAAGAACTTTCTAGAAAATGTTTACCCACATTGAGACCATTTTCTAAATTTATATAGTTTCAAACAACATTTATACTTATCAAAATATAATACAAAGCTGCACAAATATATCAAAGGTAGAATGTTTTCAAAATAATAAGTGCGTAGATAGTCTTTCTCCAAAGAGATTCGGGTGATTGATTAATATGGTGTTTCATAATGCTTTATACACATGTATTATGTACAATAATTATGCCTTAAAGAAAATTCAGACATGCTAAAATCACAAAATTTCATAGATAAGAATTTATTCATAACAGTATATAATATTGTTTTCAAGAGAATCAGTCACTTGTCAAAAGTCTAAAGATACAGTTTTAGTCTGAAAACAACTCATTCGATACTATACTTTACAAACATGTATTATCATTATTAAGTTACTAAAAATCAATAGTGTTTTATATACCATACCAATTTTATCAATAGTAGTAACTGTACACTATTTTACAATGCCACTTGAATATGGACTTACAAAAATATGACTTTTATTGCGTGGGTAATGTGACCGCAAATTTATATTACATATTAAAATGATCTGTACATAAAAAGTAATTTACACTATGTTCATCAAAGGTCCATTCGAAGAATGTTCATTACGTAATAGTTTGAGACCAATGAATAAATTTGTTCCTCAAGAACTAGTCTTTGTAGCGCTACAGTATTATGACTTTCATGATCAATTGCTTGATGTTTTTTTACACTTGAAACTTTGTTGATGTTTGATTGAAACTTTACAGTTGTATCATTTCCCTACTACAAAATTATTTGTAAAATCCTTTTTCAATCACTGTAATATCTGATATCATAACATGGTTGAATGGGCTTTGAATTTCGGTGGTGTTTTAATGACAACTGTTATGGAGTATTGATGTCAATAATCTCTTGATTCCGTAAGCACTATACTATTTTTTTGACAATATGAGAAGTTAATCGCTGGTAAATAGTTGCATCTAAAAAAAAAACCAAATCTATAATTTTCAGTCTTCAAAAACTCTTTCGTTCCGGTTCACTGCTGTTTACACATCTTCCAGATACATAGACATTATAGAACATATATTTCTACTAAAAATACATTGCCCAATCTGTGAGGAATTATTCATTGAGGTTGGAGATTAGACACAAAACTTTTGAAGCTTCTATATGGAAGAATAGTAACGCTGGTGTGTATGATAAAGCACTACATGGACTGGTGGTAAAATAATTTATGTAAAAGGAATCTACATATAACAACATTATCTATGCAATAATACTCGCAAAAATTTCTACATTTTTTTTAATTTTTACGGGTTATTGAAATAATGATGATTTGAAAATCACTCTTTTGTTAGAAAAAACACCAATTTCAACCAAGGGATTGAAAAATATACGAAATAAATATTTTGTTTGTGAAAGGGAGTATCACTCACTAATCAGAAATATGCACACAAATTCTATACTCAAAAATATTATCACTTTTTAATTACAGCTTATCTGAATGAATAAATACAATTTTATGACGGTAGATTCAAGAAAATGGCTTGGGTTTGAAATTGAGGTAATGTGACAAGCTGCTCAGAGAAATGATATGGACAGCTTTTTGAATAGTTATTAAATATTTAATAAATGGAACTAGGAAAAATGTTGAATAATTCTATTTTTACACCATATGAATAAAATTAATGATACTGGCATGAATAGAAGATAACTTTCAAATAGTATACTTTTGACATGTAGGCCTATCTATGCAGTTTGTGATGTTTTCTTATTGCAGAATCGTTGGTCATGCTTTATAGATGCTTTAAAGATTCTTCAGTGGAGTGAAATTGATGTTTCACTGTTGAGAGGAGAAAATAAATGGTTTATATTAGATATTTAAAAGTAATCCATCGTTCACCGTTACCGTACTTATATTGGTGTGCGAAAAGGTATGTAATAAGAAAACTATTTCTGTAGTCTAAGAAAAACACTGGGAATTACATTGGTTGCAATCTAAATTTTAAAGCATTTGTAAACCCCTTGAACGATCGTAATATTTACATTTTCCAGCAGTTCCAACACGGTAAAAAGTATTTTCGCCTGAATTTTCAAGACTTACTAGTCATAAAAATGTTATTCTCAAAAGAGGATGTTTGGGAGTAAAACATTTGACTGTAATTTTTCTCATTAATTTGTTAGCTTTTTTCCCAGACAAGATTTCTAATTTTAAAGCTATTACATTCAAACCACTTTTTATCAGTTCGATGAAATTATACTTTGTATCTGGAAAATATGTTTTCTCATTACATATTTTATGAATAATGCAATACTTAAGCATTGCCATATTAATATTTATTGAAGAATCCTGAATAATACAAAATCAATTAGACTGTTAAAGCTCTACTCAATTTGATTTGTTTCCTCAATCCGGTATAAAACAATAACA
Organism: Conomelus anceps; assembly: GCA_948455865.1. NCBI lineage: Eukaryota > Metazoa > Arthropoda > Insecta > Hemiptera > Delphacidae > Conomelus > Conomelus anceps. The sequence continues at coordinate 21,545,190 of OX418218.1, forward strand.
CAGCTACTATCACTCAAATTTTCAAACTTTACATACATAATACCCTAACATAGTCTTAACAGCTACAGTGATTGCACATATACAACCTACATACCTGAGTTTCTCAAAAAATATATACAATTCTTAATAATTTATAGAGAAGCAAATTTCGTGATTCAAACTACTAAAAGAGATCCTAAAATACTGTATAATGTTACGGTATTGATGTATCAAGTCAGTAGATGGCATATCAATGAATAAATAAACTTTTCATTCAGGTTTTTCTCCTTCCAATGGTGACTGATTATTTGAGTTACACATGCAATACCATACTTGAGCAATGTATTGTTAGAATTTTCTGGAAGTTAGTTTCAGTATTATGATGTCATAATGATAATTATTATTCTTATAGCGCAGAGCTCAAACAGTGTTCAAAATATTCAATTACTTGTTTATGTGCAGTCAACTGTTGATTTTGTTCCAGTAGGCTTTTTAAGAGTCTTTTTTGTGCTCAATAATAAATTTGATTCACACTGAAACAACAATACAAAAGTTATCAATTCGAAGAAAGATTCACATAAACCAGACACATTCAACACACGATTGTTCAAATATCACAAATTCAAGATCAGATCACAAGTGTTTGTCTTGTTCACAGTGTTGTGTAAAGAGTTTTTGTAATGATTTGAAATAGTCAGATCTGGGCAGTTTGTTGCATATGCAGTTAACCTAGAATGGATTGCAATCGATACGAGGCAAGTGGTGATAGGGAAATATGACTAGCCATTATTGTTGGGGGTGATGGAGGTGACTGAGGCTGGTGTTGAGCTGCTGGCGTCCACAGTTGTTGATCTCACTGTACACATTGCTGCGAGAACTGTCGCCGCGGAAAGTGCCATTGGAAAACGTGGATCGGTAGACGTCGCCCCTGATGTAGGAGAAGCCGTTGACGGCAGCTGTGCCCCTCGAGCAGTGCGGCGGTGGCGGCGGCGGCGGAGCCCCCCTTCGCCCCCCGGTCGCCTCCTTCTCCCCTCCCTGTCCACTCCCCTGGTGAGTGGGGACGAAGAACACGTTGGGAGCGGGACTGGAGGCGAATAGCTCTAGCTACAGTTCCGTCACAGGTATTTTCAGTCCTTGAGCCTGTCCTGAACGAATAACAAAGTCATCTTCAGAGAATGTCTTCTGGTATTCGCTTTCTTTACTGCTCATTACTCTTTTATTCCACTGACAGTCTTTCAGGAGTCCATGCACTTGCCGCCTGTACGTGTACAAAAGAATGCCTAGCACTGCAGCCAGCGCCACTACAATACCACAAATAGCTCCTATGATAGCTTGTTGCCGTGCGCCATGCATTGAACAACCCAGTTCGTCATCTTTCAGGGTTTTAAGAGGCTTCTCTCTCAGATTGGGTGGAGCTCCACACAGCACATGACTCACATTTCTGCGTGCAAGTAGCAATTCTCTGAGCCACAACAGTGAACAACTACAATGTATTGGATTCTCAGACAAGTCCAACTTGTGCAATTCTGGCCAAGCCACAAGTGATTCTGAAAATGTTTCAAAAGCATTGTCACGAAGCACAAGGTGACGCAGGTGAGGAAGACCTTCTAGAGCACCATCTTCTAAAAACTTCAACTTTTTGTTCTTGTACAAAACTAGAGATTCTAAGTTCAAATTATCAGCTAATGCTCCTTTTTCTACTCGCTCTAGGAATGGAGCAGCAGATACATCTAGTTTACGAAGTTTCTTCAGTCCTGTGAAAGCATTTGCTTCTAATGCTGTGAAATCATTTTGTCCAATGGAAAGCTCTTCTAGCCTTGTCAGGACAGCTAACTGTTTGGTCGGTATTTTGGTCAGTTTATTGTCTACTAATACAAGATTTCTTAGGACAATTAGACCACGAAAAGCGTTTTCACTGGTGTTGACCAGACCTGCACCAGTCAAGTCCAGAATGCTTAGCCGGTTGAGGCCCTTAAACGAGTCATCAGGCAGTACTGTGAAGGAGTTGAGCCCAACTTTGAGCTCAGCTAAGCTGCCAAGAGGTAGGAAAGAGGGCGTTGGAACAATTCGCAGCTGGTTATCATCAAGGTAGAGAACACGCAGTGATATCAAACCCGCAAACGCTTCTGAGTCGATGCGACTAATTCGGTTCTGACCCAGATCAAGCTGTTCAAGTTGTGATAGAATACTGAAAAGTTTGTCTGGAAGATCTTCTAGGTAGTTTCCTCGCAGATTCAAAATTGTCAACTGTTTCAAACCTTCAAAAGTTTTATTTGAAATTTGAGATATTTTGTTGTGGCTGAGATGAAGCTGAACTAATTTGAATTGAAATTGGAAGCTCTTGTTGGGAATGGTGACAAGGTTGTTGTGAGAGAGGTCGACAAACTGCAGCTGACTGTAGAACTGGAAGGCGGCATCGACGGACTTGACCTTGTTGTACTGCAGTACCAGCTGTTGGATGGCCGGGTTGAGGGTGATGGGCACCACGTTGAGGTTGGCTTCGATGCAGGACACCACCAGCTTCTCGTCATCGCAGTTGCAGTTGGCCGGACAGAATGTGTTGCCTCTGGCCGCCGAAACCAACAGGCCGATCACCAGTGCCACTGCCCACAGCATCCTTACATTAAATCTGCATGGCTGATTCACCTGCACAAACAATACAAAGAATAACAATTAGTTTTCGTAGAATATTCAACTCAAACAATATTACAATCAACAAGTACAGTATAATACACACATAATATAGAAAAACAATGCAATTTCATAAAAGGATATTCAAGTAAGCTCAAGACCTACATAACTATATAGGCTGTAGGAGAGTTGATAGGGAAGTGATAGCCGCGAGCCATAGCAGATCTATTCAATCAGATAAGCTGCGTTCTCGTAGGACCTGTTTGTAACGGTGACCGATTAGATTGGCCAGCAAAAAAGACACTGTTCTCTGCTGTAAAATCACTTCACCGTGGTTCGGAACCCACCTAAAACTGTCGGTCCAACTCATCTATCACCATCATCCAACTCATTACCCACTCACAGGTAGGTCTAAGACCTATGTGGGCTTCATCCTTAAAAAAAAAATATTTTAATGAATGAATAAATATGGAATTTATTTCGCTTTAAATATATATTGTAAATATATTTACAAGAATATGTATATTTTTATATAAAAATTCTAACTGATTGAAAGGATCACCTTTCCTAAAAAATAGGTCTCTCTTTATTCTGGAATGACAAATCTAGGACGCAACCGCTCCTCTCTTACGTTCAGTAATAACTCAAGCATGCACTACCACTGTTGATATGTTGTGTTGATATGCTTTCGATTTGCAAGCTATTTAATAATTTTTAAAGCTTTTAGTATTGATGTAATAGACTGTCTTCATTCGACTTCTAAATTATTCATTGATCTAATAGTGAATGTATGAGCTACTGCTCAAAAAAGTTTTAATTGGTTTAAAAAAGTTTAGGACGATTTAAATGAACTGAATATAACAGATGAAAAAAATCAAAAACCGTGACAGCTTCAGGGATATTTTGAAAAACCAAAATCAAAGGTTCCAGGAAAAGCCCAAGCGTAGAACAGTTATAGGGATGTCCGAAGATCAGAAAAAAGCCACTTCAGAAAGAATGAAGGAGTATTGGAGAAGACGGAAAGAGGCGAATTCATAAAGACACTATAAGATCATAGTTGATTCAACGTACCCCAAAGTAGGTGAAACGAAAAAGAAAAAAAATAATTAAAAGCTTATTGCTTACATTGGTGGAAGACCCTTACAGGTAGTCCCACCTCGCCGTTTGAGCCATGTGGAACATGGTGGACCTAATATCTTAGGTGGGTTCCGAACCACGCGGTAAGTGATAATAAAGCTTATAACATCAAGTCATTGAAACACGATCACCCATCCTATTGAACTACGAATATTTACAGGTCTCAATTCAGTTAGGTCAAGACAACTAGAAATCTATAAATCACCTCCAGACTCTTATTTTTTGCGCATTTCAAGTTTTGCTACAAAACTCAAGTATAGTTTGAAATTCATATTTTATTTCGACGGCAAAATTTTCAAGTAGGAAAATTCAATTCAGTTTTCTCTTAATCTTGTTATACATGCTTCTGGTACAAACTACCTGTACCCTAGCGTCCCTAGCTAGATCGACATAATTTTCTAGCTTGCTTGCGTGCCGAGATCTTTGCTTCACTGCAAATAAACCTGGAAATTTTAACGACTCTCCTCATGCCATAATATTTGCAGCATTACTATTCAACTGCTTCAGTAAAAAGTTTATAGGTGATTTACTGAGCACATAAAGTGGGTCTACCATCAATTAAATATCTCGCCGTACCAACTAGTTGTTAACGATCCTTCCACGACAGAGAAAAAAGTAGCTTTTGTTTTTATGGTACTCTTGTAACTGTGAAACTAATGTGCAATAAAATTATAGATGATTCTAAATGGTTTCTTCTCGTGAATATATCCCACATTAATCATTAACTTGAATTTTTTCATAGTAGATGAGATGTAAATTGGGAAGAAACTCAGTTTCGACTATACTTCACGCCATCATTTTTTTTCGGAGGATGAAGCCCACATAGGTCTGACACCTATGCGTGGGTAATGATTTGGATGATGGTGATTGATGAGTTGGACCTACTGTTTTAGGTGGGTTCCGAACCACCAGGAAGTGATTTTACAGCAGAGAACGGAGTCTTTTTTGCTGGCCAATCCAATCGGTCACCCTCACAAAGAGCGCCCAGGAGTTTCGTAGCTCATCTCTGATTGAACAGATACCTGCTACGGCACTCGGCTATCACTTCCCAAAATTAGGCGTTTGGAACAAGTTGCAGTGTTGCCAGATATGGGACCATGCCACAAACTGATACAAAAGAACCACCGACCTCAACGTACGAATTGGCAACACTATCAACACTATTTTTTTTTTTTTGTAAAGCCGTAATTTGTTCCAACCGCCTAATTTTATGGTATGAAATATAGAATATTTGGACTAGAATTACTGAACGCAGGTTCTTATTCAACTAAAACGTTTGGAATCTAGTTCCATCATGATAGGAGATATTAAAAACAATATGCTGATCCACTTCAGGCTATATGATAACTGTTGATCAATGATTTTCCAAGTTCGTGATTGATTTTCAATTTTCTTAGTTGATTTTTCAAGACTTTCCCATTTTCAAGACTTGTGCACTTATTGACCATCACTACGAAAAAGAAGTACTGATACCACCCCAGTGCAATCAGGTCATTAGACTATTTCAAAGTAGACAAGTAGACTATTTGCACAGAACTTTGCGTTTTGAACATAATCCCTTAATATTGATCAATATCCCTTAATCCTGTTTTATATTTGCACTAATTACTTTTCTTCTTATGCCAATCAACAAAAAATATGATATTCATTTTTTAAATGAAATAGAATTTCAGAGAATTGAAGCTTCCTTCCATTGTCGGTGTAAAATAATAAACTTTGCTCTAGCAGCCTACTTCTAATTGCAAGACTGTGTCGCAAAAAATTGAATATTTTAATAATGTATGCGTAGCGTTGAGAAAGCCCAATTTGTACCAAACCTGCCCTCGGGACTTGACAGTCCCATTTCCCCATCCCACCACACACAAACAGCACCCCCTCCCTCCCACTTGACCAGGCAAGACTCTTCAGTTGGCAAGAAGAAGTGGACAATGCCAACTTGACTTTTACGAAACGCCTCTTATCATTCATCCCTCATCCTTCTCCAACACTACTATGAACCTTTCTTTCTTCCTTGCTGCAATTGCGTGAGAACAAATGAGACAAAAATTATAACTCAAAACTCTAGGGAAACGCCCACATTTCAAATGGAAGCTGGCAAGTGGAAAGCGAGCCCACTCTGGGATGAAATTTCACTTTCATTTTGCTAAAAGGCTGCATTACATTTTCTTGGAAAATGTTGAGTTATTTTACCTTCTTATTAAGTTATTTTAGCTAAATACCATGAACAATTGAAATGTCAACTTTCGATTTTATTAAAAATATACCAAATTGTACTGGGCTATCCGCTATAGATCAAATAAGTCGAGTTAAATTGAGGTTATGTTTTGTCAATTGAAGTAATTATTCGAAGTAACTCAGATACACGGAATTATTAACTAGGCTACATACTATACACAAGATCACATTCAACGCATGAGTTGGTAAACACGTAACTAATTTTACTTATATAATAAATTCACTTATTTAATTTAATTCAAAATTATTTAGTACTTTTTGAAGACATTTACTTATTAATTTGAAAACCTTTTTACCATATACTGTATTTATTTTCAGCGTTCAAGATACAGTATGGGTTCTGATCTTCAGTTTTTCTTCTTGGATTAAACAGAACTTAGGGTAATCGAGGCTAGAATATATAAATAATCATGACTATATTGTATTCAACAATACACTTGTTTAATATAATTCATATCTGCATGGTGAATCTAAATTTGTAAAATTTTAATCCGCATTTAAATTTACCGAATAACAGAAAAAGGTTTTATAGAAATGAAATCCAGAGAAAGTGATCATAAGTTTTGTTCTGAAAATTCCAAAAAATTAGAGCAGCAAGTCCAGCAGCCTGTACAAGAACAACACGTCGCTCTTAACACGACAAGAATAAGTTGTGAGTGAACGACTGTTTCATGTTGAGGTTATCTCGTTGAGAAAAAATTACACTGATAAAGAAATCCTGAAAACACTGTCAAAGAAAGTAATGTTGACCTGAGTTCGGGAGCAGGTCGCGATAGAGCTGTAACACGTTTTGGGTGCTTTAATAAGCAGTCTATTGTGGTGGTGTTACATGAGCACAGTTGAATGACAATGGAGGGAAGAAATTCCTTAACGACACCCCTTCCCTACACCCGGCCCACCAGGACAACTGTAGTAGTAGTTGCCGTCTTGATAGTAGTAGTAGTAGTTCCACACCAGCTTGACGTGAGAAAAGCATATTCCACGCATAGAACAACAGCTTTCAACTTCTATCTAGGGAAATCAAGATCTGCATACACACTTCCTCTTTTCTTTTAGCTTGCCATCTACTTTTGGCAAATTGTGTGCATCTACAGCTCTTCTATGATAAACAGACATAAAAGTGTGTGTGTGTGTGTGTGTGTGTGTGTGTGTGTGTGTGTGTGTGTGTGTGTGTGTGTGTGTGTGTGTGTGTTGTTGTTGTTTGCATTTGGCCACATTGAACCGTACATAGTCTATACACATACAAGCAACTTAACTCTGAATAACCAACTAACACCTACTGCTACGTCGTCCACTGTTCCAACTGTTTACACCTACTCACCGTGCATGATCATATTATAATTGTGCCACTACTGTTAGCTTGTTATCTATTCATCAACAGTTACCGGTTACTGGTATATGGGTCTATAGTCTATTGTATCCTACACATTCCATACCAAGGGCTTGTGTAAACCTAATTTATCTTAATCCTGAAATACTTGACAGCTTGGAGATTTACGACTCATTCATGGCAACAAGGACAGTAGGGGAACGTCATTTAGGAAATCCACATTACTCAATAGACATCGTGTTTCCAGTACTTTTCACATGATTTGGTAGTGTTTTAATATGCTATTTTAAATTCCATATGCCTGCAAATACAGTGAATTTTCAAATTTCATCTTTTTTATTCAACCGATTAAATTACAAAAAAACTTATTTATAGTATTACTTAAATTCAACTACAATAAACCAATTCACTCTATGCAACTTTACTTCAGTTTTTGTAGTTGACTTTAAAACTACAAGTATAAAATATAAACATAATTAATAAAAAATAAACATATTTTTCCAAAATTATTTAGAATTATGAGACTTCCAAGAGTGTATCCACAATTATAATTAAAAGACACATAAGCCAGTTGCACGAAAGAAAATTAAATTAAACCACCGTAAGATGACGTCATCTTACGGAGCTCAATAGGGAAGCCGTTGCACTGGCTCCGTCAAATGACGTCATCTTACGGCGGTCAAATTTAATTTTCTTTCGTGCAACCGGCCTATAGACGTCATAGTTGGTTGCTAAACAAACGAAGAAAATAATACAGAACAACAGTATAGTAACAAAAAAGAAATATGAAAGAAAATTAAATTTTATTGGAAAGAAAATAAAAATGTAGGTACAAATTTTTCAAAAAATGTTGTTATTGAATACTCATAATACTAATCGAAAATATTTATAAAAACAATATTAATTTCAGTCTATGAGTACCTACAGAAACAATATGTGAATTCAGTAAAGAAATTCGATTTTATATTTTTACCAATCGTTTTTGATAAGCCTGTTACCACTAACGAAATCACATTACTAATAAAATTTTATTATAGAAAGAAAATATAATATAGTAATTATATGTGAAAATATAATATAGTAATTATATATGAAAATATAATATAGTAATTATATGTGAGTCTAGCAACGAAATGTAAATATATTGGTAACGGAATCGAAATTACAATGTATAATTGCATTATTATTGGTTCTTTTATGCTGTCGTAATTAACTTCATCATATAGATTGGTCGATAGGATTATACATTGGTAGGGTTACATACTAAATTAAACGGATAACAATGCAGGCTCAACAGGATTGGTCCTTTTTCATTCACTAACAGGACCCATCAGCCTTATTATTATTTTCATCCAACTCTAATGATCAACAATAGGCTTACAATTCGAATCCATTAATATTTCGAAGTTCACTTTTTACGAAAATCTGAGCAAGCCATCGATCATCGATAACGAGCTGCTGCTGCTGCTGCTGCTGTAGCACAGTGTGGGAGGAAGCAGCATTCGCTGTTATATTGGATTGCAATGTAGGATGATGCAGAAGGGGTGAAAGGAGGGGTAAAGGATCCATCCATTGCTCAGTCAGTTGATTAGAAAAAGTTTGCCTTTGGCGGTGGAGAAAAGTCGACCGGATTCAAAGAGCAGTCAATTTAACTTCAGCTGCCGGCAAAGTTACGTACGACCATTAATCAACCTATTATCTGCTGTTAAAAGTTTACAGTGTTGGCTCTGCTGCCGGATTTTGCACGTAATACAGATGTTTTGTTTTGCTACACCCCCTCTTACCCCTACCTCCACACGTACTCGTAATAATGACCATTGTCTACTTCAACTTTTTCATTGCCAGCGTAAATTATTAGCTGATGTGAAGAGTTGGCCGTTGAGAGAATTATTCCAGCACGGACGTTTCCGACGGACATATTTCACTGCTGAGTTGATATGTTTGCAACTTGTCTGCCCCGGACGGCATTTTCTGCAGCATGCTGCACGCACTCTAGACACAAAACATCACTCGTGAAAGTGGATCAATTGCTTTTCCGTTTCACTGAATTAACCACTTATTTCTTATATTATCTAGTTGATGAAGTTTTCCAAGTTGGATTTCTATGTAGAGGAAAAAGCCATGGAGAAGACAAAAGTACTCTGACAGATCATTTTCAAGAATCAAAAATTGTCATAAAAGTTTAGAAATCATAGTCAAAAGTCATTTCAGAACCAAATTCTGCGAAGGCCGTGTTGTAACAAGGCCACATTAACTTTCTTTGTGGAAATTGTGGTGATATTGTGGAAGGTATCCATAATGAATAATAAGACGAAATTGTCACAACCACATTTATTAAAACTTAGAGAAACTAGTTTCGGTTTGTTACGCCATCATCAATCTCAATCAAACTAAAAAACTTTTTTAGTTTGAGATTGATAATGGTGTACTACCGAAACTAGTTTCTCTAAGTTTTAATAAATGTGGTTGTGACCTTATTATTCATTAAGGCCACATTACTTTTAGTTTAGGGTGTAGCCTTGGTTGTAAGCCTCCATTTGCGAAAACCGGCGCTCGGTAGGCAATACGCACATCACTCTTGTGGGATTCTGCCATTCATTAAATGTAGGCTAGTCTACATGTTAAAATATTTTTTCTCCCTATCTACTCTTTTGGATAAAGGGAATATGTAATTCTTCATGTACATGATTTATAATAAAAATAAAGAGAAAATTGTTTTGAAAAACAGATTTTAATAATAATAATTGACACCGGATAGCCGGTAAAATACGGATGATAAATTATCGTATTCACACATAATTATTGTACCGTAATGTATAAGGAAACGTATCCCGAAGTTTTTTAGGTTCGATTCCCCATTTAGAACAGGCATTTTTGAATTATCATTCACAACTCATTTCTCACGTACGCCAGTGCTAAAACTCAGTACTACGCCAATGTACTTTATTCACGATACGGCAATACATCAATGCATGTTATATGTTGTGGAAGATACAAAACAAGTTAATACTTCCTGATTATATAAGATTAATAAAGGCTAATTTTCAGAATTGATTGCAAACCAATCAACAAATCAAGTTAAATACTGTGATCAAGTGGTGACAAGTTTTTGCCCCCTGATGAGTTGACATCAATACAAATGGCACTAACTAAACTTCAAGTCAAACAAACAATAAATTATTCAAACAGCAGTGAATCTAGAGCGTCGCGTCATCAAATACTCAACTTCAGGGGTAAGCTTGACAAAGAATAATGATGAAAAAATTAAGCCAGGTAGTTTACAGAAGAAATGGAGGTCCGTGGAAGTTTTACTTGGAAATTCTTTGAGACACGCCCCTCTTAAGAGCGAGGCCACATCAATAGTAAAGCGCCATCTTGCTTTTTCTATTCATGTCTGGGTTGATGGACATCCAGCGATCGTTTCACTTCCTTCCTGCGACATCTGTTGATAAAATATCCAGACCAGAATGTTAGCAGAAGATTATTAAACGACGCGCGGTATTGAAAGCTTTTGTGGGCTTGTTTACTGGCACAAGTAATGATCTCGGCTCTTCTGTTTGCTCGGCTTATCTTGAACGCAGCGAAGAGCTCACGCCCTGTTCCACAACTATATAGGCCTAGGCCTACTACAACACAAAAGCCGTGAATTATTCCCAACGGGATGAATGTATTTTTGAGGCAACGCTAGCAAAACTTCCAACGACTTGCGGCTTGAAAGAATAATAATAATTCTAATACGTTTCAACGGTCCCAACGCATGCACGCAAGTCCGCGCGCGCTACAACAATAAAACGTGCGACGCCGCTACAATCAACTGCAACATAAAATAGCAGAAACAGAAAGGACAAAGGTTTCTACCAACAAACTCACCAATCCCCTCAACCACCACCCCTCCTCCTCCCACCTCACACACCACTGAACGTCGCTGTTCACAAGTTAAAGTTTAAAATTTCATTATGTAGACTTTACAGAACTTTCCTACCTACTTGCTTGCACGAAAAGAAAGTGGTTTCTTGAATGAGACAATCTTGCTTGAATACACGAGAGAAAAAATAAATTAACATACTCGGATTTTACACGACACTCTTCTCTAGAATTAAAATTTTCCTTGTGTAAGACAATGCCACCTGTCACCACCCCAAGTAATGTGTATGCATTATATACGAAGTTTAATAATGCACAAATCTAATTCATTTTTTACTTGAATTTTCACAAAATTAGAAATACAAAGGTACTTGATGCAAAACAAATTGTACGCTGAACAGAACATAGAATTCCGCCCACCATGATTTCATATGTTCCCACATCGATATTTTATGCAGCTTTTTTACACAGTCAAGCATTGTTGTATACTAGCACGTGTACAACCGAGGTCAAACATTTATCGCCATTTGAAGGCGATAATATTTTCCAACATATGTTAGAAAATATTGCACGAAACATGAAGGTAGTTTTTGATATTACTGAAAAATGCATTATTAGGAGGAATGTAAATTAATTAGGAGGAGAATGAATAAGACTCGATGTTTTTCTTGTGTTTTTGATCTTATTCATTATGGATATTTATCAAATCATTTTCAACTATACAAAAAATTATGTCGGCCGGTTATACCTAACCGACTAGAAGACAAGACGGATTGTTACTATATAATTTTGAAAAAAGTGCGGAATTTCCTTGCATATAGATAGATAACTAAGGAAGATTATAACTAAGAAATTTGGCCTGGTGACCAAGCCCCAACTAGGGCATCATTGGTAATATATTTTATTGAAAAAATATTGGATAAAATTAAAAATATAATATTAAAATATAGAATTCTCTTTTCTAAAGAATTATTTTCAAGTTCAAGAACCATAAAAAATATTTTAAGGATAATTTGACTCTAATTTCTTATTTGCCAGGAGTACAAATAAAGTACTGTGTATACTTTGAAGTGAAATTTCTAATTTTAAACTGGGACAAACCTAAAATTTAGATTTTTCAGTTTCATTCTTCAGATTTGTGAAGAAAGTAATTGTAGGAAATAGCCTCTTGTATCTTTGCTTGATTATGTTTTTGAATTGTATATATAAATATATTATTTTAAAAAAGGAAGTGATAGCCGAGATCAGTCACGTAAAGGTTAAGCTACTCCTGGGCCCTCTTTGTAAGGGTGACCGATTGGATTGGTCAGCAAAAAGACTCTACTCTCTGCTGTAAATCACTACCCAGTGGTTCGAAACCTACCTAAAACTGATGGTCCAACTCATCAATTACCATCACACAACTCATTACCCACGCACAGGTCTCAGACCTATGTTGGCTTCTTCTCCAAGATAAAATCTAATAATGAGCACAAATGAAGTACCGTTTACACTTTATATGAGGCCCATAATATTCAGATACAAATCAATTCGTATCATTTAATGTATAAGTCTACCTTCGAATACAAGAACGAGTGCTATGTTCAATTCCCAAGCGAGAGCAATGATTTTCGTCTATGAAGGGCGTTAAAAGCGCAACAATCAGAATTCCGATATCAAGATTGTTGCGAGCCCCTCGTGACTCTCACACATGAATGATGATTTTCAAATAAAAGGCAAGCGTTCAAGGAGCAGCAAAGGCGCCTGCCTCTTAACCAGTTGGGCGTTGAGAGATGGGCCCAGAGGTTCAGGAGGATGAGGAGGAGGGGAGAGGCTCGTGAGCAGTCAACGCTAATTTTACTTGCATTAGGTCGTTCATCATCCAAATGCCATCCATCGTTCACAGAGCTATCCAGCCAGGACACGAGATCACACTTTACGATCTGTCATAAAACCTCGAAAGAAGGGGGGACAGCACGAGTCCATTCGTTCAAACTGCGCTCCAAGTTGTTTCAAAACGACTAAAGGTAAGTTATGAAAATATGATAAGTCTTGCCACTCATAGCTAGCCAACATGCACGAAAATATTCATAATAAATTAATAATGAAAATATTCATAATAATATCAACTCTTATTATTATTTTATTATTCTTAGTACAAGATAAAAGCAGATGCTTCAAAATCAACAAAGATGACGTAGTATTCTGTCTTAGAATAGAATAAAAATATTTTTAAAAACATACACAAAAGACGTCATCCATATGATGGAAGGAAGTGATAGCCGCGAGCCGTAGCAGACATCTGTTCAATCCGAGAGATAAGCAGCGTTCTCGTAGGTCCTGTTCGTAACGGTGATCGATTAGACCAGCAAAAAATACACTGTTCTCTGCTGTAAAATCACTCCCCGGTGGTTCGGAACCCACGTAAAACTGTAGGTCCAAATCATCAATCACCATCATCCAACTCATTACCCACGCACAGGTCTCAGACCTATGTGGGCTTCATCTTCAAAAAAAAAAATATATATATTTATTTATTTTATTTTATTTATTTGAACATTACACAATGCAATAGTATCCCTCTAGCTGTAAGCTATTTGAGGGATATTTTATTAAGACACTATATTACAATCAAATTCAACAATGAATAACAATAGATTCCTTTTCGTAATCTATATAACTGTATATAGCCCATTATATTTTCTTTGTAATCCATTGATCTGTCTATTGTCTATTGCACCGTAAAAAATCAAGTCACTTAAACAACCAATCAATATGGTATCGCTCTTCACTCATTGACACTTATCACTTTAATACTCACTTGACACTCTTATTTTCTACATCATAATGTGTTTCTTATTTTTTATTGAACAACTCTAACCTTCATTAATAAATAATTTTTTTTTTAGCTTAAACTAAATCATTTATTCTCATAAAATAGACTTTTAATTTTGTTCGAATCTCACTAATATTATTGTTAGAATGTATTTGTTGTATTCTTTTCGAATTCAAGGAGAATAAGTGGACAGAGGTTGGAATTTCCCAAGTTGAGATTTTGTACCATAAAACCCTTAACTTCCCTTCTAAATACAGAAGGGGGCTCAAAAACTTCAAATTCACCCTCAACACTTCTGTATTGTGAAGGAAATGAAGACAATTCATCTATCTTCACCCAATCGAATTTGGAAGATTCTATGCAATACTTGAAACGTTTATTGAAGAGTATAACATGCTAACTCGTTGTAAGACAGAATGACAAGACAATGGGTAGTGTGAATAAAGTTGATTCAGCTGAGTATCTCATATTTTTGACTCAGCGCTTGAGATTCTTGTTATTTGATATATCACAGCTGTTTCTCAAGCCTTCCTATTGGATTCCCGTCGACTCAAAAGATCAACAATCGACTCCAGTCCCTCAACAGAGTCGACTCACTCAACGTGCCGTACTCAACTTTAATCACACCACCCATTGTCTGCTTTATTATCACTTACCCCGTGGTTCGGAACCCACCAAAAATTTAGGTTTACCGTTCATAGAAATAAAGTATTATCAATCGCCACGTACAAGTCTCACACTCATGTGGGCTTCATCAGCAAGGAAAAAGTTTCGAAAAATAGGGGTTAAACTTTTAGATTGGAATACAAATACTGAATTGGAAGCAGCTTGACGCGGAGATTGGAGCAGTAGCAGATCGGCTGCGGGGAAGAGCAATATGCCTGCCTATTCCTATTCTATACCCAAAGTGAGATCTCATTAGTCTCATTAAATCCGGTGGTAAAGTTTTCTCCCAGCAGGCAACGGCGAAGCACTCGCAGCTCGGAATTAATTAAACGCACAGACTGACTAGCAAGTGAGTCTCCAACTTGAACGGATATCTCTGAATAACCGATCACGCGACTTTGAAGCCGAAACTAAATTCAATCCAAGAGTGATATGCCAGCTCTGTAGATCTGTGCCCCAGGGTTCAACGCAATCGCACATCCTTTAAGCACTAGAGAGGCTGACGCTTGCGAATCTGTCGCATACTCATTCCATCGGAGTAATCTCTCATCTCTTATATCCATTTGAACCGCAAGTCGATTCATTAAATGATTAAAAAGCTTCCCAACTTGAGAAGGATTATTGTTCGAGTAGCTTCAATTACAATATTTAAGCTATGTCACAATCCTTTGAAAATGTTAATAATTTCAACTAAACTGGCAATAATGTTTTTACTTGGATGAGGTTTGAATAAACGTCAGTACTGTGAGCAAATTTTTCAAGAGGATATGTTTCCGGCAAGGATTGACAACTCCCTTTTTAAATAATTGCATAGCATTCTCAACACTAAATTCAATACGAATTTTTGTATTAATTATAAGTATATTTTTTGATATAACTAAAGAATATTTGAAGTTCTCTTTCAAGAAGGTTCATCCTTATCGAGAATAATTGAGTAAGTTCTATAAAATTTGAAATGTGTTTTAGTTTCAATTTTTTTGAAAATTTTATAACAATGCTTTTTAAGAGAATGGGTTTTCAGAGCGAATTATTATGATTTGATATTGTTATAGGTTTATTTCTCAGAAGTATAATTAAATAGATTATTGTGTAATATTTTTTCTGTGAATTTGGGGATATTTACCCTTCACCCACATCGAAATTCTCGACCGACACAGGAAAAAAGCATTTCTTATGTGATTTCACCTTCGAAATATTTTCTGGCAACAGTGCAAAGGAGAATACTTCACCACCAATAATTAATCACTAGGCGTTCTTCTTCGGAGGCCATCCATCAGTAGGCTTATATTACTTTTATTAGTTTATTAATAAATAGTATTACTAATATTGTAATGAACATTGATGACATTTTTTATGTTAAATCTATTTTAGAGTGAATGCCGTCACTCTTATTAAAACATTAATAATTTCAAAAATATAAGTTCTGAAGAGATAAGCATCTGACTCAGGTAAAATGAAACAATATAGTACCTTTTTACCTTAGTACCATTATACACTTCATAGGAGTAGTGGGTAAAAAAACTTGTTCCAGTGAAAGCGAAACAAGATATGTATTGTACATTGAAATATACACCTCTGCGGCTACAGCAATGCTTGATTCAAGTGTAAGTAAAGCGAGTTATGTGAGAAGACGCATTCAAACACTGATATTATATACTAGGACACAGAGGCGAGTTTTATAAAATTGTTCGTTGCACTCTTGCGAGGTGTCTCTGAGCATTGTGTTCGGAAAACACACGTGTATTAAAAAATGAGTTCAACATTCTCTTTTTCTCTATTTTCAAGGTCATAAGGTGAATGATGATACAATTATGTTATGAATGGTGCACCTAGGTGGACTATAATGTTTCAGGTGAGTTCCATACCACCGGGTAAGTGATAATGGAGCAGATAACTATAATCATTGGTTCAATTCATCATTAAGCAGGATATTCTAGGAATGAGTGATTGAACGGTATTTTTGGAGAGTGATAGCCGCGAGCCGTAGCAGGTATCTGTTTAATCAGCTGCGTTCTCATAGGTCCTGTTTGTAAAGGTGACCGATTAGATTGGCCAGCAAAAAATACACTGTTCTCTGCTGTAAAATCACTTCCCGGTGGTTCGGAACCCACCTAAAACTGTCGGTCCAACTCATCTATCACCATCATCCAACTCATTACCCACTCACAGGTCTAAGACCTATGTGGGCTTCATCCTCAGAAAAAAAAGAAGAAAAAAAGGTAGGCTAAAATGAGCCTATATTTATTCTATTTTAAATATTAAGTTTCAGTCAGTATTTTATTAAGTTTCAGTCAGTATTTTATTAAAGGGAAAATTTCACCTAATTCAGGTTGCGAATCCCCACATTATTTAAAAATTAATTAACAAAGGTAATGAGAGGAGCTTTCCCAGCTAGGAGGATAATGTTCTTTGATATCAGTAAAAATGATGCCCGTTTCCTTCTTAATGTTCTGTGATAGAATCAAGAGAGAATTTCGTACAGACCTTTTAGTTAATTATTTTTGAATTAAGAAAGGTTTATCATTTCCGAAAAAAGGGTGAACCGTAAGAATAAAAAATCTCCAAATTAATGTCTATTTTGTTTATCTCTTGTTTCTCTTCATCTTTTACAAGCTCTGTCATTCGAAATTCTGCATGCTGCAACTGAAATTCATTTTGACGCTATCATTTATGTACGCATTTAATTAACGCGGGTTGAAATTACAGCATTGTTGTTTAGAATATTCACAGCGTAATCAGCTTAATGGAATAAAGGCGTCTTGTGTAGTAGGCCTACAGCTCTGCGCGTTGTACTCTCGTGCTTTTATTTTGAAAAACAAATTACAAAAAAGGACCGGTGCCGCGCGAAGAGGTGCTGCCGCTACTGTTCTATTTTCCGAAATTCCCCGTAAGCGATACATATTTCAGTATTACATGAACCGTGAAGCACTCTTACAAATAATGTGCGCTCAATCGAGTTTTGTGTCACATCCAAAAAAATCGTTACAGCCTGATTAAAATATTATAATCATCACAGCATAGAAACTCGTTGGATTCATATTTAAAATTCTCTTGTTAGCCTCCAATGAGGCATATTTAGAATTATTCCATGTATTCAATACATTTCAGTAACAAAAGATCTAAATGCAATATAGGTCTGAAAGAGAAACTGAAAGGAGTTGATAATAGTTATTTATGTATTAAGAGCGTGAAGCGCGACTTTATCGCTCGAGCCAAAACATTTACGAGAGCGATAAACATTAATTTTGCGAGAGCGATAAAGAAGCTTCACGCGCGAATTGCATACAATATTTTTCCTACAACTGCAGTTCTGGATTACAACACAATAAAAACTTGTAGTTTGTAACATCACAGACCGTGCGCGGATTTGGTTAGCGTGCGCCATTTTGATGTTATGTGAATTCACGGATTCCGCGATCCACCAATGAGAAGACATCAAAATCAAAACAGAAGCGTAAAGAAAACAGCTGGCGAGCGTAAAGTACTTTACCGCTTGCTGAGCAGTAAAGAGGCATTTTACAATTAGTTTTCAGTACGTAAAGAACTACTTTACGAGCAGTTGTAGGAAAATTATTTTTATTCGTGCATCATAACTGTATATAGTGAATAATAGAACTAGAGTTGAACGGTTAGAAACAGTACAGTGAACTGTAAATAGAACAGTGAAGGGCCCCAAGGGGTCTCTGAAGGGGATCCGAAAACCTTTTGAGAATTGATGTCTCTAAAATTTTAATTGAAGCGGTGCTAAGACATGAATTCATCCATTTAACTCACCCACATCATGAAGCCGAGTTTTATCTAGTGAATCATCTTGTTGAGAGTTGATGCCTCTAAAACCTCATTTGAAACAGTTCTAAGATACATGAATTCACTCATTTAACCCATTTATCATATTATTTAAGAGTGGATTCTGTCTAGTGCTGAAGTCAATACCAATCAGGAGCGGATCCAGCAACAGAATATGGGGGGGAAATACCGGAGAGTGGGTATGGGTATCACCAGGGGGGGGGGGGGGGTGTTGGCTTTTTTAAAGGCCTAAAATCGTGAATATGAAGCAATTTGAGGTTATTTTCAATTGAAATGAAACCAACTTTCCAAATTTAATTGTTCACCTATTGTGATGATGTAATATTATACTGTTAATATGAAATGATTAATAATGAAATTACGTCCTATACTGCCAAGCACCCTGAAACTTTAACGAATAAGTGTAAATAGAATATAATCTGAGTGTAAATAGAATAATAATTAATGTAGCAAAAAATTTAAACCGATAATTATTTAATGTTTGTATCTCACATAAACATTAAGTGGGAGTATCACATTGAAATGTTCATGATATGAACTTAACTACAAAAAAAATATGTTATTGGTTAAGACAGCAGCTATCAATTGAATTAAAAGATATTTTTAATTAGATAATATGAATTCCGGGAATCTTTTTTAACTTATCTTTGGACAGAGTTCTTGGTACCAGGGACAACCATTGTTCGCTTTTAGCCCTGCTATACATTCGCCCAGATATCACAATCATTGACCACCCTAAATCCTTAGTCCAAAAATGTTGGACTCTTGACTGTCTACTGTCTGCTATATGTTCAATAAACAATAGAGATTTATTTGAAAAATAATTACATTATGAGGTACTTGTTTCTAGAAAGTATAAAAATAACGAAACACAAATTTTAATAACCTTTTAACCCTTATCGTTAAATCACACAAAGCAGTGTCATAACTACAGGGTCAGTCTACGGAGGGGGGGGGGGAATGACCAATGATGTTGCTGGGAGGGTTAGACTCTCGGTACAATAATTACAATAGTAATAAATTGAAATTTGGAGTAGTAGACCTCTTACGATAAATTGAAGCAATATACATGGCTTTTTATTCCAAAGCGGGGGTTCGGGGTACTCCCCGAGAAAATTAAAAAAAAAATTAGCTCTCTAAAACCACACATTTCAAGTGATTCTAGGCATTAATTCTTCTAACATAACACTTCAACCCATGTTATGTGTCAAATTAAATTTTATCTAGTTCTTGTGTTCTTTTTTCCCTTCTTCTTCTCTCTCTTTTCCTTCCTCTTCTTTTCCTCTTTCTTCTGCGTTTGGGGGGGATTTCTCTTCCCCCCCCCCGTGGATCCGCCACTGATACCAATGGAGGTCCATACCCTAAATTTATGTTTGTAAATTTAAAAACATAAATCGCAAACGTTTCGTAGCAAAAACGTTCCAAGCTAATTACAGACCAACACAGCAACGTGATGAAATCCGAAAAATGGAAGATACATCTTTCACTTTTAAGAGATATAAGATTGGGGATTTTTCATCTACAATAAAATAAGTTTTATAAAACCGATCAAGGAAGGCAATACTCAACTGCAATGACTTCTAAATTACTTGAATCGATACTAGACTTGCAATTGGAACGTAGGCAAATGACGGAGTAGTTACAAAGAGTTAATTGCATTGTGAGTTGTAGGTGAGGGTGAACTCAGTAGGCATGAAGTGGCAAAGAATGTTGCCTGCGAGCACGCATGCGCACATGGCAGATAGAAGAGCAGTTAGTTGTGCTAAGGTGATGCGTGAGGTCGACATCTATGGGTAGCTTGGTGCTCTACGCTAAACAGATCAAAGCCCAGAAGCGACTTTGTAAGTTCTTGAATCCAAACTTTTAAATGGTACAATTAACACATGTTCAGCGATGTCCCCTTCCTCTCCAGTACCATTCTATGTCGTGCATTCGCCTTGCCAGCGCAAGGAAACAGTTCTACATTGTAATTACATCAAGTCCCAAAACTTCGCCTGGTTCACAAAAGGCCCAAGTACCCTCAACTCCGACATTCGAATTCCTCCGAGGAGCTTCGAGCTCTGCGAACACGCGAGCACGCGCTTCATACGTCAAGGCGCTTATAAAAGTCTGTCTTGCAATATTTACAAAGCTGGATAGCGTAAGATGAAAGTCGAACACTTGAGTGGATTTACATTCGAAACTAGATTGCTCGACTACAGAATGAAGCGAATGCGGAGGGCGGAGAATGCTTCATGCTTGCACACTGACTTATGTGACAAATGTGTCAGATCTGCAAGGTGGCTTGTTTTTCAACGAGAAATGTGATTAGGAAACTTCAGCTATGTTTAAAACCAAGTTAGCATCACAGTAAAGTTGATGCTTTTTGAGAGGACAGCTAATTCAAATTGAGTTGAAGAGGAATAATGAGTTTCCCCTATAGAATTGGTATGTTGATAACGACGTAATGAACCTTATGCTTCACATGTTCCCAAATTTACTCCAAAGAAATTATACTAGTTTATCAATTATTTAAAAAATTACTACCGTACTGTATTTCGGTTATTTCTGACGAATTATTTCTGTATTTCTGACGATGAAATGAACTCTATGCTTCACATGTTCCCAAATTCATTGCAATAAATATGTTACTAGTTTATTAATTATTTAAAAATTACTAATGTATTTCTGTTAGTGTTCGAAGATTAACCCAATGTGACATCTAATTCCAAATAATTATTCATGTTTTTTGTCATTCTTTTACAAAGATTTTTTAGTTTTGATATGTTTTTATTATTAGTGCTGAATGCTGGGTTAATATGAAATTTTATATTTCAAATAAATGAATATTGAAGGTATCACTTCATAATTTTTCATTCAATCACTTGAATGAGAACACATGTCAATAGAGAGAATGAGAAGTAAATTATTTCTACTATAGCAGCACAACCGAATGTACATCTGAAGGTATTCTGAATGAAATCTCTAGGCTATATTTCGGCTGCTGTCTTTTAACAAAAGAAAACGGAAATAAGCGTTCTCAAATTGGATTTTCATGATCTGATAAAAAAATCAAGAAATATTTGTGAATGTTGAATTCATTCTAAACATTAAATTATTTATTTTATACTTTATATTATAATTGAAAAACCAAAATTGTGAAACCTTTTTAAACAATTTTATAATTATTAATTTATTTGTTTTTAAATTATTAATTTATTATTCAGTTACCCAAACTAACCATTGCACTATTGATAACAAAAACGCAATTTGTAGGATTAGGAGTTTTTTAAACTTTAAATGCAAAGCAACACATAATTTATTCTGGAAATGAAATTGTATTTATAAACTGAGATGCTACGGAAGAAGAGGGTTGTCATTACCGGTAGCACAAACATTGTATGCAGTACAGGGAAACGGCTAGGGTGTTCAAAATACAGGAAATCACGAACATCACAAGAACGTGCTCCCTGGAACCCTGGGTGCCCCATCTTGTTGTATAATGAAGTCCACTCGGTGGTAATCGTGTAATTGTAACAATAGCCATCTGAACAGTCCCAACCGATTTGAATTCACTGAGTTCAAAGGAACAATAGCTTTCTGTTGCAGTGAACGCCTTGTTCCACCACTTCTTCTACCTACCGACTAAATAATAATGAGCAAACGACCTCTCACTACTAATAATGCACACTCACTGATTATGACCTTTTCCTATGCTCATCCAGAATGTTCAGTGATAAAGAAAGGGCCACATTTTGTTTCTAAATTTTATGTTAAACCAGAAACTGAAAATAGAAGAACACAAATACAGAAGTATCAACATTAGGTCACCGCAGAATCAAACCATGTTAACAATTATTGCATCCACTGATGAAGGAACATGAAGGAAATGATTAACGGTAATTGGTTCATCAAGGCACGGAACATACTCGAAATCCACTGAATTACAGTATCTCAATTTGCTGTCAGTCAAGAATCCTAACTTTAGGGACTGTTGCATAATATATTTTTTCCGGAGGATGAAACCTTCATAGGTCTGAGACTTGTGCGTGGGTTCCATTTGGATGATGGTGTTTGATGAGTTGGACCTACAGTTTTAGATGGGTTCCGAACGACCGGCAATAACTTACAGAATACAATTACTTAATACTAATACTACTCCTAAAATACAAGAATAACTTACAGAATACAATTAAAATCTAGAAGTATACTTCCATACGATTTAGCAGTGTAACAATTACAAGTACTAGTGAAATTAGATTGTGAATTGTTATGAAACAGCCTCAAGGAGTCAATCAATTCTTAAGCAACTAAGCTACTTATCAATTACGATTCTACTAGATAACTATGGAGAGAAAAAAGCAATTTATAAATAAATAGATAAGTCATTGAGAATGTCAGGCTCTACAGAACTATTTAGTGGACAAAGTTTTAATGAAAGTTTGTAAGAAGTAACCTGATAATCAATATTATTTTGAAGTTTTGCAGTTTGTCTATAGATATAGTGAGGCCGGACTCCGCAACATCCAAATATTTGGATCATTTAGGTTGCAATTGAAATTATTTCCTGGAATTGTATCAAGCATTTGTTTGCTCACAACAATGGCCATTGAAATAAATTCTCGATCGAAATGAGGGTTTATATGGGTTTCAGTTTGCGTATTGCAACCCACACTCCATGGATTACTAAACATATATACTTTACTGTACAGGTGCGCTCGCTTTGCCTACAAAACTATAGTTCGATATCAAACAATCGGAGAAGAATGTGCCTTTATCAGAGATGCAGTGGTTGTGTTGGACAGAGTTGTGTTGTCCCAAAGGACTGTGGTCGACAGAGGACAGAGGGCCATGCGGGTCGAGATCCTAATCAGCACCAACCTAATCAGTTCAATCATTTATGGACTGGTTGGACGAGGCGAAACTGCAGCGGGTTTAAAATAACACAGACTCTCCACTGAATTTTCAACCAGCCCCGAACGCCGAAATGTATTCAAACCCACGTTGAAATAACAATCAGAACTGAGGTTAACATAACATTTCAAGTTGGATATCACTTCTGTTCTTCCTCCCCGATTTTTGAAACAGAAATCTACTATCTTCCAAATTTAGAAGCCTATGACAACTGATCTGGGTTGATGTATGTACGGCTTTTCTACATCATGCTCATAGACACTAAAAACGTATCAGTCTTGGACGCGGTTCTAACTGACAGATAGACAGGGGTTAGTTGTGCCCACATTTCATTCACCTTTACAATTCTATTACTCATGAATGGTATCCTCTTCATAATACAGGTTACTATACTGTCTATAGTCTTTAGTACACAACATGTATGCTATTTAATGAAACCATATTTTATTCTTAGCATATCTAGTAAGAATGTATCATACGGAAATTATAGAATTTTATTTCACATTTCAATCATCGTTATTACTAATAGGAGGAGGAATGAATTGCGTAAAGATTAAAGCTTTGATTGAAATTAACTAGCTGTTTAACCTACTCTCCACAACAAAAATGATTTTTAAAATAAAATACAACGCAGGGAAATATGTTTCATTTTTTAATACAACATTGGTTGTTATGCATCGTTGGTTGTATCGTATTTGAAAGATTTCTTTTCTGTCTAGTATTTTACGAATCTGAGGGAGAAAGAAAGAATATGGTTCTAGAGTTGCAAAGGTAATTAATTTGCACTGTACTCACAATTTTGGTCTAGTTTTTCACTCAATAAAGAAGAATTTTCACACGGGGCTCACCTGAAATAGAGAGAGAACGCATTATCATCTCTGTAACCTGGAAAATACAAGAAGTAACAACAACTTGACAAATGAGATAAAGTTTGTTATAAAAGTAAACTAAATGAATTTACTGAAACGCCTTAATTACTCGTCACCTATGTTCGAAGCCAATAACGAACACAAGAATACCAACACTGTATCAATCTATAGAATATATGTAGTACAATAGTAGTATATTATCAGGCAATTTGAGCCCTGTAGAATAAGCAGCAAATCAATAATAATTCATAATCATTAATCTTAAAATATCACCTTTCAACATTAACCATAACATCAAAATCAGTCAATATTTCAATAGTATGAAAAACAGATTTTAAGTGAAACTTTGTCACCACTAAAAAAAAAGATAATAAAATGAAAAATTATCAAATTAATGTGGCACTAATTGAATACATTCCTCACAAACAACTGATAAGTATGAGGGAGATTTGTTCTCAAAGAATGTGGATAAAATAAAATGTTGGGTGTAAAAAGCAAGTAGGTTACAGAGCTCGTTCACTTTTCTAAGCCCGCTGGGCTCTCTCAATCTCTCTCCTCTTCTCACACTCTCTTCCACCCCTCCCCCTAAAGATGAGTTCTCCAACTGTGCCCGTGAATAGTAGTCATGGCAGTTTCGTCAAAACATGACTGTGCTACCGGTTGAAGCCGGCAGGCGTTCTTAGCAACGTGAACAAGCTATACTTTTTAATTCAAGTAATACCACATTATACACCTGTGCGAGGCTCAGGTGTGATAATTACGTTGATGAAGAGGCTAATTCAAGTCAGAGGAGATAGTTTCCAATTTAACGTGACAAAATGAAGTAGGCCGTGATGAGAGTTATTCAAATTATGAGTTTGCACAGTAAAGGGGATTAGAGTTGCCGACACCGGGAAGGCACTCTGTGGAAGGTGTTGTCTGTGAAGAGGGAGACCAAAGAAGGGCTTAGGAAGGCTGTGGGTCTCTTGCTGTAGAGTGGGTACGGGGGAGGGGGTGTTTTGGGGTCACGGGCAGCCCATTGCTGAGATTTTTTGCAGGCACTCTCTGTTGTAGGCAGTCGCCGTCGTTATTTAGTTTTGGACGAGATTATTTCGGGATTAGAGGCACCGTGCCCTGACCAAGGCCCTGCCGCCTGCCCTCGCTCACCTTCTCTGTGAGTGTGTTTATACAGATCGAGCTCACCAACGCCGACCCTTGCTTTCGCCTACCCTCCAACTCCAACTCAGGCATTGACTTAGCTCCCTTCAACCAGCGCGTCCATAACAGAACCTCGGAATTACCGCACCAAACAAAGCACATGCGCTCCCTCCTCCCTAAACCTATCGGCTTTCATACCTTCACAGTAACCGAGTAACGCCCTAAAATAGCCAAATTCAATGAATATATCAGCCTCCAACGTCGAAAATCTCAACTCTGCCGTTATGTAAAACAATAATTGAGAGCCACAATGTTACTGGAGAGTTTTCGTACGCTTTCATTCATCATTTGAGAAACTTTCGTACCGATCGTACCTTGAGTATCAAATAATGGTTTTCAGTTAATGGCATAATGTATCCAAGGAAAATATACTGATCCTAACTTATCTAAGGGCCATTTGTCTTGATGTCTAGATTAAACGTTCTTAAAAATGTTAAAATCAATGGAGATCCTAGCTGGGGTCACAAATTGGGATTATACTGACCGGGGTTTTACAAATTTCCCACCCCTTCCCCAATAAAATTGCGATTTCGGGGCTGCCCTTGTTTGAAATGCCTGCAGCAATAGCTTAATTAGCAGGCAGTAGACTTTAGCTGCAGTAGACTATAACCAATTACAACTTTGTGGATTTCTATCTTCATTCATAATACCATATAAACCCCTTGCAAGTTTCCTTCATTTCTTCAATAGCGATTATGAATACTGTAGATTCTACTTATTCATTTCTTTGTCCCTCCTCAGTATGGCGCTACTCCTCTGCAGCGTTTGGGAACCCTTCCACGCATGTCGGTTCTCCGCTCTTTTTTCACCGGTTCTTCTCACCACGGTTCTTCTTAGAACAGACTTTCTTCGTCTTCCTTTCAATCCTCAATCTTCAATTCGATCCTCGTACATGCCACCGTTCTCCTTCCCTACAGTGTTCTAACGGTGTTCTTATCTTACTATCATCAGCGTCAATGATGACAATATTAATCGCAAATTGACTCATTGAGCCATAAACGGAAAACAATGAACCAGTCTTATGAAATAAGTGCAAATGAGGCTTCACGTTCAAGCATTAGTTGACATCTGTGCTGTTTTACAGAGTCGACAGAATAATTGATGGGAAAGGTTTATCGACTACAGCAATAGATAGAATCTCAATAACGAGTTGCCAATCCAAAATAGGATTATTTGGAAATAGTTTCTCTATCGCAGCAAAATATAGAATTTGAATAACCAATAGATTTTATTAAATATTAATAGTTACCAACGTAAAAGATTTTGAAAAATATACCAAATGCCTAGCTTACAACCGAAAATTCCACAGACCCAACACTCAACAAATACTTCAGGATAGGTTCGACAAGGATGAGCTACTGAAGCAGCCTCGCATATTGTTCTCTGGTTCAGATTCAGAGTGGTGTCGTGAACAACCATGATTGGTTGCGTTTTGTTTTTAGGCGCGTTCAGATTTAGGCGCGACAGCAACCGACGAGTGATTTAACTCTTTGTTTTCCGTTTTAATGTCCAATTAATTTTGACGCTTTCAACGGCGTTGGGCCACGACTGTGCGGTGTGAGCTCCAGCTTCAGCCAGCCAACGTGTAAAATTCCATTTCCTGGCCGCTCGCACTACCTCTTTCCGTTCGGTCCAGCTGCCCAGGACGTCGCTATAGCCTACACGGCCCAATATATATAGACATTATATATGTGTAGTCTGCTCTTGTCGGCTCTGCTGGCCGTCGGACATGATGTTTTATGACCGCACCATTCTGGTGGGCTAGAGTCCAGTACCCGTGCTTAGACCAGTGCACCGCCACCAATTCATGTGTCACTCGCCCTCAGTTCCAGTCTCGTGACCATGGTCTCGCTCTGTCAAGCACGCTTATTAAGCAAACAGTCGATTAAAAATCTATATAGCTGCTCACATAAACGGGATCCGACAATTCTCGTTGTTGGCTATTCAAGTGTCACTGCACTAAAACGAAAATTTAAGGTTTGGAGGTGAAATATTTCAAAAAGAAATAGCTTTGCCGGAATTTAATTTTGAGTTTCAAGAGGAATGACAAACTGAATGAAACATTATGAAACGATAATACGAGAGTTTGCATCAATGAACTTGCAACGTGATTAAATTTATCTCTTCTTTTTCAATGTTAAACAGGATAACTTACTAATATAATATGATACATACTTCAGATAGCATGTCAAAAATCATTTTGTAATAAAGTGTACTTATTCATATGTTACAATCAAGCTCTTTAAAACTGATAGACTCTGTGTAATTAATAATTACATGCGCGTTTTGTTAATTTTTATCAAACTCTTCATCAAGTACGTATCCCCTGTGTGCACTCGGTCTTTATTCTAATAGGGCTCTTCGTCAAGTCTGTATAATTGATTAGATGTATGTATTATTTAAATGAATTCAGCAGTCATTTCCTCTAAAAAAAATGTTTCAAACTAATTCAACAGTTATTCCCTCTAAAGACTTGTTTTAGCTCTATAGAATTAAATTTAAACAATTAAACTTGACGATTGTATCTTTAACGAGGCTCGAAAGTTGAGAAGGTGGATAGGAAATAGCCTATTATTTTCTACTATAGCCTATTATAAATAGCCTATTTTTAAAAAGTATGAAAGACACCTGAAAATGAGAAAAATTCATTGTGGATGGTTAAAAAACTGATATTGAGAGCTTGATCATAACAAAAGTTTGAGGGGGGGATTTTTCGTCCGAAATTTACGAATCAACACTAAAAATAATTCCACTAGTGTACACTTAGAGTAAACAAAAATAATAAGTCAAACTAAACTGCTAGAACACAATAAAAATAAGTGTAAAATAAAATAAGTGTACGAGTGTATCCAGTTATACAGGTGAAACACATTTCGGGATGGTATTCCCCTTTAAAAGTAATGGAAAGATTACATCATCTTAGAACTTAGAATAAGGACTTTAAGGTATTAAGACCAGACAGACTTCAAAGTCTTGTGAAGAAGGATGTGAACTACAATTAAATTGGGTAGCGGTCATGAAGTAACAGCAAAGGGGTGCTGTGCTGCTGTGCTGCTGTGCTGGGACTGGTCACCACTGCTTTATCACTTGGATTCTAGTTGCAGAATGCGGATGTCCTTGCCAAAGGACGAGTTGCTTTGTGGTCACTGCTAGCAAGGATCAGCTAAGCCCTCCAACTTTGCACTTCAAAGAATGGACTACACCCTTAAGGAAAACAGTCGACAGTCAGAGCACATACGTTGCACATCAAAGGCACCAAAGTTGCTGGTCAAACCCGAAACATACATGAACAGAGATAATGCCACACACGCTATTTGACGAAAGTAACATTGTATCAAGAGAATATTGAGAAAGCAAGTGGATATGTTTTATTGTAATGGTCATACATAATAAATAAAATGCATTTCCAACTTCTATGATCAAATATCTTCTCCAAATTTAGGGCGACTTTGAAAGTCTTATCAACGAATACATACATTTTATAGATATTATTGATGCTGGAGATGTGGAAGACATCCATAATTCAGTAAATAAGACTGATATTTATACAGTTACGTTGAATTGATATACGGTAATAGAAATCATTACAGAGTCGTTTAAAAGAGTAGTTATTTATATTTTATTCCTTTTGATGGATGATGAAACTTTTGAGAATCTGTTATGTTGTATAGATTTTGGTAGTTCACTATTATTATCAAGCAAAGTCAAAAACCTGACTTTGAAAATGCTATACCACTTTATCTGCCAAAACGATACAACAAACTTCACAATTACTTACTCATTCATCATTACTCATTCATACTTGAAATATAAGAACATAAAATTATGTAGCCTAGTATATACTAGATCAATTTCGAATTTTTGTTTTTACCCAAAATACATTATTTATTTACATTAATTTTTTTTACCTGAGTTTATGCAATTAACTTACTATACCATATATTTATCAAGCAAAATATTTTATAAAGTCAATTCTGAATAATAGTATTTTAAAGATAATTGAATTTGTTGGAATATCAGTCGTATTTAAATTATTCATGTGGATAATTCCGGCGACTTTCAACAAAAATACGAGGAAAGACACAGTCTTTAAACAGCTTGGAACTACAGTATTTATATTTTGTTTTGAAGGATGATGAAAAGAAGTATACATTTTCGAGAATCTGTTTTGTTATAGTTTTAATTTTGAAATAACTCAGAACTAATCTAATATGAACATTTAATCTAATGACTAATTCATTCGAGTTTGTTTTATCAAACCATTTTCACAACTAGTGTAATTTATTAACTCACAGTAGCAAAAAATGATGAAAGAAACAAAGTAAAATATTATTTTACCTCCTCTAGTGAATCACAAGTTAACATGATATTAATTTCCAATAAAGTACAGTGTGAAGTAAGTTAATGAAAACAGACAAACAATACTGCGTTTATTGATTCCAATACAGAAGAACGTTTTCGATCAATCAATCAGTTTTTTCTGTATGGTTCTGTAATGATCACACGGTCCCGTATGAATTATAGGTCACCCCTACAAATGTAGGGACTCATGGGGCTGGCTGTGTTGGTTACGCTACGCTGAACCCCCGAATGCCAGCTGAAAATTACGAATCGCAACCATCCCCATTGTAATAACTCCCGATTCTATCTAATAAAATGGAAAAATCCTTTTTATTTATTTACCGAGGCATTCATATTTTTCCTCGTTGCGAAAAAAACACGCTACGTTCTCCGCTATATCACTATTTGATTTATACCAGCAGCAGCTAGCCCCAATACGATTGAAAATAGCATTCTCATTGAGAAATTGAAGTTATCCTGCTTTTCCATCCGCGAAAAACAAGTTAAGCTCATCCAGTTACAAATGATCACAATGAATAGCGTTAGCTCTGAAGTCTTATATCAAAATTTGATAGTAGAGCATATTGTTTTTTACACTGCAACCACATAATATAGTCTCATAATATAGAGCTCTAAAGCTGTAGTTAAACAAATCGTAGTCCAAGTGCAAAATACAGAAACAAATTAAAGTGGAAAAAATAAAAGTGCCTGGTATTTCCAATGTTATCCCGTTAAATGACTTTCTATTCGTATTTTACTAATCTTTGAAATTAAAGACAGCATAAAAAATTTCATATTTTCAAACAACAACTAAATAATGCCAGCTGGATAAAATTCAATCAAAGTACAATAATAATAATAAGCGTATGGCTTTTAATGGTGGGGAGACCCTTACGGGTAGTTCCACCTCGCCGTTTGAGCCATGTTACGGGGAACATGGTGGACCTACTATTTTAGGTGGGTTCCGAACCACCCGGTAAGTGATAATAAAGCTTATAACATCAAGTCATTGAAGCACGGTCACCCATCCAAGCGCAATCTTGAGCGGTCTTGACTGAACATCACGACAACTTGAACACCACGCTCACCGCATGACCAATCACCACCAATCAAAGTACAATAGTAGGCGTAGGCTAAGTGTCAAAAGCAAAGAGAAACAAAGAACACAAGCCTGTCGAATTAGTATTTTCATGCTGATAGCATAGCGAATCTCTAATGTATGACATTGGAGTTTGAGTTGGTTGGCTTATTGTTAGCAATATTATCCACAATATTTGATAGGGACTTTAGAGCATTATGAAACTACTGCTATGGTTGTAGTTTTAAAATAATTTTACTCTATCCACTCAATCTACACACAAGCTCAAACTCAGTGGACTTACTCTATCCACAAGCTCAATTTATTCAGTTACGTATTTAACAAATATTGGACTAATAATTTCTGATATTAGGTTTTGTTGCACATCGGTAGAATTGAAAATCGACTTCAAACCAAAGATCACACTATAAAAAGAGTTCAGGCTACATGAGCGTCACTGTAAACCAAATTAAGAAGGGTATTTTGGATATCGATGGACAGTTCCAGCTGAAGAAAAACGATTAATATTAGTACCTATTGATAAAGATAATTTGGGACTAAAAATTGGAAAACTGGTTTCGAAGCCTACAAAACATAAACATCTTATCTTTCTTCTGGATTCTTCGGTGATGAACGACATGTCTTAGTATTAAGTACAAGATCTAGGCAGAATGGGGTACGAACTGTAGTGTGTAGGAAGGCACACAGAAACCTGAAACGTAGTCTACTAACTTGCTCAAACATCTTTCTTCTGACAAGATAAGTTTCAGGTGTTTCCGGCCGAAAACATCAATAGCCAAGAGCGACTACACGCCACTATACATGTTCTTATCGACATGTTTCAAGCAAATCTGACATGCTAATCACTCACAACAGCCCACAGTAGACAGTGTTTGGATATATACATGTTGTATGAGACATAAGGAAGAAACTGAATAAATGTCGAGACAAGTTTTATTTTCATCAATCACAGCGCAATATACCCTGTTCAGTGCACCTTGCTTCCGGTCTTCCTGTCTACACCTCGCACACTACGACACAACTATGACATGGTTTTTCGTCAGGCCCATGCATTTTCAAATGAAGAAGACAAGGAATCGTGTCAAAGATACAATCAAGCTAGCTGTGCCAAGTATAAGATATAATGTACATTTAAATATATATATTTTTTTTTTTGGCAAATAAATATTATATTATTATTAAGATATCAAGATACAATATGAAGATCTAGTTGTGCTAATCTAAGGTCGGTTTTATGCACCGCGTTTCCTGTCGCGCGTCAATAACGCGTTCAAAACGCATGAAAATTTGGTCACGCGACAGAAAACGCGGGCCAGAGATGTTGTAAAGATGATGAAGTTCAGAGACCAATAAAACGCGTATTTTGCGCATAGCATAAAATTTCAAAATTATATTTACTCAGGAGAATATGATGAATACAGTTACAAGTTAAAACATTCAAATTTCCGAAATTGAAACAAATTTCCATTCAGATAGAGATGGGCTTGAGACAGCCTAGATCATTTTCCTTTGATCCGGTGCCGGGCTGGACTTACGGGCGACACAGAACGCGCGTTTGCATAAAACTGGACAAACTTCCCATTTAGTTTCAATGCATTTGAGCCTTTCCACGGCAGTATTCAACACGCGCGTTTCAATTACCAGACGCTAGATCTTTGAAACGCTCAACGACAAAAAACGCGCCTGAAACGCGCGACAGGTAACTCGTTGCATAAAACTCACTTCAGATATGAATCCTGGTCTAAGCAGAGCATATTTAATTTCATAGGCCATCAAAGGAATCAAAAGTATTAAGATGTTTTACCTATCCTACACATATAATATTTCAACCAACTAGTACTAGAACAACTGAAAATTAGTTCTGTAAAAAATTATGATTGAAGATTATTAATATTTAAGAAACACTAAAGATTGTTTTCCTTTCAAGTCAAAATGGGTCATATCAAGTTTCTGCCTGCCAACTAAGTCTATCACTGTCGTTCTCGAAGACTTCACTTGCCTGAATAACCTGCACAAAGTAATTACCAAGCTCATCCTGATGTCAATAGCCTAATACTGATAAGTGGAAGTCTCGTGATTAACCCGACTGCTGTCTCTCTCATTTGCTGAGATTTTTAACCATAATTTAGTAATAGAAGCAGTATTGGGCTAAAGCCTGTTGTTTCTTTACGTCCAATTTATTGTATGTAAACTCTATGAACGAATCTCAAGCCTCAAAACATTCGAGTGTCAAGATTGAGCCATTCAAAAATAAGAATAACTGCTTAAAGGTTTATCCCTCCTTCGAATTATTCATTTTAAGCGTCCTTCACATCCACATTTCAAAAACTTTTCGGTTGCAAATGCAAGCAATTTTCAGTTTCGCGTCTAATGGGCTGTTGAGCAATGAGAAATGGAGTGAAGCTCAACCGTAAACAATCTAATGAGAAGTTAAAAGCTAAATGGCGTAACCGCGTGCAACCCCGGAAAAGTGGAATTATTGATTGCGTGATTAAGTTGCGTTCTAACCGGTGGCAATGTTTCAGATTTTGCTCAGTGGCGTGATACTCGTTTTGAGGAGTCAGTCGGCGGCAAAGTTCGCAACTTCTCCACTGGCATCTCAAGTTTCCTCAAGAGAGGAAAGGAAGAGTGAGTTGTGATGATAGAAAGAGCTGCGGTTGTTGACACAACATGAAGATGGTGGTGGTGGAAGACGGCAACTAGAAGCCATCGTTCAGAATGACACAGCTGGGAATGCCAGCGTACAAGAGGGGCGTAGCGTCCCTTACAATTCACCCTGCTCCCTCCTCACTCTGTACCATCACCTCGATTACTCATCACAGTCACCATCACCACGTAGCCGAGGTTCAAACACTTTAATGAGTTTATAACTCGTAACTGACACGGCCTAAAACATTAACGACCCGCCGAAAATACACACAACACAACACACTGGGATGGTACATCACACACACTAACACTACTACGGGTCGGGTCGGCCACCGGGTCCCCCGTCGGGCTTCCTTATGAACAGCCATTAATTTTAATATTGAACGAAAGGTCGGAACGGATGAGCCTTAGTAGTGGTGGTGAGGGTTTCCTGAGCCCGACAATGAGTCGTAGCTTACCATCGACGATATTCTCCTCGCATCATATTAATCATCTAAATTCGTCCCAACAAAACATTATGGCGCCATTACCCGGGTTCGCCTCACCATTTAACTTCGTTGAAGGCAGCTATGGATCGGAATGGCCATGCCAAGGTACAATACTCGTTGAACTTAGTGATAGGTGATGCATCACATTCAATTAAAGAATGGTTATTAATAAATTCATTGGTTATCTTTTTTTGGCTTTTCAATTTTAAGACTTAAATGTGAGGAAAACCAAAGGTGGTAACTGTTCAGTGAATCAAGTTATTTTTATTTTCAATAGATTGGTAAGATGAGCTTTGAAACTAAAGGTGACAAAAAATTTACAAATCTTATTAATCATCTAAATTAGTCCCAACAAAACATCATACCGCCATTACCCGGGTTTGTCTCATCATTTATCTATAGGTAGAATCCTATGTTGGTGGTATGTTGTGATTACTTCTTCAGATCTATATTACTGATATTGATCTGATAGTGAATCGAAATCTACAATAGTATAAGTGATTTGTGAACTGCAAATATAAGAAAATAAATCGTCAGGTTGATTTTCTAAAATATTATGCTGATATTACATTGGAGAAAAGCCTACAAATTAATACTGTATGTTATCTTTTTACATGTCTCTAAAGTGAACTTGAGAAGTTGCTATTCAAGAACTTACACACTCAAAGCTTAAAGAAAGTACCAAAACAAAACAACCAACGACGGGAAAAAATTATCACAGTATAACAAAATAAATTTTTAAGAAAAGAGATTCAGTTTTGAAAGATTTTCTAATATGAAATGATTTATTTCAAATTTCAGGAACAATATTTTCTTACATTGCACTTGAAGAACCTATAGAAATAATCTCAATCTGACTGATCTATGCTTGCAGTTAAATAACGGTGTTTTCTGTTCTCCAACACAACTTCACGCTGTGGAAGACTATTCTCACAGACAGGAGACAGAAAATGTGAGAATTGTGTTTTAAATTCTTGTAAATTAAAATATCTTATAAAAACTTGTTTCATTAAAATAAAATCTATTTGAATTATTGCAAAAAACATTCCTTTTTTTGCAAAAGGAATGAGTTCAAGAGCTCGTCCTGTTTTTTTAAGTTAAAGGTGCACGGGTCAAATGACAAGGAAAGATTGAAAAGGTGAATCTGACAGGAAGTAGACAGCGCTATCAATTGGAAATCTAGAGTTAATCTGCGATGATATGGCTTAAACCATGTGTTTGTCGAGTTTATAGAATGTTTGCAGGATGTAGATAGGCATCACGCAGCACACAGCCCATGATTGGCTGTGATGCTGATTGACGTCTACCAATGACAGGTATAGCTGAGCAATGAACATATTACTACTACACTAGGTGTAGGTGACAGTGGCTTTGTTACTACACGTTAATGGTTATTGCAGCTTAACAGGGATTCATTCAGAGCTACTATGTTTGTGGCCGCGATCAAGGTCAGCAGTTCAACATTATACCTAAAACCGTACTTAACTTAGCTTTCACGAGAGCATAATGTCTGGAACAAAATGGTAAAGTGATGGAAGTTGATACGATTCACTCTCTCTGAAAGCTCTCTATAAGCTTATTTTTCATACTTTCAATTATGATCCAGGCCAATAACTTTCAACTGAATTATGTAAGAATTGAAATTAAATCAATTTCACACATGTTAGAAGATTGAATTTCTTAAATGATTCACAGACAATTTACTCAACTGTGTTGTT
The DNA here is from genome assembly GCA_948455865.1 of Conomelus anceps. Classification (NCBI taxonomy): domain Eukaryota; kingdom Metazoa; phylum Arthropoda; class Insecta; order Hemiptera; family Delphacidae; genus Conomelus; species Conomelus anceps. The sequence goes on from OX418218.1 coordinate 21,580,908, forward strand.
GCGAAAATTGTGTAGTTTTCATTGTGAAAATTTACTTATTGTGTTTCACTTGTACACTAAATATTGTGTAAAACTACTCCAATTGGGTGAAACTCTAATAATTATAATTTATGATATATTTATAAATAAATAATAAAACTAACACAGTTACATTAGTATGTCAAACCCTCTGAAACAATGCTGAAAACCAATCTATAAGCATGAAACATTTTTTTCAGCGTGCTTCTTGTAGTTGCTGCAAAGCGCCGTCTGGTATGCTTATAACCATAGGCTACTAGAGTTTACTTTTAGAAGATATAGATGATGTAGATAATAATGTAGTAGAATATCTGGTGAGTAACTATCTGTTTTCTTCATGCCACATGCCTCTATCTCTAAAACATGACATGACCATGACAATAGTCAGTTGTCATTCTCAACACATTACATGAGTGAAGCAGTAAATGAAAAATCAATAAGTGATCTATTTTATGAATTACAAATGGGAAATATTACACCGGGTAATAAAAAATTATTAAAGAGGAATATTAAAAATTCCATTAATAAGAGGAACGAGCCACCCTATTGTTATGAGTATTCATGCTCAAATCACTTTATGTCATTTTCTGTTTTATACCCGAGGCCTTATTTTTAATGTCTTTGCCCGATTGTGAGACTGCTGCATCATCGTGAAAACTTAGTTCAGAGATAAAATTGACATGAAGAAAGAACGATATAGAGTGTTTATATTACGTATCATTAAATTCACGTTTCATTACAGCCGTTCATCTTCCCGACTGTCAGCTGTGAAAGCTTGAATAGCCGTGTGGTGGTGCTGGTGAGGGGGGGGGGGTGTTTAGGTCGGAGAGAAAAGGACAGATAACGGGTATAAAAGCAAAGAAACGAAGGCGGGCATAAGTGCGTGAGAGTTTGAGAGCGATAAAGAAGAGAGAGCGTATGATAAAGTGAAGGATAAAAACAGTCCATGAATGATAGCCGAAAATTAGGAACATTTACATTCAATGTACTACTCCAATTCATTTCTCACTATAATATCCATTCATAGTTCTCAAATAAAAGGACTTAGAATATTGAATGAGAGTTATGAAACGCTATAAACAGTCAGCGCTTCATAATAGACAGTCGTAATACACAGATAGTGACAAATTTCAAAACACTGGCTCATGTCTAACTCTTGGTCGGTAAGTAGCTTTGAAATTCTGACCACTGGAACTAAACAGGTTTGCTCAGTACACTGTTAACTTGGATGTAATTTGTTCTAGTAAGAAAAAACAAACAGGTATGATAATAAGAGAGAATATTGCTCATTTAATTGCCATCTAAAGAGAAGGATTTGAATTTTAAATCCCTCATTATTTTATCAACATCATTATTGTTCCAAGGAATAAAAATCAATCTTTGTTCTAATCGTCTGGTATTTAATTAATTTAAATGCCATCTGGAAGAGTAGCTTATAAAAGTATTACTTCATTTCGATCAGACCCAATGAACTTCAACAGACGATAACGATGGAAATTTTTTAATGCAGCACTGACTGCACAGGTGAGTTAATCATGTATGGCAGTGAATTCTAATTGATTGCAAGACCTTGTGAGCTTGCTGCCTTTACTGGGAGATCAAACGATGCCGAGCGCAAGAAGCCATAGCCAGAAAGGGAAGTGTGTTTGTGCATTTCTGGTATAACTTGTATTCAATCACGTTATCATCTAACCAAGTTATTCAACTGAACAGAACACCTGGTGTCCTGGTCACAGTCAAGGATCAAGTGAGTTTACATTGAACTTGCACTTGCTTGAATAAGTGAACGCAATTTATTTCCAATATCATGATTTTGTGGTTATTACAATAATATTGTGAATCACAATATTTAATTAATGTTGTTTTCAACTTGAAACTGAGCTTGGGGCGACTTTTATGGGTTGAAACCAGAAATGCATGAAAGACACGGTAACAATTGAAAATATTCTGATAGTGCAAAATGGATCTTAGGAAATGGATTACACGAATCTATCATTGAAAATATAACTTAGGAACGTTTGCTTTCCAAAATTTATACTATTGAAACTCGCTTCTTAATCAAGAGCAAATTCAAAGGTGCATTTCTGTTATAACTGTACCAGTTGAAGGAAAAGTTTTATTTTTGAGATTAAGTTCTGTGGAAGAACTGGCTCTAAATAGCCAAAATGCTCTAAAATGCTAAATCATTTTATAGCATGCTATAATTTTATTATAAACATTTAAGCCAGATAAGCTTAGATTTGGGTGTATAGATTCAATAATCAACTGAGGAAGTGACGTCATATGTTTAAAAGGATTATCACACGTAAAATTCTCAAGATTTCTTACCACTTTGGGCAGATTTTTAAATACGATTTTAAAAACTCGTAAGTTGTGAGCATGATTCCACCACTTATCCCTTAACAGTTCATTCTTCTCTTTTTATATAGACTCATTCATCGTACATGAACTCATATGTAACACTGGAATAGAGATGCTGAGATTAATCCTCCTAACTACTTAAATTAAAATTTTTGTATAGAATCCTTTCTCCTAGAAGCTCTAAATGAACTTCTGGAGGAACATCACACCACGGAGTGGAAAATATCCCCAACTTTTACATTATTGTGAGCTATATTTTACATACTAGAAGTCTGTAGAGCTTATTTCGAATCTAAAAAGTAAAACGCAAACACATCATTGACTGTGTCAACATTGTCAAGTTTACTTATTATGACATTATTTTTTTTATAAATTTGATTATTATTTAAATTTGTTAAATGAACTTAAATTTTGTTTTGGTTTGAGAAGTTAAAAACATAACAAAAGAGCCAACACTATTTCAGGGAGGAAACGGATTAGCTGTTCATTGCCATTGTCAAGATATGGGCAGTTCTGAATTAGCTATTAGCTGAGTTAAGCTCCACTATCAATGCCTATATGCCTACTCAACTGGATGAGCACGTTAGTAGCCACTCAAGTGTGCAACACTGTAGCACGCAGCTGATTCATATTTAAGAGGAGCTGTCCACGTTTCATGTGATAGTAAACCACAGATTTCAACCAAAATTTTTTGTATTCAAGTAATGAAACACTGTACAATCAAAAATATTCTATATGAATGTTATTATGAACCAAAAATCTCTGCAATAATTATTCTGAAATATCTGCAATATCTGTTAGTCTCTATCAATATCTGTTAATCTGTTAATCTCTGCAATATTGGAGGAGAATATTTCATGTATTTTGCACATTAAGGAGGCAATAAATTTCGAATTCTCATTTTAGTTACATTAATTGCTCTGGAGATTTACAAATGTTATTAACAAATAGGTTTTGCGGAAATGAATGCTGTTAGGCAAATATGAGAATGCAAAGAATTCAAATTTTGTCACCACCTTTATTTATTTAGCAATTGTGAATACTGTGATAATTGCAATATCCAATGATTTGATTCCACCATTAATATTTTGTGCATGCTCAAATTGTACATTGTTGATGGGCGATTTGAATGGTAGCAGATAAACCTCCAATGTGTCGAATACAACGAACCCATAAGACCAATGATTGGTCTTATGTGTTCGCTGGTCGAGTAGTAGGTGATTCATAGTCTCTCCCACACCTTTCTTAATTTTAGACTCACATTCATAGACTCTCTATTGGTCTCTCTCCTAATTGACGGGGCCACATATTGAGTCAGTATCAACACATCGCTTGATACGGGTACCAACATATAAGCTCTCTTATGAACGATACCATTGAAAAAGATTTACCAGCCGTATCTAGAATGTATAAAGACCTATATGTACGAATAGCCAGAAACTTGACATTGATGGATGATGCCGATCATTCACAAGTCCAAGTGAAATTCTTGGGGTTCAGACTTGGGTCTTTGCCATCTAATTCACTCGGCCTATGGAAGGGATAAAGGGAATAGGCAACAGTAGACTATATTTCAAGGCTAAATTTTCTTTCATACCAATCTATAATTCTGTCAGATAAAAGAAAAAACTAGAGATAAGATTATCAATGAATCAATGCTGTCAAATGGATTATCAATGGATGTCAAATAGATTATCAATTGATCAGTCAATGGATTCCATCTTGGATACATATTGTATTGCAAAGTTCATTGAAATTTTTAACTGTTGTTACGTACAAATCAAGGTCAAGGAAACTTCGAGGTTCACCTGGTATGTAACCAAAATCTGTGATTTTTTTTGAGGATGAAGCCCACATAGGTCTGAGACCTGCGCGTGGGTAATGAGTTGGATGATGGTGATTGATGAGTTGGACCTACAGTTTTAGGTGGGTTCCGAACCACCGAATTGATCACGGTAGTGACTTTCATCTTGAGTTTTTGTAACTTTACAACCTAAAATAGCATTTTTTGTTATTATAATTGACCAATGCAATATATTTAATAGTGGCCCTGACTATTGTTACGTTGGTTTCACGATTAATCAACAGATTCCATCATTCTACTTCATCATCCACGCAGAATTGATGTTTTTACAGTGAATATGAATAATTAATTGTTATGAATATCCATTTTCGTGAACTGCAGTATAACTATTAATAGGCCTGTCGAATCTTGCCGTGCAGAACTGATATTTTTGAGGTGCGGCGGACGCGTTTCGAACTATGTGGTTCTTCTTCGGCACTTGGTTGACAAGTCTGCAACCAAGCGCTGAGTATGAGTTTTAAGCAACAACAGTTTTTCCAATTTAATTTTTACAAAAAACTTAGGCTACATCATGTGGATGCGAAATGACATAACTTGTCAGAAGAGCGAACAAAAATAGTATGAAACTCTAGTTCAATTTAATTATATTTTATTATATTGGTATATTTGGTTATTATCAGATTTTTTTTCAACTTGATTGTGAACGAATGCAAATTATATTTAAGTTTAAATGAATTGAAAAATTTGAATATTCCAATTGAATATAAAATACGTTCAGCTTAACCATTAGAACTTTATTACTCTTCGAACAATCACTAAAGAATAGATTCCTAACAAATTCAATTATTATTCAATTACACGACTGAACGAAACAGGGAAATTTAAATGGAACCCATTTCCAATACTTCTACCTAGCTGGTACAATATTTTTGAAGAGAAAAAGTGCATGAATGTCAATGACAGTATTATGATAATACCATTCATTATCATTGAATATTTAGGAATGAGCGACACGCATTCACGGATTTTCCACGTGTAGAATGGAATTTTCGCGTGAGGGAAAAATATGAAACGAGCGGTAATTGGGTTCCGGTGATAGGGGTGCTCCACGCTAACCACTTGGACGCCATGTTTATTAGGCTACGTTATTAGAAATTTTATTGCTTGTCCGTTGGAAAAATTGTGATAATACATACACAGACTTTGATAAATAATTTTTCGGTTGAATACTAATTGGAGCCAATTAAATAACGACATTCATGATAAGAGTTAATTTTCTTGATCTAGGTTATATGATTTACGTTTTAAAGAATAAAGTACCATACGACCGTAAAATTACTATGTTTATCAGTGAACTTTTTCCAATATGTTCCTTATTATAAGAAGGAAACTGTTATAGTCGAAATTTGGTGGCGCCAAACAATAGGATTTGAAGAAACTGGACTTGAGGCGATAAAAAAATTGGAACAAGTTAGATAAATTATTATTATTACATTATTATAATGTAAAATGCCTAGAGTTACACTGCTTACCTTATGATTAGGAATCCTGTTCTACTCTACATTGTTTTTTAACTATTCACTCTTAATTTTGAGAGACTTGAGTAGATTTGATATAAACTAAGAAAATACAAAAAAAAAAACTAGCCATGAAACAAAAATACAAATTTCTATCTCTAAAAATGCGATATTTGTTATTCAATCTTTGAGTTAACTGCTTTGGGACTGAAACTAACCATCTTAAAATATCGTCTCCAAGCTATTCGATATTGACTGTTATCCTCAGTTGGAAATTTAAAATTGAGTCTTAAATTGTAAATGAATTTGCGTTGCCACAATCCTTAAAAATGCTCAATTATTCATATAATGGAAGTGCACCATTTATTTAGAGCAGATACATTATAATCGCGCTTTATTCTTAGATTTATCATAAGTATGCAAAACAATTTCAAAACAAAAGAGATACTTCTATGGTTTGCTCCAGTCTTCCTTATCAAGTTCCAAATTAAGTTCCTTATCAAGTTCCGAAAAATCTTGAAAGATTTCTAAAAATAATATTTTAAAAATTAATCCAAGTTCCTTAGTTTTATAGATCAACAAAAAAGATCAAAGAGACTATTAATATCGTGGAATGTTCGAATTGTAAAAATAGCTGATGATCTCTTAAGGGTTGATTAGATTAGTAGTTTTGATGTGGGATGCGTTCTTATTACTAATCACGCAATTTGAGTCCTTCCTACCTTTGAATAAGTAAAGACACCGCTGAGATAATGACAAGGTGAGGACAAAAAGTGGTAACCCTTACCTGGCCGGTGCATGTCAGCCCAAGGCAATATAAAGACTTGTGAGGGGTAGCGAGGTAGCGACATCATTATGCCTAATGGACGACCATTATTTAAAGAGTTTAATAATACACGGCCTTTAAAGGGGCAAAGCTTGGGTTTCACGGTCATTTATATCAATTAATGGGTATCATTATCTTGTCTGACTGTCGTTAGAGGTCTTCCTGTCCAGGATAACGTGCTGAGCGCCGCCACCACTATCCACTGTACTGTGCCTTCCAGCCAATTCACATCCTCATCCAGTCATCACAGTTGAATCTGAATGCTAAATGCTGAGAGCTGAGCTGCACCAAAATACTAGCTTCCCGCATCTCTGACAGCGCTCAGATTCTGCTAACAGCTAATGACCATTCAGGCTACTTGGACACGCATACACCATCTATAATTTAAGAATAAACATCTTCCCAACAAGTAGGCTACAATCTCCTCCCACACTGTTGTGTAATAGTTCTACAGTTTGGGAATGATAAAACATACTTACGAAGTAGGCATCAAAACAAGAACATGTATGAACCACCATACCTGAAACAAAAAGGAAAATTATCAAAATAATGGAAAAAATAATTTTTTATTATAAAACATTTTAAGCGATATTGTACATCTTTTTTCATTTTATGGAAGCGAAATGGATCTTTGTATCTCTTATTAACTTTTTGTAACACTTATTTTGTAGGGTTCATGGTCGTATCTTTTTTTATAACAAATTACCAGCTCTAATAATAATAATTTTATAATAGCTCAAGATGATTTATGTTACCAATAATAATTTGACAACCTTTATCATTAGTCAAAAATCATTTTAATTATCCCCCTTAAAAAAAGCTCTCATGACCGAAGTGAACATAAACATTCTTTGAATATTATTTTATATGTTGGGATTGACAAACTTCAACAGTATATAGGTAGAGTACACTATAGTATATAGGTACACTACAACAAAAAAAATCATTAAAACATGAAAGCAAGATTACATCTGAGCTCCATACATTTTACTATCGAATTATATTGACTGAAGAATTACTGCTCATGTTTATAAAACTCATCTACTTCTTTACTTAAAATCTCACCTCATCGATCACTCTCATCGAACCTAACAATAATCCATATTTCAAAAACTGTAGCTCTATAAAATGGGAATAAAGATCATGCACGAAGATCATGATCGAAGAGTTTCCAGTGGGAATAGCACTTCTTGAGAAATATGCCGAAGATGGCCCCTATTTAGATTTATTGAATTCAATTATTTTATTCACATCAAGACAATAAATGTGGCATTTGATGAAATAATGTGTTAACCAGGAAAAGAAGTGGTACAATAAGAGCTACTGAGACAAAATGGCTACCAGTCCTGTGTGTCATTTTCAGAACAAGTGAATTCGGACAGATGGGATATTTTTATTCATAAAAATGAGAGGACAAATAGATATGGAACACAATCTTAATATGAGTCAATAATATAGTTAGGAAAATCAATATGAAAACATTGATTCAATGTTCATGCTTCCAGGTTCTCTCTCAGAATCTGATGATATCTCAGAGATCCATTCTCTCTGACTGTCAATGTCATTAAAATGGACATTTACTTCATACAGTACTATCTAATTGTTTAAAATTATAATTATTGAGGGTGAACCTGAAGGCAATTAATAATAGCATGACACAAAACCCAGGATGAGCCAGAAGAAAATGTAATGGAGGAGGTAACAGTGGCATCGATAGACCTCAGCAAGGAAAACACTGAAATCTGTAACAATGGCCTCGGGGTAGAAGCGAATGAAAGGGGAACCTGAGAATACGCTCTGTCATCGCGGCTATATTCGAAAGTTCCATACAGCCAATGATTAATGCTCCGCTTGTCTTGCAGATGATTGATTTGAAATTTTTGCATCGGATATTAATTTCTGCATAAATATAATGGTCAAAATGTGCAAAGGGTGAGTAATGGCTCAAAGCTGTTACCGACGACAATGCGATTTATTGAGCTAGTATAAACCCACAGAGAGTGGTTGATATTTAACACGGGATTTACTGCTGACATAGCATGATCACGTCTTCTATTATCTGTGGAAGAGATTTACTTGATTTTTGGAAAGCAAACTCCATACAATCTCGATCAAGCTAGTTCGATGCTTGTTTAGGGAGTTGCCAACAAATCATGGAATGGAATCAATTTTTTATCACCTCCCGAACAATCATGAAATCAGTTCATTCGATTTAAGCTTGAATTACCTTCAACCTTCCAACTTATGTTAATAACAGTTGGAATCTGATAAATTCTTCCGTAATTTTTACAATGCTGTAGTGTGGCCTTGCTAGTCACGTCAGAGGCCCTTAACTTATTCAGGTGCGACCTGTTAACTCAAACACCAGACCTGAACCAACCAGGTCACACAATATTATTATTATTATTATTATTATTAGTATTACTATTATTGTTATAGTGTGGCCTTGCTATGAATATACGAAATAGTAAATTATCACCATAACTATGGTATGGTAGTTCATTAGCAGTGACTATTTTCGAAAATAATTAGAAGTTTTTCCAAAACAACACAATGAGTAAATACATTTTTAAATGACATCATCCTACTTCAGTACCAAGATTGCTCCAAAGTATTATTTTTATCAATAAGCAGGAACAGTTTCTATAATTTAATGCACCTTGTTAATTAGATGCAAATCAGGATACTTAAGTAATAATATAGCATTTAGGATGTTGTTAAACCCAGGAGCATTAAGCCGACATTGAAGGTCATATTACAGAATTAGAAAGAGGCGGCATCTTTTCATCGCGATAGCTTATTTATTAAAGCCTTTTATAGAAGTTGTTGAAAGCTACAAAGCGCTTTAATGTAAGACATTAGCATGTGATTAATTATAATCGAATAGCCACTAGATGAAGGATAAAAGATAAATAACGAAAACGAAGCTCATACATAAACCCTTACGGTCGAATTTGATCTTTAATGGGGAGATTTTTTGAAGTTAGTTTTATAGTTACAGCGACAAGGTTGAGGTGAGATACGTTTTAGTGGAAGAGAATAGATGGTTGGACTTGTTTTCACTGGGCAACAAATGATTAATAATGGCTATAGAATGAAAAATTAATGACAAAGAAAAGAGGTAGTCGAAAGATTGTTCTAAAAACATGCCCAAAACATATAAATTATTCACTTCGCAGTTGTTATTGGGCCTTCAAGATCATTAGAGTAGAGAAGTAGATCGGAAGAATTATCATAAAAGCTCGTGGCAAGAGTCTGGAATCAATGTCAAAGCAGTAAGAATAACTGAGAATATATCGACGAACTTTTAACTCACAGTGATCTTTTCAACATGTGATCAAGTAAATAGAATGTGAAGGATTGATGTTTCTATTCCTAAAAAGAGGCCATCAGACATGCAGAAAGTAATTATGATGTAGTGTACTTTCAATTATTACATCGACTATAATACATCATAATACAGTGCGTTCATCAAGTCGCATATATCCAAATAAATAAGTCTGTAAATAGTAGATTTTTTATATTAGTTCTAGTGGCTACAGCAAGATAGCACCACTGGTAATATAAACAACAGATGTAAAGCTCATTATTGTGTGTACAGGTTACAACAGTTCTGCAGTATTGCTTAGATTACGATAAGGTAAACATGTCTTTTTCCCAAGAGCAACGAGTGTTCCTTCTTAAACAGTATTTACCAGTATTTAACACCTATAGATTTTTTCCTGTAGAGGTTATCTTAGAGGAAGGATTTATAAAAATAGGCCTCATACACTGAATGAACTGAAAATGAACATTACAAGGAGAATAACAGTATTAATGTAGGCGTACTCCACAAAGTGTCAACAAACGTGTTAAAACAAATTAATGCATGTATTAATGAACAAGGCAGCCATTTTGAACATACGTCATAAGACATAAAATGTTTGAAATAAGTATATATGTTTGTATAAAAGTATATATGTTTATAAAATTTAAAACAGTAATAAATAAATAATACCAAATAAAATACATTACTTCACAACCTTTTTGATGTGCGCGACTTAATGATCGCACTGTAGATATAATATCTATTAGATATATCATATTATAGATTAGAACACTTTTAAGCAGGCAACGTATGCAAACTCATATCTCTACTGTTAGTAATCGTGTTTGGACCAAAATCAACAATTTTTCAAAAGAAACTTTTAGGGAAGACCTACCCATTAATACCTAATATAAAATTTTTCTAAGAGCGGAAAAACAAAGAACAGGAAAATTCGTATGGATCGAAATAAAATAAATTTAAGATAACATTACTTCGATTAACAGAATATTATGATGTTTTTGGGATGCTTGTACATTTAATGATGTAACATGAATTATATTTCTATTAATCCATTGAAATTAGAAAAAGAAGTTCAATAATGAAAAATAACAACTAATAAGCATCAAAATCGAGATTCTTCTCATAATAAAATTTATACTTTTATTTCTAATTCAACAGTCAGTAGCCTCTTACTTTTGAAGCGAACGCAAATACTGAAATACAGGCTTGTCAATGTTAATGAATTTTAAAGGGAATGTTCATTAGTGAATAAAGGCGACATCTACTTTAAAACATCCACCGGTAAAAAGATTCCAGGAATCGTAAAGAATTTCAATTTAATCTCCACTTTCGTTTGTTTCTTGTCGGGCACAAACTGGGAATGATAGGGGGAAACTTTAATATGAATTTGTTTATATTCGAAAAGTTTTCCCTCGTGCTGTTTTATGAAAAGTTCCAAAAAGTTTACAACGAGTTCCACAATGTTTCGGCTCTAATTTACTTAAAAGGAAATAAATGTTTTTTCTCGCGTGAAAACAAAGAAGACGGCAACATTAAATTCTTAATTTTGCCTCTAAGGAAAGAATATCGCCACACTCATATTTCCAAATCCAGCCTCAACTACAATACTACACATCCTTTCTCCCGTAATGACCCCTCTAAAAGTTTTGCACGATAAAAAAGTTTGAATATATTTTTCAGAGGCGTTTCTCATGATCAGAACTCTCTAACCCTCTTTTATCTGAAATTACGTACTCAGTAACATTATATCTACATTCAGTTTCAATTTGAAACAAAATTTAGAAATCACCTTTTCTATTATCATATTCAAATTTTCTGAGCATCTTGAAACAGCCTAGTCATTAAAGTTTTTCAACATCAGCCCATATTACATTAGTGCCTTTCTAAAAGTGTATTCTTGACTTTCTCTTGCTACCCTGATATCCTATAATCAAAGTATCCACTGGTGACTTTAAATATTGAAATAGAAATGCTATACAGATGATTAGTAAGACAACTTTTTCGAATATGTATTTTTGTCATGCTACTCTGAAAATACATGGGCCTGACGATAACTCGTAAGAAAGAGTTGTCCTAGAACCTGGAAGATTATACTCTAATGAAAAAGAGGCGAATACGGTGTGGGTTCGTAATGGACCAATAATATTATTAACATTATTGGACATAATGATTTTATCAAGTGTAGAAACGAATTTCACACAACTTTAAATTTAAGGAATGCCTTTTAATGAATTTTTAATAGCATGATATAGAGTCCACATATGAGTATTGGAATCCAAACGTTTGGCAAACAAAAGCTTTTCTAACTTAAGCTTGCCAATCGGGTTCGGTGAGAGATTTTTTGTGACTCCTATTACAGCATCAAACGTTCTCTATAAATTAAAAGATCTTAGTTTGTACAATATGTATGATGCAATATAAGTAAAAATATTTCGAATAATGGGGTGGTTCAACAAACTCAATATAGGGACCATATATTTCTTGGAGACGTTATTGCTTGAATCGAACCCTTAAAATGTTGAAATTAATCAAGTTGATATGTAGGTTATGCGAAGAAAAATGCGATCCAACAGAAAATAAGCTTGTCCCCTTTCTCCTAAATTGCCAGGCGTTTGCTATGATTTATACACCAATATATTGCATTGTGGTCCATACTCATGCCGACCACGTTTTTCGTTGATTGATTGGACTTCTCTTGGCCTCCTCTATCCGAAGGGAGTTGCAGTCATGGTGAGATGATGGTGGTAAAGGGAGTGTCTAGAGAGAGAGTGAGAAAGAATGAGGGGGGGGGGGGTTGAGTGGCAACAACTGGAAGACGCTGCTGAGCAGAGGTGTGTGTGGTAGTGATGTATAATACATACAGCAGCAATTCATTTCCAGTCCACGTATGAGAGACACGCTCGGAGAGTGCTCAGGGCTCACGGCTTCATGAATGAAGCTAGAAACGCTCTACAAAATGGTTATCCGCCATCAGCTTTCATCTGCACAGCACTCCTCTATGATCGTCTTTACGAGCCTCGATCAAGAGACAAACACGATTTCTGTGTCAACGGTATGGCTTTGTCGAAGGTTTCAAACAATTTCACGCTAGAAATGCATAGAGCAGGAAATACAGAAATAAGAATAGCTCAATACAGCCATACTCAGACATAGGTGTCGGATACTGTCATAGATTGGTATTGTTGTTATTTTTTTTTTATTTTTTTTTTTTTAGGAGGATGAAGTCCAAAGGTCTGAGACCTGTGCGAGGGTAATAAATTGGATGATGGTGATTTGGATGGTGATTTGATGAGTTGGACCTACAGTTTTAGGTGGGCTCCGAACCACCGGGAAGTGATTTTACAGTAGATCAGAGTCTTTTTTGCTGTCCAATCCAATCGGTCACCGTTACAAAGATGGATCAGGAGTTTCGTAGCTTATCTCTGATTGAACAGATACCTGCTACGGCACTCGGCTATCACTTCCCTAATAAGTTATATGCTACGGTAGATCTGATGGGAAAGTATGTTACTTCGAATGAAACTTGAATATTAGTGTTTCAATTTGACCAAGATTGTATCTATAAGAATGATGCAAAAGTTACTTTTAAATGTGCAAACGACGTATAAATATTTCAAAGTTTAAACCTCAACATATGAGCGCGAGATCTTTGCATAAAACCAAATACACAATAATCGAAATTATGTCATCTAATTACTTTGGATAAAAAATTAATTTTATTGACAGTTTTCTTAGTATTCAGCTCTTTTTATTGAAACATGATAAGCGTTATCCTATTTACAAAGAAATTAAAATATGAAATCAACTAAAAAATAATTTTAGAATAATTTTTATCAATATTTTATATTGAACAATTTATATTAATTTTAATAATAATAAGCTTATGGCTTTTATTGGTGTGGAGACCCTTACAGGGTAGTTCAACCTCGCCGTTTGAGCCATGTAATGGAGAATCTACAACTTTAGGTGGGTTCCGAACCACTGGGTAAGTGATAATAATGTTTATAACATCAAATCATAGAAGTGCTGTCGTGACTGAACATCACGATCGAAAAAACACCACGCTCAACGCGTGACCAATTTAAAATTCTATAAATAATAATTATAATTGAATCAAATAAATAGATTCTCATTTCCTCTTTTCAATTGATATTCATTTTCAAGTATTACTGATAAAACAGAGAATTACAGATTTCAATAACTATTATAAAATTTTCGTTGTAACGAAACTGACCACAATGTTAATGAACGAAAAAGAAAATTACGATTTCATAAAACAGTGCTTCCCTGAAAACTATTACACGAGTTCCACATTCTTTACAAGAAATATTGGGCTATCAATGAACAATCCTGTTAATTAATAGCCACTTGGCATCGATTATTGAGGGTGATTGTCTAATTAAAGAATTAAACGCACTAGTAAGAACGAGGAGAGGCAAATGTTTTCGGGGTGTGGAGTTAAGTCTGTGTCTGAGAGGCAGCAGCATGCTGTTAATGGATAGCAGTTGCGCGTTGCCTTTTCGAAGCCCAGACTATTCGTATGAGTTCGTTTGCTAATAGGAAGAGTACGGAGGCAGCAAGCAAGCAAGGGCTGAAAGGACGCGTTAACATAAATAGGATAAGGCGCACTCAAGCTTTCAAGAGCTAGCTGCTAAGGGATTAAGTTGTCCTAGATTAAAGCCAGCCGTAAACGAGAGCTTTCACATGTAGAGTGGGAGACGCGCCTTCAACTTGCAACGCAGCTTTTCGTTACCGAAACGGCGGTGGCGTTTTCAGAAAATGTGCACTTTCATCGTAAACTTCACTTGAGTTGGACGCGGTGGATCAGGTTGAACCACGAGGAGGCTGATATCAAATTGAGGCTGAGGCTGAGCTGATGAGACGGCGTCTGATGAGAAGCTCCCCCCCTCTCCCACACATCTTCAAACTAAAACTCGCCCATGTGGAGCGCATACACCGACCAACCACCAACCTGACTCCTTTCATCTCATTCAAGACCAAATATCAATGAGATAACCAAGTTTTGTTGGTTTATTCTGAGATTGAATAGAGAAATCTAGAAAATGTGAGCTTTTATATGCTGCAAGCGAAAACTCCCATCTTTTTTTCGGTAACTACAAATAAAAGTACTAATAATATAAGTTGTAAATTAACATACTGCAGGACTCTGGAAATGCGGACATTACTTTATCGTATATCAATGCTAATATGTGTTAATGCAGAAATCAAAGACCTTATAGGCAGTAGAAGTCAATCCACAACTTACTACGTCATAAATAAACACATTAGAAAACTCAGATACCGTCTTAATCGATACAAAAAAAATAAATGAATTCCCAGTTCTATTCTCAGATCAAGTAGAAAATTTTATTATAAACTTAAAAAACACTTTTGAATGGAAATTGACTCACGTTATGGCGTGACGGCCGTTTCGCTCTGTTGTCTAGAGCATCATCAGACGACCCACAGTACACTCAGTGGTGTACTGTGGGTCGTCTGATGATGCTCTAGACAACAGAGCGAAACGGCCGTCACGCCATAACGTGAGTCAATTTCCATTCAAAAGTGTTTTTTAAGTTTATAATACATATTAGTGGAAACAAGATGGATCTTCAACATCAGAAAATTTTAGAAAATTCTAGACCTCTGAGATATTGTAGAGCCTTTCTGTCTTGTTATAGATGAAAACATAAGTTGACAATTAACTAAAAACTATTGGATCAAAACCTAAGTTTCAATGCTTTGTATGGCAAAAATGGTTTTGTTTCAATAGATTTTGTTTAAATAAAGTAAAATTTAAAAATTTGTTTTCATTCATCAAAAGATCAAAAATATTT
Organism: Conomelus anceps; assembly: GCA_948455865.1. NCBI lineage: Eukaryota > Metazoa > Arthropoda > Insecta > Hemiptera > Delphacidae > Conomelus > Conomelus anceps. Next base: position 21,596,599 of record OX418218.1, read on the forward strand.
TGGAGTTCTTGAGTATTCGACTAATTGCCCATTATTATTCATAAACGTGATTAGAAACGAAGGCAATAGAATTGCACTGTAGATAAATTGGGGAAAAATCCAATAATTATCATCATGGAATGAGAACTTTGATGAAACAAAAATCTTATGGTATGAAACTGGTTAGTAATGATGTGAGGGGATGGAAAACCATGTCATAGGAAACATCCTGTTTCGATTATTGAAAAATAAGGTATCAGGTATCATTAATAAATTAATTCTATCGGAACTAACTTTGCAGGAATATGATAGATCTACTCTTTTTCAGATAAAACCGATTACCAAGATAATGCAATCAGTTATCAACTTGCAAGATAAAGTATTTCTTTCTTTCTCTGAGATTTAGAATAATACCCCTTAATTTAAAATTTCAATATTTAATAACAAAGATTCAACGGTTTTATGTAGTAGGAAGGAGAACATTTCGTCCAAAAAAGGATGAGGAAAGAGGTTAACTGCACAAACTTAGTTCTAAAGAAGAAAGCCCAGAAGAATACTTTGGAAACTTGCTGCGAACCAATCACAGAATCGATAACTTGGGAGAAAAAAAACGAGGAACACCAAGAGAGTCGGCAACAGTGATTTAGGAAATGAGGAAGAGCGATAGAGTTGTGAGAAAGAAGTAGATAATCGAGAAGGGTCTGCTTCTTTTTCTCTTAATAAATGCCGGTAGGTGGGACTAATATAATTTTCTACATGCTTTAGTTCCTAGTACCTGACCAATGTAGAAAAATGATGTACTTATTCACAGAATAATTTGATATGTGAAAATTCGCTTTTATTTTTATCAGTTAATTTCAAACTCCCATTAAAACATTAGCAATAATAGACATTGATAAATTAATGTCCGCCTGACCAAGGTAGACGATTATTCACAGAATAAAATTATGTGTGGAACTTCGCTCTTATTTTTTATCAGTTACTTTAAAACTACCATTAACACATATTAGCATTGATATATGATAGAGTAATGTATGCATCACCAGAGTCCTGCAGTATATATTAATTTACAACTTGTACTTTATATGCTGACTAGACTCAAACTATTTTTTTATAAATTAAGTTCCAAGCTTAGTTGCACACTGGCCACAAGTACTGGAGGTAGTGGCCAGTTAATTTCATGGTTATTTTCTTTTGCAAAATTTGTATTACATGTTTTTCAAGGTTGGAAATAAAATTCATTATTCATTCATTCATTATTCATTCATTCATTATTCATATTATTAGTACTTTTATTTGTAGTTACCGAAAAAAAATTATGGGAGTTTTCACTTGTAGATTATAATATTGTGATTTGCAAATTGTTATGCTGCTGGCCCCAGATAACAAACTTCACAAATAGTAAAAATAAACTGAAATATGTTCTACATGACTGATAAGAACAACAGCAGTCCATAAAGTTATGGCAGACTAAAGTACCATCAGCATACCTGGTTCGCAATAATGATTCTACTAGAAGAAAAAGAACAATTCCATTTTCGAGGCTATAACAAAAAGTGGCAATTGTTAAATTGACGAAGAGAAAAGTCAAAGCATTAAGATAAACTTTGAGTCGTATACAAGTAAAATAAAAATAAATTATTGAACAAGGAAATTCATTAGAATACTCATTAAAATATTCAAGTCTAAGAATTAATCAAATCTTTGAGTCATACACAAGTAGAATAACAATCAATTATTGAACAAGGAAAATTTTAGTAAATTATTTCCAACAATACTTCTTTCAGTGATAAAAAATGATTGCAGCAAGGATATGTTGCCAACAATGAAATCGTGTTGGTACAAGGAAAGAAACAGAATACATAAAGATTTTAATTCAAATGATAGAAAAATATAAGGAAGACAGAAGGGTGAAACATTAGAAGAAGGAACTAGAAAAGGCAGTGATGGAAAGAGTGATATTCAAAGGGTATGTGAGATACGATATATATCGTTGGAACCTCAAAATGACCCAAAATGCATATGATAATTGATTATTAATGGACAAGAAGACAAATTGCAGGGAAATAAATTTTCCAGACAATAAAAGTGGACAGAGTCGTGAGAAATGGGCGGGCTTGGACGCCGGAACGTGATTGATGACAACGGCGACTTACACAGAGTGACAATAAGGAAAATGTCCGTCCATCATACTCAAAAGTTCCAAACACAAGAATCTATCACCATAAATCTTCACTGGTTTTGCGGTCGATTACTCTCACAATTGCTACATCGTTTCAAAATTCACAATAATACGCCAAGTACATGTAGGATATCTGGTTGATCCTTCAAGAAAAATTATTTTTATTTCAGAATGATTTGGTGGAAAGAATAAAATTGAATGATGTCAATGAATTTCGAATTTCAATATTTTAACGATTAAAAGTCCTAGAAATTCATTTTAATACGATTTTATTTTAAACTATCATTGTATATAATATTAATAATATAATATTGAGAATAATAATATAATATTGAGAATAATAATATAATATTAAGAATAATAATATAATATTGATGGATATAAAACTAAAAATTTTAAAATAATTTAATATTATAATAGTGAATAACGAGATAGTAAACTCAAGAGACACATTCCGAATCAGGATTAAGAGCATAAAATTTAAAGTAGAAGAAAAAAAGAAAGCTGGAAGAGTATGGACAGAGCAAAGGAAGCAGGAACACAGCCAAAGAATGAAGAGATTTTGAGAAGAGAAGAAGAGAGGGATAATGGATGATCATTTGATGTATTCAAGTTAAACACTGTCCTGAGGGCAATAATGAATAATAATAATATAATATTGATAGATATAAAACACATAATTTCACATAAAAAATGTACTTTTATTTTAATTTTCTTTTGTCTAAATTGTAAATTTTCATTGTATGCTGTGAAACTGGTACATATAAATTTAACTGAGAAATATCTAATAATAATGTTATTTGTCAAACTTTTAATATAATTTTCCTCCCAAAAACTGACCTTCAGTTTAAAATTTGCTACTTGAAAGACAGAGAGTACTTGTGCTATAATAACCTTCAAGTTATCATTTTTCTTCCATGCAATTTCAGAGCATAATACGAATTTAGAGATTCTGTGTTACACACTCAAGAAATTCAATACAATAAAAATGTAATTCATTTCTTAAGTCCAATTTCCTAGCTAACTTAAAGTGATTCCAGGTCACCAAGGACTTATTAGTTGGCAGCCGCACAATACCTTCACCAACCGAAATTCAACTCTCTACAATACAAAAGTTTCAATTATGAACTGACAGAGGATGTCAAAATCTTGGACAATTCTCAGAAAAGAAGAAAAAGGATGCAGAGGTGAAAAGGGACGCGAAATTATTTCACCTGAGTTTTTCGATAACTTTGGTGATAAATTTGCAGCAAATTGAGTTTTCACAGCTTGAGAAAACTCGGCTAAATAATAAGGCCGAAGGGCATTGGCAATAACCTGCAATGAATGAGAAACGGCGGCTGTTTTGGGGGTGGGAAAAAAGAATTGTGTCCACGAAGGCAGAGCCAGTAATGAAGTCAGCGGAATTTTACGAGCGGTTTTTTGCTGAACGAAGCATAAAAATAAAAACCCGATTCTGATATTAACTTTGAATGAATATCGGTGGCGCGGGCGAGTGAGGGCGCGTGTGAGAGTGGAAATATTGGGATGCATCAGACGTGGAGCTGGAGACCCACGCGAAAAGGCTGGCAAGCGCCGGTTTTATTAAACTGCAACACCCTTCTTTCACTAAGGACATACTGCCGTTCTTCCTCCTTCTTCTTCCGGTCCTTTAGCGTGGACTTTTATTCAGTTCATGCCGCACCTATTCATTTAGCCATCATCATCTCCGTCGTCATCAACATTGCCACTATCATCGACTTGCTCAAGGCGAGACGAAGATAATCCCATAAGATAATCCGCCGGTTAGTGCCTGCAAATTCTTCAAAGTTTTGAAATTCTTCAAACGTCTTCTTTCATTATTAGAAGTTATTCAGGGAGTACTAATGAGCTCTAGCCTGCAGCGTCTTCATTTAATTGGAAAAAAGAAAGTGCAGTAAAAAAGTGGCAAGGTGGATTTTATAGACGCCATACCAGTCTGGGGTCGGGGAAAGGGGTTTCTGTAGTCAACTTTACCGCAGAAATTCTATTCAATACAACTGATGGGAAAATTTAATTGTTTTACTTTCTTTAAAAGTACTGCTCAATTAGACTATCTTTGGAAAATAGTAGCTAGTGATAGCACCTGAAGCACTCAAATTGATTTACTTAGGACAAAATGTTTAAAGCTCATTAGTATTATATAGTTGCAGCTGTATGCAGCTGGCAATAAGGAGGAAGTGGCACACATGAAGAAGAGTGAGTTCGAAACCAGTATTCAGGTTCCAGCTCTGTTTTTTATTCACTTCCTAAGCAGAAGACTTTAAATTCAAAGAATGATAGTATTTTATGTTAACTAGTTTTTGCAGAACATGACGGAAGAAATAAAATGTTTTCAAGATTCAATACAATACAACTGTTGAGAATCAGGTTCAGGGAAGTTGAGCTTTTTCCAAACATACTGTACAATATTATTGTTATTGAAAGTAATGAATAATAACCGTCCGGGGTGAACTCAGAATTTTTTGTGGAATATCAACTAAGAAAATATTTTGGGGGGATTTCCCAATAACAAACATTCATTCATATACTAATACCGTATAAAACAGTAGAAAACAAAATTACATAAAAGTACATGGTTTTTTAATAGACTTTTTAGTTTGATTCAATAATATACTTCAAACGTATGGAAAACCATTTGTAACTAATAAAAAGAGCACTGTATGGAATTAGCGTTTGATATGAACTAGCTAAGCACGTTAGCTAGTTGTTAGCAGTGCACTTTTTACAAAATAAAAATATCACTGTATGGAATTAGCATTTGATATGAATTAGCTAAGCTGACAGCTTCTTCTCCAGTCAAATCTCAAGCCACATATCGCAGTGCCATTGCCGCGTACGATTGGACAGCCGAAACCCACACTTACTAGTTGGTTATTCCAGCCTACATGAAGTGTTTGGCATTCAGCCAGAAAGTCCCACGTACGAGTTATAAGGTACCCGTCGGTTCTAATGTGGAACAAAATGACCCATTTCCAGTCTGCACCACTCACCGCTCCTCTGCAACTGCGACAGTCCACCGCTCTGCCACTCGATCGAGAACTACTGGAGAGTAGAAGCCAGAATCAAGCCTCGCAAATTATTCGCCTAATGGTCACAAACCTCACCAGCAAACGATTATAGGATGACTGTTCACATTCATTCCAAAGATTCCACATCGCTTCTGAAACATTAGTTCCAGCCTAATTTGCCTTACTTAGATACCAAGAGATGTATAATTGAAGCCAGCTTTTTCTATCCCTTGAGGGTGAGACTTAATATTAGGAGCAAATAGGTGGTGTTTTCCATCACTATATTTTTTTGTTTTTGAGGATGAAGCCCACATAGATCTGAAACCTGTGCGTGGGTAATGAGTTGTATGATGGTGATTGATGAGTTGGACCTACAGTTTTAGGTGGGTTCCGAACCACCGGGAAGTGATTTTCAGCAGAGAACAGTGTCTTTTTTGCTGGCCAATCTAATCGGTCACCGTTACAAACAGGACCTTCGAGAACGCAGCTTATCTATCTGATTGAACAGATACCTGCTACGGCTCGCGGCTATCAGTTCCCTTATTTCAAACTTATTGGTCCCGAGTTGTGTTTTAATAAGTTTTCTTTGTCACTCTTCATTTTCCGTTGTTTCATCATGGGTGAATCCTACTAAAATTTGAAGCTAATGCGTACTTAATGAGGTGGGTTGTTGATGGTAGAATGCATGATCTACTAATCGAACCCAGGACCGTGGGGATAGTAGTATACACTAACTTCTGCACCGTGGTGGTCGTATTTTTAGTGTCAATTATATATTTTATCAAGTGTCTATTCTATGTGCTTGTCTATTCCTAACAATTCTGAAGACTAGAATCTTTGTCAGGCTGTATGATTAGTTCTACACTGGGAGTACAATCACTTTGCGTATCTTACCTGATATCAACTATAGAACGACGGGAATCATTGGACTTGAAACTTATATATTACATATGAATTATTACTTATTTATATAACTCATTTATCACATAATTATGTTGACAATAAAAGGTAGAGAAGTGAATAAATGATAAGGAATGAAAAATAAAATCTTAACTGGGAAAGAATAATCGATAACGTCTCCTTTTTCTTCTGTCTATTTGCTAATGGACGTTGGCGATCACACTCCCCCAATCAGCCCTTCAATAGAAACACTATTCTTGAGTGAAATTATTGGAGCACTGAAGTTCTAGGGCGAAAGAAAATAAAGAATAAAAAGAGAAAGCAGAAGGAAAGAATGTTGACTTTGCTCGCGGCATCGTAATTTCCATTCCTTGCACTTAACATTATTAATCATGAAAATAATACGATGAAACAAACCAGAATGAATCAAGAATTTTCCACAGTGATGAAAATGGCCACCAATTTGCATAACTGAGAAGAATAAACTAGACAAACTCCTTGCAATTATGAAAGGCTAAGATTATTCGGAGAAATATTTCTCTTGGAAATGAATGCCACTAATCAAATTGAAATTTATTCGAGAAATATGCCCAGCCCTGGGACAATTTCGACGCGATAGAAAATATCAGGAACACGTTGAATTAGAATTTTAAATTGAAAAAGTTTGAGAATTATTTCGAGCCCAACACTTACCAGGGGATGATATTTCTCCTGGCCGCATATTTAGCTTCAGCAAGGTGAAGGAAAATAAAGTTTTACATTAGGGCTATAAATACAACGGAGACATGAGAGGGATGCAGATAACGCCGCATTCAAATATGAAGATGTCAAAACTTGCTTTCCAACTTTTTATTCAGTTCCGGCTTGAAAACATTATACATCACAATACAGCACTAAGCACTAGAAATGCTTTTCTTATGATAGCCTACCTTCTGAAGTTTGTAGCTAATAAAACGTTTCCAGCGAACAAGAGCTTAAATAGAAGACAAGGATTGTAGGTTATCTGTTGGATGGTTGGATTTTCAAACTGTTTCACACCACAAGTATGAAAGGCTTTCTGAGAATTATAGTAAAGCTGTAACCTGCAATAGTATAGCATATCCAAGTTGATGATACTCCTCTTTAAAATGCAGCGAAACTACGGGAACAATATGTTCATGCAACAGGAAACTTAATGACATACTTTTTAGTTGGTGAAGTGCAACTAATTGGAAACTTTGAAGAGTGAAGAAAACTTCAGACTTTACTCTCAGTTCAAGTGTGAATTTGGTTTTGTGCTTTCAACAAACTAAGATATTTTAGCAGAGAATCATCGCTGAACACATTATCAAAGTCTATGCTCTGTAGATTGTCACTATAAACAAAATTGGATGATTGTTTCAACAAAAATCTATGTTGTTACCCATTTATGTTATGTAGTCTATCGTTATAAGTTGGTTAATATTACGTACTATTAGGCTACTTGGTAGTGATTGACCAATCGCTGAGCGTGGTGTCAGGACGATAATAAAGCAAATCGTCATACTCAGTCACTGGCGCTCGGAACCGCGCTTGGAAGGGTGACCGGCTAGGCTTTACAGGGCTCGTCTACGACAAAAGCTGGAGTAAAACTAATACACAAAAATTATAAAAAATCTTGAAATTTAATTTTATTGTTATTATAACTGAGAAGAATAAACTAGACAAGCTCCTCGCAATTATGGAAGGCCAAAATTATTCGGGGAAATATTTCTCTTGGAAATGATTGCCAGGCCACTAATATAATAAAATCAACTGATAGATCAGTGTAGTTTAAATAGACGAGAGTAGCTACTCGCAGTTCTTTAAAAAATAGCTAGCTTTTATTCCTTCAGTTAGAAATTACACTGATAACAGCTGTAGGTTAGAGTCACTCTAGCTCTCGCCGTTTGTACGAGCCTTGAGAATATTGGGCATTGATGAGAGCGTGTTTCAACGTTGCTCACAATGCGGCATGATTCATGTTGTCAGCAGCGCCATTCTTCATTCATAGGTTGAACAAGAGACTACTCTCAGGACTAACAAAAGTTAATTGAGGAGTTTGATTGATGTCATTCTAATTATAGCACAGACTGGCTGTCTACGAGGCAAATCAATGCGATTGAGACTCTAGACGTGACTTGCTATCAAAGTGGCTCTTCTTGTATCATCAGTCGACCGGGCGGAGAATGACAAGACAAATCGAGTTGAGACCGACCGACCGCCCGCAGTTAAAAAATGATATCCGCACATGACAGAGTTGTTGAACTCTGTCGACCATCAGGAATCAGGCGTCATTATACTCAACGTCATCCTGCATTGTTTAGATTGAGGGGCATCAGCTTGTCGCTATTGTTATTCATAAAAAGTGAGTTGGACACCATTGAGCGCAGGACGCTTCGTGGAATTGAGCTGCTAGCGCTTCGAGCGATGAGAAAATAAATGAAAGATAAACCATCGTACACCCACACAACTCAAAAGAAAACCATCCCCGAGCGGGATCCCAGTGTTCGAGGAAGAATCAGACTTAAAACCATACACGGTTAATTGAAATGTACTGGAATTGGAAAAATTCAATACTGTATCAGTAATTCGAAAGCTACAATTTCCATCATTCAACTCAATCTTATAAAAATCATAGGAGATAATTAGCAGGTACAACCACGGTAAGTAGAAGATGCGTTGAATGGATTTCTTCTATCTACCGTGGGTACAACTACCAATCAGCGGGTTATAGTAGTTATGAGTAGTAGAGACCTAGATTCGAGTTTTCTATGGTTGAATAATGTTATAAATGTTATTGAAAGTCATTGTTTTTCATGTTTGAACGCATCAACCTTCCAATTCCCTTGAAGTTACTCTCTCGAGTTCACTTAAATTTACTGTTACTACAAATCGCAATAGGCTCATTTTATATTAACCTTTTAAGTGAATTCAACGACTTGCAGTCAAATTTTTATTAAGAATAAGTAGAATTTACTTACTCTGTAACAGAGTAACAAAGTTACAGAGTAAGTAAATTCTACTTATTCTTAATAAAAATTTGACTGCAGTTAAAAAGTTAAGTTGAATTTACTTAAAAAGTTAATATTAACAACGCAGTTCGTCATGGAACAAGAAATCCAGGAACACATTTTATAGATATTACAGTTATAGGTGTTTTTTTCTATGTGAATAATTTGTCCATATGTAAAAAATACAAAATTTAAATACCTATAAATAGATGACTATTGCCGAAATCTTGGAAAATTGACTGAAAAACAAGGCATAATTTTGAGAATTCAGATATTTTGAGTTTCAAGTGGAATGACCTGATTTGTGATTAAGTAATTATAATTATTTTGTTAGATTCTCATTCTGTATAAAACATAAACTTTCTTTAGAATATCTGGAGGCGAAGCGGTCATTTTTCAAGGAGGTGGCTATTGCCAAAAACTATTATAATTTATCTTTTGAATACTACACTGAAGTCTTGGAATTTCATTAATGTATCGACAGATGCAATAGACAAGATAATTGACAATGGTGAGGATCTGTCACATTAAGTATCAATAGCCAAGGGGTCACAGGGCGATATTTGCGATCCAGCGATCGCCCGAAACGCGAGGAAACTGCAGAGATTAGGCAACGGGCTATTTAGATTTCATTGTCGATAGTAGGGATTCAACTGGACAAACTCACATACCTGTCAAGAGAAATATCACGCGAGGCATAATGAAATATGCAGTCAAAACAAAACAAGGAAACAAATCATCAAATAGAATGCGACATACGCCATGTAATCGGAATCGGAATAGCAGTCTACTAGTGCAGCATGTCATTAGGAACGGAAACGCGTATCAAGGGTGAACCGGTGAACACACCTTTAGAATAATTATAGTCGGATGCAGGGGTGTAAATTACTACCGAATGACAGACAGCCCATCTACATAACATTATCTACTTAACCATCTGCATAAACAATCACCATTATTCTCATTCTCGTACGGCTCTTCCACCATCATTAGAATAGTCGTCTATCGGAAATGTACTGTCCCGAGTGCCACCCTCTGCAGCTCTACACGACAACCACCAATTTCCAACTATTGTTAAAGTGGAGGGTCAAAGAAGAATAATAAGTATCTTGTTCTGATTAAGCCCTCTTAGAACATATGTTACAGAAAAGATAATAACAACAATTATTATTAAGATAATAAGGGAGGAAGCCCAATGTGTGAGATCTTTGTTTGTTGATGTAACTTATTTGGGGGCAAGTTAAGATTTTAAAAATCTGGTCAATTCGACTCTTCAAGTCAACTAGCCGTGTCTCAACACTAGCTACAAGATTGTGTAACTAGTAGACTCAGAACTTAACATTAATTTGACACAATAAAATTGATTAGCTGAGTGAGTTATTGTACAGGTAACGTCCATCAAATTACTTAAGAGAGTTACAGCTAAGAAAACCTTCAGTAATTATAATTTCAGTACTCTTTCAACATATTCTTCAGTGGTTTTGATTCTTACATGATCTTTTGGTACTATCGATGTTAAAACGTTTATAAGCTTGCATTTACAACAGCAATAACTTTTCTGTGTAGTATTAGACTTTTGTGAGTACCATCCTCAGCGAGCACCATTATGTATGTACTCTCTGTTCGCTGAGGATAGGACTCAGGTTCTGAAACGCGTCCAATACTACTCACAAAAGTAAGTGCTGTTGTACATGCAAGCTTATAATCGTTATTAACATAGATTTTAATATATATTTGAGCATAGAGAACTAATTCCAGAAATCATAATTCCAGCCTAGATTTAAAAAACGGTTCTTTCGTGTATTTCTCGTTTGACCGTGACTGCATTTAAGTGAGCTTCTAATTTTTTAGTTTTAATTTGATTCAATTCTAGCCTTATGTATTTTTCTTCTTTGTTGCTTTCTAGATGTTCATCGTTTTTTGTTATTGATTTGACTCGTATTTTTGCTTGTTACTTCTCCCACCAGGGGGGTGTGACTTGTCAGCCAATCACAACGATGAAGGTCAGCCTCTTTCTCGGTTAGCCAATGTTCCATGTATTCCATGTTCAGTATATATTCAGCTTCTCTGTACTTTAGTTTCAGTTTGATTGAGATTGATAATGGTATAACAAACAAAAATAGTTTCTCAATATTTTTTAATAAATGTGGTTAAGACAATAAATGTGGTTGTGACAATTTCGTCTTATTATTCATTATGGATACCTTCCACAATATCACCTTCGCCACTACAAAGAAAGTTCATAGAGAACTCATTAATTGATGAAATTCAGGGATCCCAAATTATTCGTGTATGATCTGTGATTTTTCATGTCAGAAAATCCACCAGTCGGAAAATCCTAATATTTTCTAGCAACGATACAAATGATTGAGTGTGACTTGTAAAAGGTGAGGATTTTTACAGCATCAACATATCATTGGATTAGAAATATTAAGTCGATTAAATATCTGAGCGAATTTTATTTTGTTCGAGGCAATATTGGAACGCGAAATGGGGAAATAAAGGAGCTCTGAAAAATGCATTGACCGTAATGCAATGAGTTTTCTTTGCTTGGAGATGGTTTGCTGACTTCAGGACTCCAAGTAGCAGGAGGAGAAGAAGAAGCTCTGTGTTTTCCATTCGTTGAAACGAGAACTTCAGGCGACGACCCAAATATTGTTTCTCACTCAACGGAAGCAGCAGAAAAGAAAAGAGAGACGCCGAATAGCAGAAAGAGAAAGCGGTAAGCATATGCAAACAAGTGTACACGAGGAGTTCGTGCGATAGAAAATGTTTCTTTCATTCGCTTCCTTCTTTATATTCTTTTTATCTCTGGGCGACGCCGTAAAATATTGTTTGAGCAACAACTGAGAACCAATATCTCTATGGGAAGTGATGTTTCGGCTTCTAGCCGACCTAAGGAGTTTTATACGGAGGACCACAAAAGCTTTCCGGTCAATATTCCAAATGTGTTTCTAAAGAAGACTGCGGGAAAAAGAACTAGAAAGAGAAAACGAACCCACACCATCAAAGAAGAGAATGGGGAAGGTCTCTCTATTGGAGCTGCTTTTTCCCCATTCAACCCTTTTCCGACATGGAGCGCTCTCTTGTTTTATTCCGTTCTCTGGTTTCATTCTTGCTGGTTTCCCTTAACCCCCCTCCCGCACCCGGCCTTGCATGAATATCGGCTAAGTCCGGATTAACACAGATTCATTTCCCTGCACTGCCTATTTCTGAACAATTCAAACCTTTTCCTGTGCTTAAGCATAGTGTGGCGCAGAAGAATTGTGCCCTTAGGTCGTTTCCCACGAAAATTCTATAGCCGAACAATAAGTTGTTTGCCACCCTGAAACGTTTTTATCAACGGCTAACGGGGAAAAATGCTAAACTTGTATATTTTATTGAGAACGCCAGCTAAATAGTGAGTTGTTCAGAAACATATTATGAAAGCTTTATTTGAGGTCCTATAATAAACAAAAAGGAAAAGTCAATGAAGGTTCAAGTCTCAATTAAGTATAAATAATGGAGCTACTGTTGTACTAGATGGGATATCACTATTTTCTTCACAAGAGGAATTGCGAAAAATAGTTATATTATCTAAACATAAACTATCTTTAAAGCTATCTATTGAGCTTTCTTCAAGCAAAGGCTTTACAAAATTGATTCAATTTAGAAAAATATTTATTATGATTGAATGAAGAAAGAGATAGTGCTTCGAGAGTTTTCTGTGTGTGAGAACTGAGAGTTGACAGGAGTCAAGAAAAAAGTAAATCCCTATCAGAACACTTATATTGAACTTCATTGTAGTTGCATTATTATCAACTGAATCCTTCAACCCAGCCTTAATTGTGCATCAACTTTAGGCTTACAAATAATAGCATTAGAAATCAACCATCGAAAGTATTGCAATTGGAAACTTTTAAAACAGGAGGGTTTGAAGAGAAAATCAAAAATTAAAATAGCATTGCATGAGAAATGGAAAATCGATTAGCTTTTCCCTCAACTGTGTAAGTTTTGCAAACATTTTCCAATGTCAATTTAATAGAATCAATTCGAATGAAACCACTCCAATAAACCGTCAACCAATAAAAGTAAAAAACAAAACAGAAAAACAGTGCGTCACAGCCTGACAGTCATTTCTTGTGTGTACAGATCAGAATGAAACTGAGTCTGTACTGGTGATGGTTTCAAAGTGTGGGGGACGGAATAAAACGTGAACGAAATGACATGCAAAACAATGGATGTAATAAACAGTGCCCATTTCAATTTCATGCCAATATCGTTAGCAGCAATGACATTTTTCATTGACTTAAAATTTATTCTGATCCAGTTACTTCGAATTTCAATTAGTTAGGATGAAACATCAATATGCATCCAAATTTTTAGACATCACTGTTCACTTTGCAGAAAATATTGCCAAAGTGTCATTTGAGGTCAATGAATGAGTAGCCTTCAATTTTAGCCTTCCTCAGCCCTAAAAGCATGTAGCATTATTTATGATAGTAAGCTGGAACTGGAAATTGGAAAAGTCAGCCAAACTAAAGTGTACTAGTGTATTATTTTAAAAACGTCGAAATGAAATTTTTCATCCAAATTTAAATTGTAAGAGCCCTATAACTTTTTTATGGGGCTGGGAGCTGATGAAGAGAGAGGATGCAATAGCATTGGCTGAAAAATTGTTGTACTGTAATTAACGTACCTTACAAAATTTGTAAAGAAATGCCTTTCATCGGTTGACACATACCTGTAAAAAACGAATAATAAATTAGCGATTACTTCATAATAAGGATATTGAGAATTGAAGTACAGAATTCATTGAAGAAATTAATTCACTGAATAAATTGTACATGCAATTATTGTAATTGATGTTAAGAATTAAAGTAGAATATTCATTCCGTTCATGTATATGAAATAATTTTCAGATCCACAGTCGAAAAGACATGACAGAAATAAGTTCGGTCTCAGAGACTCTCAATTTATCCAATGTATTATATAATCTATTCTGAAGTTTCTTGTTACTCACATTCAATTACATTGTTAATCATTTTTATTTAAAATACACAAAGAGATATGATACTAATAAAACAATAAGCAATCTCCTACGTTCCTTGTAAATGAGTTCAGAATTTCCCAGTTCAATATGCAATAATTTCATTAGTATGCCCATTAATTAGTATGGTCGGATGAAAGGTATTAAGAGGAACGTTGGTAATGAATTTTAATCATGAAATTAGAGTTTTGACACAAATTATTCCGGGATACTCGGCCAGACAAGAGAGAAATTCTGTTCAAATGTCGGCTGCCTTTTTGCAACGGTGGACACGATAAAGTTCAGTAAAAGCCTAATTTACTTGCTTCTCGCTGGGAAACTCAACGCGTTTTCAGCGTGAACGACGCTAAGAGCAAGAGTGAATAATATAACTTCCCCCCCCGTCCCATCCATCCTGCAAGTGCTAACGTATAGCTCTTATTAACGTTACTACCGACCTGATATACAGCGTTTATTAAGCAGCTTGCTTATATAGAGGAGCTCAACAGCATGCATCTTGGCTAGATGCTGAATGAGTACACACTTTATGAATAGTGAACTGGATCTTGTACGTATATTCAACCTTCATTATGTCTATAAACTATACCTATGTCTTAGCAGCATAGAGTCTTCCCATATTAATGGGCCTTGAATGGTGAATATCCCGCTATGAGGGAAGTACAGTACTTATAAACCGCAATGGGTTTAGAACGTGATGGATGTACTGTATTTTCTATTATATCGTATCTAGTATTAGACGTATTTTACTCCCGATTGTAGTTGCTGATTTCAATATTAAGATAGGTAAATTATAAAATAGTGTTAGTATTCTCAAATTCACGCCGAACAGATCTCAAAAAGAATAAGTTGAGTTCGTTAATAATAATTGTATCGGGTAAAGCGCTTTTAATGCCCATCGGGTAAAGCAATTGTATCGTGATCAATGCTGTCGTTTGTGAATGCTGTTGGAACAAAAGAGGCATTATATTAAGCATCCAAGTATTGTTCCAGAGGTGCAGAGATGTCAGCTGTGATATATGAGAAAGCGATATTATGAGGAATCGTCTGACTGGGTCCAACACAATAACACGATTGACATACTCAAGAAAATAGGAATTGGTGGAAGAACATCCATTGGTTGGAAAATCTAAGGAATCTAAGGATGTGGTTCAGAAGAACATCAGCTGAACTATTTCGAATTGCCACCAACAGAATCAAGATAGCCAATGATAGCCATGTGACAGCCATGATAGCCAACGTCGGGAACGGATAGGCACTCAGAGAAGAAGAAAGCGCTTTACACATTTTACAAATATAAATCCGAGTGAATAATAGCAATTCATAATTTTATTGATTCCTTACCAAGATACCACGTGCTGCCATAAGCATGATATATTATAGTAATAGGAATAAATAATAAGAGAAGAAATAATTTGATCAACTAAAAAAGGGTTACAGGCCATGTATTTATAAATCTACTTCAAGGATCAACCTCAACTCAAGGAAACTTGAGAAGCATTCACTCAAACGGCTTATCAAGTCTCCCTCGAGATGAAGACCTCGAGCCTAAAGACCTTTGAATATGTGATGTATCGCATTACCATCTCATCATTTTAAATGAGAATTTATTGTAATAGACTGGATTCATTTTCATACTTTTTTATAATTATATCAATAAAATATAGTTTCCAATATTTTTAAGGATCTAGTCATTCGTTATTGGCTAGTAACTTACATTTGATGTGGTGTTGTGGATATGTGATAGCTTATTACTTGTTCCAAGTCGTTATGCAGGGAGAAATCGCAGGAGAGGACAAGGCAGAGGAAAACTCTATGCGCTTGAAAAATTGCTTTCAGAATTGTCGACATCCGAAATAACTTTAAAAGAAAGAGAAAATCTTTTGGAACAAACGAAATGTAGCAAAACACTGAAGACAGAGTAGGCTATATTGACATGCCATGAAGAAGAATAAGCCCTGAACATGGATAAGAGATGCAGTAAAAAAAGTTGGAGATCGTTGTTGGGGATGCTCGGTTGACATATTATTAAGAGAATTGAATGCAAATCACATGTCGAGAGTCAAATTGGAACAAATAAGCTTCTTTATCACTCACGGCAGCGTGATCAATAAGCAGTTCCTGCACCACAAAATTCTCTACACGGTGCATCGAACACTAAAAAACACGGGGATAAGCTCACGGCAACATTGGATACCTGAACGGGAAAAATATGGAGCAGGCTTTATCGATGTAATGTTTCATCTCTGTTTTAAATTGATGACGGTAATTTTCTAGACTTGAAAAATTACGGAAAAACATTTCTGCTACGAGGTGGGAGAGAAAATGGAGAGAAAGAGAACGGAAATTACAACTATGAAAATAACTCATCCCTCGCAACAAAACAGAATTAGGCGGGAAGGATATTTTTCCCCCATCTACCTGGTCTTAGTTTCTTCCCCACTGTCTTGTGCGGATACCACAGACACGTCTTTGAGTCTCTGCTGGGCCAATTTCCTTTTTCAGCCTCTCTAATCTTTGCCATCATCTAATCTCTCCGAATCCTACCGGCATCCTTCTTCTTCTTCTTCTTCTCTTCCTCCTTTCTCTTGATAACTAACAACTGTAATTCCTTCGTTCCATAAAAATTAAGTAATCGGAAAACGTTCGCTAGTCTGGCCGCCCCTTCTATGCTCTTTTCTCTCTCATTACGTAGTTTTTCATCCCTTTTCCAATAAATTAAAAGGTAAAACCATTAGCCGAAGAAAAGCCCGGATGTCGTACCTTTTCCAAGCTGGCTGAGGCGATAACTACGCCCAACTTCTGAAAGAAAATTAACTGAGGTGCTCTTCTCCGCTGCCGGTCCATGACTTCCGGTGGCCCTCTGCAACTGATCAACGCTGCAACCAACTCGAAATAAAGTTTACGTGATAAATAATATCGGACTCGAACCATAAAACAGTCTGGTCTTGTGAGCTTCTGAGGTCTGATCTTCTCAAAGCGTAAGATTGTAAACGTCTACAATAAAAAACCATATTGTATCATGATGAAAATCGACGTATCTTTTTATCAAGACCTAGGTATACTGGAGAATAGATATGGACAATTAGTAGACCTACTTATCAACCTGAACGAAATGTGTATTTTCTGAAATATTGAGGGTGAGACATATGGGTGGTGTGAATTAAGTTGAGTCAGCAGAGAATCTCATGCTTTTGACTCAGCGCTTAGAATTCTTGTTATTTGATGTGAATAAAAATTGAGCCAATCACAGCTGTTTCTCACGTCTTCCGTTCGGACTCCCGTCGACTCTGACTGATCAACAGTCGAGTCCAGTCACTCAAAGAAGTCGGAAAGTCCAATCACCCAACTTACTCAACGCACTCAACTTTACTCACACCACTCATCGTAACAACACATAATGACGGTGACGTTCTACAAGGTACATAGTAAGAAAGGTGTGAGATCAGGATTTTCATCATTCATTTGTTTGATTCAACAAGAATAATATTCTTGGATTTCTTGTTCCATAACGATCTGCGTTGTTAATACTAACCTTTTGTTGCAAATTTAACGACTGACTGCAAATCGTTCAACTGACTGCAAATCGTTAAATTTACAACAAAAAGTTAAGAATAATATCTCACAGCGGTTGATGAAAATGAGAAGCTGTCAGAAAACTAATAATTCAAGGGATATGAAAATAAGAAGTGAAAAGGGAACATGCTTGAACATTTTAGGGTCTTCACAGAAAAGAGTCTGGAATTCTTATCTAACGCACATCACATTTGAGGGTTGCTAAAAACTTTAGGGGTAGTAAAAGCCCAAATGTCGACTTACTCTGCTACACACTTGCTGTCTTCAGAACTTCAATGAGAAAAAAGTGAATTTATTCGGTTCAATGAATGTTTTCATCAGAATTGAGGGGTAAGAAGTCAGTAACAACGTCTGTGATCAGTTGGTTCCAACGATCTGTGTCCCCTTACCCGTTGTACTTTTATCAAATAATTCGACCCTGGGCCCTGGCACAACCTTCAATCAGCCCCAAGTCTTTCATTCGTCCATATCACGACATCCAGACCATTTAGAAACTGGATAAAACAGGAAGAAGCTGTCACGCTTCCGTCACTCGAACGAGGGTCATTATGTAGGACTATTCTCCCTAGTACAAAGGTTTTCATGCGTGGCTTACTTCCTCCCCTGCAACCTTATTACTTTTATCTGGGGATTATACCAATATAAGAAGAATTTATTTCTAGTATAACGAACTATTGCTAGAAAATTATTCCTTATACTTTTTAAAAACTAATATCGTAAATATTTGTTAAATTCCGAATTTTTTGAAAAATTACAACAGATTTAAAAGGATAGAAAATTTTGTTTTTATACAATAGTAAATTCGTATGGCTTTTCGTGGTGGGGAGACCCTTACGGGTAGTTCCACCTCGCCGTTTTTTTTAACGACTGCTTCTTTTTATATGCAACCGGGACCGACGGCTTAACGTGTCCTCCGAAACAATGAAGGTGTCTCGGCCTCGAAGCCTGAGTTTCAATTGAAGTATCATGAATGAGTTTAAATCAAAATGAAGTACGCTGTATGGTCAGTTTATGTAAACAGGTATAAGCTTCTTGATGAATTTTATAATTTTATAATAGGGAAAATATTGGAAACACTATAACGAATATTGATTTTTTAATAATTAATTTATATTGGTTTCAAATAGAAGAACAGTAAAGTATACTAGAATCTACAAACCATTTAATATTACTTGATTTCAATGCATAGATATCGTTCTGATCACTGCATAAGCACTTTATTTGCAAATTTAATTTTCAAGAACAGTACTTGGATGCATTTTTGTTGTTGTTCTATCAAAATCTTACTATTATTTCAGGATAATACTGAATGCAGCTCTCATATTTATTTTGAAATTTCAACGGAAATTATTATTTTTAATAAAAATTTTAGTTGTATTCCAATATTCCACTTGCTTTAATATACAGAATATTTTTCAAGAGCAAAGAATCAGAGTCCCAGGAACAATCCCGTTGAAGAGGAATGGAAGCATTTTGTGAAAGCTTTTACGGAGGGGGATTTTATAGTGGTATAGTAGGGGATTTGAAAAGGGTGCATACAAGATCACAGAGTCTCTAAGTACTAAAAAAAATTGGCAATAGGGGCCTACGTGAGAATGAGCGTTACATTGAGTGGAATAATTTAGACAATCCTCTTAAGAGAAAAGTGTTTTCTACTTTCGATTTCGACCTAAGAAAAATTCAAATGAAAACTTGGCAAGATTATTGAACACAGAGCATTTAGTTCTTTACGATTTTCAATTATAATAGCTGAATATTAGTAACAAGCTAGACTCTCATTGGAATCAACTGATTGCTGTAATTAATGATTTTCATTGAATTGATAATTGTTCTTTCTGATTTTATACAATAACAGCTAAATATTTAGCTGTTACGCTATACGCTTGATTCTCATTGGAGTCGTTTGATTATTGTAATTAGGTGATAAAGTTATAGTAGAGTTGAGCACTGAAAATAATCAAACAATTGGATAATAGGTAAAGAAATATATATAATATTAATTGCAGTACAGAAAAACGAGAAAAAAGTTCACAGCAATTAAAATAAAAAAGCCAATTTCTATGATCGAATAAATGATAATTGTAAAGTAAATATAGAATACTTTTGGCACTACTACTTACTACAAGCCAACACCATTTTCTACTTAGCACTTATTCGACTGCTGACAACAATCAAGGCATCATGTCATGTCTAGCCCAAATAGCTGAGTGCAATCCAAGTTTGAATGAGTTCATTGTTTAAACATGAGTGGACACATCGTGACTATGTAAAGGGTGTTTAAGATGACCCAAACTTCAGTCGTTCTCGCCAGAAACGAGTACAGAGCTGGAGTAATTTCGAACCCTGGGGAAATTTGCACCTCAACAATGTCATAACAGCAAATCGGTCCGAGGACGCAGTGAGGATGGACAACAGGTCTTTACAAATGTTAATTTGGAATTTGAAGAACAAGTGGCGAAGTTTGGTAAGAGGGAATAAGAGCCACAGAGGCATCTTCAAGGGCTGGAATATTATGGAACGTTCTCCTAAAAGTGCCTGTGGAAGACTTAAGTAGAAATTGGATATCGACTGAACTTTGTCGTGCAATGCTTCCTAGTCTGCAAGTTCGGCGGTTAACCTACATTCGCAAATGGAAAATCTGAAAGTAGCCTACACCCGACAAGGAAAAGCAGATGGTAGAAGGTAGCAAGGGCTCGGCCCGCCCATGCCACTCACGCCTGTTGGGAACAAGGCATAAGGCACCGCGCAGTCAACAAAGTGCTGTTTCCTGACCTTATTGCTGGATGAAACGAACAGAATGAGATGTGTTGTTCGAGCGATAAAATAAAACGGCCAAGTATCTCTTTTAACGGCCAAGGCAGTTGATTGCTGATGATATCGGAGTATGAAGTAATACAACAGAACCCTTAAAATCCTCAAACAATGCTCACTTAAAAATATTGATTGACACATTATTAGGACATTGGGCGGGATCTATCATGAAGTACAGTACAAGCGCTATCTCTAGTCAATTTCTACCCTCGAATAAAAAAATTCTTAAATTATGGACTTAAATTATGATTGTCTGATTAATTCTGCTCCATTGAATGAGATTAGTGATTAGAAGCAATCACAATGTTCACGATTGACAAATAAAAAACAATACAGGCATTAAAATAAACATCAATCTATTCAATGTGTCAATTGAACAACATTGAAAAAAATATTTTTTCAATGAACAAAAATATATATATATTTTGAAAAATATTTCATTCAAAATACCATACCTTGGTGAAACAATATTATGATTATTATTTAATGTTACATATTATGTCTGAGAGCTGTGCGTGGGTAATGGATGTGCGAGAGTTGGATGATGGCGATTGATGAGTTGGACCTACAGTTTTAGGTGGGTCCCGAACCACCGGAAAGTGATTTTACTGCAGAGAACAGTGTCTTTTTTTCTGGCCAATCTAATCGGTCACGCTTACAAAAAGAGCCCAGGAGAACGCAGCTTATCTCTATCTGATTGAACAGATACCAGCTATGGCTCACGGCTATCAGTTCCCTTTAATAAGTTGATAGTGTTAGATTTGGAAATTTGATTTACATTTCGCAGTCAAACAGCCGACAGCCTTTCGTTAAAACCTAATTAAATTTAGAATTTGAATTCTTATCACGCGTCCAAAAATCAATTTCATTTTTTAAATGTCATCCATGAAATAATTTGCAAAGAAAATACTATGTTTCATGATAGTCACAAACAAGGTGAAAGTGGTGAAGAAAATTCAAGGCGGAAGAATGTTTTGAAATGGAAAAGGCTTTTTTAAGGTGTAATGAATAAACAGACTATACTGTGAAAGGAAAAAATTCTTTGCCAGGCCAGGTAACTTATTCGCCTTGAAACTCGTTCATAGATTCGTATCAGGCTAATTCAACCCTTTGAGCTCTGCCCAGCGCACCGTAGTTTTTCTCTGTAGCTCTCCTTTAAAATGCTGATATCACATCTTACCTGCAAAATCACATTTTCGGCACTTCTCTTTCTCTAGATAAACAAACGAGATAATATAGACGCGTTTTCCTTACAAAACCTCTCATGCTCATAATACGCACAAAGATAATAGACAGGGAAGAGAGCTGTGATTCCACTTGCACGACATTACTCAATTTCAAAATTTAACTTGGTTTGAGCTACATTTTGTATTCGAAAAGCGCTTTTTTGATATTAATATGTCAAGAGATAAATGTTACTACGTTGCATCTTTGTGCGGGGTCTCGACTTCTCAGAATGAAGGTAGTACATGATACAAAAATAATTTCCCCTTTCCTTTGAAAACAAATTCAATATTCCCAAGCATGATGATGTAACAGCCTTGTACTGGTATAATTATTTCTCCAATATCTTCATTCGAAATCTTAACTTATTTTAGGAATCAGCTTCTGGAATAGAATAAGTGCCGACGATTGACTGGATCAAAATAGAACAGCAGCCTTGGTGACGTGATACAGAATTACGTTTTGTGAAATACAGACATGACTACGCGAATTTTTTTTTTTTTTTCTGAGGATGAAGCCCACATAGGTCTGAGACCTGTGCGTGGGTAATGAGTTGGATGATGGTGATTGATGAGTTGGACCTACAGTTTTAGGTGGGTTCCGAACCACCGGGAAGTGATTTTACAGCAGAGAACAATGTCTTTTTTGCTGGCCAATCTAATCGGTCACCGTTACGAACAGGACCTACGAGAACGCAGCTTATCTATCTGATTGAACAGATACCTGCTACGGCTCGCGGCTATCACTAATTGAATCAAGGATAGGTATAATTCATCTGTGTTCCACAAAAATTTATTCTGCATCACGTCTTTAGAATAAATTGTATGTAATAGTCGACATCTATTCAATGTTATAATTGTGAGTTGTAAGTTACATTCAGTTGTGCTTTTCGGCAACTTAAAAATGATTATTCATTCATAGCTTCTGTAGCCAAAATACATAGAAAAATAATAATTCTTCTAAGCCGATTGTACATATTATATATATATATATATATATATATATATATATATATATATATATATATATATATATATATATATATATATATATATGTACCCCCCAAACCTACTGCAGAAAGTAATAGGCTGAAAAATATTTTTCAAGCAGTACAAGAAATAACAGCTGAAGACAGCCATTTCTATTGTGGCGCTTTTAATGGGGATGAGAAGCTTTTTATAGGTGGTTACCCCTCTACCTTACATTCTCTTCTAGTGGTGTTCCTCCAAAACTCCTGAAGGGTTCGTTTCAGGTAAGGGTGTCTAATAAATTTTGTTAGATCTGTATAGCTTCTCTGGATGTGATGATTGTGTTTAATTTTGTGATGATGAGGATGATTATCATCGAGTACAAAATGTTGGTTCCTCTGCGCAAGACCCCTTATTCTTGGGCGTGAGGTCTACTGTTTGCAGTACTACTAGTTCTGGGGAGTCCGATGGTATACAAAAGACATACCAATGTCCTAATGTTAAGCCAGGCATCGGCCAATACTAACGGTTCTGCCACTAGTTAAATATTTATAAGTATAATTATCATTCACTTAGTAATCACTTGTTATTATGCTCATTAAAAATATTAGAAATGATTTGTTTCTATCAAACAAATATGTAATTCTCATGAATTCATATGAATAAGGCTTAACCAGATGCATGAGGGGGTCCAAGGGCTGTCTATGAATCTGATTCCAATTCCATATGATGGAGAATCTCATTTTAAAAATCATATATGTTCCTATAGAAGAGGGTCTAAAAGCCTTAATTTTTTCCCTTTTAAATTTCCTTTAAATGCAAGCAAATTTCGAAAATCCTTACACATACACCGCTGGATATTTCTTAAAAGAAGATCCATGCAAAATGTTATTGAAGTTCGGTCCACGCGTTTAGCCGTAAATGCGTTACAAACAGACAGACAGACAAATGCAAAATGGTGGACTTGAAACAGAGACCTCTCTTCGTTTGGACAATAAAATAATAATCGTATGACTTTTAATTGGTAGGGAGATCCTACCTCGTCGTTTGAGTCATGTTATGGGGAGCATGGTGTATCTTCTATTTTAGGTGTGTTCTGAACTACCAGGTAAGTGTTTTGGTTATAACACTACAGAACATGGAAAGTAAGTATACAATTATGTATACTTTTTTACAGAGATTCTTCTGATCTACACTTATTCACTTTGTTATAACACTTTGCAGAACATGGAAAGTAAGTACACAATTATGTATACTTTTCTACAGAGATTCTCCGGTCTACACTTATTCAAAATAAATTGTTTATTTGCATTTTGAAAAATTACTAATTCAAACCGATGACGCATAACGCGCAATTCCTTTTCCCAACTACTACCAACTATGGATCTATGAAGTCTGGGTGGATTGCCCTTTCATGCCCTTACCAATGCCCTTGCCCTTGCATGCAATACATCTGTAGTGTATATTACTGCTGGCAGAACCCAGTACGTGCTCTGGTTGCGTACATGCACAGAACATAAACGCCAATAGCCGCATAACAACAGCCGGTCAATTGCGCGGGAAAACTTAATTAAAGGCAAATAGCGCCTCGCCACTCGCTAGGGCTCAATGACGAAACTTCATGACAATCATGAAGCAAGTGAGTGAGCGCGCGCGTGACATGACGCTCTAATTGTTATGTTTTCGGATACGCGATGTGTGAGTCTGCCCGCGTCAACTTAGTATTGGTCAAATGGCGGGCATATAACCTCCATTTCATGTCCAAACATTAACTTGTGTGGTAAGTTCAAGTACCGCTGCTTCGACCAAAAGCTGCATTTGTTTCCGCTAACATAACAGTGGTTAATTGAAGTTGAAGTGGTTAATTTCAGTCTTTTAATATTCAACATAACAATTGAAATTGAAGTGGTTATTTCAGTCTTTTAATATTTAACATAACAATTGAAATTGAAGTGGTTAATTTCAGTCTTTTAATATTTAACATAACACTCATCAATCACCATCATCCAACTCATTACCCACGCACAGGTCTCAGACCTATGTGGGCTTCATTCTCAAAGAAAATTGATGACTACAGCACCAGTGGTATAGAACTAAAAAAGGCTAATACTCAATTGATTTTTATCGGAACATTTTTGTTAAAGATAAGCAGTAAAGCAGTGTATTTACATGATTGAAATTCACATCTACAAGTAGTATTTTGATTTTTTTTTACAAAAGAGCAGAAATTTTATAATGTTATTGTTATTAATTTTAACACGGGGGAACCTTTGGAAGAGTATGGAAAAAAGTAAACGATAACATTATTGACGAATTTCACAAAGAAGTCTTCTAAAAAAATTTAAGGTTTCAAAGAATACAGTGCCCTGTATTTCATTTGAAATTAGAGCCTCCAAGTACACAGTGAGGCAGAATGGACTCTCTGATTTGAAAGATGAATTGCAAAAAAAAACTGATCTTGTAGGAATTTGCGTGAACGACTGACTAGTGGGCCCATCTAACACCATTACTTCCACTCTGCTACTTCACCTATGCGCTCTTCCGTGATAGTTTGAAACTAGGAGTCCATTCTGCCCCACTAGTCTGTCGTTCACGCAAAATCCTGCAAGAACGGCGGTTTCCCGGCCACCCGATCTCCTTATGAGGGAATGCACCATGGCTCTCCGGATTTAAGCACTTACGATTTTTTTCTTTGGGGTTGCCTCAAAGCTGAGGTTTACAAAGTTCAACCAAGGACCTTGGAAGCTCTTGAAAGAGGCAATTTCAGATACCATCGCTGAAATAATGCAAGATATGCTGAGAAGAGTTTTCAAAAACTTTTTTGAACACTTCAATAAGTGCATCACTCGCCAAGGTCATCCTGGATGATATAGTTTTCAAAACCAAATGAAAATAAAATGGCATTAAATGTAGTTTTCAGAAATAAAAACCATTTTTAATTATCTTGGTTGGGTTTTTGCAATTCATCTTTTAAATCAGGTAGTCCTTTCTGCCCCACTCTGTATAAATGCTTTTCTTTTCGATTACTATATTATAAACCTCGTCATACTCAGAAAAAACTGGATTAAAGCATTCATATGATTGGGGGAAGAGGATCATTTGAAATGTCTGATTGAGAAAAGTTATAAATTTCCTTGATCTCATATAACAGGATAAACACGGAAGCGTAAGTATCCTGGGTGAAAAGCCCTCATAACTTGAGCAAAGAACTGCACTGTTTTCTTACCACAAAGCACTTCTTAAAGGAAATTAAATTGCAATATGAATTAGAATTAATTAATTCAAGTCTCCAATAAAAATTTAGAATCATTATCAATCAATGAGGTAAAGTATTCATAATAATAATAATGAAAACGATCGAAAAGGAAAAATGTATTACAAAATGAAGGAATCGTGATGATATCATCAACTTCAACTCTTACTTTTAAAAGAGCCAGATTTATCTTACAGCAGCAGCTATATTGAGCTCGTCAAGTACAGAAGAAAATAGATTGGAAAGTACATCGACAACTTGCACTGGAAGGAGAGGATCATTCGAAAAGTTTGATTGCTGGTATGAAAATAAAAAGGTGTACGACTCCTGGTAGAAGAGTTTGGAAATCAGGGATTGGAGAACGGGAAATTGTTTTCGGCAATTTCTCGGGAGGTATTCACAGCAGGAGGAGGAGGAGGAGTGGGAAGAGGCTGAGTTGGTAGTTGGTTGCCAGCTGAACTATGATGACGTGGCCGTGGTTAAATGGTGAGTTTGGTTGTTTGTATGTGGGGTGGGTTGGTGAGGGTGATTGGTGGAGGGATCGAAGCCGAACAAAATCGGCGAAGGGATGGTGGGTGGTGTGAGGTGTCGCCCTTTTGAAAACCTCGAGGGCCGTGGTTGAGCTAGATTTGCGATACCGCTGAAATTAAATTACAATCTTCTGCTATGGACGGCGCGGCAGGACTTAAATGTTTTACATTCATATTATGAGGGAAACGGGCAACGCGCCAAGCCCGGTCAATGATTTACTGGTGAAATCTCCTCTATCAACGCGCGGCCTTTGGCGTTGGCCGCCCCCTGCCCCCTTTTGCAACCCCCTTACACCCCCAAACCACCACTTTCCCACGATTATTAATATTGAGCTGCCACACGACCCAACGTCACATCCTTCTTATAACTTTAACACATTATTCTCGTCACAGGTTCCCTCGCATTCTGATAAGGCTTGTGTCATTTTCTGCAGCCTGTGCAACGCGTGAAACATGAGCGACTACTTGTCAAAGCAGAACATCCCGCTGTTTATCCCAACAAAATATTACTGTTCTAGAATGGCTTTCCCCATGTCTACATCTGAAGTCGTATCATTTTCATGATAATAAGTTCGCCATATATTTTGATTCGGGCAAACTGAACAAATATTTAGTACAAAAGGTTTATAAATTGTTGACAATTTGATATTAGGCTGATAAATAAGACATTGGAACATTCCTTATAATTCATTTGTGACATCGTGGCATGAGGTTACTAATAATTTTAGGGCTAATGAAGCCCATTTTGAATCTGGCAAAGATAGTCATGGGTAATAGTAATGTTCATAGGCTTTTTTACCATAGCACATTATCTCATTATAATGTGCTAGGTAAAAAAATCAGATCTAGATTTGAGCCTGGAATTAACAGGTTTATAGCAACATCTAGGCAAGACATTTTAGATAGACATTGAAACAGTTCTTTAGAAATCTGTTGTAAGAGGATATATGATTTTCTTGCGAATGAAACCAATTTTGATACTAGCAAAGATTGATCATAGGTAGGGGTGGTTTGATAAGGTAAAAAATGTCGGACTGGATTTGAACCTGGTGAAGCAAAATCTAGGAATCGGATGTAACCCTTGAAACCATACCGTAGCAAAGCGTAGGTAAGTATGCTAGAAAAATGGTCAAGCAAAAGATTATTTGAAAATGTTGAGTTAAAAGAATGTGATAGAGATTGTGAATAGAAAGTGTTAGCTGTGAGCCGTACTAGGTACCTGTTCAGTCAGATAAAGATAAGCTACGAACTCCTGGGCTCTCTTTGTGAGGCCGATTGGATTGGCCAGCAAAAAAGCCTCTGTTCTCTGCTGTAAAATCACTTCCCGGTGATTCGGAACCCACTTAAAACGGTAGGTCCAACTCATCAATTACCATCATCAAACTCATTACCCAAGCACAGGTCTCAAACCTATGTGGGCTTCATCCTCCGGAAAAAATATCTATCAAAATTTGTACTAATGGCAAATTATAATCATAATTTCAATACTGGCGGGCCGCTTAGCGCAGTTGGTTGGAGTGTCCCTCTCCACCGTCAGGCATTTATGTGTAATCATTCACCTTATTACCCACGCACAAGTCTCGGACTCATGTGGGCATCATCAGCAATAAAAAACATTATTTTGAAAAGTGGGTGCACAAGAGTAGAAAGTGCATGTTGCAACAACGTGGGCTGTCTTGAAGAGTCTATTAATTACAATAATAATAATTATTCTGATGGAAAAAGGTAATCAATCAAACGTATTATTCAAATGAAAATGGAAGCAGCGTAATTGTTTGGACGATTATCGTGTCGAGGAGAGTCTCTTATGTAAATTTTATAGGAGAACTTTAGTCTGATCGACGAAGCATGACACATCATCACTCTTTCACCATGTCGCGCTGTTTGCACGGTGGCCTGTACTACTCGTAGTACACTATTAAATAGCATGACATTGATGATTTGAGCTGGTGTTATTTGCATTTGGATGATTGCAAGACGAAGCTACGAAGAGGTTCAATAGCTTTCAACAGAGCGTGAATAAATCGACACTGGATTATTCGATATCTCGCTGTCACGGCTCGGGAGCCATGCATGACAAGTGCAGCAGCCAAAAAAGAAAAAAACTGGCCTAGTGTTAATTGCTATCTCCCTTTTCAGAATTACGTTTCCCGGTTATCGAAAAACAATTCAACGTCCGACGGTTTATTGGTGGGAAGTCGGCAGTTTAATAAATTCACTGACATAGCCATGGGAGATCCACGTTGAATGTCTTTCCTTCCTACTAACATTAATTTCCAATAGACATTTTTCTGGCCCCATTCATCCAACAGTAAATAATTAATACGATATTAAAACCTTTTACGGGATTAAATA
Source organism: Conomelus anceps (assembly GCA_948455865.1). Taxonomy (NCBI): domain Eukaryota; kingdom Metazoa; phylum Arthropoda; class Insecta; order Hemiptera; family Delphacidae; genus Conomelus; species Conomelus anceps. The sequence goes on from OX418218.1 coordinate 21,625,443, forward strand.
TATATTAAGGAGAATATAAACTTCTAGGCTGTCAATGTCAATAACTTCTGAAAATCATATTCAATTTCTTTTTTATTGCTACCTACAAAGAAAGATTTACTACCTGGAGTTTTTTTTTAACAAATCCTAAATTAGTAACGATCTACATCAATTATTCAAATTTATCAGCATAACTTGAAATTTAGAATTCAAATTTCAAGCAAATCTGAGATTTAAAACTAAAAACATGTAAAAAAAATTGGAAAAAAATTTCAAAATGAATAATAAAACTAAATTGTCACAAAAACATTTATTAAAACTTTGAGAAACTGGTTTCGGTTGTTACACCATTATCAATCTCAATCAAACAGTTTGATTGATTGAGATTGATAATGGTAAAACTGTTTGATTGAGATTGATAATGGTGTAACAACCGAAACCAGTTTCTCAAAGTTTTAATAAATGTTTTTGTGACAATTTAGTTTTATTATTCATTTTGATTTTTTTTTCCAATTTTTTTTTACATGTTTTTAGTTTTAAATCTCAGATTTGCTTGAAATTTGAATTCTAAATTTCAAGTTATGCTGATAAATTTGAATAATTGATGTAGATCGTTACTAATTGATGTAGATCGTTACAACCGAAACTATTTTCTCAAAGTTTTAATAAATGTGGTTGTGACAATTTCGTCTTGTTATTCATTATGGATACCTTCCACAATATCACCTTCGCCACTGCAAAGAAAGTTAAAAAATTTCAAGTTCGGACCCTTATGAATCTAGTTGGGAGATTTTTGTAATATACATGCATAGGCTATTACATGTGCATAAATAATATGAATGTATGCATGTAAAAATGTATATTATGTTTAGAGAGAAACTCAACCATAAACTTGATATTAGACTTGATGTGACTTTTGTGTCACTAACCTGAAACAAACACAGTCATGTGAACGATGAGTAAGATAGGAGATTTCTTAGTAATGGCGAAGGTGATATTGTGAAAGGTATCCATAATGAATAATAAGACGAAATTGTCACAACCACATTTATTAAAACTTCGAGAAACTAGTTTCGGTTGTTACACCATTATCAATCTCAATCAAACTCAATATGTAATGGTGTAACAACCGAAACTAGTTTCTCAAAGTTTTAATAAATGTGGTTATGACAATTTCGTCTTATTATTCACAATAGGAGATTTCATTGATTTGAATAATTCTTAGAATGAGAGCTTTTACAAATGAAATATAAGGGGAATGGAACAGCTAAGATAAATGATCATAGATGTGATCATACCGCGACATCATTTGGATTCCATAAATCATTTAATTGTCCTGAGAATGGGATTGTTGGTGAATAAAAGTGAACCAAAGAAGAATAACTTCTATCAAAAATATAAAACGATGTCTAGAAGGTTTTTGAATTCTACATTTTTGAATAAGTTTTCGAAGAGACTTGAAGTAGGTGGTGGAGAAGAGTAAAGATAATGGAAGTTTCGATGATCAAGCATAAAAAAGAAGTCGTTAAGCCCAGGCTGAAGCAAGTCGAAGTGTGAAGTTTTAATAGAAGCTAGCAGAGTGTAAAATGCTTGTACTGCGTATTGACATTTGGTGACAGAGTGGCATTAAGAAATCGGCTGCTGACGCCAGAAGGCTTGCTGCGAACAATGAGGCAAAGGGGCCAATGGAGGACAAGAGAGGAACGAAGAAAAAGAAGAAGGAGGAAATGGAAGTGGAAGAGGAAAGAGAGAAAGAAAGAAAGGCGGAAAAATCGTCAAGTCCCGGCTTTGTGCGTGATCACTGGACCGGGAACAGCCCGAGGAGGAAGATTGGAGCTGGGAGAGGACGAAATATTGAACTCGCCACGCGAAAAATGAAAAACATAATTCGGTTACAGTCCAATATTGCTCGGCTCTAGCAGACGACATGAAAGAATGAAAGGGATTCCGGAGCACAGAAATTATAATTAAACTAATTATCGTCACAAGGATGGGGGTCTAAGAGGGGGAGGGTAAGAGCTGATGGGGATTAAGTTTGGCGAGTTTTTATAGATGTAGGAAAAGCTTTCGAGTCCTTTCAATCCCATCCTCAAACAGGACTCAGAATGGACAGCAAGGCCCTTCTCTTCTGGACAATACCACAATAAATTTTAAACTCCTTTCATGTCAGTTCATTAGAGAGAAATAGAGGGGAGTGATATAGTGAGAAGGCCGGCCAAGGGACTACGTACGGGAACGGGGAGAGGAGTGATTTTCAGGGCAGGCTTTTAGGACATGGACGATTCTGAAGTACATCTTGACAATGTCACGTTTCATGAAATAATATTCCATTGTGATGGCAGAACAAATGAAGGCACTCATTTGAAAAAAATTATTAGAATATTAATTAACAGGAAAACATGAGAAACTCATTAGCACTGAGCTGGTGAGCGAGAAAACTGCACCCCGTAAACTATAATTCATATTTTGATGTATGCATACATCGAAGAATAATTGAATCTTATTTCAACATTATTTCGAAGTACTTATAACTCACGAGACTAGTGAGGAAGAAAAGTTCCAAAATAAAATTCAAAATTTATCATAACAAAATTGGAACTGATTTGAATTGTTTTATAGAAACGGATTTGAAGTCAATCTTGAGCCGGCAGTCGATTTTAAAACATTGAAAAATTACTGAATTTTAAAAATGAATCCATCGAATAAATATTTTTATTTTGTTCTTTATTTTGAGCCGCCAATGATAATGTCAAATCTATATGTAAATCTAAATCAAATATAAATCTAAATCTTATCACATTGTATTCTGATATTTTCGAATTAATGAATCAAAATCAATCAACTTCAAAAACATTAATTTATTAGTGCATCTAAGAATAATTTAATCTCACATCCTATTATCACATTACAAATGATCCATATTACAATATGATTGTATTATAATTAAAATATCAAGTAGAGAAGATAGTGAAAGTGATGACGAATAATGCAGTTTAATTAATGGAGTATGATAAGCGTGAGTTTTGTGAACCTGGATACTTAACCAAACATAGCCTGTGTACATAACCATATACCGTAATAAGTAAGTACATGGAGTACTTAATCACCAAATCACGCCATCACAGTTGATGTAACTTGTTAATGGAAGACATTGCTCAAATATTAATCACGGTTGTTTCACGAAGCAAAATGATTAAGTCGGATGAAAAACACTAGCAATTTGTAATGAGAATTAAGGGACGCGTGTTGGGGCATGTGTTGGGTGCAATGAAATAAATAATGGGTGACGGTGAGATTGGAAAGCATCCATCCCATGCAGCTTTCCTCAAAGGTTGGCTGACTGGACAAAGGGGAGAGCAAAGAAAACTGTTTGATTTGGAATCAGCATTCGATAGTGAGAGGAGGCGTCCGTATGCAGAAGGCTGGAAGGGTGGATTATTGGGGTAGAGCTAGATGGGAAGCAGGAATGGGATTTCAATCAATCTTGTTCTTCTTCAGCGGCTTGGGTGTCTTCTCCAGCCCTTGCAAATCAGCCTCGAGCAACGGAATAGCTGTGGCGAGGTTGCATCTGCCCGTTTCGCCTGGTTAGCGATCCGATTTTGCCCCCAAATGTCTGCCGCACAAGCAACACGACACCTGAACGGCTAGAGGCAGGAGCCGATTGGCACTTGACGCAAATTCTAACGTTCCTCACCTACCGCATAGCAGCACAGGCACAGGTATCAAGAGTCAAAAGCGACCACCACCAGAAGCTCTGAGAACGTGACATACACCTCTCTCTGTACACCTACGACGAGACCCAATCCCTTTCAAAGCAATGCTCTCTGTCGGCGAACGACGTCGTCTCTCGTATCAAAAGCAAATCATCGCTACTTCATCCACTTCATGAACGCTGCTGCTCTTACTAGTAGTTTCATTAAACCTAAAGGATGTGTCCAGTTACCACTCTATGGTCTGCGCATCACGTTCACAATTAGTGTTAAATGAGATACAATTAAGAGAACAACTTGTGTGGTTGACAAAGAGGCTCATTTTGTAGTAGCAAAAAGAACACTTTGAGAACTGCAGGTTAAACCTAACTTGTCAGATAGTTTATAGTTGCCAGAAAATGAGAAGTATCAAAGTGTACGTGGAAATTCATAATTATGAAAACTGGGAAAAATGTTGATTACAGTAGGGCCTACTGTTCTATGAAAAAAAATCATTAATCATAATAAAATTGGTATCAATTTGTATCAGTTTGATGCAAGATTACCCGTTTCATAGATCAAAATTGCCTTTGCCAAACGTAACAGTTTTATTATCATAATTTGTTTGTTTACGATAAAGGGTAAAAATTTCTGGATTTCTTGTTCCATGACGAACTGTGTTGTTAATATTAACTTTTTCTGTGAATTTTCGCCTTGCATTCAAATATTTGACTGCAAGTCGTTAAATTCACATAAAAAGTTAATAGTAAAAATTTGTTCATAAAATACCAGTTTAATTATTTAAAAAAAGTAGAAGTTGAGGCATGCCATTATGAAAACAAGTTGTTGATGAAATAAAGACATCAATATGTATTATGAATAATTGTAGCATAGAAAACGGAGAGACAAGTGTCTTGTTTGTCTCTTATCTAGAGCATCTCGACTGAGGTTGTTGAAGGGTACACGTCCTCAGGAATATGCGAGGATTTGAGAAATTATTTTTGTAAAATGCATTTCAAGAGAAGCAGATATAACTTTTTACATACGATAGAACGAGAGAAAAATAGATTCGCGTTATCTAGTAAACCTGTAAGTGGTTTCCTGATTCATCTTTTGAAATAGATTTTCAAAGGAGTGAGGAAATAATTCAACGGCGGGTTTATTTTATGAGGGAAAAAAGGAGTGGAAGGCCTTTGTTCAGAAGAAATATTCTTTCTTTTGCAAGGAATTGGAACGCTGTGATGCCATATCCCCTGTAGATATGAGATATGGCGTAGAATTGTTCATGGAGAAACTTTCAATTTATGTAATAAAATTACAAAAATCCTTCCCCGTCGAAGAAAGAAGATTGTGTTGCAAGTTGTTTTCGAAGGAAAATACGAATTCATCGAAAATGGAAAGTGAAAACTGCAACTTTTCTTCCGCTTATCATTCATACACAAGTTTCGGTATTCAGCCTACAAGATTGCTTTCTACATTCTCAACAGTTTGAAAAGTTTTAAACCTTAATCATTTTTATCTCCACTACTTCCTAGATAAAAAAGGGGTTGGCCATAAAATTCATGTTAAGATTAAATCGATCTCTTATTTTCATTAATTTACACTCATATTTTACAGGGAAAGAGATTTTATTGGATTTGCGGCCAAAATATTACACTTGGAGGACGGTTTTAGCATCAGAAAAATTATAGGCTAAAGTAGTTCGTGAGCTAATTTTACAGCTCCATAATGTCTCAAGTGCTGTATTAAAAGAGTTATTGCATATCTCGTTGGAAAAACAACATCTGACGTTAACAAAGCTGTGGTTAAACAATAACCTATTATCTTTCATCATAAATTTTCCAATTTTTATAAGCAAAACTATACCTTGAACCTCTGACATTTATTGCATTATAATAGAAGAACTGCTCGACAGTGGGAGTTTTTAGTATTTTAATCAATAATTGAGGAGTGGATCATCTAGGTATTCGATTAGAAATTTATCTCAACAACTTCCTTTTAGACCCTCTATTAAAAAATCGCAGCCTGAATCTGATCAAACCGATTTACATAACATTATCAAATGCGATTGATGTAACATTATTAATTGTGATTGACATGATATTAACATTAACTTTTCATGTGAAATTTAACGACTTGCAGTCAAATATTTGTTAAGAATAAGTATAATAACTCACTTAATCTGGCCGAGCGCTTTCAAATATTTGAAAATATTTCAAATATTCTTAACAAATATTTGACTGCAAGTCGTTAAATTTTACATGAAAAGTTAATATTAACAACGCAGTTCGTCATGGAACAAGAAATCCAGGAATGATATTAACGTTGTCTTTGTCATTAAAAATATAATTTATCATTATGACTCGATTTAACGGTCAATCCTATAAAAATCTGTGTTCCAGATTATTCCACATAGCTTTATGCTCAAAATTTTAAATAAAATGTTTTTTATTTGCATTTAAAAATAGTATTTTAACTATACAACAATGAAATAGAAAGGATTAACAATATTTCGTTTAGAAAATACCTGAAAGATGCAGGCCGATAGATATTAGAAAAAAACACAGATTAGAAACATTTTGGGTCTTTATTCAATTGAGGAACTACTCAAATTGAATACTGTATCAAATACAATAATACAGCAAAAAAGTAAATAAAAAACATATTTATTCCGGATGAGATATGAGCTTGATCGAATCCCAAATCACTTAAAAAATAAGAATAAGAAATGAGAAAATTGAAGTTTAAAATTGTAGAAGTATTGGATTGTTCTGTTTTGAAAGATTGGTTTCCACTTTCTTGCAGATTTGACACCTGGTGAGATAGGACTCGTGTAATTAGAGAAGTATTGGAAAAAAGAAGACATACTGTGATAATTAATTTGAACCCAGTTTAAACAAAATTCATTGGTTTTATCAACTTACAATCTGGATCAACGTTCGAATCTTGGCTCCAAATCTTACATCAACTACAGTTATATTCACCTCAGACCTCACTAAACCTGTCCCACTCTAAAGCTTCAAGCTAATGTAGGATTCATCCTACAACCGCATACAATCTCAAGTACTATACTTCCATGCAAACTTACCCGAAGTTTGGCAGAGTTTGACTACTGTGGAGAGACAGCCACCACGTGCGGTTAACAAATTCACAGTTCAAGTTGAAAAACTAGTTGCAAGCACGCGCTGCTATGAAGTTGCCTATAAGTTTTAAGCCGATATTCACCCTAATGATTCTCCCGCTATTCCCAATTTATTTGGAGAAAGTTTGGCTGCAAGTAGGGGGAGAAAATGTCTTTTTAATGGCTTAATATAAAATGGAAGTAGACAATGCGTGCGGTGCAGCAATATCTTAGTTTTTTCCGGTTTGGGATTGACGTGTATACAGCAACGCATGATTTATCGTCAGCATACCCTCTTAATAAATTGCTCTCTAATTACAAGCAGGTCTCTTGGGTAACAGAGCGGGCGTGGCAGTGCCCGAGGACGCAGTGACCCCCTCGACGGCTGTTCGTGAGTCTTCGCGTCCCGGATTGATGATAGTCATCGCGCCAGCGTTTGTTTTGCATCCTGGAGGGCGGTTTCCCAACCACTTACCAGGTCCAACTCATCCACCATCCACCACACTAACTGGATTTATGATGAGCTACACACTGGCACGATACTCCACAACACCTCCCTACGCATTATAACACACTGATTCCAATGAAACAAGTGGAAAACTGCATGCTGAGTGAACGAAATATGGAGTGCATTACTGGTTTATTAATACTTTGGCTCATTAAGAGAGATTTTTCGACATATCCACTTCACATTTTGCAGGTTGTATCTGATTGCAATGAATTTGATTTTCGATCCCTGGATGCAGTATGACTGTCTAGTCCAGAGAAGGGCAAACTTTTCAACGAGAGGGCCAGTTGAAATGAGAAATTATGTGAGCGGGCCAAAAGAAATTGATCAATTATCATTAAACTCGTTTGTTTACATTTCAGTCATCAATTTAAATTTTTTACCTCAATGATAATTATCCTTAATAATTGAAAATATAGTACTTGTTTAGCTCACGAAGAGAGGCAATGATTCAACTGAGATCAGTTTTTCAGCAATCTAATTCTTAAACTCATTCTTATCAAAGTGGAGGGTGTTGGTTCGGGGGTACTCCCCCCGGAAATGCTTGGAAAATTGACAATATATGAATTCACTCATTTTGACGCAGATTGGAATTTTAAACCTCACCCAAAGTGGATGAAATTAATTAATTGTTCATATTCTATTGAATGTCTCACTAATAATCATGATAGTTATTTCAATAGATACATTTTTATATTTGGTTTGAAAACAAACCAATAAGATTGTTTTCGTTGTTTTGACTTTCACTGACGTCTGGTATTTTTTTTACTAAAAAATTTAAAAGCTTAATTACTTCTTTTTTGTTCTGGATAAGAATAATTCCACAATTCCATTCAGACCAAACAATCAAGTTGAACATTTCTTTATTAAAATAATAATACTAATAATTTTCAATGAGAGGGCCTTTTAGTATTGAATGATCAATAATGAAACTAGTTTATGTTTGTAATTTTTGACCAATTTCAAGCATGTATTGGTTTCAACATATGACAACTTATCCACTGACAACAGTGAACAGAGGCGCGAAACTTGTTATGACAATTATGACTCCGTCATCATAATTCAACAGCGAAAATTCAATTCAAATGAAATTTGAGTCCTTCTCTCTGTCGATGTTCCGTTTTGAAAAATATGAAAAACAATTGAGTAACAATTGAAAAATATGGTAACTATATTTTGTACCTACCCCAATTCATTAATAACACATTTTAAACTCTCAACGCAAACTCAGAAGCGATAATATATTTTTAAATTCAGCAACGCAAAACGTATATCTCGCATTATATTATATATATTTTTTAATATATACACACGAGATTTTAGTGTGTACTCAAAAGCATGTTGCGGGCCGGATTAAACCAGCTCGCGGGCCATAGTTTGCCCATCACTGGTCTAGTCGAATAATCTGTTATTTTAAACAACACGTTTCACAAAAAACTAAAAAAAAAACTTTTTAAAACCACAATTACTGATTACATGGAACCCCAAACTATAAATTTATGACATATTCTATGTTACTTCAAGAAAACATTGCGGAGAAAGTTCTATTCTACTCTTGTAGAAAAAGTCTGTTATCAATAAAGTCTAAAAGTCTAAATTATTAAACATCTATATAGTACTACTTCTCTCCATCAATATTATCCCCTTCCACAATAAGTGATAAGAAAATAGAAGTTAAGAACAAATCAAATCAAATCAGATAAACGTGGACATATACATGTATAGCCGCGTCTCCACCAACCGAACATGCTCGGCGAACAGTGTTCGCTGGAATCAGCTGATGTCGCCGAACATTTTTTGGTGTGGACGCCTTCTCGAACATATGATCGGTGTGGTGGGTTTAGTGGCGGGAACCTGTTACTGGTCGTCACTGTTCGCTCACAGACCGAACATTTCAATTGAACTCACGAACATGTTCGGTGACCCATATGTTTAATGTTTGCCCGTTTTTTGTATTCGCCAACAATGTTCGGCAGACATGTTCGGTTGGTGGAGACGCGGCTTATGGTGAACATATCGAGGATCAGAAATAGGAAAATTCGTTGGAGGAAAGAATTAGTAGTGAGAAGTGTTAATACTGTTATGACAAAATACATGAAAGTATATAGAATGTAGAATGAAGTAGGTATAGCAAATGTCGAGTACAGTACTGAAAAACTGAAAATCCCAAAGAAAGTGAAAATACCTACTGGAAAGAATTAAAAAACAGAAATTATGATAGATTTAAACTGAGTAGAAAAATTAAAAGAGAACAGGAAAACAGGAATCATGATCATTCAAAACTGGGGCAAACCAATTGAAATTTCCATTGATAAGTGATTAGACCGTGAAAATTTTTAAATAAGAAAGAAAAGCATCAGGAATATTGAATTATCCATTCCTTTTTCACAATGGGTGTTTTCTTGTGATGATAAATTCATCATAACTGACTTGGAGAGTTGAATCCGCAAAATCATCTGCAACTGATATTCATTCAGTATCAAAGTAAAGTATTAAATTGGTATCTGTTCTTGGTCGTCTGCTGAGCACATTCAAGAACACGCACCAAAATGCCACACGCAACTGAGAAGAAAAAACCACGTTGCAATCATAAATCACGCACACAAAACAACGCATATCAAATTCGTGGACAGCTGGATGATTTCTCTGGTTATAAACTGTTTTCAATCATGACCGAATAATTGAAATGAAATGCCGACACACGAAATGCTTACTATAGCTTATCTATTACATGAAAGAGAAAAATTTAACGAGAACTAAATCGCGTGGAAATGATTACTTTTTTAGAGCTTGCATGTTGTCAACTGTTGTATAGTCTCTAAATCAGGGAGAAATCGTTTCAAAAATGAAAAGGGAGAGTTTTGAGGTAATGAAAAATGATTATTCCTTTATTGCAGCTTTTACATGGTATTCTCATTATAAGAATGTCAATAAATGGGTGTGGTAATACAGAATTTTAGAGCAAACCGTACCGTTTGTTTTTCCAAACGCTCTTCATGATCTGGTCAGTTGTACGCATTTGCATGCATTCGATAAATACCATTCCCCTCAAGATATCATGCTTAAAAACTCTGTATACTCCAATCAAACAAGATTATTTCATTACACGAATTTTTTCGTGGTGAGAAATTCACTTTTTTAAGGTTTTTATAAACAGTATTTCTCAATATAAAATGTATATTTAGTGAAATTTAGCATAAATTCATCTTTAAAATCTTAATATCTTTGAATACAAGTATCTTTGAATACCTTCTATAAAATTTCAATTTAATGCCAAAAATTCCTGGATTCCGGTTGACTATGCTTTATCTGTCAGACTTCTGACAAGCTCAAGATATATTATCACATTCAATATTATTATTTCTAAAATATTCATCTATTTTTTACTACATTTTTGTCATATTCTTTTTTAAATACATCTTTGTCATATTCTTTTTTACATACATCTTTGTCAGTTTCGTCATTTATATTTTTACTACAATTTTGTCATATTCTGCACATTTATTTTCAAGGAATTCGTTTCTAAAAATAACAAAGCTTGACACTGCATTGCTTATGAATGCAGCATTATGCTGTTTATTCATTGCTTGCTTGCAAACTGAGACAAATCTTTAAAAATACCTCGTTACACCCAACGTTCTTGTTACAAGCGGATTTTTTTTTACCCCGATTCACAGTCCTATTTTGGCAAAATTCAATCGTCAAGGAACCACAATCGTCGACGGTCAATACTGATTGATTGCTCTAGTAGACCCCTAACACTTGATGACCGATCGTCAACAAGGCTATATAAATAGAGTTGATAATACCGATAGCAAGGCTAGCCATAGTGTACGCTGTCAATCAGGGGTCATGACACAGCTGTCAGTCGTACAACATTTCACTCAGCTTTCTGCGGTTGGAAGCCATTTGAGTGACACTCGATGGCTCCATGTCCAGTTGGATATTAACTGAAATCGATTGCAAGTGAACCTCACTTGTCCATCCAATGAGCTTTAAGAGACACACAATACTTACAAGTTCCGAACTTGTTTAAGCGTTACTGCTTATTTTTGATCCTATTGGCAAAAGCTTTCTGAGAAGAAATCCGTGAGTTGGTATAGATCACTACTGTTTTGAATATTTTAGCAAGCAGCACATGTAAAAAGTAATTATCAAGTAACTGTTAAAAAGTTTTACAAGTTAAATTTTTCTACTTTGAAGTAAATTTACGGAAGAGATTATTTTTTGATGGTGATGCCTACATAATTCTAAGGCATGACTGTGAGTAATCGAACATGTGACCGCAGGAGTGACAGCCATATCAGAGACAAACGCCCCAACTAATTACACCACTGCAGCTGACAGACAAATGATAGTAGTCGCAGTTATAAAAATTATAAGTTTGTAATTGAAGAGATTATGTATATCATGAATTATTGTAAATTGAAGATATTATACACAGCCACACAGCTAGAAAACTACCAAAATCATGATCAGCATCAGCTTTGTGACACTCAGTAGTATTTACCGAACTATGAATGATGATGATGATGATGATGATGATGATGATGATGATGATGATGATGATGATGATGATGATGATGATAGTGACTACAGCATTACTTCAACAATGCAAAGATGACAAAGCTGAATGATTCAAAATCATTTGAAAAATCATATGTTCTTTTTTGAAAATGCAGTATCACTGCATTTGATACAGGGATCAAATTGATACAATATTTGTCTCTTATCCCATTTTCAAACATTTTAATATTCCAACTCGATTTGCCATTTTGACATCGATCTAATTTTCATTGAATAAACGACATAACAGGAATTGAAAAACTTTGATGCACAATGTCTACGTAGTAGAACTTGATTTTTTGAAACGCAAATTGAATTTCGATCAAACTGCAAAAGTATTTCTAGGAATCACGTATCGAGTGCGATCGAACTCAGTTCAAAAGGGCAGGGTGCTTCTTTCGGTCTCAGTGAGAGACGGAAGGGCTCGTTAGGGATGTAGAGAACACACAGAATCCAGAATTAAGTGGTCCTCTTCCAGAACGATCCCAGTAGTAGGCAAAACGAGATAAGCGTAATCAGTTTCTAGTCAGACATACCAAAGAAATAGCTATGAAGCACATGAAAAACATCCTCTTCCCTCAGTGATTTTGTAGTACGTAGAGAAGAAATAAACCAATTAGATTTTTAAATAAAAATAATAATTGCTAATACAAGTAATTTTTGAAGTACTTATTATTCGTGTTTTTTTATTATAAAAGGAAAGTAACAACTAGAATTTTCCGATGTACTTGGAATAGGCTACTGTACTGCCGTTACATAGTTCTGAATGAGTAAGGAATAGTAGCTAGTTGGAAAAATGATGCAAATTTTTTACCAATAATGCTAAGACTAAGCAGTAGCAGCTACTGAATCACCCAAAATATGTAGTAAAACTTCTTATTCACTTACTTCCTGCATCTACCTAGTTTTAATTATTTTTAGCTACCTAACAATTATTATTTTTCAGCCAGGTTTGACCAGAGAGTATAGAAGAAGAAACTTCTTCTATTCTCTCTGGGTTTGACCTGTTCATTCTCTTAATTCAATATATAATAGACATCAAGTTCTATCTAATACAGTTTTCATAAGTTTGAACAGTAATTGCAGAGTTATTGAAGCAATTAATGCAGGCCTGAAAGATGATGGAGATACAACAAACCTGATTCATGAATACAATTTAGTTTATAGACATCGTTTATAAAGACAATAAGGTTTGGATACACTGTAATAGTTTGTCCTTCCAGTCTCATTAAAAGATTACGATAGTTAGAGGGATGAGGAGGGAAATAAAGCTAGTAGTCCTCCCATGAATCTAGGAGAAATTTTGAAATTGCTATTACAGGTTTATGGAATGTTGTTAGTCCCCAGGATCATCAAATTAGAGCCGAAACGAGATAAGGTAGGTAGTTTATTTCCTTATTTACAGGAAGCAATAACCTAAACCAGTTTACTGGTGATATTTAATGCTGAATTTTCCCATCAGAAGTCCGGTAATATGGAGAGATCACCCAGGGTAATAGATTTGAACGATAATTCATAGTAGGCAGATGAATTGATGCTGACGATTTCTAGAAATAAAAATGATTTTATTCCTAAGATCTTATTAAAAAGATAATGAACTATTTGAAAAGATAACAAAAATAAGGAACAAAACCTAGGAATAAATTATAAATATAAAGTAGGAAAAAAATTGAAATCTCTGCTCTCAGATATACCAAAAAAATGTGTATTTCAACACATTTCGATGTGCCAGTATTGGTGGCAGAGAGCAATGTTTTCTTCACGGATGATGGATAACGACAGAAGTACTTTACATCTGTAGACGCTGTGGCATCCTTGGGAAAACGATCATACAGCTATCTGAACAAGGAATTGTGCACAGTCACTGATCTTGCTAAAGCGCTTGCTTTTGTTCGGCTAGCTCATCCATAATTGAAAACACTCATTGTTAATGGGTTTCCCGTCGGTAACGACTGAAAGAGGGTTCAACAACAGAACTAGAATTCAACGTTAGATGAATCTACATGATTGATGACAAGTGATGAATCATACACTTATTTTAGAAAAGAGAGGTGTCAAAGCTGTTCTACATAAAACCGGAGTTTTTGTAGTTTTACGCTTTTTAGAGTTTTTGATGGGAACATTAGGAAACAATCCCTTTCTAGACAAATTCAAAAGGAAAGATTCAATCAATATTATAAAACGAACAAATGCCATGTAACAAATCAAGAGTTTTCAAATATGGACAATTTTAAACTTTTATCTATTTATGCTGCACATAACTGAACTACATAATAATCACTATTATTGAACACTCAATACTTTAAAAAAATAGCCATTTCATTCAATCTTTGATTCTTTAGTTTATAATTCCAACTTTCAATTAAACCCAATGATCACAAATTTAATTTATGCACCCTTTTAGATGCATCTATTAGCTACGTCTTTTATTCTTGATGTTTAAAAATAATATTAACCCTGTTTTTATGTATCTTGTAGTTCTATTTTATAACTGGTAGAATACTAACAGAAGATTCCTGCACAAGTAGAGTAATAAATAGATAAGTAAGAAAAGATAAGAAGAAGATGGGTCGTTTCTTTCAGAAATCACCTTAATACAAGATGTGTATGAGCACAAAGCGTATGGAGGAAAATAGAATTCATTCTTCCACACATCCTGGAATAAAATTGCAGTTTGACGCTCCAGCTACAACTATCAACTTCTCAAGTCGCATTGTTCTTTCTCTTCACGAGAGAGCTTCTTGTTATCAGAGCTACTCACTTACTATCGAATGTTAAACTTTTCCTTTGTAACGGAGTGCGAAGTAACTGGAAGTTCTCAAAATGACACTCAATGCGTTTGTGAAGGGTGTGACAGCAATAAAGCCTACTGAGCTTTTCCAGCTCACAAAGAGTTACGCAGGAAATTGAAGGACGAACACAATAAGAACAGTTCATGCAAACTACCAACTGAAAATCGTATAGCAGAATATACCTTTCCATGAGACAACTAGGTCTGCAATGCACGTTTAAAATTGAATATAAGCCTTCACATGTTGTTGCATGTTTCAATTTCTATTCAAATTCAATTTCACAAGTGAATATTCTGACCTACATTTGAACAGAATCACAATATTATTGAACAATGTTTGTAGTAAAGAGTTTATTATTGAAAAATCATCTCTTAATATAAACTACTTTTTACACTTTTTTAATCAAAGAAAATAGGAAATATATTCAATTTGAAAAGTGGATTCAATATTTAGTAATTTTTGCAAACTTTCATGAGTTGGTGGTCAATAGAATGTTGTCTTCCGTTGCACTAATTACTTTTAATATATTACTTTGTGAAAATATAAGCATTTGATGTTGCTTTTCAATCTTCCTTTGTATAATTCATATCCCATCAATGTTCAACCCTATCAATTCAAATTCAAAAATTATTAAATGCAGATATTTTAAAAGTATTAGGTATGCTAATTTGATAAATAATATTTTAACAGTAAATATAGTTAGATGTTGGGTGATGAATCGTTTTGGAGATCATGACCACAAGTCGAGTTTTCAAGTAGCTACTATCTATCTAAGCACTTTCATCAGGCCATCAAATACAATAGATTATCATTGAAGGCTGAACATGAAAAACTTATGTTTTTGATCTGTAATGAATAAGACGAAATTGTCACAACCACATTTATTAAAAATATTTACTGAGTTTGATTGAGATTGATAATGATATAACAACCGAAACTAGTTTCTCAATATTTTTAATAAATGTGGTTGTGACAATTTCGTCTTATTATTCATTATAACCTTCCACAATATCACCTTCGCCACTACAAAGAAAGTTTTTGATCTGTGTTTTTTCTGAGTTCAATAGCTGATACAATTGAAGCAGAAGTATACTCATCAATTCAATAAGTGAGACGGCATTCTTAAAGAGTTTTGCAACAAAGCCATTCCATATTAAATTCTTCATGAACTAGGTGTAACGTTGAAAAGAAATACCCGGGGCACCTGCTGCACTATAAAATTAATTTTCAATTTCCAGTCCCCCGGAATCAATTTGCAAGCAACGAAAAGTGAGGCATTGCATGACAGAGGTTTGACGGTTTTAGCGTTCCGAAATGAACGTTTACTATTGAGCCTTTGTAGCAGGGAACGGTGGGTGAACAGAAGGTGGATGAACAATTAATGAAGTGAAAGTACCTCGGGCAGGGTACTGGAAAGCAATCAAACTTGGCCGAAAAGATTCTCTCGGTGAATGGAGTGAGTGAACCGCGAAGGAATTATTAAAATTACACCGCGGCGAGAACCACAGCCGAAAAAGAAAACACATCCAGAGAATGGGTGTCAGCGGTGGGTTCAGTTGGAAAATCGATGCAGGCCCACTGAGCTTGGTCGGCTCTCAACAGCTGCCCGTTAATATTTAAACGAGACGCGCCATAGCACAAAGAGGTGAACCTATACGTTGTTCCTCGGCCGAAACTGAACTGCTTTACTTCGCAAACGACACCCGATATCGATAACTCACCAACCAATACGAGTGAGTGAGAGCAAAGCCTGCTCCTAATAGTCGAAAAGTGGCCAACTTTGTCGACGGTAATAAATCTCGAATGGTTAATGAAGCATGACGAAACTGCCGTCGCTATCCTTAATGCAGATATCACTCTGCCTGCACCAAAGCCGCGCTTCTAACTCCACTTCAAACTGAGAATTACGAGTCATAAGTCATCCAATCACCACTAAGTAGCCGGCTCACTCACGAATCCCCAAGAAACTAACTAAACTTCTAGTCCAAACGCGAAACACCTCCACAATACTAGAATCATTGCGATGATGAGGTTAGATGAATGGCAGATCAATGACAATTGCCTTTCACAGCAAAGCTCTTTAATATCATCTGAGTTTTGATTTCATTTTCAACTTCAAAAATTTGACAAGATTATGAAAGACTCAGGAATGATTGAAAAGGGAGGGCTAGACCGGACCTCGTGTACCTACGAAGTAAAAAAGAGGGAGAATAAAATGTTTATGTTTCACTTGTTTTACTGTATGCTCTACCTTACTTTACTGGGTTTGGTAGATACTACTTGATAGGTAGATTCTACGGGTAAGAGACTCTATCCAATGGTGACGAATGAATTTGTCAGAAATAGAAAACTATGAAACTTATTAATAAACTAGCTTGGTTATGATTGACTCACAATTTCTTTTTCTCTTATATTATTCAGAGAAGAGGAAATCAACCATAATTAGGTGATAGCATACTTGTTAGATGAATCAGTTACTATTAAACAAACATTGCAAAAGTTAGAATTGATGCATTTTCTAGTCGAATAAAGTCGCTCATATAAGTCTTAAGATTTGTGGGTAATGTGGTGAAAAATTACAGAAAATATCCAAGGCTGAATAAGATTCGAACTTGTGACCACAGTAGTAGCAGCCAGCCATAGATTCATCAAAGAGAAGCGCTGGAGCTTATTGCTGCCAATAATAATTTAAACGATGGTGGTGAAATTAGTTGAATTGTCGAAGAGAGTAAGAATGTTGAAGCTGATTCGAGGGAAGTGGATCAACAAGATCCGTCAGATTCAGTAGAGGCAATAGAATTAAAACTTAGACAAACATTGGCTAAGCAGCAGAAAGTTACCTGTAAATTGGTTTTACTTGAAGATGCATTGGGATCGACAAGGAGTGCTTCAAGGAGTAGTCTTTGCAATTAGTTAGCTACCTCTAATCATTGTCAATTTGGATCGAAGTTGTACTGTTTTTCAAAGTTCTTGTTACTTCAACAGATAGGATCACTCAACTTCAAGAAAAGCGAAGTTCTTCAGGATTGATTGTAAGGAAATGAAAACTTTTGAAACGCAACAACCAGAGAACTCTTTCAGATTCCACGTTCACAACTTATTTGCACGTGTTTGATAAATTTGATAACCGTCAACAAAATAAATCTTCCTACGTTTTCCCCACGATTCTTCTCAATGGAACAATCAATCAATGAAGAGTTCAAAGAAAATTGTAACATTCTGCAATGCATCAGAAACATTGAATAATGTTTAATTTTGCTATTCAATTTTAATGTGACGTGAATATATTTCGGTTGTTAATTCGATTTATTATTACAGTAATTAAATATTAAATGGGAAGCCGTGATGACTCAATCAGTTACATTAGGGTGTTTGTTATCTATGATGGCTGGCTGATAGTCCTGCGGTCTCAAGTTCGAATTCCGTTCAGCCTTGGATATTTTCTGTAATTTTTCACCTCATTACCCACAAATCTTAAGATAGATATGAGCGACTTCATTCGACTAGAAAATGCATCAATTCCAACTTTTGCAATGTTTGTTGAATAGTATTTAATTTAATCATTCACCACATTACGCACGCACAAGTCTCATGTGTTTCTGGAAACAAAAGATCAATTTTTGGCAAATAAATAAATAAATAAAATTTTAATAAAAAATTGTGTATTGTCATAAGTTTGCAGAACAAGTCATTTCACGAATCGCATGTAAGTTTCTTGCCCGATAACGAATTAGTTGATTACGCTCTTGCCTGTAGTTGATCACGTGTGAGTGACATTCGAATGCGATAAACTAACACAAGACTGTTTGACATGCTTCGTGCACCCCTCTCTAGGTCTCTAGTAGGGGGCAGACTGCCTAAATGCACACCGCAACCAGCAACAGTAGACCGTATAGACACCAGTCACCGTCACCACATAGACGCTGATTGGACGTGTGTCACTCTGCGAATAGGGTGTGGACCACTCTTGCTGCTGGTTTCGTGCACAAACCGATTTGAAAGCCCAAGACATGCGTGCACTAGCGTCAGATATGCAAGTCTGATCCTGATCCTTCTTCCTTGGCTAATATAAGTGAGCGCACACATAACATGACGGGCCCATGACGTCACGTCATGTCACACGACTGTCACGGCCCGAAAATTTGCCCCAAGCCCCATCCATGTCTAGAGGGGAGACAGCGATCGGCACTAATGTTAATGAGAGATATTAAATGCTGATTGCAATCGCCATCACCATCACTGAGTCATAATCACACCTAATCAAATTATCTGAAGCGGAACATAGTCAACTCGCACAGAAATGAATGATTGTTATCTCAAAAATAGAATTTCCGTTCTAGTTATGTTTATTGGGGATGATTCAGTGGCTAAATATGAGAAATTTGTTTTTATAGATCAAATACACGAAATCTTTAAAACCGTGTACATAGATACTAATAAAGGACTGAAACTAATGTAACTAAATAAAATTTGAGTAAATCAAGAACAACTTAATTTAGAACAAACTACGGCTTGCAGTCAATAATCACTAGAAATAATGCATAAAATAAATCTTAACAGCATTGGAACAAGTTAATAAGACAACTGGTCTACTGTGAACGTGTGAACTGTCTACTAGATAACTGTCATCTAGGCCAGTAATCAATGCCTAGATATTACTACTATAGGTACTACTGATAACTAGTCCAGTCATGTTGAGTAGAGATGTGACCAGAATGAGCGAGTCATTCAAAGTAACTGACTCTTTAAAATAAACTACGAACTAGTAGTTCAAATTCAGAAAGTAGTTAGTTCATTTTTGAGCTGCGTTTCTGTTTTCATGGAATACAGTTAACATTCCATAGTGAGCGCTCCTTGAATTAGCAGAGCAGTGCAGCGGCCTGCTATAGGCACTGCTAGAAAAGAGCACTCACCTCCCCACTCCACGAGTATTTTGAACTGTGAAGTGAACTAACTACAACAACAGCTGGCTCACTCACTCACCTCTCTCAGCTCCACGAGCTTTGTGTAATGTATTAGGCCTATAAGTACCAACCGATAGCAACTTACTGACTACTTCTGGAAAATAGAATAAGCTCTGTGCTCTGGAACATTAAAATGATGACTCAGATTCTGAGAATTATTTATATTGAGGTGCCAGACAAACAACAAGGCTGTTTATTGTTGTGTGTGTATCAGCTCAGTGAGAAAGTGAGCGGGTGAGCGCTGAGCGCCTAAAAAAGCTATGGTAGTGAATGAGCACGAGCATTGCTGATGACTCATTTTTGAACTAGTTCTAATGAACGACTCACTTATAAGAGTGAGGGCGATTGAACGACTCATTGAAAAGAGTCATTATAGCCAAGCCTAATGTTGACTAAATAGATGACTAGAATATATACGTATGTATACTGGCAATTCCTAGTAGGAGAGATCCTCTACAACTTTTTTTTTTGAGGATGAAGCCCACATAGGTCTGAGACCTGTGCGTGGGTAATGGGTTGGATGATGGTGATTGATGAGTTGGACCTACAGTTTTAGGTGGGTTCCGAAGTGATTTTACAGCAGAGAAGTGTCTTTTTTGCTGGCCAATCTAATCGGTCACCGTTACAAACAGGACCTACGAGAGCTAACCTCTTCTAGTAAGAATTGGGAAATAGAAAAATGCTGACTATTGCTTTTTAATCGACTGCAAACTTAAATAGTCCACCAGATTTTTTTTCTAATTAATTATTAGTTATTTTCAAATACTTATTAAAAAAAACTAACAAAATATATTCACAGATAGAAGTGTAGAGAAGCCCTAAAAAGATTTTCCTACGAGCACAAGAAACAGCCACTACGTGATTTTCAAAGGATTCCCTCATTGATAATAATGGAACAATGAATAGAAAACTATAAAACGCCTTTGTTGTGCCATTCGTCATACTCATAAACACTTCTTTAGTACTGCAGTACTAACAATAATAATTGGTCTCCATTTGACACTAATGAAAAAACAATAAAAATTCATATTATTTTCAAACCTTGACACGCTTACATTCGTAAAAAGCTTTACTGGAATTTTTCAGTTCCAGTAGTCATGTCCTTCTCCTGTTATGACTCATTAAAACGATAAAATCTGTCGATGTCTTTCGATTATCTGTCAATGGAAAGAACTTCTATTGAATTATTTGACGACGGGATTAGAGCCTATCATGAATTTATAAACTTGTCGACTTTCCTTTTGCAGCTTTTAAAAACTCATACTTGTACATTTTTACGGTGCTAGATTGCATGGATATAAAGGGCGAATATTTGTTCTGATCATCAGTTAAAATTACAAATGAGGAGTGGTTTACTTACTGGTGTGCGCGCACCAGTCAATCAATTAGCAAGAGAAAATCTCGTCAAAATATAAGACATCTCACCTGAAACAAAAAATATAACCATAAGTTATAATGCTCAAATTAAAAATAAACTAAGAAATAATAGAAAAATTTAAGGTATTTTTAATTAACAATAAATTAACTAATTCTGAGTAAACAAGAAAATAAGGAAAATATGCTTAGTAAAATATACTTTAAAACGTATACACCATACTCCTAGGTTATTTTGTAACCCGTTAAAAGTTTCTGAAAGTTTCTAATGTTATCAAATAAAAATTGATCCAATCCAAACAATTAATCAATATTTTCTGCAACAGATTATCCCATTTCTGGATACTAATAATTTCAATTTAAATTCTTACCAAAGGAAGTAAAATAAATAATGTAAATTACGATCAATAAATAAACGAGTTCTGAATAAACAAGGTAATTCTCTCCATAATATTCATGTTTCTTTATTTTTTATCTTCGTCTTTTATTTTGCATGTTTATGTGTGTGAGAAAATTGATAAAAAAAAATTTGAAATTTCGAAAAATACTGGTTTCCCCGAATATCATGTAATATTTCCATCATATATGGTTCCAAATGAAGCTAATGTAGGCTCAAACATGAAAACGAAAAGGAGTGTGTTTGTGAGTTACTGTTACAAACGAGATTTCTTGGATAAGGAAGTTGGAGGGGATACTAACAAGCCGGCTGTCCAATAAATCAAACAATTTTCAAAATGTTGAGCTACATGACTGACTTTATGGACTCTGACACACAGCCGTATATTTTGTTAAAACTTGGGGGTAGCCCGCATGTCATGTCGTTTACTGATTAGGAGACCAGGTCGTTGATGAGAAGAGGGGTGGGGCGGCCATCTGAGCGGGGAGGATAAACTCATTTCTATCGATTGAAGTAAGGGAACAGTTATTGCTTTACTGGTGCTGCTAATATCTGGAAAAGTGATGGAAGGAATAGAACGAAGCCCTGATAGAGTGAGTGAGGCAAGGCGGCGCCAGGCCATCTACTCTGTACTCTCACTTGGTCACAGCTGTCACTTCGGCAGCTCTAGACCTCCTCCTCATCTACCTGATCCTCCTTCTCTACCTCTCTTTATCACCGCATCTCTTCCACCCTTTCCTTCCGTTCCAGAGCTAAAGCCGACGGCACGTTTGTTTCGTTTCCCATGACGAGTGCGCGCCTTGGCTAGGCGAGCGGTTCGGCTAATCTCTGAAGGCGGCTGAGAAGCTTTCAATTCCGAACAGCACTGAGTGACATAAATTAAGGGGTATTTATTGTGAGGGGTGACATTGGTCGTCGACTGCTGCTGCTGCATCGGCGACACCCTTTTCAACCCCCCCCCCCATCCAAATAACCCACCCTTCCCCACCATCAAACCATCCACCGCAAACTGAAACCATTTCGTTTTTGCCTTCAGGCAGGATCCCGATTTCGTTCGAAGGCACCCCAGAAAAGCAGCTGCGTGTGCAACGGCTGCGCGTGCGCGTGTCATCAACTACCCTACCTAATATGAAATTTACTTCCAGCACAGCGAACAACTGGCAGCCAGTGTCCACTGGATTCGTTCAAATTGTAGAAATCCAATTCTAAAACATTATTTGCCTGAATTATTTCTTCTCTCTCCGAAATTCAGGTTCTTCTCTCTCTCAGATTTTTTGTAATTGAGAGTTATTTTGGTTATTCACTAATTCACTCAGTTAATTTTAGTTAAATTTCCAAGTAAAATTTAGTTGATTTATAATTTATTAAAAGCACATTTGCTTTTAATTTCATTCCGACGAGCATAGTTTGTTCAGGTCAATAATCTTTGAATTCTTCTCCATTTGAACTTTATAACATGAACGTTCAATTGTAAGCAATCTAACGATATGGCACCAGTATGTTGCATTCCAGTTCACTAGAAATTTCCAGTTTAAAGCCCACTAAAAAGATGACTGCACTCAAGTTGAACTATACTAGTTTCAACATGATTCTTGCTATTTCACCAAGTAAAACATGCAATGTGTGACATATGTTTTAGAGTTATGATCAGTGCAATGATACCAATAAAACTTTCAATTTGATTACAACAAATGTTCATGTCTAGATGGTATCAACAAAGATTCTTGACTGGATAGATAAATTCAATGTTATCAATAAAAATTCCCCAAAAAATCAACAAAGATTTATGTCTACATAGAAAGAAGTGCATTATTGCACTTCCAGGAATGTGATCGTTGGTACTGATAACATCAAATAATAATCTTCTAACATCATTCACGTTTTTTGATAAGATAATAGCCTTGAACCTGAATGTACTGAGATTAGCAATATTTCGCTTTTGAATAATCTAAATAGATTTATTCCAATTTTTCTCTCCAATATCTCCGACAATAACATTATTTTGTGTTCTGTTCTTAACAATACATAAAACCTAGTACAAAGTAAAAAAATATCGCATGTCCATTATTGGCATTTTTATTCATATTAATCTTATTTCAAATTGCTGTCTATTTTATTTTCTTGATAATGTTGATAGGCTACCTAAATAAACTGTGTCTATATTGGTTTTTGTCTCCAGGATCGAAACTTCTGTTAGTAAACTTTATTTACAATGAAACAGTATCTCAATATTGACCATAATGAGAGCGATAATTTATCGAAACAAATTGTTTTCCCAGGAAAGCGCACCGAATGATGGTGGGGAAAAAGTGGAGATGAGATGGTATACACGAGCTAAAACATTGGAATTCATATTTTCCCGTTGAAGACACCGATCCTAATGAGTTTCACCGCCGGCTAATGCGAAACGAGAACTTGCATTAATTGTGGCTGTCTAGAGTAAGCCGATTAGGGAACAACATTCAAAACAGAGAGGGGTAGCGCCTGCCTGCCTAAAAGGTATACATTTCATATTTGGATGCGCTTTGAGCCAGTGAACAGCTTCTAAATGAACCACCACGTTTTTTACGGGAGAAAGAAACAAAAAAGTTTTTTTGTCGGCTACTGACGATAGGCCTGACAACTACAAACAAAGTTTGATGAAAACAAAACAAAGTGAACAAAGAACGGAAGGCCCTCGTTGAGGGGTGGGCGGGGTGTAGTTCGAATGCGGGTAAATGGTGGCAGAATGGTGTCTGCGTCTGCTATGCCGCCTCGTGTGGACGATGCCTCTGCAGTTGGTGGTTCGTGTCCGTATACGTCATCAGAATGCACACGCATACAAACAAAAGGCCACACACACACCTCACTTAAATCCAGCCGACCGACCCGATGCTGATGAATTAATTAGGCCGCTCTCTGATAATTGGACCACTCGTGTAAATATATGCACATGTTTTAGTGGCTTGTTCCGATCCTGCCACTAGTTTCTGATCTAGTTGCCGATGTAACTAATTTCCGAATACCGGAAAAATATTACAACTAGCTAAACATGTCCGAGAACAGTAACACGTATCACATATAGGAATTCAAGATGAATTATATTCATCACCAGAGGAAAAGCATACACTCTCGTCTTCGAAATTCCATCAAGAGCAGAAATAGTCCTAATAGGAAATACTGTAGTTTTCACATAACTTGGCAGCAGCAGTTGGGTTCAGATGCAGCATTTCCCATCTTCTACACGCTGCCAAGTTATATGAATACTACAGTACCTCCTATTTATATTTGGAAAACATACAGTGGCCTGTAGTACATCACAACTTTGATCTATACTGTTGAAATTGCACTTAACCGGTGGTTCTGAAACATGGTAGTTTGAGCAATGTTATGTTCCCCATAACATTGAAGAGGAAGCTTCAATGGAGAGCTTTAAACACATTGACAGCATTTATTGATAGGAAATTATATTGAAGTATTAATCTAATATCACAACTGAGACTGTAAATTATAATTTTATTCACACCTCAAGTCTAGTGAGCCAAATCATAATTTAAATAGAAAAACAGTGTCAGTTGTTATATCAGAGTATTTCTATTCAAATTATGATTTTACTCACACCTCCATCTTAAGCGAGCGAAATCATAATTTAAATAGAAATACAGTGTCAGTTGAGATATCAGAGTATTTCTATTTAAATTATGATTTTACTCACTTACAAGCTTACACTTCAGCTTAAGCAAGTGAAATCACAATTTAAATAGAAATACAGTGTCAGTTGTGATGATACATTGTTCATCAAGTATTTTCGTCATAAAAACATCACAAATTTGAAGTATTAAAGCGTATTGATGGAAGCTACATTGATGTTGAAGATGTATATTGAAAAATTTATTAATATTAGTTTTAGTCGACAGATCGAAGTGTGAACCCATAACATGGCTCACACCATGAGCGGTAAGGGTCTCCCCATCAATAAAAGCCATACGCTTATTATTTTTTGTTAATATAACAGAACAGCACACTTTTTAATATATTTTTATAAATTTCATGTTATATTGAAGCTACATTTAAGTGTGAGTTTTGTAAATGCGAAATGAATATTTTTTTTATTGCTGATGATGCCTACATGAGTCCGAGACCTGTGCGTGCGTAATGAGGTGAATGATAACACATAGATGCCAAACGGAGGAGCGGGATTCGAACCCACGACTACTGAAACGACAGTAAGTTGAAGTTGCGACGCCTCAACCAATACATTGGTCAATAGCATTGATAGTACATTGATAGTAATAACAACAACAACAACAACAACAATAATAATAATAATAATAATAATAATAATAATGAGGAAGAAAGGAAAAGGAGGGGGCAAGTGCTGCGCGATTATCACCACAAATTAAAGTTGTCTAAATTGTTGAATCGCGGTCCTCAGTAGACCAATTACGAATAATAATAATAATATATTCTAGCCTGAGAAGTGAGTTTGAGATTAGATGAGGTAAGATTTAAAGTATATTCTAATAAGGTGAAGTAAAAAGTTAGTACAGTAGATAGAGATATCTGCTCGAACAGCACAGCACTCAACACTTGAGGCCCCAATGGTGAATAAATAATAGAACCGAATAAGAAAGCAAAACGTGAACGGAAAGCATCATTAGAATGGTAAGCAGCACATTGGTGACATGTGAGCTTGTTGGTGGAGGAGTTGGAAGCATGTCATCAAGCGTGTAACAGGAAGACGGTTGTTGAGGAAATATTCGGTAGCTGAGAGTTGGGTTTGGAAATCTTGTAAGCGTAAGGGGGATGTCTGAAGACTGAAGTGACATGTTTTAGAAAACAGGCTCCAACCCAACACTGCAGCTGCGTTTAAACTAACCAGATGCGAGACGTTTTTGTAGTTGCCGCTTTCTGAACGTTGTCCTCAAACGATTTACACGCACATGTGGCTGAAGCTAAATAATAGCTGCAGACCCAATCTGCTTTCAGCCGGCACCATAAGAAAGGCGCACCTTCCACCTATTGTTGGACGCGTCCTTTACATTATTATATAGCTAACCAAAGAGACATGATAATAATATTCAGGTCCAGCATCCTCCATACATCCAATGACGCTATTTTCCTATATTGAGTACAATCTTTTCAATCAATAGAACTTTTACATTTTTTCCTTGAAAAAAAAAAATCTTTTGAAAAACCTTAGTTTCCAACTAACATGAAAAGAGATGATGAGACATGTAAATAAATTCCGAATGTAGAGAAATAACGTTACTAATTTTGGCTAGCTGTCTTAGTCTAGCACCTTTTCTGAATGACTGTCACTACAGTGGTCGTGCCTTCGATAAACGATACCCTCTCCCAAAATGAAATTTTGTTTCATCAATCACCTTATAACCCACGCACATCTTTTGTGTATCATTAGTACTTTGTTGCATGTCAACAGCAATTTTTTGATTCCGCAAATAGGCTATAATAAACTACGGCTCTGGTAGCGTAGTTGGTTGGAGCGCTTAGTCTGTGATAAGATAAGGCCCTGGCTGGCTTCGTTTTCTGCAGCCTTGGGTTTGAATCTCATTCAGCCATGGATGTTTCTCACCATTAGACCATTCACCTCATTACCCACGCACAAGTCTCCAGACTAATGTGGGCATCATCCGCAATAAAAAAAATAACAACCGGCAGTGATTTTAAAGCTAAAGCGAGATTAGCGTTGCAGAAAAGCCGATCAATTTGGCAACAGCAATTTAATATAAAATGTGGTTTTTAGCATTATAATTATAGTTGTATGTTATATTACGGTACTGTAATTAAGCTAAAATGTGACATTTTTATAGTGAATCATGATAAAATGGTTTATTTTTAATGTAAACTCGCATTAACATTTTAAAAGCGTTACGGTATGCAACACTGGAAATTAGGAATAAGGTCTCAGTGATTTGATTCTCGGCAACTGGCTGGTTAAATCTTCAGTCAAAAATTGACCTGGGATCAGGTTTTACTTCTAGATAGTCTTTTGTGCAGCGAAATTATCCCTATTTGAGATGAGTTTGGCCAATGACCGGGGATCAAATGTTGATAGGCGTTTGTGCAACCAGCCAATAATCTTTTCGATTTCTGATTAGTAGCCTACAAGAACTGATCAGACTTGCAGTGGAGCAGTTAGATTGGTAGGGTGCCGCAAACTATACAATCTAACCCTCAGGCAAACTATTCCCGCTTATTTATACGACAAAAAAATGACACCCTTTTGTGTCGTGAATTTTTTAGCCTGATATATCTTGCACACGACCGTGTATCGGTAAATAGCGAAATGAGTCATTTCTTTCATTCGCCCTTCTCCCTTCACCATTCGCCAATGCAAGTAATAATTCTCAATTCTCACACGCGACTTCACTGACGCGCGCGTGATAAGTCAAAAACGTTTTCCCTCTTATTTATTCATGAAAATTATGTGGTAGTAAGAATTAATTGCATGTTCTTATACGAAAGGGTTTGTCGTGTCATTTTACTATTGTTGGCCTACTATACATCAAAAATAGCACGAGTGAAATCTTTACAATATGTTTTGTAGTCTTCATCCTTCAAAAAGTCTATATTCAGACGCAATAATTAAGATTTTAGTGTTTGAATTGAATAATAAAATATGCGAACTACATTGTCAAGCACTACTCGCCCTCCTGAATAAATAAATCAACGAAATAAGCGTACGGCTGTCTTCTTTTTGTTTTGATGGTTCGGAATCCACATACGACTGTGGGTTCATCATGTTTCCCATAACATGGCTCGAACGGTGAAGTGAAATTTATCATTAGGATAGTAAAAAACTTTTTTCTAGGCACTGAATTGTGAATAGGCTACTAATGGTTGTGGGAATAAAGGATAAACAAGAAAAAGATTCTTATATTAATTTTGATTTAAAAAGAGGATATACAAATGAAAACCAGCTGGTTGGCCCTGGACCAGCCATTGACTCAAAACACACTACCATTGACTCCATATCAGTTTTAGCCTGTCGTAAAATTCTGAGCATCATGGAATTCCACAAATTGATTTGCATTCAATATGAAAGAATGAGTAATGAAATATGAGTTGGTAGTTAAATTTATCACTTCAAATGATTATTGGTCGTTTCAGCATGTTTTCAAAATAGGAAACAAATTGAGAAAAGCGAGTCAGAGTTCAAGATGTCAAGGATTATCGAATACAGAAAAATAAATTTGTACCACCACCCATTCATAATTCATGAGTTTGAGTAGTGAGACCTCGTTGGGTCCAAGTTAATTAATGACTTCATCAAATACAGAACACAGGCTTCAATTTT
Source organism: Conomelus anceps (assembly GCA_948455865.1). Taxonomy (NCBI): domain Eukaryota; kingdom Metazoa; phylum Arthropoda; class Insecta; order Hemiptera; family Delphacidae; genus Conomelus; species Conomelus anceps. The sequence goes on from OX418218.1 coordinate 21,654,133, forward strand.
TATTTACAGAAATAACCAAGCCTTTCAATTCAAATGAATTTGAAAAGCGAGAGTGAAGCCTTTTTTACGGTTCAATATTCAGAAACTTCTTAATCTATGCAGATTACTAAACACGAGGACAATGGATTGGAATATTCAGTATTTCTTTCCGATTCCTTTATTGGGTGAAGGAATTGCAAATGAATTAAACATGGACTACTTATTCACCAAATAACGACTAATTAAAGAGTTTGATCGTATTCGAGGAGAAAAATTCGAATCTATGAATTACGAAGAATATAATAGAATCATAGTTGAGAGCCGTATTGCAAGTCAAGTGACTCAATTACCATGAGAATACTTATGATACGAATGTAAAAAAGAAAAGTATCCATTTATAGAGAAAGTCCCGTAGTACTAATTGGGACCGAAAGTAATCCGGTAAACCGATAATGTTGAAATATAGAAAGATAAATTAAACAAAGTGTAAAATGGTAACTTACTTTTTATAATTCATATTAACTTCCTTTTGCTCATGAAAAAACACAATATTTACTAAGTTATTTCATGTATACGATATGATGATGTAGTGTACTGCAAATGATGTAAACCAAGAAATCACGATTATATAAAAATCATTTTTTGTTCCAGATCGATCCGGATAATCCGGACATCCGTTCAACGAGATCCGGATAAACGAAGTAGTACTGTAATCTTCAATTTAATAGTGGAATAGTTCAGCATTGTCAGAGGCACTCCAGTCCTTCTACAATAAATCCCGCGATTTTAATTGAATTTTGAAGATACGCACGCTATTGGTCGAGGAAAATTGATCAAGAATTTTTCGCCGAGGAAACGAAGCATCTTTGAGTTAGGAGAAGAAGTAGGTCGAAGCTAGTGCAGCCGATCTTCACCGGCCGAGTAAACAAACCCGAGAGTCTTCTAAATAAACAGGTGATGTAGTGGGTCCACTTCACATCAGCACATGCGCCAAGAAAATGATTTTACTCCAGCATCGGGAGCTGAGAGCTTCAAGAGCTGACAACGTGAAATGTCTTTGGATTTCGAAAAAAACTTTCTCGGTAAATACAAAAATGGAGAACGTTATTTGTGAGAATGTTCAATGTTTTACACCATTGTCGTTGGCTGCCACAATTTCTGAGTCGCTTTATAATCGAGTAAAGCTGTGTTTTCGCTATAAAGCTGGAGAGCTGGGTAACTGTGCTATATAGCAGAACAGAATCTATCAACTACATATTTAGCTTCCAACAGCTATTTGTAGCCCAGCTACAAGTTTTATTTGCTATCATATATCACAGCTGCTACATGGCAGATTTAAAAGACTCCTTTTCAACTTTTAGCTCACTTTTCTACATATAGCTCAGCTAGATGATGAAAACGCAGCTTTTCTCTTTTAAAAACCATATGCCTAATTGGAACTAAGTTGGACAACTGAAACAGTTCAACTACTCATTATTTAAAAGAAATAAAATAAAAATTGAGTGAATCGGTGAGTAGACTGTACTTGAATAAGAAATAAAATGTGGAATCATAGTATAGTTATAGGCCTAGTACTCAGAGCATACTGCATCCTATTGTTTAGTCTTTTTAATAAAGGATTGTTAAGAGACCAAAGGATTGTTGAACAGCTTAGTAATAGCGCTTTGTAATAGGCGCGCGACCACGAAAACGAGTATTTTTATTTTACAGTTTCGGGAGCTAACATCCAATAAACATGTACAATGATTAACCTTCCTTTTCTAATGGTATTCATTTAATTTCGTGAGATGATAAAATAGAAAAAATATCATTTCTTGATTTTCACAAATCAAAAAACGGGCAATTCAGTAATATTTGTGCTGTGCGTGAAATTCATTCATCGAAAATCAGAAACAAATCCCAAACTGAGAGAATTTATTTATTTGAAAGATTAAACAACGCACGACGAGCTTCATTGCTACATGGAATTCACCTTTTGATAAAACAAATAATTTTCCTTTATTCAGAATTCAACTCTCCAGGGAGCGTTTGATTCGTTTCTTGATGAAAGATAGAAAAAACGGCACCGGATAAAAAAAGAATTGTAGAGTATTGATTTCGCGAGGAAAAGGTTCTTTGAATAAAGTAGAGGGAAGGCGTGACCGACAGCGCGACACTCTGAAACAAAGTCCACGATTGGAAATCTGGAATCAGTATTCAATCTATTGGAGAGCAGAGAGCTGACTGAGAAAGACAAAAGATGCCACAGATCACATGCTCTCACACTCCAACACCCACGCGCGCATCTTCACTCCTATTTCAGCATCCACTTACTCTGCTTCCAAGTTTCTTGGAAACCCGGAGCACCTAGACATCTGGCAAATAAGCTTATCTGTGATTAGGCTTCGTTTCCTGCAGCCTTGGGTTCGAATCTAATTCAGTCATGAATGTTTCTCATCAAACACCTATTCACATCATTACCCACGCACAAGTCTCCAAACTCATGTGGGTATCATCCGCAATAAAATAAAGAGAGAAAAATACAAGGGTGGTTGTCTATATCAATGTTACTATTGAGTGGTTCGCAAAGTGATGGAATAAGGCAAAGCACAATTTTGAAACGAACAGAATATTGCTTAATAACCCCGTTTTATGCAGCTGTGATGGATTAAAACAAGTTATTATTGCTCCAAACTAGAACATACCACCATTGAAAGTATTGGATTTCAACTATTTTAAACTTAAATAAGTTTAGATTAAAACATCCATCACAATCCTTTCAAATCCTCTGATTTGAATATAACATGAAACTCACAATCTGAGATGAGAATGAAGGTTTAGATTTAAAAATGTTTATGAAAGTTTTCATCGTTGAAGAGCAAAAATCATGAACAGTTTTCAAGCAGAAAATGTAAGGATTGAGAGTTGAGAGAAGCAATTTCAGAGGGAATTATGAAATTAGACAGGTTGATGAAGTTCAGGATAAGCAGGTTTAAGAAAAGCCAACCTTTATCACGGTTGGAAAGAAAAAGGAGAGGCTTCCAGACATAATAACGTTGTTGACCTCCTTATTATGTTTAGATCGAAACAATGACGATGAAAATGTCAAACTTAGCGCTCAACACCCGCATGCCCACTCAAACATCTATAACACACGGTTGTATTACAGCTAGAATAACACTGCTGTCTTTCTGAACTTTTAACAAGGTGTGTTCTACATTTACAACTGATGCATTGAAAAATCATCAATAGAGTTTAATTTACTTGGAACAAATATATTGACCATTTGTTATTTAGGTGGGATATGGATTTCAGAAATCGATATCTCTCGATGCAGGGGAGCCAGGAGTCGAGCTTGCGATTGGTTGAAACGTCTATCTATGCATGTAGTCAGTATAGGCTAGTAACAAATATAAATATTCAATCTATCTCACTCTTTCTTTAAATATCTCATTCTGAATCCTTGCATTATCAAGAGTCTACATTATTTATTAAATTGTACTTCTATTCTAATCATTTGTGAAGGGAGCAGTTTGGACTTGAGTCTGTTGCGCCTTCACATTCGTTGTAAATTTGTCATAATGAATAAATAAATACATACTACATTCTTCTATTATTACATAATACAAAATTGCATTACAAATAATGTATTTTTTTATTATTTGCACTATCCAACAAGGATCCTTTATCTCTGTACAGAATTTTGCGGGATATCTCTGCTATACAGAATATTACCTGTTTTACACTTTACAGTACTGTATTTCAAGTTGCCTACTTCCATTGATTTTGAAACAAAATACTGTAATAAATTTTGCAAAAAGAAAAATCCAAAATATCTAGGAATTCCATGATTATTATTTCAGAATAAATCAACACCAAAAACCTAGTTAACAATAACTCCCGAACATAATTTCTGTATATAAATACAGTATAATGACTTTTGACATTTTCATCGCCTCGGTTTCGAAAGAAGGTTGAAACCACCAATTTGCTTGTAGTACCATGGAGCAGTTCTGCAATCGCCCCACTCTAACAGAGTTATAAAGAATAATGGGTATTATCAACAACGCCAAAAGCTTCTACAAAGCTATAAGATATTAATATTTTAATATTAAAACATCTTGCCGATGGGCGAAATGATTGCAGAGTCGGATGATATAATTATCTTTGATGGGGAGGCATACCGCAGCGGTAGGCCCGTAAGTTTTTGTTTATCCCTGTTCCCTGCGGCCATATTTACTTGAAATCATGTTGACGTGCTTTCTGGAACTGGACGCAGGATAAATGGTGCGTAATGCTTTGGAATAGTTCTAAATTAAGCGATAAACAATACTACCAATGGACCGGATTAATAATTGAGTTAACAGGGTTAACGCAGATCGAAGAATGAATGTCCTGGAAATATAATTCCCTGAGGGGAACATGCTAATTTTTGCTCTGCTCTTATTGGCTGAACTTGGGCTGATAATAAAGTCGCTTCTTTTGATCTATATCTCTCTAAATTTTATATCAACACTGGGATCATTGATTTAATAGTCTTGAGCTGATTCAAATTCAAATAGCTTCATTCGAAAATATACGCATTTGACGAATATGTTGATATCAGTTAAAACATCATTCCATAATCAGCAACCAGGCGTTATTAAAAAATTTTCACTCAAATTCCAACAAGTTTGGTACCGGTACCATATAATGAAAAGTGCTATTGTAAAGAATAATCTTCCTGAAAATGAATTCATTCAAATAAGAAATCTTCTGCTTGAGAAAAGGACATTGTAGGGTTGAAAAATATTCTATGATCAACATGTCCAACATTTTAGTGACTTTCAAAGCTACTAACCCCAACAGAGAATTATATTATCACAGCTACAAATACAGTAAGTTACTTTTCCAATTGGGAAGTGATAGCCGAGTGCCGTAGCAGGTATCTGTTCAATCCGAGGTAAGCTACGAAACTCCTGAGCGCTCTTTGTAAGGGTGACCGATTGGATTGGCCAGCAAAAAAGACTGCTGTAAAATCACTTCCCGGTGGTTTGGAACCCACCTAAAACTGCAGGTCCTCATCAATACCATCATCCAATTCATTACCCACGCAAAGGTCTCCGACCTATGTGGGCTTCATCCTCCAAAAAAAAATAGTTTTCTACCGTGGAATAATATGAAGGGCAGAGGGCACCAAATGAAACAATTACACTAGATTGAAAATGTAACACGACGATGATGATTACAATCATAATTCACTCTTTTGACATTGAGGAGAAATTGTTATATTCTAGTGAAAATGAGGGATCTACAGAACTGTAACTAGTTCGTAGTTATTATATCCCGTAGTTTTCCTGCATTACCCGTGGGGTAGAGGATTATCAGGTTCATAGCGGCAGAAATCGCAACGATAAGCAATGCAATCTGGAGCCAAGTTGTATCAATTTCAGTTTGTCGGCTGGAATACTCCAAGGCAACGAACGAACTTTCTTGACGAAGACAATACTGAAAGACAAGACGACTGTAGTTGGAAAGTTTCCGATTTATTGCACGGCTTCTCGCATTGGTTCACGCCACAAAATGTTTCTGACAGCTTGCATGACAGAATGGTTTATTTATTTTAATACAAAGAAAGAGAGAACAAAGGATCATGTTCTATTTGATAAGGCCGGAAACGAGTTGAAAAAATTACGCCCGACTAATTTTTAGCGATTACTTTGCAGCAGATACACCGCCATTTACGACTCAGCTGCATGCGATGAGCGCCATACCAGTTCACGCGATGACTCCTCACATACAACTCAACCTCAGTCCAACTCTACTCAAATTCAGTAACTGAGCGACTAACAGCAGTAATGCACACAAGCTCATCACCATACACATCAGATCTCTACTATTATGTCTTTAACAAGCAAAACAACATCCAGTCATAGATTAAAATTAACATTGGTTATCAATTTTGCGTTATTTCAACATTGATAGATATTGACTATTACATACGCGTATCCTAATGATCTTTTGAATCATATCGCAGACTGTAGAAAAAGACGCTCAGATTCATCAATAATGAATGAGAAATACAGCTAGGCTAACTATAATTTAAATATTGAGAAGTATCAATGCACTTGAATACTTGCTATATGACACAAGAGAATATGTGATGTTGAAGATCCATCTTGTTTCCACTAATATGTAGCCTATTATAAAATTAAAAAACACTTTTGAATGGAAATTGACTCACGTTATGGCGTGACGGCCGTTTCGCTCTGTTGTCTAGAGCATCATCAGACGACCCACAGTACTCTCAGTGTACCCACAGTACTCTCAGTGTACTGTGGGTCGTCTGATGATGCTCTAGACAACAGAGCGAAACGGTCGTCACGCCATAACGTGAGTCAATTTCCATTCAAAAGTGTTTTTTAAGTTTATAATACAAGAGAATATACTGACAGTTGCACAAACGTTAATAAGAGTTTCACCACCGATAACTGGTTAGAATTCTTGCCAGTTAATTCTTACTGGTTGAAATTCAGTAATCAGTGATCAAAAGTTTGTGCAACTGATAAGAAAATGAGTACTTCTATTCATCAACCGTTATGCTGTTAATGATGCTATAAAAACCTATTACGAACCAAAATTTGTCTCCCCACGGCTATTCGAAGATTTACTGCTTTCAATTCCCATTTAACTAACCTGAAAAAAGAGAAAATGAGATTAGAATGACTATTGAGACTAACAAAAATTACAAAAATATTACAAATACAATAAACAGAAATATAATAACTTTACTCTCATAGCAGTATGTTTCACTATACTGTACTTCAGGTGGGATTGGGGTAGCTATATCTTTTAGCTAATAAAATAATCAATTATTTATTCAATGCATATAGTTACTGTGTTACTTTGAATAAGGAAGATCTACCTTTACAATCAGTTCTACTTTTTGCGATAAAGCATTCAAATAATCCATCGTACAAAAACTTGTTATTAGTAGGCCTACTATGAAAAATAATTTTTAATGGTAGCCTAATGGAGTAGTTTTGTACATTTTTTTCCGGAGCATGAAGCCCACATAGGTCTAAGACCTATGCGTGGGTAATGAATTGGATGATAGTGATTGATGAGTTGGACCTACAGTTTTAGGTGGGTTCCGAACCACCGGGAAGTGATTTTACAGCAAAGAACAGTCTTTTTTGCTGGCCAATCCAATCGGTCACCCTTACAAAGATGGTCCAGGAATTTCGTAGCTTATCTCAGATACCTGCTACGGCACTCGGCTATCACTTCCCCAATGTAATTTTTCTGATGATGCCCACATGAGTCCGAGACTTGTGCATGGGTAATGAGGTGAATGATAACATATAGATGCCAGACGGAGAAGCGGGATTCGAACCCACGACCGCTTAAACGACAGCAAGCTGAAGTTGCGACGTCCCAACCAACTGAGCGAAGCGGCCCGCCGCTTGTAATCGGGATATTTATAATCGGGATATTTTTTTTTGAAAATCACAGACAGATAATATTTTACATATACAGTATTTTGAAGTGAAGTTCAAAATAAAGATTTTAAATAAATTTCACACAAAAATAGACAATTTTGGAAAAATAGACTATAATTTCTATTAGTATAGTAGTCATTAGTCAAGTTATTAGAGTAATGGTAAAAAGAATAGCAACAAAGTTGATTGTAAAATTATGTGGAGAGAATGTGAACGAGAAAGGATCGTCAATGAATAAAGGGAGTGGCTTTGCAAATAGAAGCTTAGAATGATTTATTTCATCGAAATATACCAAGATCGTGCAGTGATAAAATGAAAAACATTTTTAAAATAATTGATAATCAATCAGAGTTTGGCCTTGGACCAGGCAGACAAGATCACAATCATGCATTATTTCACGTTTTTGAGTAGCAATGTGTTGTTTAAGATCACAGCCACACCTTGATCACAGTTGACATGGACCTGATACGGCTAAAGAAGGAAGCTGTTTGACAAGTGATTATGCGGTGGAGTTTTTTTGAAGGTGGAATTTAGATGAATTAATCAAAACGTCAGTATGACATAAACACTCAAGCCAAGGGTCTCGTCTATGGGATAGATGAAAACGCCAACAACTCGACCACATTGGCCTGCCTGCGTCTGACAAATGGCAGCACTCGACTCACTGGACAGACACATCCCCCCCTCACAACCCCCTTTCATTCTAAATGCCCCCCCCCCCCCCCCCGTGTGGTCCTCAACGCGAACTTCATGCATTTCGAGTCCACATCTACACCTGCCATACGTCATGCTCTTAAAACAACTAAAAAGACATCAAACAACAACAGAGCTGTCATTCAGCACCGTACCGTAGAAAAATTGTGGGCACCTTCGCCTCTTCATCATCACTGTGCTGAAACTTTTTTATTCATAAAGCAAACATCACTGTCCAAATCCCCATCTTCCCATATGATCCTACACCTTTCTATCTGCTAAATTTAGAATTGAAAAACACCGACTTGTCCACAGTAATTGGCATGAGAACACTGCCAGTTTATTATATTGAAAAATGAGAAAAACACATTATTGATCTGACTCGAGCAAGACATATGTCACTATTAGAAAATTAAGTAACATATTCGGTAAAGAATGAAAACAGTTTGAGCCTTCAAGTTGCCAATTATTGTTATATCAATATTATAAAATAAATATCCTAGTAAAGCCATGAGAACCAACTATACATCAAAGAAAATCCACGACTTCAAATATATAAATATACAGAAGTTCAACATAATGCAGTAATAACAATAAGCGTATGGCTTTTATTGGTGGCGAGACCTTCGAACCTACAAATTTAGATGGATTCCGGACTTTCGGGAGAGTGATGAAACTTTAATATTTGAAGTATCAAAGTGTATAAATAAGTGATTTATTAAAAAAGAAGAGGCAGTGGTGTAAGCAGTTATGGCGTAGTTTACATCAAATGCCAGGTATTTTTTCTTCAAATTTATGGTTTTAATCAATTTGTCATGATATTTTGACTGTAAATCAAAAATAAATTTTTGGCGCTCACCTATTTTGTTCAAAATACCTTCAATTTTAAGTTATGTCGATTTGACATTGTTCAACATGGACATCGATGTATCGATAGTGAATAGTCGAATCACACTGCCATAATAAAAATATGTACCAAGTTAGTTTGAAGTAACTGCCAATTTAACATACTAATAAATATACAGAAACAGAATCTATTAATTTCGAATACCTCAAAGAGCTGGAAAATTATTTAGTAATTCACAGACGGGCTATGTCTATGTCATACAATTTATTCTGCTCATGTGGATTCTTTCCCGTAGAAACCCGTACAAAAACTCACTATACAAGCATTGGAAATAATTGCATGATATAGTATGTTGATAAATGTAGCTGATATGCATTTCTATCATGCTATTATATACTTCCAGTTGACAAGTGGTCTTCATTATCGCAGTCACGCGATTTCGAAAGAGCATCAGAATAATATACAGTAAATTAAATTCAACAGAATGCTAGATTTCTTGCAGTAGAGATTGAATCACATCAATAACATTTGAATACAAACGGTTTTTCATGTAACAGAAATGAAGTGCGTTCAATTTGTCCTGCAGAATCGTTCAAACAAGTCAGAGGTTCAACAGATTTTTTCCACATATTTCCTCCTGGATAGCGTTGCAATATACCTTTTGGAGAGGGCCTTAGCAGAGCCTCGCAAAGCCCTACAACACTAAATTCTCACAAGGTCCCGGACCTACTGAGAGAAAGGGAGTGTGTCTATAAAGACACATTTACGAGGACGATTGTGATCTCAAAAGATTTTATTGAGTTCCATTCTAGAGCCGTCCGTCCTTCTTTGCTTTCACGTTTCTTTGGTCTTTTTCGATGTTGGTCGGCCATTTGCATGGGAAATTCTCATCACGTCTGTGTGAGTAGCAAGAGAAACGCACGACAGTAGACAGAGAAGGACGATGAAGGAGGAAAGAGAGGATTGGTTGGATCCCGGCCATGGTTAAGTCCCCTCTTTTGTCATCTGTTCCATGAACGAGACTTCATGAATTTCATTATTATATCATTTTCTTTCGTCTCTGTTCTTTTTTCTCCACGCCCTTCTATCCTCATTTCAACACTGTTCTTCGCAACTTCTTCTCTTCTATGTGGGCCTATTTGAGTCTTCTGTTTGATGCAAGAAAATTCCAACGAGTTTATTCAGACATAAGTGGGTACGGAAAGAAAGTGACGTTCCCAGAGAAAAGGGAAAATGCATCTGAAAAGACAACAATTTAGCCTTTGTGAGGTCGTGCCACCCTCCATAACCCCGTGCTTGGTTCCATATTAGAGAAACAAAGAAAAGCGATCATGATCAAATTAGGATGAATGGATGGTTACTTGAGAATTAGGTATTGCCAAGTTCAAATTTATAATGGATCAGGAACATTCTGATTAGTGAAGGCACTTGATGGATTCAATAATTTATCATTAATGAAACTAAATTGATATTTTGAACGGGAAGTCTGATTAGTGGAAATATTCATAGCCATTGCTGTATTTTTAGATTTATTCAAGTATAGTCAGTAAGAATTTGGCTTGATCCAGCAAGTTGAATACTGGTATCAATAAGAGCATCAAAGTGAAAACTCAAGCCGATATGCTCAACTCAAGCGACACGGGATTCAGTCTTTACAAACATTAATTGAGATGAAGCGATGCGAATTAAGAGAATTAAATAAGTAAACGAAGGAAGTAGAAAGAAGTAAAAAGGAGCAAGCAGTGTCTCTTAATCTACAGCAGATTAACAATAGAGTTTGCGCGAAACTACGTTAATCATAATATGCCAATACTGACCTGGTCACTCTATACTTCTTTATAATCTATAGAATGCAATATGCTATACTATAGAGCAGGAAGATGCATAGAGATTCAGGTCAGGATTAGCGCTATCGTTTGCCAAAATTCTCTAATAAGAACCCAAACTTGAAAAAAATTGAAATATTTTCGATGTTTTGATAATTTTCTATTGTTAAAAAGTAGTTTTGCCCAAACTATCTAATAGAACTCAAACTTGAAAAAAGAGAATTATAATATTTCTGATTTGTTGATAATCCCCTGATAATAATAGATTTGAAAAGAACAATTGTGTCACACGGTTCAAATTAATGATAAGACAAATTTTGAGCAAAATAATGAAGTTTGAATGTTTCTATGAAGTGATAGAAAAAGGTGAGTGAGTAGCCTGAGAAATTTCATTAAAAAGTTTCGCAATTCTTCAAGATAATAAAATTATCCGGATGGCGAAAAATACACGGTCAAAGTTGGCAGGACGGTTATTGTAGAGGGAATGCCTCCAAGGTATTCACGGCGGCACTTCCGTCGGTCCGCTGCGGCATCAGCTTGTTCAAACTTTGTCTTTCTCTTTCTCTGGAGTATATTTGTGACTGACTGTTCCTCCGTTGAATAAAGAAACAGTCTGATTTATTCAACGGTGCTACGACTTTGTTCACGGGGTCAGTGAGCATATGCAGCATTTTATCACTGTTGAACAAGCTTCAAGCGGCGGATGTATTACATGAACAGGACAGCAACAACAAAAATTAAACTTTATCACATTCATAATTGAGACATTCCAAAACAGTGATCTTTTAAAAAAAGTTACAAACATTCCAAAAAACCGATCTTTTACGAAAGTTACTGAGACATTTCAAACATTTTCAAATGTTTGGAGGAAGTGCAATTGAATCTTGATGATCTCATTAAGAGACTACAATTTAATATTGGAGTTGGCTAATTATTAATTATTAAAAATTGATGATTATGATTTATTTTCAGCTGATAAAGGAAAAACAAATCAAAGTAAAATAGAGTACGAAATGAATAATTATGACTGAAAATGAATATAGTGAGAATGATAATTGTGTAATGCAGTATTGTAAAACTGTGAAGTACCTAAAAAATGTTAAAAATATTTTAAAAAACTTGGTAATTGTTTAAAATATTAAAATGAAAGCCTATATGTTTTTTCAGCCTAAATAAGAGATATATAGCCTGCAATACATTACAATAATGTAGAACAAATTGTTAATTTAAATATTTAATGATACTTCTATTTCAATTCAAAATCTAATATATAAACGTCTTGATGCTGTACTCTGTCGATGAAACTCCAACACTAGTGAATAAGTAACAAGAAAAAGAGAGGGTGTGAGATGAGGAGAAAAATGAAGAAACAGAGACTACAAAATTTAATTTGTTAATAGGCTGGCAAGTTCTAGATTCAATTGGATCAGGCAACTAGCAACCTGCTAGTATGCAATAATAAGAGTATCGCAAAAGTTGGCTAAAGTAGGGAAACCATCTATTTTCAAATTAAATTTTTGACACATTTTTCTAAAGCCAATTTTTCAGCTTCATATGCTTTTTAATTGGCAGAATAATTATTTTGATTTAGTGACGATGTGAAGGTGCGATGTGAGATGAATTGCTGTGAAAGGGATGTTGATCATTGGCAACTTCGTGAAGTCGTTAACTAATGCTGAAGAAAGGAGCTGTGAAACGTTGGCGGAGGTGGTGATTCACATTTTATTGTTGAATAAATTCTCGGGTATTTAGAGGGCTCTCATCAACAGCTACTCGCCTTCCTTGCAACTGAGAAATCCCTTGCCTCTCATAGCACTTCCTCCACTTATATTGTTCTCAAGAGAAAAGAACAGTTTCTGAATTTATTCGATGCAGTCAGAAGTTCGTACTTGAAATGAAAATTCGCACTTCACTTTTCACTGATAAGATATTGGTTACTATTCAAAACGGACTTTAAATTTCTGTTAATCAATAGTCAACGATTTTCAGGTGTCTCGGAATTATTTATTACTTTTAGCGAATTTTATTGGACTACTAGCCAAAATTTCAATGTCAAGGAACGCCGTACAATAGATTTTTTTTGTAGATTACGTCTTGGAAACTCCTGTTAAGGAATATAAGACAAGTCAGATTAACAATTATACTGTCTTATACACTAGTTACCATAATTACTATATTAATTAGTGAGGCTTTTTAATTTTGATGAAAAAGGAACTCTTGTACACTATAAAAAGCTTTACCAACTAAATATTTTTTGAGTTGGACCTAGAGTTTTAGGTGAATTCCGGACCAACGGGAAGTGATATTTTACAAACTTCTAACTTGCTTCAAGTAAGCCACAAGTGAGATGTAAGTTGGGACACGAGTGAAAAAAACATCTCACGAGTGGCTTATAGACAAAATACAATCGTTGTATACAATATTTTATCTACGATTACCAATATACTAAGTATTTACTTGAGTATTTAGTTCAACCTAACAATCAATCGGATAACTTACCCCCACTAACGTCTTACCCAGAATGCGTTTTTGTTGTTCGGTTCAGAATTGATTTCAAAATGTTTGAATCAGTTGATGTGACTAATGCATAACATCTATTTCGACACTGTTTTTAAGAAATCCTGAATTCTGATTAACCTATACTGAAAAGTAACAGTAGTGTTGAAAGAATATATATACCACTACTTTGATAATACTTGAGATAAAGTAAGCTGTATTGACATCGCTTCCTAACCTCTTATGTCTTAACTTTATAACATAGCCACGGATAAAATACTAGGAGTTTGAATGTTTTTATGAAATCGTATGTAATATTAGTACACTATCAGTATATACTAACCCAGAGTACAGATAATTTCTGCAAGGCAAAAAATACTAAACATTGTTTGACTTGAGTATTGCTATTCAATGTTGAAATTGATATGAAATAATTGGTGATTTTCCCAGTCAGAGCGGCGTACTAACTGCATTGACGCTGGCAAGTGGAAACTAAATCCAATGTTTAAATGGCGAAAAAAGCTTTCTGGCTGACTGTTGAAGCCGAAACAGAAGTCCTGCCCGTTCTTACGAATTGGAAAGATATTTTGCAGGAGACCTTTGTTGGAAACGGGATCATATCTCGGTGAATCCTTCTCCTTTCCGTTTGCTGGGGAAGATAGCTGGCTGGCCACAATAATGGCATTGCCCAATGCCGCTGAAATGTAAAGGCGGCTACTAGTGCTGTCCGGGCAGATCTGAGCTCAACTCCCCTCCCCCCCACATACCTGATAGCAGCCCCCCTTTCGCCCCTACCCTATGGACGTATGCTGGCTGACTGATACCCTGATCCTTCCCGAGGTTGCACAGGATGAAATCCTTTTTGCCCGCGCGGCTTTTTCTTCTATTCCTTCCGCAATAACCCGTCGGCTTACTGGAAAAGTCCACCTGCGCTCGACTTCAAAAAAGATTTCCTTTTTGCACACAAATGGACTTCGGTCGGTCGCCGATGAATATACATTATCTGACGTTTATCTTATAATGTAGCTCGCTCTAGTTTCTGCTTGATGCCGAATCGATATTTTTGTGGAAGAAATTACTCTTTTCTTTGGAAAGTACATTTTCCACTATCATTATTTTATCAAGGGCATCATATTGACGAAGGAAACCCATTTCCGGTACAAAAAAAGTAAACGTGTGGAGATACAAATGACCTTTTCCAATCCGCCATAGCAGCAATGTCATGGGTAAAATTTTAATCGAGTACTACCAAAAATTGTTCAAATACTATTAAATATAATACACTAAAATACACACACACACATAATAGTCAACAGCTGGCTGTTGACCAGACTTGTGTTCTGCAAAGTTGTGTTCCAAAAATTTGTATTACAATTTGAAATTAAAAAAAATCAACGGAGAAGGGAATTCCAACTTGAAAACGTGAGTCTGACACAAATGTCACGATAATATATATAAATATTTGAAATAGACCATCCATTTTATGAATGAGACAAACATTTTAGTACCTCCACAGTTAAAATTTCAAATTATACTGATGATTTTTTATTAGCTAAATATGAATAATCTATGCTGAAACTCTTAATTTTAGTATTCAGATTTAATGATAGAAATAATCCAAGGATAGGCTACTACAATTATTAACAGTTATTTTCGTTTTATTGAATTAAATTGGGAATTCGAAATTCACATTCAGATTTATACAATGAAGCACACACGTTTGACAGTGAAACACACTTACTTCAATTACTTCAACTTATAGGCTTTATATTCAAATTTTGTAGATAAAATCTACCCCCTCCCAAACAAAAACGATCGTAGGGAAGTTCAATTCTAAGATTTTGGGGAGGTGAATCAATAGCATACCTGTGAAGAGTATTTTATATTAGAAGCTGTGATCGAACTCAATTCAACTTACAATTGCAACTCGGACAATGGAACTGTGATTGCTATCGCAAACTATGTAAATTAGTATGGAAACTTTCAGGTGCTCACAAAGTTATAGCATGGTCGAATTAATTTATGTGCGCTTAAAAGCGACTCAAGACAAACAATTCACATGCAAGTAAAACAAGGGAGAACAATTGAAATTTGAATTTGAAGACCGTTTTTCTCATTGCACCGGCAGAAACAAAATAGGATGTACATGTTTTCCCACACATAAATTTCATATTCACGTAGTCTGTGCAATTACATACATTTCGCACACATCTCGATATAATAGTCACATCCGTAGCTTCACACGTGAATCAGTCTCTGTTCTAGATAGTTATGCTCTATTGTTACAAGACTGACCTTGATAAGAAAATAAATAACGAGGAAAAGAATGTGGTTAAATTCCTAGTAAGTCAAGTTCTCCTCAACTCTAGTTTCATAACGTAGGTATGTGGATCTTGTATAACAACAATAAAAATAGAAGTTTCAAACAGAAGCATCATACTTTGGGTTCTATGCTTCAAGAGAATTGAATAGCAAAATTTAAAAATCAGTTACAGTGTGAACAATGTGGTATAACAACCAACATGGAGGAAAACTCTATTACAAATTACATGATAACGTAGAATATAATTCCTGCTGAAGGAAAGTTGAAGTCCTGCTAAAGGTGAACCAAAATTAAATTGCGAGAATTGAAAAAATATAGTTACAAAAGTAAGTTGCGCTTTAAATTTCTTCAGTCTCTAGACCTGACATAATATATGAATTTTTTCAGTTATTCTTGTTTAAGACTTAAAAGGTACTTGCAAATGATTCAAATTATTTCCGAAAACGAATGAATGGCCTTATTTTCAATGGGCTTAGTTTAATACAGGAGAAAATACAGTTTTTTTTTCAATTGCTTATCCTATTGGCTTTTTTTACTAATAACAGTATTTCAAATTGTTACAAAAACTTTGAGCTGATTGTTGAGAAGGTTTGAGTTGATTACAACATATCCATGTTGAGTAGGATTGAATTACAATCAATCATTTAAATGAGATTTTCAATAATGCTAATAGTAATTGCAAAACCTGTCAATAACTTATTCAGGTCTACTGTAGCGAAGCTGAACCTAGAGTGTTTAATTATAACAGGCTTATTAATCTAGCAGTCCCAATTAATGTTCGTTATTGTCAATTGTTTTCTCAAAGTAATGTATCAAATTAAAAAGGGTGAAATGTCAATAGCCAACTTTTCATACGAAAGATTATCATTTAGAACGATGACAATAGATGACAGAGATAAGTCAGAAGGGCCGCATAGCAGCCTGCTGTGAATAAGTAGGGGACCTTTTGAGTCCCCGCTGAGAATTCTAATTCTCGCTCTATAAGTATCCAAGTTTTTAATGGATGTGATATTATTCTTCATTATGGCCCACACAGTTTTTTATAATCTCAATCAGCTTTTGAATAAATAATATTTTTAAGATCAATCAGCCGAACTGACTAGTTCTCATGAATTGTTGTTTCCCATTTTTCTTCTTTAGTATTCCTATCTTATACCACACCTTCATCCCATGAAAATTATCATCCATTAGCCAATGGTAACTATTTCTGAAATCTTCAAGTTCTGCTCTTATAGCTATAATAAGGGGATTAATTAGTTTGTACTCTTAAATTCATGACAGTACCAGGTAAGATAAAAGATAAATTTGTTACTAAAATCAAATAAATTTTGTATCATGTTAATAGAAATAAATATTAATGTTGATGCAACAGTGTTTGAAGGGATTTTTAAGCCTGTGCTAATAACCCGGTATCAAACCATTCAATTTAAATTGTTACCTGTGTAATTATTGTACCTGTGCACTTATTGAATAACTTTCAGTACAACTTTCAATTTATAGTACAGAAGTTGATGCATTATTGTTACCTGTATATTTGCTACCCGTGTAATTAGAATAGATGTGATATCACATCCATTATTATTATTATTATTGTATTTATTGTACCTGTGCAGTTATTGAATACCTGTACTGTCAGTACAACTATCAATAGTCAGTACAGAAGTTGATGCATTATTGTTTGTGCAAACACAGCATTGTTTATGGTTTGCACAATGGGAAGTTAGGGAAGTTATAGCCGCGAGGCGTAGCAGGTATCTGTTCAATCAGATAGAGATACGCTGCGTTCTCGTAGGTCCTGTTTGTAACGGTGACCGACTAGATGGCCAGCAAAAAAGACACTGTTCTCTGCTGTGAAATCACTTCCCGGTGGTTCGGAACCCACCTAAAACTGTAGGTCCAACTCATCAATCACTATCATCCAACTCATTACCCACGCACAGGTCTCAGACCTATGTGGGCTTCATCCTCAGAAAAAAAAAATGGGCTGGTGTCTAAGTAAACAATTTGACGCTTTTTACTTCTCTATTTCACTGCTTGCTGTTGGGAAACTCTCTCATTGTGTTTTAAACTCTTTTGGAAAACTCTAGATGGATTTTTATTGTGCGAACGAACGAACGAATCGAAGGTTCTGGATGTCAATGAAAAGGGCTGTGTTTGCCAATAGTCCGTACTCAGGGCCGGCTCAAGACAAAATACTTATCCGGGCAAACTGCAGTCGTGTCGCTCCACCCCCCCCCCCCCTCCCAAATTAAACGGGGGGTCCGGGAGTCCACCATTCTAAGTGGTAGTAATCAATCCAAAATCTACTCGATGTTTAAGTAAAAAATACTATAGATAAGATAATTGTAAAATTATTTTTATAATCACCTTTTTTGCATACATTACATAGTGCGTTTTTTGTTGATGAGAGTTATAAGGATATATTTGTGGGGATTAAATGAAGAATTTCATCTAAATAGTCTAACATAGGCTTTTATTATTCAAAAACACACTTAATACTAGGAACAGTGAGTGGTATATGTTGAATCAATAAATAGCCGCGAGTGATAGCCGCGAGCCGTAGCAGGTATCTGTTCAATCAGATAGATAAGCTGCGTTCTCGTAGGTCCTGTTTGTAACGGTGACCGATTAGATTGGCCAGCAAAAAAGACAATGTTCTCTGCTGAAAATCACTTCCCGGTGGTTCGGAACCCACCTAAAACTGTAGGTCCAACTCATCAATCACCATCATCCAACTCATTACCCACGCACAGGTCTCAGACCCATGTGGGCTTCATCCTCAAAAAAAAAAAAAAAAAAAAAAAAAAATATAATAGCTATGGAACTTAGAATGAAATTTGACGAGCTTTTTTCCCGAAAAATCTTTGATGAAAGTGTTTATGTCAATTTTTTGTAACACGTCACATTTGATAGACATGAAAGAGACTACTAGACTTTCTTGGGACATGCTGGATCTCAAGTAGTTTTTAATAAGCTTAAGCTTTGAAAAACTTCTTACTCCAGAAGCTACACTCACTGGTAGAGTTAGCACTAATACGCAAGTTGGGAAACTTCTCACATAACCTGCTTTCAGTGAAGTACAATTAAAATTTAAAAAGAAGCGTATAAAAATAAATTTACTCAAGAAAGTTGTATAAAATATATTGAATTAGTAAATAGGAAAACACAATTTTTTTGATTCGCCCACCACGAGAATAGAGCTGGCAGGAATTCTAGGAATGTAGGAGCTGACCGAGCGGGGGTAACACAGTAAACCGGTCTTTGAATTTATCAACATTTGTAAAACAATTGCTCGGCTTGTTTGCTAGGCGACGTTGCGAACTCAACTAAACCAATACAGCCACGTTGGGTAGTAGATGGAAGTGTGCGAGAAAGAGAGAAACAGCGTGTGATAGAGACAGCGAAGAAGAGCCTCCCCGCACACCTCATACGTCGCATCTATTCTCGTGATGGGAGAACGAGTACAAGTGTGTTTTAGCGTTTTTGTGTAAGGATAACTGTAAAATCCATAGTGATAAGATTATTATTGATAAGAGAACTTCTTTGGACTAGTGCTTCATCCATTATTATTGTGTTTATTGAACATTTATTAATTGTTGTTGATTACCTGACAGTAAAGATTAGTTTTGGACAGAGATTTAATGTTGTTGAAATATTCTTTGCTTTATAGTTTAAAGTTATTGAACCGTTCATTTGTTTTATTGATTTCTTGCCTGATTATTACTGTTACAAAAGCGAATGGAGTAGTTATTTACGCACTCGTTCTACGTAGATTGTTCTATTGTTTTAATGGTTGGACGTGACTTTGACATCCGATCTTCATTCTCTTGCTCTTCACATGTCTTTGTCACTCTTATTCTTCAAGTCTGCAACTCTCTCACTCAATTGAATTTCTCGAGACTTCTCGAGATTTCTTCAGACTTCCTGAACAATCAAGGTCTATCTATATTCCAAGCATTCTTGAAGCTTCGAGAAGCCGCCAATTCTTGGAATTATACAACTACAACATCTATATAAAGAAGTCCACGTGAACAAGCGAGTTAGTTTTACAAACCTGCGTGACAGATTGTGTAACAGATCTCGTGCTGTTGAATAAACAGTGCCCGAATCCAGTGTCAAGTGCAGAGAAAAGTGTTTACTGTTTGTGCAGCTTACTAATAGTTTAAAGACGTTGTTTTAAGTGATATTATTTGGGACTGTCAAATAACGAATTGGACTGTGTTTTTGTAAGTGATTAGTTGCTCTTTTTATAATTTCTTTCTACATTATTGTACAGTTTATTGGACTCTTGTTTCTTTTATTATTGATCAGCCTGTAACTACTTATTCATTAATTCTTGTAAATAATTACTGAAAATAAGTATTAACTTGTCATTTGTTAATCTGTTTTTCTTTATTAATTGAACTTAAAATTAATTTGTGTAAATAGACTAATTTGTGTAAATGAAGTGCAAGTGTAAACTTTAACGTTGCCAGCCTTATTTTAGACATTAGAACCCGTAACATTAATTTGTAGTGTCCGCTGTTACTTGTGAAAATAAAGTTAGAGTGTTACTTTCAAGTATTACCAGCATTATTTCACAGACAAAGCCCATAACAATTCGTAGTATTGCAGTTGATTATCTCTAGAAAAATCTCACTGTACAAAATGATCAAACAGCATTTGAATCGTTACATGTGGGTGGAGAAGGCCAAGTGAATCTTGTTAATGTAATTAATTCTATAACTTTTTTAGCGAAACATGAAGCAATTTCACGGGAGTCCAGCTACTATTCCAATGACTTGTTCAAAATTGAATCTGCAGCTTACCGGCAATGATTGTTGCAATAAGAAGTCCGATTTCCAATTATAGGACTCAATAAAACCCCTACTAATTAAAGAGAGATGGTGGAATTCCACCCAGCAAAACATCCAAGTGGTATTTCCCAGCTAACGCCTCCAACTGCGATTCTCATGAAACGGCTTCCACTAAATCGTGGTCGCAAAACTAACTTACTTGAAAAACCTTCTTGTATTGATCGTGTTTTCAATTTGATTGTTGATAGTTGTTGGATATTGGATAGTCACTGCCCTTAGCTTACTTTAATCAAGACAAAATGGAACAGGAACATGAATCTAAAAATATAATTTATCACAATGCCTTTGCAACTGAAATAATATTGGGGAAACATCAACCAGCCACCCTAAATACTACTAATCTAAAATGTTGAATAATCTAAATAGGAGCACTATAGAGCTTGGTTAATCTCATCGTATTATCAAGCGCTTGAGACCCTAGAGTATAGTGGTAACACTTTTAAACATTTTCCAAGCGCCATACGAAACTAACAAAGCTATATCAAATGGTAAGAACCAGCAACAGTGGTGGAATTTTCTACTCTTGCTTCAATCTTCAACTCCATTCGCAACTCCATTTCAACTATCGACTTCAAACATCACTAGACTATAAAAGTGCTACTATTTCAAATCCCCTGTATGTACGGAAACAGTTTCACCCTATTGTGTGGTCAAGGATCAATAGGAGGCCGGATTTATGTTTGAGAAGAATACAAGATACAATGAGAGGAAGAGAGAAAAGTCCACAACTAAGTTATTGCCTTACAATCAGAGGCAGGAAAGGGTGTGGCGTTTGGTGGCTTTTGTTCTCTGTTCATCTTGCATTGCTCGAACGGGAGGATCCTTTTTACGAGCCAAGATTACAACCAAATACCTTGAAAGAGAATCTAGGTCATACAAGCTTCTCATCTGTCACACCATTCAAGTCCTCTTCAATGAGCCTTTCATTCACTGAAAGTGAGACCTCAGAATAATCCCATCACCAACAATTGCTATTCTTTCGCGAATGGAATGAAGAACTACCCGAGTAAAGTTGATCGTCACAGAATAGACCGTTATAAAATTGCGATGCAAGTAGCTGATGACGAGGCTTAATCTGGTTCTGGCTTGTAAATCTGAATTAAGAAAAATTATGATCTTTTATTTAGATTTTGCCACTACTAGTGGTGTTACTGTATGCTATACTTCAACCATACAAGTATAATAATAACCAATATTCGAAATGGATTACAATGTAAAATATAATTCCTGGATTTCTTGTTCCATGACGAACTGCGTTGCTAATATTAACTTTTCAAGTGAATTCAACGACTTGCAGTCAAATTTTTATTAAGAATAAGTAGTATTTTACTTACTCTGTAGGCCGAACGTTTTCAAGTTGTTAAGGGTTTTAACAACTCGAAAACGTTCGGCCTACAGAGTAAGTAAAATACTACTTATTCTTAATAAAAATTTGACTGAAAATCGTTGATTTCACTAAAAAAGTTAATAGTAAAATAGAAATCGAATATCTAATTTTAATTATTCATTTTTCAATCTATTATTCAATCCCAAGTACAAGTATAATAACCAATCTTCGAAATGAACTACAATGTAAAATAGAAATCGAATATCCAATTTCAATTATTCATTTTTCAATCTATTACTCAATCCCATTCTATACGGTATCTAGAAAATGTTGATTGTACAGATTTCCATTGAAGTATGAAAAGTCATAAATCTACAAATGAATATTTAGAGGTACCACCAAACAAGCTGAATTCTCGAATTACTGGGAAATTCAATAATATTTATTGTTTATATTATTGCTCATGTGATACAAATCTAATTCAACTATTCTGTTACTTATCTTAAATTGCCTTTTACAAGTTCCAGCTCAACTTTTCAATCACTAAATAATTTTTGAAATTAATCACTTATTATGTTTTACATAAACAATTTACGTATTAGTCTCCTACTAAAATAAAGGTTTATTAAAAAATGTTTCACTAAAATCAACAAGTAATAATTCTTATTTGCAGTAGACATAAATAATTTTCTACAATTAATCAGTAATTATTTTTTTACACAAACAGGTTACGTATTAGTCTCCTACTAAAATGAAGGTTTATTGAAAAATGTTTCACTAAAATCAACAAGTAATAATTCTTATTTGCAGTAGATATAAATAATTTTCTACAAATTATCACTTATTATTTTTCTACACAAACAAGTTACGTATTAGTCTCCTACTAAAATGAAGGTTTATTGAAAAATGTTTCACTAAAATCAACAAGTAATAATTCTTAATTGCAGTAGATATAAATAATTTTCTACAAATTATCACTTATTATTTTTTTACACAAACAAGTTACGTATTAGTCTCCTACTAAAATGAAGGTTTATTGAGAATTTTTTTCACTAAAATGAACAAGTAATAATTCTATTTGCAGTAGATATAGATAGTTTTCAACAATTAATCACTTATCGATTTTCTACATACAAATCTACTGCAAATTTATTAACTTTATTAAATTTATTAATTTGCTACTAAAATGAAGGTTAAAAAAATGTTTTTACAAAAGTTAACAAGTAATAATCCTATTTGCAAGAGATATGCTTTGCATTAATTGCATTAGAAATGGGGGTGGATAAGAATTTGGTAAGGGAACTGAGATGAGATGGTCGGTATGATGGAGGTGATAAAGGCAACGGTAGCAGCCTTAATAGTAGCCTAATAGTGGCCGCGCGCGCGATGCTCTCAACTCCAACTCTAAATAGGCGGCAGTCTTTATAGGGGAGTGTGCGGTATTCGCAGAGCCAAGGGAAGAGAAACTTCTGGATCGAAGCGATCCCCGGGGTGAAGCTGGACCATTGAAGGGGCTGGGGTGGAGGATGTTTGTTTGCCGAGGAATGAATAAGGGTGGTAAAGGGTGTGTGTGTATGTATGTGTAGAAGTGTTTCAAGGCTCACAACTGCACGCACGCGTTTTTATTTGGAAGTTATGAATTCCAGCAACGAGCCAAGCGAGCCAACCTGCAGGCCTACATCATGATGCCACATCCAAACGTTGTGCAATAATGAAAGGGTGAAACCTTCTCGGTGCTCGAGCGGGGGGGGGGGGGGAAGGGCTTGGACCGACCGCTCCACCCCATCAATGAAACTCCCAAAGAGAAATAGAAACACTGCCCTTTTACTCGCTGCACAATAACATCACAAGCAAAACTAAAAACACACACCGGCTACTTTGCTACTGAGGTCCGATTTCGCTTCCAAATACACTACACTATCCGACTGCTATCCTCCCAGCGGCGATCTGCACTTCACTAAGCCCTCTCTCACTCTTTCTCTATCTGAACCAAACAGCGCCGCCTCGAAAAACCTCAACACCTCGTTGCCTTTTTCCACTTGCATTCTCAATTATACGCGTTTTCATTTAGTTCGCACAAAACAACCGCATCAAAGGCCAAACATGAACATACACAAAACTGAGGCGTCTACCATCTGACCAACATTAGTACATTACCATCGAATTCCAATAAACTTGAGTCCTATGCCTATTAAAATAACTTGTTGCTCATCTTCGCTTTATGATTACAGTATTGAAAATAGAACTAGGCTATACCTGAGCATACCTGACGCCAACCCTATATCTTACAGAATTTTTATTTTTTTTTTTAAGATACAAATCAACAAATTTATTTGTTCACTAGAAATACATTAGAATGTATTTGAATACATGAAATAAAATATTCCGAAAATTGCGTTTTTTGTTTTGCTAATTATATTTCCTACATAAAATACTGTCCTTCCTACCCCGTGAACAAATTGTGCAATCCATGATTGGAAGAAGAATTTAGTAAAAGCTAGCATAAGCATAAAGCTTGTGCGCTAGCAGTGAGTTGAATATATTTTTTTTACACTTATACTAATCTATCAATACCGAACTTATGATGACCTAAATTATTGTTAAATAAGAAACTCATTTGTTTCCCTCTAATCAGGAATACTTGCAATATCAGATTTTTGTGACCAATCATTTTTATTATCCTAATTTTTAACATCATTATTATTGTTATCTTTATTGTTATTATTATTTTTATTTTTATTATGTCAATAGCAGATTTCAGTGCCCAATTTTTTTTATATTTTTTTTCTATTATTATTCTTTTTATTTTTGTTATTGTTATTTTTGCAACCAAAATAAGGAAGAACGCAAAAAAAATGATAAAGACATGTACAATAAACAATTTTACATAAATTATATAATAAGGAATCTTAAATCTATAAATCAAAAGAACTACTTCCTACATCATCATCATCCATACCTACGTGACAAGGAGCAGACAGATGATATCAGAGTAGATGGTCACCAATTGGCATGCTCACAAAAAAATTGGCTGTATATGTCAAAAAAAATATTTAATAGTCTGCCATTAAAAATAAGATGCATGGATGAGAAAAAATTCAAAAATACTATAAAAAATCTACTAATAGAAAAATGTATCTACTCAATATACGATTATTTCAATATAGATTTTATGCTCAGATGATTACACATAATAGGGCAGCACTGAAATAAATAATAATAATAATAATAATAATAATAATAATAATAATAATAAATTCTTTTATTGCCAAAAACAATGCTTACAAAAAATGATCAATGACACTTAATTCAAGAGTACCAATGCTAATTAACATATCAACATATCACTAATGCTAATCAAGTGCCAATTTAAGCCAATTAAACAATATAGAATCACTAATAACATATTAGATGCATGCTGTTGACAATAAATACTCTCATGCAAGGGAAAACATCCCTGTTTAAAATTGTGAATAATTGTAAGTTATTTTGACATTTTATGTTATAAAATTATTTTGACCTGTCACGTGACGTTGTTGTAACATTATAAATATGTTCTTGACAATAAAGATTTTGAATTTTGATTTTTTTTTTTTTAATCCTCCACCTTATCCTATAAGTGGGTCAATGAGGAGTGAATCCCATGCGGAATAAGCACTGCCTTTTAATAGTCAATAGTCAATATATTTTATTACATATTCTTCAAGAACAGTAATAGTTGTCATTCTTACAATTATGGTTGGTAACTTGAAAAGAGTACTATTAAAGCATATGTAGGTACATAATATATAAATATGCTAATATTACAATGTTATTTACTGCCGGATGTCTTTCCTGACGCCAACCCTTAGCCTCCATGCTGATAGGGGCTCCTATCACATTTGATGGAATACATATGGCATTTGATGGAATTCGAATAAATCTAATCTTTATATTGTAAAAATTAATGTTGAGGTAAGTTTACTAGCTGAAGTATGTAAATTAGTCTGAAGTAAGTCGAATGCTGAAGTGATTTGAAGTAAGTTGAAAGTTAAAGTACGTATAAATTGAAGTCTAAAGTAAGTTGGATGCTGAAGAAAGTGATTAAAGTTTGAAGTTGAAGTTGAAGTAAGTACACAGGGAGTAGAAGGGCTGTAGCGGGTAACTGATACCACAATACAGTAAGTTAATAACGCAGCAGAAAAAGTTATGTTGCTCTGTTATAGACGTTTCATGCTCATTTATAAGGTCATCAAAGAATTGAAGTCATCTGGATAGATTAGTGGTTTTTATGAATCTTGCAAGGTGTCTTATTATAAATAAAAGTTTTTAATTTCAAGAGATATTCAATCGTTAAAAAGAGTAGACGCTTTAAAATTTACACCTTTCAAATATTTTTCCAAAAAGAGGAAAGATGAAAAGAGCAGTAAAGTAGGTCTAGCGTTATACATTTTCAAGAAATAAAGGAACTTGAAGGCATGACCAGAATACAAATGCAACAATAGTGTGTAGAATAGGCGTTTATACATTTACATTTATAATTAAAACATAATTAGAATAAGCTTATTATTTAACTTCTTATTATTAATTAAAAGCTCTCTACGAACATTCCCACAGAACAAGTCTCACCGTGATCAAAAATTTATATCTAAATTTATTTCAGCTACCCAGCACCAACTTCGTGGAACCGGATTTTTTATTCAAGCGAAAAAGAGCTGCATGTCTCGGAGCGTAATGCTGAAACCATTTTTCCACCTGAATGTGTTTGGAGGGCACTCTAAACTTATCATTTCGTGGAATTTGAAATCATAAAGAGTTCAGTCCTCTGACAACTCAGACATAAGTGATCAAAAGTTGTCATGCTGCCAACATTGTTAAAATCGTCCCCTCTGAGTTGTACTTGAACAAATGAACGAGTTAAACCGCAAATAATGGTAGTACTTCTCATTTCATGATTCTACAGTAGACCATATTATGCAGTAGCTGCAAGCTATAGTGAAAATCATGAATAGATAGCTCACATGCGATTTTCGTATCGGTTACTTTAAAAACAAGAGAAAATATTCCTATTACCCACATTACGGTATCCTATTACTGTAGTTCTTTTAGTGCAAAGCATAAGAACAAACAAGAACGATAGAGATTCGTAGTAAGAGCATGACAGACGGGATATTCAGTTACATCAGGATTATTGAATATCACATCAAGTACATGAGTAAAATAGCGGGGAAATTGAAATAGGCTATAGAATACTTATTACCATATCAGCCGATAGATGATAATATACGTATATTTCCTTACTAATGATCGTGGGACGAAAAAGCTTAAGCGAGGAGAAGTGAATAGAAAGAATGAAGATGAAGTGAAGGAAGAAGCAGAAGAAAGTGATCGAGACTAATAATTCCGAGTATCCGAGGGAAACATCACAGCCGAAGGGGGTTTTAAGCTTCACGAAGTGGAACCGTGAAAAACCGGTGGCAGCGCACTCGTATGGGAATAAAACTGGGAATGGTAATCCATTTTCTTTTCAGGTTATCGGACACTACCAATGCCAAAGTAGCAAGCAGCGATCACAATCGGAGAGCTTTTTCTGCTAGGACGACCTAAGTATAAGTGGATCCCCATTCGCTGATCTAATTTCACGCGCTAATGGACCCAACGGGGGAAGCAAAAGCGGAAAAGCGTATGGAAAACAGGGAAGATGAGACCTGCGATTAGAACCGAGGAGGAACCAGCAACACACAAACGGAAACAGAAACACACAGCTCGCTATTCCCGATAAAATATTATCGCTTGCATTCCCGCGTGCTTACGGCAAATTCTGCAGATGGCTGCTAATGGAAAAACTACGCGGTTCGTTCTCTTCAAAACGCCGCCAACCTACATTTTCATCCGTAAATATTTCTGCTTTCAAACAGCACACGTGTAATTGTTATTACTACGACTGTAACCACCCACCGCTGATATGAATTGCAAAACAAAAACAACGTGGAATCCAAAAAACATGCAAATCGGAGAGCATCACCGATATTGGGAAAATTCTTTCTCTTACATTGGAATATGAGAATCAACTCATACAAATTTAGTGATCAATCAAATTATAACTACTGTATGTATTATTACATCCATATGTTATATTATTATAAATAATAAATAAATTCGTATGGCTTTTAGTGGTGGGGAGACCCTTACGGGTAGTTCCACCTCGCCGCTTTTATATTATTCAAAAACGTATTTTCAAAAATGTTATTGTTTTGTTTAGTCTTCAAGATTTTTTGTTGGTATGGTTCCACCTTCTTCCCTTGAATAAATTAAATTAGACTAAAAGAAAATAAATAAATAAATATTTAAAGTATTTCATCATAGTTTAATTCAACATGGAGATTAACTAATTTATATCATTGAATTCCATAATTAATTCATTAATCGAAAACTTCGTAATTAATAAGAAAACAATTATGATTTACAACGATTCTCTTATCCGTTAAAGCGATAATCCAATAAACTATACCCATAAAATGTTATAATCCATAATAACTAAAGAGTATCTGAAAAAGTACCTAGTGGCTCTAAGCAAAAACAATCTAGCACAACCTAGTTAGCAAATAGCTCTACTACAAGTTTATAGAAGAGTATTGTAATACAAATTGATAATAAATTTAACACAAACACTCAAGTCACTAATTGCACTGTTCTAATCCACTCAGCTGCACAATTCAATGAAATCAACCTATTTAAATGGAATGGATATGAAGCTGTAAATTTGAAGAGTTTGTCTTGTCTGTTTTTAATGTGAGCAAAGACTTAATTCCTCACTCAGCAACGTACTAACATTTCAAGAAAGCTGTATAATAAATACTTGGCTTTTTTGATACCGATAAATAGTTGGATTTTATTGTTCATAAAAAGAATTCCTAGAAATTCAACCAAAGTTAAAATTGACAACTTTTTTGAAGAAAGTAGTAATAAGCATACTAGTGGGGAAACCCTTAAGTATTAAGCCAGTATAGAGAAGCCTACGTGCTAGAATTAGCATGTTATTAAAATCAACTACATTTCAAATGGGTAAAAGAAACAGAAATAATGGATGGCATTGAGTATATTATACAATATTTGGATAGGCTTAAACGATGTTATTGTGAATGTGGATGTAAACCCCACAAATTGGAAGTGGCAGATAATGGAAATTATCAAGAGAACCTGATATTGTTCAACGAATAAATGAAAAGAGAGCTGGCAGCAGAAACTTTTCGAATAAATTGGGAGGGAGCGAGACTTCTGGGATTGATCTCTAGATTAATAATAGAGATTGAAGAAGGGTACTTGTGTGATGATGGTTGGGGGGCGGGAAGGGGCATCGACCGTAATTAAGACCAGTGAAGCACAAGGCCCGTCTGGAACGACTGAGCTATCAACACTTTCGAATATATGAAGTGATGCAAATTTTATGGCGTTCAACAATGACATTGAAACGACCCTCTCGTAGCCGCTGTATGAATGGAAATAATTTATGAATTTAATAATCACGGTTGACCGTATCCCCATTATACGAGCTCTATAGGAGAAATCCAGACACGTAGGCTTGCCAGCTTCAACCCCCAACTAGGAAGGGAGGGTCTGTTTATGAACGGATGGCAGATTGCAGCCAGTTCAATCAACACCATCATCAACAATAAATATCCAGTTGAGAGGTATTATTATTATTATTATTATTATTACTATTAATATTACTATTAATATTATTATTATTATTAAAACCCGAAAGGGTTGCTTTGTTTGACGCATGGTGTGATAATAGACAGAATTGACATCGAATGATGGTTGCAGATTTTGACCAGATTAATCAGATCTAGGATTAATAAGTTTGGGATTTATTATAAATGAATGTCATTAGACAGAAATCAGATAAACGGGGAAAAGATTAAAGTATGGAAAAGCGAGGGAAAATCTACGGAAGATTTACATGTTGAGTGAAAATATCAATTCTCAGACGATAACACACTTCATCTGAGCTTGTTAGTATTGATGGTGGTGAAATAGTATAGATAAGAAATCAATAATAAATAATAAGGATGTTGTCACAACTATAATACAATTAAGTTCGTTTATTACTTGAATTATCAAAGTTTGATTAAGATTGAAAATAACGCGACAGTCGAAACTATAGTATAAGTTATATAGTGTTAATAATTGAAGTGGTTGTGACAACATTTCTATTTTATTCAGTAACACTTCCATTGATCACAACTACAAGTAGGTACACACATAGATTAATAAAATGAATGAATGCTAGTATCCTATTGATCTGTGTTAACTTAAAGCTGATCTAGTTGGACTACCTATATAACCTATAAAGGAACTTCTTAACGGAGATACCTTTGGGGTTACTTAAAACTTAAAAGAATAATATTTTCTTGCATACTCATGTTGCACTAATGAGAGACTTTAGATAGGCCTCATAGTGTATTTAGTATTCAAAGTATAAGCACCAGGCTTAGAAGTTTGAGCTTTATTTTTTGAAGAGAAAGGATAATCTTTTATTCATACAATTCCAACTTCAGTCACAAAACAGTAGGAATAATTGTAGCCATTAGCTTTCATTGAATAAAGTGGGCTGTAGTGAATAGGATAAGAATGAACCCATCTTTCATTACAAAATCCTGATGAAGTAAAGCAAGTAATACAATTTATTTATCACTTAAGTATTGTATTGTTTTTTAAGCAATTGTGGGCATCTATAACAGATTTAAAGAAAATATTTTCATGAATATTCTTACGGTTGATATTACAATCCCCTGTTGCAGTCTCAGTCAACCAAATGCAGAAACTTCATAATTGTACCTGAAACGAAATAAACTTGTTTAGAAAACAACACATCACAGAGTGCATTTTAATTAACAAGAGATGGAATTTGAAATGTAAATGTCTGAATTAATATGTAGATCGCACCCCAACAGCGGAATTCACTTAAAAATTTCAACTCGAATATGGAAATTAAAATTCAGAGTACGTTCTCTGAAGTTTGAAGAGCAGACTTCAATGATGTCCTCCTCCCCACTCCTCACTTCCACTACTAGCTTTCCATTCCCTTTCTCAATCTGGCCCACTCCCGTCTCAAATACCAGATAATTGCACTCTCACGAAGCAGAGAAACTTGTGAAAGCATTATTTTTGGAACCCTAAAATGAAATTAGGGAACACAATTAGTTTGGTATTGTTTGAGAACGAGAAATTTATGTGGTCTAAATACAAATTAATGCTTTTACTGATGCAGCAAAATCTTACAATGAAACTTAAAAGATACGAATATTATGATCCTAATATAATTATAGAATGTGATATGGTCAAAAAAAGATGTATTATGAATCGAATCAAGTACTTCAAATATTTAAAAAAAACCCTACTAATGGATTTGATATGAATAGACGTTTAAATTAGAAAAAATAGATTTTTCATTGAAGATGATTCCTACAGAAATCTTTGGTTGATGAGCTGAAATTATTACACAAAATTCCGGTAATCGAGACCGGTATCAGTGGAATAGTATTTAGTTAGTATAATCATAATGTCTTATGAATAATACATCACGTCATAGGTGATGGAATTACGAATTTATCAGGTAATAGGATTTCATACTATCATGGAGCTGATAATGATAATTGATTACACTCTTTATTCTCATCATTTTCATTCTCAACACTCTATCTAGGTTGATACTGTAGTCAAATGATATTGTCGGATTAATCAACTCGATTTTGTAGTTATTAGAATAACGTTTTATTCAACCTAACATATACACTCCAAAGAAAAGAACGGAATGATAAAAAGTGTATCCTATCGTGAATATTTCGATATTGACAATAATAAGCTCAGGAGCAACTTACCAACCCTCAACATTCAGAGGAAGCTGAGATTTTTCATTTATAGCGCGAGTTATTGCCACTCTACTTTAGCGATTTCGTCGGGTTGAAAAAGTGACGGTAAATGGAAGAATGAGGGGGGAGGGAGGGGGAAGGTTTTGATTTGAGAGCACGCGTGTCTTGTGCGATCTGGCATTGAACTGCAGCTATCTCCGATCCGAGGATGACAACATGTTTAGACATGGGGCGCGAGAGAGTGGCTGGGCTGAGATACAGCGCACTATCTTCATTTCCGTTTCCCATCTGCTGCCATGCCCTTCCTTCTATCAGACGACGAAGGTGAGCAGGATTCTTGTTGACATACTCTTTCGCCTGATAAGTTTTTTCCGATAAAACAGACCTAGCGCCGGGACACGAGATTTCTCGAATTTTGCAGAGCGATGAACAGCCTTGCCCCGCTCCATCGTCATTCCAGCCAGGAGATTTCCCGCCAGAAAATATTGGACTGCTCACGTTTTTGTCACCGAATGTATATTTTAACGTCTTGCACGGTCTTTCACACACACTCCCGCACTCTCTCTACTCCACCTTCTCACTCGCACCCACCTAAGCCCTGCACCCTTCTTACCACGGCACTCAATTGTGAAAATAAGAATACATCCAGTCGTTTCGACCTCTTTTCTATATTCCCGCTCTTCAACAAACACTCCTCCTATTGCCCCGGTAACACCCTGTGTCGATATGCTGGAATACCTCTTCCACATCTAGCTCCACGTTTTCTCGTCTCTTTGAAAAGTGCGCAACGCATGAAATATTGAAAGCCCTCGATTTTTTTTCTTACCCTCCTTGACATTCAAGTGATTCCTCCTCTGAACGCATCCTTACGTAAACGGTGAAATTCTCTTGTTCTATAACTCCAATGGAAATCATGTAATCATTTGTATTCTGGAACTCCATCCATGGAAGAAACTGGCAATCAGAAAAATTTCTTTATCTCAGTACTACCTATTCAACATTCTCACACAAATTTCATTCATTTACACAAATTCTCAACTACAATGTCAGTGAAACCGTACAATTTATATCGTACAATAGTGCGTGTGCTCTTGATAGAAATCTGATAATCGATCTGCATTACTGAACTAGTATAGTTTTGGAAACATTCGGAAACACTAAATGCCATAAAGCGCTTTAGTAATCCGTCGCTAATCCGGGTCGGAATCAAGACCATCTGGATTACTGAATTGTCCGGATTTTCAAATGTTTCTTCAATAACTGAACATGAGCAATACAGAAATTAGATAGTGGATGATGTACTGTATTTCACATATACTGTAAAGGAGAGACTGACGGGTTCGAAAAATACAGAACAGAAAACATTTCAATAAAGTAGGCTGCAGCAGGCGCTATCAAGGGGTTATAATTTCTCAGCCAACACTAAAAAAAAGCTATATTAATGTTTTTCATGGGGACAATGATATTTTTTTGGTGATATCCTTCTTAATATTTTCTTAGCTAATACCTCCCCTGAAGTACATAATTGTAGCTTGCACTATTTGTGCATGAGTACATGTTCGTGTTAGATTAAAGCTAGACGAGTGTAGCAAAAGCTAGATTGCTCTATAAGAGCGATCCATTGCAATAAATTACTCCTTTAGAACAGGTCTTAATACGGCCGAATAGGTCTTTAATAAGAGAGTTCATTTCAGCTAGTTCATATCTATAAGATATTCAATCCAATTAAATAAATACAAAACAATAGAGTAATATTTATTTTTGAATAATGACATTACATCATGACGCCCTTACCCAATGCGGGAAGATTATAGATGGATATGACGGACTTACCAGCAGACCTAAAATGTTTATTGAGACTTAAAATCTATTATCATGCTGTGATTTACATTAAAGTAAATTCGTATGGCTTTTCGTGGTGGGGAGACCCTTACGGGTAGTTCCACCTCGCCGGTTTTTTAACGACTGCTTTTTTTTATATGCAACCGGGACCGACGGCTTAACGTGTCCTCCGACAATTTTTGATTTACATTAAAAAATAATAACTAAAAAATCTGTATCCAACCTAATTACAGGTGAAAGTGATATGATTAATGATTGGAAGTAAACTAATTGAATTCCAGTGAAGTAGAGGATCGATGAAAGATAAAAGTTGCTGTTGGGAGGTGTGCAATGAGCTGGCTCAGGTTCAGGGCCAGGGCTGAGTTGTGAGTGAAGAAGCAGGCGATCCAAAGGAGCAAGGGCTGCAGTTACAATTTCAGCTATGTAGCCCTGGAGTAGAATACACCAAGACGTGTTTCCTTCTATCCAAACGAAGGAGCTTTTCAAACAAGCTCTTCTTGATGTTTAGGTGTCTATTTCGGGCAGAGCTAACCGAGAGGACCTTCTCATCATTTTCCACCTCTTCCCCGCTGCTCATCTTCGCCATACCTCTTTCTCACCCCCCCCCCCCCTCACTTTCTCCCACAAGCATCGATGCGCCAACACACCTAATTGAGCTCAACCAGCTCTTCTTATCCTACTTGGAAGGAACCGAGCTAACATTCTAATTAAGTCCGTTTGTTCATTCTCAAGTTTGCTCAGTTGAATGTTTAGACAGCTCTCAATCCTCTTGTTATTAGCGCTTGAAAAATGTTTGACAACTCTTTCGACATTCATAGTTCAAATGCTGGCGGCCAAATTACCACACTGACACACTAAGATCAATTCAAGTCGTCGCTAAGTTTGTTTGTTCAGATTTTCGACAATTCCAGGTCAAGGTTCAAAATATTTGAAGTTATACACGATTATTAAATTTTGAATCTTCAACAGAGTCACAAACAGACGGAATTAATGATTTATTGAGAATTGACACGACTCATAATAAGAATGAATAAATCAACATTTATACCTTATATAGATCAAGAGAAACTCACAAAAATTCCACCTCGCAATTTCACTAGTGTCTCGACATACGTACCAACGGGAAAAGGTACCACTTGGGTCGGTATTTACCTTAGAAGGGTTTGACTTTTTTGGATGCGATAAAATGTAACAATTGATAAAACAAAAAATAAATATTACAAATTTATATTCGGCACCCCAAGCATGTAACTAAAAGTGTTACAATGTTGTCAATGTTGAATAAGTTAGAATACATCATGATGGAAAGTATTTAAATACGAGACTTCCAAAGTTACATTCAATTCCAAATTTCCAATGAACTTAAAATGTTATAAGACAATTAGTGGTTGCAGATGCTTATTTGAAAAACTTTCAAGAATTAGATATATTGATTCTGCACAATATTTGAAATTTGATACGTTAATATCTTATTTGACACACGCATTAAAATAAAATTTTACTTCGGTTCTCTCGGAATAACTTCCTTATTGATATCTGGTACAGTTGGCAGTTATTTCTAATGAGCTGCTGTACTTTAATACTAAACTTTCAAGCTCAAAATTTGATACACTTTCAAAAAATGTCATCATACTAGTGGTTCTGTGGCTATTCTGGGTATTGAAACACATTTCAATTCTCATTTCCAAGTCGTTGTTGCAATGTGTGGTTGTGAAAACAGTTTGCTTTATGTTATACCAACATTGGTTCTTTCTTCGCTAGCAAATATTGTTTAGTACGAATTCCCTAACGCCTGACTGAACAACTTAATACTGAGAATTAGTATCATAAACTGAGATTTGCAAGACAAGTGATTCGTTTCTTGATTATATACAGATGAAAATGTTTTTCTATTGCTGCTTGAATGTAGACACGAGAAACGCATTAAATTTTACAGGTGTGTTTTTCTCGTGACATGTTCTTTTAACCAGCAAAAATAACGGCCAGCAAAGCTGAGCAATGTTTTGGTTTTTATTCGGATGAACGAGCGCCCGCCGCCCTCCGGCAAACTCGCGACCAGTAAACAATGACAATACACAGCCAGAATAAATACAGATACTCCACAGAACACGTAGCCGACTTTCCAAACAAAAAGTTTTACATCATCGATTAATTGCATAACGATTTTCAGAGGATGATTTTTTTACTTTCAAATATCGTGCACTCAATCAGAACGGTCCAAAATCAACGGAATGAAATTTGAGGGACAGTTCTTTCATTACACCAAAAATTGTAATCACGCGAAAATGCGTAATCAACGTGGCGAGTAATTATAATCACAAACGAATAATTCGTTTGTGATTATAATTACTACCATACTTGGGTCTCTTTTTATTTTTTCACCCTAGAGGCCTAGAGGATTCAATTATTATGATATAAACGTATTCAAGTTTCCCCATCCAGTTTTGAATCCCCTGGTATTATTATCCGGTTGGATGAAACGTGTATACGTTTATCTCATAATAATTGAATCCTCTGTGGTGAAAAAATAAAAGGGGCCCAAATTATTGTAGGGATTATAAATTTTCAGAGATATTGGAGTTTTATGATCATAATATAAAAGTTATGAGTTTTTGTATCACTTGCAAGAGGAGTATTTTCAAGTTTATGGCTTCCAATATTATTGAAATTAGCTAGCTGGAGTAAGTTTTCAACTGTATTCCATTCATTAACTAGAGCTCTTTAGAGCCTTGAATATATATATTTTATGCATTGTAGATTGTATACCTACAGAAATAGAGGTACAACTTAATTTTTTTTAATTGAAGTGTATAAATCAATTTGAAAGAAATTAAAAATGTTGATTGTAGTATTTGGTAAAGTGATTACAGTACTGTATTACCTAAAACAATGTGAAAAGGAATTATTAGAATTTGGATTGGTTTTGAGCTACGTAGTTCACATTATTCATCATCTTGAAGATATTGTAAATAATTTGTTTAGACTATAGAAGTAGGGTATTTGACTCAATAGTTGCGATTATTAGAGTCCGCCACCATACCCATTTCTGATGTATTTGCAAGTAATTTATTGCAATAACTGCATTGACTCTAATAAACGTAATTCAGTCTCTATGAGAGTGAAATTATTTTCTTTCAAATCAATAAAAATGGACTCAAAATTCTAAAAAATATACATTACATGGATCATCAATCAGAATGCAGCCAATTAATGTCAACCCAATTTTGCGAGCATTGAAAAACCCATCTTACGTTAGCTGAAAACTCTTTTCATCCATGACCAGTGATTAAGACTGAGAAATGAATTTCCCCAAATGAAAAAGGGTTTTCTGAAAACGGACTTTATTAGCCGACCTCGAATTGAGTCTAATTACTCTCAGTTGACCTTTTCCATTTCATTCCATCTTCTTCTTCACATTCTCCCCCACCCAATTTTTAACAAGTTTATTTCTGGAAAATGCTTTTCCTGAAAAGGCTTTCCTCTTTGACATTTTTGATTTACAATCAACAAAAGCAAAAATAAAAAGTTGAGAGCACACCCCTGCTTTATTGTAAAGTTTTCGCTGTCAGTTTCCCAGTCACTCATTTTTATTTACTTTAATGAGAAAAACCATAATTGCACCAATTCAAATACCACCAATCACACCAATTCAGTAACAGCAACAGCTAAGGAAATTACACAAAAAATATACATTTTAAAAAACATAATATTATAACTGTATTTTGACGAGCTCAACACATTAAATTATTATTCTAAACCTATTATTGAACATGAATATTAAACCTCAATTCTACTAAATAAAATAGAATTTATTGTATAATTGCTGGCCCGTTAATCGCGTTGCTGCATTCTCATAAAAATTCTACTTGATTTTATTATTCGCTACCTCCCGCTGAGGTTATATTTCAAATTAGGAAAGAAGTTAGTCCTAGGGCTCTTCCAGCTGATCATAGAGGCTTCGTTGTTTTCTCAATCACCACCTCTGAATGAAGAAACATTTCAAATTTAAACCTCCTATGACTATAAGGGTAGAAGCTAGGTTTTTTATTTTATTATTCGCCACCTCCCGCTGAGGCTGCATTTAAAATTTCTAGCTGCATTGGTTACAGATGTCATCAACCTGGCATAATTACATTTCATCATACCCAGTCGTATGTTTCCTACATATTGCAAGGCTCCAACTGCACGGTAGCCTACATGCAAAGTGCAAAGTCTTTTGCTGTTCAAAGACAGCGTAAATAAACGCCACTAAGTTTCATATTATTAATATTTAATAACGAATTTTCAAATCGAAAGGGCTTTAGAAAGAAAGATAATGCTTTGCTATATTTTTATTTTCTATAAAATTTACTGCCGTCAGCTAGACACAAAACTGCAAACATTTCAAAAAATTTATTAGGATTATAAATATTCAACATTTTATTAATAAAACAAAGAGAAATAGTTAAGAAGTAATAATAAAGTGATTGTTATAATGCAATATTTGGGTATTTAAATGTGGTTATAGTTGAGTAGGTCCAGACAATAACTATAAATCTCCTGGAGAACAATAATAGATATTCTGATCCTGACTGGCACGGACCATGACAACCGCATGTACAGGGGATGCCAAGCAATACAACAACCAACAGGGATTGGCCAGGTGTCCTGATGGTACGAAAAATGAGCGAATTTCTGCAGAAACAGCGATTATTCAGACAAAGGAGTAGTCTTAAGGAGAACACAAAGGAGCCGAATCAGAGACGCTTCCAGTACATACCGTTGGCATATTTCCAGTTTCTAGATTTGCTGGCATGTAAATATA
The DNA here is from genome assembly GCA_948455865.1 of Conomelus anceps. Taxonomy (NCBI): domain Eukaryota; kingdom Metazoa; phylum Arthropoda; class Insecta; order Hemiptera; family Delphacidae; genus Conomelus; species Conomelus anceps. The sequence continues at coordinate 21,692,440 of OX418218.1, forward strand.
GAGAATCCGAAGTGGGTTCGTGGCTTGAGGAGAGAAGGAAGAAGAAGAGAGATCGCGCGGTTTTGCCAACAACGTCCTTAGCATTATGCCGACGCTAAACGTCTATACCTATATATCTCTAAAATATAGATATGAGAACATCTGAGCTGGAATATGATGAGAGAGGAGGCGAACAATATTGCACTGCGCTTACAGCATCGGGAACAAGGTGGTACAAGATACAGTATAGAAGTACAAGATACAGTATAGAAGAAGTACAAGACGAATTGTTCTCCACAAGAATAATACATCGCAAGTCGGATACCGTACTAAACTTATTCTTGCAGCCACTCTGGCTTGCCAGATTTTTATTTTATAACTGCATCAGGGAGAGCTGATTGAAAACTTGCTGCTCATCATAACAATGAGTTACGAGCTTCGGATGCCTTAACATTGCAGATTTCAGTCATATAAATTAAAACATTTCCAATCCTAGAGTGGAATATTCTGTGCTTGACGGATTAAGTGAAACGTATTAGCATGATTGTAAAGAATATAATAATATTTTTAATAGAAGAATATATAAGTCAAGTACTAAGTCTTCAACCAGACAATAAAAATGGAAATTTCAAATTGACTACATAATTTAATTTATTGCAATGAAACTTTGACGACTAACCTGGGTTGAATGACTCAATTGGAATCTATCTTGGAAATTAATGTACTTTTATTCACTACTGTATCAAGCTTGGAAGTTGTAGAAATATTCAAAGTCTGATTTTATACGTTAGTGATTATGATCGGTATGTTGCAAATTTTTTTGACAATGAACATAGAGTTACTGGTACTAACTAGTGAACAAATGAAGGATTCAATAATTTTAATGGAAGACCTAGACTGAATTTTGTTCGTAGAGTAGTGGAAAAATTATAATTATTATTATTATTTATTTATTTATTGTGACAAAATTACAATGAATGAGAAGGCGCAACAGACTCAAGTCCAAAACTGCTCTCTTCACAAATTTTAAATCTGTTATATTGTCCAAAACATTGAGGTTAATTATAACGCTTAGATTTAGATTTACCAAAATCCTCCACTCGATAAATAATTAAATGATTCCTTTTCACTTGAAGGTAACCAATTTGAAAGTCCACTCAAAACGAAACACTGAAAACAGTAAATAATAGTCTATAATATAAAGTTTTGATAGAAACTTCAAGCCGAAAAATACTATCTTGTTGTTATGGAAAACAACAAACTAAGAACTCTAACATTATGTGAAATGAAACTCGTAATTAAAGACAATGTAATTATTACATTGTCTTTGCTCGTAATACAGGTTGATAAGAAAAGCAGAGAAAGAAAAAGGATAGCTGCTGCCACCCAAATCTAGAGGTGGAAGGACAGAACAAGTAGTATTGTATTACTCAGTCAATTGATATATGAAAATCGTGAATTATTATAGAATAAGTGTTTGTAAACTTATTGTAGGTCATTTAATACTTCTAAGATTTAGTTATAGCTTGGAAGTATCCAAGATCCAGTTACTTTCATGCTTCAGAATGAGAGAAAGTGAGACATCAGAAGCAAGAAAGCGCTCTCACTCTCTCGCATCAAAGTATGCCCCCATCAAAAACCTTAAAGTTTATCACGATCGTTAGGAACATCACACATGGCCCCTATCAAGATAAAGCGTCCTAAGCCATCTAACAAGTCCTTCTCCGAAGTGAACGGATGAAAGTTTGATCTGCCATTAGTTTCATGGGGTTACAATTTTCCAAGCAATATCAAACCTGCTTCCGTCTCCCTTACTCTATTTCCTCGGGGGATTTCCAAGATATAAAGTTCAACCGACAACGTGGATTTAACTTTATCAAACATCACTGCCTGCAAGGTGAATGGTATGCCTATGTACTTTAAGGAAACCACTAATGATGCATTTTCTGTGACCTAAATAATATTGAAGCAGAAAATAGTGAATATCAATCTGTCTTCTCCCACCAATAGTAAAACAGAGTCATTAAATTGATAAAGTACTGATAAATTATTTATCAGTGGCGGATCCACGGGGGGGGGGGGAAATTCCCCCCCCCCCCCAAACGGAGAAGAAGAAGAAGGAAAAAAAGGAGAAAAAGAAGAGGAAGGAGAAGAGAGAGAAGAAAAAGAAGAAAAAAGGAACGAATGGAAATGATAAAAATTAGTGAAGAAGTGGAAAAGCGGTGACAATAGAAATTGATAGGAGAGAGATGAAAATAAAAAAAGACGAAAAAGGGTAAGAATAAGGATAAAATTAAAAGTCGAAGAAAATGAAGGAGAGTTTTCAATGATGTTAAAAAGCGAGGAAAATGAGTCAGCAATGCCTAACCAACAATTAATTTTCTATTGCAAATTATTGTGTACTTCAGTACTTGGTCTGAAAATGATGCCAGTTCTGAAAGGGTTTTCTGGATTCTGCAGCTTATCAATACATGGCTGAGGATTACTATGGCAGAAAAATCAGACTTGTTTTATTAGCACTACTTTACATTCACTCAGATAATCACTCTAGAGCCTAGATCCTAGATCCTCAAAAAATTCGTGGGAGATTTCAGCTGATAACAGAATAGTTTTTCAATTGCGAATCATGTATGCAACTTTGGTTGTTAATTTAATTTTTCATTAACAGCTTTGTATCAGTGACATAGCTATGGGGGGGGGGGGGGAATCAGGGGAATATCCCCATCTCCCCGACGACAAAATTTTTTTGTAATTTTAGCAGGCTCTTGTGAGACAAATTTTGGCAAGGGTCAAAGATATCTGGAATTGCTAAAAATGTGATTCTGTAGGAGATTTATTTTAATTTTTTTACAAGGAGCACCCCTCAATTATTTTGAAAAAAATTTCAAGTAGCCTACGGTACTGTACATTACCCCAATCAGGAGCAGTGACGGATCAAATATAGAAAAGTGGAAGTTTCAAGTATGGTCCCGGATCTCCCATTGACAATAACACAAGAACTAGACAAAATTTACTTTGACACATAACGTGGGTTGAAGTGTTAAATTAGAAGAATTAATGCCTAGAATCACTTGACATGTAGATTTAGAGGTGATTTTTTAAAAAAAATTCTCGGGGAGTTCCCCGAACCCCCGTTCAGAAATAAATAGCCATGTATATTGCTTCAATTTATTGTTAGAGGTCTACTACTCCAAATTACAAGAAATTACTGTTGCAATTATTGTACCAAGAGTCTAACCCCCCCCCCCCCCCGGGCAACACCCCCCCCCCCCCCCAAGACTGACCCGGTAGTTATGCCACTGCTTTGTGTGATGTAACACATTAAAAGATTATTAAAATATCATATCTTTACAGGCAATAGGTGAACAATTAAATTTGGAAAGTTGGTTTCATTTCAATTGAAAATTCCCTTCAATTCAACGATTTTATGCCTTATTTTCACACACCCCGGACCACCCCTCCCCCCTTTCCACGGTAACCATACCCCACTCAGGTATTCCCCCCCCCCCAAAATCGGCCACTGGATCCGCCCCTGTATGCTTGTGATAGTATAAACTTTAAAATAGAGCACGTTATTTCTGTAACACACTTACAGAAAGTTACTCAAGTAAGTTTGAAAGTAAGTATGTATAGTTTGTCAAAAACTAGTCAATGAATTGACTTTAAAAGAAGCAGCCATGAATTGGGCGGGTCCCTCGAACTGCAATGTTGCTAAACAGATAGATAACTTTGCCAAGAACAGTAGATAAAACAAATCAGCATTGCACAAATCAAAATCATTGTGATATCAAACTGTCAATTTGTGCCCTACTGATGTGGAATGATGTGGAATTGTGCACTGTTCTTGGCGAAGTCAGTTGTCTACTTAGCAACATCGCACTACACCCACCTAATTTCACAAAATTTACTTTTTGTTGTGAGTTTAACGACTTGAATTTACTTTTTGTTGTGAATTTGACGACTTGCAATCAGTTTTATATTGTGAATATAATTATAACAAACCCACGAAATCCAAGAACAGAATTTATTTTAGTCTATTGACTAAACCTTTACTTTAGCCTATGTTTAAATAACAATTCTAGGTAAAACACCAGCGCGGTCACTATGTGTGTGCAAATATAAAATCACCATTTCAATTACCGTGCCATTAATAAAATCATGCACTGCAATGTGCGGGCAGTTTAGGTGGGATTTATTCAGCTTTTGTAGAATTGTATGACATACAAATTGAATTTTGAAAGCGATTGATTAACCGGAAAGCCCTCGGGCTGCAAACAGTCCGCAGAGAGCCGACTGCAAATTCTACCCCTTCCCTGCCCGATCTGTGACAACTGTTCGATTTCGACCCGAAGGACCGGGGCAATGAAATTTATGTGCCCCCGGGACTAGGAACCTCCCCCTACCACGCCACGCCCCACCTTTATTCAATATATGGACCCCGGCATCCACAGGGACGCACTCTCTCCCCCCCCCCCCCACGAACCACTACAGCACCGGAGTGCACACGACAGAGTTATGGACTTTTCTGGAAGACGCCCTATCCTGAAATATTAACACTCATGTTCCTATTCTGCTCAATACCGGCAGCCAAACCAATAACAAAAGCCATTACTTTACTAAAATCATCTCGTTTCAAGGGTCACTACCGTTGAATTAATAAGTATAGCTTTGGTCTCTTCCATCCCATTTCAGTATTTCCAGAAGTCGTACAAGTGACAAATGGCTAAGACATTTTTACATAAAAGCTACTGTCGCCTACTATGCCCAAACTCTTTGTATTCAATCTTTCTTCTTGTCAACAACACAAAAGTATTGAGCATGCAGCTATTCAAATTTCAAAAACCAACAAACAACAAATAAAAGTTGTTAAACACAGACTTTTATGTAGGATATATCCTTCATAAGAGAAGCACTGTCCATAAAAGGATTTGAACCCATCTATATAAGAGCACATTCTTTTATATCAATGTTTAAACCTCGATTACATTGAGCAAGTTTACAAGTTACAAATAACTCGCTTAATTTAATCGATCCTTTTTAATCTATAATCAACCATCAAAAAAAATTATTTTAATTCAGTTCATATCTCGTACATTATTCAGTAGCAGCCTATTATTTTCTAGATGAGATATTTTCAAACTAAGAACGACTGGAATATTTCATATAGAGTATTACAATTCAACTTTGCTCTTTAAAAAAATGTTTACTCTAGATATCAGATTTATTTGGACATTATATTTTTAATTTAATCGAATCTCATGTCCAGGAAAACGGAGATATAGAAAATTTATTGGACTTTAAATTCGGTGTTAATTGCGGGTTTACAAAAGGCTAGGAGGACCGCGGGTTCACTTAATTCGAGGTGTAAACTTGAGAGGTTTAACATAAAAAATGCGGGTTTACTTACGAGAGACACGTTGTCGAGGCGGCTCGTACTATGCAACTGCCTGGTTTCTATTCTCTCCTACAGTAAGACAGCTGAGAGGGGGGTGGGGGGTAGGAGGAAAGGAGTGGAATAACATCCAACGAAACTTGAATTTACTTGTAACTCACGATAAGCGGAACCAGACTTGAACTGTTCTTACCATTCGGCTAGTACTGTTATTGTATAAAGTTGTGAGAGAAATAAAAAATTATAATGAAGATCCATCTTGTTTCCAATAATATATAATAAAAACTTTAAAAACTCAGTGTACACTCAGTGTACTGTGTGTACTGTGGGTCGTCTGACGATGCTCTTGACAACAGAGTGAAACGGCCGTCACGCCATAACGAGAGTCATAATTTCCACTTAAAAGTGTTTCTAAGTTTTTTTAAATAAAAATAAAGCTTTGAATAAGACATTTTAACAAGTACGATAGTAGGCTATTGTTTTTATTTTAAAGTGGAAATGAATCGAAGTTAGGCTAATCATACGAATGAGCAATGATGCGAATGAAAACAAAATATCAGGGTTGTTACGAAATACAAGATCCCAGCAATTCATGGAGGTATCTGATTTTAATGTTCTTTTCAAAACGTATATTCTTCACTACTGAATCCAATTTCAAAAGGAAATATAAAATTTATTGTAAAGTTATGGAGGAACATATAGAAAAATTTCATCACTGAGAAATGAATCTTTGGATGGAAATTGAGTTCGAAAGAATCCCATAACTGAATAAGCACTTAAAACGTGGCCGAAGGGAAATTTTACGAGAAATGCTGATGAATTTTCAAGGTGCACACCCTCATTTTCTTTCCCTTTTTACTTTAATTAGACGGAAAAGAAGTTGAATAACTATAACAATGAATGCCGTCTTATCCGATAAAAAAGGCAGCCGAGAGGATCCAATTACTTGGAATTGCGAAATCCAGGAGAGTCAGAGTCAAACGCGAACGAATGGAATGCTCAAGGAGAGAAAGACACTGAACAGATCCCGGATCCCGTGGATGAACCTGAGCGTTACTCGATACTTCGTTTCGGCTGAAACCTTCCAGATGTGAGCTTCGGAATTTCAATGAAATCTCTTCCGAAAGAATGAATATCCGAACGGAGGAAAAACAATAGCTTGTACTTTCGACTGGATTCGTTGGCACATCCCTTGTAAAATGAATTTTCAATTTCCCTGATATCAAAGAGCGTATCCATCTCGTTACATTCCTACCAGCATAAGAACGTTACCCAAGCTATGCATAAAGAGACGCCTCCTTTCCAATATCTGTAGACCCATCCAAACCGAGACTCACTATTGCAATAGAGAGATCTCGTAGAACAATCAAGACTTTTACTTCAGTTGAGCTCGTGACTCGTATAGTTTTAGTCTAATTTAGCTACTATACATGTCTTGCTACAAATCTACCTGCTGTGCATAACTTCCAATTAAAAGGTTTAATTTGAAGAGAAAATAAAAATTAATCAAACAGTTTCATTAACAGCATTCAATTATTAACAAGGAATCTAGTTTTCAGAGAAAGCTCTTCCACTTATGACAATAAGTATTTCATTTCGTATAACATTTATAATATTTAAATATTAACATTAATAATATTTTCAATTATGGTTATCAACGAAAATTATGGTCTTCATATGAATTAACATTTCCTATTCATACAGATTTTTTATAAATGTATATTTTGAAATTATGGATTTATCATGAACCTAATTGAGAAATTATTTTTTCCAACATCTTTAGTTGTAACCTTATTCTCAGATAAATTATTTATTTAGTAGTTTATTGTTTTAGTAATTATATTAGAATTTTATCATTTATTTATATAATTAGAAATTATTTATTTTTCAAACATCTTTAGTTGAAACCTAATTCTGAGATAATAAGGCTAAGTCGCTAAGCCTCGACTTACACCTGTATAAAATAAAATAACTCAATGAATTTTGTGAATTGCATATAGGAGTTGTAATGAAGTTCGTAACCCTGCAATGCGACGGAAAATCCAATTTCCTCACTGTCAAATAGTAAAAAGAGTACGATTTTTATGATCAGTGAGATTAGGCTACATACCGTAGACAGAGTGCTGACTGACATAAATTGGCCATACTATCAAGTCGAGTTATCACCACGCAACAGTAATCATTTCAGTTTATTAAACGCCTAAAAAATACGACCTGATTTTGTTTTTAAACTCGGTAATAAAATTTCGGCACCCGAGACAAAAGCAAGAATGAGAATTACTGCATTCGTACAACGCACGGAATAAAATTCCATCTAAAAGGGAAAATATAATGAAATACTCTCACTGAATTAATTGAATTTTCCAAGAATGGGATTGCACGAATGTCTGGGAGCATCCAGAGCGAAAATAAAGCTTGGCGAAATGTCTCTCGAAACGAAGCAATTATTTGGTCGACATTGAATTGTTGGCTGCTATTACATGCGATACTGTAATGACAGATTGGATTTCTCTTTGCACCTGTACTGGGATGGGTCGGTCGTCAGATAGTTATCAATGCTCCTATAGCCAATTTCGATATCATTGAAACAGCATAGTATTTATTAAAATACTGTATTCCCTTCACACTACTGTAAATATTTTTTCAGAGAGATTGCTTCGCAGAAATTCATTCTCAACTTCTAACGTTCTTACTATTGAATTTCAAGAATTTTTTGTGGTAGGATATAAAGCATTGAAAACATAAACATTTTCATTTTCCACAGCTACATGTTATTTTGTGACTAGCTTAGTCAAGTTGACTGAGAGATCGGTTGTACACTAATATAAACTACATTTAGACAAACTTGCGGATATATTATTTGTGTAAACTTTCAAGAAAGTATTGGCTAAGTTCGTTTCTATTTTTCAATTATTTATTAGACTACTAAAGTAGAATTAAAACCAGAAGCGTATTGGAAAGTCGGCGAGGACTATAGTCTTTGGGGGCTATTACCGGTTCGGCAATACGCTTCTGGTTTTAATTCGAGATTAGTAAACCTTTTTGATTCAAATATTATATGCATTAATATTATTAGTTCTTATAAGATTTGTACTTTCATTTTTGTCAGAAAAATACTTTCATTTGTAACAATGGTGAATATTGTACTAATTGGCATCAGAATATTGTACTAATTGTGGGGAGGGGGATCAGTTTTACCAGATATCGAGACCAGAGTTTATCCATCGATTAGGTCTGACATTCACTGAATTGCAATGTTATTCATGAATTAATTTCTTTCATTACTCTCAAACTATTATAGCCAGTTGCACAAACGCTAATCAAAGTTTGATCACCGATCACTCAACAATTCTTACAAGTGATCAAAGGTCAAAGTTTGATGGCCGATCACTCATATCGCCGATCACTCAACAATTCTTACGAGTGATCGGCGATCAAAAAACGTCAAAGTTTGATCGCCGATCACCGATCATTCAACAATCATATCGGCGATATGAGTAATCGGCGATCAAACTCTGATCGACGTCTGAGCAACAGGCCTAGTTATTTTTCTGATCTTATCATTACTACAGGCAGTATACATAATAGTATCACAGCATTAAAAATAACATTATTTTTTCAATACAGACTTTCAGACTTTGTAATAGAAACTGAAAAATATCCAAAGTAGAAAGATGCAAAGAAATAGTAAGGTTTCAATATAATCCTAGTTATACGTTTAGTTTCATTAGAGCAATATCCCTCGTGCTCGAATATCGACTGCATAGTTGTCAACGAAAGAGCAGCCGAGAGGTTTGATGGCAAAAGGGTGTTCTTGAATAGCTTTATGATAGTCGGACAATGAGTAAACGAAGTGACGCTGCCGCTGCCGAGTCGCCATATCGCGATCAGAGGTCTGAAAAGGGATCAAGCAAAAAGGGACTAGGACAGCAGATAGGAGTGTCATCTGCACAAGCTTGGGTTCATGTAGCCCTTCAGGGCCCTACAGTCCAACATGTGCCACTCTTGTTTGAACTCTTCAAACCGATAATTAAATCCAGAACTAGTCAAAGGGCACAGTCCCGCCTTATTCGTCATTGCCTACAGATACGCGCGAAAATCCTTTATACTCTTCCATACCAGCTCAATTGGACTGACCAGGCCAGCTAAAACAGAAGATGATTATCATCGAAATTTATCTGTACTGTACCAGAGAAAACGAGATTATTATCATTTTGATTTGAATTTCTAGAAGAGCCGGCGGGATGATATCATTCATATGTTTATACCTAATTTAGGTTAATGTTAGGTTAGGTTAAAATAAAACAACTTATATCAACAGAATACCACACAGAATTGCTAGGAGAATTACAGAATTGTTGCTAAAATACACGAAAAACATTTTCCAAATCTACCAAAGTTGATAAATACTCATAGAAAAGTTTTCTGAATCATGGACTCTTTGATGGCATAAGTAAACTAGGTACAACAATTCAGATGATTTTATGTTTGAAATATTCATCTCAATATTGTTGCATCACAGTAATTACCAGAGTTGCCACAATTCAGACTCATATGAAACATGATTATTCATAGTATCCACAATAATATGGGAATCTATACTGTGTTACACTGGAAGTCGTTACGATTTCATCAGTAGTTAACAGACAGGCTAATGTCAGGATTGACTATATTACTGTTGTACAACGATATAATAACTATAGGACTATAGTTGTTGCTAAAGGAAGAAATTGGTCTTCAGAATCACTTGTCGCCAAATCCAAAAAGGAATGAAGCCGGAAAGTTATTTCAACTAGCGGAAAATGTCTTCTCTATTTTGCGAGAATTAGTCCCAATAGTACCACAGAAAAGGAAGGATTTTAAAAATATAATATAATTTTTGAAATTACAGGATCAATAATATTGGGATTGAAGGGTGGCCAATTACAAACATGAAGTTTTTCTCGCGATTTTCACATACAAGTTATTCAACCTCTTACATTTCAATAGCAACACGTTAAAGTAAAAATGCTGCCTATAAATGTATGGAGGTTATGCAACTTATTCTCAGTTCCATTATATCGCAGAGTAACAAAGTCATTTTCCCAACTATTCTGTTTTCTACACCACTGCTCCTATCAGACTAGTTATAGGCAGACTGCTCCTATTCACGACCGCAACAGAAACGGTTCATTACAATTACAACTCACAACTATGAGTTTGTGAGTGCACATCCAATAACTTAAAATCTTGCTGCAACTCGCCATTCTATTTATTACAGGGCACTCCCTATAATTGAAATGACACTTACCATAGCACTCATTGGAGGAGGATTTATCAAACGAATACAGCACTCACCTATAAAAAAAAACAAAACTTATATAGTTCATTGGTGGAAGCTTTGATATACAACAGCATAGCCGTCGTGTGTATTTAGCACGGAAAGAGAACTGAACATGAATATGATAACATATTAACTGATAACGATGATGAGACAACGGCCATCACAAAGGATCGGATCCTACTTTTAGCAGCCAGAAAACAATGCCACAAACAAAGTCCATGCAGGGCTTCGGCTTTGATGTGATGACACGTTCTCGCTTTTATACCAGGCCAAGGATCAACTGGCATGATTATGCGAATTGAATATGATCTTGCTCTCTTTGACACGCGTGCACCTCTGATATACCTACACAGTATTTCAGTAGCACTTTTCTGATTGGCTGGTTGGCTGTGCAAAAACACGCAGGCATTCGGGGGCTACAATAAAAAGATGGCATCCATCACTGTTTGCAAAATAGCAGATTGTTTCATGTGTTTTACCTTTTTACGCCCTGCAGAAGGGAGGGAGAGAGATAGATAGATAGATAGATAGATAGATAGACAGATAGATATTTATTTGAGAGAAAGAGAGATTAATAAAGATTTGTAACACGGACTATTTCACGGTCAAAAAATAAAAATAAATTACAAAATTTAGTCACACAATCAAACTTTTCTATTGGACGTTTGAGATTTTATGAGGAGGCATATTCACCCCCCCCCCCCTCAAATCCCCACGGTTGACTCCTCACTGAAACCTAAAATATAATGGAAAAACATTTTTATTGAAATAATTGCCTATGCAACAACTGAATTTTAAAACAAAAATGGTAGAGGTAATAAATAAATCGAGGCCTTCTCACATTTCTGTATATTGCTACAAATTAGGCAAATATTGTCGGGCAGAGCGCTATTACTGTGCATTACTATTATTGTGAACAACTGAGAGGAAAATTTGCTTCACAAAGTCATCATTCTAATTAATCAGACTTAAAAGTGTCAATGGAGAATGGCACTTTTAATAAATGGTACATGAATATAAATGAAACTGAGTTCAATGTTTAAAGGAATTTCATTGCATTCGATTCCATTGATGATTTTCAATTATTGTAATTGGTGCTTTGAACCACATAGAATTGAAAAAGTTGAATCAAGTTATGACTGATTTGAGGGGAGTGATAGCCGTGAGCCGTAGCAGGTATCTGTTCAATCAGATAGAGATAAACTGCGTTCTCCTGGGCCATCTTTGTACGGGTGACCGATTGGATTGGCCAGCAAAAAAGACACAATTCTTTGATGTAAAATCACTTCCTGGTGGTTCGGAACCCACGTAAAACTGAAGGTCCAACTCATAAATCACCATCATCCAACTCATTACCCACGCACAGATCTATAGACCTATATGGGCTTCATCCTCCAAAAAATATATACATACTAATAATCTTTGTTATTATTACTTCACAGTCATAATTATTCTTAAAGTAAATTTTTCAAAGAATGTTTTTTGTGATAACCGTCAAATGAAGGACACTTTTGTCGATCAATGACTGAATTCGTTTAAGTCGTAAATCACGTGGCAAATTGCGACAATTATGTTTAAAAAATAATTTGAACGCGTCCGATTCAATAATTACGGAAAATAGTTTAAAAAGAGTAGGAAAAAAGAGAATAATTGCGACTAACCACATAAATTTCATTTTGAAGCGCAAGAAAAGAATGCCAAGTTCACCGAGCTATAAAACCTTCAAACTTTGAAATTATACGCAACAGTAGAATTACAGCTGTATTTTAATGGGAGAGTTGTGTAGAAGCGGTGCTGTACTATTATTCTAATGTGACAATCAGAAGCCATTTCAAGTTCGAAAGCATAAATTTTCCTAATAGTACTTCCTCTAACACTTATACGAGAGCATGGCAATTCCATTGCAACTGTTAAAATAAAGTGCTGCTAGAAGAAAATTCTCTCTGAAAAATCGAGTCAATCCACTGCCAAAGGCCACGCTTTTACAAGTTGATAGCTGCTGGTATTTTATGTCACAACGTGTAAATCTTATGTTTTTTGTATTTTCCTGAACGGAAAAATAAAATTTAAAGCCAAGTTGGAATTCCATCATGCACAATGGCTTTTAACTTTTCGACGCAAACAGTTTCTAGCTCATTAAAAAATAATGTTTACCATGTGTCGAAATCCTTAAATTTGAGAACGCAAATGTTAACAGAATTCAACGTCAAGGAAATAAATTTACAGGAGTAGCTTCTCTTCCTACTACAAAAAAACTGACTGCTATTACATTATTCATTTTTATGCATATGGTAAACTGCATTGGAAAACAATATGGGGATCGTAGTTAAATGACAATAAAATTCACCCAACTTTTGACAGTAACAGTGATACTTACGACTTGTCATAATTTTAATAAAAATTACTCACTTGACTGTAGCAATAGGACTTGTGCGAGTTCATTGTCAATAGTCTGAATGATGCAATGGTCTTTCTCATAGCTAATAGTATTTCTCCAGTCAATTATCTCTTTTTAAATTTCCACTGTAAGTTGTTAGTATAAGTAATAGCAGTAAAAAAGTTGTGGTAAGTTGTTAGTAGGTATTAACATCAAGAATCGATGTTAACAACCTACAAAAAACAAAAGGATTAGTAACTTTTGATAGTATTATTCATGTTAAAAATGGAATTACTAGCTTAGAAAACTAAAATATAAACGGAATAGTTTACAAATCTAATTGCCCGTATGCTCCTATGAATGAATTAATATTCATTTTATTGTACTATTGTGAATTTGGTAACTTATTAAACAATTCCATAGCATAAATAAATAAACTATTGTTTCTCTAGATACTTATATCCTTTTACTATTTTCTCTCAGCGTATCGCATGCAATATTTGAACATGAATGAGTGTTTAATCTACTTCAATTTAATATGGTGTTTTATCTAATATAGAATGCAAAATTAAAGCACCAACATCGAAACTTAATATTTAAAAACAATAATGACAGGATCCTGACAGTTGCATTGATTTTTCCACAAGAACCTTGCTGCACTGATTTTTCCGCTAGCAGCCTCCATGAGATTTACATAGAATGATATAGCTTGGCTTAATGCATTTTCCGAATAGCGCTTGTTTGCCGTGATATTATTGCCAACCTGAGAGCAGTTGGAGCACACTAACAAACTGGTTTTCCATTATTTGACAAACAGCCGGGTCATCGGTGCATGTCTCCAATGGCCAGGTTAGCGATCTAATGGGAAAACTATATCACTACAACCTGTTGTGTAATAGGCATGGCAGAGTCTCGTATACGGAAACAGTGTTCGTGAACAAGACCACAGTTATATTGAAGCCGCAGTATTACCGCGGGGCCCACACAGTCATGAACTGAGTTCATGTCTAGGCTGGTGCAATCCCGTAGGCTCGCTTCTACATAAATCCTCATTTGAAAACAGGACTGGTGAGGGGTGGGGTGGATTGAAGGGATGAGAACTACGGCAGCTTGCTCATAGTCAGCAATCAGTTGCAATGTGCATGCAACTGTGGCACCATCGCCACCACTTTGCACGTACGGCGTCTGCATTGAATGTTAATTGAATACGACACTGTAAAAATGCACCAGATTTCAATTCATCCGACAACAAAAGATGTTACCTTTGCCTAGGCATGCAAGTCAATTAATATGTTGTATACACAATACACTGACATTGACTACAAATAGCATGATATTTTAGTGTAGTTTATAGAACTGTAAACAAATGTGTAGATTATTTTTTTTTAGCAAATCAATCAATGTGAAACAAAACCTATTGATTACAAATATCATGAAATTCTATTGTAGTGTATAGAATTGGAAACAAATGTGTAAATTGGATTTTTCTGCCATTCAACGAAATGAACTGAAAGTAAGACAAGGAAACGCTTGAAACATAAATTGACTAACAAAAAGTTCATAGATATCAAATGAGAACAAAATTCTTTGAGAATTCATGATGAGAGGAAGATCGGATGCTGTAGAAATTTCTGTTTATAACCACAAATTAGTAGAAATTTATTCGAAATTTGAATAGGATTGAAAAAATAGAGTGTTGAACCCAAAGATAATCATCACCAATGACAATAAGGATAATCAGAAATATGTATTTGGCAGCTCTGCCTTAAAAATATTAATAAAAAATAATAACTGGTACACAACTTGAACAGAAGTAGAAGAAATTAAACATTTTAAGCCAAATGGTAGAAAAGAAGCCCAAGAAATTAATAGAGAAAGACCAAACATTATTTATTCATCATGTTTTAGATGTTCTAGAACTTTCAGGAAAAAGCATCAAGTGTATGAAAACAGACTTCAATTGAACATGGAACATCAAAGAATCGGGTAATCAATAGGGTTTAAGGCTATTCTTGAAGATAGCCAGCAATATAACGAGAAAATAATTTGACAGCAAAATAACAAGAAAATATGTGGAAAAGAGAAAACCGGTCTATCTCCCAGAAAAAATTGAAAGAGATTTTCCCTCTCAGAACGTTTTAAAATAACAATGGATGCGAAGAAAGTGAAAATTCGGTCTGCGGAAAATCATCAAGTCACGGCACCAACTAATCATTCTACACTTTCATTTTCCTTCAGTAGAACTGATGGCGTGAGATTTACTTTTCACTTAACCGCTCTTTTATCTCTGTCATTGGAGTTGTATCGTAACTATGAAAAAGGAGTCTACTAGAAAAGCTGTGGACTATTAATACTATCAGGTGACAGATCTGTGATGGGCCAAGATGTAACACTGCTATCGCTATTTATCTTGTGATCAAGCGACGCATCTGGCAGGCAGCAGTGCAGAGCTGTGCTACGCTTTGCCATGCAGTGATTGCTCCTCTCGATAGCAGTGGAAACAGACAGCAGACAGAGATCTGTTTGTTGTCGCCACATGTGCATAAGCAATGAAGGAGCTCCATACTGTCTTTGAAAATCAAATGCTAGAAAATTTGAATGTCTCAAACAATTTCTCTCATTCTACCAAAATCACCAAAACGCCCTCAAAGTTTTACAAGAAATTCATTTGTAGACGATCCATGAAAATGGAATGATTTCTCAAAATGCACACAATAAACAATACTTTAGAATTGTGTAAAATTCTCACGAAGATTCTTTTTTATGATCTTCTTTTGAATGCGAAGTTGAAGCTGAGATTGGAAAATGTTTCCGTCTGGAGTCTCAACATTAGAACCTTCTTTCTCAATCAGAGTTTTAACTCAACTCAAACCTCAACTGAGGTTTAAGGGTAATGATATGAGTAGCCATTTAAACCTAGATAATAGGTACATTTGAGATAAGTAGAATGAACATCATTTTCTACTAAACTATTCATCACTGTGTACAAACTCTAGAATATCTTATAAGAAAGCATCATTCATTTAAAATTTCCATCTTGTCAATACTTGTTGCCTAGATAGACACATAGACATTCAATAGCGTCCACTTTCCTCCTATACAGGGGGATCTGGAGATTGTTAAAATTTTTAAAATAGACAGGAAATAGACAAAAGCAATAGAATACTTAAAAGAGCAAGACAAAGCAAACCAAAAAACATCATATCCTCTTCAAGCTAAAATTGTTTACCCAAAACCAGGGTATTGATCAATTAAACGTTGGTATAATAATCTCTGTACTCTTCTACGGAATAAAATACCATACTTGTTCAATCCTTTTTCGTTATATATACTATAATAAATTGTTAGAATTTTAGAACGTGATTGATGGTTGTGCTAAGCGGTAAGTATAATATTTTTTCAACAAACATTGACTGAAGAAGTAGATTTAGAAAAACAAAACCAATAGCTGTACAAGACCTAACAATTAAGCAAAGCACAAACCTACAAAACCAAGTAAATTACAAATTTGCACTTCAAGCAAAAGTAGATTTGTGAAGCGGACACTTTCCATGTAAAGGAATAGAATATGATGAAAAATTTATAAATATGATAAATAGGTTTATATTTATAAATATGATAAATAAGTTCAATATCATGTTTCGAATACCAATTTTTCAGAAATTAATATATTGCTTGTTCTAGCTTCAACTAAATATGGTTTAAATTAATGTATTCCTCATTCTGGCTTCAAGTAAGAAGTTTGAGAATGGTTAAAATATGTCTCACTCTACAGTAGCCCACCATTTCCCAGATTCAGATTTCTGAACAGAAACGTTCATCGTAATAAATAATTCATATAATCACAAAATCCTCCGTCATATTTCGAGTTTCCTATTCACAATTTCAAAATACTGTATCTGCGTGTTTATAAATAAAGAGAAACTGGATTGGAATCTTATTATTCAACGAGATGAAAAATTCAAAAGATTGAGTGACGTAACAAAAATAAGATTGTCGTCGTCGTCACAAGGTTAATAAAATCTCTTGAATCATCTTTTCGTAATGAGCTGACGGCAGGTGAAGGACGCTGTAACTAAGCTAAGCCAAGCACCCAATCTACGTTCCACGTTCAGTAGGCTGGCTGTTATGTCTCCCAGTCGAGTTTACGGTTCAGGTTTTCTTCTATTATTTTGTTGAACGACACTAAACCGGACGAGGACAGAGACTGAGACGAGGCACAGAGACCGGTCCTCCCACTGAGCCGCTCAGCTGCCACACCGTGGGTATATTTTTACAGGCCAAAGAACTTGTTCCGTCTCCGGCAACTGTTCACAGCTCTTACACCAAACGCGAGTGGTATCATTGATTTTGCACTCTTGTAGTCTTCTAATAAATGAGTGATCAATTCAATCTTGCATCTCAATTAAGTTATTAGAAATATATTGATCACCGAGTTGAAAAAGCTAAATATACGGATTAAAATCATTTAAATAAGCCGTCTTATCTTTATAGTTGTGTGGGAAAACCCCCACTAACCTCCTATCACAGATAAGAGACTCCATAATATTTTAAAGATAATTAGAATAGTTCAGCCAAGAGGATAATATGAACGGAAACACCATACAAGATTCAGAGAAATACCAGTGATCCACTTACTTCAACTATAAAACTACCGTACCTCCATTATGATTATCATAATATTAAGCTGTTATTATAATGTTAAGCTGTCGGTCCCGGCTGCCTAAAAAACAGTCGTTAAGTCACGTCAGAGGCCCTGAACTTATTCAGGTGCGACCTGATAACTCTGACACCAGACCTGAGCCAGCCAGGTCACACGATATTATTATTTATCATAATATTATAAGCTAATCCACATTTTGTTTGCCCCAAATAATTCCATCCTACTTATAATCCTTATTTCAGTTCAAGATATTATGCAAAACTCTCCTTGCCATAAATAAATTATTCGGACAGTACAATACAATAATTCCATCACAACTTTTCCGTCATACATATGTCGCAATATTTTCATGCGGTTATATATCACAGAATAAGCTACAGCTCGCGGCATTAAAAGTGATATTTTATTGCTGCCAATTTCAATAAATCTACTCCACGTTTCCGCCCACACTCCTCCAGCAGCAATATTTTAACAACATTCTCAATAGAATAGAAAGGAAAACCTACTGAAATAAAAATAACAATGAAAATTACATTCTAAATAGATCATATACTATGTGGTCTACGAATTAAAACTACTACTAGTATTATTAATACTAGAACACAGTTCTAGAATGACGGGTTCATGTCCATCTAAGACCAATATCCATTACTCGTGAACACACAAAAATCATTTAAGAGAATGTTACTACACATACCAAGTTTTGATTGACTGGATGATGATTACGTGGAGAGCTTACCACGAACAGACGCGTGAAATCGGCGTTTGGATGGCTGGGATCAGCCAAGGTGGCACAGAAAGCAGTCACATTCTCACTTTCCGTCTGGAAACAGAAGTAAAATAGTGTGGATGGGGTAGTGGTAGAAGGTAGAGAATACTGGGCCAAGAGGGTCGGCGAATAGGTGTGCTTAATGCAATGACAATGCCAACCGACTCGCCGGCAATAATTAGACGCCGGCAAGCGCCAACAATGGCCACATCTGACGCATTGTTGTCACTCCGCTCTATTTTCGGGCTGTTTTTGCTCGCGTCTGGCGGCATATTGTGCGTTATTCCGGACAAAATTAAAAATTACACGCTCCTGTTGACTGACCTCTACACTCTTGTACGCTTCACAATTTGGCCAAACAATTGTACACAAAATAGCACTTTTATTAGAGCCTAGTTGAATAACAGTGAACAGTTCATGAGACAATTTTCCAAGCTGGCTTGTGTGCTGGCTGCAAAAGGATAAGGAAAACTGGCAGATGATCCATTGACAACCTGTGACGTCACTAGAAATTTCAATGCAGTCCCCACGAAAAAATCGAATCAAATTTTCGATAATTGGTATCTTTTACAAACCTAAACCTAACTTTTATTTCATATAAACTGTCAATTCTCTTAGTCCACTGTTTCATTGGGAAGATATGGGACTGCAACCAAAATGCCATATGGCATTGGTTCAATAATGCAATAATATAGTAATAATAATTATTATTTTTATATTTTGAAACAAAATAAAAAATGAATCAGATCAGTTGACTTTCATTAAAAGAAATGGACAGCTGGAGTTACAATTGAAATTAAAATGGATTTTGGTTTCGCTTAAATCAACGTGAAATGGCATGATTAGATTTATTATGATTTTGTTTTTTTAGTTCGTCGCTACATTATTAAGAATGTGTTCCAATAGAAGTTTTTTTAGGATTGGCGTGAATCATTCTTAACAAAGAATAGACTACAGCCAGACTTGTCAGTACCTCAATAAAGGATATAATAAACTGACTCCCATTTGTGTGAATACACAGAAACTCCAATCTTGAATAAGAAAATGTTTTTCAAAATGGGATAATTCAATAGTAGTAAGAAAAATGCATAAAACATTTTTAGCCATTTCTACACTTTTCCAACAATTATCCCAAAATTTTTATGGTCGAATACGAAATTATTATTTTTTATTCTGAAAGCATATGAGTCATTCTGAAATATGAGCTTTGCAACCTCGCAAGGAGAAGTTGGTTCGAGTACAATTTACTGGGGAGGTAGGTAATATGGAAGAACAAGCCCAATACCAAAACCTCCCTGCCAATAAACTCACGGGTAGATTTTTAATAATAAACCCTTTATTAGGCAAGAGGCATATATGCTCATATTACACAAGCGCTGCCCAACAATACATAGATATTAAATATGAGACTGGGCTCAGAAGAAGTTGGTTACTATATGGCAAGCAACATAAAGCGCGCAGTTAAACTTCTTCCGTATTCACAACTTAATTGGCTACTTAAAGGAAATTTATACCCGTAACTTTGAAAGTACTTGGAGTCGAGGGGTTGGGCCTGCAAGCCTTTGTTCGGCTCCTTATTAGAAAAACGAAATAGTGTCTGGACGGGGGTCGGGAGCCACCAACCGATAACCAACAGCAACACGAGATCGTTCTGTGTCCGGGCGAGGAGGTGCTATCGACCACGTTTCTTTCGCATGATCCTTTTTCACGACCATTAGGCCTACTCACGCATACCTTGACACGAATGAAAACAGCAGAAAAATTGACGAATTAGCCTATTGGTGAGTAGAACTGTTATCGTAGCCTACATTTCTAGCGTATATTTTACGAATGAAAACAACAGAAAAATGTACAATTAGACTATTAGTGGGCAGAACTGTATTCGTAACGTACATTCCCCTTTTAAAACAAGTGAAACGAAAGATGGCAATCACAACCACTTACTGGTTTTTCCCACTCAGAACTATGGAAACTAATCAACAGCTACTGTTAATTTGAAATAGCATTTATGAGCAAAATGCATATGAATAGCATTTGATAGAAATGTTATTAAATACAGAAATTTATTAATGACTTTCATATTTCCTGATAGAAACATCCTTTAGAGAATTTGGTTTACAATCTTATAAATACTGCTCTTGTTTCATCAAAACGTTCCATCACGATAAGAGCACTGCTAAACAAATGGCTGTTCCCAGAGCTTAAGTGTGTGGTCATGATGGGAAATTGAGTCTAAACATTTGGACAAAGACTCGATAGCAATAAGTTCGGGCGAACAGTTCTCATTTGGTTAATGGTAGCGGAAATGCCTCTCGCTTGCCTTTACCAATGTTTGAATATCTAACTCTACCTTTTAATTAATACACGTTCGTTTAATTAAACTGGGGATTTGACGTAGACCTTTCCAGTCAGAATGAGATTTGGTGGGAATGGCGGTGCTGTGCGTTCGTTGGCAAGGTGGGTTCGCTCGTTAATACTGGCTTGTTCGCTAACGGTTGTTCATATTAAATCCGACTGTATACTTTAGTCCCTTTGCGTATCTGCCGCTGTAAAATGATTTAGCCAAGAAATAGAGACCCCTATGCTGAAGAATGTGCTTCACCGACTACCGCACAGTGAGCAAACACGATACTCACCACTAGACCAGTAAGTTAATTGAAGACAAGTTTCCCAGAAAAAACAAAGATGCATTTCATTTCGTTTGTTTGGTAACAGGAACAGGTAATCAAAAGTTTCCAAGTAATCACGATATATCGTGTTCTGTTTCTCAGACTGGGATGGCAAAGAAGTGCTTACGTTGTAAGTATTGCATTTCTCAACACTATTTTTTCCTGAATTTCTTGTTCCATGACGAACTGCGTTGTTAATATTAACTTTTCAAGTGAAAATGGAAATATAAGATTCTGAAAATGGATCTATAAGATTCGAAAACGTTCGGCCTACAGAGTAAGTAAATTCTACTTATTCTTAATAAAAATTTGACTGCAAATCGCTGAATTCACTTAAAATGTTATACTATTTTTTCTTCTTTTTTATGCTGATGATACCCACATGAGTCCGGGACTGGTAAGTGGGTAATAAGTAAATAATATTGATGTTATGGATGGTGGACCTACAGTTTTAGGTGTGCTCCCAACCACCAGGTAAATAATAAAGCAAATAAAGTCTTGTAATTTTTCCGGTACCCTTTTTAGCAGTCCCGAGCGCTCGTAACTGATCATCACTATTGCCCTGATACCGCTCTAGGTGAGCAGCCATCAAATTGTTACGATATGATAAAAAAACTATGCGATAAACACACATATTTTTAGTTAATAGATATTCAGTTGCTAGATGGTATGCACACTACCTATGCAACCAGACCCTTTGTGGTGGTGGTACTCATCTGTTGAACATAGAGCTTCGCTCGGCAATCTTATATAAATCTGTTAATTCAATGAGGAAAGCAATCGCAACCTTCCTCACTGCTCGTTTCGCTCTTTGGACCAAAACAAACTGTTAAGGTCTAAAGAGTCACCCACAGTCAAAATCAGCACGAGCCGAAAGAAAAGATATTCCTCCCGAAATTTCAAAAAAAAAAAAAATAATAAAAATTGAAAGAAAAGCTCAATTTGTCTTTTATGAGGGGAGTGGAGAGGGGCGGTGGTAACCCTTTTTACGTGATATCGGAAATATTTTCTCACCTACAAAATAATTCTCGGTTCACCGCTGGCAAAAGGTGGTAATTATACGTAATTTCCAATTCTAAATTCAAAATAGATTTTGAATAATTACCAAACAATAACTACTATTCACGAGATTGTGATACTAAGATATAGTAGCTCTTCAGATTTCAAGAGAACTGAAATCAGATAATATGCTCCAAGTCTAAATTGATTGCAGGCGTGATCAGTAAAGCGAGCCATACCACTACGAGTTGTACATGACGGCGCAGCGTAGAACTTAAGGGGGTGAAAAAGCCAACAACTTCACGAACTTTACAATAGTAGGTGGGCGTGTGATGTGATCTGCTGATGGTGTGGAGCAGTACTGGGCAGATGTGTTTTTCCAACACAAATTACACCAAGTTATTGGAAGGGAATGGATGAGGAGGGTGTAAATTAAGGGAGAAAGGGTTAGCAGAGAACAGGGAAGGCAGCAGGCGTCCGCGGACAGCTTGTAATGTAATGCAATTCATAATGCTGCAATCCGGCGGTGACCACTCCCAAACGACACGACTGGCAAACTGGCAAATAATTCAGAAGCGTTTGACCCCCCCCCCCCCCCCAAACTGACCACATCGTCACCACCGCATCACACGCACCCGCAGACACCCAAAACGCCTTCGAAATTATACTGCCCTTCACCGCCCTACGGCTTAAAGTATTTCAAACCTTGATTAATGGTTGGCCTGATTTAAAACTTTTCTAAAATCATAATCGGTTTTTACTCCAACCACAACAAACAATGATATAGTGGACAGTGCATCTGTGAATAAACCGTTGGTTCCAGGCTCGCTAACAAGAAAAGTTGTTTGTTACCAATCTAGCTCCCTATTATGCAGACACATTCCACCATGATGCAGACTCATCCGTACGTATCACATTCGTCTATATGCGAATGTTAAACTCATCGATAATTATAAGAATCGTATTTTTTAAATTTAGGGAAATGAAGATTGTAAGAAAAAGAACGTTGGAAAAGTTGCCGAAGGAGCAGCAATATAATTTATACATTTAAAAAAAAATTTCAATACAATCATCTCTGATTTTCTCAACGGGCGAGTAATAAAATTTATAATTATTAAGAAGCAATGTCCTGTTCGAAATTCATCATGCAATGTGTTACCGTAATATGAAGAAATGTAAAATAATAGGAGAAATATTAGAATTTTCCCGACTGATAATACAGTAATATAAGAAATTAATAAAAAATGAATCAATTTCTTTTTTCCAAATGGAATTGTAAAACTTATCATTTTTAGTAAGTAATTTAGAACAAGATGCTATAACGAAAATGATTATCGTTTTTAATTAGAATAATCATGAAAAATAACTAATGAGAATAGAAGGTGATGATATCACTTTAATTAAAGAGAAACTTTTACCTGATAACGAATGAAATAGCTATTCAATGGGGTATTATCTTGAATAAATTGGACATCTAAAGAAAGCTCCTAAATGAGTTGTGAATTGGTCTTTCTTGAGCATTATTTAATTTAATTCAATTGGATCTCTTGAACTTTAATAAATTTCTTATCTGAAAACTCATTCAGTTGTGAATTGAGCAGCTTATTTTGTTGAAAGAATTTCTCATTTCAAGAAAAATGCAGTATATTGAAGAACAATAACAATCACAATTTCTTCTGCAGATGAGAAATGAAAACAACTTTCATTCCTTATCAATAAAGCTGTTTTCTTGAAGAATAAAGCATGAGAATTGCTTGACATGAGTATTTGTTGATCGTTCGCATTGCTTGGAGTGAGTGGGTGGAACTGAATGGGGAAAACGGGATTGTAAAGAATCACAAGTTTTATCATTTCTCCGCGAAGAAATTTCCCGCGATTGAAGGCATTTCTTAGCTGGCTGGGATAAACTTATTTGTCGAAAGCGAAATTTGTTACAATTCTTGTTTTTGCTTTCTGTTTTGACTTCATAGCTGGCGGAGAAAGCACTTTTATTTCTATTTTTCACTCCATGCAAGAGAAGAAAAAGTTGTACACAGTTTCTTCCCTTTCGCAAAGTAATCTACGGACATCAATCTCTTCGAAAGGGGTTAAAAATATTGAAGCGTCTTCAACCATGTTTAGCAGATTTCATTTTTGTTATTGTTAAAAAAAAATACATACACTCAGTTGTGAATTGGAGTTATTGAGAATACATTGGATTACTTTATTCAAAATTTACAGATTTTGCATCATTATTAATCATGCAAAGTAATAGATTCAAACCAATACGATGTTATTTACATGGTGTTTTAATTTTTATGAACAATGAATATCTTATCGGTAGAGCTCATGATATGAGATTATGTGATGCATTACCATAAAACGCCTAATGAGAATTACGAATATTACGAATTTGGAGACGCTAGATTTATTAACGAATTCAATATTCAAACACATTAAAATATACTTTGATAATTAAAGCATTTTAAATACATTAATAGGCAGACAATGAAAAATAAAATTACAGTGCCCAAAATTTCATAAGATAGGTCAAGGTGGTGTGTAGAGTAAAAGTATACTGAATCAATATAAATGATGCTAAAGGCCTTTAAGATCAACCTTTCATCCCAAATAACTTTCTCTTTTTCTTTATAACATTTTCCTTATCTTCTTTGTCTTTTCATGTTTAACCCTCCATATATTATGTAATAGCCTACTCTCGACTCAGTGGATTTCGGGATCGAACCGTTCATGTGCATTGAAAAATAATTCAACAGTTGAGCAGGACAAACAAATCAGGTTGGCAACTTTGAAAACATTGTAAACATGGATACTGGAGCACCGGCTACGACTCCCAGAGGAAGATTTTGAAATCAGAAATTTGAACGAGCTGGTTATGGACGCTAGGACCCGTCCGCTGAGATATGTAACAGCAAAACAATTTCTGTCGCTATCGATATATTGAAACGCCGTACAAAATGAATACAGTGGGGTCCGATAAAGGCCTGTTCTGCGGCAAGCAGAGCGAGAGAAAGAGTGATATTGTTGCCAAATGCCCGCGGCTCTACAGTTAATTAATTGTCTCGCTGATCGTGTATGCACCCTTCCTAGCCGTATTGTGAATTTATAACTCTTTTGAAATTGTGCGCTCGTGTGAGTGGGTATATGTGGGACCTATGAATAAATTATCCTCGTAAATTAGAAAGTTTTGTTAGACTTATATTACAAAGTTTAAAACTGTTTTTCTTAGTTATTAGCCATGCGCTTATGTTTGCAGTGACGCATGCCAGCTTTGAAATCCATTCATCTCTAAAGAGCACTGAAAGAAATGAAGTCGGAGTGCATCTATTGTATACAACTCGTCTAAACAATGCTCAGTTAATTGCAACGGGCTATTTCCAGCCGAATGTCACTTCCTGAAACTGGAGCGACGAAACTCGAAAAAGAATGCGTATTTGCCAGGGTGACGAAAGTTCTTTGAGGAAAATATGAGAAAAATAGCATTTTATAAACCCTTTCACGATTTTAAGGGTGAGTGGAAGGGAGGACATAGAGTACTAGCTCCGCCCTTAATAAAGGCAAATTAATCAATTACTCAATTTACACAAGATCAAAATACAAATATTAGCTGTCATATTCATATCAATATATACAGTAAGAATTTTTTTTTATTATATTTTTACATTTATTTACCAAAAGTAGTTGGATAAATTTTGTCAAGCACATTGGACACGGAGAAAAGGACAGATTACAGTATGAAAGAGATTCAGGAAAATATTAAGTTAGAGGGGAAAGACTTGAGAAACGAAATGAGGATCCTAACTTGAGGTGTGATGACTACTATTTCCAAACAAAAATTATTTGAAGCAAGATTTATTCAAGATTGCTAATAACAGGGAACCATCATAAATCGTAAATATTATATGAATGCTAAAAGTTGAATGTTCCCGTCCTTCCGCCCAAGAAAACTTTATAGAGGGTGAAAATAATCAAATCGAAAAACTTGAGTAAGTTATTGTTTGAAAACATTGGAATTAATATCAATAATAAATATAACATAGATTTATAATAATTTTGTTTTTTACATTATTTTGTGATTTACAGCTTCATTAATCTTATCGTTATAACATTAAAAAATTCCTTTATTATGCAGCGTCTCCAAACATACATGTAATAAGGTAACTGATTCTATTTAGATTGTACAACACTATGGTAAGTGTAGGATAAGCGTACAGTTGGCAATAATTGGTCTCTATTTATATTAAGGCAATAAAAAACAATACAATACAGCTTCATTGTTTCTGAAATTCAGAATCTTAAATGTGTTTCGCCCCATATACAGTCTAAGAAACTTTCTTTCGCTTTCTTCCACCAGGTACGAGTTAGCAATTTCCTCCAGATAAGCGAAGCCATCACAGTGAGCCTTTATCACAGTTATCGCAGCAATACAGACCGGACGTGTTTTATAAGAACTATATGTATAATCTATTTAGCTCTAGTGTTACATAAAGTTTTAGAGTTATTGCGGCGACAGAAAGCGTGAAAGCGGCAAAACGCAAAAGTAAAGCCTTTATACTAGACATAAAAGCAACACAGCCGTCATATATGAGGCTTTACAGTACGCCTTAAACTGCACTTTTATTCCGAGGTGGGCAAAGACGGAGGCTACATGTTTTAACAGAGGCGGTGTATGGCATCAAAATCCCGTATCTCCCTTTCAATTGAAGGGGGCACCATGCTGGGGAACCCCCACAGGGAGCACACTAAAGGATGGCCTATTTAGGGGTACACAAGCGCACGCGTGGTTATTTGACAGCGAGACGGGGTTTAGGGGTAAGTTTATTCTGGAATATCTTGTATGGCGGGGGGGGGGGAAAGAAAGAAAGAGTAAAGAGAGATGCGGCTGTGAAAAATAGCCAACGATAGCGCCGGAAAAGGATAGAAAGGGGAGATGGAATTAGAAAGAGAAATGCTAGAGCAAAGAAAGCGTTGAATGTACAGCGAAAAGGCACCGTGATACGTTACCATTCACATAAAGGCACACGTGAAACACTTTTCTTGCGACTAATCTCTTTTCCCAAATCTTTCCGCCCGTTCTCTCCTAACTTACTTGCTCTTAATGTTCAGTTTATCCAAGACAGAACGATATCGTTTGAAAATATGGCAGCACTGAGAGCTTTGATACGGTAAGAAGTGGAAGACGT
Source organism: Conomelus anceps (assembly GCA_948455865.1). Classification (NCBI taxonomy): domain Eukaryota; kingdom Metazoa; phylum Arthropoda; class Insecta; order Hemiptera; family Delphacidae; genus Conomelus; species Conomelus anceps. Next base: position 21,719,794 of record OX418218.1, read on the forward strand.
AATGTTCGTAATGTTTTCCTGGTCGAGCCTTGCTGAAAACAAGCTTTTTCTTTGAGATATGAGATTGGGCGAGGCATTCACTACTTTTGCGCACACTGAACAGGGACAGACATCCCAGCAGAGCCCCTAAGGGCGCAATCTGGGTGTTGTACAGTGACGTAGTGGAGTGGCATTAAAGTTGCCAACTTTGTTATACTGGTTGGTTATTGTTATAGTCACACTTGGGTGATACCCATGGGATGAGCTACTCAACAACTACACGAAGTCTACAACAAACTTATCTGTGGTTTTTAAGTTCCATTAAAAGTGATATGAGACCAGTAGATGAGCTGCAATCTCTACATTATCCACATTATCTTGCTATTGGATGAGTCCATGCTACTTTTATCTACTTCACTTCTTGTTCATAAAATAATCATTTCAGCAGGATGGTTGGATTAAATAAGACCGTAGAGAAACCAATATTAATGATGAAACCAATAGTTGATCTTCAATTGCTACAATAGAGAGTTTGAGCAAAAATACTCAAAATGGATATTTTAGGTCTATTTCTCTTAAGATCTCTATTTCAAAACAATGATGCAATGAGTGGTTTAACCTGACCAATCTACGTAGCCGCTTGCTCTAAATGTAAGATAATTAATGGAGCCGGATACTTAGAGTGGTCAGCGCTATAAAGTAGTATTCCATGCTAGCATGCAACTCTATTAGGATCTCTATTTCAAATTAATTTATTGCCAACATTTTCTATATAACACTAATGTACATTTCCCAGTATTATATTTAGCGCAGTTAGCAAAGCATAGCTTGTTCGCCAACGACGAGTTCTCTATAATCTAATCCATCATACAATACGTATATCTCTATATTCATGTCGTAATATGACATGTATGCAATTGGCAACGTATTAAAATAAAATTATTTTACAAAACTATCATCAAACAACACAAAAAAGATACACCCATAAAGAGGATTATATAATTGATTCTTTTAATATTTTATGATAAATTAAATTATATATTTTATATATTTTAATTTTTTTTATATATTTTAATTATAAATTAGATTATACATTTTTAATTAGACTATATATTATACTATATATTTTTATATATTTAATTTCTATTTGTTCCTGAAATGCTAAGAGAGATATAAATCAGTCCAGTAGATGAGCACCAATTGCTCAATTTATTCGCAGTTATAAGTTTGTATACCAAGCTGCTCTATCCCTTTATATCTCTTTTTGTGGAATGTTTATTTTTGGCTGAGTTTGTTATTAATTAGGCCAGTGGCTGGACACCAATTCTACAGCTGGACATTATCTACATTACAATTACATTATCATGTTATAAGTTTGTATTCCATGTGAATAAAATTTTCTTGTTTGTTCGTGGAATGTTAATTTAAAATTTATTTTGGGGTGAGTGATAAATGAAGAATGAGAAAATTTGCATCCTTCTTACCCAATTTATTTGTGTCAATTGATAAACGGCAAGCAACCGCACATACCTGAAACAACAAACACATTTAATGAAATCAATCCAGTTTCGAGTGTTGGCATAAAATAGAGGAATAGGGAATTAACAAGTCAACTGGAAGGAGTCTGACATGTTTTGTTGAATTTATTACTTCGCAGCAGCCGTCAGAGTTTGACGTCTGGCGAAAATATCAACGCCGCTTTCCCCCCTGCCTCATAGTTTTCCCCTTCAATGCAAGCAAACAGTTGCACACGCATATGCACACACATCCGCATTATGCATACGCTGGTAACTACGAACAGAAACTGGGGATGCAGCACTGCAGTCGGCGTCGACGGCCCCATTCTATTGAAAATAACAACCAACTGCTATGCTCAAATTCACATAATACAGTGCACGCATTCACACAAACCGATATGCTCATTGTACCATATCTATAGAGAAACGTAGACCTACCTTCTTCTCATTCATACATGCAATTTCTCTTATTTTTTCTTAAAAATTCTCCTCTTTTACAAAATATCATATTTTTCTTCTTTCTTACCCATTTTATTCATTAGTAAAATTGTTTAAAATTGCTCTTGGTTGATTCGTTAAACTCGCAGTACACTGCATTTTAAAATAAAACTGTTAAATTAAAAAAAAAAGTATTCAATAGAAATACTCTGAGTAGAGTCAGACAATTTGAAAATTCTAGTAAAATACTAAACTTGTGAACATACTAAAAAGTTTTTTATAAAAAGCTACAAACTTATGATTATGGTAGCCGAAAATCAAGTTTTTTAAATTGATATATTGACCATGAAAATAATATAAATTCAATTAATGAGATGTAGAAGTTGACAGGGAATCATTACAGGTAAATAGTTCAAAAAATCATTCTGTACAAACATACATTTTATAAAGAAAACACCTTACAACCTTAGTTGATAGATAATTTGACAAATGATTTTCAGAACGGAACTAGAAGAAATAATTTGCTTCTAGGGTCCAAGACCCAGCCACAGAATACATAATAAATCATGAGTTGCCTAAATATAATAGTAATAATAGTTGCGCATATCCAAATAAACGGGTCTGTAAATAGTAGGTTTTTTTGTATTAGTTTTAGTGGCTACCGCAAGATATCACCACTGGTAATATAAACAACAGATGTAAAGCTCATTATTGTGTGTACAGGTTACAACAGGTCTGCAGTATTGTTTAGATTACGATAAGGTAAACATGTCGTTTTCCCAAGAGCAACGACCTTCTTGAACAGTATTTAATACCTCCAGATTTTTTCCTGTGGGGTTATCTAAAAGGAAGGGTTTATAAAAATAGGCCTCATACACTGAATGAACTCAAAATGAACATTACAAGGGAGATTAACAATTTTTGTGTAAGCATACTCCACAAAGTGTTAACAAACGTGCTAAAACGAATTCGTGCGTGTATTAATGAACAAGGCAGCCATTTTGAACATATGTCAAGACATAACATTTTGGAAATAATTTTATATGTTATTATATATATTTGTAAAAGTTATAACAATAATAAATAGATAATAACAAATAAAATACATTACTTCACAACCTTTTTGATGTGCGCGACTTAATGAACACTCAGTAGAATAATAGATAATTCTGTGATCCAGCTCCTAAAGCTGCCGGTTTCTATTTTGAAACTCTCCGGTTTTGACTTCCACGATTATAATTTTTGATGTTCTATGAAAATTAAGAAACACTGTATATAATAATATTTTACTCACCAAACGTTACAAAATTCAATTAATTTAAAATAATTGAGAAGATATTTTAAATATTTAAAAACCAACAAAAATATCGCAAAAGTTTGTCTTATAGGTACAAGAAGAGCGAGGGCGGAAAATCAGTGCAGACAACCATGGACGTCGCTCGTTAATTTTGAATAAACATTGCGAAATGATCGAGTTGCGATAGAGGGGTTGGAAGCGAGCCGTGGAGTGGGGTGGGGTAAGCTGTCATCCACTTGACAGACAGGCCAACTGCTTTGCAAGGACGGCTGTTTACAGAGAGGGAGGATGCCTGTGCTCTGTGTCTACCCTCTGCAGTGCACGGGGTTGCAGCAGGAGCAGGTTAGCTCCTGAACTTCGCACCACGCCAAGGGTGAACGTCAAATGACATAAACAGCTGAGCAAACACGGCGCCGCGCTGAATTCCGTCGGTTGCTGCTTGCCGACTTAATCGGTTTCATTTAATTACAAAACTCTCAAAATTCGAGAACGAGATAATTCAAATGCCAAGTTCAGCTGCAAGTACGTTCGCGTTCGCTCCCTTCCGCCCCTCTCCACCGCACTATTATGACCTAAACTGTGGTTCGCAGCAGCAGCATTCCAACCCGAACAATGAGAAAGAGATACAAGTCTAGGGAGCTCGTCGTATCCCAGGGCTAGGACTCAGATACCGTCGAATTCTATCAGACGTGATCCATCCCCTATCAAGATTCGCATATTTCCTTCGGCTCCTCTTTCCTTGTTCGAATCATCATCATATTCACTCTTTTCTTCACCCATCACAAACGTTTCGCTTCATAACAAAGGGTCACAACACAAAGTGGGTGTGCAACAAAAGGGACTATTCTCCGAGGGACTCTGCCCTGCCAATGCTCTGGCTTTCCGCCTTTTCAGTTTCTATGAAATATTCACAGCAATTTCCTTTCTTTGCCAAATTGTTTTTCCCGTTACAAGAGTAAACTTCAACAAGAGTGGAAGAATCCGCCGCCACCGCGAATTCAATTCGAGAGCAACAAAGGCGAAAGTGCATTCGTCCTCATCGACTGCCCCCCTCCGCCAGCGCCTCATCTTACCAACACCCCCCCCCCCCCCTCAACTCATAATAAAAACAGTTCCACACAAAACATCGCACTGCCACTCGATTGCTTTTGAATAAGGCGCTTTAATTCGATTGTGAGCGGAACAGAACGCGTCTAGCTCGAGGCTACAGGCTGCAGCAAGCTGCTGGCATTCGGCTGCTCAATTCTGAATCTCATAATTTTCAACACACAGAGCTGAATACATTCAGAAATGTCTTTCTGAATGATCCATTCCTGTAGAACTAGCACAAAAGAAAAAATGAGAATGAGAAGATGGAGAATTCGAAATTTCAACATTTCCAGTCTATGATTTTGTATTAGACATTAATTACAGTATTATAAAGGTACACATTTATGTTCCTTGTAGTATTGTTGTAACTAAGTTAAATAATGAGGATCATTAAGTTAAGAGCTACATAGTTTTCCAATTTATAAAAAGTATCATTCATTCATTCATTCATTAGCATCCGCCTTTAAAATGGGTATATGGATTTGTCCGTAATTTAAGTCATCATATTCATCATATGCTTCTCTGCATCTCATAATGAGAAAAGAATTCCTCATTAGAGTATGGACAGACATTCAACAATTCTTCCCTCAAATTTTTTTCAGACAAATATTAATATCGATGAATTAATTTTTATGAACAGCGTATTATGTTTTCATGCTTGTTTGATGCCTGCTTTGTTTAAATCATGCGCACTCTGAAAGACCGAATTTCAATTCTACAAAACATGCAAGAATCTTTCTCATAAAGAGCATATATTTCTCTGACAGGCTATACGTATAATTCCTAGAGAATATCTGTAATAAGACTGTTAATAATTCAATGCTAAAAGTGGAGCAGTATTACATTTTTAAACAGGGAAGTAGAGAATAGGTAGGTAGTTTGGAATGGGTTTTTTAGAGATGTAGTGGTGTTGTGAGAAGAAAAAAATATTAACAGCGTGGTTGGGGATATATAGTCGATGTACAAGAGCAGAATATTCAAGTTTTGCGAGCATGTATGGTTTGGAAGATTACTGGATAGGAGAGTAAGGGTTGCCATAGTACAGAGCAACCGTAGTCTTTATTCACATGCCAGACTCGATTTCCACAGGAGCCTAAGGACGGGGCATTGAAAAATTACTTTCCTTTTTTTGATTGCACACATCTGCGACGCCTACTCCCATTCTTTACACGAAGAAAACACAGAACGCCGTTTCCTTTTCACCTCCGCTTTGCTGCTGAACGTAAATATCATCCAACATCTCCACTTATTTTGCTAGCTCCTCCTTTCGCTCATACATATAACGCGGCAGCGACATATCTGCGGCATTTTCTAGACATTCTTTATTATACGCGACGTCGCATATACCTCTTGAATAGGCTGCTGCTCGGAATAATACGACGTCAATGTCGCCGTCTTCTTGTCGACGATCTCTATGAATAAATTTGGCTGCTTTTCTTTCCTTTGACGAATTCGTAGTATCAAAAAGTGGCCATTTTCCTACAGACTTCGATTGCCATCAAAAGGGAGTGAAAGAGACAGATAAAGTGGGTTATGACATTGCATGCCTAAACCCCATACAGGACGTGCTTTTCCAATGTATGAAGCACAATAAATAAAAACAGCGATCTTCACGCCACAAAAACAGCAATGTTATACTGTCCTTACCAATAGGCTCTATTTCTTCAATCCACCATCCTTTTCGGAGACGGGTCATAATACTGTGTACTTTAATAATTTATTTATACATACTAAAAATAACTGAATAAAACCGTTGAACCTCATTGAGCCTCTTACAGCATTTATAATTAAATTGAGCTTTTAAACAGTTATTTATTATTTAAACAAATAATAAAAGAATCTCGGTGATCAGTATCATCTAATCAATTTATAAACTAAAGTAATGAATGAATTAAATGGAATTATGTTGTCAATTCTATTCATTTTTAATGTACCTAGTAATTAGGCTGCAATGTTCATGGCATGGCCCAAGTTATGATTGAGTACGAGTAGAAGGTAAATTAACAGTTGGTTGGGGATACAAAGTACTGTACTTTATACCCTAGATATATTACGGAAGTGATAGCCGTGAGCCGTAGCAGGTATCTGGTCGATCAGATAGAGATAAGCTGCGTTCTCCTGGGCACTCTTTGTAAGGGTGACCCATTAGATTGGCCAGCAAAAATACACTTTTCTCTGCTGTAAAATAACTTCCCGGTGTTTCGGAACCCACCTAAAACTGTAGGTCCAGCTCATCAATCACCATCAACCAACTCATTACCCACGCACAGGTATCAGATCTATGTGGGCTTCATCCTCCAAAAATAATATATATATTTAAGAAAGTAGATATAAATTGAGTACACCCCTTTCTCACATAAAAATCAGATCTTTAAACCCGTATTTATGAAACTACCTAAAGGCTCCCTTAACCCAACACTTGAAAAGAATTCATTCAGGGTTTTCAAGTTTCCCTTAAATTGAGGAAGCCTCAAATAGCTTCACAAATGCTGGCCTTCTTTGTAGATCTGTGCATCCTTCTTTTACATCTCTACCTACAGTACTAATTTTTGGATATTCTGCCTATATGATTACCGTAATAGAAGTGATTGTTCAATGGAACAAATTTCAACTGATCATAGATCTGGGAGTCTGGGAAACTCAGAGGTCGCACACTATTGATTCCACAGAGACAGCGACCGGGGACAAGCGTCCTCCTTGCTGCTTGCTGGATGAACATGTGTCGACCCAACAAGTTTGTTTTGTTCGTTTGACAAGCGATGCACCAGGTGTGCCAAGTGCCAACTGCCCCAACCAACAATCTCACACCTCCTCGCTTCTTTTGTTCAAATGGACACGTCGCTTTCGCTACTTCCCATTTTCATTTCACCTCGACAAAGTTTACGCCATTCACAATGTGTGTTCAACAAAAAAATCTTCCCAACCAAACAGAAGAAATCTTCAGTCAAGACAGTCTTCAGTGAAAGTATACACAAATAAGGGATTAGTCGAGGAACCGAAAATCCTTGTTCCACGGAAAATCTATTTCTAAAGAAATGGTGGAGCGTTGTTTATTCAAGTGATGCGCACATCCGTGCTATTTTCATAACTTGTTTTCGGAAACGTGTCATTTTAACAATCGAGATTTTTTCGCAAAACTTTTCCCTGTTCACAAAACTTGTGAAGTTGATAGCTTGAAAAATAACCGAGATTAAAGACCGCGATTTCAGCAACCTAAATTAAATTTTTCTCAACCCTAATCTATTAAGCAATACATAGAGAAGAATACAGACAATCGAAAACCGATAGGAGATATTACAAGAGGTTGATGTAATTTATTGAATCTGAATGTGACAGACGTTTCTCTAATACGGACAGCCTCTAAATGCAATTTATGAGAGGTGTGTAAAATTTTATTGGGCCATCAACATTGAAGTTGTACCTTTGTATTTTTCATACAACAGGTAAATAGTACTGAATGGGAGTTATTTAATGCGATTATATAGTTGAATCAAGAAGTAACTACTAACTCTGACTGACGGCTTCTTCGGCTCACCTCAAGATTTTGTGTTTGTCTAATTGAATAGACACGTTCAATATTTTGAATGAAGAAAATACATTGCAGTGGCGGCTGGCCAGGGGAAGGGGAAGGTCATGAAGGAGTTTTCACCTGTGAATTTATTTTGTGACTAATTATTTTGCTGCAATATTTTGTTTAAATTAAAATGTTTGTTTTTCACTTATTTAATTTCAAAATGATCTTGAAAATTACATTAGAATAAATAGAAATTATCAGAATTTCATTACTTTAATAATCATAACTGCAGTGGATCGCTCTACAATTAATCACTGACTATTGGTAAGAGTTAAGAGTTAGGTTTAGCTTTGGGTTTGAAACAAATCGAGTTTGGAATGGTTCATCAAGGCATGTATAACAAATCATTTGAATTATAATTTATGAAAGTATTTTGGCACATTAAATGCCTTTTTAATTAGTTCAAGTTTTGTGAGTCTGTCTCCATGTAGGTTGAGTTGGGTTTTTTTGGGGTTGGGTACTTTTATTCATAGAATTTGCACAGTTAAATATTATTTTGATTAGTATATATCAATGGATATTCCCAATGACTTAATTTGTTCCTTGTTGGATAATCCGGCTTGTTCAAGGCTTCATAAAGTTAACTTAAATGAAAACGTTTGTTTGAACCAAATAATTATGAAACGTGTAGTTCAAGCTGTCTTTTATTTTCCTCAGCAAGCAAGAGCTGGCTTTCATGGACAGAATGAAGCAATTTCTTCCTTGGATTGTGGCAATTTCGAATAACTTTACAATTCCTTCATAGGAATTAGCTCAGAAGAAAAAATAAGGACACATTATGGAAAAACGTCAGACCTATTTTCACACGCAAATCTAAAACTATACAAAACAAAGTTATTGAATGTATTTCAAATTATATCAGACAGATTTGAAATCTGAGACTGTTCATTTTTCAATGATATGACTGATATCACTCAAAACAAATAGTGCTCAATAATTGTTGGGAATGTTGCAACAAAAGGTAAATTAGTATAAAGATATTTACGTTTCTATGATGTTAGCTGTGACAGAATTTGTCATCTTCAACTCATTACCGTCGCAGGTCTCAGACCCATGTGAATATAAATTTTGACAATCCGCTCAGATTTTTTCAATGAAACTGTTGAGGCATGGTATTCTTGTCATAGAATGACAAAATTGTCAATATTGAGATTGTACTTTTACTTTTAATGGGCTGTTTTGAAAAGTATATCAAAATCCTCTATATATAATACTCTGACATCCCCCCCCCCCCCCCCCCCCCCAACCAAAGATTACTGATATTTGTCATCCTATATTAGTCTTAAGCGAATGATCAGCTTTATGATATAAGGTATCTGTTTAATCAGATAAGATAAGTCACGAGTGCTTGCGCACTAATTTATTTGGTTTGTACTTTACCATAATTTTGGAGTGCGAGCTGCCACTGATGCATTGTATTCATCTTGCTGTAACGAATGAAATTGCTATCTATTCTCTTACAAAAAATTCCATGAAACAGCTCTGTGTGCTGAATGCACAATAATTGTTTTGATGGAAGTCATTTATTTAAATTTGACACAATTGCAAGCTTATCAATATATTAGCGGATTTGTAGGTTCCCAGGAGTTCCAATACTTGATTCGTCTGTAGTAAATCATAATCTATACTTTTGAAGTATTTAGTAGACAACTATTTCGTAGCTATGTCTAAATTTAACAAAGTTCTACCAGGTCTTCGTTTTTGATGGGAGCTATTTACTTCGCAGAAAGTGGAGATAAAGTTGAAGGAATTTCGCTGAGAACATAGCGGGTACCTAGAGAGAGAGAGAGAGAGAGAGTGAGGACCTGGAATGCTGAGACTATCTAGGCGCTTGGACATATCTCCAGCTCACTTGACAAGAGTGAGAGAAAGTAGCCAGCGAGAGTAACAACGAATGAGCGAGCGAGGGCCCTTTTGAGACATCGCTGACGAAAAGCTTGCTCGAAGCCGTGATTAGATTTCGCACCGAGATAAGGGATGGGACAAAGCCTTCGGCCGGCCAGTGTATCTTCGTAATTCCCGAAAACGCCCAAGTGTAAAATCGAATTTGTTACGTCAATGAACAAAGGATAGCCTAAGTCTAAGCCAGAGATAGGCAACAAGATATCGGCAAGGCAGCGATGACGCATTCAAGCCTACTTGCTCGTTGTTTTAGCGGGCTACTCTCGACAAAACGGCAACACAAAAAAAGAACGACGGCTCTTAAAACAATGAAAAAGCGATCCTTTGAGTCCAGTCCGTTCGCTCCTTTTCAGACACAAAATTCGCTCGGCTGAAGATTGGACATTCACTAGTCCGGGACCTGGGGTTTTCACCACTACCCAGCCTATCGAGGCAAATCTTAAACGGCTCCATTCAATTGAAGCATAAACTTGAATAAAGCTCACTCCGGTGAAACCAGAAAAATATATCGACTATTGTCCCAAAGACTATAAAAATACAAGTAATTCAATCGAAATACGTCTGACTGTAATGGTGCCTCTTTTGATTATGGGTATTTTAAATGTGGAAAAGTCTATAGCATTATCTTTCTGACCCAGAGAAGAGCATTTAAATGTTTTTTTTACAATTATAATCTTCATAGAAGATTCTAGATTGATATTGTGAAACTCCATAATGAAAATACTTGTTAATATTTGTTAATCCCACTTATTTCTCCAAAGATAGTACAACTGAATTTTATGCCATAATTAGGTTTATATGAAGTTAGGTTTCTGAAAAGGCTATTGATTTTGAATGAGAGTTTGTTTGGGTGGAAAAATAACTGGAATTGACAAATATTAACTGTATTTATTTTATTTGCAATAATAATCAATGGTTCATAACTTTCCAATCATCAATTACTAGTCTTCTAATTATAAATTAATTTCACTGGTACTCAATCAGAGAGTTATATTTGGAGTGCATTGATGAGTATTTATTTTCTAGATAACTGACAAAACTGAAAGAGTTGAACTCATCAATGAGTTTAATAATAAACCCGAATCATGAATTGCCAAGTTCAGAAGTGCTTTTTTAATTGATGAGTCAGTGAATGTGTGATTTTCATACCAAAAATTTGAAAGTCACCTATAGTAAAGTTAATGAATAATAAGACGAAGTTGTCACAACTACATTTACTAAAAATAGTGAGATACTAGTTTCGGTTGTTCGTCTTATTATTCATTACAGATGAAAAACACAAGTTTTTCATGTTCAGCCTTCAATGATAATCTATTCTATTTGATGGCCTGATGAAAGTGCTTAGATAGATAGTAGCTACTTGAAAACTCGACTTGTGGTCATGATCTCCAAAACGATCCATCCCCCCCCCAAAAAAAATTTAGTTTGAGATAGAGAATGGCGTAACAACCGACACTAGTATTTCACTATTTTTGATAAATGTGGTTGTGACAACTTCGTCTTATTATTCATTATGGATATCTTCCACAATACCACCTTCACCACTAAAAAGATAGTAAAGTTGGCTTTCAAAAGTATTTTTTCAAATATTTTTTTACGCAGTTGTTTTCGTTAAGTATTTTTTTACTGTATTCATAATTAAAAGTCCACGTAATCAAGCATTCCCTGGAATAGGCACAATTCTGTTGAACTTATTTTTTACTCCTTAAATTAAAGTATCATGGAATACAGAGTGTTTCCACCCTAAAAAGCAAAATATTTCCCGAATTATATTTTTTGTTTAAAAGATCCTATCTTAAAAAGAATTATTTCTTTGAGGATTCAATCACAAATAATTAGGTATGTACATTACAGTGAACCTCGGAAACAGTTGATTATAATCAGGAGCTAAAGGTGCATGTTAGTTCATCAGAGGACCTGCTGTGCATACTTAGCTCACGAACTGGTTGTTAAAGCCGGTATAACTGCATTCATTCTCCCCGAATGCCGAGCAAAACAAGACAACCAGAGCCACGTAGACATCGCATCGGGGATCGTGAGCAAATGCGGGGACTCTCAGCGCGGCCGAATCTTCCCGGAGACTCTTGGGATTAACTTAAAGCCGGCCTGGTTTCCTTAGCAGAAAGCAAGAAGCACCGCCAGCTCAAGTCAAACTAGCAACACAGAACAAGGGACGCGCAGCTCTAGCTCCAACCATCGGCTTGAGTCAACAAATAAGGTACGTGGTATCATACCCTATACACATTCTATACACGGCATGAGCCTGTACGTGACATCGAAACAAATACAATCAAGGTAACTGAGAGCGAGATGCGTGGAGCCCAAAAACTAGAACCAATCTCCCCCAGCTAGATTCGGTCTTCTGCAAGTTGCACCGGTGACGCTTTTTTATTATTGAGCTCATTAAACCAGTACCGGAATTCACAATTTCTCACAATGAATTAAGACTAACCAGAACTTTACAAGCAGAATGAAAAACATCAATAGAAAGAAACTCAAATGACCAAATAGTGAAAAAAAGAAATGCATATACGGTACTCAATTTTTTCATTTTGGCTAATGAAGCCCACATGAGTCTGAGATTTGTGTGTTTAATGAGATGAGTGATACAAAGATGTTATGAGTGGTGAACCACCATTCATATAGGATTCCATATAGTAACCACCACTCATTTTAATAGGATTCCGAAACCACGAAATAAGTGAAAATAAAACAGAAATTGAATCGCTATCTGCTTTATTATTACTTGCCTGGGTTCGGAATCCTCCTAAAACTGTAGGTTCATCATTGTATCCACATACAAGTCTCACACATTCATAACATCATTGTATCATCATTCAATTATTATCCATGCACAGGTCTCAGATTCATGTAGGCTTCATCAGCAAGACATTTTTTTACCTAAACCAGATGAGTGACTTATTGTGGGGTTGGAATTCACGCTAGTGCCATGATCGAAGATCAACAAATAATGATGACAAAATACTGTAATTATAGCAGAATAGCTCATCAATATCATAAAATATCAAACATGTTTTTGAAGGCCAAATCTCTAATTAACGTCAATTGCTGTTGACAACGTTGATGGAAATTCTCGGAAATGCAATTACATGGCATGGTTTGAATTGTGTATTTTACTGAAAGCCGGATGCTGTCAGATTCCACGATGATCACTGACTTCACGAAATCACCGTGCCATTGACATAAAGAAAAATGACTCATACACAAAATAATGAATTGTTAACATAAACATTAGACATTTTTTACCATTCTCTTCTTCCACTTTCAACCCCAACATTAAAAGAGCACAGTGAATTCAAAATATTCTTTTTCAATTATACAATAATTCAACTCTTTGCAATTTTAATTTGCGATTTATGTTCCAGAAATTTCAATTTCAGGTTTGGGAAATTGCGCAAAAACGAGAAGAAAATTAGAGAAAAAACTGTTTATAAACTACCACGAGATTAAGGTACTGTACGTACTGTACAATTTACTGCAAGGAAGATAAAACCATCAGCAATGTCATTTAATTATAGCCAACTGTAACTTCAATTTTGTTTGATCAAACCTGATTTGGAAATTATTCTTATCAAGTTAAGATAGCGTATCAAGTTATAACTCATTGGAATACAAAGCATTTAATCCTCGAACCTAGACAGACAAAACTAACGTCAAAACTACTTAAAATATTTCCCAGCTATTTCTCAAACCCCAATCACAGTTCAATAAGATGTTATTGAAATTTAGTTCAAATTCGTTATTTCAGATATTAGAGCAGACATTAAATACTCACTAGAAAATAGTACTTCTTTCGAAATCAGTCACAGTCAAGTGTAACCCACCTAGAAAAAAAGATAAATAAATTATTATGTTATGCAAGAAGAAAACATTTGGAATAAATCAAACTACTAATTATGAATACATTTTCTTTGATAATGAAGCCCACATAAGTCTGAGACCTGTTCGTGGGTAATGAGTTGGATGATGATGATGATGATTGATGACCTGAACCTTCAGTTTTAGGTGGGTTCCGAACCACCGGGAAGTGATTTTACAGCAGAAGACAGTGTCATTTTTGCTGGTGAATCTGAGCGGTCACCCTTACAAAGAGTGCCCAGGAGAACGCAGCTTATCTCTATCTGATTGAACAGATACCTGCTACGGCTAACGGCTATCACTTCCCTATATTAGACAGAATGAAGATTCTAAGTTATCACAATGTAAATAAATATCATTTTGAAATAAGAAATGAGTTTTGCACTTTCATTTCAAATAGAAATATTCAACACTTCGTTTTTCCCAGTCAATTATTGAATTGCAAAAGTTTTTATTCTAAAATACGCTATATGCATTATGGACAATCATTATTTCATGTGACTCCTTCAATGTTTCTTAGCGTAGCGCCATTGGATATTGATTACAGGTTTTGTGGTGGATCCTAAGCTAGGTCTCACATTCTCCATTACTTCGAGGTTCAGAGGTTAGCGCCAATGCATATTGATTACAGGTTGCGTGTTGGATTTCAGACTAGGGCTTGCACTTTTCCGTCAATATAAATACACTTTATCATGCATAAATTTCCAGCTTATGATATGAAATCATGATACGCAATAAAATTTTCATTTTAAAAGCTAGCCGTATAAAGGTTATTTAATGAATTAGACATAGATACATAACTGTACCAGAGAACTCAAACAAAAAAGGTAGCTAGGCCATATAACTGACACGTCTATTCAACCGATATCGCTTTCTCGTATCAAACTCTTTTTCCTTGTATGGCCTCAATTCCAAGACAAAGGAAACCCTGTAGATGCAAGATTAGCTGGTGTTCACTTGGGTAAGTATTTCTTAATTCCAATGCGATAGTCTCTGGATGAATTAAATGTTTTACAATACCAGCAAATTATAAAGTTGTTGTTTTCGTATGGCCGAGTTTTACATGATAAAATACAAATAATATTAAGTGATTCTGTGTTAATTGGTGTAAAATCTATATATTGTAATGGACTAATAGTTGTATTCAAAATGATTCTATTAATTTACAGAATGCAGCTTATTCATTAACAGATTGACACTTCTCAAGGACAATGAGTGGGTCGTTTAAAACGTTTTGAGCTTTTTAAGTCGGTGCGCAGGGTTTTTGTTCATAATTGTTTTCGAAGTTTATTGTATTGGATGTTATTAGGACTTAGAAATTGTATCTATTGCTGTGGAAAATTGTTTTTCTACAATTATTTTGTGAAATATGGGGGTTCAAAGTTTAAAATTTTCGGGTTTTGGGGGCAATTGATCTTTTCTACGAGTTATATAGAACTTTATAATACCTAACGTCGATGAAGCCAAATAGATTGTAAAGTATTGAAATACATTCCTTTTTTCGTTATGATCGCAAAAACGTTTCAAGCAAACCGATAGTCTTCAAACAACACCAGACGTGTTTCAAACTGAATGCAGCAAACAAAACGTTTTGTCTGTGCGCTATCCACACCTACAACATTGAAAACCGGTCATCTGGTTTGAAGCAAACAACTCTAGGCAAAACAAAACTGACTAAGGCTGTTTTGTTCCATGCAGTGAGCGGCCTTAGTAATAGAAAATTTATCAAGAGTTTAATAAAACACGTAAAAGAGATCAATTACCCTCAAAAACCGAAAGTTTTCAACTTCGAAACCCCATACTTCGCAAAATAATTGAAGGAAACTTTTTTCCTCACAGCAATAGATAACATTTGGAAGTCCCAATAATATCCAATACAAGAAACGTCGAAAAAAAATTATGACCAAAAACCCTGCGCAAAGCCAAGCTTTTTAAACAAATAGCCACAACTTCGAGCTGTAATGAGTCAAAAAATCTTACAAATACTCCCTTGGTATAGGTTGGGTATAGAGGAGAACAGTCTAATCTATCTGTAGGCCTGTGAGGTCTAGTATTCCGAAACGACATATTTTCAGTTTATTTTTTCCCATCCAGTATTTTTTGGAGTCTTTTTTCTGGCACACAAGATGCCTTCAAGCAAGTGCCTGTTCTTTAATTCACACTATAATCACCATGACGCAGACATGATCACGTAATCTAGATCAGGCCGGAACTGGTTCTCAATTTACGGTGTTCCCTTGGACGTTTAACAAAAATGAAATCATGAATCACGATAACGAAAAAGATGAGAAAGAAATATAAGATTACACCTTCTATAATACCTTGTAACATTCTACCTCTCATCCTTTCTTCGTATTTGATCTATAACTTGTACCGTAATAACGACGGTAATCCTTCAGACTCGGGGACATAATAAGAAACTGTATAACTTTTTTTGTAGTGGCGAAGGTGATATTGTTGAAGATATCCATAATGAATGATAAGACTTTTATTGAAAACGGTGAGATACTATTATCGGTTGCCACACCATTATCAATCTCAAACAAACTAAAACTAAAGTACAAAGTAGCTTAATATATACTAAACACTGAATGATACTACTGGCTAAGGGTGAAAATATCTCTCATAGGCTGACCTTCGTAAAAGGTCTGTGATTGGCTGAAGGCCCTAACTAGTCACGCCCACTGGTGGGAGGATCAACAAGGAATAAACAGTGTAAAAATCAAGAACCAAAAAGTAACTAACAAAAAAAAATACACAGGCTAGAATTAAACAATTGAAAAAATTAAAATAAAATAAAATAATGAAGCTAAATGAAATACAGTCAAAGTCAATCGAGAAAAACAAAAAAGTACCGATATTAAAGAGTAGGCCAGACATATGATGAAACCAAGTTAGTTATATTGAATTTGTTGAAATAAATTTGACCTTGTAAACTAGTATTGGAATTGATTCCATAATAATTCTGTCCTACTCTTTAATAATGGCAATTTCCTGTTTTTCTCAATTGCCTAGACTGTATTTCATTTAGTTTCATTATTTTATTTCATTTTAATTTTTTCAATTATTGTTGAATTCTAGCCTACTTGTGTATTGCTCTTGTTTGTTACTTTTTGGTTCTTTATTTTGACACTATTCCTTGCTGCTCCTCCTACCAGTGGGCGTGACTTGTTAGGGCCTTCAGCCAGACCTTCAATGAAGGTCAGTCTATAAGAGATACTTTCTCTCTTAGCCAATAGTATCATTCAGTGTTTACACCCTTAGTGTTTAGTGTATATTAAGCTACTTTGTACATTAGTTTTAGTTTGTTTGAGATTGATAATGTTTGTTAATGAGATTGATTGATAACAACCGAAACTAGTATCTCGCTGATTTCAATAAATGTGGTTGTGACAACTCCAAGTCTTATTATTCAAACTGTATAACGATAATGAATGAGAATATATTGGATGTTTCTATCAGATTTCAGATATATATGAAATATATGATATAAGAATGAGTTCTTGGCTGTTTTTCCATCCCATCATAAACAAGATTATATGATTAATATCATATAATTATAAACCACCAATACAAACGTAAACAGCTCATTTCCATGATCTCTACATGTCAAGGCTACACTCAAACTTCGCCGTCCAATTTAAATGAAGGCAGCCATTAAATTACATTCATGTAGGGATATCAGTGAAAAATTTGATTTTCCACAAATTAAACCATACTGTAATTTATTGTCAATCACTGTATTTTAAATGAAATTTGCTTTTTTAATTGTCTCATAAATACTGTATAGGCTTAGAAAATTATGAGGTCAATAAAAATAATAAATTTTAAAATTGAAAATATGAACTTTATTAATCGTCACTCAATCGAAATTCTTAAACATCTAAATTCATTAACTTTTTATGGTAAATTCAACTACTTGCAGTCAATTTTAATTGAGAATAAATTATATTTTTACTCACTTCAAACGTTTTCTAGTCATGCAGACTCATCTTCATAGGCTTGCACCTAGCTCCTATACAAATTCAATCACTATACGGTATTGTATTATAAAATATTGCAGGAGAGCAGCATGAATTCAAAGCAAGCTGCAGAATCCATACAACTAAATCCATGGACTCTGATTCAAGTTATGGAGTCGCCAAAGGATTCCGTTGTTGATCAGGTGTGTCAGTTACATGAAGTTGACGGCTCGGTTAGCTGGCATTGGAAAACGCTCTCAAAGACCGAGCTAGTTGTCGTTTTGCACCTAGCTATCATCCTCTTAGTCTTCTATATTTCGTCGTCCTTTGTGTTTGTACAATAGCAGATTAGTCGATATATATCGCTGCTAAACGCTGGCTGAAAGGTCGCGGCTTGCAACACTGCCGTTACACCAAGAGGACAGTGGTCGCTCCACGACACCACCAACTCCAACAGAAAGCTCCCCTCTAAACTATCATAGCTTCAACCTGCACGTCAACATTAGCCGATAACATAACCTTTCACCCTTGCTCACAGCTCATATAGAATACATACACAGCATCCACCCTACCTGAGCAGCTACCCGCAAACCATATTAGCATTTTGAAGCATACGGCCAACCAACACAAACAATGCTTCCTATCAATTCCTATACAGATCAATAATCAACCTCTATTACCATTTATCGCAAAACTAAACCCTCCGTATGACGTTTAAATCATCACGCAGTTAATACACAAAACGTGATACACAGATCGCTCACGTTTATGATTTTGCAGTGCATATCAAGATCTGTCGTCAATGAGCATCAAATGCATGCGTGAGCCTGCTCTGAGATAAATCTAAATCAATTCGCACGACCAACTAATTTCCTCTCTGCCGCTACAGCTACACGTAGCGTGTGTTCAATTTTGAAGAGCTTGTTAGTGAAATTGAACTAAACAGCGGTTGATTTACATCAAATTGGATTTTAAAAAATCCTGTGGCACCGGATTCCTCACCAAATGTGTCAAAATAATCAGAATTATAGTTGAAATAAAAAAAACAGCCAGAGTTAGACCCGGAAAATTATCTCACCAAATGTGTGAAAATAATTATTTTCATCATTATTGATGACTGGTTGCACAAACTCCAGTTAAAAAAGGCAAATGATCCCCGATCATTTAACCTGAGATTAATTTGATTCGAGATTTGCGTTGCAGAAAGGCTTATCAGTCTTGGTTGTCCTTTGTGCAACGAAATTCTTCTGATCTAAGATCAGTTTGGCCAGTAATCGAGAGATTAAATGTTGACTTTTCATGTGAAATTTAACGACTTGCAGTCAAATATTTGTTAAGAATAAGTATAATAACTCACTTAATCTGGCCGAGTACTTTCGAATCTATGAGATCCATCTTCAGAGGCCTCTGAAGATGGATCTCATAGATTCGAAAGTACTCGGCCAGATTAAGTGAGTTATTATACTTATTCTTAACAAATATTTGACTGCAAGTCGTTAAATTTCACATGAAAAGTTAATATTAACAACGCAGTTCGTCATGGAACAAGAAATCCAGGAATTAAATGTTGATTGGCGTTTGTGAAACCGGCTATGAAAGTTGACCAATACTAGCTAGAGTGAGATTAGTAATATACAGTCATTGTGTTCTTACAGTTATGATAGCCTAAATAAATGGTTTTCTCTTCAATTTCAGGGGACTCACAGATTACATATTGTACTGATTGACAAAAATAATGTTGAAAATAATTAGTTTGACCAATTTAAGGGAGATTAAGAGAGAAACAAGGGAGCAAGGGAG
This sequence comes from Conomelus anceps, assembly GCA_948455865.1. Taxonomy (NCBI): domain Eukaryota; kingdom Metazoa; phylum Arthropoda; class Insecta; order Hemiptera; family Delphacidae; genus Conomelus; species Conomelus anceps. The sequence continues at coordinate 21,739,231 of OX418218.1, forward strand.
GGCTAAGGAGATTAGTAATATACAGTCATTATGTTCTTACAGTTAAGATAGCCTAAATAAATATTGTTTTCTCTTAAATTTCAGGGGTTTCACTTTTATTTTCGGATGATGAAGCCCACATAGGCCTGAGACCTGTGCATGGGTAATGAATTGGATGATAGTGATTGATGAGTTGGACCTACAGTTTTAGGTGGATTCCGAACCACCGTAAAATAATTACAGATTACAAATTGCACTTATTTACTAAACTAAGGTTAAAAATAATTAGTTTTGAACTTTCTTTTAAACTACTACCATTAAAAGGAATTCGAAACTGATCATGACGTATATATTTGGAAACTTGATAATTGCAAGTTCTCAGAAAAAACTATACTAATTTTTACGTGTCGCTGGAGCATTGACAAAATACAGTAAATTGCTGGAGCATTGACAAACAAATTTATTAATGGTTCATGGTTGAAAGTAACTTTGAAAAAAGCAAATTAATCTCAATTGAATGAGATTAATTTACATTTCAAAATTCAAATAACTTTCCTGGTGAGTATGACTAGGTGCTGACAACAACTACTGTATTATGCAGAAAATTCAAATAAGGCAAGCGCGAAAATTGATGTTATTGCAAATGACATGATGTCTGAAAAGTGAATTGCACTGTATTATTGAAACAGTAATTTGATATTGCTGAACGAGATCTAATAATTGAATAAACCGACGATGATCGACCTAACGGATTGACAATACCTGACAAAGTGAATAAGTTGATCCACACCAGTTTAATTAGAATTCATCAATTGCAACAATAGTGAACGGTCCAATGTTGTTGACCATACATAGCACACAAGTTTGTTCATTTGTGTGTGAGAGCCTAATTACAAACGTATGCCAAAAACAATATCATACGAATTGGAATTAATTTAGATGGCTGATGAGATCTATCACAGTTCTACTATGGTATACACTTCTTTTAAACTTGGGGTTAATTAACATTCATTAATCATAATATTCCATCACACAAATTGGGATATACAATATTTTCCAATTAAAAATAATCAAAGATTGGAAGGTGCGATCTTGGTTGCATCATTATTGTACATGAAATGTGCAATAATTATAATTAAATTCCTGGATTTCCTGTTCCATGACGAACTGCGTTGTTAATATTAACTTTTTATATTGACATCTGTTCAAATATTTGACTGCAATATGCATATTTATATAATTATAGTGAATTATTAGATGTATTAGTAATTATAATTAACTTTATATGTGAATTCAACGACGATATATTATATGCATATTTATATAATTATAGTGAATTATTAGATGTATTAGTAATTATAATTAACTTTTTATGTTAAAATATATATAATGAATCAATATATTGATTCACAACTTGACGTAAAAAATACATTTACTTTGAACTACGTAGTCTGTTCAAAATAATGGTTTATTAGACAAATTTGATTTTAGCATTAAAATACTAAAGTGGCGTACATAATATATTTTTCATAAGGAGGGATGATTGAATGAATGAGTGAAACGTTTCATCTCTCTTTGGCAATTTCGGTTCGGAGAGGGGCAAAAAAAGCATAAAGCTATTATAAATTGACTATATTTTTTTCTCTTTCGAGGGGCCGAGCAATTCTTTATTATTCTTTATGTCCTCGAGCACTCTTCATGGATAAACTTGAGGCTATCAGTAGCCTATGGGTTTATGGTACACCTTAAAAGTGGAATGTGGAAAATATGCGAACCTGAAATCTACTATTTTCCGAATTCCGTAACACAACCTACTTGACCACAAACACAACGATAAAAACAATAAAAATCTTGAACATCTTCGAATAGAGTTACTGTTATATACAATGATCTCAATTTAATACTAAAATACAATTTTTTATTTATTTTATTTTATTTTTCATCACATTACATCATTTTTTTGGAATACTCCCATTTGATAGGTGATTTGTCAAACTAACTCGTCCTTGTAAACACGCAACAATTTTACAAGTAAAAGTAAAAAAATCAGTAAATACAAATATGTTATAAACGTTAAATGTTTATTTAATGTACAATGTTTTAATAAACGTTAAATGTGAGTTAATATGATAAGTATCTGTGTTGAATCCTATCAATGAAAAGGAGGTTCACTTGAAAAATATGTGGTTACGAAGTTGTCATTTGAGACGTTTAAAATTCCGAGACATCTTTCCTCCTTGTTATCACTTAAAACGACTACATGTTTCTTAAAATTACGTAACATAAATCTATCGCAAACGATGATAATTGTACATTGAATTCAACTGACAAGTTTCTTGAGAATAACGCTCAGTACGTACTCAGGCCGAGCTTTCAATAAATGCCTGCACTAGTAAAATTGATTAAAGATTCTTGAATATGTAATTCTAGCCAATCACAACAAAAAAATCGCGGTTTCGCAAAAATTCACATGGAGTAGTGTAAATTAAATAAGATCTGTACTTGGAAAAAGCATACAATTTTCCAATTTTTTTTGCAAACCTCTAAGGCTAATTTTAATTTTATGTAAACAACAACGTTTTAAGAAGCTTTGTATTACAGGACTCTACATGGATGAAAGCAAAATCAGAGATTTTCATCAGTAAATTGTATGTAAATTACAATCGATACATAGTATAAGTAATAGATAGATAGATTTTATTCTCAAACGAAAAATAGCAATATACAGTGTTTTTTCTTATCTACAGAAAAGCTATGATCGATCCAAAAATATAATTCATTATAAAAAACAATATAAAATTAAAATAAAAATTAAACTTAAAGTTAATACATTACATATCGATTCTTCACTTATTATAGTAAAACGCAAATTAATAAGATGGCCTACTCGTTCTTCTAGGACTAGAGGGATGGATACAAATCATTCAATTAATTAATTCCTAAAAAAAATAGCGTATGGTTTTCATTGGTGGATAGATTCTTACGGATAGTTCCATCCCGCCGTTTGTGCCATGATGAACCTATCATTTTAGGGGGGTATCGAACCACCGGATTCCTAATTTTATTGCATCCCAACTTGTATTATCATTTGGTATCTACTATAATATATGAGTAATAAAATTGATAACGATGAAAAGCGAAACGTCATGCATCATAGCCTATATAAAACATTCAGCATCCTTTTTAGTGCTAATAAAGTTCAGTGAATTCTGAATACAAAAAGTGTGGGAGCTGAATACGGATTCCCCAAGGACAAAGATGCGTCATCTATATATTTTTGCAGGACGGAAAAAACGTATTGAAACGAGGACATGTAGAGAGGGACCCCAAATTAATTTAGATATGTCTTCCATTTTTTCAGGAAATACATCCTCTTTATTTGTATTGACGTACCAACGGAGTGACTTTTTAATGATCATATATATGACATAAGTTAAAGCTTTTCAATTTGACAGACAGACTGTATTTTTACTGGTATTTTTAGGATAGCAAATGATCTGCAAGCTTCAAAATACTAACAGTTATTTAAAAGTCAACTAGTGAACAAATAAAGCATAAGGTTTTTTGAATGAATAATAAGACGAAATTGTCACAACCACATTTATTTTACCATGGTTTAACAACCGAAACTAGTTTCTCAAAGTTTTAATAAATGTGGTTGTGACAATTTCGTCTTATTATTCATTATGGATACCTTCCACAATATCACATTCGCCACTACAAAGAAAGTTAAGCTAGTGTATTTGGTTTAAGCTGTTGTAGTTGATTGAATGGATGTTTGATTGACTAATATGTTATTTCTTTTAAAAATCGAACCGCAAATAATAAAATTCAATTTCGGTCTCGATTCTGTGTACAAAATCGAACTTTACATTGACGAATGACGGTTCAACGCATTCAATAGTACTAGACTGATAATAGTACTAGACTGAATAAAATCTTATGAATTATATTTCAACAAATGGAAACATGAATCCCTGATGGAACAATAACGTTAATGGATATTGAATTATCAAATAAATCAACACTCATTTTCAAAGAATCATTTTGTAAACGAAAATTGTGGTGGTGGTGTTCTTGGGAAAAGTACTCAAATTTGAAAAATAAATTCTCTTTGAAAATTTACATTTCATACCATTACATTTGAGAACAAGAACATTGAGCTGCATGCCTAAATTATGCATAGTACAATAATGTTGGCACCAACAGTTCGTGCTATATCATTGCCAGTCAACTAATCAAGACAAATGTTTTTTACCTAACACTACTGCCTCTTTTTTATTATCTACAAGTTTTCTTCTTCATTAAACGTTCATTAAAGTAAAATAGCACATCTAACCAACAATCATCAACTACGCTAATAGCGTAACCAAGATTTTAGCACATTTGTTTTTGTACATTCAGTCATCTGGGTAGCCAATTTTTATTGCCATTCACCCAGAATGACAATTATTGTTGTTGAATGGGTATTGTTAAAGTTTCTAACCATAAAATCTTCAATTTTTGGAAAATTTAAAATTTGAGAGGAGAGATGAATTTTAAATATTTTTATAGGTCGAGGATGTATAACATGGAAAATAAAAATGAAAAACATCTTTATTAAGTGAAGTTAAGACGTAAAATCTCTGCCACTCAGCCTTAATCCCCTCGGGGATGTATACAACTAGGTGTCCTTGTTCAGGATGTATATAATATAGATAAAATATGAAATAGAACAAACAAATCTTTTAGTTTGCAAAATACACTAGCCTATTTAAAGTTTATTTTTTGAGTTTCTTCCACATTGAAATTTTGATTATGCCGAGAGACTAAAACCGTTGAAAAAGAGACAAAAATCCAAGCTATCTCAGTAGAGAAGACGAATCTCTTCGGCTCAGCCTTGTCAGCCCATAAAAAAGTCCTGAGGGCAGGTGATAGTTCCTTGGAGTAGAAAGAAAAGTAATGGAACAGCTTGGCGCTGGATTGCAGGATTAAGAACTTGCGATACAAAGTAAATCAAGAGTACGTGAGCGACAAAATAGTACTGTGAAAATTCGAGAGAAGTGATAGTATGCCTTCTATTTAGAGCCGTAAACAGGCCGATGACAGCTGAGACCAAGATAAGGTACCTGGAAAAGAGAAAGGATGAAGCTGGAAAGAACTGTAGTTTGAACGAATAGAAAAGGATAAAGGATAGGACCAAGAAATAATAAAAACTGTAGCAGACCAGCTGGCCTCACAGTAATGCACGAGACGAGTGACTACAGAACTGGGCGGGAACGAAGCAGACTTCAAATGAAGATTTACACATTCATTTTACTCTTCTCCTCAGGGAATGAGGATGTGCTTCGCGGATGAAGCGGTAGGGAATTCCAAGGGGAAGGGAAAGATTTATAGTAAGTTTTTTTATAAATATATTAGAGCAACGGTAGATTTAGGTCGTGTTTAAGAGAACGAGCAAGATACTCCATTTCTTCTGTAGCAGAATAGCGTTGCGACAAAAATCCCACCCTCCTCCTCCCAATACATGTACAGTGTACCTACAACCACAGCCATATAACGAAGTTGTCACATTTTCAGAAAAAGTACACACATTAACGGTGAAGGATCGTATTTCATAGACAAAAACAATAATAATAAATAAGATGCAGGCTATTTAATTTTGAGTCAAATATTTTTTTACATGTATTTGACGCAGAATAATGGTATATTACTTTGACTGGAAATGTAACATGTGCTCCATCTTTTTATCTCATGTAGGCATCATCCACAATAAAATAAAAGATTTCTGCTGACTCGAAATTATTTTTTTTAATTACTGTTATTTTCATTTTTTTTCTACTTTTGACATAATGACTGAAAAAATGGACAATTTTAATAATCAACCAATATGATTTCTAGCATCGAGTATTAATAATTGATTAATTTGGAAGATGTTACAATTTTGTTTCATCAAATTGCATAAATTAAAAAGAATTTCGAAATTAATTATCAAGTATGATATTTCCATGTAGTTATTTCCATGTAGGGAAATAATTTTTCAAAAAAGCGGTTGTTGAAATAATTGTAAAATATTTCAATAGTTGAATTTTGTGTTGTAATTGAAGAATGTAGTTTAAATTTAATGCTACCTATCAGACAATTAACGATTAATCTGTTAATCATTTTATTCATTGAACATTACTATTGATTTATTCCTTATTGGTTTGTATGATTTTACCTATTATGCTTGTAGAACGCTTTGTCGTATCCAGTATGATCCTACCAGAATAATATTTTATGAATTTCATAGCAATCAGTTTTTATGAAGTTTTTTATACGTGAGCATGGCTGTCTTCACTGCTTCGAGCGGACACTATGGTACGAGAGTATGCAACTGGTAGAATGGTGCATGTCAACACTGCATTAAATGGAAATCTAATAGCCACGGACATTTAATACACTGTGACCCGAAACTCATGTAACCAAACTGAAATATGATCCACAGTCAACTCTACACCGATCTAGTCATACAACAGGTTGTGACACCGACACTGCCAGTTTAATATTTTGACATGCTCTCTATAAGAACACATACATGCTCAACTGTATAATACTTTTCAGAAAGATACGACAGCTCTGAAGTTTTGAGAAAAGTTTCGTAATTTAAGTTTCAAACCAGCTTTGACCTGACCTTTGATCGAATTTAAATTCATGTCGGCCTATATGTGCAGAATTGGCTTGAGCTAAGTTAATTATGTATGACATTTTCCTTAATGCAATTCCAGAACTTCATAACAAATAACAAGGTATTTCAGAACTTTACCAATTTGAAATTTTGGAGAATGAATTTTTGTTTGGAAGATGAAGCCCACATAGGTTTGAGACCTGTGCGTGGGGAATGAGTTGGATGATTGTGATTGATGAGCTGGACCGACAGTTTTAGGTGGGCTCCGAACCACCGGTCATTTTCCAGCAGTGTATTTTTTGCTGGCTAATCTAATCGGTCACCCTTACAAAGAGTGCCTAGGAGAACGCAGCTTATCTCTACCTGATTGAACAGATACGTGCTACAGCTCACGGCTTTCACTTCCCATAGAAAAGCTGGGAAGATTACATCACATTTTTCGAGCTAGCTTCAATTTTCAAGACGTGATTGTTATTGATGTGTGTAGAGTTTATGGAGTTATCTGTTGAATTATAGTTACAGAAAATATTACAATCAATTAATTAGTATGTAACAAACCTACCATAAAAGCTCCTATTATATAGAACTCACAAATTTTGGTAATTTATTTATAGCCATGGAAATAGGAGGCTTCTCAATAACAACATGCTAAAGCCAATATGGTGTTTGAGAAAAATAATCTATTATGAAGGAACATAATTTCTTATGTTTGGTTACTTATAGACTGGATAATTAGATTATATAAAGTGGATCAAGAAGCACCAATAGCACAAGTACATTTAAGATCCAAATGAAGAGAAATTATAAAATAAAGTATTAAAAGTTGAAATTTAGTATGTGTATCATATTAATAACATATTGCACCTGGATATTGTCGAATTTGTTTAACCATTTCCTAAAACTGAACTAGAAAACGTAAGGGATGAATTACCTAGCTTTACACGTCATTTCCTAGCTTGTTTATCATGGAAAAGTTGAATTTATATTTTACAACTTGCTATGATCATTTACTTAGAGAGAATCACTGCACTGATGTTTTATGGTTGATCTAAATCCAGTTTGAAATACTGATGAATAGCTCAAGTGCGGTCAACGATTCAATAAAAAAGACCCTATCAAGATCCACAGTTTTGGCTACCGTAAAAACTTTACGGTAACACTTTTTTATGACATCAATTTAGTTTCGTGCAAGCGATTAGAAGCAATAACGCAGGCCACCTTTAACGAGAATGTAATGGCGGCGGAAAGTAAGAATCAAAAGCAGAGACATAATGTTCATTTTCATGAATCAAATAAAAAGAGCAGTAAAACTGATGAAATCCATGTAATTCTCTGATTTAGTGGGTCGTAATTGCTTTATAGAGATTCGATAGTTCAATAGTATGGGAACAATAGGATGTGGAACAAATGGTACGTTGTTCAATGGGATTTGAATTGAACCACCTATTATCATAACTTTGAATGAAAAAGAGAGAAAAATCAAGTTTCGAATAGAGCAATAAAGTGAAAGTTCTAGAGAAGACTTAAAATAAATCCGATACTGATCTCCACCCAATTCTGATTTTAAATTCTATTAATTACTAATAACGAATAATTTCCACTAGAACGATAAATGATCAGTCAAACAAATATTGGAAATAAGGTAAATCTATAAGTGGGATGTTACTAATTAAAAATTAATAATTATAGAACAAACTATGACAATGGGAGACTATACACTATCTGGCAGCTCTGGTAGCGCAGTTGGGTGGAGCGCTTGTCTGAGATAAGATAAGCCTCTAGCTGGCTTCGTTTCCTGCGACCTTTGGTTCGAATCTCGTTTAGCCATGGATGCTTCTCATCATTCACCTCACTACCCACGCACAAGTCTTCAGACTCTTGTGGGCACCATCAGCAAAAAAATCCCTAATAAAATAATAAAAAATATAAAACTTAATTGTCCTACTGTGGAAAAAGCAACAATTTTCCTTAAATCATTTACATACAAAGCGACAAAGCCCGTATCGTGATATTTGGATCAAGAAATCCACATTGATGGTGTAAAGTGAAAAGTAATAAAGTCGACAGATTGGATGATCGCGATTTTTATCGTAGGAACTCAATCTACCAATCAACTTTACACTATCAATATGAATTATGTGATACTAATATCACGATGCATATTGATAGTTTACGGTCTCCCATTGACAGATAATTCGAAAGGGACTGCTATTATTTATGTGAAGCATTATGAAGAATAAAATTAATTATCGAAGAACAACCCAGCGGTTTGTTTGTTCATTATTGAAGAATAAATAAAATGTTTATGTGTAATACATAACAATTAATTTGCAAGCAGAATCCATATCTCCAAGTTTAATTCCACAATAAATTGTGAACGAGTTCTGATCACAGCATAAAATATATATAGAGAAATTATACAATAATAAATTATGGGTTAAGGGGACTTTCGAAAGCAAATCGCAACATTAATTCAAGACGGACTAAACTGAACAAGACTCGATTGGAAGAAACTGTTAGCCGAAGGACTGATAATTCAATAAAATGAAAATGGAGTCCCTTCGGGTTCGGCTGAAAGAACTGCTGAATAAAAAACTGCGAGTCCTTTCCATTGCTCTTGAAAATAACTAGGTCCTGAGAGGATGATGGTATCATTTTGCAGGCCTTAAACGATGAAAAGGACCAGTCAGCACTTGGTATTCCTCCACTCCTCCGTCAACTGCCGCTCTTATTACGAAGGCGGCGGCGGCCGACTGGGTCGACGAGCCTTTCCTCTGGCTGGAAAAGAGGCAAGACGAACGACGATGCATAATTTATTTCTTGAAATTCCTCTTCCCGTTTGACTCTAACGATGCGTCTGCCTGCAAGAAAAGGAATCGATAACATCTTCACTAACTTTATCTTCCAAGCATTAAGTTATTTCTGAGGCATTAGAGCTGGAAATCGTCTCTTTGCTCAGACTCCCAAGGAAATAGCATTTGGAGAAGCGGATACGCCGGCAGTTGCATGTCAAGACCGGACGAACACTGTCAACAGGCACCGCCTCATTATATTCAGATGCGGCTGCTAATGCTAGCAAGGCTTGCGGAAGCACGACCAGGTAACTCTATAGCTGCTTGCCTAGATTGGCTGGCTGCATTGCATTGCCTCCACCAGAAACTAACCTGCCTAATAAGCAGTACCACTTTATTTAAGTGGAAAATGTCCCCAAGCACCTTTAAACGCTTACTTGAATCTTGAATGGAACGAAACGAGTTACAAAAATATTCTCTTACAGTAGCATCTCAAACGCATAGACGAGCTAGTTTACTTCATATTCAACAGCTAATTTACATTCGAAATCAACCGCAAATAATTGAATTGTTAATGGACACTAATACACTATACACTTTTTATACAGTGTGCATGTAAAAATAAGGAACAAATCATATGCGAAATGTGTTTATTTCAGTGGTCTAAATTCTGGACATAAATATCCACTCACAACATGAACATGAATGATGTTGCAGTGATGTGACCTCAATTATAATATAATATTCCAGGGGTGCCCACAGGGGGGGGGGGCTATAACGCAGACTGCGTCTTTGAAATTCTTGGGGGGGGTTCCAAAAAACGTTTTGGGGGGGTCGTAAAGTTGATTGAAACCGTGTTTAACGTGACAACATTAAAAAATATACTACGAAGTCACCAGATAGAATGTCAATTAATGAAAATATATTTTTATAATTATTATTATCATAAAAGTGAATATGAATTAGCTAAAATAGTTATGTTTAGGATTTGTGCAGGAAATTATTATTCAAACTTAGCAAGACGCTAAGCGAGTGCTCTGAAAGTGATTTATACAACTTTACTCTCCTTAACAGTTACTAGTTAATCAGCAAAAAGAGCAATAAGTCGATTTAAAATTATCAAAAACAGACTCAGATCAGCTATGGGAGACTCATGGTTATCCAATCTAATGGTTCTAGCTGCAGAAAAAGATTCGTCTATTTCTAACGAAGAAATAATTGAAAGGTTTTCTGTTTCCTCATCCCAAAGACAAAAACTTCTATGTGGGGTTAGAGAGATAGATTTAACAAGCTTAGAAGGTGCCTAGCTAACTTGTAGATGGTCACAGCCTACAAATTTAAAATGTTTGACTTCAAACTGTTGATGTTTTTCATGTATTTTACGATAACTACTTACTAATAAGTAAGAACTGCTATAGCAAAACTTACTAAATACCGTACTAAAAATTCAGTAATTTTTCATAACTATGTCTTTATTTTGTTTTTGAAAGACACTTCTTTCGATTGTGTGTTGTAAATAACTATACATTAAATGTGTGCCTTTTATGTACTTCATCCATACATAAATTCTCCCAAGATACTACACTAAGTAAATAACCTGTTGTTTAACTACTGTCCAATAAATGAATTAGTATTTTGAATTTTTGTGTTTTACAAATGAAGTTATTAACTAATTGTTTTCACTTCCTTTAAAGGAACAACTTTGGAGAATTATTTAACCTTAATGTAATTGGTACACCGAACATAAACTTATTTGTAATAATATTTTATTGTTTAAAAACCATTAAGGTTCAAATTCTTATTTAGCTATTTTGCAATTAACTTTATTATGCAGAAGTTCATATATTCATTTCATTGATATTTCTTTTTCACATTTACAAAAAAATGTTACCTATGTAAAGAATATCAAGAAATATACATACATTTTGTATATTATCGACTGGGTTTGAATTTTTTCAATAGTTATAAAAATCTTCTTTTAGTTTTAGAAAGAATACGGGGTGCTTTTTTCGCATTTTTGGGGGGGGCTAATTTTTGGGGGTGGTTGGTGCTAAATTTAGGGGGGGGTGCGTCATGAGGCTTAGGGGGGGTGGGCACCCCTGAATATTCTGTCTTAAAACTCAATAAATATTTTTATATATGCTAAATAATAAAAAGTTGGAAGAAAAGTGAATTTGTCCAAAACATGCCCGAAGGGATTGGTGAGAGATTAGAGCATGAGAAAGAGAAAAATGTGAGGCGCTGATGGTATAAAAATAGATTAGAGTAGAATAGAGTATTTTAAAACGGAGAAGATAGAGGGGAGCATATCACAGAAAATCTGCAGAATTGCATAGAACTGAAAATGATGATTAGATTGATTATTACGCTGAAGATGTAACTCAGGGAAGTAAATCAGTTATTTCAAGGCGATTTGAGAGATAATTTCTCTGTGGCACACATATGTTCATGGCTTTCTTTATTTTCAAGATGTATGGCTTAGCTCGAATATTAACTTGCGTGTTCAGCAAGAACTCTATAGCAACAAATAGGGCACTATTTTTCTAAAGTTTTTGTTCGAAGAAACTTGGGATGAACTTAACTGATTCCTGAAAATAGATCTAATCAAAAGTCAATCAAAATTTGTGATTTTTTCAAGAGTAAATACTAATAAATTCTAGTCGAAAGTCAAAGACTTAAATGACAGATTTGAGAGGCCCAGCATTTGACTCCCAAAGCAACAAGCTCCAGCAGGTTTCCTAATCGCTTGATACTGTGGCAAGTAGTCTAGTTTAGTGATGAGGCATCTCACTCTGTGGCAGAAGAGAAACGCAGGCCGGAAATGCTTGCCAGGCAGGCACTGAATGATGACGTAAGCGAAGCCGCCTCTTCACATTGTTAATCCCAGACTAGAGACCGGGCGCACTTCGGATTAACTTTGCCAGCCAGCAAGGAAACTGGTCCTTAGATAAAGGAAATTCTCCTCAGTGTGCTACTGCTAAGCCAACAACCATTGATAAGACGATTTTGGATCGAGAGGCTGGAAGAGTGATGAGAGGAAACAGATGAGGATTAGGAGGATGAGGAGGTGCTCCTGGATGGAAGGAGGAAGAATTGACGGAGGAGAAGGATGAGGAGGATGTGAAGGTTATGCTGGCGATGGTGAAAAGGAGATGGAAGATGTAACAATGACACTGTCAACCTAAGTTATGATTGAAAAGATTTACATGTATAAAAATAGTTTAGATTGTATTATTGAGATTTACATTAAAAATAAGTTAAAATTTTATTAAAAATAAGATTTGGCATTGCTGATTAAATATCACCAATAAATACTAAGCTTAGGCCCTTACTAGACTGAGCTGCTGGAGTCGCCGTCGCTTGCCACACTTTAAGGCTAAATTTCATCGGCTGACCGTGTGACCGAGCTCAACTATTTTAAAGTACACGAAGGCATACATTTCAATGCCAGCAGCTGATTTTTTAATCAAATTTACCCGGCTAAAATAGTGACGACTGCAGTGGCTCTGTCTAATGAGGACCTTATATTCCTCATGAGAAATTCATTTCATCCTGATAGAATGAAAATAAATCCTAGGTTGGATAGAAATGAAATAAAAGATGGATATGGAATAAAAATCATGATCTATTAAATAAAATAAACATATTTTCATCAAAGAAAATGTAGGTTGATAAGTAGAATAATGTTTTTACAAAGATTATATTTTTTTATTAGTGGAAGACAATATTTTATTTATTTAATATATATTATATAATAGTATTTATTATATGATATTTAATACAATATTAATATGATATTTAATATTTTTTAAGAAAAATATTTTCTAGGATCTTCCCAAGAGAAATATGAGAAAAAGAAACGGTTTGGTCAATAGAAAAATTAAATATGACCTAAAATGTCCAAATCATAATATGAATATAAATGAGTATTTTAAATTTGAACTCATATATAAATTCTGAAAGTAGTTTCATCTTGAAACATTACAATACGTTAAAGCAATTCCGAGAGCATAGGTGTTAGATGCGGGGGATTGTTAGAGACTGCACCAATTACACTACAGGAGTTTCTCTGAATTGAGATTAACAGTGGGCTAGTCTGGAACATTCAACACATATAAAACGTTTGCGCTCCTCAATGAGTCGACTATTCACTCAATACCCATTACAGCAGCAGGCATCTCACCTTTGAATGCGATAATTGCTGCACCTTCGACTGGGATTAAGCCTTACAACGGACTAGATGAGTCTGATTAATGCATTCACCATGTTGATAGCAATTTGAATTTTGATCACTTTCTTAACTGTAGTTCAAAACTAAACAGCCTTGTTGGCTCGGCTCTGAACGGTACGGTACGGTCTGGGACAATCATATAAGCCCTGAAACGTTTCGAATTGAACAAGAAGTTTGTAAATGTACTGGTGTAGGTAGTTCTCCAACTATACTAACAGTGTGGGCAAAGTATTGTTCAGAATAATGTGCTCCCACGTATTAGTAGGAGATCTAAGGAAAATCTCATGGATTACACAAAACTGCAGTTTGATCAATACGATCGATAACTGGTATTACAGGAATGCTCATATAAAAGCTTATATGAGTCAAGAACCCCCTTCGATATCATCGTTCTCAATTTCTGGGGGAAGTAAAATTCACTCAGGTGAACACAACAGAACTATATATCTTCTAGTAGCCTATTGAATTCATTACCAAATTAAAAATTCACTTCTTGTTATTCATTGAAATATTCTGATAAAAAACTCTATTGGCCTGAAATTTTTCAATAAACTGCCAAAATCCTTAAACTTTCAAGAGGTATATAATGCAGTACTGTACACTTATTTCTTGTTGCAAATACCTGTTATTGTAATAATACTGCATTGCTCTTGATTTCAAATTTTGTGATTTTCCTGTTTCATGTTGTCTCTTGCATTTTAAACTGTTGAATTTTAATTATATTCCTCTGTTATTGTTTTGTTAATATTGTTTGTGATTTTGGAATCAATCGATTTTTCCGGCTGAATAAAACGAATTACTTATAAGAAAAAGAAATAATATAAGAATTATTGGCTACTAAAGTTTAAATAAAATCAATTGTAGGCTTGTTATTATTGTTGTACTAATAAAATTGCAATAACAATTAATGCTGCTTGTAAACAATGATTACCTCATTAAAATCCGACTAACAATATTCAGCATAAAAGAAAACGAAAATGTAGGTGAGAGGGTCAATATAGAAATGTTCAAGTAAAACTGAAAAAACATGACATATCTTATCGAATAATACAAAAGTATTATTTTACTATTATTGTTACTTATTGCACTTATTATTCACTCTTGGGTCGGTTTCCATTTATAAAAGTAATGAATGATTATTTTCTTTGAGAATGCCAAATAGGTTATCAAGGCTGCAAAGTGAACAAACTCTAGTGCGCTATGTCATAGCTTCAATAATTGAAGCATCATCAATAACAATAAAAGTGAAACGAGTCAATATCGAAAGTCTGCCATATAGAGCACGCACTGATAAGAGAACTAGTCGTTCAGTACATAGATTGTTTCAAATATACCTCCCATTATATCTTTTTCTTTCCAAATCTATCTCTCTATTGGAAAATTTTGAATGATTCATCATAATCTTGAATTAAACAGATATTTTTACAGTTAAATCAAAAACTGTAAATAATCGACCGTAGACTACTGCGTAGAGGGTACAGTAAATTTCTAAATTAAAAATCTCTGTAAGAAAACGTGATTGCGACAGCAGCTATAAACTGAATTAGCATCAGAATGCAAAATATATGCTAGGCAGAACGGAATCGAAGCCAAGACCGTAGGAGTAGCAGCATAGACGAACCATCAAGAGGCTCCCTAATCTATGGTGAGTCAAGAGATAATTGCTCTAACCACTGCGCCACCTGCACATTTCAGATGTAGGAAAATGTAACATCTTATTAGGAACAGCGACTTATTAGAAGCTACAGGCTTACATTAGAAGCTACTTACTTACTTACATATCCAGCACCGGGCATCAATGAGTACTGATATTTTCTGAGCTTACCTGAAAAAATAAAGCAATCAATTAGCGAGTTCTCAAAACCATTTTTAAAGAAATAATGAACTTTTGGAAAATATTCTATGCTAAAGACATGTAAATCTATTCTAGTGTAATACCATAAAATACTTCTACACTTCAACAACTTTTTACTGTGCAAAATTAGAAAATATTTTCTTACATTCAACTATTTTAAAATCTCTTTCAATTGTAGGGGTTGGTATTATAATAGGTACTGTAGTTTTCATATAACTTGGCAGCAGTATGCTGGGTTCAGATGTAGCATGTTCCATCTGCTACACGCTGCCAAGTTATATGAATACTACAGTACCTATTATTTTACAGGTATCCAAATGTCTATACCGTTTCTAACGACACTAATGCAATGATGACAAAGAAAATGTTTTTCCAGTTTCCTTTTTAAATTAACTTCAAGGTTTTCAGAGGAATCTTTTTTTAGACTTGGATCCTTGGATGTAACAGTTTCAAAAAGAAAAACTCATGATTATTCCGCATTATGAACAAGAAATTGTCTGAAGCTTATAAATAATGGGAGCTTTTGAAGATTTGTCAAGAGTAACAGAAGAGATGATGGAAAACCTTGTTAAATCTGCCAGGTTATCAAGGCAGCATCCGTAAAGGTAACATTAGTCTGCTGTCTGCTCATGACATTTTTTCCAGAGTATAATTTCATCTTGCAGAGCTCTTTGAAGGATAATCTTGTTAACTCAGTCACATGCAGTTGCTGGAAATAAACTGTAGTCCAGAAAATCGGAAACAAATAGTAGATGGCCTGCTTACAAACACGTCAATTACAAAACCCGGAAAATTTTTGCGATGGCAACCAGCGTATTAAAGTAACGGAAAACTGTATGGTATAATCACAACATCAATTTGCTCTCAATATAATGATATAGACTTTGAGCTATGTTATAGCCTAGCCTGGTTCTTGGGTATAGTTAGAAAATATGGAATATTCGTCTTCAAGAGAATAATAATTGGGAATCAACAAATCCATGTGTAGGCCCTATGCTAGTACGGCATGTGTAGCTTTGGATTAATCAGATAATTTAAGATCAAAAACTGAAAAGAAACTTGTATTAGTGTTTACTCCGACTATACAGATATAAAAACTGTTGAAAGTAATCTGTCACTCAAACAATACAAAACGTGTAATTTTCTTGAAAATGCAAATAAATAATAATTGGCCAATTCTGACATGAAAAGAAGCAGATAGCTGTCTCATTACTCGAAACAAAAAAAGGTAATTACTAAAATAAGGCAGTAACCATGAAGCATCATTGTTATTATTTCCTAAAAGAGTAGCAATTAAAACACAAAATGACAATAGTTATCCTAAAATAAGCCGGATAATGAATTTTAGCAGTTTTTGCTTGGATGCACTTCTAAACCAAACTTAAAATGATGAACTTTCAGAGCCAATTCAGCAATTAGGTGTTCATCTGCCAGCAAGACAAAATTAATACCTAATTAAAAAATGTGGTGAAATTCGAAATATAATAAAATAATATGGTTATTCTCTTCTGAGCTTGGAGTAATGAGTATGTTATATAGGAGTTCAACTGTACATATTGAACTAAATACAGTGAAAGAGAAAAATTTAACTGTAGTAGATTGAAGCAATAATGGAGAAAATTTTATTTGTTTTGTTATAGGCCTACTTGAGAAAAATGAATGAAGTTTTAGATAGGCTCTGATGAACTAGGAAATATGAATGAACTAGTGAGGAACTGAAAGATTACAGTCTATTAAGCTGACACGAACTGAAGACACATCGTTCAATTTATTCAAAAGAGCAAAGGTCAAACAATACCACTGCTACTAGACTTGTTATTTAGTTGAAATGTCAATATTAACTAGTTCTACAACAGCCTACTACGTTTTATTACAGAAATTATCAATTATTAGCAATAGCTTGAAAATATTAATAATATTGAACAGAGATTATTGTGAGTTCACAATCAAAACGGTAATACTTTTCAAAGCTTGGGAATAAATGATTTTATCTACTAGTAGTCAGTCTTTAATAAAACTCTCCAGGCCGGTTATAATTCTCTCCTTGGATTTATTTGAATAATAATGTGATTTACTTTTTTAATATTTACTTGGATTTATTCATTTCCAATTACCAGTTACCAATTTAATTTTAACCTTAATTAAAGCTATTAAAACGCCAAATTGGCTGGCTGCATCAGGAAAATAAAATTTAATTCATTTTATTCCTAAAAGAAATAAAAATTCAGTTCGCATATAAATAAATAAATAATTTAATTTATATTAATTAAATAGTAATTAAATTCCTAGGCATCCCATAATCAAATAATGTCTGGTTAGTGATCTATAGAATACAATACATAACTTAAAAACATGAAATGAGTGCCCCAGCCTTTAAATATTCATTTAAACAACATTTTGAAATATGAAATGTCTGATAAAAGTAGGCGGAAAATTCAAAAACCAATGTTATGAGTTGTAAGCTAAATATCAAGAAGTATTTAACGTACCCGCATTATTTACACAAAGTTTGATAATGAAGCAACTCAGAAAGATTAAGTGCAAGAGAGAAATAGGAGTAAAAGAGAGAAGTAGATAGAGTAGAATGAGATGGAGACATGAAATGAGAGGGGCCGACCGTTCATTAGCCGTTTCAAATATTAAAGCGAGCCCGCTGGATTGTTTGCAGTGAACAAAACTAACTTTGCCGAAACGAACTCGCAAAACAGCTATCGACTCTGGTAGAATAACTAGCCTGTATGAATACCCAATGGGCCTGAGCTTGGCTACGTTTTTCGCAAAGAAATTGGCCACTGATAAAATCAATATTACGCTATCAAATTCATCCCTCAGTCGTATCACGAAAAAGTGGAATCTCAATTCCTTTCGT
The DNA here is from genome assembly GCA_948455865.1 of Conomelus anceps. NCBI lineage: Eukaryota > Metazoa > Arthropoda > Insecta > Hemiptera > Delphacidae > Conomelus > Conomelus anceps. The sequence goes on from OX418218.1 coordinate 21,757,603, forward strand.
AGTTACTAGAAAATGTTATTTTTGCGGAAATGTTATTTTATGCTACATCGTAGTTCTTCTGTCTTGAAAAGATTATTAATATCGTACCTATTCATAAATATTACCATAGATAAATCAATATCAACGGAATATGGAAATTCAACTTAATAGATTTCTCAAATTCACACTGGGAAACCACACAAAATTTTGAAAATTGTAAAGCTCAGCCCGCCAACAATTGAAATAAAAAAATCAATGACTAATCACTTATCAGTGAAGATTATTTATTTTGACAAAATCACCTAGCAAATTCAGGAGCGATGGGGAGGGGGTCACAAATGGATTTTGTTTACATTTTTTGCGACCTTTTTTCCTTCCCCAGTAAATATCCGATAGTTGTGACACCCCCTGACACCACCCTTGAGTAAAATATATACGTAGTTAACTATGCCTATGACACGACTAATGTTGGGCAAATGAAATGTGAGCACTTTTTTAGCTTATGCTATTGGCAGTATTTTTTATTTAAACTGTTTTTAAAACAAAAAACCCTTGAGAAGAACAGTTTGCTATAACTTTTTTTCGAAATCACAAAAACAATATGCAATTATAAAACCTTAGCCTACTTTTGACAATTAGATTACTGAAATTTTCTTATTCATGTGTTGGAATTGAAAACCAGAAATGAAAGTTCAGATTCGAGATATTTCCCAATTATAGCCTATTTCTTTTTTTTTGGAAGATGAAGCCCACATAGGTCTGAGACCTGTGCGTGAGTAATGAATTGAATGATGGTGAATGATGAATTGGACCTACAGTTTTAGGTGGGTTCCGAACCACCGGGAAGTGATTTTACAGCAGAGAACAGTATTTTTTGCTGACCAATCCAATCGATCACCGTTACAAAGAATGTTAGGAGTTTCGTAGCTTATCTCTTTAACCAAATCTATTTATCTATTTAACCAAAACGAATTGTCAATAAACTAGCCTACAGTAGTTATTAGCCATTTGCAAGAATGGTTCTGTGATATAGAAACATCAAGTAAATAATTTAGGGAAATAGAATTACAGTACTTGTGCTTCAAAAATAAAAGTTTCCAATTTCATCAGTTAGTGCATGCTTCTTGCAAGATAAATAATACCTTTTGACCTCTCAAGGCTTCTGACTTCAAGGCCATACTCCAGTATAACGGAATACATAGAGGAGCATACATATCAACACTTGAGATAGAAGCACCATTGACAAACAGCACATATAATATGTGTAACCCCGCCAAAAGGAAGAAAATAGGAAGACTCCACAGTCACCAGACTGCTAGGAAGACCCAAGAAGTAAAGACCATACACCATAGCACTAAATTCCTGTTATTATTATTGAAATTACTTGACCGGAATTTAGTGAATTCGAATTACTAATTGACATCGCAGCCATTATCTCTATCTAAAATATTGTCGTTTCATTGACATTTGTTTGTGTTATTGTTGTTTATTCATGGTATTGTGGATATTGAAACCCATGTTTTTTGACAACTATTTATAATTAATTATACGTCTGTATGTATGTACGCATGCCACATGATCAAAGCCAAACGCCTAGACTGATTGACATGAAATTTTGCTAAAATGTTCCTTATTCCTAGGCCAAGCGAAGTGGGTAAAAGGTTTTTTTTAAAAAGATTTCCCCCATCTTTTTTAAGGAGCCAAATTTACCCCGAAAATAGGAGTGTCTGATTTGGGTACTGATGGTTTTAAATTGAAATTAGAGGTGGCTTAATATCTAACAAAAATACGATAAACCCAACGGGAGGTTAGAGAGGAGGGTTTCAAAATCTTTAATATTGAGTCTTTTTTTAAATTTCTGTTTTTGGTTTGGTGGGCTTTTCTTGCTCTGTGAGAAATTATACACTAAATGTTTGATAAGTTGAGCATTATGGGTGGGGGTGGGATAAATTAACGTATTTTGTGGATGTTCTCTGCTTTTTTACGATTGGAAGAGAAGATAACGCTATAAAGGTTAACAATGAACTATTATTTTAATTAGCGGTGAGGGGGGGAGAAAGTTTTAAAAACTCAAATATTCAGACAATTGGGAAATTCTTCTTTCTTCAGGTTGAGCGTAAAAACTCTGGAGACTTCCAATCGAAAAATTTGTACAAATATTACCCTTGAAGCTAGGGGCGGAAATTTAAATTTCACTGGAAAGTGGTGGTGATGGTGAACAAAAATTTTTTTACGGATAATAGCTGTTTTTATGATTGGAGGTTAATATACTAAGAGCTGCTAAAAATGCATACTAACCCTTTATTATAAGTATAAGGTGAGATTTTTAGGGAGCTTTAAAAATTTTGGACTTCGAATGATTAAGCGATTTAAATCAAGTCGAAAGTGCTCTTAAACTTTTTTCCAAAATAGCGTCCCGTTTTGAGTGAGGTCTACTGTTCACAGAAGTACTAGTACTATCTGATTTGATTACATGATCTGCAGAATACTGTGATGAAATGTATGAGATGAATCACGATCTCATGACTCATTCAACTAAATAAATTCGAAATAGATTTGATTCATACAATATAGTAGGCTAGAATATTTTAAACATTGAGGTCTGATAAGTCATCGATATTTTTATTAATTTATCTTATTATAAATCAGTAGGTATCTTTAAACTATATCAGGATTTAGGAATTATCTGTGAATACTTTCAATAAAGAAAATGGTTGCTTGAAAAGCATCTTCGATAAAAATAGGTCAGCTATTTCTTTTAACTTGTAGTTTAGTATCGTTACGTAGGCAACTAGGAATTAGCTTTTATTGCTTATATAATGTTTGATGTTTATAATGTTTGGCCAAAACATTTATAGATTCTCATAGAAAAAAAAGAATGATGCATCATTTACTCCACTTTCCGCAACATTCGATAAATGGAGCCTATACAGTCCCACAAAAAAACGTCATTTATAATCTGAGATACTGTTGAAAGTAAATATTTGCAACCAAAAACTTCCTGATTAGCCTTTCAATTGTCTTGACTCATCAGTCACAACAAAGGAAGGCTGGCCGATAAAATTGATTCAGTGATGATTTAGAGCCAAATAAGACAGTTGTTTGTTTGTTTCACAGGCCGCTTCACAGAAATCGTTGCCGGCTTTCTCTCAGACAGCGCTCAACAATAAAAATTGTTTCTAGTTCACGAAAAAGGAAAAAACCGCCACTACGTTTGTAACGTCAGATTCTTTGAATTTTGAAGCATCATTAACGTATATGAAATGTTTTGCAGAAACTGTATAACAGTTCAGATATTAGAACTATGTAGGCCTATGATCTCTAATGAGAATTAAGTTAGTTTAATAGTCTCCAAATTATTCGACCACTATTTAAGTTATAAACAACAAAAGTAATAACTACATAACAATAACTAAAACCTGAAACGCTGAATGATAGTTTTGTATCTGATACCGGTACCAACACTGTATAACAAACTAATTGATAAGTTACATTACACTCAATAGATAATAAAGTTAGATAATAGATAATAAAGTTTCTATATTGACTTTTCTATAACAGTAAACAGTTTGACCCCATCAGGTAGCTTGGAATCAGTGTAATCAGGAGAACTGATGGTAGAATGGAAAAGTTGAATAACCTAACCAAACATAACTGACATGCAGGTTTAAACTTGCTTCGCTGAGCTACAAAGACTGAATGAATACTACTCTCGATAAATAAGAAAAATCTACAGTACATAATAGATCCTGCGACTCAAATTTGGATGATATGTTTGGTTCTTGATTACAGTATTGATTTGATAAGAAGTATTTGTTAACAAGAAGCAACTTGTTGGCAAATAGAACACTGTACTCACTTTTATACCTCATACCTGCATCCTTTACCTACACTTGCGGGATCGATGGGGTCAACACATATTCAAAACGCTTAGTTCAACTCATATAAACGTAGTAGCAACATCACTCATAAACTCATTAATTTTACACTGTACTATTAATAGTCTCCAAATTAATAGTAATTAAATTGTACTCATGATAGTTTTCAAGTTGATAGTTGAAAAGCCGTTTATAGGTTATGTAACAATACGGCCTGCAAAACAAAGTAGTTTTGTACAGTTAAGATTGTATTCCAATCTATTTCCAATAGTTATCTATCAAAGTAAACTTATATTATACATCACTATTGATCTTCCAAATCAGTGAGACTCAGCTTCAAGCTATAAATCTTAAAATTATAACTTCCGATATTTTTAAATCACGTCATTCACCATTGGCTGAATTCGTTTTTTATCACGAGTACTAGGATCAAGCCGATCAAGAATCGTAGTAATTTTAAACCCATTTCATTTATTACTAATGACATTTTGATTAAACTTTTCTTCACTGCTTAATGAATACCAAAATTCTATAAAGTAAACCTGGGCAGTCGTTATTAGACAAAAAATGTAGTTTTTCATAATACAGAATTACACTTGTACCTATTTCAAATATCTAGCTTCCAGTTTAAAATTCCATAGGTTGAAAGAATGATCTCAAATTATGAGTGCTAATTATCATGAATTGTAGGCCTAACGATTTGTAAAAGTTGTAAACACATACCTTTTTATAACGTTTTGTGATGACTTGATTTGCATCATGGAAGAACAATAAATCCACGGTATTCATCCACCACTAATGTTTGGAAAATCCACGAGAATAAATTGCTATCAACACTACACTCAATCCTTCCTTTGCGGCGGTAGGGTTTTTGAGACTTTAGAACAAAGTATTCAGATTATAAACATTCCAAACTACTCAAAAGATGCCTGCTTGCCACGCAGTTGGTGAATGTTGCTGATAGTTTCTGAAGCACTGAACTGTTTCCTGGCTGCAAACTTTATAATGCTGCGTAGATCGACTGGTTAGACTTCGCAAGAAACTTGTATATTACAGCATAAATTCCTACGCGACTACAGTTGAAACACAAACAACGATTATGAGTAACGCGGTAGTCGACCAATCGACTGAAGACCCTGCTCCAACGACTGTCTCGACGAAACTGCTTTCAACAGCGCTTCGGCAACGCTGAACTGGAACCGCTAGCGCTGCCTAGCGTTCGAATCAAGAACCGGCCGGCCCTCGCCCCTCTCAAGGTGAACGGGTAATAATTCATAGATAAGAGCCTCACTTTAGTTGCATCACTGATTATTTTGCGTACTACACAAACTCTTCTTTTAACTATCCCGACTTTTAACGCAGCATTGATTACAGCAACTTTTACTTGGATGTGATCAAGCACTTGAATGCTGAAGGGCCAACCAAGATTTGATGACCCGTATCCTGGATCAAAGCGCCAAGCGACTTTCAAAATTTAAATTTAATTACCGTGTAGGCATGTACATTATAAATACTTTTTCCTTGCTGACTAGTTGGTAATGACTGAGTTAAAATTCAAAATTTCCACTTTGCTATAATTTTTTTCCCCATTTGTAGAAAAAAAATGCAATTGATCTTAGCCTTATTTATTTTCTTTACCTTTGAAAGAAAAATCAACGACTTGCTGTCAATTTTAATTGAGCATAAATAATATTTTTACTCACTCACTCATTGCTCATTACTCACTCATTTTTACTCTCAATGTTATTTTCTTTGTTTATTCTGGTCAAGTCTTGATCTATGAACTATTATTTGAAATATATATATATATATAAAGTATTTTCATCGGTATAGTTTGTACATAAGAAATATTTTAATGTTGAAAAAATATTCTGTTAATTGTACCTGTACATTTTTAAAAGTTTGCATTATTGCAGTTTTATTTTTACTTTATTGAGCTTTCTTGTCATAAACCTCCCAATGCAATTTCAAGAGAAGAAATAAGATATCAAAATGTCCATCAATCATTGAGTCTTGAGTGTAGGCCTATTTACAATGGGTCTACTGTACACGTATGGGCTTTTGTAACGACGTGTCAATATGTCACATGTAGTTCAATTTGTATTTTGAGATTGAAGGTCACATTAGGGACAGAATGAGGCATACACATACATGATGAGGAACAGAATATTACACAGGCCTACCATTTATTGATACCACTGTAATAATTTGTAAATTTCTAAAAGTAAATATGGTTACGCTCATTTAATATGAGCATTACTGTGGGTACGCACTTAATTTCAACATTTTTAACATGAATAGGCCTATTCAAACAGTAAAAATATTATTTTAAGTATATTGGAGAACGATTAATTGCGGTTTTGTATGTATAATGGGTTCATGCATGTTGCATCAATAATTATTATTAATTGAAGCATTATTTTTTTCTAAACAATCACAGTTTTGGTTTTTAAGTGTTCCCTATGTTTTTTCTATTTATCAAATTTTGGTAAAACTAGAAAAACAAGTCTACTTTAAATCTGAATTTTAAAAATACTGTACATTAGAAAGGTTTTTGAATAGGTTGTACCATTTTTGCCAAGATTGAACTCTCATAGCCCAGGGGTGCATGTGCCCCCACTTCCCAGCACTGGGCTGACAAATTTACTTGAGTACATTATCTGTTGAATACAAATTGCTAGCACGGCCACAGAAATCAATCTTCTTCTGCACAGCGACAAACGAAGAGTGTGGTCCATGGCCTACATTGCTCTGCACTTGCCCCATCTCTGATAACCATCTAGGATCTTTTACGATTCACGCATTTAACCTCCCCCCCCCCCCCTCCTACCAACCTATCAGAAAAGCGGCGTCCATCGATATTTTTATTGTTTGAATAACGCCCATAGTTTACAGCCTAAGGCTAGAATGAAGAACGATAAAATTCAAATAGCGTCGGCCGTTAAATTATGATGTAACGGCATGAAAGAGCTATTGGCTTCTAGCAAGGTTTATTGGTTGTTGAGAGATAAGGTGGATACATCATCGTAGCCCTCCTAGCGATGATGGCTTCTTGGTTTATGCTAAAAAAATTGTCTCAGCCATCTTCAACACTAAAATGGCTGTGAGTTTCTCTTCTTATTAGTTTAAATTGTTCCGTAAGGAAAACTACTACCTGGGGACTGTAGTAAATTAGTTAAAGTTATGGGTGATTATACTAATTACTAGAAGTTCAGATCTGATATTTTTCTCAACATTCCCATTCACAGACTTATCACGAGAAAGGAAGACGAGAACAAGAATTAGTAAGGAATCCGAATTTCTAGGGCAATATAAAGCAAAAATGAAGAGTTTTAGACGATTTTGTTTCTTCTTATCTGATAATGGTGGGCTGATGATGCCCACATGAGTCTAAGACTTGTGCGTGGGTAATGACTGGATGTATCCATACATCCATGATGTAATGGATAGTGGACCTGAAGGCTTGGGTGGGCTCTAAACCACCAGGTTAGTGACAATAACCAATGCAATACGCTATTATTGAAAAAAAAAAATATTTCTTTTACATTACATTTGCTATTTTATGGGACAACCTCACCACCTACCTGCTCTCACATCTGAGCTCTACATCTGTATGCTTTAAATATTCATTTCTTCAAGTGGTTCACCTGCATTGTTTTGTGAACCAATATAGTGGAATTGTACTAGACGAATTGCTACACATTAAACCACTGATACAAGTTCCGTTATCTATGTGGGTGTATAGTACCATAGCCATTTTCGAATGCTGGCGACTCTTCAGTCATCAACGTTATGTTTTAGTCCAAAGTTTATTAAACGTTTAATTAATTAGAATAAGTTAGAGTTTATTAAGTAAAGAAGTAGAGCAGTTTACCCAGTTATAGTTTGGTTTGCCAGAGGGTCAACTCCACATTACCCAAACTACAAAGCTTCTTGTTCTCATAGCTATCCAAAAACAGTGCTCCATTTGCCAAACTAGATGACTAGCATGACACCAACATGCAGTTTTGCTGAGTAAGTAATTAGGGATAATTAACTAAAATCAATCATTGGCTCTCTGCGTTTGACAAGACGATTAATCGCTCCAAACAAGCCACTCAACTACTGAACTTAATCCAAGACACGTGTCGTTCACTTCAGGCCTGAACTTACGCAGATGCGAACTGATAACTCTGACACAAGACCTGAGCCAGCCAGGTCAAACGATTTTATTATTATTATTATAAGAATATCTTTTTGATCCAAACTTTTTTCTATATTCAAACTATTATTATTATATTTTTTGATAAGCAAAAAGTAGTGATGATTTTGAACCAACTAACTTGGAACTATGAATTAAACATTCGTCCTGATAAAACTCTCAATTTTTTATGTAATGTAGGCCTATTTCCTACACAGTGATTGTTTACTAAGCTACTCACTTGTTAAACCAGTTCAAGAATACTAAGCTACATAAGTGCAGGCCATAATTAGGTATTTGAGTTTATCTAATTCGTCATCATTATAAAGTGATCAATTATTAGTTAAACCTGTTCATTACATGATCGATGATTATCAGTTAAATTTACTGCGCATCATTAATACGTCATCATTAAATTGATCAATGAACAGCTAAATGTTTTGTTCATATAAGCGAAAGTTTTTCATATTCAGTCCTGTGTGATAAGGAATTTTCTATTGTACTCTGGATATACTGTAACTGATTGTGCTGCCACCAGGGGCAGAACGAGGGGGTTAAGGGTAATGTATTCACACGAAATTTCAAACAATTCTCTAAAAAGCTATATTAGTGTCTTTTATTGAAGGTGAGAACCTATTTTTTAGGTGGCATCCCTCTAAAAATAGTGTGATAGCCGTGAGCCGTAGCTGGTATCTGTTCAATCAGATAGAGATAAGCAGCTTTCTCCTGGGCTCTCTTTGTAAGGGTGACCGATTAGATTGGCCAGCAAAAAAGACACTGTTCTCTGCTGTAAAATCACTTCCCGGTGGAAAGGAACCAACCTTAAACTGTAGATCCAACTCATCAATCGCCATCATCCAACTCATTACCCACGCACAGGTCTCAGACCTATGTGGGCTTCATCCTCAAAAAAAATTTCTTAGTTGATATCACCTAAAAAATTCTTGATTCACCCCTGGCTGTCACCGCTCTCAAATTACAGACCAGGTGACCACTCTCATGTTCTAAAATGACAGCATAGTACAAAGAAAGAATTGTACAATAAATTCAGCATTGTTTTAAGTTGACAAAGGGCATGTTGTTGAGCAGGCCATCACCAGTTAACAGCAACCTGAATGGCGGGCGGTATGGTTACATGGGTGTTGTGTATATGGGCTGCACAAAGTACAGTAGCCTACTGTAGAGTGCAGGCGCGGGCAGTAGGCAACAGTGCATGCAGTACAGGCAGCGAGAACGTCGAGCCCACGATGTATGGGTTTTAGCAGATAGGCCTATTACACAGCTACTGACTACCCCGCAATGTGCAAGCCGTTGCTCCTGACATTTATGTGGATATACATTTGTGTTAAACCAAGCTGTGCATCGTTTATCTTAGCGTGCAATTTGGATAGACAATTCGGCCGATATATCACACACGTACACCTGAATTCAAACAACGGACTATGCTCCGCTGGACCGCACTTCTACACACAATTTTCCCAAATTTAACTATACATGATCTTATTATTATTGTTGGCGTACTGTGGTGTACAAAACCAGGTAGCTTATTGCTGCCGCATTATACGCAGGATGCCTCTGCTCTGTTCAAACTCAAACACCCAGCTAAAATCTCTGCTATTCACCGATCGCTCTGATATTACTAATTGATCAACCAACTGAAAGTGCTGCTTCTCTAAAGAGCTGATGACAAACAGACAAACGCATTACATGCCTAGTAATAAATTCAGTTGATAAGTGCGAAAGAGGTCAAATGCAAATGCTTTATAATCAATATTATTGCTATTGTTTTTTTATAATTTTCTTTTGTATTATTGTATTATGTTATTGTTTTGTAACTCATGGACGTGGTTAAGTCGAAGAGTAGCCTTCTCATAACGAATAATACAGATATTGTCACAACAAAAAATTAATTAACATTCGAGATACTGTAGTATCGACCGTCACGTCATAGTCAACCTCCATCAAACTCATTTGATACAGATTGACAATGATGGGACTGTCGAAAATATAGTGTCTCGTATGTTGATTAATTTATTGGTGTTCGTTATGGATTGCTACCACAACATCACCACCACCACCAATACCATTAAAAGTAGACTTTTCAGACCAAACTTTGCCAAGTCAAGCAAAAATAAATAAATCATTCTATTCTAAAACTGGAAAACTTTGTTATAAATACAAAAGGGTTAAGTGAAACCAACAAGAACTTGAGAAACTGTTTCATGAAAAACTATCATCTAGGATGTTTTGTTGTCATTCAATCTTCAATTATTCAATGAGAGACAGATTGACCGAGTGCCATTGAGTTTTATTGACATTCCTATTAGTTTATGTTAGTCAGAACTTTATCATAATAATAATTAATTGTAGTTATAAAGTTATAATAGCCTAACCAGACCACGCTATCTGGGTCAATTAATCATAATTTGCTACATTCTATGATAGATGCTGAATGTGCTCTATCAAATGAAGAGTTTTTACTCATTCTAGTAAATTTCATTTGAAAGTAATTATTTTACTTTTAATTAGAGAGAAACTTACACAATTGTTTCCTTCAACATCCTCTATAAAACCTGTTGCCTATTGCATGACAATTTTATTATTGATTTTATTTGTAGTTACTGCAAAATCTTATAAAAGTTATTACTTGTAAATTGGAATTGAAATTTGTGAATTGTTATGCAACATATTTCAATTATTTGTTTTGTTTGGAACTAAAATTCTTGTCAGATAATCACAACAAATGAGTTTCTATTATATGAGCTAGTTAAACCAACTGATAAACATACGTCATTTCAACAATTTTTAAGGCCATATAATAAATACCGGTTACCAACCAGGCTTGTCAAAGTTCCACACCTGCCGTGGTCGAACCGTGGTCGAAGTGGGATTTTATAGAATATCTCTCAGAGCTCTAGAAATGGAGAGCTGATAGATGCTTAACTGTGATTGTCTCCACCGAATTGCATTTTATTTTAATGAGGAAAAGCTACTCTACATTACTAGTTTTTTATGCGAAGCAATTTCCAAGTTTAATGACCATGGCATGGACCCAGCATAGAAAATCTAGAAAAAACCTAATGAATATGCCTACTATTATGACATGATTCAACTCCTATTGGAAGAATTCTAGAATTAGAACTGTTCATAGAGATCACTAAATGACCCTTATCGATATTTTATTCCCAACACCTGCTAAAAATGCTGGCATTGAAAAATTCGTTCTGTTCGGTTCGAAAATTGGAACTTAGAATGGATCTAGATTTAGAGCTGCATCTAAGTTACAGCATAGTTACTTTCCTGCTTGCACTCAAGTGATATTCATTTTCACTCTGCAAGTAGTATTTGTTTCACTTGTTTTCATTACTAAGAACAATGAATAAGAATAATATAGATTTTTCTTCTCTGATTGTACTCTGTAGATAATATAATATAATAAAAGTGTATTAATATATGATGAATAATTAGTTAGTTCGTTATATTACGTAATATTTAATATATGGTATTGTATACACCAGCGTTGTATACACCAGGTATATTGTATTATGTTATAATATAATTTTCCCAACAAATTTGATATAATTTGTGATTAATATGGACACATTTGTTGAAATAATTACCTCTGATATTTATTTATTTTGTTTATTAATTATTTTTTTCTTTGTTTTGATTGAGGTGTATAGTTTGCTGTATAAAATGTGATTCTATGCTTTTGTAATCACTAATTCATTTTGTGTAAGTTTGTACAATGTGAATATTTATTCTTTTTTCTCTTTCATTGTACAGTATTATGATCAAGTGGAATAAAAAATTCTATTCTATCTAAGTTACTGATAATATACGAACATAAAAATGTTACTTAACAAGGATGCTTGGTTGCACCAGACTCTGTATAAATGTGGCTAATAATTCATTCACAATTTTGGGAAAAAGAATGTTCTTAGTAACTATTCAATATCTATGAAATTGATTGTCAACAAAATAAGGTGAATTTGGAAAATGTAGGTTGTAAAAGTGGTGAACTTCTGTTATATTAGCTGACATGGAGGAACTCTCATTTTATATCAAAATCACTACTTGTAAAATATAAACAAGTCAAAGTCAAACAGTCGGTGGCCATTGCAGAAAGCAGGAAAATATGAGAACAATGACAATTTGGAGCTAAACTGATGTTGGTTAGCAAGCTTTTGCACCTCTATTTGAAAATCAAGAACAATACACTATTTTGAAGGATATAAAGTAAACGCGTTTGAACAGTTTAGGCGTTTGATTTCAGTTATTACACAGGAACTTTACAGTCTGTTTACTTATCAAATAAATCAACTGCATTTGTTGGCCTGGAAAGCTCTCTGCGATCAAATTGGATTTATGCTAGTCTGGTGTAGTGCTGGGCTCTGACAACATGAAATAGCTCATTTACCGTGGGCAGCTTCTGAATTTAATAGATCACTTATAAATAGATTATTCCAACATGAAATTAATTTCTCTGCCTCTGCTCGTTTCAGCAATGAAAACAGATCCTCCACCGACATGCTCATAAATCAACACAATAATTTACTCGTACATATTTTACATAAAACCTTCAGTTCATTCCTAGGTATCAGTTCGGTGTAATCTAGAAGATATTTGAAAAATAATTTGAATAGGTTAACTTTCTTTGTAATGGCAAAGGTGATATTGTGGGAGGGATCCATAATGAATAAAATAAGACATGAAGTTGTCACAACCACATTTTTTTTTGAGGATGAAGCCCTCATAGGTCTGAGACCTGTGCGTGGGTAATGAGTTGGATGATGATGATTGATGAGTTGGACCTACAGTTTTAGGTGGGTTCCGAACCACCAATTTATTAAAGGTGAGATACTAGTTTCGGTTGTTAAACCACGGTTTGTTTGAGATTGATAATGGTGTAGCAATCGATTATCAATTTCAAACAAACCGTGGTGCAACAACCGAAACTAGTATCTCACTATTTTGAACAGATATGGTTGTGACAACTTCATGTCTTATTATTCATTGTAAATGGATTAGATTTAAATAGATTACCTACTTTTAAATAGTTTTCTACTTTAAATAAATTTACCTACTTTTAGTAGTTTCCTACTTTTTTATTCTACAGAATATGATATAGCGTACAATATAGTATACAAAAGCAGTCTAAGCAGTAATGAAAAAAAAGTATCATACAAGTTGGCAGCATCTAGACGATGAGAGGACGTACTACATCTGTACCCGACTGCTGCCAAGTTGTATGAAAACTGCAGTAGCTTATAACCCTAGGGGATTACGACTGTGGGTTACCTCAACAGTTTGTTTTGGTTATGAAGAGCGTACAATGCAAACAAGGAGTGAGGTAGATTGCGATTGCTTTCCTCACTGAGCTAGTAATTATACCAGATTTATGTAAGTATACTCAGGACTGAAAAAAATGCTGAAGCTCTATGCTTTATAGGTCACCCTCACTACTAAACAGGACCTACAGACCTGCACTATATTTCTCTATACAGAGTATGTGCTGTATATACAGAATATACCATAAAACATAACTCCAATCCACAGTGTGAAATTAAGTAGCCTATTTTCCAGTCAATGGAAATAAAACATTGTTTCATCAATAGGATAGGTCACCCTCACTACTAAACAGGACCTACAGACCAGCACGACCTGCACTCTATTCCTCTATACATAGGGTTAGGTTACCATAATTTTTTAAGGCCGGATCCGGACGGAGGGTATTTCGGGGGTTGTAGGGGGGGGGGGGGGCATGGAATAAAAATTTAAATTATAAGAGACGATGCTCTTTATAATTTTGGAGTCAAAATTGTCTCTCTTTCCCACTTTAAACCCACTCCTTAAATTAAAAATATTACTGAACGATAGACTATGTCTTATCCTTTCGTTCTAAAATATTTTAGATATTATGTTGTGAAAAGTAGGTAGTTCAAAATAAGCAAATATATACTGACGTTCGATCATCATAATTGGCAGTGCGTAATTAAATTTTCAAGTTTTTTGTCCATCTTGGTAAAATCCGGACATTTCTCAAATCCGGACTGTCCGGACCAAATCCGGACTGTCCGGACCAAATCCGGACGTATGGAAACCGGATTTTGCACTGTATATACGATAAAAAATAACGCCGATCCACAGAGTGAAAATTAAGTAGCCTATTTTCCAGTCAATGGCAATAAAAATTGTTAAAACTAGAAAATTCTCGCTATTTTTGTTCACATCTAATTCATTGTAAATGGTTGACTTTGTTGACATTGATCAATTTCGTTTTGGGGTCTTGAAAGGACGATATTTATTTTTGTTGTCGATATTGGCTCGTACCTTGAAGATGTTGATGTTATCTTGGATCTGAACATTATGGTGGGGTGCCATGCAACTGGACGAAAAACATATCTAGTGAAGCGAAGCGCGGTGCGACAGACCTCGCGTTGTATTCAAAAGCTGTAGGCGAGTGACAGGCAGGCCTAGTAGGCTACATGTCACACGGCGCTTGATGAATGGCCATTTAATAAAGCCATTATTAGTTCCACTTCCTTTTTCGACAACAGAGAAGCGGTCCTTTCAAGAAAGAGAAGAACGGAGGGTAGAAAGTGATGGCGAGAATGGTAGAAGCGAGGTAGAATGGTGAGAAGCAGCTGGGGCTTGGGCCGAACAAAAGCTGGACTCAACTTTTTCTTGGCTCAGTCGAGCATTCGTTGCTGCTGCTTTGAAGAATGAAATTCGGTGCGACTGGAGAAAAGATTGGACCAGCAAGAATGGCGAGCTGTCCTGTGCGGGTGCGGGTGGGTGAGTGAGGTTGTGAATTCAACACGTGAGTGAAAAAATACCTCTTGTGAGTTCAGTGAGAATTCTCGCTCATTGTGTAACGTAACTTGGTTTGCGCTCACCATGGGATGCTCTCATCATGATTTGTACAATGTTTTTTGTACAAAGAATGATTAGATTAGAATACTTTATTCATGTAAATTTAAAAAAAGTCTTAAACAAGCTTAAGCATTATTACCATCGCATAGGTAGCAAATGTCCAGAAAATGATATTCATTAACTAAAGAAAATCCTAGTAACGTATTTACATCAAATGACGAAGTCTGGACAAAATTCGTCCATTCTTATATAACTTAGTTCTAGCTTATTTGGAATACATATAACATCAAATTCAAACACTTACTTAGATCTCCAAGCGCTAGGGCACAGACGGACGGACGGACAACGGCACGATTTCAATAAAGCCTTGTCTGGTACTTAGTAATGATAAATCAACATTACACTGAATATTCAAAATACACTATATTCAATTGTCTTGGAATATATTAAATTTTCATAGTTACTATAAAAAATCAGGATATGATTGAAATCTCTCTCTATTTTTTGGTTCTGTATATTTTTTCTCTGTTATAATATAAATATAATATTATTAAATTTAGTTTTGTTCTATCACATTCTATCAATCCTGGATGAACTCGCAACTAGCACACAAGCTATGCTTATGCTATACAAGTAAAAAATATATTTCTTTTTGTTATTAAATTGTCATTGTAATTTCATATTATTATAAAATTTAATAACCTTAATCTTTATAGTTTTTCTATATTTAATGAATGTGTATTGTTGAATAATTATGAAATTTACTTTGCATATATTTGAATTGTATCAAATTTGTGGAAATTTCAATAAAGTATAAATTTCGATATTTCAATAAATATATTCAAAATAGAATCAATTACTATAAGTGTGCTTTGTTGTTACTTTTCGAGGTGAAGAGTGTGAGACGTAGAGATAAGTTGTGAAGCTGTTTTACATTTCCTATGGTATTATGTTGCATCCTGGGTAACACTGTATAGAGTGGGTACTAGTTACATGGACAGATTTTGATGAGATTTATATATTTGTAACTTATAATTAATTTATTTTAAGACAATAAATAGTCAATGTTGTACTTCATTGCTCCCCATGACAAGTAGGATTGATAATAAAGATAAATAACCAGTGGATGAATATCTTATAACAATAATTCCTAGATCCTAGTTTTCCTACATTATTAATTCTTTATCACATATATTTTTACCTCTATAACTGTTCTTTGTTGATTCTTTTTCAGTAGTAGAGTTACAATAGAATTTCTTTATTTTGAAAAGCAACTCACAATTGAGTAGCTGGAGTTGAAAGGAAATTCGAAATTAATATGTCGTGTACCTATAATATCTTCTAAATCAATCTTGTCCAATAGTTCAATATGTGCAGAATAATATCTTATATTTTATTGATCATGTTTCAGATATGACATTTTATCGGACACGTTCCAAATTTTGTACATGGTTTGACACTTCTCTCCTGATTCAGAGTCGCCGAAAAACAATGTCTTATTCCTTAACTTGTAGTAAAAGACAGTTGCCATTTTCCATAAGAAACATGCAAAAACAAGACAGCTGTCATGTGAACAAATGGACGTAATTCTAAAAAAGTATAACATCTCTTCGAAATACTCATCCTGTGCAGTATGGGGAATGAATTGATTTCATACAGTTTTATATTCTTCTCCTTGACTGCATTATTATATTTGCACAATGTCAGATTCTTTTTCAGGATTGAGAGCGTTGCATTGACAATTTATTTGGCACGAGTCAGTAATAATAGAACAATGCAGCCAATGTGAAAGCTCTGTAGAGTCCTGATCATCCAATCTAATTTGCTTTTATTATTGACCTCAATGCACATCTATAATCATGATTCAAAATTTCTAAAACTTATTATTCCATTTTTTTAGTGAATATTTATAGGCCCACGTTTTTCCTAAATATTTCTTATACTATTATTTTATGAACTGGCAATATGTGACTTATTGTAACTTTCAATAAAACGTTTATTTTCTGGCTTCTCTTTACTGTACTCCTTTATTAAAAGCAGTAGACTTTAAATTACAAACAAACTAATTTCCATTTTTCTTTTCTTATTCGTGTTGCAAGGACTAATCAAATCTATTTTCTATCATACATTCACCCACACGTTTTGCTTTGAATGATGACTGATTTATCTCTTCAGGTACTATATAGAGTGATGACATCACTGTCTTTAATAGCGACAAACTGCAGGCTCACCTAGATAATTTGTTCATAAACCGTGTAATACATTGGAATACATTATTTGCGATGTCACTTGAAAATCAAAATTTGTTGACGATATCTCATCTCATCTTAAATTTCTAGTCTATATTAACTCAATGTTAAGGACAATGTATAACATATTCAAAATTTGTGAAGGGAGCAGTTTTGGACTTGAGCCTGTTGTGCCTTCACACTCTTTGTAAATTTGTGAATAAATAAATAAATAAATAAATAAATAAATAAATAAATAAATAAATAAATAAATAAATAAATAAATAAATAAATAAATAAATAAATAAATAAATAAATAAATAAATAAATAAATAAATAAATAAATAAATAAATAAATAAATAAATAAATAAATAAATAAATAAATAAATAAATAAATAAATAAAAATAAATAAATCTGTAACCTTTTTCTAATAAAATTTGCAATTTAAAGTTAGCATGTATCGATTTGCTGTTGGCATACTGCAACTTGTACAATTTATTTTAAAGCCAATGAAGCTATTATTTTTATTCCAGGCTTATCACTGACAATTTGCAGTCGACAAGTCTCATTTTGTACATATCATCTTGAAACAAATAAAGTATTCAATCTTATTAAAGGCGTTCATACAGTTATTATTGAATGCGATTAAATAATTGAATAAACTGAATCTTCTAACTTTTAATTAGCACCAAAGTCAAACTTCTGGTTCCTCTCATGCATTCTAGTGTTCCAATTTTCTGTTTGCTATTTCATATTGTATTGAAATTTGAAGCTTGATGCGGGGATGATTCACCACCACCAGGAGAGGACGGACGGTGAGCTGGAAGAAAGCACGAGGCGGAGACGATGGTGGGCGGGGTGTCAAGCGATGGCGGGCGGGGTGTCAGGCGACGACTGTTGATGGGAGAATGAAAAACGAGACGCACTAAAAGGAAAGCTGCAAGACGAAGAGCCGAGATAAAAACAGTTCCTCTTGCAATCCCGAACTTGCCAGTCAGGAGCGGTTTAGTTGGCACCTCTGATTTTTTGCCTGCCATTTATCTCTGTCAGCATGATTATCCTGCCTCGTATTCGATTTCGTCGACCCGGTCTCTGCCCACCTTAATTTTCTTATGATATTTTCTCGTACGCTGGCTGCGTCGTCCTTCTCGGCTGCTACCACTAAAGCATAAATCATCCCTTCAACCTTCCACCATGCGATGACATGAGCGGAACTTTTCACATAAAACCAACCTGGCCATGTGATTTAATGTGTAATAACTAGAGGCTTCTATAATTATTTTTTCAACAAACAATGAATCATGGTTATGAGTTCGAAAGTGACTTATGTCATCTGCCTGGTAAATTTCATATTATGATGTTTTAGAACAGACTCAGACTCAGCGTAAATACAGTGTGAGCCTGAATTACTCAGGATAATGTGGTTGTTCAAATATACGTTTGGTTGTATAACTACAAATAGATATTGACTATCAAAAATCCTGACATGTGGGCTTCGTTCGGGAGCAAATTTTAGCTTGACATCTTTACACTAAACTAGCTGGCCCGACGCGCGTTGCTGCGTTCTCATAAAAAATTCTTGATTTTATTATTTGCCACCTCCCACTAAAGTAACATTTCAAATTTCAACCTTCTAGGACGAAAAGGGAAGAAGTTAGTCCTAGGGCTCTTCAGAGCTGATAGTTGTTTTTTTTACAAAGTAAGACCTTACTCACCACCTCTCAATGAGCATTTCAAATTTAAACCTTCCACGGCTATTAGGGTAGAAGCTAGGTTTTTTATTTTATTATTCGCCACATCCCGCTGAGGCTGCATTTCAAATTTCTAGCTGCATTGGTTAACATGCAGATGTCATCAACCCGGCATAATTACATTTCATCATACCTAGTCATATAATAATAATAAAGTTTATTCTCAAGATACAAAATTACAATACGAACAGAACAACAACAACAGCAACAAAAATTACAGAAACTTGCAACTAATAATCAAAAGCAAAAGAAGTCAATCCAGTATACAAAAGAAAAAAATAAACTAAAAATAAAAATACATAAGAATTACAAGATAATATAAATCACGCTGCAACTCAGATGAATTATACAATAATAATAAGTATCTTGAGAAAGTACAGTCCAGCACACAAGATATGAGTACTTGTGGACCGCTGGAGGGAGTCGGATGGAAACGAATCATCAGAGATCAGAAAAAAATGAAAAAAGGATAAATTACAAGGTTTTTAAAGGAAAAATTAATCATGTGAAATTTCAAATTAATAATTTGTATCATATTATATTGTATGATGTAGGCTACTCAACCAAGCACTCGAAACAAGCCTTCTACATATTCAGGGGAAAGAGTTAACAGCCAAGCCTTAAGTTTCCTTCTCAAAAAACATCGACAACACGGTGTTCCTATTGTCTGCTTTAGACTAAGGGGCAGAACGTTGTAGAACCTAGGTGCCAAGAATATAAACGTCTTGCGGAAGAGAGTGCAATTGGGTCTCGGGCACCTGACACTCAAACCCGCAGCCAGCCTAGTTGGACGACTGGGAGTAGCAAGATTACAATAATCAATTGTTACACCTCTATTTCCACTAATTTGAAAGAAAACAGACAGCACCTTGAAAACATACATGAATCTCACTGGTAGAATTTTAAGATGGCAGAAAATTGGGAAGGTATGCTCATCAAAGTTGCTGCCCGTCATCAATCTAACAAATGCTTTTTGCAGCTTGATGATTGGGTCCTGGCTGGTATAGTACGAACTACCCCAACAGGTTATTCCATAATCTATTTTTGAATGCACAAAGGAAAAATAAAGTTCCTTCACAACATTAAAATCGCATAAAAAACCAATGCGATGAAAGACCATTAAATAAAACCTCAATGATTTCTTCAGTACTGCGATATGCTGTTTCCAATTCAAATTATCATCTAGTGTGATACCTAAATACCTTGTGCACTTTGTCAAACTGACAACTGGGCAACCACAATCGGCATTATGACAAACTGGAGAGTGTAAACGCAAAGGATCAAGTAGTTCTGAATTTCCAGTGAGGCTGAAAATCATGTAATTAGTTTTTGATACATTAATCTTAAGCTTGTTGCAGGCAAACCATAAAGAAATTTTATTTAAATCAGACTGAAGTTTGGTGTGTAAATCATGGATACTATTACTTAAATATGAGAGTGCAGTATCATCTGCAAAAGCAGTGATACGACCATTGAAGTTACCATTATACAAATCATTGACAAAAATCAATATGTTTCCTACATACTGCAAGGCTCTGAGCCTACATGCCTAAGTGCAAAGTCTTTTGCTGTTCAAAGACAGCGTAAATAACGCCGCTAAGAGACCTGCCATGATTAAAAACTGTTGGCTTCTATCAGCTGTTCCTTTAAGCTGTTTGGCCGGCAAGTTCAGTAGGTTAGGTGAATGATGATTTTCAAAACACACAAACAGCTTGTCCATCGAAACAGCGTGTACAGCAGATCGAAAAATATCAAATTATTTTCCATATGATTAAAAGATCCCAGTAAGCTAGCTAGCCATGTACCCGTGCTTTGCATAGGCAAAACTTTAACCCCCTAAAAACAACCCTAAAATTGCGAATTTTGAAAAATCCTTTCTTATTGCACGGTGAAATCCTATAAGGATTGTTCATACGAAATTTCAAGTTCATAGGCCTAGTAGTTTTGGCTCTGCGTTGATGAGTGAGTCAGGGTATCATCCTTTTATAGATAGAGATAATTAAATAAATACAATATAAAACAGGCCACAAAAGTTTTTTGTAGACCTACCAAAAATTGTTTCATCAATTATTATATTCTCAACAATACCTACTGAATTCAAATATTTGTTGTTGATTTCTTTACTTTCTCTTCCTTGTGAATATCTATAGTTATAGAGAGTAGTCTATTGGAATTGTCAGAAAACTTATGACTCTAATAATAAAAAATAGAAAAAGTTAGGCTACTCTTAAAAATATTACGCCAATAACTTTACTGAATTGGTTTTAAAACGTCTTACAGCCTAGTTGGTTTTATGCTGCCTTTCTTTGTTTACTTTTGAAGGTGGATGTTGTTGAGGTAAAGATACCTGGTGAGAGTTACGTGGGTGGACAAACATCTCTTTCTGTATTTAATTGTTTGATCGGAAAGGCATGTGGAGAAGTAACTGAAGAGTGTGTAGGATGGGGGGGGGGGAAGGTCCGACTGGCCTCAAAGGCAAGAAAGGGAATGCGATGACGTGTCCAGAATATTGCGAGTTTTCCGGTTTTTCAACGAGAGACGACGACGACGACGACGATGATGAAGGGGCTGTTGTGCCGCCTTGGGGTATACCGACCGACCCCCGAGAAGGGATGCAACCCCTGGATGTCAGTAGTGTTTGTACATTTGGAAAGAGCCCGGTGCGGAAGGGTTTGACTCTCTGTTCTGGATGGAGGTGGTTGTGGATGGCTTGCTGCAAGAAAGCAAACGGGCTGCAATTCGTCACAGGAGCCAGGGCTCGTTATCCGGATACGTGTTCCGCATGCAATCATACTCTCTACCACCCGGCTCCGGATCCAGCTTCACCTCCTAGCTGCGACCATCCTCCGGTCGTCTGAGTCACCTACCTCACTCTAGTTATGCACTCTTCTTTTTGCACAACTTTCATCGGTTCCTCTCTGTCTAATCAGACTCTTTTCTTCCGTTAGACCTACATTTATGAACTTTGGATCGACCTGGTTTTTCCAAATCAGCTCTGATAACAAACTATACACCGCAATTCCTATTATTGTACATATAGCTTGATATTGGGTCTTAATACACTAATTCAGAAGTGACAAAGTTTAGACGGACGGAAGTTTACAACGGCGGCCTCAAGCTGGAAGGGGGGGGGGGAATTGTGATTTTGCTGACCTCATGTTATGACCTTCCCCATCTTAAATCATGACCCTTGACCCCTCCTGGGATTACACTTGACGGAAAGGAGTTGAAAATTTATTATTTTTTATATCTTATTTGAATTTATTAATGTCCTTGTTTACCGCTGTTTTCAACTCTAAAAAAAACTTTTGAGTTCAGAGGCGAAGTTTAAAGTCTCTTCTTGCACTCAAATTCAATCGGTTCTTATTTATTCCTTCTTGTAAAGCGTTTCTCAAATTGAATAATGGTAATTGAGAGTAACAGGTAAATTAATTTTATATTATACTCTCTATTCATTTATTTTGATGTACTCAGATAGAATAATAATCAAATTCTTGAAAAGAAAACGTTGAAAAGGCTCAGTCAAAACTGTACAACAACTCTCAGCTTTCATTATCATAATCCATAACAATAAATAATTAATCTATCCTTTGTCCTAGCATTTTATTACAGTATCCTTAGCATAGGATTGTAAACTATGAGCTCAGATGAAATATACTGTACTTTGTTTGTGCTATGAGTCATCTTAAGTAACACGAGTTTGAAACAGAATTCATTCTTGAATGACCTAAATAAAGTTAACAATAACAATAGTTGCGAATTGGAGATGGTCTACTTTCTTCGGCTTCTCATGAGCGAAAATATAAATTAGTATTCATACTGGAAACACTGAAACAAAGAACTTTCAGTGGTGGTTTCTCTTTCTGAAACTGTATTACAGACATCATCTGCTGGACGGCGAGCTTATTTTGAATTCAGGAGAAATGCTCGAGAACAATCAAATCTAAAACATGCAAATGCTTGTTATCATAGAGCACTAATTCCAAATATATTTGTTTGTGTAGCAGTTATAAAATTGAATTTCAACTGAGTGTATCTTCAAGTAATGGAAATTAAGAGCATCGCTTGTAATAGAGAAGCTGTCGTCTAGTGTTAAAGGGAGAACGGTGAACAAGCTTCAATGGTTAATTTAGTCAGAGGAATGAAATCGGTAAAAACTATCATCCAATTTAACACCTAATTACATTATTTTCATGACTCTTTCCCATTTTCGCCTCTATCTTTTCTCGATTATTTTGAGAAAATTTCTCTCCGTGATTAGAAATTGGATTCAAGGGATTATTCACACTTCAAAATCTATCCTAGAACATAGATTTCTTTACAGTACTTCATACATCATAGGATTAGTACCAATACTATCAGTATTAGTATCTATCATAGTACTAGAACCATTACGAAAAGTGTTATCTGTCATGTATGCATTAAGGATATGCAATTATGTATGCATCCAGCTTCCTAACATATCATTACATTGATTTAGGCCTCTTCGTTTGCGCCACCTTGGCCTAGGCTTCTCCCATTGGTTTTGAGTATCGCATTAAAAGGTAACGAGTACTTTTAAACAATTGTTTTTTGCAATAATGACCAGTTGGTCCTATCTGAATTTTCTATTTTGAACCCCCTTGACTGTTATTGTCATTATTATTATTATTTACATGGGCGTCAATGTCTCACTCTCTCATGCACACACTTACAGTTTTTCTTTTGTTTGTTTTTCAATCACTTCAACTCTGCTCTTTTCTCTCTTTATTGGTTCAGCTTCTTTTATTCTTGTTATTTCATCTTCACTTCAATGATACTACGCCGGAAATCTCAAAACGAGTCCATAACAGTAACTATAGTAACTAGTGTAATTATAGTGTAGAAAATTCAAAATTATATTAATCTTTTTAAGACTGTGGTGGTGTTTTGTTAAAGTAATATCAAAATTAATATTCTTTTCTGAAAAAGAATTGTGAATTATTGTGCTTCGAGGTGAAATTTTTAGTGAAACAGACCTAACCTAAGATTTCGATTCTTATTTGAAACTTTTGGGCAATAGCCTGTTGTATTCACATTTATTGTATATTAGTTAAATGAATAAATCAATCAATCTAAATTCATTGTATATTTAACCATAAGTTCATTTGTTGTTTTAATATCAAATATATGTTATGTTATTTCTGTTATCACTTGTGAAACTAATTATATATTTTAAAGTTGTACCCAAAGCCAAGAGACACAATATTAATCAAACTGTTTCTACGCTGTGCACTTTAATAAGTACTATGACTTCCCCAACTAGAGTTTTAATTAGTCAGTGATGAAATGATGGGTTACCGATTTCAATCACTTCAAGCTGTTTGGCTGTAAATATGCTTGCTGATAATTTGCAGCGCTGGTTTTTATTGAAAAGCGTAATGATGTTAATGATGATGGTTTTCAGTGAAACCAGTGAAGATACAACGTAATGCTGCTATCGCGTCCTACAGCGATGGTATTTTATGGCGGATGGTTGCATTTAGATAATTGAATTTGGAGGGTGTCAGCGCGCTAGAACATATTGTTTGGCATCATTTTCGCCGCTGAAATGCAGAAAGCGCTACTGTCGCTCGCTGTTTATAACTGCCATAGAAGCAGCAGGAGAACGGGCAATCGAAATTCTGAAATCCTTATTAGTGGAGCTAATTAATAATTCACCGGCAGAAGATTGTTACAGGCATCCGCGCAATGAACGGATCTTAATTGCTTGCAATTTTATTCATGGATTTCAAACATTGTTGCCAATTGCCTGGCAGCGCTGTGCAGCCTATATAGGTTCTCAATCACGTCACCTGCCGACTGTGGGTTATTGAATTATCAACGACTCAATGCACACACTGTTATTAATCAGCAACCACTCGCAAAATACAGCAGTGGTTTCAGCTAATGTGGGTCACCTATTTATACAGCCTATTGGATATACATATACATTATCGGATATGACCTATATATATTATTGGAAATAAGTTGGTGTTTGTTAAAAACAGCTTCATACAGATTAAATATTCGAGAGGTGTGTAATTGTCTACGCCTTCGCCTACCCGTGCTCACATAGATTGATGAATTTCATTAATGGAGTGTTCATTATCGTACCCAAAGTATTGTGAAGCAGGCTGGACAATATCATGCTTCAATTGGACAAACATTTGGGAAAATACTCAGGCTATAATTGGTGTAACCTGCTGCCAATATCTCTCATATTGTAGCACTAATAAATTGACGTAATAAATAAGAGATCAATTTTTATGTAATTCTTGATGAATAAAATCACTTCTCGTTGGTTCGGAACCCACCTAGAACTGTAGGTCCAACTCATCAATCACCATCATCCAATTCATTACCCACGCACAGGTCTCAGACCTATGTAGGCTTCATCCTCCGAAAAAAATACTCAAGGGAAAGAAAGAGAAATGGGAGAATAAGAAAAAAACGGGGAAGATCACTAGAAGATTGATAGGAGAAAAATGAGTATAATAAGTGAAAAGGACATAAAATTATCATTTTGATGATTGCAAGAAGAAAGAGAAGGAGGAGGAAGAGGAAGTGGAGGAGGAGGAGGAGGAGGAGAAGAAGAAAGGGTGGAGGAGAAGGACGATGATGAGGAGGAATAGGAGTAGGAGAAGGTGGAGGAAAACGAGGAGGAGGTGTAGAAAAGGAGGAATAAGAGTAATAGTGGAAAAATAGAAAAAGTAGTGGTGGAGAAGCAAGAGGAGAGAGAGAGAGCGAGAGAGAGAGAGAGAGAGAGAGAGAGTGAGAGAGAGAGAGAGAGAGTTTGAAGAGTAGAAAAAGTAGCATAATTAAAAAAAGAAATAAGGGAATAAAACATAAATATATCACAGACCCTCAATACTGTTTACATTTTGATAAGTAAAATCACATAAACTATTACATTATATTACAAACATTAAGCCTCGTTTCGACTCAAACTAAGTTTCAAACAAGTTTTAAACAAGTTGCAAATGAGCTGTCTGAAAAAACCCACCCTTTCCACTCTGCAACATTTCCAATGCACCATTCCTTTTTTATTTCATCTTTAAAATTAGAACTGAAAATTAAATTTCGAGAAAAAATCGAGCTGGTATTATCAATCAGCAGATTTAGTAGGTCATGATAACATTTAAAAAATTTCAAATATATCAAATTTAATTTTTTTAAACTTTTGTAATGGATAAAGATAAAAGAGCTCAGCGCTGCAGTCTGCCGTGTCTTATCTAGAACCTGTCGACATTGTGCTGTCATTGCTCGTGCGCGCAAAAAGTTTCAAGCAAAGTTGCACCAGGAATCGGTTTTAAACAAATTTTGCTACAAAACATGTTGCAAAAATGTTGAGCGTTTCCACTTACAGCAGAATTGTTTGCAACATGTTAGCAGCAAAATTTGTTTGAGTGGAAACGGTGCATGTAACAAGAATTGTATGTTTAAACAATGGTAATAATGATTTTTTTCATAACTAGCAAGCGGTGTATCATATCCTCGCAAAGTCTACAGAAGTTTACTAAAGCCTATCATTTCTCCATTACTAAATTGCGCCTGTATTCTCTCATCAGAAGATGCCTTGTAGTACATGGGAAAGAACCTGGTGAAATGATATTTCTCCCTATATCTGCGCTCTTTTCAGAAAGTCTATGTTGTATGATAGAGGTCATTTCATCACACAGAATTAGGTGCAATTCCAAAGAAGCTTTTGAGATAGTCGCAAGTGAAGTCAAATAAAAATCAGCGTAGTTTGAATGTTCAGGTACTTGCTATTTTTAAAAGACCATGCTCGAGAGGGTATTCAGGTTGATTGTAATATATGAGTACATGCCAGCCAGAACATTTCGCACTCCTCATTAACGATCCGAAAAGCTGCAAACGAGATATTTTTCAATAGGGTCGACTGTGTATAATTATTTTGAAACTTTTCAGCATCCAATTTATTCGTATTCACGCATTGATGTAGCTGTAGCTGGAAGTGAACAAATTATGATTTCTTAGAAAAAAAAACAAATTCACATTCAAATTGAAAAATCTCATTCAATTTGAATCGTTTGAGGGTCTGAAATTGTTTGATAATTCTGCACTCATAATGAAAGTTTTTTCTCCCGATCTTTATTAAATCTGCTGGGTTATTTAGAAGTTGAAACATGAATATGATTTTTTAGAAGTCATGCATAAATTTTTACCTCATGCGACTATGCTTTTGAGATTTGGTACAAACTGAAGTTTTCACATTGATTTTCCATTCCTAAATATTTTTCAAGGAAATTTTAAATATTTTCCAATATTAAGCTGCACTTTGTATAGGATTCATAGAAATACATTGAATTCTCATGAAATACTCTCGAATACACATACAGAGTTCACATTTCCTTGGCTAAAAAAGCATGAATATCCTGACATTCTTATTAATATTGCCAGCAAAATTGGCTCAGGCATGAATATCCTGACATTTTATTAATGTTTTGTGGAATCATCTAAACGATTTTGGCACAGAACGGGATATTTAATTCTGCTTTAGGTGGTCGCGTTTTCATTCGGCGTTGCTGTTAGCTGGAAGTTTCATTCTCACTCTGACTGACACTTTGACGTTTATTGGATGTTGATGAATGGAAATTAAACGGGACAAACGCAATTTAATTTGATATTTTCAGTAGCCCACTAACCGGAAGCATAAGAGCCAAATGCTCATTGAATTGGATAGTAAATGCTTTCCAAATAGAGATTAAACGCGTCTTGAAGGGTATTGTCCATCTAGTTTTTCTCGCTTTTCTTAAAAGGAAAAATCATAGATGAAACATTTTAAATAAATTGTTTCTTCCTTACTTATTTATGCAATTTTTCAATTCTGACTTCATTTAGATTATATTCAGAGTGAATGTTTCTCATATTTCAATATTCGATTTTCTCACTTCTTAGTTCTAGTAAACTCATTCAACTACTCTATTATTTCTATTCTCATTCCATCTTTATTTAAACTTTTGATTATTGTATCGCATTTTTTCTACCTCACGAGAAAAGAGTTTCATCTAAGCTGTTTGTAGCCTTTTATATTTAAAACTAATTCAAACTTCTAGTATATTTATGGTAGGTTTAGGGCTCTGTCAGACAAGGCTTCCTAGGTGGCGCGACCTGGGTCGCGCCACCTAATTTCATCACCACTTGATGAAGCGCTACTCGCAAAAACAGCAACTAAACAACTATGAGATCACAACTAACAATGGGATCACTACTCGCGACGACTACTCTTCACAGTTGAAATATGGAAGTTGACGAGTTAGCAGCAATAACGTACATTCATTTTATGAGACAGAAAAAAGAAAAGAAAATACGGCTTCCCACCTGGGAAGCGCTACTCGCAAAAACAGCAACTAAACAACTATGAGATCACAACTAACAATGGGATCACTACTCGCGACGACTACTCTTCACAGTTGAAATATGGAAGTTGACGAGTTAGCAGCAATAACGTACATTCATTTTATGAGACAGAAAAAAGAAAAGAAAATACGGTTTTGGGTCCATACCTTATTAAGAGATAAAGTGAAAACTAGTTTGTTTTATACATTGTATCCACAACTCCGAGAAGATCCTGATAAATTTTACAATTTTCATTTTTTCAATTTTCCAATTATTTCATATCCAGAGCTCCCCTGGCAGTATGACATGATTTAGTAAGTCTACATTAGAAACAGTTGGAAGAATTTTCATGTAACCTTTCTCATTGAACAATATGATCTTATAAATTGTGATCACGGAAAGAAGGATTTACAGCGTTATCTGTAGAGTCAATATTAACTTCTAAGCAATTAGTTACTCTCCTCTTCGCCTTGTAGTATTTTCGACACTTTTATGATATTTATTTGGAACTTTGTAGAAATATTCTAGGTGTTTAATTAGAATTTAATGGAATTTTTTCGAATATTGTGGAAAATGCGAGAGTCCTTATCTGTTTATTTAGAATTCGATAAAGAAATCTCCTTCTTTCTAGTTCAAATAAAAACCTATATAAAGCGAGCGCTTGAGTAAACGTTTAGTTCAGTCTTCTTTGAAATTTGTCGAGATAAACAAGTAGTGACAGTTCTGTAGTGATAATTAATTACCGTATATTGTGCCTTAAAGAGAATTCTTTTTAAATTTATACGAGAGGACTATATTCATAGAACATAGCTATTATTGTACTACGGACTTGTACTACGTAAGTTTATTTGTTCTTTTTTGACGTTCTTCTTGAATTATTGGACAGTTTATTGAACAGTTATTATTTAATATTAGATCGGCCTTTCAACATTTAGTGATTGATTTTTGTACAGTAATATTGAAAACTCTATCAGTTGAACAATATCGATTTATCTGTTTTTTATTTCTTATTTTGTGTAAGACATTACTGATCAGTGCGTGTTGTGGATTATTTGTGTAAATAAAGTGCGAGTGATAAATTAAAGTGTTGCCAGCGTTATTTTAGATAAAGAGCCCGTAACAATACTTTGCAGTAGACTATGGGTAGTATCTTAGTTTTTCATTGAGATATTTAAGAAATGTACTAAGTTATTTTACATAGACCACATAGGTGATTCATATATTTCAATAAACAAAATTATATTTCTAATTATGAAATATCCTTTTTTCTTTAACAGTTGCATCTTCTTTACTAATAAAAATATTGACAATCTCTTCCCAAGCATGATTTTTCTTCTCCCGATTCGAGTAATCACTGAACTTTAGTATATAGCAGGGCGACCTTGAATTTCAATGATGAATGCTTCCAAATTTAGCGAATCCATGTTTGATGTCCGCGCTTCTCGCTGCAGCGTGTTACAGACTGACAAGCGTTCTCATAACGTTACCACTGCCGACTGGGTGGCACCACTCAGAGGTGGTCGGCTGAGTCGCCGATGGTCGACCGGGTGGCGCGACCTGAGAAATAGCGCCACGCCGTGTGAACTCTCTCTCAGAAAATACTTGTTGACTGGGAGGCGCGTCCTGGGTAGCGCCACCCGGGTCGCCTCGTCTGACACCGGCCTTATTGTGGCATATGCTTAGTAGTTGAGATTGTAAATTTTTAGGACAGTTAAGATATTACTTGCCAATAGTAGGCTATGGTTCAGGGAATTGTAATTAAGTTAAGATATAGTTAAGATATTACTTGTCATTAGTAGGCTATGGTTCGAAGAATTGTAATTTCATATTTTAATTCACCATTCATAGCTTATTTTCATCTAAAAGTTTCAGCATCAGATTTTTTAATACCCTGAACTAATTTTCAGTACTAGTACACTTTACATTTTCTTTGATATACGTAATGCATTAAATTACAATATTTTATCGATACTCCAATTGCTAGTATTCATTACATTGATATATGTCCCGTTTCTCAATTGTTCAGTTAATAATTATGTAGCAAATGATAGCGGCCTAAGGCTTGCTTCAAACATACCAAGCAGTCGGGTAATCGGTGCTGTTTACCAAGCTGGGATATTGTATCATACGGAGCGCTTCACACTTACCCGGTTTTTGATATAATATATACAATGTTATTATGCCAGGTACAAGACACCGCCTACTTGACTGCCGGGTATGTGTGAAACAATCCTTAGAGCCGTTATTGAATCAATGGCTACTGAATGATCTTTTTAAACGACTGAGAAACAGGGCATCAGATATTCCAATTGGTAGTATCCATTACATTTTTTTTTTTTGTAGATTACGTCTTGGAGACTCCAGCTAAGTATAAGACAAGATAAATTAACAATTATACTATCTTATACACTAGTTACCATAAAGGGTTTTCACATTCAATAGTTCAGATTGTAACTTTTTAGGACAGTTGAGATATTACTTGTCATTAGTACGCTATGGTTCGAGGAATTGTAATTTCATATTTTAATTCATCATTCATAACTTATTTTCATCTAAAAGTTTCAAGTTATTTTTTTAACATTCTGAACTAATTTTCAGTACTAGTACACCTTACATTTTCTACTATATCAATTAGTTGAGGTGAGGTTTAATTTTGATGTGAAAGGAACTCTTGTACAATATAAAAAGCTTTATCAACTAAATATTTTTTTCTCATTGATTCATTACTTTCATCTAATACGTTAGCAAATAGAAATTGAATTGAAACGTCGTTTTAAAGATTATTTATTATAAATATTTCTTGTACAGTGTTTTCTTTTAGTGCGCGAATAAAATATTCATCTATTCATCTTGTGTGGAATTTAAGGAAAGTGTTGATTAGAAGAGCTGTGACAGAGAATTCTCGATGGAAAAGTGCTGGTTGAGGAGGGATGACATTGTCCATTGAGGTGAGCGTCTGTATAATTGAGGCTACTGCTTTGGTCGAAGATGAGAGTGTTCAGAAAGAAAGAGACGGGTAGGCCGGGTGTCGGGTCGGGACGGGTCGTTGATGAGAAGGCTTTGGGCTGGAAATTGATCGACTCGCAATCGGTATGCGGTGCCGGTAATTATTTCGGGGTTAAATTATAGCGGGTCTTTGAGGTGCGGTCTTGGGTTTAGTGCCGCCGGGTTAACCGGGTTAGACGGGGAGGATAGCTGGGAGCTGACTGAACACAAGAGAGAAGCGTCGTCGTCGGCCTATAGTTGGTGCCCACTCTCTTTACCCGAAGCAGCGTGTAATTAAAAGCAATTATCGTCTATCGAGAAGCCGGAAAAGGAAGCCCGACCGCAAAGGACCCGACTCGGACCGTCATGGCAGGTGCGTTACGGCCTTCGTGTTTTTTAGACGGTGGCCCAGTGAAACCGAGTGACGGTAGCTGACAAGTAGCAGTGTTAGAAACCGTACTCAAAGTGGTCACACATTTCAGATGCAATATACAGGACATTGAATACTTGTACTACAATGAATGAAAAAACACGTCCTCAAGGATTTCTTATGAAGAGGACATGAAACATGCATAACAGAAGGAGATAAATGCATAACAGAAAGAGATAAATGCATAACAGAAGGAGATAAATGCATAACAGAAGGAGATAAATGCATAACAGAAGGAGATAAATGCATAACAGAAGGAGATAAATGCATAACAGAAGGAGATAAATGCATAACAGAAGGAGATAAATGCATAACAGAAAGAGATAAATGCATAACAGAAGGAGATAAATGCATAACAGAAGGAGATAAATGCATAAAAGAAGGAGATAAATTCATAAAGGAGATAAAAACAGTAGTTTATTCAATGGTTGTATTGTGACTGCCTTCAAGGCACAAGTGAAATGAGTGTCTTAAACATCTTATGATCGGCTTATAGGTAAAATACAATCGTTGCGTGCAATATTTTATATACGGTTACCAATATGTTATGTTTAATTTAACTTACCAATCAATCGGATAACTTCCCCTCACTAACATAACCTAGTTTGTTGTTGATTGGCTCTGAATTGAAATTCAAATTGATTTCAAAATGTTTAAATCAGCTAATGAATAATAAGACGAAATTGTCACAACCACATTTATTGGAAATATTGAGAAACTAGTTTCGGTTGTTATACCATTATCAATCTCAAACAAACTAAAACTAAAGTACAGAGTAGCTTAATATATACTAAACATGGAATGATACTATTGGCTAAGCGAGAAAGAACCTTCATTGAAGGTTAGGATTGGTTGAAGGCTCCTCCCTGGTGGGAGGAGTAACAAGCAAAAATAAGAGTTAAACCAAGATCCAAAAACCGTGAACATCTAGAACGCAACAGAGCAGAAAATACACGATAAGGCTATAATTATATGAAATTAAAATTAAAAATTTTAAATTGTTACTCCCACCAGGGAGCGTGACTTATTATGGCCTTCAGCCAATCCCAACCTACAATGAATTTCTCTTCTCTTATTCTTGAATTGAAATAGCTTCATTATGCAATTGTTTTCAATAGGCATGAAGAAAATCAGATGTTTTGATATCAATTTCTAACCTCTAATATCAACTTCATAAAGTAGTCGTAGATAAATGAATAAAACTGTAGGTCCAACTCATCCAACTCTTTACTCATGCACAGGTCTCAGACCTATGTGGGCTTCACCTAAAAAAAAGTGTTTAAGAGGGGTATACAAAGTTAACATTCCTACCAACGTTATAAAATATTGAAAGTTACTTAGAGTTGAACTACAGTATTTTGAGAATTCCATGGAGTTAAATACTTTTTATCCCACGCCTTGTTTAAGCAAATTCGCTATTCTGTTTCTAGCGGACAGAAATTAACTTTTTTCGTTCAGGTGGAGTCGTCATTACTAACTAAAATATCACTCAATGAAGAGCACTGAGCTTATTATGTGAAAAGTTTTCATGTAATCGGTACCGCATAAAGCTGAAGATGGAAAAACATCAATTTTAAATATTGTTATGAATGCAAGAAAAGCAATAGTCGATACTACTTGTTTTTGAAAACATTGCTTCCATTCATTGACGACACGTGCTTCAAAGAGATTGTAAATTTACTCTTGTTTCTCTCTTTCTCCCAATAAAGTCTCTCTCGCTCCTGTTTTGTAAGTACGTCTCTGGCACATTACGCACAATGGAGAATGTTCTAGATTGTCCTAACGGCTTCCAGAGCTTCTTGGAATACTTTCAAACACTATATAAGGAGAAGCCCATGTAAACAGGAGTCATTTGTCATTTGCTCTTCACGACTTCACGACTAGACGTTCATATCCAGTGCCAGTTGAGTGACATTTTATACAGACAATATGATTACGTATCTGAAGTGCTCGTGATCCGTTAATGTTGTAAATTCTTTGACAGTAGACTTCCTTCCTTGTGGCAGAATGGTCAGTGCTATTATTGTGATTATCAAATACTGTAACAGACACTGAGCTTCATAAGTGTTCCATTTATTGAATGTTTAACTGTTTTTAGACATTTATTTTTATTCCTGGATTTCTTGTTCCATGACGAACTGCGTTGTTAACATTAACTTTTCATGTGAAATTTAACGACTTGCAGTCAAATATTCATTAAGAATAAGTATAACTTATTTAATCTGTAGGCCGAGCGCTTTCGAATCTTTGAGATCCATCTTCAGAGGCCCTGAAGATGGATCTCAAAGATTCGAAAGTGCTCGGCCTACAGATTAAGTAAGTTATACTTATTCTTAATGAATATTTGACTGCAAGTCGTTAAATTTCACATGAAAAGTTAATATCAATTTTTACTTCATTGAACAGTTTATTGGATAGCTGTTTATTAAATCATTGATAGACCTATTCTTAGTTAGTAATTATTTTTTTTTCACAGTGATACCGAAAGTTTATTATTAGATGAACTTTATTGATTTGTTTTCTCTTATATTTGTGATTTGTGGTTTTTTTAGTGATTAGTGCGTGTTGTAAGTAATTCGTGGAAATAAAGTGCGAGTGTTAATTTCAAGTGTTGCCAGCATTATTTTAGTGATAGAACCAGTAACAATGATATGATATAATTTATCTTCGTGGTTTTTAGACGGTGGCCCAATGAAACCAACTGTGGAGTGGAGAGAATAAATTTCGCTTTGGAATGAATGAATAAATGAAATACTAGTAGCTAACAATACATATTATGAGTTTGGATAACTATGGAAAGGACGTTTAATTGAAATTTTCAAGGTAAATATTTCAGAGTTTTCACTTATTCCTGCAATGATGTGGAGTGAAATAATTCTCTTGTGAAAGAGGCGTGCCTAAAAGCCAAAAACAAGACGAATAACAAGTAATAAAATGGGGACACAAGGGATGGGGAGTAGCAGACAGGATAAAGTTACAGAAGAAACATTCGAGCGAAAAACACCGGTGAAGAGTGGAAAGGTGACCCTGGAAAGCAGAAGATGAACAAGTCATAGGGCGGCTTCTTCTGAAGACATCCGGTAATACTCTCGAAATGAAAAAACTGGTCCCTTTTCGACCGCTTTTCAGCTCAATTTCCACTCGCAGATCAGGAGGTGCAAGAATAGAGAGTGATAAAGAGAGGGGGTGACAGAGAGAGAGGGAGAGTGAGAGAGCATGAGAGTGATGGTGCTCTGGCAGCGAAGAAAATGCACAAGTTCTGAGAGATTAGAAGGGAAGAAAAGCATTTAATCTCAAGGGCTCCTCCTCCAACTGTGGAGTGAAGAGAATAAATTTCGCTTTGGAATGAATGAATAAATGACGAATTCGTAATTTGGAGAATATAAAATTATTACTGAACCTTCAGAGGGGAGCAATTTCAATCCGTAACATCAAGGGAAATAATGAATTGGTATATCAATTTATTATGAGGATTGCAAGCCAAGAAAAACTCTCAGTTTGCTACATTTCAACAGTGTAAGTTAAGGCAGAAGCTTACTGTATTTCCTTGCGATTCAATCGTAGCTCACTCATTCTTTCAATAATACAAAGAACGATTTGGAAATCAAAACATTTCATTGATCTCTTCAATACTGAAATGTAGATTACAGTAAATAAATTGAATACATTTTGTTCTGTTATGTGAAACAATGTAATGAGAAACGAGAATAAATTGAATTTGAATTGAGATTAAAACGGAAGAGCCGCTAAAAACGAACTTTTAATTTAATTAGTTTTTGATTTATTGACTCCCTGTACAACTTGTACCAAATCATAAATAGATACACAATACTTTCAAAAAAACAGTACATTAGAATCACATATTGCTCATAAGACTTGCGTCTGATCGTGAGCTAACAAGCTTTTATAAAATAAAAGAGAAAAAAATAATTTATATGAGAAAAAATTAACATAATTATATATGTTAAATTGTTATAAAAAGAGAAATGTAAGACTTATAGCAAAGAAAAAACTCTATTAACAACTACGATATTCCAAGTAGGTTACTAGGTTTCGAGAATTCAGTGAGTAGTGCTCATTCACTATGTAATGCTGCCTAAAACTGATATTAAAAATGAGTAAAAGACTGTAGTTACTGATAAATTACAGGGAAGAGTTCGATGACACTATAGAAACTTCACTTCCTCGCAATATGAGATGATCAACTTTCCAGCAATCGTAGCAATATAGTAGGACTATCGATTATTTCTTCAACAATATTTTAATAAATTGTAAATAAATAAATTATTTTAATAAAATCGTATTTTAAAAGATTGTAAAATTAATTTAATAATTTGACGTTCAGCTAGAGTTAGTCTTACTCGAAATTCCACCGCATAAATGTTAAATGTTCATAAAATTTATTTCCTGCGGTACCATGATTAGGTGGAAAGATACAATGGATACTGCAAAACAAAATGGCATCCAGCCTTTCTGGAGAAATGAAGTAGGCGCTAGTTATGTAACAAGCAATGCATACTATATTATTCTTCCGTTGCCATCTAGTATCTGAAGCTAATTATTAATAACTTTTTATTGTAAATTTAACGACTTGCAGTTGACTGTAAGTCGTTGAATTTACAATTTAAAGTTAATGTTAGCAACGCAGATCGTTATGGAACAAGAAATCCAAGAATCTAAGTATTAAGTTTATAATTTATTTAGCTTATAAAGTTTCATGTTTCGAAACTTTTTAGGCATAGCTAAGAAGCTAAAGGCATATTAATAACAAAGTAGGCAATTTTCTGCTCAATACTAAACAATATCAAGCTTACACCACTAAGTTTACAATGCTAAACAAACAATACTAGTAGACAAACTAAGTAAACAATACTAAGAAATAATAATGAATGTAACTTTAAATAAATAAATAATTGTTTAAAAATGCTAAATAAGAATTAAACAATTTTTGCGGCATTCATGCAAGGTTACATGGATGATATAATAAGATTATAAAGATTCTTATATTCAAACATAGATATTGGTTAATCTGTTCTTAAACGTACATCTCTAGTAAGAATGAAATGTGTCACATTGATACACCGTCTAACATTCATCTCATACTAATATAAACTTCGTTTGCAGTTTATGGAATTACAACACCGTGCCGTTGTATACACGTTCTCCTCTCAAAATCCGAATTGTTGAAAGCCAAGAGCATTAAACCTGTCTAACCTTGAGCCGGTGAAACAGGGAAAGCGACACGCTCTAGATGAAAAGAGAGTGAGTGATATTGAAAATGCCGATGTAAGCAAAGACACCCCAACTCCAGGCCCGGAGCAAAGTGTTTCTTCCCCATTGTCACGAGTGAAGCTGACTTCGAAGGCTTCAAAACAATGCAATGCAGCTGTCTGGCTCCAACCTCTAACTTCCTCCCTCATTTAGTCAAGTGCCTGTGAAATATCCCCGTAGCAGTGAACTTGTGAATGAATAACGAATTGCTGAGAAATGTGAGCATTTTTTCATACCTCTCAACACTGACAATAGCCTGTTATTCTTTTATTCAGACACATTGTATTGAGTGCACTTATTAAATGATTTTTTTACCTCTGGAAATGTGTTATAAATCGAAATGAATGCTCGAGAAATAATGGCTATTGGCTATTCGATAATTAGGCTCACGATTGCACTAGTTATACTTTCTATTTAAGCATTTTACCTTATAGAAAACAAGGCATATTTTTTAAATTTACTTTATCTTTTTTACTACTATTTTATATCAAAATCCGAACTATTAACTCATTTTAAACATATTTTTTCTCTTATTTCACGATGACAATTTTAAATGACAATTTTTGGTCGGTAGAATTAATAACAATAATAAGTAGCTTATTCATAATTCCTAATCAAACCCCGGCCTCATTATTTATTTATTTATTTTATTCAGTAATTAATTTTTTTATCTATTAATTAATTAATTAATTTATATATTTATCTATTTATTTTATATTTATATATTTATCTATTTATACATTGAGCCACACAAAAGAGCACTTGTGGGGTATGAAAAGTCATCAATAACATGTGAAATAAATTATAAAAATATTAAGTGATAATTACTTTCCATTTATTAAAAACTATAGCAATTTTAATTCTCACGTAGATTCACTACAAAAGTCTTTTACACACAATAGACAGTAACAATAACGGAGTGGCCGTTGCCGAGTGGGTTAAGTGCTGGTTTCATATATACAATAGACAGTAAAATATTATAACAAGTTGAATCTTATTTTAACTACAGTATAAATACAGTATCTCCTTTTTGTAATCTTTTACCGTTGACTTTTTCAAGTGAGAAATTTTCTTCTTGTTTTCTTTGTTTAACAAAACAGAGAAACTGGCGAATTGTCGAAAGAGAAAGAATGTTTTTCGAGAGTGGCTCTCAATGACCTAATGATAGCACCAATGAATAGCTTGAAAAAACTTTTAATCTGGGCTTAGCTTGGTGGTTTGGACCGTTATTCAAAGAGGATTAGATGGAAGGCCGGTCGGCATTGAAAGTATACGCGGGTAAAAACAGCATAGAGCTCACTCGCTATCACAAGCCTTCGTTATCTTTTTTTGGCTTGATAAACTATGATGCAGTACAGCTGTGACAATGAAGGCTTTTCCGCGAGAGGGAAAAATATAGGACTGGATACGAGTGACTATTTCCCAAATCACAAAATGAATGCAGTTATAACAACTCTAAACATAGTAGGCCTACGATGATTTAGGAGTCAACAATGATAAATCGTGACCCACACCCTGCACCCAAATTAAAAAAGGGTGTGGTTCTAATCTTCTTCATATGGACTACAACAGATATTAAACGCTAGTACTAATATGATCAACATGAGCAAATAAAAAGGTTGGGGTTAGAGACTCTTAGTAGACTGTTACTGTTCAATCAATCAATCATTTTATTCACTTAAAGTTTCCAAATAAAGCTCCTGCTAAACCTTGTGGGTTTTTCAAATTACAAAATGGGAATCAATTATATGATACAAATTACAAAAAAGAAGAAATTAGGGGAAAGAAGAATAGGGAAAATGAAGGCTATGGTGGAAATTGAATATTAGTCTAATGTATGCAAAGAAAAATAAATGAATCTAAACAAGTAAGAAAAAAAGGGTAATATATAAATTACTATCAAATCAAATCAAAATTTATTCAATCAATAACATGATAATTACAAAAATATTTTAGTTAAACTTCATAAATACAGAATATTTTATATCAGTAATTCACCTTTAGAAACCCCACTATAAAAAACTGTGTTGGGGTATATGAGTCTGTTAATATTATTATTTTAGTTGAAATATGCTATAGTATCATTCAAAAATGAAGTTAGTTGTTAAAATGTTATGTTAAATGATAAATATTAGTGCATATTATGTAATTAAACAAAATTAATAAATGTGAAAAATTAAAAAAAAAATTAAAAATTACCTAGAGTTATACAAAATAGCTACTCAATGATAATAATATATTAAAATATCATAATAATACAAGAAAATTATAAATACAAACAAAAATATAATAATTAATTGGTATGAACTCTTACTAAATTTTCAAATTGCGTTACTTCCTGATCTATCATCCAATTTATTAATTTTCTTTTGAACCGATAAATAATTCTTTCTACTTCTATAAAAATAATTGGTCGCTCTGATGTGGCGGCGGTGTAACACAATTATTATTTGTTAACTAAGGTTTCACCAGCAATGGAAAACAAAACATAACAAAGAAAAAGTAGCAACCGTCCATGTGCTAGAATAAAAATAATAAAATCAAAAATATAAACATAAAGCCTTAAGAATGTAATGAAATCCAGAATTCAATATGATTTAGCTGTTTCATTTAAAATAATTAAAATTATTAGTTATATACACTATGATACAATAAGTCACATCCTATTCTACGACTCCAATAAGCTTCCCCCAAAAACCTTCCACAATTTCTTTGGTTTTCGTTTATAGGATGAGACTGGAGATCGGAGGTTGCTGTAGCAGACCCACTCATATATTGCCAATCAATGTGTAAGAAGGGGAGACTGAAACACTCTTTCCTGTATCAGTATTCCGTTCATGTCGATTTCTTATTAATTCCAGTGGCCCTTGATATTCCACCCTCGTCCATCACCATGTCAAAGCCAGAGCAAGTTGTTTACTTGCAGTAGGTGCTTCAATGTTATCTTTCTCTGATGTGAGTGAACTCCACTACTGTACCAACAGCAGAGATGGCCATGTGATAATGCATGTGACAGGCTTTTATAAGACAAAGTTTGTATGAGTGGAAGAATTTTTGCCTGCTATTTTTAGTAATATATGGTTACACAAATAGGTTTATACAAAGAGAGGGAAACACTTATTTCTTCCAATCTAGAAAAGATAGAAACACGATTTTAACGTTCACAGAGAGAGGAAAATTTAAAAAAAATCCTTCATGGCCACAAGAACAGATCTTTAATGAATAATAAGATAAGAATTTGACAATAATAAGACAATATACACAGTAAACCCTAGACACACAGTCTTAAATTCAGTCAGAAGTATATATCAGAGAGGCACCACGAACGTCTTCTTTTTCATTTCTTTATTTTTCAATTAGTGTTACTCTACTTTAATATAAATTAATATAAATATTTAAAAATGATGTGCTGGAACTCCCAAATAGGCGTGCCTCGGGAGTTACCTAATCTTTGCAGAAATTTTGTTAGTGTTTATGTTGATTTTTTGGCAAGTTTGATTTTTAGTATATAGCATAGGTATGTTTTTGTTTTATAGTAGTTATGATTGCAAATATTTTGTTTTTCTTGCTGTACTTTGGAATCATTTTGCTTTTCTCTAAATTTAAGTTTGAACAATTGTACTTTTTCTGCAGAGAAATAAATTATTATAAATTATTATTATTATTATTATTATTATTGCTTTAATAATATTATTATTATTAGTTCTCGCTTTTGATTATATGATTCGGCCAAGTGTTATAAATTCGGTGTTGATTAATTGTTGGCTGCAGTGACTGAGATCTACCTCTATATAACATCCTCACAGTCAATGTAGAATGGACCTTATGATTGATATCCTATAATTCGAGGCTACGCTGGCGGGAACAGAAAGGTTAGCATGCGTCCTGTGTACTTGGAGCCAAAGCAGTCACGTAGAAAAAAAAAATGTTTATAATAGATATCTTATATCAAACCTGTATAGATATACAATCAAATATAAATGGAGACAAAATGATGGCGGCTGGAAGCAATGGCCACACTGTCTATGTAAACACACTGTAACTGCAGTTACAGGGACTTTAACTGCAGTCAAATAATAGTTCCAATGCGGTCATGATTGCATCTTCTGGCGGGCTGATTTAAACTTACCCCTTCCAAGGAACTGTAGAATTATGTTTCTATTTTTTGTAGTTAGGAAGAAATAGATAATTGAAATATTTTCCGACTTTTTGAATAGGCCAGTACTTCCCTCATATAGTAAAATATTGTTAAAGGAAATTGAAAATTATTAATAATAACAACAATGATAAATTATTGGTTTATTCAATTTAACTAATAATAAGGAAAGTATGTTGCAAAATTGTAGAATATTTCTGGTACCTAGAACTTAACTTGATTATTCAATGATTCGTTCTTAAACAATTTTATGGAGAAAGGTTTCATGATTTAGAAAAAGAATAATTATGAAAATCACATCTAAACACAGAACCAAATAATAAAAATATGTTATGTCTCCATTTACTAAATAACTGGTTGATCTATTATTCGTTTACGCCCATCTAAATGTAGACACTGGTTGAGATAAAAAGTTGGTATACAGCAATCTCGACTATTACTACACGAATAGTATATCTTGCTAGACGTCTATAGAATGAGCCTATAAAAGTGGAGCAAATGTCTAGATTGCTCTAAATATCTTTTTATTGCAATACGTGTCTCAAATCGATGGGCTCTAAGTTTTATTAATGGCCTTAAAACTCATATATAATAGGCTAATTTGGTGTGAAATTTCTCATTATAATCAACTGTAGAATTTATTCTAAGTTTTTGTAAGTTACTGAGTAATTGCAAGCTACTGGAATTGTGTTAATAAAGCTTGGAGGCTTGGAGCCTATCCATTTCAATTCCAACTCATCAACTACTTTGTAATCATAATAGGCACAGTGCATTATAATAGGAAAGTTCACTCCTTAAACCATGTATCATAGTATGAACATTTTTGATTTACAGTAGAATTGAATCTGAGATTTTGTAAGTCATCGAGTGATTAATGAGTTGGAATTGTAATGCAATTGGTGCAATTATTATTCTCAAGAATAGGAGTATGAATAAAGAAGAATAAGAATAATAATTTATTGACTCCTTGTACAACTTGTTCTGTGAATAAATACACAATACTTTCCAAAAAAAAAGAACATTACATTAGAATCACTTATTGCTCACAAGACTTGCGTCTGATCGTGAGCTTACAAATTTTTTTAATGAAATACAAGAGAAAAAAATTAATTTATAAGAGAAAAAAATTAACATAATTATACATATTAAATTGTTATTATAAAAAGAGAAAAATAAGACTTCCAGAAAAAAAGTGTACAAAAATACAGTAAACAAATCCAGTTTGAATTCTTTTTATCTGAATAAAAACTAAAGGTTATAAAGAAAATATTACGATATGATATAGCGTAAATACAAAAAATTTTAGGAAGTAATATGAGAAGTCATGTTGAAAAATTCTTCTGGAGTGTTTCATGAACCATGCCTAAAAATACAAAATGACGTCCAATAGACATCGAAATTTGGAAAGGAACAAGACTTGACATTATAATTCGGCAAGGCAGACAAAAAGGGAACCTTTATCAGCAAGATGAAAGTTTGATATCGAGTGTTCGATGTTTGAAGTAGGATCTCTCTTATGAGACAGCCGTTGCAACTTTCTTCTCTAATTCCAAGTTAAGTACATCCCTTTAGTAAGTAATATCCGTAAATAAGAACGGCTGGAAGAAACAAGAACGCTTATTCAACTCAAACAAGCTACAAAGTTGTTTCCGTCGATGAACTTGGACTAAGTATCGACAACTTAGCGAGTAATTTTCTATTTACACTTGCCAAGATTAGTTATAAGCACGATTGATCATCACTCCAACTTCCTTCAAAGCATCTATGAAGAAAATTGCTGCTCACAACTAGTTGGTTCTACTCTACTGCATTTCATCATTGTTCTCCAATTAGGTGAACATAGCAAACCAACAAATTTGCTTCAACAATTCAAAAGTGAGTTTTCGTTTGCAACAAAATTTTAGTTCTTGTTTAAAGGAGATCTTTAACGACCTATGCTATTTTGTAGCAATCGCGGATTCATTTATGAATTTTTCATAACGTATCTCTAGCTTAATTATATAAAAGTCGATGTTTGTATGTATGTATGA
The DNA here is from genome assembly GCA_948455865.1 of Conomelus anceps. Taxonomy (NCBI): domain Eukaryota; kingdom Metazoa; phylum Arthropoda; class Insecta; order Hemiptera; family Delphacidae; genus Conomelus; species Conomelus anceps. The sequence goes on from OX418218.1 coordinate 21,800,729, forward strand.
TCGTTCGATGTTTGTATATGTACGTTCCCAGTAAACTCCAAAACCGCTGAACCGATTTTTATGCAATTTTCAGCCACAATGTAGAATAGAATGATGGTTCCTGTGAAGTTTGGAAGTTCAAAAGTCCTCGCTGATGGATACTAAAAGGGGAAATCTATCCTTAAAGGAACAGCTGATAGAAGTCAACAGTTTTTGATCATATTTATGGCAGGTCCCTTAGTGGCGTTATTTACGCTGTCTGGAACGCAAAGACTTTGCATGTACCATGTAGTCGGAGCCTTGCAGTCATGTAGGAAACATGACTGGGTGTGATGAAATTAATGTAATTATGCGGGTTGACGACATTTGAATTTTGTAATAATTTAGCCTCTGTGGGAGGTGGCGAATAATAAAATAAAAAACCTAGCTTCCACCCTAGTAGTAGTGGGAGGTTTAAATTTGAAATGCTCCTTCATTCAGAGGTGGTGAGTAAGAAAACAACGAGGCCTCTCTGATCAGCTGGAAGCGCCCTAGAACAAATTTCTTCCCTAATAGAAGGTTGAAATTTGAAATTTAAACATAGTGGGAGGTGGCGATCTGGCGAATAATAAAATCAAGGAGAATTTTTTATGAGACCATAGCAACGCGCGTCAAGTCTTTTATAAATAACAATGTATATACAAGAGACATCAACTTAATTTTTCTATTATAAGATATATACATTATAAGGAAAAGCATAATAGCAGTGATGAACATACGTGATTGGCTGCTCGCTGAGCGCGGTGTCGAGGCGATCGAGATGTTCAGTTACGGGCGCTCGGTTGAGAACCACTTCTGTCAGACAACAGATCACAGTCGTCTCAACAGTCGACTCAAAAGTTCAATAGTCGACTCTAGTCGCTCAACAGTCAACTCATGAGCGTATACACCACCACTTAGGACATTTGAATGCATTTAAGCATAGACCAAACATTTCCTTATTCTATGATATCAGTTTATAAGTGTGTATTTACTTTATTCACACCACCCATTTTGTCATCGTTACCACGGTAAAATCTTAGACTTTTGTGGACTTCATCAGCAAGACGTCATTTAGACCTTGAAGAATTCGTTTCGTCATTAAGGAATAACGTAAAGTGAATAACGTAATGAATGATAGGAACTCAATAATCATCAAGCGATACACTTAATATATGTGAAAAATATATCGATGAAATGGAGTTTTGAAAACATTATGGGAATACTTCTCCATATGTACCAGATTTTACATACAAGTTCAATCAAATAAATTTGACTATTTATACCATCTTTATTTATTTTATTTATTCCACTATCCTTATTTATTTTTACTATCTTTTTGAACAGAATATGGAAAGGATTAATAAACTAATTGGAGATATGTCAACCATTACGTTCAACCCAGGTTGGCTTACATCTTGAACATCTTTTTCATCAATGATTAGAGCTTAAATCCATCGACTCAATAGTAATTTCATCAACTTAATAATACTTTAATAGACATATAACTCAACTTGGTCGACTAGTTTGCTTCCCGTATAATTTAGTAACCTGCCTTTCAAGTTAAATGACTTAGTTAATGAAAAGCTGATCTGTCGAGATTTATAGGATGGGTTGAGTGGCATGTGGCTGCAGTTATGCAATTGGGGAAAGAGATTGGCTGAAAGGGTGGATGTGGAGTCGGTTGAAGCCAGCAGTCGGAATCGATGTTATTCGAGTAAATCTAGACAAATGACGGTTGTCAGAGAAGACGGCATTAGATCTGAAGGGCTGAATTGACAATTGATGTCGTCCGGACGGGGTTAATGGCGGACATTAGGCGACAATGCGGGAACTGATAGTGAGGGGAGTGCTGATCCCTCTGTCCTTGTCTAAATATGACTTGCCGTCTGCTCTATCGACGAGTCTTTGATCCTGTTCGAGTGTGTGATGCTGAAAAGCGAGAAGCAAGCCAAGCCGTCGCCCCTTCCACGATTGGTTGATGACAGTCAGCCGGGGATCCCGACTTTAGGGGCCTGCAATTTCCGCAACGTTGCCCTCATCAAAGCAGTTCGCTATCCGCTTCTTTGTACTTCTTGTCATGAAATCACCGTTGACATTGTAGTCTTGACCTTCTATCGTTTTTCATCACAATAATAATTGGATTGCTGATAACTATTGAGGAAAGCGATCGAAAGAAAACCTGCAATGAAAATACGGGAGAACTTGAATGAACAATAAAAAAGATTGAAGGTCAAATGTTTATTTGAATGCAAAACAAACCTAACAATATAGGGAGATGAATACATGTGTAATATGAGAATAAATAGGGTTATTTACCCATATAAAAACACAGTTTTTACACCTAGTATAATCGGCTAAATATATTCTTAATTATATTAACTCAAGTGATTGATAAATAATTAATAAATTGAAAAAAATAAAGTCCAATTAATAACGTTGGAATCAATTGATATATAGAATTATCACAGAAGCAAGTTTGAACTAGAATAATATTTCCTAGTTCATCTTTTTGCATTGGTGCATTCTTCCTGAACTCTGCCAACAAAAATACATGCAGCTTTTTACACATGAAAATATCAAATGATTCAGTCGTTAGTGTATCGCCATTAACCCTGCAAGTTTAGTAAAGAGAAAATTCCAAGTACTCTACTAATCTTGCATTCTCAGGTATTCCACATAGAATGATAGAAAGTTATCTATTCAGTTAAACGTGCTTTTGAGTTGAAAAAATTGAAATACTTGTAGCAAACGTTATTCTTACAAATCTTATCAATTTTAATGATCAGTTTTGAGTAATTTCGATTTAGTCAGGCCAATTATATTCACTTAAGTGATTGATCAATTGTTGAAAGAAATGAAAGTCAAATCTATAAGGTTGGGATTGATTGATATAAATTATAGAATACTAGCTGACCCCCGACGCGCGTTGCTGCGATCTCATAGAAAGTTCTCCTTCATTTTATTATTCGCCAGCTCCCACTGAAGTTACATTTCAAATTTCAACCTTCTAGGACTATTAGGCAAGAAGTTAGTCCTACATGCAAAGTTTTTGCGTTCCAGACAGCGTAATTAACGCCGCTAAGGGGCCTGCCATATGATTAAAAACTGTTGACTTCTATCAGCTGTTCCTTTAAGCTGTTTGGCCGGCAAGTTCAGTAGGTTAGGTGAATGATGATTTGCAAAACACAGCTTGTCCATCGTAACAGCGTGTACAGCAGATCGAAAAATTTCAAATTATTTTCCATATGATCGCATATGAAGATCCCAGTAAGCTAGCTAGCCATGTACCCGTGCTTTGCATAGGCAAAACTTTAACCCCCTAAAAACACCCCTAAAATTGCGAATTTTGAAAAATCCTTTCTTATTGCATGGTGAAATCCTATAAGGATTGTTCATAAGAAATTTCAAGTTCATAGGCCTAGTAGTTTTGGCTCTGCGTTGATGAGTGAGTCAGGGTATCATCCTTTTATAGATAGAGATGTAATCACTGAAGCAAATTTGCATTAGAAGAATATTTTTAGTTCACCGTTGTGCATTGATACCTGAACTCAATTTCAATTTCTATTTTTTAGGCAGTTATTGGTAGCTTTCATTGCTGGAGGAACTCGCGGGTCGTTCCAGCTGTTTAAGCCATGTAGTGGAAAACATGATCTAACTACTGTATATTCAAACCTGAATCTAGTTCTAGGTGGTATATTATCAGTTCAGAGCAGATAACTTGATTATAGCCAACGCTACCCGGCTATCCTCAAGCTTACCATCTCGATTGCTTGGAGACCACTTGCATTACATTGGGAATATCTTGCATTACTTGCATTATCTTGCATTTCTGGAGAATATCGGGCATTCAGCAAGGATGCAAGATGCATTTCTGTTCACTTGCGTTTCCTCCAATACATTATAGTAGCAACAAAAATCTTTATGGAGTAGTTTTCAATGTGAATGATATTCTAAATGCTGAAAATGTTAACGAGATTTAATTTTGATAATCTTTCCAATTCCTTGTTAACATTCAGAAATTTAATAAAAACTGTAATATATTTTATATCTTTTATAATAACTTGAGGCTGTTGCAAACGTGTTCGAATTTCTTTGTATTTAGGAGAATAAAGCAGTTAATTCACCTAAACAGCACAAACTGTTTGACGATTGATGTGAATAGGTCTTTGTAAACGGATTCTGGGCGATTGCTAGTGGTTGTGTACTGCATCCAATTTAGCGAGATGCATTCTGTCATTAATGAAGGTTTCCTTCGAGCAGAAGGGTGAGCGTCAAGCCCTTAGGATATTAGTGTTGGCGGTACTGGATATGAATACCCGCGGATATTACATTGAACGATGCCGTGTTCAGCGGAATCTTGTGCAAGCGAATGAAACGAGATAGAATGAGAAGAAAATGGAAACGAGATAGAAAGAGAAGGAAATGGAATTTCGGCGAATAAGGGTTGAACCGTGCAAGGTGGGGAGAGCCGAAATGAGCTAATATTCCAGTTGCACCCAACTTCCATTGCGAGGCACGAAAATATTGTTGAGGGGCAAAAAGTGAGGAGATTTCAGCCAAATGAGAAGAGGAATAGCGGTTGCGAAAATGCTCAAGGATAATAAGAAGACCTGATATGAAGTATAAATGGGAATAGGGAGCTTTAGTGGGTATTCTTAATCTCCTGTCTTCTTCCAGTAATAAGAAACTGAAAATTGAGTAGATTAGGGGGTATGTGTAAGTGAGAGGAAGTAAGAGAGTGAGAGAGAAAGAAACCAAAAGAACGTTTGTTTGGTCTGCAATTCCAGATGGAGCCCTTGATTATAATAAACAGAAAACGGCCCCTCTTTTTCGAAGCTCTGATAATTTTGTTAATTGTTATGGATGCAAATAACACAGTTATGGTTGAACTATAGTGCAAAAGCTTTTACCAGTTTCATCACTATTAACTTATATTAAGAATTATAAATCTTATATTAAGAAATGTTTTATTTTAATATGACAATTGTTATAGTGTGAATGGTCCAAAGCGGATTATGGCACAGACTAAATAAATAATAAATGTAGAAATACCTATAATATTAAGAAAGGGGCTGTGATACAATAATAATTGAAGTGTTCTGAGAAAGATAGCTTGTGATGGACACACATACTCAAAATTTTCCATTTATTCAATGTATTTTATGTAATTAATAGACGTTCTGGGTTGGTCTATAAAACAAAGTGTTCAGTTAAAAATACTCGTTATAACAAAACTTGTGTTTGTTTGGAACTATAAAGTACAATGCTGAAACATTTTGTAAATTGATTATCTCAATATTATGTCAGCTGTGTTGAAAGAAACTTCTTATAGAATAATTGATTTTTCATTTAATATTACTTCAATGCAGAACTTTTATACCAATCAGTTCAACGAAGTTTCCTCTTTTACTGAATGCCTTTTATAAATCATAAAATATGAAATTTGCATAATAGCTTGCCAGAGGAGTTTTCAATTAAAACAATTACTATCGTATTATTGTCATGGCAGGATGACATAATATCATAATATTGTTATATCCAGATGATTGTCTGATCAGAATGTTCAAGCTGCATTATTTACACGCTTGATAGTCGAAATTAACGATTTTTAACGACACAGTATTAACGATATTTATTTGTTTGAGGATGATAGATCGAGAAAAATATATTTCTTCACTTCAGAAAAAAGGTTTGGACTGGAATCAAGGGTTCGCAAAATCAATTCAAAGAACACGCATTTTTTACACCGCGTTGGGCTTACTTCTGAATAATCGGATTTGCATATATAATAAACAGTAGCTATGGCTGGTGGTTAACAACACAGAGCGGAATTTATCATGGTAAACTCGAAAGTGCTTGAATTTTTTCCTTTTAAAATCAACTGTTTTACATAAAAGCATGCATCTGACACGAATTCCCACAAACCAGCCTAGTATATTGGAGTGAGTGGTTTTTGTCGGAGCAAAATAAGTAAACAGTGGATTATGATAAAATAGCAAACAATGCATTATCACGAATTTGTTACACCAACCATCCTTAAAAGCCCGTAAATAATGAGAGCAGTTCAATCACTATATTTATATTGCTATGTATTTATCTCCGGTAATATGATAAATATTTCTCTTTAATACGTGTGGAGCAACCATTACCCAATATATCATGAATGAAGCGATTTGAAGTGAACCATTATTGAAAAACTGTAGTTTGTTTTCTTTCTTTGAAGTTTTCGTTGTGTAACGGATCATTAAACCTAGGAAACTTTCAATGAATGATACTCAATATTTTAAAAATCACAGCAAATCGGTTGAATAGAATGAATGATCAAACGCGCATATAAAGAAAAGAATAATGGAGAATCAAGGATTATTATTAGAGGGTATTATTGAAGGTAGATGTACAAAAAAATGCAGGACAAAGCCCAATTGAAGGTCGATACCGAGTGTGCTGCAATAGATGTCACAGGTTTAATACCTATTTATTGTACATAACAGAAACACTGTCCCTATTTAGAACACTCATTATTGTTAAATACTCGTCCATATTTTCATCTTACCAATCTAAATAATCACAAATACTAGATCCATATATTATACATATACTGTATGTGTATGTATACATATATATATTACATACATACACTACATATACTACATAGTACATACATATACTACATACACTACATATATATATATATATATACATATACTGTAACCTTAGGTGGGAGCCTCTTTCGAATTTATTTGTAAACGACTTAGGTTTATATCTTATATGTTCTATAAGGTACGAAAAATATTGAATATGAGCGAGCTAAGGGTCCTATACTTTGCTTATGTTCAATCTGTACTACAATATGGTCTAGTGGTATGGGGAGGATCTTTCGATATTTTCATGGAGATTTTTGTTTTGCAAAAAATGATTATAAAGACAATCCTGAATAAACCAAGAACTTTTTCTAGTAGGGACTCTTTTGACCAATTCAGGGTGATGACTATACGCCAGCTATATATAAAGAAACTTATCTGCTATATATGGGTGAATAGGGATGAGTTTTCAATGAGAAATATATATACTTTGTATAACTTTAGATCGAATGTTCATAACATATATAACATAAACAACACTAATTTAACAATAGTACGGAGGCATCTGACTTATCTCAGCACAAAGCTAATAAACTTGATCTCCAGTAGTTTGGATGATTTTTTCGCTGAGAATGGACTAAGGATGTGGAATAGGATAAATGAATGGATAATTGGAAATTTCTTCTTTAACCTCAATAGTATGTTATAATTTTTTTTCTCTTTCTCTTTTTTTATTTTTATTTATTTGCAGAATCAATTGCAGGATAACAGGAACTAATTAGTTCTGAACTGATACTCTCACCCAGCAGACAGGAATTTCCTTTGCCGGGTGGTGCCAAGTTTTACTTTACTTTTGTTTTTAATTGTGTGCGTAAGAAAATGCTTGTATAAGATTTCTTTGTTTGATCATGGCATACAGATGTATTTTCTTTTTGTATCATATATCAATGCAATATATATAGTCTACTATAGAATAGGGAAATAGGGAATTGGGCTCTATACATTTTTGTTTAGGTTGATTGGAAGAAAAGACTACACATCTATAGTCTGCCTGATAGAGAATTTTTTATTTCATTTTACATGCAAGGTTTAGCTTCAAAAAATCTAACCGTAAACCATTTATTATACAACTAGCGGTACCCAGCGTGCGTTGCTACGCCAGTGGCAGCAATGAGAGGGGGCATAGTGGGCTGTGATAATGAGGAATGCGTGGGGCAGGTAGACGGGCTATGCCCAAATAGAAACACACCTAATTTTTGTACATATTTTGTAACAATATATTTCCAGGAATTTTATTAATTGTACATGTTTTTAAAAAAATATAAATTGTAAATGGATATTGATATTTACAAATAAGTTCAAGTTAAGCTTGAAGTTTTAAAAATGTAAAATCAATATTTTAGTTCATCTTAAAAAGATCTACCGAATAGTAAAAAAAATATTAAAAAAAGTATGACTCCCAACCCCCCCCCCCCCTCACCACCCAGAAACAATGAGGCACTTTGAACTCCGAATTCTACAGGAACTATCTCAAGACTATACTGCATTGCACCTCAAATCTACATCAAAATCAATTTTTCCAAATTAATTGTTGTAATATTCATAATTATAATTTCACTTCTTTGACCCCCCCCCCCCCCCCCCGGTTCCAACACTCAGGGGGGCACTTTGATTTCTCAAACTTCAGAAACTATCTGGGACTATTGTACCAGAAAAATATCAAAGGGAACAAAATCAGATAGATCACAAAAATATCAAAGGGTAAGTAAGCAGCCCCTCCCCCCACTCGCGGAAAAAATGGGGGGCTTTGAACTGCCAAACTTCACAGAAACTATCTTGGGACTATTCTACATTGTGCCAGAAAATTTCATCGAAATTGCTTCAGCGGTTAGGACACAAAATATCAAAGTATAAGTATGCCCCCCTCCCCCCCGGAGAAAAAAATGGTGGGCTTTGAACTGCCAAACTTCACAGAAACTATCTTGGGACTATTCTACATTGTGCCAGAAAATTTCATCGAAATCGCTTCAGCGGTTAGGACACAAAATATCAAAGTATAAGTATGCCCCCCTCCCCCCCCAAGAAAAAAATGGGGGGCTTTGAACTGCCAAACTCCACAGAAACTATCTTGGGACTATTCTACATTGTGCCAGAAAATTTCATCGAAATCGCTTCAGCGGTTAGGACACAAAATATCAAAGTATAAGTATGCCCCCCTCCCCCCCGGAGAAAAAAATGGGGGGCTTTGAACTGCCAAACTTCACAGAAACTATCTTGGGACTATTCTACATTGTGCCAGAAAATTTCATCGAAATCGCTTCAGCGGTTAGGACACAAAATATCAAAGTATAAGTATGCCCCCCCTCCCCCCCCCCCCCCGAGAAAAAAATGGGGGGCTTTGAACTGCCAAACTTCACAGAAACTATCTTGGGACTATTGTACATTGTGCCAGAAAATTTCATCGAAATCGCTTCAGCGGTTAGGACACAAAATATCAAAGTATAAGTATGCCCCCCCTAACCCCCGGAGAAAAAAAATGGGGGGGCTTTGAACTCCCAAACTTCACAGGAACCATCTCGGAACTATTCTACATCGTCACTGAAAATTTCATTGAAATCGGTTCAGCGGATTCTGAGTTCAATTAGGACACATAAATATTAAGAGGTACAGTAGCCTACGTTTTGCCCCCCAGAAAAAAATGGGGGGCATCATGAACTCCCAAACTTCACAGGAACCATCTCAGGACTATTCTACATCGTCCCTGAAAATTTCATTCAAATCGGTTCAGCGGTTTTGGAGTTTACTGGGAACATACATACAAACATACATACACACATTCATTTTTATATATAAAGAAGATTACTTTAAAATTTTACTTTCACTTTATGCTTACTTACATGGTATAATTTATCTGTGGTTTGAGATGAGAAGCAGATACTCTAATATCTAGTAATATTCTGTATATTGTGAATAGTGGGAAGTATTATCTGAATGTGGAACAAAGGTCATGGTTGAAGAGACATTACTTTTTCGAAATTAATGATCTGGCATAATTTTATTAATAATACTGAATTGTTTGAATCTGCGAAGGACTGTATTTTGAAACTAAATAATCTGGACTGAACTGAATTACTCCCACCAGCGAACAAGGTTTTTTCCTTCTGCTGGTTGGTGCAAAAAAACAACATTATTTATTTATATTTATTTAAGAAGTTATTTTATTTCATGTATTAATTTATTAACATTAAGTTAATGAAACTCCAATTTGTTTTGTTTGTAAAGTTGTGGCAATAAATAAATAAATAAATAAATAAATAAATAAATAAATAAATAAATAAATAAATAAATAAATAAATAAATAAATAAATAAATAAATAAATAAATAAATAAATAAATAAATAAATAAATAAATAAATAAATAAATAAATAAATAAATAAATAAATAAATAAATAAATAAATAAATAAATAAATAAATAAATATCAGTAATTATCGAGATAAATATTATCTAGTAATATTCCAGTATCATTATCACAGTCAGATTGGTTTGTAAGATTTGATTTGGTTGGTTGGAAAAGGCTTGAAATTGTGATCTCTCAAAATGAATAAGATGTATAAACATAGAATTCTAATAGGATATTCAACCGTATGAGTTTTAACACAGTCGTACTTACAAATAAGTAGTAGTTGATTAAATAAGTAAAACAAGAAAAAGTTGAAGAGAGCAAAAACAAAAATAAAAACAATAAAAAGTAAATAATGAGAAAGAGGCAAATCTTAATGAACAATTTGTGATAATTATCAATCAACCACAATTTCTAGAATCAATCTTGTTTTCCTCGAATACAGTCTGGCATTAAAATTTGTTTCAAAACCCACTCAGATTGATTCAGTGGAAGATGATGCACGTTCCGAGATGATCTCCCAGGATGTATGTTGTCAGGATCAATTGATGGTTGATGGAATCCGAATAATGCTGTTTACCAAGTTGTTTCGATGGTATTACTAAATTCACAGCTTACAAGTTCCATATAAATTTAATTCGGATTAAGGGAAGAACGTGTTTGAACCAGCAAGCATTTATGAGCAGGGGCAGCACAGTTATCATCGGCGCAGTGTTTATCGGAATCAAAGCCGAATAGAACGTGGCCTGAAAGGCTAAGCTCTACATTATACTGTCACGTGACTTTTGGTCACGTGAGTTTAGACCCTGTTGTTGTAATGGTGGGGGGGGGGGGGAAGGGTTGGTAAAGTCCACCGCAACAGAATTTATGATCGAAAGTGTCTTTATTGGGGATGATTTATAGCTAACATTTCTGTGCAACGTGATACCTTTGTTACTCGTATAAACATTATAACTGTTTGATTTCCGGACTTTGAAATATGCTGAATATACGATTCGCGCGAATCACGTACTTGATCGCTTTGTGCGGCGAAAATGAACAGCCAAATGTTTGTTAATGGATCAGACTTACTTTGATTAACGCTCACCGGCTCACATTATTCTATATATATATTTCTGAGTCAATCCCTGGATGCCAAATCTCAACAAATGAGAACTACGTGATTGGATATTGTTTCAATTTTCAAACAATTCTGAATGCAATTTTAATAAAATATTTATTTATTAGAAACTCAGTTCAGTTCAAATCACAGGGGAGTTTGAACGTACCGGATGCCAAACGATCATTGGTCGTTTGTTTTTATCGCTCTTTATTTTATGTATTTAGTTATGTGAGTTATGTGTATCATTACACATTTTATATAACCTCTCACATAACACTTTCTATTTGTTAAAAATGTGAAAACTTCTACGCAAAAGCTCATTACACCTTATTGCTAGGAACTCTTTAAATTTACTAATTATTGTTCAAGATTTTTGTCGTATATATTAATTTAATTTTAAATCTAATTTCAGATAGATTGCCGTAAAATCTATAAAATCATGTGTATCTATTAAATTTATGCACTGTATCTATAAATTTATATCTTCAAATGTAAATTTATGTTTATATTAGAAATAATGCATATAAGTCACTGTACAACCGCTTTACAATGATGCAATTTAATTAGTTGCTTTCTCTCTCAGTTTTGACTAAAAATTCCCCATAAATAATATTCTTAATGCTATTCTAATCTAACTACGTACAGGACCAAGAAAATCCCTTCTACGGTTTGCCCTGGAGATTAATATTGCAGATGATGTTCACAGAGCTTAATCTTGTTTAATTCACTAATATATCTAGCCATACTACATATTTATTTCAATCACTATATATCGATGATTGCAACTATATACCTGCTTAACAGATTAGTTTGTTTCAAAACAAATTATCTGAAAACGCAATCCGATAGAGAACCAATTTTTTCAAAGACTCGACATAGTAGGTCTGTTGGTTGATACTAGTGTTTTAAAACAACAGTTATCTGAAATATTGGGGCTTAACAAACTGCAGTGCAAATTACAGGTTTTAAAAGAAGTGCTGTATACCATGGTAGATAGAACAATCTACTTACCGTGCTGTATACAACTAGCTATTTGTCGATATATTTTCAAGAAATATTAGATGATGTTGAAGATCCATCTTGTTTCCACTAATATGTAATATAAACTTAAAAAACACTTTTAAATGGAAATTAACTCACGTTATGGCGTGACGGCCGTTTCGCTCTGTTGTCTAGAGAATCCTCTAGTGGATGACGTGAGTTAATTTCCATTTAAAAGTGTTTTTTAAGTTTATATTAAATATTAGATATTCAGCGTATCTAATTCGCAAAAACATAACCGATCGTAAATACTGAGAGTTTTATAGTTTATTGAAGATTGTAGGCGATCATACATGAAGTCAAGTTTCCAGCTAGTGGTAAAATAATGTTACTCATAGAGTAGCTACAGTAGCAGACAAGAGTGTGCCCTGTTATCTTCACTTGACAAGTTTCAGAGAAGAGGATCTGTGCGAAAATCAAACAACGTAGAGCAGCGAATATTGACGGCACTGCCGCCAGGGGATGATGCGCTGTGCTGGCTGACTCCACCGAATTGAGTTTCCTGGAATGGAAAACGCGAGGAATAAGACGACTGCGAATATTTATTTACTAGCAGCTGGAAAAGAAGAAAATCCATAGATGGCAGTGGTGCTGCTACCGGCAAGCGGACCAATAAGGTAGATTTCGGAATGCTGATCCTACATATCCGACGCCGTCTCACGCATATTATGCTGCCAAGGAATCCTCTACTTCCCGCCGCACACCCACACCCACCAATGTATATCAGAAATGCTCCTTCTCATACCTGGTGCATTCTGGAATGGCAGTGCCACGGATAACAGAGATTCACTAGACCTGTAGCTGGCCAGTAGTATGTTTTTGGCGGTTCTGGCACAAGCTTCACCTTTTGTCCACCAGGCGGCAGCACTGTCGCCTGGCGCTAGCTTCGCCATTGTCCACCAAGCAGCAGCACTGTCGCCTGGCGCTAGCTTCGCCATTGTCCACCAAGCAGCAGCACTGTCGCTGGCGCAAGCTTCACCTTTTGTCCACCAGGCGGCAGCACTGTCGCCTGGCGCTAGCTTCGCCATTGTCCACCAAGCAGCAGCACTGTCGCTGGCGCAAGCTTCACCTTTGTCCACCAGGCGTCAACACTGTCGCATATCGATTGCACCGCCCCCCCCCCCCACCGCCGTCATCAACCCCCCCCCCTAAAAAGTGCCCCCCCCCACCCAAAAAAACGTTCCCCCTCAACCTAAAACAACCCCCCCCCCTAAAAAAAAAATCCCCCCCCTCCACCCCCCCCCCCCAAAAAAAAAATAAAAAAAATAAATAAAAAAAAAAAAATTAAAAAAAAAATGAAAAAAATAAAAAATTAAAAAAAAAAAAAAATTAAAAAAAAAAAAAAAAAATTAAAAAAAAAAAAATTAAAAAAAAAAAACATCTCAGGACTTAGAAAAATTTTGTACCATCTCAGGACTTAGACAAATTTTGTAACATCTTAGGACTTAGAAAAATTTTGAAACATCTTAGGACTTAGAAAAATTTCCGTAAAATCTTAGGACTTACAAAAATTTCCGAAAAATCTTAGGACTTACAAAAATTTCCGAAAAATCTCAGGACTTGGAAAAATTTCCGAAAAATCTTAGGACTTACAAAAATTTCCGAAAAATCTTAGGACTTGGAAAAATTTCCGAAAAATCTTAGGACTTAGAACAATTTTCAAAAAATCTCATATAGGTAAAAAATCACCTTACTTTACTTCAACGAAGGCTGTTTCAACGAAAAAGAGAGGGTAGAGAGAGAGAGAGAGAGAGAGAGAGAGAGAGAGAGAGAGAGAGAGAGAGAGAGATAGCCCCACTTCTACTTCCATCACTGGCCCCGCCCACCAGCCTTGACATTCCAGTTTCAACTAGTTTGTATGACGTCACTGCTACATTCTAATGCTATGAGTCATATCCATGCAGGAAAAAACAGGAAAAGAGAAAGTTGGAAGTAGGAAAGTTGAGTTTTTAGAAGCTACAGAGTCCATAAAGAAACAGCATAAACAGCTAGTAGAGTATGAAAATGAAATCAAAGATTTGAGAGAGCAGCTTGAACCATATTTTTATTCACATTGGAAGAATTTTGAACCAAGTGGGGTGTATCATGTGACTGCATTTACTATGAATAATAAGGAAAAATTTACATATGTTGGGGTTTTAGGGGAAAAAGATGGCTTGAAACAGGTTTACTTTGTAAAAGGGGTACCATAAAAAATGCTTTTCTCAATGCATACAAAGCAATAGAGGACCTTAAGAAAGTGGGCTATTTTGTAATCCCCTACAATGACGAAAGATGTATATTATGCTTGCCAAGAGGGGAAACCATTTGTGTAATTACTGTTAATGGTATGGCAAGCTATAATGGTAACACATTTCCAAGAATAGAATCAATCAAATTTTCGTCAGATGTATGGAAAAACTTGGAAGACACATCTTTTACACAGTTAGAAGTGCAGCAATTCAACAGCATTACAATGCTAGAAATTAAAGGGAAAAGTAAAAGTAGGACAGTGCAAACGATTGGAAGAGTTAGCAGAAGGTACAGAGTTGGTCATTGTTGCAATTAAACAAGTATGGGCTAGAAATAAGAATCGGTATATTTTACAGTTTGAGAACCTAGAAGCATTGTATGTCTGGAATTATTGGTTGGAGGAAGAATTTGAGAACTCTAACATAGATTTAAATTATAAAATTAGAATTAGGTTGGATGTCCTTAAGCATACCCCCAGTAGAAATAAGGAAAGAGTTTTTTTTTTTTTTTTTTTTTTTTTTTTTTTTTTTTTTATTTAATACATTGCATTGTAAATAGAAAAATGTATTATTATATGTTGTATTAATAAATGGAGAAATTATTGTGAATTTGTCTTTGGCGTTTTTCTTCACAAACTCCTACAATCCTATCCTTATAAATAAGATTAATCTGAGACATATTTCTCTAAGTCACCTGTTGGGTGTTGGCTGTTGGCTTAGGCTACTCCAATTAAGCACCAAGTAAGCCATAAGGGATAAAAGTGGTACACCAAGTTAGCCCAAAGTGGCACTACGTGGTGGATGAGTGTGCACTACTGCAATGAGTGGAGCACGGAGTGTGCAGTAAGTGGGTGCAGTGGCACAGTAAAAGAGCTCACAGTGGGTGTGAGCTTTTGCAATTAGCTTGAGTGCTTACATATTAGAGCTTCTAGAGCACTAGGGGAGCACTAGGGGCACACTAGGGGAGCACTAGGGAAGCACTAGGGACGCAATAGGGAAGCACTAGGGGAATTCAGGGGGGCACTAGGGAAACACTAGGGGAATTAAGGGGTGCACTAGGGAAACACTAGGGAATTAAGGGGGGCACTAGGGAAACACTAGGGGCGCACTAGGGGCACACTAGGGGAGCACTAGGGGAATTAAGGGGTGCACTAGGGAAACACTAGGGGCGCACTAGGGGCACACTAGGGGAGCACTAGGGAATTAAGGGACACACTAGGGGCACACTAGGGGAGCACTAGGGGAATTAAGGGGTGCACTAGGGAAACACTAGGGGCGCACTAGGGGCACACTAGGGGAGCACTAGGGAATTAAGGGGTGCACTAGGGAAACACTAGGGGAATTAAGGGGTGCACTAGGGAAACACTAGGGAATTAAGGGGGGCACTAGGGAAACACTAGGGGAATAAAGGGGTGCACTAGGGAAACACTAGGGAATTAAGGGGGGCACTAGGGAACACTAGGGGCGCACTAGGGGCACACTAGGGGAGCACTAGGGGAATTAAGGGGTGCACTAGGGAAACACTAGGGGCGCACTAGGGGCACACTAGGGGAGCACTAGGGAATTAAGGGACGCACTAGGGGCACACTAGGGGAGCACTAGGGGAATTAAGGGGTGCACTAGGGAAACACTAGGGGCACACTAGGGGAGCACTAGGGGAATTAAGGGGTGCACTAGGGAAACACTAGGGGAATTAAGGGGTGCACTAGGGAAACACTAGGGAATTAAGGGGGGCACTAGGGAAACACTAGGGGCGCACTAGGGGCACACTAGGGGAGCACTAGGGGAATTAAGGGGTGCACTAGGGAAACACTAGGGGCGCACTAGGGGCACACTAGGGGAGCACTAGGGGAATTAAGGGGCGCACTAGGGGCACACTAGGGGAGCACTAGGGGAATTAAGGGGTGCACTAGGGAAACACTAGGGGCGCACTAGGGGCACACTAGGGGAGCACTAGGGGAATTAAGGGGTGCGCTAGGGAAACACTAGGGGCATTAAGTGGGGCACTAGGGAAACGCTAGGGGCATTAAGTGGGGCACTAGGGAAACACTAGGGGCAATAAGTGGGGCACTAGGGAAACACTAGGGGCGCACTAGGGGCACACTAGGGGAGCACTAGGGGCGCACTAGGGGCGCACCAGGGAGCACTGGGGCGGTGTCCCTGAGTTGTTAGGTCATGTTGGGTATGTTAGATAGGTCATGTTAGGTTAGGTTAGTTTGGTTAGTTTAGGTTGGGTTAGGTTAGGTTGGATCATGTTAGGTTTGATCACGTTAGGTAGGGTTAGGTTAGTTGGGTTTAAAAGTGGCACGCCACTTTTAAATCCAACTAACCTAACCCAACCTAACGTGATCAAACCTAACATGATCCAACCTAACCTAACCCAACCTAAACTAACCAAACTAACCTAACCTAACATGACCTATCTAACATACCCAACATGACCTAACAACTCAGGGACACCGCCCCAGTGCTCCCTGGTGCGCCCCTAGTGCGCCCCTAGTGCTCCCCTAGTGTGCCCCTAGTGCGCCCCTAGTGTTTCCCTAGTGCCCCACTTATTGCCCCTAGTGTTTCCCTAGTGCCCCACTTAATGCCCCTAGCGTTTCCCTAGTGCCCCACTTAATGCCCCTAGTGTTTCCCTAGCGCACCCCTTAATTCCCCTAGTGCTCCCCTAGTGTGCCCCTAGTGCGTCCCTTAATTCCCTAGTGCTCCCCTAGTGTGCCCCTAGTGCGCCCCTAGTGTTTCCCTAGTGCACCCCTTAATTCCCCTAGTGCTCCCCTAGTGTGCCCCTAGTGCGCCCCTAGTGTTTCCCTAGTGCCCCCCTTAATTCCCTAGTGTTTCCCTAGTGCACCCCTTAATTCCCCTAGTGTTTCCCTAGTGCCCCCCTGAATTCCCCTAGTGCTTCCCTATTGCGTCCCTAGTGCTTCCCTAGTGCTCCCCTAGTGTGCCCCTAGTGCTCCCCTAGTGCTCTAGAAGCTCTAATATGTAAGCACTCAAGCTAATTGCAAAAGCTCACACCCACTGTGAGCTCTTTTACTGTGCCACTGCACCCACTTACTGCACACTCCGTGCTCCACTCATTGCAGTAGTGCACACTCATCCACCACGTAGTGCCACTTTGGGCTAACTTGGTGTACCACTTTTATCCCTTATGGCTTACTTGGTGCTTAATTGGAGTAGCCTAAGCCAACAGCCAACACCCAACAGGTGACTTAGAGAAATATGTCTCAGATTAATCTTATTTATAAGGATAGGATTGTAGGAGTTTGTGAAGAAAAACGCCAAAGACAAATTCACAATAATTTCTCCATTTATTAATACAACATATAATAATACATTTTTCTATTTACAATGCAATGTATTAAATAAAAAAAAAAAAAAAAAAAAAAAAAAAAAAAAAAACTCTTTCCTTATTTCTACTGGGGGTATGCTTAAGGACATCCAACCTAATTCTAATTTTATAATTTAAATCTATGTTAGAGTTCTCAAATTCTTCCTCCAACCAATAATTCCAGACATACAATGCTTCTAGGTTCTCAAACTGTAAAATATACCGATTCTTATTTCTAGCCCATACTTGTTTAATTGCAACAATGACCAACTCTGTACCTTCTGCTAACTCTTCCAATCGTTTGCACTGTCCTACTTTTACTTTTCCCTTTAATTTCTAGCATTGTAATGCTGTTGAATTGCTGCACTTCTAACTGTGTAAAAGATGTGTCTTCCAAGTTTTTCCATACATCTGACGAAAATTTGATTGATTCTATTCTTGGAAATGTGTTACCATTATAGCTTGCCATACCATTAACAGTAATTACACAAATGGTTTCCCCTCTTGGCAAGCATAATATACATCTTTCGTCATTGTAGGGGATTACAAAATAGCCCACTTTCTTAAGGTCCTCTATTGCTTTGTATGCATTGAGAAAAGCATTTTTTATGGTACCCCTTTTACAAAGTAAACCTGTTTCAAGCCATCTTTTTCCCCTAAAACCCCAACATATGTAAATTTTTCCTTATTATTCATAGTAAATGCAGTCACATGATACACCCCACTTGGTTCAAAATTCTTCCAATGTGAATAAAAATATGGTTCAAGCTGCTCTCTCAAATCTTTGATTTCATTTTCATACTCTACTAGCTGTTTATGCTGTTTCTTTATGGACTCTGTAGCTTCTAAAAACTCAACTTTCCTACTTCCAACTTTCTCTTTTCCTGTTTTTTCCTGCATGGATATGACTCATAGCATTAGAATGTAGCAGTGACGTCATACAAACTAGTTGAAACTGGAATGTCAAGGCTGGTGGGCGGGGCCAGTGATGGAAGTAGAAGTGGGGCTACTCTCTCTCTCTCTCTCTCTCTCTCTCTCTCTCTCTCTCTCTCTCTCTCTCTCTCTCTACCCTCTCTTTTTCGTTGAAACAGCCTTCGTTGAAGTAAAGTAAGGTGATTTTTTACCTATATGAGATTTTTTGAAAATTGTTCTAAGTCCTGAGATTTTTCTGAAATTTTTCCAAGTCCTGAGATTTTTTGGAAATTTTTCTAAGTCCTAAGATTTTTCGGAAATTTTTGTAAGTCCTAAGATTTTTCGGAAATTTTTCTAAGTCCTGAGATTTTTTGAAAATTTTTCTAAGTCCTGAGATTTTTCGGAAATTTTTTCAAGTCCTGAGATTTTTCAGAAATTTTTCTAAGTCCTAAGATTTTTCGGAAATTTTTCCAAGTCCTAAGATTTTTCGGAAATTTTTGTAAGTCCTAAGATTTTTCGGAAATTTTTCCAAGTCCTGAGATTTTTCGGAAATTTTTCTAAGTCCTAAGATTTTTCGGAAATTTTTGTAAGTCCTAAGATTTTACGGAAATTTTTCTAAGTCCTAAGATGTTACAAAATTTGTCTAAGTCCTGAGATGGTACAAAATTTTTCTAAGTCCTGAGATGTTTTTTTTTTTTTAATTTTTTTTTTTTTTAATTTTTTTTTTTTTTTTTAATTTTTTTTTTTTTAAATTTTTTATTTTTTTAATTTTTTTTTAAATTTTTTTTTTTATTTTTTTTTTTGGGGGGGGGGGTGGGGGGGGATTTTTTTTTTTTAGGGGGGGGGTTGTTTTAGGTTGAGGGGGAACGTTTTTTGGGTGGGGGGGGGGGCACTTTTTAGGGGGGGGGGGTTTATGACGGTGGTGGGGGGGGGGGGCGGTGCAATCGATATGCGACAGTGTTGACGCCTGGTGGACAAAGGTGAAGCTTGCGCCAGCGACAGTGCTGCTGCTTGGTGGACAATGGCGAAGCTAGCGCCAGGCGACAGTGCTGCCGCCTGGTGGACAAAAGGTGAAGCTTGCGCCAGCGACAGTGCTGCTGCTTGGTGGACAATGGCGAAGCTAGCGCCAGGCGACAGTGCTGCTGCTTGGTGGACAATGGCGAAGCTAGCGCCAGGCGACAGTGCTGCCGCCTGGTGGACAAAAGGTGAAGCTTGTGCCAGAACCGCCAAAAACATACTACTCTGGCCCAAAGGATCAAATGATCATATTCTTACTTCGATACAGTAACGTTTATTGTGGTTTGATGCATGAGTTACTGTGTTTAAAAAGGTACAATTTTATTTTAATATTGGTATTGAAATTCAGGTATTTTTCAATAAGAAAGGTATAATATTATTCTTATATGTACTGTATTGGTGTGTCAATGAAGAACGTTTAAATAGTTTACAAGTGCAGCTAGAGTACCTTACAAGTACAGCTTGTGTGTTAAACACGAAATAACAATGTTAAATTTCGTTTGTGCTTTTGATTATGATGAGTAGAATTAATTCATAAATGTTGGTATCATTGAGGCGATTTGATTTACATTTTTTAATTAAAATGATATCTCAAGGTGAATTCAATATTTCGAAGATAATGAGTTTTTTTTTGGAGGATGAAGCCCACATAGGTCTTAGACCTGTGCGTGGGTAATGATGAGTTGATGAGTTAAGGATGATAAGAATGATGAGTTAAGGATGATGGTGATTGATGAGTTGGATCTACAGTTTTAGGTGGGTTCCGAACCACCGGGAAGTGATTTTACAGCAGATAACAAACCGTATCTTTTTTGCTGGCCAATCTAATCAGTCACTGTTACAAACAGGACATACGAGAACGCAGCTTATCTCTCTATCTGATTGAACAGATACCTGCTACGGCTATCACTTCTATCAGTTCAAAAGAGCAATGGAATTAGACAACTGCGAATATTTATTTTCTAGTAGCTGGAAAAGAATAAAATCTGTGAGCCGTTGCAGGTATCTTTTTAGTCAGTTAAGATGAGTAACGAGTGCCTGGGCTCTCTCTTCAAGGATGACTAATTGGTTTGGCCAGCAAAAAAGATGGTTTAAAAAGTAGGTTTAGCTACTTTCATGTTTCATGCTTCAATCATGATCATCCAACCTATTATCTAAGCACAGGACTCGGACCTATGTGGGTTTCATCCACCGAAAAAATGGTGAATTTGGGTGAGGTAAAAGTATAAAGAAGGTATAATAATTCTCTTATATTGGTTTTTTACTAAAATAATTTGGAGTATTTAAAATAATATTGTTCAATCTGGATTATAAATGGGATGTGTCTGTCATAAAAATATGAATTCGAATTTTAAAAATCGTTCAAAATAATATAAAATATGAGTGCTTTCATTTAAATTTAAAAAAAAAATTCGTTATCATGTAATCATCATATTGTTTTAATGATATCCCATCCATCAAAACCTATAATAACATCAAGAGTTACTTTATTTTTAAACCTTATCCGTCAAATATAATTATTAAGTATCATAATACAGTTCTGTTGCCAACATTCTGGTGAACTGGCTTCTTTAATCCACTCCTAACAGTCTCAATATCTATTGATGAGTCATGAATGGGAGAAAAAGTTTTTGCTATAGGCTGACTTAAAAAACGAAGTCACTTAAGAATAAAGAAATGTTTTGTATCACCAGATTGAAATTTATTTTTTTTACATTGACTATTATTTGCATTTATTGATACAGAGTGCTCCGGTGTTATGCTCTCAGTCAATACGGGTTCAGTCAAAACTAGACCAGTATTATAAACTCGATATCAGGATTACACCAGGGAATAACAATATGATATTCAGAATTGCATAGCAGGTCAGTCCAATTCTGATTGAATCATAACTATATATATAACGGCTTCTAAACTATCGAATATAGATGCAAGATTGCATATCGCGGTTCTGGAGGAGGAGATGCACTTCACATTCAATTTGTGACGTCATGTTCGACATCGGCCGGCCTTTAGCCTTCACCCGGCAGAACAGGACTCTCGCCTCTTTGGCAGGTGTTGGTTATGCAACCCGCCTGTCCAACTCGCAAGCCCGACCTTACCGAAAACAAGCCTTGTCCGCGCTACACTGACATGGCACTTCCATTTCGTCTCATTTGATATATTATTAAAAACAATTTCTACATTGCTCCACCATCCATTTCTCCATATCCATATCTTCTGTTCACTCGGATACACCTTACTGGGGGCGGGTCAGTTGTTCACTAATAAACTTGACTCCATTTCAGACCTACAACAATACTCCCTACAATAATCTTTTGGCTGAAATGTAATGTCAATTCTCCTTGAATCTCTCTGGCCGCAGTTGAACAGTAAGTTTAATTGAATTATGAGAATTACCAATGTTCAGGTTAGGTTAGGTTAGGTTAGACAGATATTATCGTTTGAGACAACGTTAAACAAAATCCTACCAAGGAACCGCCTACAGAAGGTCTAAGAACTTCAAATAAAAGTTTTTTCAAAACTTTAAATACGGCACAATTTTTTTTTGTAAAGGATTCAAGTGTATTTGGACTATAGAATGGTGTTTTTTTATAACTCTCCATGCTGTGGCCTGTGCAGTGGAGCTTCCAGTTCCCAAGGATATTCACCGTCTTAAATTCAAACACGTTATGTATGATAGATAAGAGCAGCGTGAATACCTCCATTTCACAATAAACGTTTGATTTTGTGATGGTGATTAATGGAAGCTCCACTATGCAGGATCCTTATCCCCTCGTATTCAACATTTAAATTGAAAGAATTTTTCCAATAATGTAGTCTAAAATTTCAGTGATTCAATTTAAAAAATCAGAAATATCTTAGAGAGTATTGAATAGAATCAATCGAAGTGCTTCGTTTAAATTGAACTTGGTAATTGTGTTTTCCAGAAGATTCAAGTTATATTTTAATAACGTAAACATACTGTAGGTAACCTATGTTTAAAAATATTTGGACTATTGTAAAAATTTAGTAATAGAGACAGTTTTAGGCAGAAAGCCTGTTGTTTCTTTACAGAAGTTGTATTGACTGTATCAATAAATAAATAAAAATTAGACACAAACTCCTACAAATATCTCCCATATTGGAACGATATTTTGTAACAAAGCGATATATCGAAGCAATTTTTACTTCTTTTTCATAGAGTGATACAAAGACAATAGAAGTTTCTGACCAGACACTAATAGAATCTAAACAGACACTTGAATAACAACCACAAGAGAATAATTCTCTTTAACTATTCAATAATAATTATTTTCTATTATTGGAGAGGTTATGAGATTAATATTTCAACCATAATATTGTTTTTTGAACAATAAAAATAATTAATAATTCAGAATTTTATTTCTTGGTTAAGAACATCAATCAAGAAATTTTTTTATAATCAATATATATCATATATATATATATATATATATATATATATATATATATATATATATATATATATATATATATATATATCAATATATAATATTCATCTTGCTGAATATACATCAATATATAATATTTATCTTGCTGAATATTGAAATTATTTTGTTGAAAAATTCACTCAATACAGTGAAGACTTTGTACTGTACCACAAAACATGTTGTGAGTAAATGTTCCTCAGTACCTAATGTTGTTACTGCGAATAACAGATGAAGCGGATAAGCCTAACAATTAGTAAGATATTGATTCTACAATAGGCATACGTTTCATTATTGATAACCAAAGCTTCCATGAGCGAAAGTCAATATTTCAAAAATAACAACCACAATAGAGAATTAATTTTTTTTGTAGATTACGTCTTGGAGACTCCAGTTAAGGAGTATAAGACAAGTCAGATCAACAATATTATACACTAGATACCATAATTACTTCAATTAGTTGAGATGAGGCTTAATTTTGATGTGAAAGGAATTAGTTTACGTACTAGATTTAGAGGTTATGAGATTAATATTTCAACTATAATATTGTTTTTTGAAAATATTCATATAAAATTCAATTCCATAGTACTGGAGAATTGTCCTTTGTTTCAAATGATTACAGTGAAATTCGCCGGAATGTGACATTTATGAATAAAGAATAGCGGCTTGTGCGAGCCATTGTGCGTTGGAGAAACTTTGAGAGCAGTTTTAAAAATCGTGTTAAACTTGCATAGGCATTGCGTTGCCGTGGTTCCAGTCTATTAAAAGCGGGGTTTATTCATCTGGTTCGAAGTTCTGTTCTGTCTGCATGACTCTCATGCATTTTTTAGGCTGCCTCCATCAGCAAAGCAAGTGACCCTGAAAACGTAAATGTCAGAAATAAAAGTAGCCTACGTGACACTGCGTTGAATAAGCTCACTTTGTAGAGGTCTTTACGAATTACATTGGCATAAACTTTGACAATCTAGAATTTTATTGTGAATTAATTTTATGAAAGCTTGATTCATTGTGACCTTTTATTGAAAAAAGGTAATGCGGACATAACTGACCCTAAATCTAGATAATTTGAAGTTATTTTCGCTATAGTTCTAATCCAACGAATTAGCTAATAGCAATAAAGTGGAGCTGTAGTGTCCATTCTAGATTACTTATTTATTTATTATATAATTTTGGAGGATTCTAGAGTTTATTTTGGAGTGTTAATAACTTTTACTCCCAATACACATTTACATCTTTCAATTGAAAATAATATACACAAATTATTCTGATTTTTCTTCAAACTGTAGACTATTTTTCTATTTCACTTCATATACAGAAGGTCCAAAAAACCTTTTACATCTGTTTACAGAGATCCTATTCAGCAACTAATTTTGCTTGATATTGTTGTCGAAGTTTTCATTCAAGTGCTAGCCAATATTAAGTAAGTTCAACAGATAAACTATAAAAACATGTTTAAAATTAAAGTTTCAATCGTATTAATTTTGTGTGTTTATGTGTGTGTATGAATAAATTGAATTGAAATTGCCAACATTTCTTGGACTACTATGTCTCAGTATCCATGGATGTCTGCGACTGTTTAGTTCCTTACGTAATAAAATATCAAAGATCAAAGATCAAAGTTGGAGAATAATTGATCAGATTAGTATGACTGAAACTGGGGAATCAACATGCACTGGATGAGCTCAACGCATAAACTCAGGCCTATTACATTTTGTAAAATATCTCATTCTTTGCACTGATATGCATTTAGATGAGAATTATATTATTTTGTAGTATAAAGTTGACCTATTAGTTTAATAGGATTTTTGTTTTTAGTTTTGAAAAACTAATTAAGTCCAGATTGATCAACTACTTCATAAATCAACTAAATCATAAATAAATAGTAAATAGATGAAATTAAGAAATAACAAGTATGGATTCCAAAAAAAGGTGGTCATCCCAACCATAGATACGATTTATCAAGTTGAATAATAAATTAACCACATGCCTATGAATAAAATTAGCTGATTTAGTTAACTTTTGGTTTTATACCACTAGAATCTACCAATAAGCCTAGAATGTAATTAGCGAAGGTTCAGACTCAGTTTGCTGTCTACGTGATTAGCCCTTACAAGGTGTTCCAGTCGGTTGAGCTGCCTGGTGGGGTGGCTTGTGGGTTGATAGTGGTGAAGGGTGGTATTTTGTGGAGGGGGGGGGGGTTGATGAAGGGGGTTTGGGCTGAGGCAGCTTGATAATGAGGGCTGTCAGAGCTTGTCGGCCGGTCTTAAGGATGCTGCCCGAGAATGATTAATAACCTCTCGGTCGGAGCATCGGAGCGCGTCACACCGCTGTCAATTAGCGAAGCACGGCATCAAATGCAAGATGTCACACTGGCGTCAAAGTACCGCATTGCCGCAACCCAAAAACAGCTTATCAACGAAATGAATCGTTTAGTCAGGACACAAACCACTATGGCCATCGTGCGATGCAGCCGCCTTAAAGGCGGAAGAAATACTGCCGACCGCTAGGGCACACTACACACATCAGCTAATAGGTCCTGCATTAATCGTCCTTTATCTACACTCAGGCTATCCGTTCGTTAGGCAATAACGCACGATTAATGATCGCACCACCGCAATATCGAGGTCTCGGCCGATATGAGGCAACTATTCCCTTTTTGAAATATTAAAATATTCCGTTAATCATATCTTTGCAAGAAATGTTAGGCTTCAAGATTGATAAGATTTTTTATCTTGAGTTATAACATGGAATTATCGAAAATATTACAACACATATTATACAGAAACAAGATCTTTATCATAGAATTGGTCTATTTTATTTATTGGAATCGGGCTTTCGGTCACTACATGATTATTTATAATAATAAGACACTTCATCAACAATATCTGTAACATAGAACCTCTCTAAGTCTACTTTAATAGTTAGTGGTGTGAGAGTTATGAAATAATGAAATTATTCAACAGTAAGCAGTGTTTATTCCAGAAGGCTGACTGATTAACTAACAGAATTTACTTATTCAAATCATTCAATAATTGGATCTCCAAACTATCTACTGATTTCAGGCCTTCAATAACACAACTATTATTTGAATTATTTGACATAGTTAAATATAACAGTAAGCAGTAAGCAGTGCGAAGTTATGAAAAAAGGAAGAGTTAATAAATAAAATATAAAATAAATAAGCCACAAGACTAACATAAAAGAGTACGTTATTTTAATTAAGTCATAGGTCACTTGAAGAGACCTAAGATTTTTTATGTTAGCCTTGTGCCTTATTTTTTTACCTGAATCTGTTGTATTCCAAATAATGCATGATCCCAAAGTATGCTTGTAAGTGTAGGGCTATGACGGATTATGTGATTTTTGAGGATGAAGCCCACATAGGTCTGAGACCTGTGTGTGGGTAATGAATTGGATGATGGTGATTGATGAGTTGGACCTACAGTTTTAGGTGGGTTCCGAACCACCGGGAAGTGATTTTACAGCAGAAAACAGAGTCTTTTTTGCTGGCCAATCTAATCGGTCACTCTCACAAAGAGGGCCCAGGAGTATGTAGCTTATCTCTGATTGAATAGATATCTGCTACGGCTCACGGCTATCGCTTCCCTTATAAAATTATAAAGACTAGAAAATCGAATGTTCTATAAACTAAACCAATATATAATCTTCGAAAATAATTAAGTGCTTCGGTATTCCCTGTATGATTTTTAGGACTGCATCTACAGCTTCTTCAGTGCATTATAGTTTCTTTCTGCATCTGACCTGTAAACTAGGTAATCCATTTTTTTCTTATCGACAATAACAAGTGCTATTTTTCAACTATTTCCTCTCCGTTTTCATTATTTCAGGCATTCTGAATGACTTATCAAGATCAAATCTATAGTTTCTTCAGTGCATCTGAAGTTTCATTCAATTATCTATCCATTATTTCTTCCCACATCTAGGACATAAGTGGCACTCTTGTCAGAATTCTTTTGTTTGTTGATGAAGACTTGTATGTCAAAATACACTTTGAGAGCAATAAGCCGTAAAAAGGACCTTGAGTGGCGAAAGAAAATAATGATGGACTTCTTGGCCACCTGCACAAAAATATTGCCTGATTGTCAGATAAATAGAGGGTCAAAAGAACTCTGAGAGTCCTACAAAGAACCCCTCTTGGAGCGAGGGAAAGATCACGATATTATTTACCTGCGGATATTAGGAACCACTCATTCAAGCGGACTCAAAAGGACCAGTTTGTGTCTACACACTAAAAAATGATTTCAATTATTTTTTTCTTGTTTTCATCCCCTACATTTTTCACAGTTCACTTTCTCACAAAGAATTTCTCTTTTAAACCCTATTCAATCTTTATTCTATCAACAATATTTCTTGCTTGGAAAGATGATAAGCAAAAATTCCATTCTAGTGAACGCAGGGGTTGCATCAACCCCAATAGATGTCTCTTTTAGATTATTATTAATGATTTTTTTTTGAGTTCCCGCAACTAAATTTCTTGTAGTTTTTCCAATTCACATGAATTTTTCGAATGATGAATGATTAAAATTATGCCATTCTGCAGTCTTTCTATGTTGGCAAAAAACCATTTTTGGAATGTACATATTTGTCATCATTATAAAAAAATACATGAATAGCAAAATATAAAGCACAAATTTTTCCATAAATGAACAATTTCATACAGAAATATAATGTAGATGATAATGGAATTGAGAAATATAAACACAAAGGTAATCTCATAGAAGAGCAAGAATTATAAACCGAAACATGGATAGATACTGCTTGCAAATTGAAAACAATTCGTTTCTATTCCTCACTTCCTTGCTACTCCACAATAAAAAAGTGATTTTCGCATCACATGATTATACACATGAAGAATAATGAGCGGATCATTATCGCAACTATGGTGATCACAATAAAATGGGGAAAGGATGACGTTTATCTATCACATATTCACATTAAGGCTCTGCGCAGGGTTTTTGGTCATAAGTTTTTTCCAAGTTTATTGTATTGGATGTTATTAGGGCTTTAAAATGTTATGTATTGCTGTGAGAAAAAGTTTTTCATCAATTATTTATGAGGGTTCAAACTTAAAATTTTTCCGTTTTGAGGGGCAACCTACTAGTGATTTTAAACTTTTGATAATTTTTCTGTAACTAAAAAACACATGAGGAATAAAATGGCATATTTTTTACTCAGTATATTTTTAAAACAGTTTTTCTGAAATACAACTTTTTAAATGTGTAAAAAAATATTTCGAAGAACTATTTCTTAGATTGAAATAAAAATATGTCATTTTAATCCTCAAGGTGTCTTTTAGTTATGAAAAATTCATCAAAGTTTTGATATCAGTCTTAGGGACTGTTTGATATCAGTCAATTGCCCCCAAAAACCGAAAAATTTCAACTTTGAACTAGAGATGGGTCGTACTAGGTTTTTCTGATACTAAGTATTCCGAGTACTAGTACGTTCTAATACCTATTCCAAATACCTGTTCCAAAATACTAGGTAGTATTTTATATTAGCCAGTTTGCCAGAGTAGACGTACAAGAGTACACGTACAAGAGAGTATCGTACTGCGGTACTGGTACTGTTTCTCACGTTAAATACAGCATGAATCTTTATTACTCGTGCTAAATACAGCACGAATCTAATTATTGAGTTGCTCTCAAATGTGCTGTAGCGAAATGAGACGCGGACGGCAAGACCTTGAGACGCTTGAATAACAAACTACTTTTTAGTACTTGCATACTCAAGTACTCAAGAAGTATTTCTACTGGAAAAGTACGCGCGTACGCCATACGCAACCAGACAATCTAGACGCATGCGCCTACAATCGAGTATAGTGAATAGAGAGAGAGAGCGTGAGAGTGAGCGAGAAAGAGGGAATGAGTAGTTGAATAGTTCTATAACGAGAAATGAGCTATTAATAGCTACTGTACAACTGCAAATTACAAAGCTCCACTCCCACTCCGTAAATTAGAGTGGGGACTTGAAGTTGCGTAGTTTACTAGCTTCTAGAAATACTCACAGATATCTGAGTATTTTGTTCTTCGAATACTAGGTGCTAGTCCGTACGTTCAAATACTCAGTAAAAATACCTGTTCCAGTAAATACGCCTCATCTCTACTTTGAACCCTCATACTTCACCAAATTTTCTTCACAGCAATAGATAACATTTCAAAGCCTTGATAATATTCAAAACAAGAAACTTTATTCAAAACAGAAATTATGACTAAAAGCCCTGCGCACAGCCTTAATCGTAGATGTCGAATTTATTACTTGTTAAGATATCACGGAATTTTTATCGATTTTAGCACAAACATTCATTAATTTTTCCCAAGCTTTTCACTTATGAGCTTTCATATCAGATCCCGAATTCCAAGGCATAGACAATTGCAAACAACGAAACAATATTGCGTGGAGCTCCATCAAAAAGCAATTGTATGTTCATAATGTAAGCCTGCTTCATCAGTAATTTTGTCCGGCGAGTATATTCGTAGCACATAGAAAGCTATTGCATGCATGAAATAGTTAATTTCGTGACCCTAGATATTAGTAGCCTCATTGCAGTTATTGCGTGCCCGCCGGCATACCGTACACAGCGATCCTTGCTTTTGTTGATTATGCAGATTGGACAGCTTCAATTAAAATGAATAATAAATTCAAAGCCTAATTAAAGTGAACCTCACTCTACTGTAGAACCTGATTTTAAAAATGCTATTTTTAATATTATCTTTAAAAGGAACACAATTATTCACAATATAACACACTTATTAGTTATTATTTAGAAATTAGAAAATTCTTATTATCACAGATATTCTTATAATTCCATCTTATTATTTATCTATAATGCTTTTTTGTTATTCTTAATCAAATTTTTATTATTTAAGAATTTAATTATCACTTATTCTAATCACATTTTTATTGTTTGAGAATTTAATTTTTTTTTAAGATTAGGCCTATATTAAGAAGAATATACAAAATAATTGAAAGGCTAGATTACTGACAACAAAAAAATTCTAACAACCTCTTACAAATAACTTGAGTAATCTCAACTTTGAAATAGTCCCAAATGAATTCACTAATCTACAGCATAAATATGTTAATGAACAAATGAATTTTAAATGTCAAAATCTCTCTGTGTAATACGTGTAGTTCAAGTTTTTTATTCCTGCTTCGTAGGATCGATAAAAACTAGCATTTACGCTAAAACAAGGTCTGAATTTGGAATTGGGTTTCCAAGAGTAGAGAGACGAGTAAATTTTTAACTCAGGCATCACAACCAGAAGTGATTCTAGAACATTATAGGGAGATTTTTTGACTCAATCTTCTATTGATCCACTTTTCATTATAACTTTCCCTTTATCTGTATTTAAATGGCGTAGATAACACTGGTAATTGTTGATAGAATGTCCCTGTTTAATTGTTGTACGTGATAGAACATCCAGCAATCACCAAACTACCTGAACTCATTTAACTATTTTCTATGATTCAACTGAGAGGGAAAAAATCGACACTTTCGACATTTCTGTTCGTCCATTTCACCAGCAGTAAATGATAGGCTTCACAGTATCGAAACGCTGGGCCAATCTATTTTACTTTTGAAAGGTCGAATGTTCAAAATTGTTAGAGTTTGTGTCTCGATATAGATTCATGCTATCTAAGTGGCGGGCCATTTAGCGCACAGTTGGTTGGGGCGTCGCAACTTCAACTTGCTGTCGTTTGAGCGGTCGTGGGTTCGAATCCCGCTCCACCGTCAGGAATTTATGTGTAATCATATGTAATCATTCCCCTCATTACCCACGCACAAGTCTCTGACTCATGTGGGCATCAACAGCAATAAAAAAAAATTAAATGGATTGAACAGATTCAAACTCACAAAAAAATCACCGATTTTTTCCATAAATGATTTGCGAATCAATCATTTATGATTCATCTTCCATAAATGATTTGCGGTTTTGAGATTTTAGAATAATTATTTCTCTTTGTTTAAACAACAAATAATATCAATGTGGAACTAATTCTACTATTTTCTGAATACTTTTGTGAATCCTGAAAATTCGAAATACTGAGAAGGATAACATTTTATGGTATAATGTGACTAAGAAATGGGGATTTATTGTGCTGAATCACGGAAATATAATGTTTCACCGAAATAAAGATTTCATAGTTCTTTGATATCCTCTATCTACAAAACAAAAAAAGGTGTGAAGTTGTGAAAATAGAGAGAAATATTTACAAGATTATTAATTCCGAAATTCCCAAAAATAACATTTAAAAATAGTTGTAGCATATTCTAAAATAACTTGAGCTTGAAAAATATTATTTTGATTCTTATACTGCTTCCTACTTCTATTATTTCGAAATTGGATTAATACTTTGTATTTATTGTAGTTTTCAGTACAAATCGATCAATGAAGTGCAAGAAAAAGACTTAAATCTATGATTGAAAATTTTAGACAAATAATGGAAATACTGTTCTATATATTATCTACTCTATTGAGAGCTGATTGGATAATAGGTTAGGATGTCCGTTCTACGTTAGCTATTGTCTGATTTTTATTCAGAAAACATTTCGAGGTCAGTAGACTTACCTTCATAAACTTTTCAAGACGTTAATTGAAGCTTGTGGAGAATTGCATCACTCAACTGCTGGAGGTTTGGCAGAATCACGCGATCGTTTCTAGATCAATCATCAGTTTCTTGCTGATCAGGGGGACAATTTGCTGCAATTATTATTTTTCGACATAGCAATTGAAAGCCAACAAATGATTCATTCAATAGACGGCTTCATCTTATAAACAGGAACTAGAAGATTGCCTACTTTTTCGGGAGGTCCAAATAGTTATAGAGATAATCGGACGAATCGAAGAAAATATTATTTATTCAACCAGAAATATTTGAGCAGGCTTTTTAATAAATATTTTATTGATATTGAATAATCAGCTACAGTTATTGTTACCAACCACAGATGGATATTATTTGGATATTTACTTTCCTTTGAATATTTAAAGGGGCTCCTTGAATATTTAAAACTTCTCATCAATAGCCTATTGCCGATAGTAGTCAATAATCAAATCCAAACTGTGTCGGGGAAAGGTGCTCCAGATTGAGTTTAAAATAGGATCACGTTGATTCATTCAACAATATACTGTGCGAATGACTCCATCCAATCATGATTTATCTTTGTGGAACTATAGATGCTATAAATTACATCATTCTCTCCTTTTTTTCTACGTTTAAAATTAAAGTTATTTTTCCAAACCGTTAATCCAAAATGTGATTCCAATAAATTTGAACCTACTGATTTGAACCTAAATTAGAATCTACTACTTAACCTAATCGAATTCATTCTCTCAAAAACAACAATAACTTTGTTTCTATATTCCAATATTTATTTAAATAAAAAACTACTACAGTAGAGGGATTGAGCAGTCCGCTCTTTACATCAAAACAAACTGTCTTTTGTGCACAGTCAATGTCTCTGCTCTGTGCTGTTAAGCATGAGATGTTATTTTGTCTGGAAATTCACGATAGTCGATCGAGTTATTAAATTATTGTTTTTTAATTGCAACACTTCTGTAATATTATTTGTCCATAACTATTAATTTTAATAGAGCATTTTTGTAAAATTATGTTGTGCTACTTCCAGATCATCCATCCACCAAGTCAATGAAGTAATTGATATTTCATTGCATAACTTCTTCAGTATTATCTTTCCTCAAAAGTTTTTATTTATATTGTCTAGCTTTCGTAAAATGAAGAGCATTTTTGACAAGCTGTTGAAAAGTCACCCACAGCCGAAAACGGCAAAAGTGACTTTTAATACTTTCCTGTTCTATAAGAATTTGGGCATATAATAATAATATTCCACATTAGAATCTGTCTGTAGATGCAAATGATCATGGTGATGGTCATGGTCATGATCAGATCTGATCCAACATATAGCTTTTGATTCCCAGCATCACCTTCACCAGAAATAAAGTACGTAATGACGTGGAAGAAATCACTTTCAGTGTGGAGTAGTTGAAAATAACATTTGTAACCCATGATCTCTTTACGATCTTCAACACAGCAAAACATTTCCTTTGCCAGTGATTCGGTGATAGCTTACCGGATCTCCCGTGTAATTATCCTAATGGTTTAGCGCTGTTTATTCCGAGTTAACGTTCAAATCCAGTGCTTGTCTCTTGGGAGGTGAGTGGAGGCAAATGAGAGAATGGGAGTTGGAAGCAGAGTATGAAGAATGAGAGAAATAGTGAAGTAATAAGAGGGCAAGGGACTGTGTGGGTAAGAAGTGAGGGATACAAGTCTCTTTGATACTTTTCAGTTTCTGTGCAAGTAGTGAAGAGCTTACGATGAACGAGGTGGTGCCTCTGGGCTCTGGGCTTTGCTCCCCGTTGCACAAGTGAGGAAGTGAGTCTGCCCCATCAACGTGGGCTCCAGACAGAAAAGAATGATAAGTGCGTATCATCAAGGTGTACAAGAATACCTCTCTAGTACTCGAAATGGCTTGCAGGCTCAGATCCCTTCTTTTTCAGTCTCATTCCCATTGCGTTCAGGTCACAACACCTAATGCTCCTCCACCTCCACCATTCCGTTGCTCGACTCTTCAGGGATTTGTCGCTCGTTGTTCTATTTCTCGTTCTTTGACTGTTAACAGCTTCTACCAGAACGAATGCTTGAAAGAACGAGAGCAGAACATTGCGTTGCTACTCTTAGCTGTTGATGTCTTTTCCCACTAGAATTCAAGATAGTTTGGAATTTTACAAAAATATTACATCATTTTTAAAAATATAGAGTACTTTGATTAAGGTTGACAATTTATCCACAATCTTTAAAAAATAATTTCATCGAAAAAGCGTTAACTTACATTTCTGTTATCTGTCTGGCATTCTATTCCTTACTATTCCTTTATTTTTCACAATTTTTTTATTATTTACTATTTCCACTCTTCCTCTCACCCTTACTTTTCTTGTTTTTGCGTTTTTACTCAAAAGTAGATGGCCAAGCATTATTTGACAGTAGGACACCGTTGTTTTGAACTGAGTATTGAATTGAACGGTATTGAATACACTTTATTTCACATATTAATGGAAGAAAATAAAGGTATTACATATATTATTTTTTTCATTGTGTGATATGTCTCGATCTTAATCAAGGACAAATACATATCTCCAAATATGCTAGTTAAGCAGTCAAAATATGAATAAATGATTCTATTGTATTTCTATTTTGTGATATCCTATTTTCGAGGAATCTCTTATTTTGCTAACATTACCGTCATTCATGAGCTCATGAGTTCATGTAATTATTAGTGTCCATGAGTTTTAAATCATAAAAATCGGTTACGAAAAAATCAAAGTCATTGATTCAAATTTAATGATTCATTTGAAATGTTTAACACGTTACCCACGGGGAATCAGAGTGTACTTCTCTTCTCATATTCTGCTGAACTTTTCAATTCAACTGCAAAAAGAGCAGAGGGTTTCTGATATTCACATAGAAAATCCAGCTGAAATATATAGTCCCTCTTCAGTAAGGTGTGATTCCAATTAATGAATGGCGTTAGGATCAGCTTCCCCTGCAACACTTTTGTCCAATGCAGCGAATAAATTATTTATTCATAGCTGAGTGATGTCGACTCTCACATAGAACTGTTAATACTTCATCAAAGAGATTGTAAAACGAATACTTTGAAAATGCATCTACATTTTCGAGTTGTATGGCACTTGCATTGAGAACAGATTCATGGAGAGATGGAGAAAATGTCTCAAAGCTTGTTTTTGAAGGGTATAGTATCCCTTGAACAATAAATAGTAGTATGTCATACTTGTTATTGTTAAAAAAAAACAAACAGGATTTTGATATTTTCAGTGTGCTGATTTCCTCACATCTTACAATAACTGACTGGGAAATTCCTCTATTTCAAAATAATCAGTACATTAGTTGAAAAGCAACAGAAGTCTATTTCAATGTTTTATTTTCATAACATGCCATTTCAATGGTAATAGATTCCTATGTATCAATTCTGAGTGATATTTTCCCCAATTATTCTTAAGTAGGCTTTTATTTGAGAAGCAAATGACAGCCACGGAGGTGTAATCAGTTAGAATGCTTGTCTCTGATAAGACCCTGACTGGCTGTTACTCCTGCGGTTACGAATTTGGTACTCGTTCAGCCTTGGATATTTTTTAAAAAATCCATTTTATTACCCATGAATGTTACGAGATTATTTTCTTCGTTTTAATCGATTGAAATAGCTGTAATCATGTCAAAATTAGGAAATACGGGAGGCAGCTTAAAAAAAATGTGTCGAGATATTTTTTCTTACTAAAATAAGAAAATGAATGAATACATTTTCAAAACAATCAATGGAATCAACCTCATAAAAACGAAGACAGCAGAGCAGAAGAAGGAATGAAATAATACTAGAACTGGACAGAGTATTAAAAATTTAACTATTGTTGTGATTATAATAAAAATTCAATATTCACACTATATGAATACAACATTCAAGTTTCAAGTTCTTAAATATTGATTCTTTATTTTCACGAATAACACATGAGAATAGTCTGTATCTATAGAAAAAAGACGAAAAACAAGGGAATAATTCTCATATTCATGAATGAATTTCAAACACATATAAGACTTAACGAACTGGTTACGAATGTTTCATGGATTGTCCAATACCATTATTGATTATGTGCAACTTATCCAATCGAGCATAACTTTTATGGTGCAGGAAACCGAGGGACATAGCGATAATTGCAATTTGAATTGTAAATATGTCAATATTTGGTTAATTAATGAATACTGGCAATTGGGGGGTGCACAGTCAGCCCTTAGCGTCCATTCAGTCTCAATTACTGTCTACTGGTTGTAGTTGCAGTGCTGATATTGGATGTCGTCGTTCTTGTGACCGAAAAAGAGAATCCGTTAAAATATAGGGGTTTGCTAGTTGTCAGTGAGTCATGCCGAACAAGTGTACATTTTCCCTTATCGACAAAAATCTTATTACTCTTCTGTTCGACTGGTGAGCGTCCACAACAGAAGCTTTCTCTACAACCCCTAAAGAGATACCCTCGCTTCTTGCTCAGCGACCAATTTAATTCCGCCTCTTCAGAAAGAGCAAAGTTCTCCGCAACTGCCACTGCACCTCTAATTCAATTACTATTTTCCGTCAAACTCTCTCTCACTCTTTCTCTCCCTCACCCTCTCTCTTTCCCCTCCCACTTACTAATACTCTCTCTTTATCTAAACCCCAATGTTCTGAACCTGACCAGTTTCAATTTTTTTTTGAAGTATTGTGAAAGTATCCCTCCATCGTTTGTCCGGACGTGCACCAGTAACTCTGTAAACGTCCTTGTTGAAGTTGAAAGATAGTAATCCAATAATTTTGAACAAAGTATGACTTGTGACATCAAGAATTGAATTACAAAGAGACCCGACGTAAAAATAAGTTTCATTTTGTGGCATCTTTGTTTTAATTTGACTATCAGTGTAAAAGGTGATATTACTGTAAGTCTGTCTATTTTTGAGAAAAATATGGTTAGCACTGTGCTGATTTCCACAGTAGTGGACAATCTATAGTAGTAGTCCCTTCCACTCCTATCTTATCACCCCTCACTGCCATCAAAGACAATGTAATTGCCTTTACATTATATTGACCTTGCTGCCACCCACAGTTGTAGTATGGCATTGCTCAACTTCGGACGTCTGAGCTTGTCAACTCTTCTCATCGAGTATACACCGCACTCTCAAGTTTGAACCGCTTTCTCTAAATTCGTAAGTAAGTTTAAACCAAAAATATTTACCACTTTCAGGCTCTACCTCAGTCCCTGCAGAGCCTTACCAGAATGATATTTATGGAAATGCAACTTTGAATAACGTGGTATACCTTTGCATATGTTTCATGCATTGAGCAGTTTTAAAATTCCATTTCTATCTTCTAAGCATCTACTTATACCAACAGCACAACCTGAGAACATTATTCATACATGTATTAAATAAAAAAGGACATCATATTTTTTTAGTCACTCCAACTGACTTGCTTATTGCACTCTATCATTTCTACAGAATTTCACTGGATTTCAGTGGCATTATTTTGGATGAATAGACATATTAATTATTGCACACATTTCGTTTGTAGCTATATGTAAATATAGCTATCATATCATATGAAAAAATTCAATTGTAATCATGGTTTTTCTAACGTTTGCTGAAGAGGTAGTCTTGACCAGGTTGCTGTTATATTTCTCATCCTTATAGTGTATGCTATTTTCCGTCCTTATGTTGGTGTTACAGATGTTGATTGAATAAATTTGAATATTGAGCTTTACAAAAGTTTCATGTCGAGGTCCACTTGTGACAATAGTATCGGGCGAACATAATTAATTGACCATAAATGTGTAAAATTATAAATAAATAATATGAAAACATTGACGGAGAGTTTTCTATTGTACAGTATTAATCAATACCACCTCAATCAATTTGACAGAATCGTCAAACCTAGGAATGTTTCTCACAAGTTAACGTGCTCCTGAACTCATACTCGGGACAAAAATTATACATAAACTTGAATTTAGTCTAAAAATAAATTCTACAACTACTATCCTTTTATTGCGATTGTAGATAAAAACACACGGATATGCTTGTGAACAGTGTTGTTGGATAGAACAGGGGTGATTCATTGGTCGTTGATGGTTAGTTGAAAATAAACCGAGCCGCCCCTCATAGCAAGGCCAAGGGCCTCCTAATTTATAGGGGCGATAAGGCGTTGGGGTGACATGAGCGGGGATTGTGGTGGTATCGACATTCAGCCCCAAAAGACAGATGGATCGGCTTGCATCCTTCTCATTTTTCATCTCCCTCTCACTCACGCACTTCCAATCTCTCTCATTTCAATTCGTTAAGTGATCATAAAATAGGCGTATTTTCGCTCGCTACATGTAAATACATCAATAGAATCTCTTCACTCAATATCATTAGTTTCACCAATCACTATAATTATATAAGTTTTGAGAATACGTTCATATTCTCAACATTATGTAGGTAGTATAGCCTGTCTACAATCGATGTCATGTTAATAATATTGCTTTTAAACACACGCATTCAAAATCTATGAAATTACTTGAAAAAAGTAATGTAGTCTTTTCTTTCTAATCTAATCTAATTCTTTTCTACTCTACAGTCCAGAAATTGATGAATCTATAATTACATTGTTCTAAGCAATATAGGTGTAATATTGGTCCAACAATGAATTAGGTGGTATTAGAGATCTCCTCAATAGAAAAGAACTTGTTGCGTTCAAAAGTAATCACATCGATACAATGGCATTCTTAACAGAGCTCACTGTCAATGAAATGTTTTTTATGTTTTGAATAATCATGTCAAGATAATTTGAACCTGTTGGTTCTGCAGTAGGCCAATTAAAACAAGTGAGGTGAAATGTATCACCCAGTCTAATATCATGTGATGTGGAACTACCCGTAAGGGTCTCCCCAACATTAAAAGCCATTTTTTTTTAACAAAAAAACAATAGAAATTTTCTCATCATCATAATCATTTATTTCAGCCAGAAATACACAACACAGTGAAACAGGCCAGGTCAATTACAATACAATCGTCAAAATACTCAAAATACAAATAATAAAAATACAATCATCATGATACAACTTAGGGGTTTGAAAAGTATGCTAGAAAGAATACATGAAATAAGAAAAATAGTGGAAAAATAAATGAAAAAACATATAGGAGCAGTTCAGTTATCACATTACTTCCATGAATCAGTAGTCCATATGAAACTTAATATACATATATATAGACATAATTATATACCACAATAACTATAGTATAACACTCTAGACATGAATTGATTAAACACAGCAAAGTATTGAGCCATGGTCAGATTCTTCAAATTCTCTAAGAGAATAGAAAGGATTGGAAATAAGCCACGACATCATAATTGATTTGAAATTGGGAAGAGACAATTTTCTCACTTCATCTGGCAGCATATTAAAAAACTTCATGCCAGATATAGGAAAGATTTTTATAGATTTTTCCAATCTTACCCTGGGCACAAAATGGTTCTGTTATGTCCTTGTGTCATATTGATGGATGTCATTAGCTGTAGTATATAAATTAATGTTCCTTCTCACAGACTCTAGGCACTGATAAATATAGATGTTATATACTGTCATTATTTTCTTCTCAATAAACAGTGGCTTGCAGTGGTCAAGCCATCCAGCCCTTGATACAACCCTTGTTACCACACCTATATATTTGATACCAAATAGTGTGATAATCTTTAGAGTTGGAAACGAACTAGAACCTAGAGGAGGTGAAAAATTATCTCCACTGAAGTTATTTAATAAAACAACTTAAGTACAGAATACATGAGAAAGATGAAACCAGGTTGAATGATAAAAGACAAGAGTATAAGTTGAACCACCAAAATTAATTATAATAGAAAATAATACGTTACAAAATATGGATTTAAATATGTAAATCTGAACATTTGAATCTTAAAAAATCACCTATTAAGAAAGTTATTTTTTATAAAAAGGGTCCCCTTTATCGTTGTAAATTTTTGTAGAAAAATGTGATGAAAATTTAGCGAAGATAAAATGGCGATGAACTATTGCGAAGAGAATTAAATTTGTAGAAGCTTACCGACGCCGCAAGATAGTAGTTTTTCGTTTGTTACCATGGTTCAAGATTAAAGCTGAATATTATCCAAAGGGATGATCCATACGTTAATTCTTCAATGTTTCATCTATTTATTAAAGTTGTTCATTTCTGATGTTTGTTTAAATATTTTCGTATCCATATTTACTCCATTTTTTTATATGTAACAAAAAAACCTGTACAAAAGAACAGAGACAGTAATACAAAAGTTCTAAAGGGATACAATTTCAATTAATCCAATGGATCAGATTAGCAAGAGCAAACAAGTATGAGAACATGAACATTTTTTAGAACATGTTCGTAGGCTGTAATTTTTGTCAAGATCTGAACAATGAAATAATAAAGAACTAAGGAAAGCAGAATATTAAAGACAATACTAATTATCATAGGTAGAAATAAGATACATTACGAATTTTAGCAAAAGAGAGTAAATTATAATAGAATAAAATTATAAAGTTATAGCAGATATCTAGGTTATGATTCATGGTGACTTATTGACGCTGAGTAGAAATTATTGATGCTGAGAAGAAATTAATGTTATAATTGCAGTTGAAAAAGTTATTATTTAAAATATTATATTGTAAGCCGAGAGAATATTAAAACAATTTAAATAAGTAAGAAACATGAATATGGCAAGAAAGCATGGTCGTTTCAATACGGAAAAGATGTAATTATTACTTACCCAACTGGGTTAAAAAAGAAGTGGCTCATAATAAAATAAAATAAAATTGATCCATCACTGATGGATCAATAAATGGTGATTCAAGTAATATTATCTAATTCCATCATATTCATAAAATATTTGAGAAGAATAAAGCAGCTATCAAATGAATATTTCGCAAGCATCTACTAGTTACCAGACAAATTGTAGCCACTGCTCGAAAAAGATTGAGCAGTGATGTAACATAACGGAAAAAAATTACTCAACTCAGACATAATTATGAATTAAATTGATATTGATAAATATTCCTTTGAATTATTGTCTCTTTCCTTTTTAAATAAATAAAATAAGAATAAAATTAAATAAAAATAAAAATTTTGGCACACCCTAACAGCTCTCTTCTGTAATAACAATATACTACTTACACTGGCAGAGTGTCCCCATAATATTGTACCATATGTAATGTGGCTTTGTAGATATGCAAAATATGCCTGATGAACAAAGCCATCCGGCAGACAATCTATCAGTTTCCTTAGTAAGAAAATAACCCTACTCAGCTTGATGCAAAGCTGCCCAATGTGAGCATCCCAGGTGAGTTTCTCATCAAGGTAGAATCCCAAGAGCTTGACAGGGTTTGCTTTATTATTGTTTATTGGGTTCAGACTAAAATTCAGCTCCTGAGTCTTGTCATTGTTCAGTACTTGCCTATCAGCACTAAACCAATGGAAAGCACTAATATTCAGATAATTTAGAAATAAGTGCCCATATAGGTGTGCAGTCCATTGTCCAATTTTTAAATCAGTTGAAATTAACTATAAATAGTAAAAAATGCCAATACCTTCAATTCAAAAACAAACATAATTTAAATGAAGATAGGGCTATAAACGTGTTTGTAAACGATAATCAATTAGACCAGGAAGAAAAAAATGCATTTCTAGGAGTTATGTTGGATAGACGATTGACCTGGACTCCATACATTGAGAAAATATGTTGTAAAATTTCATCTGGGGTATTTGTCCTGCGACAGCTCGCTAGATTGAATGACAAAAAGTTACTTTTTACAGCTTACCATGGGCTCTTACTGTCACATATTAGGTATGCTATCTTAGTATGGGGTAATTCATCAAAACAAAATCTTGATAGGGTGTTTAAGATCCAAAAGAAAGCAGTTAGGTGTATAGAAAGAGTAAATAGATTGGATTCATGTAGGCCGTTGTTCAAGAGACTTGGTCTCCTAACTGTACCCTGCTTATATGTGTATGAAGCTACTTTATATGTAAAAACGAATGATATTAATCAAAATCTTGATGTACATGATTATAATACAAGAAGCCGAGGAGATTATCACTTGGTGAGTCACAATAGTAGCTTATTCAAACAAAAACCTAGTTATATTGGTAGGAAATTCTACAACAAGCTATCGCAGTTTTTTAAGAGTTTTGAAAATACAGAAATATTTAAAAAACAATTGAAGAAATATTTATTTGATAAAGCTTTTTATAGTGTACAAGAGTTCCTTTCACATCAAAATTAAGCCTCACCTCAACTAATTGAAGTAATTATGGTATCTAGTGTATAATATTGTTGATCTGACTTGTCTTATACTCCTTAACTGGAGTCTCCAAGACGTAATCTACAAAAAAAAAAAAAAAACTATTATAAAGCTCTCTTACAACCAATTTGGCATACTGGAGGCTTTTATGACTGGCAAAAAGTGATGTGTCGTCTGCAAACAATAGAACACCACCATTCAAAGAGTAATATAGATCATTGATTGAAATGAGAAACAGCAAAGGTCCCAAAACTGATCCCTGAGGGACTCCATGTCTCAAAGGTACAGGGCTAGACTGCTTACCATTCCAGTCCACAACCTGAGATAGGTCACTGAGGTATGATTTGATTAGTTTTATAGAATTGTGCCCAAGACCATACCTCTGAAGCTTTTTCAACAATATTTCATGTGAAACACAATCAAAGGCATGTGATAAATCACACAGTAGAAGTGAAGTTGATTGTTTCCATTCAAAAGCTTCAAGGATTGACTGTACAAGAGTTTGGACAGCAGATACAGTCGATTTTCTTCTCCTAAAACCAAATTGAGTGGGCACCAGAAGATGTTGCTGCTCAAGATATTCTTAAAGCTGAACAAATAATAGTTTCAAATATCTTTGCAAATATTGGGAAAATTGATATGAATCTATAGTTAGACAAGATGTCCAGTGCACCCTTTTTATGGAGTGGGCACCAGAAGATGTTGCTGCTCAAGATATTCTTAAAGCTGAACAAATAATAGTTTCAAATATCTTTGCAAATATTGGGAAAATTGATATGAATCTATAGTTAGACAAGATGTCCAGTGCACCCTTTTTATGGATAGGCACCATTCTAGAAACTTTGAGTTTACTGGGAAAAACTCCCTGAAGTATGCAGTCATTGATTAATTGAACAAGGACTGGGCACAATGTGACAATTATCTGCTTGAGGAAAGTGACACTCATACTATAAATATCTTTTGCATTTGATGAACTAAAACCATTCACTATATTTAGAATTTTGGAGGCTGTTGTAAGGTTCCACTCAAAATTATCCTCTACAATAGGAATTTTCTGGAGGGTAACAGCAATATTAGTCATGTTTCCAGGAATGCTATCCACAATGCCTTCAAGAGACTCAACATAAAACCTGATTGAACAAATCAGCAGTTGCAAAGCTCTGATCTAATCCCTTCAGATTTGGGTTTGTGAGAAGTGTGGTCAAACTCCAGGCAGCTTTACACGGATTTGTAGCCTCTGAGATAAATTTTGCATTTGCAATTCTCTTAGCCTCCCTCAACTTACAACGATATTCCCTCCTAAACCTACCAGAAATTGGGATTAAATGGGGCCTATCCCTAGCCATTTTTATTTTTATCTCATTTTTTATTTATCTATTATTATTATAATCTATTATTATTTTTTATCATATTTCAGAAGTCCTAAAGAAACAAAATTAATAATTTTGAATAGTAAATTGAAAGTACTGTAATGAATAAATAGCAGTTAGTAAGAAGTGTGATAAATAATCACTTCACTAGTGTGATACTAGACTAACTGGAGTTCCATAAAATATCTAGAGGTTGATAGGTGATGACAATGAGGAAAATCGTCTCAATATATGTGCAATATTTATACAGTTTTGCTTGATTCTAGGTCACAAAACAGAAAACGAGGGCTTCTATTCATCTCACATACTGGATGGGTGATTGATGATGCTTGATGCAGCAAAGTTTAAGCCTGAATCAAAATGATAATTCATAATGTCATAAATGAGACAGCTGTCAACATCAGATTATGACTTTGGGGTATTTCAGATTCAGAAATGGGTAGATATTCAACATAAAACTTGCAACTCTATTATGAACGTCACTTCAATGAATATGAACGAAACTTGTCAATAACCTCTCGATATGATGATATTGATTACGATGATCTTATAGATGACAGGCTATTTTCAATGTGAACATTTATACAGAGCTGTCATTCTAAATCAAGTCTTGTCGTCTCGAAATGCACTCTAAGAATTGGGATTAGCTACTTGCTGAATTAAAAATGATTAATCATTGATCAGTTACTAGGATAGGAGAAGTACTAACTAGTATGTAGCAAGTACAAGCTTGTTTTAATTTTTTTTTATCATAGTAGATGATACTTATCAAGTGAATTTTCATACGTGGGTATTAGAACTGTGTATAGGCGATAAATTCTAAATAAATACTTGAATCTAGAGTCCTTTAAAACAGGAGCGCTGCAAACTTATCGCCAGGAAAACACGTCTGGTCTTACTGTTGCTGGTTGCTACCTACCAACCAAAAACCGCATCAACACACCATATATCATTAAAAGTAAGGATTCCGTTTTATTGGAATTCCTCCTAATCGCGCCCGTGCAAGGGTACAGAATAATCGCAGTTGTTCTCTGCAACCTTGATTAGCGTAACAAATGCTTGCACATTCAGGGATCGCTGAATGATTAATGGGGTGTCAGAGGGCCAGGTCTGTGGTGGTACAACAAATAAACTAATATGAGATTCCAAATACTTATAAAGAATAATATCACCACACTATACCCAAGATGATTTCCTGCTGTATGACTCAGAAAAAATAAATTTCTGTATCTCAGGAATACAATCCAATAGAAAGTGAATATAAGGGAGAGCTAGTAATGAGATGAATTTATTTGAATTCATATACCAAATC
Organism: Conomelus anceps; assembly: GCA_948455865.1. NCBI lineage: Eukaryota > Metazoa > Arthropoda > Insecta > Hemiptera > Delphacidae > Conomelus > Conomelus anceps. Next base: position 21,845,377 of record OX418218.1, read on the forward strand.
TCAATCACCCTATCCAAATTCTACCTGATTATACCAAGCTGCACTGGTTCAATCCTGATTATTTGGCCATGTGTGTGGCTCACTTCAGATAATAAATTAAATTCAACATATCTAGGAAGTTGCCAATGGAAAATCAAAGATAACGAGAAATCCAGCTTTCTGGTATAAAATTAGAATTATATTCTGACTATAACAAAATACAAGCAGTGAAAAATTTATATGAAAAAAAAAATTTTAACTGAAACAATTCAGTAATGAGCAATTTATGCTATCAAAAATATAATAATTAAATTTTTTACAAAAATTACTGCTTCATGCAGAGCATGGTAGTGGGTTCGTATGCCTGGAAAATTGAAGTTAACAAATATTATCTTAAAATACTAATCGTCGCATGAGCTCATGATATTTAAATATCGCAGATTTTAAATTTTTTCACTGAGATCTCTTTTAAAAGATTTTTCGTCGCACTATATTGACTTTTCGCGACTGGCCAGATTTACAATAGAAAAAGCACTCACTCTTTGTAGCGTGGATTTTCTTCTTATTCCCCTTTTGGAATACCTAGGCCGCCATCTCAAGTAGTTGGACCCTCAGGAATGGACTGCTTGGCTCTCGATTTTAAGATTTTGATGAACCCGAATTTAATTCGCGACTTTACAGTATTGAATTTAAAGCTTTTAAATTGATATTGAACACTGGTTCATTTAACACTTAAACAAGTTACATTAAAACAAAAAATGCACAAAAATGCACAACGTGCTCTAAGAGTGTCTTGCTTGCTCAAGTATCAAAACGGAAGATAATTTCATCCTCACCAAAATTACATTGGATAGATACAAATGGAAGGTTCTAGAACTTTTTACAGAATACAGTGCCCTGATTGGTTGATTACAAATACAGTTGAAATGACGTAATGATGACATAAGAAATAGTTCGCAAATTACATGCTAATAAATATAAAAATATTATTTCTTATGATAATACAGAGTATGCCTAATCAAATTGACAGCATCCCTAAATCCTACAAAGATTTTTCAAATAAATCAAACGTCTAACTCAAAGTATGGTATTCGTTCGCAGGTCTTCAGTTGTAAGCACTGACATTTACATATTTATTTAATTATAAATTATTTGCTGCTTTTAAAATCCACTGAAATATTCTTAAAAATTATAATATTTAAAAAATCAAGCAAGATCACTCACTCTGGCCACAAAACAACACAGAGGAGCAATGACTATTATTGGAAAAAATTCCACTACACCATCTCAACATTATAAACTGGTGAGTACCAAATTTATATATTTCTAAGCATGATTTTAAAATTTTGAAATTTGTTTACTTGAAATAGTTACAGTTATTACACCGTTCAATTGGATTTTATCAGCATTAGTACAGCGAATAATCAACTATATTTGGCAGTGGCCTGTGCTTGTGTTTGACAGTTAACCTATCCATTGATCTGTTTTATACCATTTTTAAATGATTTATACATAAATACACCGACACCAAATAAATAATATAAAAAATATTAATAAATATAGCAAATTAATTCAGAAGGCTAAATTAGGTGAGTCACAGCCCGTTACTTTCTTATCTCAATAAACAACAGTTACTAAGTGTGATAACCGTGGACCGGTATTTTCCAAATATTCGAGTAGATTATTATTTCTTTCAATTTTTACACATAATAGTGCTTAAAAATAAGTGATCCGTGATACAAAGCCCCCTATAGAATTTCTAAAATTCTTTACAAAAGGTGAGCTGGCAAAGCGAACAAAAGTGAAGGTTTTTAGGAATTCTATATAACAAATCAAGGTGAGCTATTTTTAGAGCATTAAATCCCAAAATACAAATAAATTTAAGTATAATAATTGTGTAAACGCCGGGCTAACATTTTACAATTGTTCCTATGACGGAATATCTACGTCCATAGTGATACAATGAAATGACTTACAGCACAAGGTCGTTACTTTCAATTAATACAATACAATAAGACGCTGGAATAATCAACAGCAATACAAAATATTCAAAATGTTGGCGCGTCGGCCGAATTTCGCTTTAGCGAATAGCATGGCGTAGTGCATTTGCAGTACTACCAACTTAACTTTCTTGCCCTAAATGCAGAACAATATCAAACCTCTCTGGTTCAACCAGTTTCAACTCTACGCTCCACAAAGAATCCTACCTTTACAACAATTTGTTAGTCTTGCACTTATACACTTCAAAGAATATAAAAAATAGATCTAACTCTGTAAATAGTAAAGTCAACACTTAAACTGGTAACTTCTGACTTGGTAACTCTTTACGGCTTGCTAATCTCTAATCCTAATTCTGAATAATAAATATTTGCCTTCTGAAAATTGACTAGTAAATAAACTTTAAATTTACATATGATAACAATATATTACATTGATATAAAAAATATAAATATATCTTCAAAGCTATTTCATACTTTGGTATGAGCTCAATATAACAGCTGGCAATGCCATCTATTCGGACACGCAATCTAGTAGCTTTCTACTTTTTGAGGTTAGTTTGCTAACCTGTGATGATATTTATAATCATAATAACAACGAATTATGAGCTTAAAGCTCCAGCTATTTACACAAATTTGTGCTTATAATCCTCTCTACAGCAACATTCGCGACTTTAAGTCTTGTAGAGGGAATCTCAAATTGAAGTTCACATGTGGTCTTTATCACATTGAAGATCTAAGAGGAAGCAAATCGTTGCTAGGTAACTGTAACTCGCTGGTAACTCAGTTGTATCCGTTTTCGTTGATCGAAGTATCACGTTGTTTTATTTTGCATTTAGAAGTCGTAAATACGTAGTTATTTAGCTTATTTCAGTTTACAGTTGTCTGTAAGGTTTCAAGTTTGAAATGTTTTCCCACCAAACTTGACTAGGATTGGCTGGGTCTTGTATTTTGATAGTATTTCTATCTGATATTTCAACTATCTTGAATGGACCACTGTACAGCAGAAAGAATTTCTTAGTCATTTTTTCCAATGCATTTGAAATTCTATGGCTTTTTACTAATACTTCTTGGCCAACTTCGTATTTGAATTGTTTGGACCTTTTGTCGTGATACTTCTTCCTACTAGCAGCCGATTTTTTCATCCTGTTTTGAACTAGGTGACAGATATCTAGGTTGGGTCTGTCTGCTGCATCTATTTGTGGGAAGTCAATCAACTTTTCGATGAATGTTTTTCTTCTATCACCGAAGATCAATTCATTTGGAGTGAAACCAGTACTCTCATTCCAGCAATTGTTCATACATTCCTCTAAAAATGGAAGATATTTCACCCACTTACTATGTGTTTTGTTACAGTACGCTCTCATGAACCTCGATATTTCCGCCATTCGACGCTCTACAGGATTGGAACTTGGATTATATGTTGATGTTCTAGAATATTTTATGTTTGAATGTTCAAGTATCTGTTTCCACTTGGCACTACAAAAGTAAGTTGCATTATCTGATAATACTCTCTTTGGCTTTCCAACTTCATTTGTCCATCTTTCTGTGATACATTTTGCTAATTTTTCACCTGTCAATTTACCAATAGGGCAGAACATCGTATATTTTGTGAAAAGGCAGGTTAGGACAAAAATATACTTTTTTCGATGCATGGCCTGTGGCAGTGGGCCATATATGTCAGCTGAAATCAACTCTAGTGGCTGTGTAGGCAGAATAGGAATCATTTTGCCTCGAATGCGATATCGATGATGTTTTGATTTTTGGCATATGTCGCATGCTCTTATTACCTTTGCTATTTTTCGATTCATACCTTTGAAATAACAGCATTCTCTCAAAATGTGTAATAATTTGTGTGTCCCAAAATGAGCCATCCTCTCGTGAGATTCCTTAATTACGTCGTTTACAATCGTTTCTGGCACTACTAAATGCCAATTATATGCATCTTTAGCCGGTCTATAGAATAAATATTCTTGATAAACGGTGTATTGGTTCAGGTGATCTGGATCGGTTGCCGATGGATTTTTAAGCCTATGTATGATATCAGATGTACGTGGATCATTCAACTGAGCTGTTCTTATTTTCGATGGAGTGAGCATATCTGTGTGTACAATTGGTGTGATGTTTGTCGGGTAGGGTATGCTTTCATTTTCTTGCACGGCATAACAATGGAATGTTGTCTCCTGATTATAGGTTGAATCAACTTCTCTCGACAGGAAATCGGCGGTTTGGTTGTCTTTACCGGGCAGATGTGTCAATTCGAGGTCGAATTCTTGCAGAGCCAGGAACCAGCGAGATAGACGATTGTGACTCAGCTTGGCAGTTTTGAAGAACGTTAACGCTTTGTGGTCAGTGTTGATGAAAATCTTGTTTCCTAGAAGCAGAGTGCGATACTTCGTGCATACTTCTAGAATACTAAGCAGCTCCTTTTCAGTAGTAGAATAGCGACGTTGCGCAGCATTTAGAGTCTTACTGAAGAAGGCGATCACTCCTTTTTCTCCATTTTCATCTTTCTGAAAAATTTCAGCGCCTAACGCATAATCTGAAGCGTCCACATTTATATAAAATGGCTTGCTTAAATCAGGATGTTTCAGCATAACAGCCTCCAAAAACGCTTCTTTAAGCTCTTCAAAAACTTTCTCCTCTTTTTCGCCCCAAATCCACGGTTTCGTCGACGACAAACAATGACTTAGTTGCGCCGTGTAATGTGACATTCTTGAATTAAACCTTCTGTAAAATTGCAAGAAACCGATAAATCTCTGTAGTTGTCTCCTGTTAGCCGGTGATGGAAATTCTTTTATTGTTTGAAATTTTTCTTCATCTTGAAAAATACCTTCCGGGGTGATTATGTGTCCCAGGTATTTTACTTTTTGTGCAAAGAATTCACATTTTGATAATTTCAGTTTCATACCACATTTAATTAATCTTGAAAACACTATATCTAAATGTTGGCAGTGTTCAAGTACATCGTAGGATGATATTATAGCGTCATCCACATACCAATTACAAAAATCAGATATTTGTTCACCTAGCGACTGTCTTAAACATCTTATAAAAATCGCCATCGAATTTCTCAAACCAAAAGCCAAACGTGTAAAACGCAAATTACGGCCGTTAAATAGAAACGATAAATAGTCTCTCGACTCTTCAGCTAACTGAATCTGCCAATATCCGGCACTTAAATCGACCGTGGAATAAATCTTTTTTCCGTGAAAGGCTTGTAATACCTGTTCAATCGGATTTGGTGACTCTCGATCTGAGTCTAGAATAAAATTCAAGGATCTTGCATCCAAACATAAACGGACCGAACCGTCCTTTTTTACAACACATACCAGCGGTAAGCTGTAGTGTGACGATGAGGGCTCAATAATTCCAAGCTCTTCCATTCTCGTTATTTCGGCGAGAGCCGCCTGCCTATAAGCGAACGGTATGGGGTAACTTTTTCTGAAATACGAGTCATGAGGCTTCACCTCGAGTTTACACTGATAATGAGTAGCAAGTCCAGGTTGTTCTGAAAATACATCTTGATTTTTCAGAAACATATTTTTAATTCTATCTCGTACACTAGGCTCCCAATCAGTATGCTGATCGATGCGAGTTAATAATTCATCCAATAATTGTGGAGTATTATCTTCAATCACTTCGCCATCTTTCGCATGGGTGGTGATACTTAGGACTTTTAATTTCATTGTCGCCTCCTCTAATTCATGTAGCCCCCATTCCTCGGGCACGCCTTCTGCTGTATGAATTACATTTACCCTCTCTACTTCTCCAGATGTCGACTCTAGTTTGAGCGGTACAGTCACCTTTACATACTCCTTGTCTGTTATCGCATGAAATTGGAGGGTCTTGTAATCAATCTGCGCTTGAAAGCGATTCAAGAAATCCGAACCAATAACAATATGCGGGCCGTGTACCGGAAGTACAAGGAAGGTATGAGGGAAAATCTGTTTATCCAACTCCACTTCTAGGAGACACTGGGTTGAAACGCGCGTACGGCGTCCTGGGTTAATACCCAATAAGTAGGTATTTGTGAGTGGTAATGTAGCAATGTCGACAGACTCTTTAATACGGCAGTATGAATCATTTTGAATTAGGCTACATTGAGATCCTGTATCCACTAGTGCTTGAAACTTCCAACCATACAAAACTATATCAATGTAGGTTTGGAAACGAGTATTAGATTTATCACAGCTGGGCTCTGCTTCCTCCATCAGAATATCTCGGATATTCTCACAAAATGTGGTATTATTCTTCACATTATTCACTGTTATATCATTTTCCATTTCCCTTAAGCCATTTTCCGGTTCTGGAATTGGTGATAAGCTGGCCTTAAAACGGGTATGGCGTCTGTGTGAGTACACCTTTTTATACGCCCTTCCACTCGTGCAACAAGTTTCACTTATTTCCTTTCTCTCTCTTTCAACTTGGATGGCTAGCGATTTGTACACATTGCTATCATCTAGTCATGCACGGTTATTATTGCTGGTGTTCTTATTTGGTGGTGGTTTTGATTTTTCACTAGACTTGTTCTGCGTGCTTGTTGATGGCGATGGATTGTTGGAGTTTTGACTTGTGCTTGCTTGGGGATTCGGTGATGGGTTTCTTGATGGATTAGAACGCTGTTCACGGCCTGACTCGTTGTGATTTATTCTATCACGATCGTCATAATGTGATTCCTGATTTCGAAATCGATTATTTCCACCCCTGTAATTTTGAAATTTGTTCCTTCTGAACCCATTTCCATTTCGGAAATTATTATTCGGTGGTGGTTCTTCTCTATCAGTGTCACCTTCACGCTCATTCAAGTTCACCTCATTTTCATCATTTCCACTTCTTGGCGGTGGGTTTTGTCTGATTGTTGCCTGATCGTTTCGTTCAACGTTGCGCGAACTATTATTACTGGTTACCGCCTGAATGCAATGAAGATTGTTTTCCAAATCTCGGAAATTCTTAATAGGCGCGGTAGCAAGTGCCATCTGTACTTGGTAAGGCAGTTTTTTCACGGCAATATTGACCAGTGTTAATTCTGGAATAGGCTGATCCAATTGAGAATTTAGAAATCTCATGTTGGCTACAAACGAGGTACAAGTTTGACCACTTTTACTGTTGAACGTACTAGAGATTATCTCAGATAATAAGCCTTGTTGCTTACTCACGCTCCAGTATTGTTCCAAAAATGCAGATATGAACTCTTCTAGAGTTTTGAACTCAGATGCTCGACTGTGCAGAAACAGTAGCGGCTCCCCCATTAATAATGCGGAAAGTTTAAATCGCCACACATTCCAGTTGTTAGGAGAAAGATCCTGCACTACTCTCAATTGGTCGACAAACGGTCTAGGAGCCATATGGCGGCTGGTGTTATCAAATTTTCCCAAATTCGATAGCAGGGGGGATATGTTTTGTATATCCGATACAGCCGTAACCTCAAGATTACTTCTAGGACGATTTAGCTTGGTCTCCAGTTGTGATAGTTTGAGGCTGGTTTGTTCTCGATGAGATGACATTTCCTGTCTGGTAGCTTGCACATCATCATCTATTTTTGTCAGCTTTGTTTGCTGAAGTTCCACCTCCTTTTCAATAGCTGTACACCTCGTAGATATTTGGGTTTGGTGTTGGGTTAGTTCTTCTACTTGAGCATGTACTGTCTCCTGTTTTTCTATCGTTTCATCTAACCGTTTCTCCATACTAACAACTTTATTGTCTATTCCACTAACTGTCTCATTTAAGTTTTTAATTATACTATCGTGAGCTCTTTTATACTCTGTACTATGCATGTTCATTAATTCTTGCATCTTTCCTTCTACTGTGGTCTGTATCATGACGGTCCTCTCCTCTAATTTCCTTTCTTGCCTCACCATGTGTGTTTCAATTTTCTTCTCTATGCCAGTACAATGATTTTCTAATTCTGTACGCATTTCATCCTTGACAATTTCTGGCATTTGGTCAAACCTTTTGTTCATATTGACTATAGTATCGTCCAGACGCTTAGATATTGTTTTTATCTCGTCGGTTTGTATGTTAAGCCGTTTATCCACACTGAGCTCCATATTTCCCATGCGTTCACTCAATTCGACCCTCAGACCATTCATATTGGAGGTTAAATCGGCGCTTAGATTGCTCATCTTCGCTTCCATGTTGGCAGTCAGGTTGGCATTCAGATTACTCATCCTGGTCTCCATTTTCGCTATGTCGTTCTTTACGTCCGTCCTACTAGACTGTATCTCCAGCAATATCCTCAATAACGGGTCTCTATCATTATCTATCAGGCTTGTTTTTTGGGCACCCTCAGGCTTCTCAAATTCTTCGTCTCTGACAGGTGGTGGTGAATTATGATGGGTAGTAGGGATTATTGTCGCGTCGGGTGGGCTTAACGCTTCGACTCGGGTGGACGATAAGGCCTGGTGGTCACTTGGGCGAAAGTTGCCGGAGTCTATGCTGCCAATCTCTCTCCCCCTCAATGTGCCTTCATCTTCATCGAGGTCGACAGTCATCTCTGGGTTTGGAGACATTAGTTCGCTAGGTGCTTCTCCTCCTCCTCTGATGTCACCCTCGGATATGGACGAATCTCCAAACTGCTCCATGGTAGGCTGAGTGATGTAGGACAGTGAAGTATAGACAGGAGTAGGTCGCGGTCGTGGTAAAGTCGCGTTGTAGGGCCGCGCGCGTACGGTACGGTTGCCGTCGGAGATTCGCAGTGTAGTGGACAAGAACGGTAAAGGTTCTTACAAAGTGCAAGAAGTGATGAAAGCTAAAGTGGCTGTAGAGAGGATTATTAGCACACATACACAAAACATGGATTAAATGCAAAATCGTTGTGCTTCAACCGTTTCGGAAGAGTATGATTTTCATACAATCAATATTATAAATCTTGATTATAGTGGTATTTGCACTAAAAAACAATAAATCACAATAAAGAACACAGTGTCAGTTCACAATCAATAATAATAATAATAATAATACTGTCAATAAGCATATATATTAAAGCTTTCCTAAGCAAGTTGCCAATAAAAAAAAAAAAAAAAAATGAATAATAAAAATATTCAATGGGATGCTGTCGGTTATAGGCTAAGTGCAAATATAATTTAAAATATACACATTCAAGCCCCCAAAAACGCATGCTCCTCATGAATAATTTATTCAATAAATTAATATTCAAATTTATTTTTAGCTTTATAAAAGCTTGGCCACTTCATAGGTATATTCAATTCAATTTAAAAAATTTTCTCACTTCAATGTGAGCGGCGATAATCGAAAATTCGGTTATCATAAAATCAGACAAAAATTTGTACTTCTCTTCAGGCTCTTACGTATGGGCGCCAATTATATCAAGTGAATTTTCATACGTGGGTATTAGAACTGTGTATAGGCGATAAATTCTAAATAAATACTTGAATCTAGAGTCCTTTAAAACAGGAGCGCTGCAAACTTATCGCCAGGAAAACACGTCTGGTCTTACTGTTGCTGGTTGCTACCTACCAACCAAAAACCGCATCAACACACCATATATCATTAAAAGTAAGGATTCCGTTTTATTGGAATTCCTCCTAATCGCGCCCGTGCAAGGGTACAGAATAATCGCAGTTGTTCTCTGCAACCTTGATTAGCGTAACAAATGCTTGCACATTCAGGGATCGCTGAATGATTAATGGGGTGTCAGAGGGCCAGGTCTGTGGTGGTACAACAAATAAACTAATATGAGATTCCAAATACTTATAAAGAATAATATCACCACACTATACCCAAGATGATTTCCTGCTGTATGACTCAGAAAAAATAAATTTCTGTATCTCAGGAATACAATCCAATAGAAAGTGAATATAAGGGAGAGCTAGTAATGAGATGAATTTATTTGAATTCATATACCAAATCTCAATCACCCTATCCAAATTCTACCTGATTATACCAAGCTGCACTGGTTCAATCCTGATTATTTGGCCATGTGTGTGGCTCACTTCAGATAATAAATTAAATTCAACATATCTAGGAAGTTGCCAATGGAAAATCAAAGATAACGAGAAATCCAGCTTTCTGGTATAAAATTAGAATTATATTCTGACTATAACAAAATACAAGCAGTGAAAAATTTATATGAAAAAAAAAATTTTAACTGAAACAATTCAGTAATGAGCAATTTATGCTATCAAAAATATAATAATTAAATTTTTTACAAAAATTACTGCTTCATGCAGAGCATGGTAGTGGGTTCGTATGCCTGGAAAATTGAAGTTAACAAATATTATCTTAAAATACTAATCGTCGCATGAGCTCATGATATTTAAATATCGCAGATTTTAAATTTTTTCACTGAGATCTCTTTTAAAAGATTTTTCGTCGCACTATATTGACTTTTCGCGACTGGCCAGATTTACAATAGAAAAAGCACTCACTCTTTGTAGCGTGGATTTTCTTCTTATTCCCCTTTTGGAATACCTAGGCCGCCATCTCAAGTAGTTGGACCCTCAGGAATGGACTGCTTGGCTCTCGATTTTAAGATTTTGATGAACCCGAATTTAATTCGCGACTTTACAGTATTGAATTTAAAGCTTTTAAATTGATATTGAACACTGGTTCATTTAACACTTAAACAAGTTACATTAAAACAAAAAATGCACAAAAATGCACAACGTGCTCTAAGAGTGTCTTGCTTGCTCAAGTATCAAAACGGAAGATAATTTCATCCTCACCAAAATTACATTGGATAGATACAAATGGAAGGTTCTAGAACTTTTTACAGAATACAGTGCCCTGATTGGTTGATTACAAATACAGTTGAAATGACGTAATGATGACATAAGAAATAGTTCGCAAATTACATGCTAATAAATATAAAAATATTATTTCTTATGATAATACAGAGTATGCCTAATCAAATTGACAGCATCCCTAAATCCTACAAAGATTTTTCAAATAAATCAAACGTCTAACTCAAAGTATGGTATTCGTTCGCAGGTCTTCAGTTGTAAGCACTGACATTTACATATTTATTTAATTATAAATTATTTGCTGCTTTTAAAATCCACTGAAATATTCTTAAAAATTATAATATTTAAAAAATCAAGCAAGATCACTCACTCTGGCCACAAAACAACACAGAGGAGCAATGACTATTATTGGAAAAAATTCCACTACACCATCTCAACATTATAAACTGGTGAGTACCAAATTTATATATTTCTAAGCATGATTTTAAAATTTTGAAATTTGTTTACTTGAAATAGTTACAGTTATTACACCGTTCAGTTGGATTTTATCAGCATTAGTACAGCGAATAATCAACTATATTTGGCAGTGGCCTGTGCTTGTGTTTGACAGTTAACCTATCCATTGATCTGTTTTATACCATTTTTAAATGATTTATACATAAATACACCGACACCAAATAAATAATATAAAAAATATTAATAAATATAGCAAATTAATTCAGAAGGCTAAATTAGGTGAGTCACAGCCCGTTACTTTCTTATCTCAATAAACAACAGTTACTAAGTGTGATAACCGTGGACCGGTATTTTCCAAATATTCGAGTAGATTATTATTTCTTTCAATTTTTACACATAATAGTGCTTAAAAATAAGTGATCCGTGATATACTGTATTAATTATTAAAACCTGTATTAATTTCTCAAATTTTTCTGAATAAAAAAACAACACTTACACTGCGAACTGGTCCCCGACCTGGCAGAATGAAAATGATGCAGCGTAATATTTATGTAAAAATAAGTATTTTGTATTACTGTATTTGTATTTTGTTTTTTCTTAGGAAAATAAATTGAGTTTCATATTTTTTGATATGATACAAGTAAAAAGAGGAAAGCAAAAAGATGAAGAGAAGAAAACGAAGAAGAAGAGGAGGAGGAGGAGGAAGAAGGAAGAGAAGGAAGGAAGATGACAAAGCTTCCAAGGTGGAGGGAGAAGTAGAGAAAGGAGGAAAAAGAAGAACAAAACAACGGAGAATATTAAGAGGAGGAGGCAGGAGGAGATGAAAAAGTAAAAAATATTAAGAATAAGAAAAAGAAAAAAGAAAATATGGGAAAGTAGGGAAAGGAAAAAGAGAAAGAAGGGGAAGAAACAAAAGAAGAAGAATAATAAGAAGAAGGAAGAGAAAAAGAGAAGATAGAAGAAGAAGTTAAAGAAGAAGAAGAAGTAGAAGGAAGAGAAAAATAAAAGGTAGAAGAAGAAGAAGAAGAAGATGAAGAAGAAGATAAAGAAAATGAAATAGAAGTTAAAGAAGAAGAAGAAAAAGAAGAAGAAGAAGAAGAAGAAGAAGAAGAAGGAGGAAGAGAAAATGAGAAGATAGAAGAAAAAGAAGAAGTTAAAGAAGAAGAAGAAGGAAGAGAAAAAGAGAAGGTAGAAGAGGAAAAAAAGTAAAAATGAAAAGGAGAAGAAGAAGAAGAAGAAGAAGAAGAAGAAGAAGAAGAAGAAACTATGAAAACCTTTTCCCCCTTCCTAAGCTTGTTCTTCTCTATCTTCTTCTCATTTTCATTTCTTCTTCTTCTTCTTCTACGTTCTCTTTTTCTCTTCCGTCTTCTTCTCCTTCTTTTTCTTCAACTTCTTCTCCTTTTCATTTTTACTTTTTTTCCTCGTTCCTTTTCATAGTATGGAGAGAATGGAGAGGAAAAGGAAAGAAGAATACCAATAAGTAAAAGATGATGGGGAAAGTATGAAGAAGACTTTGCAGAATGATCAGTGTGAGAAGAAGAGAAGGGCTAATGAAGAGAAGGCTAACATCAATACGCCATCAGCGAGCAAGCAAGCATCTGACCAGAAGTGGGTCTCAAGGTCTCAACTCTCAATCAATCTCATAGAAATAACAGTTCGATCGCCTGCGATGAGGCAGAGTAATTCAGGAGCGGTGGCGACCTGATGAATATATGGATTTATTATAAAGCTTTCTTCTTGCAGAAGCTTCTTCTTTTGTCTGCACTCAATAGACCGCTGCAGCCAGTGCTCCACACCGTCCCCCAATTATTGGTTTTCAAACCGACTAACCCTGTTGCTTGCCCCACTGCTTCACTGCTACTCAGCAATCAGCACTCAGCACTGGCACAAGGCACCGATCTTTGGCCTATTTCCATTGTACTTGCACCTCAAAGCGAATGAAATCAACACTTGAACTCCATCGTCTTTGCAGATTGGTTCAGGGAAGATTACACCAGAAGCTCATTGAATATGCATGTCTTCGTCTTCATCTTGGAAATTAACGATATTAATTATTTTAAATCTTCATTAAAGATTGAAAATGATCATATAAATACAAAGTATTCCATGACATTTTCACTTTCTTCAAAATAAATCTCTTAAAATCAAAATATAAATAAAATGAAACACACCAAATAAGACGTGGAAGAATTTAAAAAAATATTTAAATTAAAATTAAAATATTGTCTTATTATAATTAAATCATATGTATATAATTCCTCCTTATTGCTTTAAAAATTATTATCATTATCTGGTAGCGCATTTCGTTGAAGCGCTTGTCTGAGGTAAGATAAGATTTCGTTTCCTGCAACCTTTTATTTATTTATTCATATACATGTCATAGGCTATACATTAGTCAGCATTGACAGTAGTCATGCAAGTTAACCTAATCAACAATACATAAAATAGAATCTAACATTATAAACACATAAGCTCATTAAACAAACATTTCATTAACTAGAGTAGCAAAATCACAGTCAATTTTAAAATAATGGTCAACATTGAAGATGAGCTTGAAACACAATCATGTAATGTTAATATTAGTTAAAAAAAATAAAAAATAAATAGCCTATGATTGGTACATAGTATAGTCAAAACTTTTTATTCAATAATCAGTTCATATAGTCTTTAATTGATTAGAGCCTGCCAAATATAGGGGCATTAATTTATCAACCAGTCCTTAAGCCTACTTCTGAAAATGCTAACTGATTGCGCTTCCTTCAACTGGGTTGGCAACGAGTTGAAAACTTTTCTACCATATGCTCAGTGCTCAATTTGTAAAAAGTAGTACGATGATGTTCCATTCTTAAAGCATTCCTGGACCTAGTATAATGACTGTTGATATTGCAGCCTGTTGCCCATTTTACTTGAGATTTATATGCAAATATAGCCAGATAATAAATGTAAAGTGCAGGGACAGTCATAATTCTTGCCGATTGGAAGAGAGAACGACATGCAAATCTAGGTGGCTTTCTAAACATAATCCTAATAATTCTTTTTTGGGCCCAGAAAACTGGCAGTGAATTTCTTGATCACCCCCAAAGTAGTATGCCATAGGAATGCAGAGACTCAAAATAGCCATGGTAAGCAGCAACCACTGCATCTCTGGCTAGTATGCTAGACAGCCTTGATATAATAAAGGCTGCTGAATTAACTCCACATGCCAAATCCCAATCAATAGACAGTCCCAGGAAACTAGCAGAAGAGGAGGGCTGCACGTCCTCACCATCAATATTAAATTGTACCAAGCTGAGAGGTGATCTATGTATTTGAAATTCAATAAATGATGCTTTGGTGATATTAATCTCCAATTTGTTTGCTTCGCACCAGCCAGAGGACAGCATTTTCAGCCAACTGCAATTTGTCTATGTCTTTAGCTGACACAAGAAAATTCGCATCATCAGCAAAAAGGATGGATTTGGCTGAATGCACATTTGCAGGGAGCTCATTCATATAAATCAGGAATAGCAGGGGACCCAATATGGAACCCTGTGGTACGCCCCTTCCTACAGGACAAAGTTTAGATTTAAACTTTGCATTTACTATTGTACCCTCATCACCTTCTACCTCAACTATTTGGCTTCTACCACTCAGATAAGATCTAATTATTGATAAGAAATTACCATGAACTCCATAGTAGTGCAATTTTTCTAAAAGGATATTGTGGTCCAAGCTGTCAAATGCTTTTTTTAAATCAACAAAAACCCTATGACCTTGTGACCATGATCTAAAGATGAATAGATGTCACTTACAAAAAAAATCCAGTACATCAGCAGTTGACTTCCCAGGCTGAAACCCAAACTGACACTTGGACAAGAGATTGTTATCCCGAAAGTGTGCAAACAGAGGGTCATAAATTGCTCTTTCGCAAATGTTTGATAATGGAGTTAAATTTGCTATAGGCCAATATTTATCCACCTCCTTCCGAGAACCTTTTTTGAAAATTGGCTTCAACTTGGGAGTTTTGAAACTAGAAGGGAATATCCCAGAGGCACAGGATTTGTTTAGCAACTGAGTCACAGGACTACACAGTGGAAGAACTCACTTAATATTTTAGAAGGGATTTCGTCAGTGCCATTTGACATTTTGCTTTTTAACTTACCAGCCATAGATACAACCTCCTGCTCTGACCATAAGGGAAATTCAGAAACTACAACATTTCCAGAACTAGAGTTTACAAGTAGCTCGAGAAAAGGAAGACCATCCAAATCATCAACACCATCAGATGAGACCACTCCAGAAAAGTATTCGTAGAGTACCTCAGCAACTTCACTCAGAGATTAAACTGGGAGGCCTGCAATCACGATTGGATAGTTTGTATTGTTTTTGGTAGGAATTTCCTTCTTAATCAGACTCCAAATAGCCCTGCATTTGTTATTAGTCTATATTAGTCTGGAAGTTATTAGTCTCTTTGAATAATCAGTCTTAAGAGATTGTATGAGCAGCTTGATGACTGAGGATATCTTTTTGAACAACTCATGATAAAGCATATTTTGATGATAAGCTTTCTTGAACAATTCCAGGTCTCTCCTTTTATTACAGAGACTCTTTAAGTGAGGATTCGACCAGGAGATTCTCCCAGAAAACTTTGCAACTTCCAACTTTCTCATAGGGAAGGCTTTTTCAAAAACATGGCTATAATTCTGGACAAAGTAATTTATCTGAGCATCCAGGCCAATCCCATCCAGATAGAGAGGTGTCCAATCACATTGTCTCAGATAAGCTGAGAACTTGAACTTGTTTTGATTGGAAAAGGATCTTTTCATTACAAACTTATGAGATTTAACCTGTTGCAGAGGCAAAGAAATGGTTATCTCCTGAGCAAAGTGATCAGACAAAGGTAAATTCACCACCCTTGAAGATACAGTGTCAATACAGTTATCCAACCGTTATGAAGCCGCTATCCAACAGTGAAGATGAGTGTGACGTCACTCGAGTAGGCTCCTTAATCACCCCCTGCAAACCATAAGAACAAAAAACCGATATCAACTCTTGCTTGGAGCCTGAGTTACCTAAAAAGTCAACATTAAAGTCGCCAACCACAAGGACTCCTTTAAATCTTCTAAATGCTGAAGACAAGAGTTGGTCAAGATTATTAATAAATACATCAATACAACTGTCAGGAGATCTGTAATTACAGACAATTAGAAAACTATTATTAATAGTCACAGCCGTTGCTTCAAAGTCCGACTCACAAACACCTGTCAAAGAAAATTCAGAAGATGAGAAATCATTTCTTGCATTAATGGCCACGCCACCACCTTTCCTTGGGTTCTAATCTCATTCAGCCATGGTTGTTTCTCATCATTCACCTCATTACCCACGCACAAGTCACCAGACTCATGTGGGCATCATCCGCAATAAAAAAATTTCTGTATTTATGTGTTCATTGTAGAATGTACAGTGTACATTCTATTCATAGTTTATGCAGTTCACAACCTTTATATAACATATTATTATTATTATTGAAATTGATAATAGTTTTTGAACACATACTTATATATACATACTCATCCAAGTGCATGAGATCTATTCCATGAAGTGTTTATTGCAAGCTAGATGGCTGAAACCTTAAGTTTGCGTTGATTTACAAACAATAATTAACACAAACGATATCGATTAAAAATCATCTGAAGATTTTTTATACTTTAAAAAGTTGTTCTTAAGTTTATTTCTAATAACTTACTTAAAATTCGAGTATTTTATTTTTCTAATAATGAATATCTATCATTGTATATCAAGTGATGTGCATGTAAAAAGGCATGTGTCTTATAAATAAACTTGGGACCAAGATAATTTTTCTTAACAATATTGTTGTTTAAGACAAGATGTGCGAGTACTTTGAAACTAAAGTTTTTATTTTGGTATCAAACGTCGTTGTACAATAGTAGTTTATGCAACGATTTTATTTTGACCCTTATTAAGGCACGAGTTAGATGTAAGTTATAACACGAGCCAATGCGAGTGTTATAAATATCTCACGAGTGCTTTAATGGCCAAATAAAATCGTTGCATACACTATTTTATCTACGGCCACTAGTATACATTTAATTAAAACAATTTCATTTCACCTGTGACTGTCAGAGATACCTAACCTCTCATCTCAAATAAGAGAAGTTATAGTAGATTGTTAGGTTAAAGCAGCTGGTGTAGCAGTTTGATCAAATCAGCTGATAGTTTCACAATATTGAATTACGATATTGATTCCATCAAAAATGCTTCTGATTGGTCCAGAACCCGTGTTATAATGTAGAACCTGTACTATAATGAGCTCATTATGCAACGGGTTTCAAAAAGCATTTCGAAAAGACAGCTGTTTTGGCATCAATTGTGAAACTGTAATGTATACATTATGACATGGTCGTAGATAAATGAAATTTATGATAAAAAGATTTCTTGGTAAGCTATCACACCAACTATAGAACTGACTTTTATCTTGACTAAGATTTAGTAATTTGAATTTCTAATCTCTGTGATTGAATTATTTTGGTAAGCTACGTTTTCGCTTGAACCTGCAAGCAGTGAAGAGTGAGTTGTCTGTGATGCTTGGCGCTACGTAGTAAGTGAATAAAGTAGTTTCTCTTTACAAATAGATGATATTTGGCGCAAGATGTAGCCTAATTACGACACAAAACGCTCCAGAGGATGTAAAGTCCCATTTTTCATCAGCGCTTTCCGTCCGCTTCTTTTCTCTTTTCCGAGTCCCAAACGAATATTTAGATTGCTGCGCTGTAGCTCCGGGGAATTAAACTGACAAGTTGGCGGTTGAAGAGGCAACAGTGAGAAAATACTGAAACTTTTTCTGGTGTGAAGAAAGCTGACAGATGAATTGTTTTGCAAATGAACATTTCTTTCCTTTCTTCGAAATGACAATGATATCTTTGCTGGTTAAACTAGCACCAAGTCCAGACCTACATTCAGATTGAAATAGGTTCGCATTTTTAACATTATGATGGAAATAAATAAAAGCCTAAAGAGATTTAGATACCAATTTAGCATTTTTAAGAGTTGACCATTAACAATATGTGATTGGCTGCTGGAGTATGTTGCTAGTCGGCTGACTGTGCGGAGGGTGACTGAGGGAGTAAGGTTTGAAGAAATTGAGCAAACATTTTAGGGAGTAGGAAGTAAAAATTACTGTACACACAAAGGTAGTAATATTAGCCTCTTTACAGGTTAATATTCAACTAGTTATAAACGTGTATTTTCGCTCAGAATAATCATTGATTAGAAGCTTCTAACTTGACAGGATATTCATTGTGGTTCACTAGAGCCTTTTTCCAGAGTCACTTCAGTCAAGATCGCGCGCCACAATTAAGGATAAATTACACCAGCCGCGTAAATTTAATTAAAAAATCAGCTGATGGTTCTAAACTTGTTAATGCCTTTGCCTTCATGTTAATTGACATTATGAGTTCGGTCAGACACTCAGCTGGTGTTATTTAGCCTAAATTGTGGCGCGCGACCGCGACTTCAGTGGCTCTGTATAATAAGGGCATTAGAAGGCTATTTATCCATTATCCTTGTCAGTGGAGTTATGTTTGTTAATTTTCTGTTTTTGAAAGATGTTTTAGAATAAAGTCACAACAATAGAGCTTAAAGATGTTCAAAGTCCGTTTCTTGTTCATAGTTTGTCTCTCTTCAAGTAGATTCCTAAACTATTCGTAGGCCTATATATTTTTTGACACATCCAATTTAAAAAAAAAAACGTACGGGATAAATGATATGTGACCTGTATACTGGTTTATATAATAATATTTGTTATTCATAAACTTTTCAATAACATTCCTTAAGAGTTAGTAGTCATAAGTTGTCCTAGAATAATATGGTGAAATAATATAGTATAAGATAATAGCTATTCTTTCAACTCACTCACCATCATTGCAGATATTGAATGAAAAGAGATGATAAAAAACGTCTTCTGAGTGACTGTAATGAAACCTGTGAAAATAATAGCCTATATTAAACTATATTAACCTCACCTGAGGTTATGAAACTAAAGATTCATTCTAACTGTGATTTTGACAACTGGAAGGAATGTGCATGCCCTCAACTAAAAAATTAGAGATCTGTTAAGTACCTTGGTATTGTAGTTGACTGTAACCTTAGATGGGAGCCTCATGTGGAATTTATTTGTAAAAAAATGAAGTTTGTATCTTACATATTTTATAAAGTACGTAAAATATTGAATATGGAAGAAATAAAAATCCTGTACTACGCTTATGTTCAGTCTGTACTTCAATATGGGTTGGTGGTATGGGGTGGGACGTATGATTTCTTCATGGATAGGATTTTTGTTGTTCAAAAAATGATCATTAAAACTATTTTAAACAAGCCAAGAACCCATCCCAGTAGGGAAACTTTTGATCAATTCAGGGTTATGACTGTACGCCAATTATATATAAAGAAAATACTCCGCTACATCTGGTACAACAGAGATAGGTTTACAGTGAGAAATAATAGTAATTTATATAACTTTAGATCCGATGCTCATAATACTTACAACATTAACCATTCTAATCTAACAATAGTACGCAGACAATTAGGCTACCTCAGTTCTAAATTAATAAACCTTATACCCAGCACATTAAATGGTTTTCTCTTTGAGGGTAGATTGAGGATAGGGCAGCAATTAAATAATTGGATTTCGGAAAATTTCTTCTTCGAAATTAGCGATTTATTATGATTTTTCTTTTTTTCCCTTTGTGTTTTTTGAGTTTGAAGAGTTTATTGTGAGTTGTGATTTGATTATTTATTGTAATAAAATTTGGAACTGGTACTCTCGCCTAGCGGTCAGGATTTTTCCTATGCTGGGTGATGCCAAGAGATTTTTATTTTCTTGTAAATTCTTATATTTGTAATAATTATTATTATAGCAAAGAAATATTTATTGTAATGCTTATATATTCTTTGGCAAATAAAATAAATTGAAATTGAAATTGAAAATGATCAACTGAGAATATGACTACGATATGTCAGTTATATCTACAATAAATACTACTTGAATCACCACCAATTTTATTCCATCTGATTGTAATTTTTAGGAAAGAAACTGATTAAAAGATGGTATAATCAAATTTTACGCATGAGAAAATGGTAGCAAAATCAATTGCGCGTTGAAGTCAATGAATAATTCTTTCTTCAACATATAAGATCTTTCATTTTTCATGCTGGATGAATGTAGTAAGGAAATCGCTGGAAAATACACGGTACCACCTTCTGCACTAAGATTGTTGAATAAATTAGAATTTGTAATAAGATTTAAGAAAATTGTATCTGAACATTAATAGTGAGAGAGTGAACATTTTTCAACTGAAATAAGCTTATTAAGAGAAATGTGTACGCAATATGAAAACAAAATGTTATTGTGGCAAAGAAATAGGTGAATTAAGTCGCAAACCCTTCACTAGACGACACCCATATGTGAGATGTAGTGATAAAGAGTAGGGTCTGTTGAATGTTTACTTGTTTAGGAGTGGTACAACTGCTGATTGCAACTATTCCAACTTTGGCCCGTCTATATTTCATGTGTAGTTGGAGAAATACAAAATCTTCTCCAGAAAGTAACTGTTGAGCAAACGATCAGAAAAAGTCATGTTGGAGTGCGGTCGTTGTCATTACTTTTGTCGAGAAGTGTTTGCCGAGAATTGGAAGTAACCACATGGAAAGAAAGCCATTAAAACTGTAGTTTATGTTCGTATAAGCTTTTCAAGAGACTGCATCGTAAACCTGGCTACTCGTCTTCATTTTGTGAGAAAGTCTGCGGGCGAACATTATGTCTTTCCTGAATACAAGCAAAGGCTGCAACTTGGAAATACTGTAGCAGTAGCATGTACTGGACTGGAAGCAGCCGTTTGTGGTGTTCCTCGTAAATATTCGCGAGCCATAAGTTGAGAATAATGCACAGAGAATGCTTGTGAATTATTGCGGCTGTAATAAACGTATCTGATTTGTGAGTTTGATGCCATTAGACCTAGTTTTGTTTTGTTACTTATGAATCTGTAAAGAATATGAGTTCTGTACAATATAAAATCAAATTTAAATTTCTCTAGTTCCTTCTGACTCCTCACACTTGAATATTAATAGTCGTAAAATGAATAATCGTTTTGAGATTTATTTCGGTTTCATTTCAAATAGCCTCAAAGAAATGAAACGTTTCTGAGAGTTCTACTCTACCACACTACTATGGGCTTAGTGACTTAGTATTCTACTCAATAGATTGGTAATAATAATAATATTAATAATAATAATAATAATAATAACAATAAGGCCGCACTTGAATAGGTTCAGGGCTTCTGAAGTGACTTAACTACTAATAAATAGGTGAGTATCTCCTACTATGGGCTGAGGGCATCGAGTATTCCTCACCTCATCTGCTGGATATTTCATCACCCACCTGATAAAGTGTCTGAAAATTGTTATTTTTCCACGAAAAAATTGATCCAATATAATCTATTTGATATACTTTTGTTTCCTTATTATAATATTCGTCTGCTAAACTTTTATCTAATAAATTATCCACTTTCACTTATATAGCAATTTAATTATAAAACTAGATTAAGTATGACAATTATATATGATAGCTGACAGACTAGACTCAGACAACTTGTTTTATTCTTATTATTTTTTTACTTTTGCACACTGATCACATTTACTTGAAGAGGTGATCAGTTAATTTCCAAGTAATTATACATTTGTTTTTGTAAAGGAAAATAAATTCATTTATTCATATCTTATCTAGTTCTAGATCATTCCGGTAATGAGTTGCAGAAACCCTCAATTCATTAGAGGTAATTACTACTTGGAGGCTCCTAGTATATCAGTAATATTGATGGCTGGTGGTTACAATAAGGTAGATGATATTTATGATATAAGATATATGAAATTTAAAGATCATATATATTGTTTATCATATATATATTAAGATCATATATATTGTGGTACAAAGAAACTTTCAAACATATTAATGAATATTATTAATTATGTATTAATTAATAATTACAGGCTCTACGCCTGTGAAACTCTTTTTCAAATAAAGACTGAGGCTAAGACTGACCCACTGGTGAAAATTGAGCGACGGATTATCAGGACTTGCTTAAATAAGAGTTACATGCAAAATGGATCATGGCGAATTGCTACTAATGAGTCAGTTTATAGAGAAGTAGAACCTGTGTTCAGTGTGATGAGGAAAAAAAGAATTGCATACTTTTTTTACATTCTGAGAATGCCCGACAGTCGATTGCTAAAACAGCTTGTGACCAGGAACCTGAAGAAAAAAATAGGAGGGAAATATGTCAGAGATATTAGTGGGGATCTGCTAGAGATAGGGTTGACACTTGAAGACGCAAAGAGGAAGGCAGAAATCAACTAAAAACTAAAATCAGACTTCAGATTCTCCATTAAAGACCCCTGCAGAAGACCAGCAGTATATTCAGAGGAGGAACGACAGAGGAGGTCAGATAGAATGAAGCTGTACTGGAAGAACATGACAACAAACCCAACCAGGAAAAACAAAAAATGATGGACTTAAAGTGGTCCTATGTGGCCTAAAAAGACAAAAAAAAGTAATAATTGTGTCTTTTGAGGTCAGTACCACTATATTGTACTACTACAATGTGCTGTCTTAACGCCATATTTGTGTATTACAGATGGAGTAGGCCTGACAATGAAAGAAGTGATAATATTAATTCAATATCTTGAGGAATGGATCTCCAAATAAATGGATAACAACATTATCAGCGTCATAAAAAATCATGCAATGCAGCTGTCTCCCTATTCTGTTATTGAATGATTATTCAATTAGAAAATGAAAAATAATCCAATCTACATGACAGATTCCAGCTTTGGAAATGTGCTTCCGTTGAAAGTTTCCAAGTGATCTAATCGGGTTGAAGGATGAAAAGGGCTTAGGAAAATGTGCAGAGCTATTAATCATTTGGAAAAGTGTATTTTTCAATAAGCAGCTGCTCTTATCGAGCTGCTCGGTGTCTTCTTCTACTTCAATTAAGACTTTTTTCCCAGTAAAGCGGCGTTGCAGAAATTAATCTCAAGTGCAGCTTGAATAAAAAAATGTAATTTGATTCCCATTAATCACGGCGCCTCTCAACAATGGTGGACTGATAATTAAATTTGTGTCTCGCCAATAACAGGGCATCACTGCATTTTGTTTTGTTGCTCTCCGTAGGAAAAAGTTTGAATAGCGACTTTTTCCCGCGTGAACTAGGCCTCACCAGAAAAAATTGTTTGCCATCGCTGTTTTTTGTAAACAATTGTGTTGCCATGATTAATATCTAACAACTAATTTAACTTGGGAGAAAAACTTCATGAGATAGAAACTTCTTATGCTATATAGATCCCAATTTTCCACTTCTATAATCTACAAGCTACTTCATACATCCACTAGTACTTTTACTTATGTGTCCACCATACAGTAAGGCCTATAAAATATAACCTAAACCATCAATTCAATTCAATTCCAATCCAAACCCAACCTACTCTTTCAACTCAAACCCAACCATATTTCCAACCTGGAGTAGAAGCCAAAAAAATTCAAATCACAACTCAAACCCAACCTATCCATCAAACTCAACCTTTCATTTTTTTTTTTTTATTAATTTCCAATCTCTTTCCAATCTGGAGTAGAAGCAAAAAAAAAATTTAATTCAAACTTAACCTAACACGTAAACTCAAACACAAACTTTAACATAATTTAATTTCAAATCTGGAGTAGAAGCCCCATATGTCCCTCTACTCCGGTTCACACACATCGATTTCATCCGTTCGGTAAAATCTTGAATGGTCCTCATTCCAACAGTGGCGTGAAGAAATAAATTATGCTTTTCACACACATCGATATTATGTCGAACGCTAATGTCAACCGTCCATTGCCGTGAAGCAGCCGTCTAATGTCTCGACCAGGACATCAGCCGTTTGGTAGGACACGGGTTGAGGAATAGTAAACTTGTGGGCACTTTCAAACACATCGAAGTAGCCCGTACGATAATTTGCATTGCTTATTCAATGAATTATCTATTTACATTGCTTTTCCTCTTCAGAGACTTCTCTGTCTCTGTCTATATATATATATATATATAAAGTATATATATATAATGGACACTTTTGTCCATTCCGTTCGAGATCAACTGAACGGCTGAAATCGTACGGCCGATATCGATGTGTGAAACAAACGATTTCTTACAATATTTGCTGCAGTTTACAGTTTGTAATGAAGGCGACTATGCTTTCAACTGTAATAATCGTTATTGATGCCAAGGAGGGCTGGTAATAAGTACACAGTATTTGTATTTTTTTATACCCGTAATTCTCTTCTATGGCCTCTTTCTACTAAATGATGGAATTTTATCATAACTGTCAATTATGCACCCATAGGTTTCTATTAATTCCCCTCCTGTTCCCTTGTAATATCATCTGTCTTAATATTGTATGCTTTCCTCTCTCCCCTTATTTTCATATTACTCTCCACTCACCTCTCAACCACTTTCTTCTTTATTCTCCTACTTATTTCTGATCTACTGATCGATATGGACTTTTCGACTACTTCACTACTTCCTTACCTTCATCCACTTCACCTCCATAAAATTTTATCACCATCATTCCATAGTAGTTGGCTGTTTTTTTTCATTTATAGGAGAGTCCAGAAAATTCGACTTTCGATACTTTGAGGTTCAGTTACATCCGAGCTACCAAATGTCGAACAAGTGGAACAGAAAAATCTGGACAGCCTTTTTAAGAAAAAATAAAATCTTTTGATCTCTTGTCAGTAATATTAAAATGATCTTTTTCATCTATAAGTGCTGTAGTAGAAGAATATTTCTTTAGTTGAACTAGTAACACTATACTAGTTTCAATTGAATCCCTAGTTTCATGTAATTAGAGTCATAATTTGATGTATTTAGGGTTTCATTCAACTCAAATTACCGGTGCTCTAATGTACTATTAAACCATTCTTCACTCTGCTCCTCTAATTATAATTTTAATTTCTTTCTTTTCAAGCTGTTTTTAATCTTCCTTCTTTTCTCCCTCTCCTTTATATTCTTCTTATTTTTCTTCTTCGTAATTACTTATTTATTTTTCATCTTATTCTCCCTCATTACAACCACAAGCCCCAATATCTTCTATGGTCTCCTTCTATGTTCTCCTTTTCGGTATTCTTGTGTCCTAAAATCTTTTCCCATTCCCATTACCAATTTCCTGCATTTTGATGTCTTTTCTTCAATTCCTCAAATCTTTTTCCAGCTTTTCTTTCCCTTCTTCCCGGCTTTCTCTTTCCACCTATACATCCTAACCCATTCCATTCTCGCACAATACAGTCCTCCACAATACAATAACTCTTTTTTTAAACTTTCTTGTAAAACCTGTAACTTTCAAAGATCTCTGCCGCAGTTAGTTGTTGGAGTTTGGAGGTAACCAACCTACCGGCTGTCATATTTGTACAGTACTGGGAATTTCAATGCTTTGCACAACCATTGCATCGCTGTCACGATTACGACATAAAACAGTGGAACTGTTGAGGCACGTCCTGCCAACTATAACTCTCGCGGCGGGTTGAGCGACCCAGGCACACGGTCTCTGGTACCCTAACCTTATGGATGAAGGGGAGAGGGTAGTTGTTGGTTCCCAACTTGAAACGCTCTTGGAGTTGAAGCAGCCAACCAGCCAAACACCTAGTGGAAATGTCCTGAGAATGGCACCGTAACTCCTCACCCTCACACCAGTCATCCTGATATATAATTCAATTAAGCTATGCCAAGATGGCTGGTTATTCACCACGCTATCTCACTGCGACACATATTTTAGCGCGAATGAGTTTTGTATTATGAAGCTTAATGCGCAACATAAATGCGTGCCTATCTGCGAAAATTTACTCCCAAAACAAAACGAAACCTGACTGACTTCATTCATGAATAAATAAATTCGTATAGTTAATAACAGACAGTGCCGAAAAACAAAGAAACTCCCATGAGTACGCATTTCATTGCGCAAGCTTTTCATTACGCATTGCACAAGCTTGGGTTCAAGTTTATTTTGATAAATTATAATTATTATCATTATTATTTTTATTATTATGCTCCATTCCTTATTTGTATGTTAGAATAATTGAACAATTGATTGACTTTATGTTGATTATCGTGATAGGAAAGATACGTTCATAAATGAATTTAGAAAAAATGGAACCCACCAATGAAAATTAATTATTTAATTTCAAATGTAAAAAATGAGTTTATTTCTCCACAAGTAAAGTGATTTAAAAAAAAATTATTAACAACAAATTCTAATGAATCGGTGAACTTCAAATTAATATAATTTTGACGTTTATACCTGAAACTGAATATGAATTTTCTAAACGAACCAGCCAGATTTATAAGAAACTAAGAAAGGCTATTGTAAACTTTTAATCAGGAGGATGTAAGAATCACAGTTTACCTTGCCAATAATCTAAATTCATTCTACCTTAAAATAATTCTCTCAATAATTTTAAATGGAAATTAATTATTGCCTGATGATTTTTATGAAACTGGTTCTATGATAGGAATCACCTCAAGGAATCTCATCCTATTTAGCAAGAAATTAATGTGGTACCATAAAGGTTAAGAATCACCTTGAAGGTTAAGAGCCTGCAATATAGATACTGTATTATATTATAATTATTATCTTTTTATTTCCGTATGAAAACTCATCAGAAACAGACTAAAAATAAATATAAATATAAAATTTATTTATTTACGTAGATTTACATAATTCTATTGACTGATTAAAAATCTATTAACAACACAATAGTATATGGGCAAAAGCTTGGAAATTAACAATGCGATTTTATGTGAAGCATTTACGTAATAAGGGTGAAGTCTGTACAAAAATTCGTCCATTCACTAAGGGAGAATTGGAGATGATCTTAACTCTCAATAAATTGATAATTCCAAAGTGATTAAGGCTTTTGAAAAAGTAATAAGCTATGAAGAGGTTGAAACTAAGCAGTTCAGTAGATTGATAGCGAGTCGATTGAAAGTTTGAAGCGGTCAAAAGGTGGTAAGGGCCGTAATATTCTTTTAGTGAGCACTGGTATTAGCCGATAGTTGAAGATGCAGTTTGGTAGGAAGTTATGGACGAGGAGACGAGGAAGGACCGAAATAGTTTGTGAGTGTGTCCGTCTGTGTGTGTATGTGTGGACTAATTTTGAAATACTTGAGACTAAAATATAAATGTACACCGCCTTTTGTTGAATTTTGTTGTGAACTTTCCGCCGCGACTCCAGAGATGAAAATTTCTACGGCAAAAGTTTCTCTCAGCAGAGGAGCAGCCGGAGTACAGCTACTTTTGAAGTGCAGTAATTTGGAGTCTCAGAGGGAAGAGAATAAGCTGGAGTAGCGCAAGGAGAGAGAGTGTTTAGTGAAGCCGTTTGCATCCCTCATAGTTACACCACTGGCATCAGAATCATAAGGATCATCATCGCCGTCATCATTGTAACCATCAGCAAGCCCTCGAAGGCACCATGCGTCTTTGTCACGTACTCCGTGACGCATCTATTCATTAGTGTGGTGGAGTAGTTCTGCTTGCTGCCAGCACCAAGTAGCAACTACTGCTTTAAGTAACAAACCTCGAGGCTCCTACGATAGATCTTGTTCGCCGAAGAAGCGTGCGAGTTACCACTGCACTCACAGATGGAAGAAGGTTGTACATTTGAAGCTGATTTATAACTTTTAACCTCTCTGCTCATTGTAAGTTAAAGACAAGTCTCAAAGGTATGCGAATGCTATTTCTAAAACAGGAGCGTTATATTAGGAGTTGCGACCTCTACCGACCGAAGAATTTAAATCAACGGGTCCGCGCTCAGTTGACAAGCGGTCTGGCCAAGTAAGTGGCTAGATAATGCAGCAAGGAAGGACCTTACTTCGTGTTTGCTCCCTTCTACATCTTAATGACACATGAACTTGAACGATTTGTAGACGATTTAAAATTCAAAGTCGTCGGGCTGATAAGGGCACGTTCACTATTTGAAAATTATGTAGCTTGTAGGTCATCTTGTGATAATGTTTGTGTTAAACGGTTGGGCAATCATTTCTCTCTACAATCTTCAAGACAAATTTTAATTGTTTCTCACTCACTACTAGCCTACATTATTGTTTCGTACTATAGTACAGGTCTTTGCTAGACATTATAGGCTAACTATAATGCTTCCGTAACTTCTCTCCGCTATAAATTCTTCTGCAGCTTCAGCTAATTAAGTAGTGCTGTTGAAGGTTCTCCATTATTAACCGTTGCTAATATTCTATTCTATTATTTCTGTTCGCTACTGTACTGCATGCCTATAGCGGATTTTGTAATGACTGAAAATACAATCATTCTTCACCTTTATTCGTATTATGAATAAATACTAATTGACAGATAGTGAATAATAAAAATTAAATGGATAAGCTTCTAATGATGGTCTGACACCAGAGTTAAGCAATTGCCACACAAAAATGTGGGTGTATATTCCCACATCAGTTTATTGGACTTTCATTTCATATATGGTTGATTAGATTCATTTTTGTTTGTTAACTTATATAAATATTTTGTTCTCGAAGTGGTCAAGTGGTAGAGTGGACATTACTGTCCAAACTTCACCTCGTTAACAAATAAAAAAGCCATTCTATTCTATTCTATCAGTTATCTTCTTGTTTGATTTAATAAAAATTGTTTATCCATCAATATTCAATTTTATTAGTAATTCATTTTGTTGCATACCCGTTGACTCTTCACTAGACAATTAAATAGATAAATTAAAAATAATTCATAAATAAATTACAACTGAGTAGACCTGAGAAGATAAAGTTCATTCCATACAAAAAACTTCTCCAGCTGGTTTTATTTCCTCTACATCGCAGGTCCCATTTTAATTTTCGTTAGAGTCGTTAATTTTCCTCAAAATTAGGAAATTATTTTCTTAAAATTCTACATCAACAAAGAACAACAATATTTTTGGAAGATTCACAAAAAATGCAGCTTGACGATGTGACTCTGCCAACCAGACATCTGCTTTTAAAACGGTGACAAAGTACTAAGACACAGCACCCAGTTAACTACAACGAAAGAGGTGATTTAGCTGCAATTGCCTCTCGTGGGAGAGAAGTGGTGGTAAGGGCGAGAGGGATAGGTAATAGTTGTGGCTCGATGCTTTTCAACGACACGGCCTGAGGGTTAGGTGGGGTAAGGCCGGATATTTGTGGCCCAAAGAAGGATAACGAAGAAGGGGCCAAAGTGGCTGCAGTAAGTGGACGAAGCTCCATGGCTCTCTCCTAGGCAGGCACCTCACGTACTTTTTGAACAACTTATCAAGAGTCCCAACTTTACAGGTGCGCGCCAGAATGCCTCCTGCTTCAGATCACCCCACTTCCCCCACCCCAAACCCCCACTACTTCTTTCCAAGGAATTGAAACAAGAATTATCACGTGGGAGGAGTCGCGTGGGCCATCCTCTGCTTCTCCTCGGGGCAGAGAGCATTTCCCGACTGTTTCGTTCACCTTCGACTCGGAAAAACTAGCTACATACGCCATTCCCTTCACCAAGCTCCCATTTTCACCAAACCAAATTCTTCTCTTTTTACACTCTTCCTCTCTCCTACTCCTCCTCCTCCTCCTCCTCACCCTCGTCCTCCTTTTCCCTCTTCCCCCATCTTCCATTCCTCTCCGTTTTCCTCCACCTCTTCCTTCACAGTCTTCGACGAACGAGTGCTCTAAAGCATAATGTAGAAAAAAGGATAGTAGAGTATCTCTCCGTTAACCTTTATTCACCGCATCTGAACGGTTCGTGAAAAACTTTTCCGCCGTTACGAAATGTATTTCCTGAAACGAATTCCTTGTTTATCTCCTCGAAAAACGATCGGCTGCTCTGACGCCGCTGCAGTGAGTGCTTCAATTTTGTATGGGTCTCTTCAGGCGATAAAGTGTGGCAGCAAGAACGTTGAAAATCACTGCTATCTCCCTATCATAAACTTTTCCAGGTTCTCAAGAACGTCATAGGTATTTGCCAAAGTGAATTTAAAATAAGATTAAGTGGAATGAATGGTTCAATAGAATGAATATGAATACGGATATGAAGACTACGATCCATATTACACTCACTCTGTTTAAATTAGTTCTTACATACCCTCAAGAACTTGAACCAAGCATTTGATTGAAATAGTCTATTAGAAAAAATGATAGAGTTTGAAGTGCCAATAAAGGTTTCTTCCCTTACGAAAATAACACGACAAAACACAAAATATAAAGTGAGAGTGCAAGGAACGCTATCAAATGGTTTCACAGCAAACGCAGGACTTGGGCAGGGAGATGTATATGTTATCATCTATGCTTTTCAGTTTGGGCTTGAAAAAGTAATTAGAGGATCACTATAAATCCAAATGGAACAATAATGAACAGGATGATCCCATGGCATATACGTTCGTTGATTGCACGAAATAAACACTCATTAGAATCTGCCTTCAATGAAGTTGATGTAAAAAACATATTTGGGGCTGAAAATACAATAACAGCAAAATCAAGTACTTGGCCAGCAGCAGAACTTGAAAAGCAGGTGACAAAGAATTAAAAATAAACAATTATAGTTTTGAAAGGGGTTTAGACTTCAGGTCTGTCATTTATAGATGCTATTTTCCCTACATAAATATCTGAGGTCGAAAGTGCTCTCAAGGGATAGTCAATATTTACGAAACAATTAACAAGCCGGTCGTGTTAAGTACGTTATTTTTGTTATTTATGTTGATGTATCTAAAAATATAAATTCAATTCTTGATGCTGCTGCTCTGAATGTTAGGATTAAACGAACTAAAATAGGCTACATCTACATAAACAACTGCATGCTTTTGTTGTAAACAAATAATCAGAGAGCAAGGGTGCAAGCAGTATGGGATGTAGAGGAATAATGTAGATTTCATGAAGGTAATTAATTCGAACTTTGACGACTCAGGTTTAGAGAACAATATTCATTTGGTTGATTGTAAGAAACTATTTGGGTTCCGTTTCTACGTAACAAAGATTGCATGCGACACAAAATTATCAACTAGATAATTGTTGAATTACCCACTCACAGGTCTCAGACCCATGTGAGAAAAAATAAAAAAAGTTATTTGCAATTGCTAAATTGAGTACTTTCGATTCCTCTCAGCTCTTTCACTATATACGTCATGCAACACAGGAAAGAACATTTTCAAGGTGCGAAAATTAAGCAAATATTAATCTATGGCACCAAATTATTAACTGGTTAATGGTTGAATCAATTATTCTGATATTAAAAATGTTGACAAATGCTAGATCAGTATGCCAATCTTATGTTAACTCTATCAATTTCAATATTACTATGAGTTGTCCATTTAAAAAGTCACTGTAAAAACAAATTAGACAAAATAGAAGAGTGGATAACTGATGATATCCTTGCAGAAAGAAATAGGGTTAAAGATACATATGATGAATTCAAACTATCTAGAAATATGTTAAGTGAAGATAATTACATAGCTCTAAAGAAAAACTATACGAAAGAAGTGAAAAGAGCGAAATGTAAGAAAACAGCTGAAATTTTGAATAATAGTGTGTACTTTAACACAGCAGTGTGGGATGTAATAAACAAAAATAGGCAAGTAGCTCATGTAGATGCTTATACTAGTGTCTCCAGAATAATTAACGAAAATAACAAATATATTGATGATAGTGTAGACATTTGTAATTTATTTAACAGATATTATCAACTAGTTGCTAAGAATCTTCAAAAATCTCCTAATACAAGTATTAGTGATGCAAACATGTGGAATACTGAGGGGATTCAGAACGAATTAAAATGCCACCCAGTATCCCAAGCCGAGTTGTCAAATATCATAGAGAGTTTAAATAATAAAAAAACTGTAGGAATGGATGGGGCATCCAGTAAAATTCTGAAAGAATGTAAAGATCAATTGTTAGACCCTTTGATACATCTGATCAATTATTCATTAGAACAAGGTGTTTTTCCAGATAATTTGGAAGAAGGTAAGATCTTGCCAATCTTCAAAAGTGGTGATAGAGAAAAGGTGGAAAACTATAGGCCCATTAGTATTTTAAATGTAATAAATAAAATTTTTGAAAGAGTAGTTCTAAATAGGTTACTTCTGCACCTTCAAGAAGTTAACTTTATCTGTGATGAACAGCATGGCTTCCAGAAAGGGAGATCAACAAAGACAGCCATAGTTTATCTAGTTGAAAAACTAATAGATATAATAGATTCAGGTGATAAATCTTCTTAGATCTGTCAAAGGCAGATTTGATTGTGTTAATCATAGAACTTTATTGGAAATACTGCAAAATTTAGGCGTTAATGGGGTTGAACTGAACTGAAATTCATATCTTATTGGGAGAAAACAATGTGTTGAACTAACTACAGTAGTTGGGAATAGTATAGTAAAGAATAAATCTAATAAATTATAGGTGCAAGCTGGAGTGCCTCAGGGGTCCATTGCTTTTTTTGTTATATGTCAACCATTTACCTAAAGAATTAATAAGTGGTAGAGCCCTCTTATTTGCAGATGATACATCACTCATTTTCAGCAATTCCATTCTAGATCATTTAGAAATAAGTGCCCATATAGGTAGGTGTGCAGTCCATTGTCCAATTTTTAAATCAGTTGAAATTAACTATAAATAGTAAAAAATGCCAATATCTTCAATTCAAAAACAAACATAATTTAAATGAAGATAGGGCTATAAACGCGTTTGTAAACAATAATCAATTGGACCAGGAAGAAAATATGAGCATGAATATACATTGAGAAAATATGTTGTAAAATTTCATCTGGGGTATTTGTCCGGCGACAGCTCGCTAGATTGAATGACAAAAAGTTACTTTCTACAGCTTACCATGGGCTCTTACTGTCACATATTAGGTATGCTATCTTAGTATGGGGTAATTCATCAAAACAAAAGCTTGATAGGGTGTTTAAGATCCAAAAGAAAGCGGTTAGGTGTATAGAAAGAGTAAATAGATTAGATTTATGTAGGTCGTTGTTCAAGAGACTTGGTCTCCTAACTGTACCCTGCTTATATGTGTATGAAGCTACTTTATATGTAAAAACGAATGATATTAACCAAAATCTTGACGTACATGATTATAATACAAGAAGCCGAGGATATTATCACTTGGTGAGTCACAATAGTAGCTTATTCAAACAAAAACCTAGTTATATTGGTAGGAAATTCTACAACAAGCTACCGCAGTTTTTAAAGAGTCTTGAAAATATAGAAATGTTTAAAAAACAATTGAAAAAATATTTAGTTGACAAAGCTTTTTATAGTGTACAAGTGTTCCTTTCACATCAAAATTAAGCCTCGCCTCAACTAATTGATATAGTAATTATGGTAACTAGTGTATAATTGTATTAATCTGACTTGTCTTATACTCCTTAACTGCAGTCTCCAAGACATAATCTACAAAAAAAAAAATTCATTGAACTAGCTCTACTGATTCCGATGTACAAATATTGGCATTAGTAACAAATAGTTGTAATAATTAGTTGTAAAGTTGTTGGATAAGATCAAGACTATGTAATTAGTAAAACTAATCAAATGTTAATAATGAAGTGGAAATTAATGAGATTTGCTGACAATATTGTAGTAATAAACGAAAGAAGCTGAACGGAAGTCTTTGCATATTTATATCGGATTAACTTCTTTGGAACTGGGTTATAAAGAGCATTTCATCACAGGATTGACTCTTAATATTCCGCTTTGCCATCGTTAACAGATTAGAAACTTTGAACGAATGGCATGACAGTGGCACGCCTCTCGCCTCGCCAGCACCTCTTGGGATTCGTATAAAATAAATTCATCCACGGTGCTCAGCGGGAATAGTATTTTTACTGATGAAAAAATAATATGTTACCGCCTCTTCTCAGCGAACGGAATGAGAATAAAGCATCCAAGCATCAGAATAACCGTGGAAAAGTTTTTCTTCAACGGTCATTAATCTTCTGTTAACGCTAAACTAAAAACGAATCTCAAGCTGAGCAAGTCAAGACTTTTTAAAGTAGCACTAGAAGTTGATGGTTTTTTCCTTATTCCCCTTCTTCCACCGCACATTTTTTCCACACACACTATCAATTTTCAAGACACACCTATCGCAGCACCCATGTTGTTTCATATTAATTTCTAAATGGTCAATCTTATGTATGAAATTAAATGACTCCAACCTGAAATATTATGAAAATTATGCAGAAAAATTGAATAGTTCCAAGATAGAAATACTCTGATTAATAATAGAATGGAAATACTTCATATTAAAAAATAGTTTGAAGTATTATACTCATGCGAAACTCTGTTCCAAATCAAAAATGACGGCAAAACCGACCAATTACAGTATTAAAAACTGAGAACAGAATCATCAGGACTTGCATAAATAAAATTTATAGAAAGGACGGCGAATTGCGGACCGCCACAAACGAAACGGTTTACAAACAAATTAACCCAATAATAGACACAGAATCTCTCACTTTTTCCACATACTCAGAATCCTATTTCGACAACAGAATCCTAAAACAACTAGTGACTAGAAATTTAAACAAGAGAAAACAAGGAATTTATTCAACACAAATTTCAAAGGATCTCATAGAACTCGAATTGACTACGAACGATGCACAAGATAGACAAAAAATTAAAGAAGTTTTAAATACCAAAAATTTTAACACAGATAAGGCAACCAGAAATCACACAACACAGAGATTTTCAGACGAAGTCAGAAAACAACGATTTGACAGAATGAAGGAGTATTGGAGGAAAAGGATTGAGGCTCCAACTCGGAACAAGTTCAAAATAAATTAAAGTATTAAATGATCCTATGAGGTCGTGAGTAAGCAAAAAAACTGTTTCAACTCCCAAATACAAGTTTAAAATGGAATAAATGAAAAACTTATGCCTTCGCCTTCTACTAATCAATGTAGATCAACTATCATTTCATCTGATCATAGATTGCGTTTCTTAACACAACTGAAATGTTTCCTTTCTCCAAACTCTTCATTTTCGCTGGGGAAATGACATCTGACATTGACGCAGTTGGTTGGAGCGCATATTTGTGATAAGACAAGGTGCTCTGGCTGGCTTCGTTTCCTGCAGCCTTGGGTTCGAATCTCATTCAGCCATGGATGTTTCTCATTCACCCATTCGCCTCATTACCCACGCACAAGTCTCCGGACTCATGTGGGCATCATCCGCTATAAAAGAAACATTTCATCAATAATTATTAAGCTTCTTGATTTAACCCAAATGTTTACAGAAAATGGATGAAAATAAATTAATGAATTCATCAAGTCCTATCAAGCTAGATTTCAAAAGTTATACAATTCACAATAGTTAAGTGATTTTGATGAAATAAAAATACAATTATTGAAATTTTACGATGAGTAATGCTGTTAAGATGCTTCAGATTTTATACCTCTTCTTAAATAAAGAGACTAGTCAATATAAAAGTGAATAGGAGACTGTAATAGTAATGTAGCCTGCTATGAGTAATAAAAATAATAAGTCGAACATTTGAATATTCTGTGTTGCTCCTCCATAGAATTTTTGGTGGTTTGAATAAAGCAGGAAGATTGAATTCGTCACCACACGAATCCACCTAAATTTATTCTCAATAGGCTACTCATTGAACTTTGATTATCGTCAAAAATAAGAAAATCAAGATAAAATACTGTCTTGAGAAATTCAGTCAATGAAATATCGTCTATTTTTGGGACTGATTACTGCAAGCTTTTATTGATCTTAAATATTAAGAAAATCATCATAGAATATATACACACAGCATGATAGAATATAGAGTTATCAATCTCTAAAAAACAATAATAATCAATTGGTGCACGGAACAATTTTATTAAATCGAAAATTTATTGATAAAGGTTATTTCATAATATCAAACCAATTTTCCAACTAACTAATGACGCCTTTTGCGACTTATTATGTTTATTGCTCAAAGCAGGCTACATTACTATTACAGTCTCCTATTCACTTGTATATTGACTGAGAAATGTGGAAAGTTTTTAAACTTAAATTGGAGGATACAGCTAAGATTATATATTAGATAATGTATTAAGTGAAACATGAGAGCTTATTCTGGAAAAAAGTTACATAAATGAATGGGACTTGTACTACTACACCGTTCCCTTGCGTTAGCCAAAGAACGGGAGGGTCTCTCCTTCATTTGGAAGGAAATTACAAAACTTTACCATCAAAAAGTTTTAGTGTTTCTGAAAGTCGGCGAACTTGAACTCAATTTTTTATTCGGACCGAGCTCGCCCCAGTTTCACAAATATTTCCGAGAAACACTAATGAACTTGGAATAAAAGTTCAACTGCAACGATATATGTTCAGCCAGGCCTGACAATTCCCTTATTAAATAAATCTTAATATCATGTCCAACTTTGAAAGTTTAAGACAATAGATGAAAGGAATATCACCTGACATTGACCTGACGTTTACACAGTTTGTTTCGATAATATTTTCTTGAATTCCAATGGCTTGATTCTCCTTTGCATGGTGAAATATTAACTTCTCTATCGAAACTGATTCCTCTATCATACTCTTGCATAGACTATTGATTAAGGATAATTGAAATAAAAACAGGAAGGAAGAAATTAGGTTTAATTTCTCATTGTAGATTACTGGAGGTCAGTTAACGTGATTTAGTTGTGTTGTACTCAAAATTGCCAAGATGAAAATATAATTTTATTCGATGAAGGAAGTTGACGCGAGTTAAGGAAGCTTAGGCCTATTATTATTTTGATTATGATTATGATTATGACGATGATCATTATTATTACTATTACTATTATTATAGTTATTATTAGTATTATTAGACGTATTACTGTTATTATTATCGTGAGCTACTTATAACATGAATCAATGTGAAGGACTCTACATAAGGCCTCTTTGAGCTCTTCTTATAACTTGAAAAATTTTCTGCATTATTATTGTCTAGTAGCCATTAGGGGCGCACCCAGACTTTTGATTAGGGGGGCTTCCCCCAAGGGTGGTCCGAGATTTTGACTTTTTAGCAAGATTAGCCTTTGCACCCTTTCTTTCACCTCCACCCCGTAGTCAACGCCCGAAATTTACTTTTATAATTTTTAGCGATTTTTTCTAGCTTATCTCTTGAACAACTAAGCAGAAAATCTTGAAATTAGGTACGCAAATTACGCTCAAGATGCGATGTGAGAAAGGGTTCTAAAATATTCCGTGAAGGTACGTCAAAAACTGACAATTCTTAAAAATCTAGCGTTTTCAGATATTTAGGCCATTCTGAATTATTTTCGAAAATTTAGTTGATTACCGTTTTTCAAGAGCCATGTGGCCTAGAAAGTATCTAGAATTATTCAAGACCAAGTAAAGCTTTCAAAATCCCCCCAAACAAAAATTAATCATTTTCAAAATTTTATTCAAACCCTCCCTTCTCACATCAGGTAACAGCTATGAGCATAGAGAACCTTCTGAATCAATTCTTCGAATTTCCCCTGTTGGTCTGAGTCCCCTGGCTAGAATATTAAAATGAGCGTAGCGAGCTAAGTGCCAGCTAGATGTCTGAAAACCTAAAAATTTTCGTCATTTTTGCGTATTTGGTAGAATACCTCTATAGTTACGGTAATGACGTAACATTTTTTTGAATTACTCAGCTCTTTTAACATCAAACCCATACAATTCACCACATGAATGAAAGCCCTAAAGATTCAGAATAACTGATTAACAGAGACTGCTGTAATAATCCACTACCTTTACCTCTTCGCTAGTGACTTCAATTTTTTGGCGAATGTTCCATGCTGCTAGACCACTCAGCCTATTTCCATGGCATTCCTAAGATTTGTCTTAGACGTGTTGTAACGATATTGCTATGAGATAAGCATGAAAAGTACCAACACTAATCAGCCTGATATTGCAGTTAATTTGCTTGGAAAATATCAGCACTCTGATAAAGTTCTCAGGTCCTTCTTTGGTGGGTGGGGGGGGGGGGGGGAGGGGGCTGAAGCCAGTGGGGACGCCACTGAGTACTATACTAGTTATGATGCATTGCGACTACATCTTCCATTTAATTTCTTTTTGAAATACTATAGGCTACAAATTTTGCAGTGAGTTTAAATGAAAAATATTATAAAGAAAGTCAATTCTTGAATATTGCAAGTCTGTTGTCACAATCATCACTCTCGACAAGAGAAAATGATTCACTTTCACTTTCAGATTACAGACCTATACTGCAATTGAACTGAGAAAAATTGGTAATAAAATTGGTAACAAAAATTGGTAACAAGTGTGTTGTGAACAAAAGTCAAAAGTAATGGAATTATAGAAAAATTTGCTCGCCAGCAAATTTGGTGACCAAGAATTCTCAATAATTTAGACTAAAGTATTCAAACGTGAAATACCAGTCAAACAGCTACTCGTGACTGAATTTGCAGGTAAAGCAGCTATCAAAATAAAAAGAGACTTAAATACTAGTTGGAAGTGATGCTAGTGCTGCACTCAATCGAATGAGTAAAAATATTTTAAATCACGCATTTTGTGAAATTTTAGAATAACTTGAATCTTTGTACGGTTGCCCACGAAGGGCTATCTCAATTTACCAGCACGGCAACAATTAATTTTTTTCTAAAATAGTGGAATTCAAATCTTCTAGACTATTAGTAATAGAATTACTAATAGTCTTTCCAAAGAACTACGAAGGTTTCTAGATCACGTACCTCTATTTGCTCTAATTTTCATTAGATCTTATAAAGATGAAATCCATTCCAATTTGAGGTTTTGTTCCTGGGAGGATTCGAAGTCAATTCACAGTTGGTTCGTGATGCTGTGGAAGAGAATAACTGAATCGACACTCTGTCCCCGAAATTGAGAAAACTCTCGCCCAAGTAGCGTTCTCCCAAGAGAGGCATTAGAAGAACGCTACGCTACCGGATGATAAAGAAAAGAGGAACAAGAAGAATTCAGTAGGATGATAAAACTGACTCTTTAGTCACGCCCAAGGAAGATCCTTATAAGCTTGAGGATTGTCCTCGGAATGGGAAAACAGCGAATGAAAACTCCAACCGAAATTCCTCAGAGACCGAAGCCATAACTTGGCTTAGTTAGTTCTTGTGTGTAGTTTCCACAACTATTAAAATGTTCCCTTTGTGATTCTTCCACTCGATGATTCTGCACGTTTGGTTGCAGCGGTCGGCTGTAAAGACACATTTCTTCTTCATTTTACCCAATAAGATGCTTCCTGAATTGAGGACCTTTATGCAAAAAGGGCGTGAGTTATAAAAATTCATTTTGAGATATTCATTGTTGGAAAATTGTAGATATGTGTCAAGATAAATTAAGTTTTGAGTTGATACCCGATGGTTATATTATTAAAATGTATTTTTTCAATTTTCTGATGAAGAAAACATTAATTTGATCTCATCAAATTGAATATAGGTAATACCACAATATAAAATACCTTGCACACGCCCTTTTTGCATAAAATGTGGGTTTTCTCTAGAAAGATGCTTTTTTTAAATCATTTATTTTCATTTCCAGTCTTCTTCTTAATATCACTTGTTCCTATAGTCTCTTAATTTCCACTACTATCACTCATTTTCACCAATATTCACTGAAAGTCTTTGATATCACTAGTTAGTACAGCAGTATGCTACAAAATTTGACAACAAAAATGTTAGGTCATTATTAGAAATAATATTATTCCTGACTAAGCAGCTGTTGAAGATGGTACCACTACCAACACAGAATAATAATAATTATCATCTAAAATATTTATTTTATTGTATACAGTTTGTAAATAAACATTACACAACAAAATCGCTCAACATTTTATGCAAAATGGGCGTCTGATAAGGGTTTCTAAAAGATTAATTATTTGGTCAATTTTCAAGATAAAAGAATAAAACAAACACCATTTTGTTCAC
The DNA here is from genome assembly GCA_948455865.1 of Conomelus anceps. NCBI lineage: Eukaryota > Metazoa > Arthropoda > Insecta > Hemiptera > Delphacidae > Conomelus > Conomelus anceps. Next base: position 21,885,495 of record OX418218.1, read on the forward strand.
AATAAATAGAATAATAATATAAGCCGTTTTACGCAAAAAGGGCGTCAGTGGCACTCACGCCCTTCTTGCATAAAACTCCTCATTTGAGGTTCGTAACTTTTTATATTTTATGTAGGGATTGATATCAATATGAGGAAACCAAGAATAGAATATTCAAGTGAATATTTATGTCCCCAACACGTTAAATTTTGAGGTCATATCCACAACAAAATGATGGCATCAAAACACCGCTCATTTTTTTGCTGTTGATGCCCACATGATAAGTTTGTGTAATGATAACACAAGAGATGTCAAGCTGAAGGGGAATTGAACCCGTGACTGCAAGAGTAGCAGTCAGCCTCTTATCAGAGATATGCGCTCTAACCGATTGGAACACCATTACATAACACAATGTTAGGAAACATTAAAGACTAGCATGAAACCTGTGATGACAATGAATCGTAAAATTAATAGGTAATCAAGTAAGTTATAAAGTAGAGTAGAGCGTTGTTACAGGTTTCCAAATGGCTTTCAAGAGCTGTATACAGTACATATGTAACGTCTCGACTAGACTAGGGGATGTCATTCATGACATTCGGGAGTTTACGAAAAAAAAGACTGAAGGATTCGAAAAATCCAGTACATAAGCATTATAAATAAAATACAGCATATTGAATAAAGCATGCAACCTACCACTATCTGGCCACAAACCTGCTTTCAGGTGATCCGGTTTGTAAAGCTTCAGATTTTTGACGTTCATGTTAACTAAACGACGCTCTACTGTCCGATAAACCTAATGGAGATAGGACAACTTTTGACAAAGATTTAAGGCAAATTAATTCGTGGCAAAAAAATAACGAATTAGTAATCAAAGTTATGATAATAATAATAATAATAATAATAATAATAATAATAATAATAATAATAATAATAATAATGATAATAAATTGAAGATTGTGTCCTTTGATTCTCAACATAAGAACATCTCTTCATAATGACAATGGTCGTTTGACCTGATGTCAGGCTGTGAGTCAGCTTGTCATGTTGTCTGTCCTACTTCTGGTCATTAGTTGAGGGCTCTCATGTCAAATTAGGTGATTAAACACAATCACTCAGTAACAGCTGATCAATTAGTTCGTGAAACCTTACATGGAGAAGCATTACATAAAAAATTGAAGTTTGCTAACGCGCTGATAACGATATTAGGACTTTTCTGAAATGATGAAAAAGTTTAAATCATAAAAAATTGAGTGTGAGTCACAGCAAATGATGGTGGTCAAACTGAGCGTTCAGTCAACATAACAAGTGATGCGAAATTAATTGCTGGGGATCAATAGAATGCGTTCGGCTCTCAGCACGTGCTGGCCACAACCTGGCCCCCCCCAAGACCTCCCCACACCAAAAACCCCCTCGTCCTAAAAACGATATAATGGCTGTGTACTAGACATGCTCCCGCCCTGTGCCACTGAATTACGACAACCAATAATCGGCTTATTAAGCCATTAATTCCATTGAATCACAACCAGTAGCACTGGTCTCATCTGTACATCAAGATTGATGCTCTCTAAATGAAGAAATCTCATCGAGATGACTTATGGAATGAATCAAATAAGCGAGAGAGTGTTAATGATCATACTTGCTCAGGCTGATCACCAATGATAGGCCGTTCGTTGAGCGTGGTTGTGCGGTGCCAGGGTGATCGTGATGTTCTGGTTCACGATGTCCTAGAGCTCGGGACTGCGCTTGGAAATATGACCGGCGGCAAAAACCAGCAGTTATCTGCTTTATTATCACTACTCTTCTAGTGGTTTTAAACTCACCTAAAAATGTAAGTCCACCATTCATAACATTATTGCATCACCATTTCCTAATTACCCACCCACAAGTATCAGACTCATGTGGTCTTCATTTATTTATTTGAAAATACAAATAAGGAAGCATACAGGATAATCCCATTTGTTTCCATAACGCATACAATAATGCAAAATCGAGAAAATTGAATAAAAACGAAATCCTTTGTATAAAGAAAAAAAAATTACAAGAGTTTATAAAAATAAAATTAAAGCCAAATAGTGCATGCAAAGGCTACATAGCCTGAAAAATTAATGAAATTTCTTCATCAGCAAAAGAAGAAAAAAAATAATAGTTTTGGCCATTAGTTGGCAGAGCATACATTGATGGTTCGAACCAACAGCGAGAAATCTCAAGAGTTTCTCAACTACCTGTTCCATCATTATTCTCTGTACCACCTATGCTTTACTAAATTGGTCTCAAATTACACAACTAATAAAATATGGAGAATATAAAATAGTCAACAATCAGGAAAACATGAAAAAAATAAAAATGTTAAGGTTGATTAGTGTAATATGGTTTCACCTTATCAATCCTATATAGTCTGCTCTAAATAATAATCTTCACTCTGTTTAGAGCTGGGAGTTTTAGTTCCCTGAGATGAAAATTTGGATTAATTTCTGTTCCCAATTATTACTTCTGTAGGCGATATTTCAATTTTAAAATCAATTCTCGTTTTAAAAACTACTCACATATTTACATATCTTCATGTATAATTCATGTCTATATATATTAAGGTTATTCAACATAGAGCACAATTATTGTTAAGACTAGAGTCTTAGTAAATCATCATGAAAGCAGTAATATCCATGCAACAGAGTAGATGAGAGTTTTTCACATTCTCTTGCACCGTTTGTGGATCGATTTATGTTGAACTTGTAAATGTCAACTGCAGTGTTTACAGAGCGTGTACTGTGTCAAATTGAAATGTTCAGTCGAGGTAAACTTGGCAATCAAGACGACACTTCAAGATCAGGTTTCCTTATCTGAAAAAGGTATGAGGTTCAAGTTGAAGACGACTGGCACAATAATTTACCTGGTTTCCGCACTGCTTTTAGTTCCGGGTTATAAGTGTTTAAGCTCACTCATATTTCCATAACAGCGGTGTATTTTTTCCAAGAATAAACGCTTTCAGGTCACGTCTCGTGAAAACACCTTTTGAAGTGTCGAGCGGAAAGTCTGACATCTCTTTGACCCGATAAATCTTTTTAGCTTGTTACGGTAGACAATATCGATAAATAATTACTCACTTCGCTGGCACAGAAAATTGTCTCCTATTACATACTCTGACCATGTGTAGTGAGTGATAAATCCACTGTGCAAACAACGTGTGGGACGTCAATCTCTCAAGAGTTTCAGCCTTCAACTTATCAACTAGTTGCTAGATTGATTTATGATGTATAGGAACTATAAGTATAAGGAAGTTCAATAATTGGACATGTATGAAATATGAAATGATGATGTAGAGAAGTGGAGCCAGGAACAGGTTTCGTTCTACAGCATTCATTCATTTATTTAAAAAAATTAAATGTTATCATGTAAAACATTTATAGCTTCCAGGTTCCACTCAGAGGATACCATGAGTAATAAGACATTTTATGCTCGAGTTTCTTTGTCATACGGTACCTTGATTGTTGATAGATTTGATTAATGATTGTTTTTAACAAGAAATTAATGCTCTCCTCATTCAACCATTTGGGTCATATTTTATTTTATATTTTTTTTATCTTTGCTTTCATTTATAATGGCTATAATAACTATACCATTTTATAATCTGGAATAAAATTCCCCAATACTGAAGAACAGACGTCAGCGATAAAAAACATCGACTGCATCTACTGATAATCCTCTAGTCTCATACTTGAAGAAGATATTATTTCAGTATGAGTACTAGTGATAAACGAATATTGAAAGATCCAAGCAATAAGTAAAATAACAAGTATAAGAAGTAAAATAAGCAATAAGTAAAATAACAAGTATAAGAACATAAGTAATATAAAAATAAGTAATGAAAAACTAGGGGAGGAATCAATTTCCTGAAATTGAATCAATTATTGAAAATTTAATATCACAGAATGATAATAATAATAATAATAATAATAATAATAATAATAATAATAATGACAATAATAACAATAACAACAATAATAATAATAATAATAATAATAATAATAATAATAATAATAATAATAATAATAATAATAATATTATTATTATTATTATCATCATCATTATTATAGTAATATTAATATTATAAATTATAAGATGATTAAATGAATTTTTCTTATGATTATATTAAAATGTTTGCTCGTAACGTGTAAACTGAGTCATCTACTAAAAATTGATTAACCAGAAAAGTGGAACTCTTTCACTTTTGAAAAGTTTGTTATGAGTGGGAAAGAGGTCTTACATCCCAACAGAATGGAATAATAAATAAAAATTGATGTGGACGCAGCAACAAATAAAACTAGTAGGAGCAAGCTTTTGAAAAATGCATAAATCTGGAATAAGCAATACAGAATATCGAACTTTACGCGAAACATTCGCTTCAGTCTGCATTTCCGTTTTCATCTGGCGAAACGAAGACACAATTTTTATTAAATGCAATAAAATTTTCAAAAGTTTGTTTGCAATTCAAGCGAGACGTTTAGTTTGCATGACGCAAATAACAGAGCCGTAAAAGTCCGACGCGGAATATTTTTCCAATAAAATCGAATGCATACAGTTATTGAATTGAAATCATTTTTGGAGTCACGCTGCTTGCAGTTTGTCAATAACTCTTGGCAAAATGGGATTCATCCATTCTGTATTATCATCATAGTTTTCAGATATGTAACAACTTTGATATTCTACAGCGGATGGCTCTTGACCTACGTTTGGGGAGAGGTAGTAGTCTCATAATACGGAGGTACTCGAGAAATAGGAATACGATGGAGAGTCAGTTGATGGTGGAAGGGGTCAGCAAAAACTGTGTGAATCGCTGAATACATAGAACGTTGAACAAGTTCATATGAAAGAGTTAGATGAGAACTGGAGACACTATGTAAAGCTGGAGCTAATATTCAGTCGATTCCACGGAAGTTCGCAGCATATAGCACAGCACAGGCAGTGGCTCTCAACAGCCACGGCTGCTCGATTGAAAAAGTTCTCAAAAAGTTCAAGTCGAGACAAGAGAAGTGAATAGAGGGATGAAAGTTTATGCCCCACATAGACAATTAGATTTTAATGGCTTCTCGAGATGAAAGCTTTACAGTGCAGCGGAAAAAGTTTATATAAACCCCAATTTGAGAACAATCCAGATAAGCGGATGATTCATCGTTGCTATGATAAATGGCGTAAGTTCACTACCGTTTCCAAAAACTACAATAAATTGCTGAACGTGTTAGGTTTGGTGCATTTCAATCGATTTGCTTTGACGTTCCGGCAATTTAAACTTGGAAAGGAGCGTCTCTCGCCTCGCAAACTCCACTCTGCTTTCACCATCGCCATCCATCATTAAATTAACCACTGCTTCCCTGCCAACTTATTCCATATGGTCAAATCTTATTACATTCATCTCTCAATAGTTTGCAGCCGAACAATAACTTATTTACCTGAGGAAGTTTTTTATATTGAAATATCAATACAACAGCTTGTTAATCTAGAAATTTCTAGTAATAAATGTGATGGAATTATGAGAATAGATTCATGAGTAATAAGTACGTGGGGGTATAGAAAAGTAAGATCTCCTTTTTTCTTTAACATAAATATCAATACAACAGCTTGTTAATCTAGTAATTTCTAGAAATAAACGAGATGGAATAATGAGTATAGATTCATAAGTAATAAGTTCAAGTATGAATTTTATGAAATTAGTGTTTCTATCATAAAGTTTAAATACATAGAGACAGTAGAAAAAAGTTCAAATAAACCCCAATTTAAGAATAATCCAGATAAGCGGATGATTGATCGTTGCTGTTATAAATGGCGTAACTTGTTCCTTGTTTATTATGTTTTTTGTAAAGTTCATGTTTATGTCATAAAGTTTGAAAATGTAATTAATGTTTTTATAAATTTTTAGATTTGTAATGCTTTTTTTTGTCAAAAAACAATCACTTCTTTCGCTAAGCAAACCGCTTTTCAACATGAGCTTTCTAGAGCATACATAATCGTAGCCTCCTTTTTTCATTCAATCTTTTTCAACCTAGATAACACTCCTCAAGCGTTGGGCTATGATACAAATTTTTATTAACCTTTCTTTGGGAATGAGTATGTTTTATCCTTATTAAAAAAATTGAAACTGGTAAATAATGTTTATGAATTTTATATCTGTGGGTAGTGTGTAGGATATGTGTGGGGAGGTATATTTGCAGATACTAGACTCGTACCTACCAAATTATTCCGTGTATGCCCAGGATTTGAGTCACCAATAGAAACTTCAAGATTATAAACATGGGCATGAAATAATGATTATAGATTATACTCCTTGTAGTTACATTTTATTTTCCTGTTATCTTACTCTATCAGTGTCAGTAGAAAATACTTCGTGGAGCACTTTGTTACTTCCCATTAACTGACATTTCTGATTTGCCATCATGGTGATATTGCATGCTCTAATATACATATTAATAGCATGAGATCTAGGCGCGATAGAACTATTCAGTCCTCGTATAGAAGAGGAATTTAAATCCCTTTCATATTTTACGATATCTCCCTCACTCACTCGCTCAATGTTTTGACGTGTGAACGTTGAATGTGTCTACTCGTGCGTGAGTGTTCGTTGGTGCGTGTTTTATTTGTGTGTATATATAGGTGTGTTTGTGTGAGTAATTGGGGGGGGGGGGGGGAAATGAAGGGAGAATTCGCAGTCACGCGATGGAGCCTAGAGTGATATCTATGATTCAGATGTTGAGGGTAGGGTGTTTTGCGGACTTCATCACGTATAGGCTAACTTGCAAAGTGCGGAGTTTCGGAGTCCCTCGACACATGCTATGAGAGTGAGTGAGGCTGAGGGCTGAGGCTGAGGAAATGAAGGCAGATCGGATGGCTGTGCAATTGATCCGAAGCGTTATAGACTCCACTTTGGCCTCCAACGAACAGAATTCACTTTGGAGTGATTTTCTTTGATAGTTGACGCCCAAAGAGAAAATTCCGCGCTGAGTTCAAGGAGTTCAGTCTCTCGCCTGCATCATTAGTTGCAGATGGTCTACTCTACTATATACAGCGCTTTCTGATAAAATCAAATTCTCTAAAAGGTCTTTACTCCTTGAAATAATATTGTAGTTTTTACCTTCCTGGTGAATTCTATCGATTAATTGCAGCAATCGATTTCAGCTTCTCAAGCGTTAGGATATTATTATACCAATTTTAATTACTCCTTGAGAATGATGTTCTGTCCTTATTAATAAATTGAAACTAGTCAAGAATGTTAATGAATTTAATATCTGTGAGTAGTGTGTAGGATATGTGTGGGTAAATAACTTTAATTATTTATCTGTTTAATTATCTATTATTTTGTATCACTGTGGGTAGGTGTATTTGAAGATATTGTCGACTATAGACAATCTATTGTCGACATTAGATGAACATTGTTTTCCATAAGGAATTTGATTCCATTTAATGTGCGAGAATACTTCAATGTGCTCATTCACAGACAAGGCATTTTTTTTCGTTTTAATTTTTCATTGAGACTAAATTTTCCTTGTGGTTTATACTCAAAGAGATTTGGATTCTACAGTCCAAATTCGCTAAGAAAGCAGTTTTGGGCTTGAAGCTAATTGCATCTTAATTTCTTAATGAATGAATAAAATAAGTACCGGTACTAGTTAAGATTTCGTTTTCGTATCGGACTCAATGTTTAACAAACTGTCCACTCAATTGAATAAACTTCAGTGTGTGGGTGATTTGGTTTCAATTAATTCATGTTGTAAAAAACATCTTGGGGGGATAAGCATTGCAGGCTGGAAAAACTTGAATAAAAGTGTCATAAATAATTCTGTACACTTAGTATAGATGAAATTTTTTAAAAGACTTAAGGCAAAGCTCTTTGACAATATTAGCGAATTAATAACTTATTTATAGTGCGTAAAACTCGAAAACGACTTCTAAAACATTCCATTTCCACAAAACACAAATAACAAATGTGTATCTTGAAAATATTCATCTTAGCTTCTCGCGTCTTTCTAAGAAGAACGCTCACTTCCTGGAAGGAACAGTTGTAATAATATAATAATATTGAATCAGTCCTTGTATGCTGTATGGCAGGGACCAAAACTAATTGAAATTCTTGGAGTGGGTATCAAGATTTTATGCGATGTTTCTGAGAAAGCCGTTTCAAATTAATTCAAAAGTGGAACGGAAAATGGCGTTTCAGAGTAACATTCAGTTTATTCCCATCCGGTGAGTGCACACCTAATGTAAGCGGAAAATTTTCTTTTGAAAAATGAAAGTAATTAGAAGACTTCTAAACGCAAGAAGGATCAAGAAGTCGAGCTTTGCGTCTATTTATGGTGTCGAGAGGTAGGCCTAAGCCTCCCTCGTTTCAAAAACCAAGAAGTCATAATGCTCATGCATGAGGTGTTTCACAGCCACCGCCGCATCCAACTGATTTGCATAAGTCGTTGCTGAGTGCTAGGGCTGGTTATGTAGCTATGGGACATTGTATCCAAACGGAATTACATTCAGAGTCCTGGATCTCCCGATTTTCCTTATGTAAAATCTTTTCAAGCTACGTGAGTTTGTTAATTCCATTTCCCATAACAGTTTCATAAGAAATTCTTCTGACCCCAGATTGCTTTAAAAACCATACAATATCAAAGAAATGATAATAAAGTAAATGAATGAATGAAAAGATTAAGCAAGTCGAAAATGATTCTCTACCACTAATTTTTTATTATACTTCCAACTAAAACGTGACCATAAAAAGAATAATTATTCTTACCCCGGTTGCACAAAGGTCCCAACATTATGATGGTCCTATCATTCGCAACACTTTTTACCAGGCAGAAATCCATCATATCATTCGGTATAAAAATGAATCACTTTTTGTTATAAAAGTGTAGTTATATTTCCAACAACAACAACAACAACAACAAAGTTAGCGGCTTGAGAATGAGTCTGAAATCAGCTGAGAATTTCAAATTTAGAGATCAGACATGATTGATAACTTGAAGAAAATTTTTTAATGCTGGTATTTATATTAATTTATGCCTACACTTATATCTATATAAATAAAATTAGAGTTTTGTCTGTACATTTATCAGAATTGTATATTTTTTGGTTATTTTTACGTTTTATACTTTAAATAAGCCGAAAATAGTCTTATCTCACTTTCTGTCTGTCTGTCTGTCTGTCTGTCTGTCTGTCTGTCTGTCTGTCTGTCTGTCTGTCACGGCCGCAAAGGTATTTTTCGCGGCCTTCTCCTCAAAAGCGAGAGCATCGATCGGGATTTTAGTTATTGAACAGTATTGAAAACATTATTGACAATGTCTTTAGCTATAAAAAACTAAATAAACTTTTTTTTTAACAGAGTAATAAACGTTTAAAAACCAAGTACTGTGCGATTTTGGATACATTTTACGCGGCCTTCTCCTCAAAAACGAGAGCAGCGATCGGGATTTTAGTTATTGAACAGTATTGAAAACATTATTGACAATGTCTTTAGCTATAAAAAACTAAATTAACTTTTCTTTCAACAGAATAATAAACGTTTAAAAACCAAGTATTGTGCGATTTCGGATACATTTCTTCCAAGTTTTATTACCACATAAGAATAAGAACAAATCACGTAATTTATCATGATATATCAATCAGCTGTTCTCAAATATACGAGTGGGCCCTTCGCGGCGTTATTTACGCTGTCTGCAGACTTGTGTAGTCGGAGCATTGCAGTCTTTTAGGAAACATATGTCTGGTGAATTAAAGCTCATTTTATGTTTTATCAATTATTTCTTTGTTGAAAAAAAAAACAAAATTTTCTAATTTCAATTTATCAAAACAAAAATTAACATTTTAGGAAGGTGCAGTTTGTGCTAGGCTCTTGGGAATTCGCCAGGTAGCACTATTATTACCACATGAGAACAACAACAAATCACGTAATTTATGATGATTTATCAATCAGCTGTTCTCAAATATTCTCTCTGATAACTGTCACTGAATTGTTTACGTCCTAAGTTGTTAACTAAGCTGCTAACAACTTCATGATCGTTGCTATCAAAAAAGCCGAAACATATTTAGTCGTATTTCTAAACATAATCCGTACGAAGGACGGGTAGCTGCTAGTATCTAATAAATTGTCACACCTCTTATAGTTGAAAACTACTTGGAGAAGAATCTTATTTTCCGTTTCTTCAAAATGCCTTCCTTTTTTCTTATCTTCTTCCATAATCCTTCGAGCTATCCAAATTAATTCTCACAAGTGGGGTTATAATTTATAATATGCAGCATATTTTGGGAAGGCAGTGCAATAATGCGCATGTGCATGAATAATGGGACCACTTTTATACTCGGTATGTGCTTCACCATTCAAGATATATAGATTATATGAATGCTAGCATGTATATATGTATAATCATATGCTTTCAAATAGTAGCTTGGTACTGTATAGACATGTTACAAATGATAGGACGTCTTTATTACTTATTTGTTTATTAAGTCTTTATTACTTACTCCCTTTTCTCACCTCACCAAAGTAGCTAAGGACATTTGAATGTTAGCGTTCTTCTTTTATTTTTTACTGCAGTCTTATAAAAGCACATTATAATAAAAAAATAAAACTAATCCAGTACGGTATTTTAAGTTTTCTGTTTCCATGGTAAGTTTCTATGTTTATTTTGTGTTTTGTGTTGAAGCGTTTTCCAACAGCTATCTGTTAGTTTGTTACGCTGTCAACTTCTAATAAATTCAAATGTTATTTGAATTTATTTATATAAAATTATTTATATAATGTTATTTATTATATAAATGATGACTAACATCGTCGATCATTAGTCTCTTTGAAATTTTCATAATAAGCTGGATATTAATGTTAATCGATTTTATCATTCCAATTTCATCCATCAAAATAATATTGAAAAACAAAATGTAACTTAAGAATTGTGTTCAATACCAATTCGCAGTTATCGATTTCATTCCATCCCAAGTAAAAATACGTTTGATGGAGAATTCGCGTCAAAGCTAGGCAGAAGGCGACGTTATTTGTGTGCCGATGGTAAATCCAGTGTAAGTAGAAGGCTTTATCGCAAGCCGATTTTTCGCTTGGTCGATCGCGGTTCAATGTACAGTGAAGCTGCAGGTTTCGGCCGAATCCGGACCCTGCCTGTCAAGGCCCGCTGTCCACATGTGTCCGTGTGTTCCCATGTACGACCGAATGTGTCTATGTGTTCGTGGTGTTGGTGACAAGTGCGGACGGACGGTAGCCTCTCGCTTTTTCACTGGAGCTACATGGGGGATAATTTTCACGCGTCTAATCCTGGCAAAGCTGTCGACACTAGCAAAGCTACAGCGAACAATATTCGACCGGCGAGCAGCTCAACTCTTCTGACTATGCTACCTACTACCACCCCCGCCATCATTCACATTTATATAAGAACGTAGATCTGAATTCGCGGCTCACTCACCAATAAGCCGCCAACGCCACACGACCGTGTACTAGTACGCCTTGTGTCAGAAAACAATGATAACTTCCCCTTTTTCCTGAAATGAAATCATTCATTGGCCGAACGGCTCTCTTTTCTTCTCTCTCACGCTCCATGCACTCCATTACCATACCACCCTATCGTAATCTCAGCTTAGTAGAACGTTTTTTGATCAGATAAATTTTGTTTTCCACGCTTGAACTATGATTAAGAAATATTTCTGGGAAAATAATACAATCTAGGCCTATAAGTTAAGATATTTTATGTTATGTTATAGTGAGATGTTGGGTAGGAAAGAGAAATATATCAATTTTCTTTATTAAGAACGAAAGTTTTTTGATCGAATAAATTCAGTGATCAACGTTGAAACGAAAAATCATAGAAACTTGAGGTGAAAATGTATGCTATAATGAGATGTTCGTTGAGATAAAGATATAGATAAACTCCTTCTAGGGCGTAGTTATTAGGGCTTTTGGCATTCTCTTTCCCTTGACCTGGAGATGACATAATTTTTCCCGATGGTTGAAGCAAAAATAATTTTTTCTAATCTTTATAACTAGTTTGGTCCAATCATAATCATTATGAATCATACAATAATATTATTACTGGATAATTGTTTCACTACAATCTCCCTAAGTTACATTTATAACATCCAAAACAATGTGGATTAAAATCACAGTTTTTCCGACGGCTTCATACTGTCTTTTGGAGTTGCATGTGTTAATGTCACAAGAATATTCGATTACAAAAATTAATTATTAATGTATTGAAGCTACTTTAATATTGGCTGTTCGTAATAAGTTTATATCCAGAGATGGGGAGACAGCGAGTTGGGAGTTTGTTTTATCAGATCAAGAAATCATAAAATCACACTTTTTCACTCAAAAATTTGTAATTATAATATAACTTTCAATGTTGCAAAGATAATTCTATAAACAAATGTAAATAACATGATATTGTATTTCTGTAACATATATATTAACGTAAAAATCCTATACCTACGGAGCATTTGGATAAATTGATGTACAAAACTGTTCAATTGATATACTCCCTGTGGACTGTAATGATTTTTTGTTTCCAAAAATAGAACAACGCAAAATTGCAAACAGTTTTCAATAAGCAGACATTTCAATCTAAAACAGGTCGAATTGAGAACCTGCTCCCTCGTGGAAGCCGGTTAGTAAAATAATACATTTTTTTAACATTTCAAACATATTTTTGAAGCATAATAATTATTTTTATCTACGACCATGTCATAATGTATACATTACAGTTTCACAATTGATGCCAAAACAGCTGTCTTTTCGAAATGCTTTTTGAAACTCGTTGTATAAAGAGCTCATTATAGTACAGGTTCTACATTATAACACGGGTTCTGGACCAATCAGAAGCATTTTTGATGGAATCAATATCGTAATTCAATATTGTGAAACTATCAGCTGATTTGATCAAATTGCTAACTAAGCTGCTAACCTAACAATCTACTATAACTTTTCGTATTTGAGATGAGAGGTTATAGGTATCTCTGACAGTCACAGGTAAAAAAATTGTTTTAATTAAATGTATACTAGTGGTCGTAGATAAAATAGTGTATGCAACGATTTTATTTGGCCATTAAAGCACTCGTGAGATATTTATAACACTCGCATTCGCTCGTGTTATAACTTACATCTAACTCGTGCTTTAATAATGGTCAAAATAAAATCGTTGCATAAACTACTATTTCAACATAATCTCAAACACATATTAAGTTGTGTTTGAAAGTCATTTAGGTATGTTCAATACTTCTGTTGTTTAATTATTCAATACTTCATGGCTATAAACGATGTTTGGCATAAACAATATTACAACTAATGCAAAATTCAGCTGCTCTATAAGATTTGCATGGGGACCCAGGGTCCCTACTTTCATGTGGTGCATGGTAGGCCCAAAAATAGAATTAAATTAATTGAAATAGCCAAGATGACTGGAGATATTCGCTGTGGAATTTACACATACCGTACCAAATTTTTTTGAAAAATTATCGTATTATCCTGACGTATGAAATTAAGACGCATTCTACGAGGGTGGCTACAAATTAATGTTTTGGCAACACTTAAGAAGAGATTCAATAACCGCAAGTGACACGAGTAAAGAGGCAAGATGGAAGAAAGTTGGAGAAATGGGGGTGAAGTGAGCAGAAGAATGGAAGCAGAAACTGGCTTCACGTGAGAAGTGCAAACCCGGGAGAATTTATCGATTGTAGCGGGCGAAGGGTGTCTCACTTGTGTCATTCACAGCACTCTGTGTATTCTTCGTCGTTCATTAAAAGAAAGCGCACGTAAAGTTTTCTCCTCCTCCTTAACACGGCTCTTTTCTCTCAGTTGTCCAAATCATATTTGTTCAGACCATCAGTTGGTAGGCCCACACTTAATAAACTGACACCTTCAACTGAGCTGTCAAATCGTTTCGAATGTTGAAAAGGAAAGGAAATAATGTGACATAGGTCACATTACATTTATTCAAGAATTATTTACGAAATATTATGATATGAATACAGATCAGCACTGATGAAACATGAGTTCATAGTAACGTACAGCTAAGTGAAATGGTAATAGACATAGATCACTTAGTGCTTGATACAAATTTACTTTTACTCTCTTCATTTTCATTCAAATGATCATTGAACAACTATTTTGAGCAATAATTGTGGGATTCCATTGCATGACCGAAGGATGAGGGGCGAGGTAAAACCACAAGTGTTTCCCCACCTATAAAAGTCATACGCTTATTTTTTCCACAGAAGAGTCAGGGATGGGAGATCGTACACAATCTACGCATGATGTTTGGTCTACATGATCAATATTGATTGTGTTAAATGTTTCGTTTGGTAGATCGTAGCTATTTAAACGGTAAAATTGACAACATTCGGTTTTTCATTGCAGTGATAAAATATTTTATGAGAGCCGACATGAAAATTTGACTGATATTCTGTAGATTCTTTGTACTTTATTGAAATACTGAATATATCGAGAGATACTGAGTAGTATTGACACAACCTTTTTCCATTGTTCAGACTGTGATCAAAGATATACATTGAACGTACTACGTAGTACAGTATTCCAAAAGTTTGTCAGCACGGACAGGCTTTGAATTTGCTCATGTTAATTTTGAAAATTCATCGATATTCTGGAACAGCCGTGGGACTTTTCCTTGTAATGGATGCGATAAAAAAATTGAGGTAGCATCATGCTCAAGGTTTCAATTAGTTGTTCAGCGTCTGTTTCATGCCTGTTAATTAAACATGTAATAAGCCCAACGTGGGAAACCGCTTCTCGGCAAGCCGCGATCCTCGGAAACTTTCTCCTCCCCTATTCCTTTTCTTTCTCTTCCTCCTCTTACTCATTCTCTTCCTCTTTCCGTCACCTTCCTCCATCATCCTATTCATTCTCTGCGACTTTACGAACCTTATACTGCAACGTTGTTTGCCACCTTTCCGCCACTTTTTTGTTACTCATTTTAAATTAAGCTGAACGTTTGCAAACTCTCCGATAAAATCTTGATACTGAAACTTTTAGTACTCTTTAGAAGGAGAATATCTCACACCTGGTGCTTATGAAGCTCTTAGGGCTTGGTTTACGTTACAAGAGAATAACAATCTTCCTAGATTTATTGATAAATATGTTGTTAATATCACCACTACCCTACAACTTGTACTGAACTTGATATAAGAATTCAGTTCAAATGGAATGATGCATAAGATTTTATTTTTATTAATTTTATTTTTATTTAACATGAATTTATCGCTTTTGGCAAACAAATTAATTACTTATGACCACTATCAGGATAGATAGATTGATAAACTGCCTTTATTGAGAGTGGAGTTAGGCCTCAAGACCCTCATTTTCAAAAATAATAAATTAATTTAACACCATAATGTACTTTACTAGAGACGTTATACTAATATCCAAAATTTTAACGCTGTACTAAAAAAATAATCGAAAATTTTTTCATCAAAAATTGGTCGTATATTATTAATTTATTTTGATTTTATGTCCTTCATGGAAATAATGGCTAAATACAGTATAATTTAGAAATACAATTTATACTTAGATTACTATGTGACAGACCCAATGTACTTACATTGCACAGACAATCATGATTACAACAAACGAAATAGATACATGATTGCAATTTCAATTCACAGACAGGTAGCTCTCGAAAAGACTTCTTACTACTCTGGAATTCGATATTTTAATAAGTTACCCGGAATTATAATCAGTTATTTCATTCAAACAAGCAGTCAGGAAATTGTTCATAGACGAAAATTTGTAATCAGCTGCTGAATTTTAATCAAAAATTACAAAGAAAATAATATGTATTTCTATATAGGCTGATGATTGTTGTATTAAAGATATTTACAATTACTAGAAGCTATGTTATTTGAAAGAAATAGACTACTGATAAGTTACTATGATTATGTTTTAGTTTTGTTAATAGGTTACTGACAAGTCATCTGTCAACTCAAATATTGATGTAACGTGACAATGAATAGATAAATAAATAACAGTAAATCAAGAAATAGAGTACAGAGCATCTGATGTCATCAATCAATATTGATCCTACATTTCGGTCTCGCGTCCTTGAAGAATAGTGTCAGTCATGACATGAGTGGTACGCAATGATGAAAAAACGCAAATAAACTTCTGGTATCCTACACTAGACATTTCCACCCGTAAAACGTAGAGCTGTGTCAAGTGTTGGAATATACTCGGAAATGAATACGGGCATTTGTCACGCTTATTGAGGAATAAAAGAGAAATTGTCAGCTTCGGGCTGTGCGAATTGTCAGCCTTGGGCGCTATTTTTATTCGCGAATGGATGTTTTATCGGGACAGTAGTTGTGAATGGAATGCTAATAGCGACAGCGGATGCAGAGTTGCCTTGTTTTGATCATTGCCAAATACTCTGTGGTGGAATTGGCTGCCAGTGACGTCACAATACTGCCAAGTTATTTCTCTTTCCACCCTCACTGACATCTCCCTCGTGAAATTTCAACCCCCAACCCTTCTTTCAACAAAATCACCATCGACCATCAAACCACGACATGATCCCGAACTTGGATTGCTGCCAGCCCATCAATATTCAATCTCTCTTTTGCTCGATGACAGTCGAAAACAACGCCAACATACACACACGCACATACACACACACCCTCACAGCGCCATCCTTCTCTCACATTATATCTCCATTATCACTATCAAAATAACATTAAAAGCTCTCCAAGCACAAATTCAAGAGCTCACTATTTTTCTATAGGAGTTTTCCGGCTATCATACATAATTCATCTGTACGGTCCTGTTGAGGAAAAAGCGAGCAGTTTACACACAATGCTTATCGCTTCAAATGCAGACTAGGATAGCTGAATCTGATGATGATTGATAACGATTTATTGAGCTCTGCTCTATCGGATACTGAAGTTGAAAATCATTCTTTAATTCATAAATCTATACAGATTTATGAATTAAAGAAAAATTCTTCAACTTCATAAATCTATATAGATGTTCTCAGAAAAAGATTCAGTTGAATTTCTATAACAAGGATGAACAGCTAGACTTCTCCTAATTAGGAAATAATTATTATTCATGCACCACAATTTTTCCAGGAGCAGAGAGTTGAAGTTTATTTCTTGAAAAGAAATCAGTTTAAAAGTCTTTGGAAACAATAATAGAAATAGAAGGACGATTTAGAAGGCAGTAAAATGTAAAATAGCAAAGCTCTCAGAAAAAGGTGTTATTATTTGATTACAGATATTTTAATTTATTCATTTGTAATTACATAATAACTATTATCTATACGGCCTTACTGAGGAAAAAGTGAACAGTCTGCTTATCACATTACACGCCACTTATTACAAATAAATTCCTCATCACTTCAAATTAAACAAATTTCCATGAAAAATCAGTTATAAATAACAATGTTTTCTCATATTGCACTCCTATTGATCAATATTATTGGATGGTTAATAACTGAATACAGAATATAAGAAGATAGGACAATAGAGAGTTTGGGCGAAACTACGTTAAAGGTAATGTTGCTGATAATCTGACTTCTCTATAGAATTTTCATTGAGATGTTCTATAATATAGCATCTTGCTTTGAAAGTAGGTAGATGCGATGACTGTTCAGGATTAGCATTATCGTTAGCATAGTTTCGCTCAAACTTTCTTACGTAATTATAGTTCTCGTAGGTCCTGTTTGTAACGGTGACCGATTAGATTGGCCAGCAAAAAAGACACTGTTCTCTGCTCTAAAATCACTTCCCGGTGGTTCGGAACCCACCTAAAACTGTAGGTTCAACTCATCAATCACCATCATCCAACTCATTACCCACGCAAAGGTCTCAGACCTATGCGGGCTTCATCCTAAAAAAAAGAAAAAGTTCTTTATTTGATGAAGGACTCATTAAGGAATTTATTGGTTTCCTTTTTTATCCATTCTCCTGAATTCTTGTTCTAGCGTTTGTTTGTTATTAGTGTAGAAATAAATTAACTTGGATTTGTGGAACTATCAGAGAATAGCGTTGCGGGTGAATAGTGTAGTAAAAATCAAAACTTAATATTGTGTTTGAGAAGATTATTAAATGGATTATATGTTTAGTCAAATCAATTTATTGAGCCATAAAAACAATACACAAATAGGCCAAGTCAATAAGTATAAAGTGAATTATAATGTACAATCACTAATAAATATAATATTAGGTCAAATTTAATACAGTCTACAACAAAGTAAGAGTATACCGCAATAGGTAAAAACATAAAATCAATTCAGTCAAATTAACAACACTCAGGCATAACATTATAGAGCACAGCATGTCATAAAACATGAAATATCACATTGAAGATAAAATAACTACTCTGTCACATTAGCAATTATTTGTCCTATCATTTAGGAACTCTTCTACACTGTAGTAGGCCTTACCTACAAGGAACGCATACAAATCCTTCTTAAATGTCCTAGATGAAATGGATAAAGATCTAGGTAGTTTATTAAAAAGCTTTATACCATAGGAACTTGGATTTTTATCAGAAAACTTCAACCTGTGATGCTCAATGAATGGGTTGCCCCTACCTCTTGTATTATATGTATGTACTTGTGAATTTGTTTTGAAAGTGTTGATATTATTAGCAATGAAAAGAATGACTTTGTAAATATAAATTCATGGGAATGTTAAAAGTTGAAGATTCTTGAATGTGTTTCTACAAGGGTGATTAAAGTCCAGTTTTGCCAAATATCGTACTGCGCGTTTCTGTAAAATAAATATTTTTTGGGTATTTCCAATAGATGTACAATAAATGTAAAGCTCAACACAGTAGACAAGATGGGTGTAGATGAGAGAAAAATATACAGTTCTTGCAATGTTTTGTGGCACGAATCTAACAATATATCTCAAGACAAACATACCTTTACTAACTTTGTTAGCCACTCTATCCACATGCTCATTCCATGATAGTTTGTCATCAACAGTTAAACCTAACAAATTCACTATATTAGTATTCTGCACAATGCTGTCATCTATAGATATTACTGACTTAAACAAATGACACTTTTTTAAATCAAATGACACTTTTTTAAATCAAATTGAATGGCCTGGCTCTTATTTGAATTTACTGAAAGGGCACACTCATTGTAAAACTGTACAACTTGGTTAGTGAGCAAGTTTGATTTCAGCTCAAGGTCGATCATACTGTCACCGTGAAACAACAAAGAAGTATCTGTATGTATGAAATGTATGAAATAACCAATCTTATCCATCTTAGTCGTTCAGTTTCTACAGTGATCGATACTCAACACTCAATGTCTGATCAAGAGGACTTTGGTAAACTAATCCGATCAAGTGGGAAAACTAATCCAGTCAGCCACAATTTATCTCAGCTGTTTCCTCGCACAACAGGAGGAAAACAGTAATTCACATTTTGACAGGAAAACAAGGTTTTCTCATACCTTTAGAGGAAAGTGAGGTCGATGGTCCTACATAAACTAGCTGGAATCGAAAGCTATTTCCCTAGGCTCTAGCCAACAATACGACGACGTGTCAAACGAGATCTTGCTGCACACACCGAAAAGAACGTCTTTCGAATTTATTGGCTTCCGCTATCCACCAACCAAAAGCACTTCTTGCAACCCTCCCACCATCCCTCGCCCACCAACCAACCAGCAAGCCTTATTCCCAAGCCTTATTGTTGGCAAATATTACCAAATGTTTTATATCTTGTTTGCCAACAAAGGTAAACAGTACTAGCTGCAGATGCTATAGAATAGAAAAAACAATTTTCTGTACGCTTAGGAAAAGAACTTTGAAAACTTGTCTTTTATTAACGTTGGGTTTAGAACACCTTCAACAAACCAAATGTTTTATAACAACACTACAGTGCAATCTCGATAATCCGGCACTATATCGGGATTGGTGTTGTCGGATTACCAAAATTGCCGGATTAGTGGATGTATGGTTAAGAAAAGTTCAAAACACATACAAATCTAAGTTGAAATGTAATAAAAACACGTTAAAGTAAATATAGTAGAACAGTTCAGTACTGTACTCTACAATACAACAGTACTGTACAATTATGAAATTATAAAAGTAACAATAAATACTACAGTAAAATTACCAATTGAAAATAATAGTAAAACGAACAATCTGATTATTCATTTCGTGTAAGAAAAAGTCTTTGATTGTTTCATGTTTTTTTTGGGGCCCGCACAGTGCCGGATTACTGGACGTGCCGTACTGGCGCACGGCCGAATTATAGAGACTGTACTGTATTTTGTATTGGCGAATTGGAGCGTGATATTTTTCAATAATATTTTCCGTTGTACTGGTGAAGGTGATATTGTGAAAGATATCTATAATGAATAATAAGACGAAGTTGTCACAACCAAATTTATTAAAAAAGTGAGATACTAGTTTCGGTTGTTACACCGTTATCAATCTCAAACAAACTATAACTAAAGTACAGAGTAGCTTAATATATATACTGAACACGGAATGATACTATTGACTAAGGGATAGACTGGCCTTCATTGAAGGATTGACTGGAGGCAATTCTGGAGGTCACGCCCACTGGTGGGAGGAATATCGAGCGAAAATAAGAATGAAAATCAAGAACCAAAAGTGCGAACTAAAACCTCCAGAATTATGATACAACCTAGTTAGTTGTATAGGATTGGTTAAAATAAATTTGATCATTTTAACTAGTATTGGAATCATTTTTCACCAACCTAGTTAAAATCTTCTAGAATATTCAACCAATTGTTGCCAAAAAAAGCAGAAATTCAACATTTTCTTCAGCCTTGAGCTTGTGTTCATTATTATTATTATTTTTTTATTTTTTTTATTTTTTTTTTTTTTGTAGATTACGTCTTGGAGACTCCAGTTAAGGAGTATAAGACAAGTCAGATCAACAATATTATACACTAGATACCAATTAGTTGAGGTGAGGCTTAATTTTGATGTGAAAGGAACTCTTGTACACTATAAAAAGCTTTATCAACTAAATATTTCTTCAATTGATTTTTAAATATTTCTATATTTTCAAGACTCTTCAAAAACTGCGGTAGCTTGTTGTAGAATTTCCTACCAATATAACTAGGTTTTTGTTTGAATAGGCTACTATTGTGACTCACCAAGTGATAATCTCCTCGGCTTCTTGTATTATAATCATGTACATCAAGATTTTGGTTAATATCATTCGTTTTTACATATAAAGTAGCTTCATACACATATAAGCAGGGTACAGTTAGGAGACCAAGTCTCTTGAACAACGGCCTACATGAATCTAATCTATTTACTCTTTCTATACACCTAACCGCTTTCTTTTGGATCTTAAACACCCTATCAAGATTTTGTTTTGATGAATTACCCCATACTAAGATAGCATACCTAATATGTGACAGTAAGAGCCCATGGTAAGCTGTAAAAAGTAACTTTTTGTCATTCAATCTAGCGAGCTGTCGCAGGACAAATACCCCAGATGAAATTTTACTACATATTTTCTCAATGTATGGAGTCCAGGTCAATCGTCTATCCAACGTAACTCCTAGAAATGCAATTTTTTCTTCCTGGTCTAATTGATTATCGTTTACAAACACGTTTATAGCCCTATCTTCATTTAAATTATGTTTGTTTTTGAATTGAAGGTATTGGCATTTTTTACTATTTATAGTTAATTTCAACTGGTTTAAAAATTGAACAATGGACTGCACACCTATATGGGCACTTATTTCTAAATTATCTAGAATGGAATTGCTGAAAATGAGTGATGTATCATCAGCAAATAAGAGGGCTCTACCACTAATTAATTCTTTACGTAAACGGTTGACATATAACAAAAAAAGCAATGGACCTAGTATTGACCCCTGAGGCACTCCAGTTTTCACCTCTAATTTATTAGATTTATTCTTTACTATACTATTACCAACTACTGTAGTTAGTTCTACACATTGTTTTCTCCCAATAAGATATGATTCAAACCATTTCAGTTCAACCCCATTTACACCTACATTTTGCAGTATTTCCAATAAAGTTCTATGATTAACACAATCAAATGCCTTTGACAGATCTAAGAAGATTGCAGTAGCTTTATCACCTGAATCTAATATATCTATTAGTTTTTCAACTAGAGAAACTATGGCTGTTTTTGTTGATCTCCCTTTCTGGAAGCCATGCTGTTCATCACAGATAAAGTTAGCTTCTTGAAGGTGCAGAAGTAACCTATTTAGAACTACTCTTTCAAAAATTTTACTTATTACATTTAAAATACTAATGGGCCTATAGTTTTCTACCTTTTCTCTATCGCCACTTTTGAAGATTGGCAAGATCTTCCCCTCTTTTAAATTATCTGGAAAAACACCTTGTTCTAATGAATGATTGATCAGATGAATCAAAGGGTCTAACAATTGATCTTTACATTCTTTCAGAATTTTACTGGATACCCCATCCATTCCTACAGTTTTTTTATTATTTAAACTATCAATGATATTTGACAACTCGTCTTGGCATACTGGGTGGAATTTTAATTCGTTCTGAATCCCCTCAGTATTCCTCATGTTTGCATCACTAATACCTGTATTAAGAGATTTTTGAAGATCCTTAGCAACCAGTTGATAATATCTGTTAAAGAAATTACAAATGTCTACACTATCATCAATATATTTTTTATTTTCGTTAATTATTCTGGGGACACTAGTATAAGCATCTACATGAGCTACTTGCCTATTTTTGTTTATTACATCCCACACTGCTGTGTTAAAGTACACACTATTATTCAAAATTTCAGCTGTTTTCTTACATTTCGCTCTTTTCACTTTTTTCATATAGTTTTTCTTTAGAGCTTTGTAATTATCTTCACTTAACATATTTCTAGATAGTTTGAATTCATCATATGCATCTTTAACCCTATTTCTTTCTGCAAGGATATCATCAGTTATCCACTCTTTAATCTTGTCTATTATCTTGTCTATTATTGAGATGCCCTGCAAAATATTGCTGTAAATTCGTATTATAAACTTGTTTCTTTTGATGTAACTAATCTTATTACAGATATACCGGTTGAAGAAAGCCTTAACAGAGCTGAAGAGGTCATGGAAACTATAATTAACGATGCTATTTTTGGAACTGAGTTGTTAGGATTGATGAAGTTATGTACTGAATATAATTATTTCAAGTCTGACAATACATTTTATGAACAGAAAGATGGGTTAGCGATGGGTTCACCACTTTCACCACTACTAGCTGAATTATTTATGGATAGCCTTGAATGTAAAATTTTTGAAAATAATAATCAGTTCAAGGATAGGATTGTTTATGTAACTGATTAACAAAGATATGTAGATGATATTATTTGTTTGTGGAAGGGTAGTAATAGGCAGTTTTTAATTTAGGCATTCCATACTTATTTTATTTAAAATTTTGTCAATAATAATCTCTCATATCCATTTGTAATAGTACTAATCTCTCTGTCAAAGTGATGTTTGCTCATAGGAATAGTAAAAGCTCTATAAATCATACTCTTGAAAGCTGCAAGTTTCTGGGATATAGGATGACATGAGTGATGAGGTATGATTACATCAGTATGAGTTACTTTTCTGAAAATAGAGAAATTGTGGGCTCCTGTGCTACGGCCTATTCTTAAATCTAGAACGTTTAAAACACTATTCTCTTCTCTCTATGGTGAATTCAATCTTAGGCTGGAATTATGATGAAACCAAGTTAGTTGTATTGAATTGGTTAAAATAAATTTGGTCATTTTAACTAGTATTGGAATCGTTTTTTACCAACTTATTTATCTCCAACGCTTCTAAAATTAACTTTTCATGTGAATTTAACGACTTGCAGTCAAATATTCATTAAGAATAAGTATAACATACTTAATCTGTAGGCCGAGCGCTTTCGAATCTTTGAGATCCATCTTCAGAGGCTTCTAAAATGTTCAATTGTCTGCCTTTGCCAATCAGATGCAGAAATTCAACACTTTCTTCAGCCTTGAACTTGTGCCCATCATTAATGAGATGCTCTGCAAAATTTGAATCTCCTTTTCGGGGTTTCCAATCCCTCATATGTTCATTTATTCTACATTTGAAACTTCTACCGGTCTGACCCACATAACAAGCATTACAATCACCGCAATTCAATTTATAAACCCCACTTTTATCCCAGATATCAATTTTGTCTTTACTACACCCGAATAAACTCTTTAAAATAGGTTTGGTTTGAAAAACTACATCAAAACCGTTCATTTTCAATTCTTTCCCTAATTTATCACATACTGGGCCAAGATGGCCAAGATAAGGTACCGTTATACATGACCTTACGCCAGTATCAGTTACAGCAATGCTAGCACTGATTGCTAGTCTCCTACTTATTTTATTTAAAATTTTATCGACAATGATCTCCTCATATCCATTTGTGATAGCTATCTGTTTAATCGTACTTATCTCTTTTTCAAAGTGATGTTTGCTCATTGGAATAGTTAAAGCTCTATAAATCATACTGTATAAAGCTGCAAGTTTGTGAGATATAGGGTGACATGAGTGATGAGATATGATTACATCGGTATGAGTTACTTTTTGAAAATAGAGAAAGTTCAGCTACATTCTATTCTTAAATCTAGAAAGTTCTGAAACCACTGTTCTCTGCTAACTCTATGGTAAATTTAATCTTATGGTGTAAACTATTCAAATAGCTGAGGAAATGATCTAATTGCCTATTACCTATTCTAACCAACTATCTTGGTTCCATCATGATTCTGGCCTACATACGGTACATTCGTGTTTTCTCGGTTGACCTTGACTGAATTTCAGTGAGCTTCAATTTTTTTAATTTAAAAATTATTCAATTATAGCCTACTTGTGTATTGTTCTTCTCTGACATTTTCTAGATGTTCATGGTTTTTGGTACTTGATTTTGATTCCTATTTTTGCTTGTTGCTCCTCCCACCAGTGGGCGTGACTTGTTATGGCCTTCACAGACCTTCAATGAAGATCAGGCTATTATCCCTTATGTCTCTATATCCCTATATCCCTATATCCCTTAGCCAATAGTATCATTCTGTGTTTGGTATAAATATTAAGCTACTCTGTACTTTAGTTTTAGTTTGAGATTGATAATGGTGTAATAACTGAAACTAGTATCTCACTATTTTTAGTAAATGTGACTGTGACAACTCCATCTTATTATTCATTTTCAATATTATTAGCTATCAAATGGAATTTTTGTTGAATTAGCAATGTTAAAACCTCTTTGAACAACATTATTTGATAAATTGGGGTTGTTGACTGAATAATTATTATTCAGTTCTGAATTATTCTGAATTATCTTGTTTCAATTTCCCTCAAATTCAAGTATGATTGAATTCAATTCTAAACATTAAATAATTTAAAATCTTTAATTTATTTTGAAATGCATTTCTTTTTATATTTCTGAGCCTGAGGCTTGAGCATGATAATAAGGAGGCTGATAATGGTTCAAAATAATTACTAGGCCTAGATCGAAAACTAAACCTGGGATTGAAAGGACGTTGTGAGTTGTGAATGATAACACTAAAAACATTATCACTGCAATTTTATCAAATAGCGAAATCTCTTGAACTTGGTAACAAAAAAATAAATACCGAAATTGTGGATAATGGATCGTTGAGTTGTTCTTTGTGACTCAACAGAAGGGATGAGCAGTTGTCAAAATTCAAAATACAAATCCAGAATGTAGGCATGTCTGCAAATAAGCCATGCACGCAAGCCAACGCTTGTCAGGGCTGAAAGCAATTCTGTCGCTGCAGATCTGACATGCTGTCAGAAAATATGAATGTGGGTGCCACAACCGTTTTTACAGCACAAAAAAAACATGCACATCAAACGATTTTTCATTTCTAAATACCAATCACCGATAAAAAAATGGGTGCATCATAACATTTTTACAATCTTCAATCCACTGTAATTATTAAAATGGTAACGTGCCTCAATAATCCATCCACTGATGGATTATTGAGACTGGTTGTTGTGAAAACTTTAGGTGCTAATCTCATGTCGAAGTTGTCTTTTTTATCAGTATTTCTGGAAAATACCGTTCACAATACTATTATTGCAAAATAACTAGTAATGATTATATGAACATTCTATGATTAAAAAATAATTATTGTTAGAGCTCTCCAGCATGATGTGCTAATTTGAAGAAAGGTTATGCCCAATTCTGCAGCATTATTAACATTAACATTTTACTCTTAGTTATAATTTTCTTGATTGATTTATATACAATGATTTAAGATTATGATTTGTAAACACATTCTTGTATTTATTTTTATGTTTTAATTCTAAGTTGCAGATATTTCTGCTTGTATGTACTATTCATTTTGGCATAAATATTTAATTTAAATATTATACAAACATGTTATGTATAAAATTATACAAAATTAATGTTTCACTGGAGAATGAATTCATACAGGGAGTTGAAAATAAAAGTATATGAGTAACTCTGAATTGAAAACAAGCTTATTGTGTTTCGGATGGCGCATTATTAAGCCTGTCACTGCCTAGAAACAATCAGAGGCCCTGAACCACAGAGCATAGATTTATATGACCTTATTCAGGTACAACTGAGCCAATAAGTTTACACTAAATTATTACTTTTTAATAATGGCTACTGCACTTCTACTAAAACAAAAAGCAAATATTGTAGAGTAGTATTTATTTAGGATCTATTGGCATTGAGGTAGAAAATAATATGATTGTTACTGTACGCAGTTATTCAGCAGGAGGCTCGTCAGTTTCTGTATTCTCCTCCCCCTCTTCAGCTGTTTCGAGAGATTTCCGAGCTGATGACGTTGACTTCTTTGTTGAACTTCTTTTGCTGCGCGACCCCATAGAACTGCTCGGACTAATTGAGCCTTCCGCCGCATCGTTCTCAGGTGTCTGTGATCCTTTGCTATTGGGATCCGGAAAAGCACCGGGCGAGTACAGGGTCCACAAAATACACTCCCTGCAATCCCCAGCCACTGACGTGTCAATCAGTGTGAACCCTACTTCTTCAAGTTTCTCTAAAACGCCTCTTGGATGTCCGTAAACCAAATACAACGGCGGAGAGCCACACGCTGGATAGTTGGTGACCAGTTTTGCACCAATTGCTCTCATCAACTTTGCATCTGCATTCTTGTCACCTACTACTATGGGTCCACATACGTAGGTATTCACCAATTTTGCTTGTGTTGTAAGTATTAGGTATGGCATTTTGTATGTGAATAAAAACTATTCAACTCATTGGAATTTTAAAAATAGCATTATTATATGTAATGAGAAAACAAGAATTTAGATAAAACCTTTTCAAATTAATGTTATAACTGTAAAGTTTTTGTGTACATCGTAGATAACTGGAGGTGTGATCCAGAGTAAATAAATAAGAACATATTGCAGATTAAAATCATCTGGACTATCAGGTGTTTCTTCGCATAGATATTTTAATACGTTAACATTATGTAAATAAGATATCCATGTTTTTTCAAAGTTGATCAAGTTTACTCTGTACGAGCAATGTAATATATTTGCTTCTTTTGCATTAGGTCTAAATATCAGGCAAAATATTTCGTAAATCCAATTGCAAAATAAATTAAGGTACTCTCCTGTTAGATGTCACGTCCACTCATTTGGAGATATCGATAATCGATATCCAACTTCAAAAGTATCGATACTCCTCTGACAACTAATTGTCAGCTGATATATTTTAATTCAGATCAACATTTTGCTTTGATACTTTTGAAGATCGATATCGATTATCGATATCTCTAAATGAGTGGATGTGACGTCTAACAGGAAAGTACCGAAATTATTTTTTATGAGGATGAAGCCCACATAGGTCTGAGACCTGTTCGTGGGTAATGAGTTTGATGATGGTGATTATGAGTTGGACCTACAGTTTTAGGTGGGTTCCGAACCACCGGAAAGTGATTTTCAGCAGAGAACAGTGTCTTTTTTGCTGGCCAATCTAATCGGTCACCGTTACAAACAGGAATAGAATATTAACTAATTTTATCGGAAAAACAATCATGGCGAAGAAAAACTTTTATTCAGAATGATTAGAGCCATATTATATTTTGAAAAGTATTCATGGTCGGTGACATTTTAGGTAAAAATAATAATATCGTGTGACCTGGCTGGCTCAGGTCTGGTGTCAGAGTTATCAGGTCGCACCTGAATCAGTTCAGGGCCTCTGACGTGACTTAACGACTGTTTTTTAGGCAGCCGGGACCGACAGCTTAACGTGTCCTCCGAAACACGGGAGTGGCCTGAGGTAAAAACTTTCGGTCAGAACTGGGATCGAACCCGGGACCTTTGGGCTAGCAAACCAGCACTTAACCCACTCGGCTACATTTTAGGTTATCTGGTAGAAATGGAAATACTCATCGTAATTCATCCCCAATTCATTACTATACCTTGAAAATGTTTTATTTAAAATACCATATTCAGAAAACAACAATTGATATCTACCTGTTTATCCAGATGTTAACAAACAACTCAATATTGGATCATAAAATTCTCTTAAGAAGTTTTCAACAAGGTTGTGACAGACAAGTGGTAATAAATTATTCTTGGAAAGAGCAAAGCAGAGCTGAGACTTATTACAAGGTGGATTTCAGCCGGCAAAGAAAGAGCATATTTTAGCTGAAATCCAACTAAACCCGGTCTCATTAACCCTCTCTGCTGTTAATACTGGCTTATTTATCGAACACTAACTGAACTCGCTTCTGTAAATCACTTGTCATCAGCTTTGGCTCTCTACCAAACAATTTGTATTCTCATTCTGTTGCCTCAACGCTCCTAATGCAATGTCTTCACATTGGTCAGATAGGAACTGCATTGCTCTTTCGAGAATATTATTTCATGATAGGAGTAATGAGACGTGAACTTTCTTGTTCAGAACAATAGTAGAGAGAAAAATGTAATGTTACATTCATTATATCAATTTTATTATATTAATTGATAAGTGAGGAATAAAACTATCAACTAGTAATGAAGAAAAAAACGGAAATCTTGCGGGCATTATATTTTTTACATAATAATAAAGACAGAGGGAAGATACCAGAACATCTCCAATTAAGAAGTGTATCAGAAGATAGAACCACTAACGGACGTCATCAGAAAGAAGAGGATATCTTTCCTAGGGCACATCCTGAGAATGAAAGACACAAGACTACTGAAAAAAATAACGGAATTTTACTGGAAGAGGAAAACCCAACCCAAGTGGCTTAGAATGGCTATAGAGGACATGAAGGAACTGAATATAGAAATAAAAGATTTAAAAGAGAAATCCGGAAACTACAATCTACTGAGAGAAGAAAAAACAAAATTCAGAAGAATAGACACCAAGAGAAAAAAGATGGTGTTATCCGAAGCTGAGAGAAAAAATAGATCTGACCGCATGAAGAACTACCATGCGGAATAAAGGGCAAAAAGAATAGCCAAAAAATGAACTTGAAGTGGTCCCCTGTGGCCGTACAAGCAAGAAAAAAATACATTAAAAAATAATTTCAATATTTTTCATAAAATACTGCAAAAGTTCTGTTGAGCACTTATTAAGGTTGTGGGACCGCTCCGTAATTAAAAAAAGTTGTCAATTCTATAGAATTGATTTTGATTCAAGTTTCGTGACTTCCATTCTGTAAACTTTTCGTCTTCGACGAAACGTTTGGGCAACTTTCTAATTTCAAATATGTTGAGTCAAACATTAATCAAATGACCTATATATTAATAAAAGTGGAAAGCCTGAATAATTGATTGCTCAATAAAATTCTGGGGTGAATAATTTGTTGAGCTCTTGATAAATTGAAAAAATATTTTAATTCTCCATTATTTAGATAAGATACGTATATTTAAATTATATGTCAGTGTTAAAAGACTTAAATTCATAGATATAGTAAATCTAATAAAATTTTACCTTAGAATTAATAGTTTCCACTATCATCATGGATTTATTACATGCAATCCAATTCATTTGCAAGTACAGCAGAAAAATATATAAAATTAAATGATAATTAATGTGAAAATATTCCTTCTTATGAACTAATTTAGCTTCATATTTTGATTGTACACTTTTATTAAGTTAATACTAGTATGCTAATTGTTTTCATAGCTTTACAAGTTAATAAATTATAATTTAATAATTTTTAAGATCCAATGAGTTTCATTGTCCATAGTTTCTATATATTTCATACTTTCCACTCCCCATCATAGATCTTTGCCCTATAGAATTATTATTAGATTTTTTGTCGTTATACTTTTCTAATGACTAGTACAACACTGAATGTGTTCCTGCTAGTTCCAGAATATTTTTCATATTCGTTCACAACTTGATTATTCGAGATCACTAATATAGCCATTCACTAATGCTGAGATGATTTCAGGGGCCCTTCCTTGTATCAGCATTCAAGATCATCGTTGGATACCTCCACATGTTGTTTTTAGCGGAACTTCATAATAGCACCTGAGGGTTGGAAATAGAGAGCAAACAAACCCTATTGGGGCGTGGAAGGAGAAATAACACAGGCAATAAGGTAAATAGAAGGTTTTGAAGGAGGAGAAGGATAAGGAGGAGAAGGATAAGGAGGAGGAAGAGGTGGTAGGGTAGGAGGAGTAGAAGGGGAATGAAAGGGAGAAGGAGACGGAAGAAGAGAAAGAGAAGGTGACGGAGAAGGAGAAGGAGAAGAAAGAGGAGAAAGCCAATGTGAAGGAGAATGAAAAGGAAGGGGTGAAAGAGAGGAGAAGAAGAGGGTGAAGGAGAATGAGAAGGTGAATGAGAAGGAGGTGATGGAGAAGGTGAAGGAGAAGGAGAAGGAGAAGGAGAAGGAGAAGGATTAGATTAGATTAGATGATTTACTTTATTCATGTAGATTACAAAATGCACAGTCTTAGATTCTAGATTGTTAAAAATATATAAGTACTGTAATTGTTCTATGAATTTTACAAAGCTTAACTGGAGAATTATTGAACGAAATGAATACGAGACGCAATTTGATAACGATAATATGATTGTGATGTATCTACATGAAACGGCGAAGTTTGAACATATAATTGTCCATTCTTGGAAGAGGATATTCAAGGATATCCTTCTCATCAACACTTGACCGTAGAGAGAAGTAGAAGGAGAATTAGAAGGAGAAGGTGAAGGAAAAGGAAAAGGGAACGGAGAAGGAGAAAAGGAGAAGTAGAAATAAAAGGAGTATGTAAATGCCACATACGAATGAGTAGGTGGTGGAGGCGGAGGAGGAGGAGGAGGAGGCGGAGGATATGGTGGAGTAGAAGGAGGCGAAGGAGAAGTAAGAGGTAAGGAGGAGAAGTCGGAGAAGGAGGAGAAGGAGAAGGAGGTGGAGAAGAAGGAGGAGGAGTAGGAGGAGGAGAAGGAGGAGAAGTAGGAGAAGTAGGAGAAGGAGTAGGAGGAGGAAAAGGAGTAGGAGAAGGAGAAGAAGGAGAAGGAGGAGAAGGCGGAGAAAGAAGAGGAGAAGTAGGAGAAGGAGGAGAAGGAGGAGAAAAGGAGGAAAAGGAGGAGAAGAAGGAGAAGGAGGAAAAGGAGGAGAAAGAGGAGAAGGAGGAGAAGGTGGATTTTTGATTGATTGATTTTTATTAGAATGCCAGGTCTTGAAAAACCTATTGCATTTAAACGTACATTAAAAAATAATAATCAGTTCACACTATACAAAATTAAGTAAATTAAATTTATACATTTCAGATATTCCTATGCTAATAATACAATAAAAATAATATGAGAGTACACTATATTACTATAAGGAGGAGTAGAGAAGGAGGAGTAGGAGGAGAAGGAGGAGTAGGCGTAGTAGGATATGCTAGAGGAGATGGAGTAGAAGGCCGGCAGCGTCTATCACGGTCCCAGAGTGGGAGAAGACTACTGATAAGGGATGAGAAGCGTCTGATAAAGGAGAAAGGCCTATATTCACTTTCCATTAGCACATAGTAATTTCCTTGCACTGACAGAGAAGGCTCCAAGCAACCCAGCTCTCAGGTCTCAACTATCACCTTGAATTACTAGCTGCTATTCATTGCTACAAATTTATGACCGGCTCAAACTAGGACTGACCAAAGGGTCCATGTTGGTGATGCAAACTCATGGGTCAGCGGTGCTTGTTCAGTGGTGCGTCAAGTTGCTCCTGAATGCTCTTATTCAGCTCATATCATTCAAAATTATTCGGTAAGGAGGAAGGTCATCAATTAACCCTGGTTACACTACTTGCTAAAGTCAATTGATAACCTTTGTAAAGATAAAGCCGTTGTAAAGTGGATAAAAAGGATATAATTATAAACAAGGATCAGATGCAAAATTATAACAATATTTGTTTGACTGATATCAATATGGACAGTGCAAGCGACAATATGTAGTATTTACTTTCATCACAAAGTCATTATTTCAATATTTCATCAGTTAACGTAAAAAATACCCGTCAAAGTTGAATATTCTCTACTGCCTATAACTCACAATAACATTTTTTCTAAACGGGTACCCGATAAAAACAAAATAATTCTCTCATTTATAGTTAACATTTGTCCCACGTAACAAAACAGTAGCTTATCGGCTGCACGAATCAGTTTTAACCTGATGCTTTTTGTCTATATTTATTAACTATCGATATTTAGTAATACAAGACAGCAATTTCTCATACTTGCAATTTTAACATTCATAAAGCAAAAATCAGTTAGTGCTATTGAAATCTACACACTTTATTGGAGCTTACAAGACTGAAAGAAAAAGTTCAACCTGAAAACGGCAATCTAAACTGGGTGCGTTTCACAGTAGGCCTGCAATAGCTCGTTATTCATAGCCAGATTCGAGATAAGTCAGTAGAAAAATAGGGAGGCCGTTTTGAACTGGGATACTCCATCGCCCACCCGCGTTCGAGGGGAGGAAGCTATTAAATGCTGAGAGGTGCGCAGCGCAGCGTCTGTGTGCCGACTAGGTGAGCCATTGTGAGCTCTGTTCTCGAGTAGGAAGAGGCCGACGCCAAGAGGATATCTTCAACTCAAACATGCACTGCTGCGTAATTAATTCCACAAGCAGCCAGCTCAGCGAGATCGTAAATAGCGTGCAAGGGATGAGAAGGAAGTGATGTTGACGCTACACCAGCCATCAACCATCAGCCACCAGACACCCCCGTCACTTCTGCATTGCTAAAATTATCATGGAGTTGCTGATTATTGGTCCTACCCTACTCGCTCAACGCAACCCGCCATACCCAGATCCATCTAATTCGCTAATAACTCAATGAATGTAGTGCTCTTGAATCTATTTCAATAATTGATAAGCTTATCAGACTTTACATATTGGGGGGGTCGTTTGTTTGTGGCTATTATTAGCTTGTTTGACGATTTCAGTGAGGCAAATTTATAGAGTGTAAACTATTGAGTCAAAATTATGAAAATGATTAATAATTTTCAAACATAAAACTAGTGTCTAATGAAATAATTAATAATAAAAATTTATAGAGTGTAAACTATTGAGCCAAAATTATAAAAATGATTAAAAAAATTTACATAAAAAACTAGTGTCCAATGAAATAAATTAATAATAAAAATTTGTGTATTTCATGTTTACTTCTTCTGAAGAATTTGATTTTTTCATCTCTATAACTAGATTTTAGTTAGTTTTCCTTATAGACATGTCGTCTCTTATTTTCATGAATAAATGAGCTGGTAATTTAGCATCTATTGCTAATTCAGCCTCTAACGTGGAACAGTGCATAGGAAAGACAAAAAAGTACAAAGAAAAGAAAAATTATGAAGTGATTCATACCTCCGTAACTTGCTGGGGTATAAATATCAGTCCGTGCTACATGAAAGTAAAGCGTGTATTCGAGTTATTCTGTGTAAACGTTGACTGTTTTGATTCTTTCCATGTACAAGGTGCACTTGACAAGCACCTAATATGATCTTGAAAATATATTATTGTCTTCATCTTTCATGTGGGTGCAAATGCAGCCTTTATCTTCATTTAATGCAAATAAAAAAATACAATATCAGTAACAAAATAATAAAGCATCATCCTTTACAAACCAAAGTTTGTTGAGTGAGATGAAGTTTTCGTTTTCTTCAGCAATTTATCACTAATCTTACTAATGGAGAGTGGGAGAGAAGATTGCACTTGGAACACAAGACGATACTCATGAAAGAAGTTTGCATGCGATTTATTCTGCCTTTAGCTGGCAAGAAACAAACAATCAGTTTAGGATCAGCAAAAGGCTGCACTCCACCTTATGGGCTTCTATTTCTTAGCAGTGTTTATAGAAAGGAGAATTTGAGTTTATTCAGAAGCATCGCAATTGAAATGACAAAGGGATCCTCCATTCTTACTTGTTCTTAATTAACTCTCTTTGTGTCTAATACGCCATCGTTCATCGCCACACTAATGAACTGTTTACCAAAGAGAGTAGGTTAATTTATACGAAGCTATATTGGAGCAGCTGTGAGTGTGAAATTTCATAATTGTATGCAAATAAGAAAAGACGATTTTACTGTGTTCTGAAGAGAGATTTCTAATCCATTTAATTTCCAGACATAAAATGAGCGCAGCCATATAAACAACTAACTCTGGTTGCTGGCGGCGGAAAAGGTACCGGTACTGTACATCTTCAGTGCTTTACTAAAGAGCTCTTCAAAATAAGTTGGAATGTGGAAAGCTGGAGTAATGCAGCCTAATAGAGTTTAAGCTTCTTTTGAAAAATAAGTTGATGCTCCATTTTCTTGTCAAGTGTATATTGTTGAATTGAAGTTTCACACTAGATAACTAAGTCGATTAGAAACACTGTGTGATGGCCATTCCGCACTGGTATTGCACTTCATCAGACTAGTGGAAATGTTATTTATTTCTTTAGTGTAATATATAAAGTAATGTAGATATCTGCTAGAAAATCAGCTGCAAGTAGGTAATAAATGAGCTGATAGTAAACTGACAATTATTGTTGAAGCTGAATTTTCCTATAGAACTGAAATGCAGTTGAGTTGACTATTGGTGAGCGGAAAAATATGAAACGAGCCAAATTAGTGACCAATTTTATTTTATACAAAGTGCAGGAGTAAGTTATTATCCAATTCCAGAATTGAATTATTAGTAAATAATCGAGTACTGTAATTTAATGCAATATTATAATAAAAATGAGAGGGAAATATCATCGAGGATAATCGTTAGAGCGAGAAAAGAAAAAGAACCAAGAGCGTAAATACCATGGACTTTAAACCAGGGATTCTCAACGTTTCAGGCTCTGAGTCCCACTTTAAACACTGATGTAAGTTCATAGCACCCCTACCCCTCCCCCACAAACACCACCATATGTGATCCATACAAGATTAGTAGTACAATCGAAATATGAAACCAAAGATGGTTATTAAATGAAAATATAGATAATTTCATACACAAAATTTAATATTACTACACATATCTTATTTGGAACATATTATTATTAGAACTGGTGAAATAATATGATTTGATACAGACCAAATGTATTTGAGTATTTTTACACAAACAAATGAAATTTCTCAATATTCAGTATGTTAACAGAAATCCCTATTAAATTATCATATTCAAATCAAAGTACGGTAAGATAGCAAATAACAGGTGTGTAATACAAGCTGTCACTCTTTTCCAGTTATTCTCGCTTTACCTCATAAATGGATAGAGTTTAAATTCAAAATGTTGATGTAGTAAACTTTGGGCAAGCGAAAGTACTGAGTGTGCGGATGAAAGTGGTGAACTGACGACAGAACAACTGTTACCAACCTACTCACCACATTAGCAATTTATATTATTTTCGAAATTCTCCTGTATCCTGTGAAAACTCGTTAAACTGACTTTGTACAAACAGAACTCGTTTTGACAACTCTGCTATGCTGAATCTTGTTGAAACAGTAGGAAAAAATAATTTTGCAGTAGCTAATTGATACAGGACAACATTCATAGACCAACTTCAACGACGCATCAAGTTAATTCAAAAATGACAGACCCAAACAAGATACCAACCATAAATTCATAACCTTACCCAATCACTCAAAATAGCCAACATATTTTTCATGGATTCAACTGTAACATTGCATTAAAAACTGAACATTATCAGTGAACAACTAAATGATCACTCAACCACTATCCAGGGAAAACCAGGGGTATATAAACTCACATGTTGTGACTGCCCCTGCTTTTACAGAAGACGATTATTCAACATCAGATACAATGAGCATCTCCTTGCATTTTAACCCAACATCACACACAACCATATTACGCAGAACAACTCATAAACAATAATCATGGCTACAAAGACATAAAAAACAACCTGGAAATACTCTAGAAATTAAAAAAGGACACAAATTGAACACCATATAAGAATATGAAATTTACTATCACAATAAGACACAACCTCATCATATCCTAAATAACCAACTCCAATACCAATTAAATATCAATTAACCCCCTCATCAGGCCCGCAAAAAATCAAAATAGCCTCTTCACTAACACGAAGGTCACCACACCCCCCATATCACGTGCACTCCACTACACATCCACCACACCATCAAATAATTCAGTATGCATTCTCTGTTCGCTGAGGATGAGACTCAAGTCCTGAAGCGCGTCCGATACTACTCAAAAAAGTAAGAGCTGTTATAGATGTAAGCTTATAATCGTAATTAACATCGATAGTACCAACAAACAGTTCGTGTAAGGATGAAAACCACTAAAGAAAGTAGGAAAAACTGATAAGTTATTTCAATAACAAGCGATTGGAAACCCTCCCTCATCTACCTCACAATATACAATGTAGGCATAAAAATCTACCATAATCTTCGGATAGCAATACCCTATATTTCTTTTGGAAATCCTAATAACTGAATTTTCCTATTTTTTAATTTACGATGTTGTTCAATAAGAGCTACAAAGACCTACTATTGATCAAGTTTTCAATCAAAATATATCTGTCAAGGAAAACCTATCTTCAAATTTGAAGCTATTATATTAATAACCATTGAATACAAGATTTTATTGTGCGGGATGTTGAATAAGAATGGACTCACTTGGTTGAGTCAATATATCAGGGACATATTAAAACAATTAATAAAATTGTGTTTTTGTGACCCGAAGTTGGTAAAAATAGTAATAATCATTTCTATAAAAATGACATCTAAAACCTGCTGGATACATTGAGATTATAATTATAATGTACACACAATTACTGTGCACAAAAAATCACTGTATTATTATTATTATTATTATTATTATTATTATTATTATTATTAGTAACATTCCAATTATTTATTGGTGTATATGACCAAAACTTTTAATTTACAAATTAGAGAAAACTGGTAGAGATAGTGGTTGACAGGTGTTCAGCATGCTCTAAATCATAATATATGATGATTATGCAGGCAAACAAATTGTCTCAAATTGTCACATTGTACAAATTATTTATATATATATATATATATATATATATATATATAAAACATCATCCAATTTAAGTTGAAAGGATGTCTTGAGGGAACTGATAGCCGTGAGCCGTAGCAGGTATCTGTTCAATCAGAGAGAGATAAGCTGCGTTCTCCTGGGTCCACTTTGTAACAGTGACCGGATTAGATTGGCCAGCAAAAAAGATACTGTTCTCTGCTTTAAAATCACTTCCCGGTGGTTCGGAACCTATCTAAAAATGTAGGTCCAACTCATCAATCACCATCATCCAACTCATTACCCACGCACAGGTCTCAGACCTATGTGGGCTTCATCCTCAAAAAAAAAGTTGTTGACAAGAAATCAAAGTTTAATGTAGGTTGGAGTTCCAACACATTTGAAAGCTCAAACTTTCCCTTTAACTTTCTGATCTAAATATACCTAGTACAAAAAAGATCCTTGAACAACGTAGTTGCACTTAATGAGTTTCCAAAGCAAACATAACAGGAAAAGTAGAATTGGTAAAGCCGGTTGGAGAAAATAGTTTGTCCAACTGTAGTGTTCAAACCTGGAAGGATGACATGGGGTAGAGAGAGAGCGAGAAATGGAGAAAGGGTTGAATGGGATTTCTTCAGTTTCCGGTAAAGTTTAGTGGGGTTCTTCAAGCCCACTCTCTTCGTCTTCATCTTGGGAGGTCTGATTCATTCATCTCTTCTTTTTATCTATTTTGGTTTGTCCAAATGGCGATAGAGGGCAGGAGAGCGGCTGCAACTGCAAAGAAGGACAGGCGGCCGTGATCAGGAAAGCAGGTCACGTAGCCGGTATCGGGAAGCGCAATATCACAAGAAAACCGCAACGTCTTCCATGGCAGATCACGACGACGAAGAACTAGCTCTTGGCTTTTTCTCGCTTTTCTTTGCCTCCTCCTTAACCTACACGTATCCCTCACCTTTAGCTCTTCTTCAAGCACCATCCTCACTGCCTCTCATTCTTATCTCACTCCGTCAACGCTTCAAACAACCTCCCTTCTCTACAAAATGAAAACCATCTTTTTTTAGTTGCCACTTCACCTTCCGTAGCCGACTGCTTTATTATTCACCTCTGCCGTGTTTATTCATCCACTTCTGCCCGCCTTCTCATAAGAAACACCGACCCAGTTGCTAACTAACTTTGGCATCCAGCTAGTGTCAAAGCCTATAAGGTGCATTTATATTCAGCCGGCGCAGTGAAGCTCGAGCCTATCACTTGGTGTTGGAGGCGAGCGAGAGAAATGAGAATCCTCGTTTAGAACAGCAAAAGGAATGAGACGGAGAGAACGAATCTCGACCTGAGCAAACATTTCGTACACTTATTTGTTACCAACTCACCCATGCTTGTTATGAGACTAGCGTACCGTACCGTACCTTCTTTTTCGGGGCTTCCTCTAATGATTTTTTCTTTTCTCATTTTTCAAGAACATCATCACCTTACATTTTTGTTCCTGAGTGAGAATTCTCATGAGAAATACGGAATAAAAGTTAGAAAAAAGAATACCGTATTTATAATAATTTTCGGGGTTTAATGCTTTGTTTTCACCCTATTTCCAGTGATAAGTTTCTTATTAATTTAACCAAGGGTGGTCCCAGGAATTTTACCAAGAAACCTCTCTTGGGAAGGAGTGGGAGAAGAAGGAAGGAAGAAAGGGGTAGAGCAATCTCACAGAAAAGTTCAGAAAAATCTTAATTTTCGACCTCCGAAACTCTTCATTTTGTTATCTACAAAAGATGAAACAGATCTTATATATTGATAAAAAAAGGTGTTTCCATAGAATAGGGCTCTGACTTGCTAGGGTGACCGTGCTTCAATGACTTGATGTTACAAGCTTTATTATCACTTACCCGGTGGTTCGGAACCCACCTAAAATAGTAGGTCCACCATGTTCCCCGTAACATGGCTCAAACGGCGAGGTGGAACTACTTGTAAGGGTCTCCCCACCATTAAAAGCCATACGCTTATTATTATTATTATTAGGGCTCTGACTTATCCTACGATTATTGATATTCGCTTCATATGAGTGAAGGTTTACTATAAAATTTCCATATAATCTCTAAAATATGATTATAATATGAAAATAAATTTCGTTATGAAATATTCCAAAAGAATTTGAGTTTTATAATTGCATCACCTGATATCTTTCGAAATTGGTAGAGTTTAATAATTTAGTAATGCAGAATTTGTTGTGACCTGCAGAGTTTTGAATCATGGAATTTTAACAATTGTAAGGTTTGTACCGAATAATGTGCATAGTGCATGAAAGTTGTGCGCAGCGTCCACACCTAGTGGATCTTCAGGGCTTAGAATTTGATTAGGCTCTACGAAGCGCGGTTTTAATTTGTGGCGAGGTTATACATCAGCCTCTGTCCGGTCTAATTGGGACTCGTGTACCACGACAAGAGCAAGAGCCTTCTCCTCCTCCTTCTACTGTTCCTCATCATCATCATCATCATCATCATCATCATCCAACTACTCCTACACCAACTCTTATCCTCATGATGCTCTTCCTCCACGCACCTCTTCCTCCTACTCTTCACTTATCTCCTTGTCATTCCTCTCTCGTACATCTTTCTACTGATCTTGTGGCTTATCTTTCTCATAATTCACTCACTATTCAGCGGTTAACTCCAGCAACCCCAACAGCAATTTTCTGTTATCGGGAAAGTGGGTCACAATATTCAAAGGTGATTCCAGTTAAACACCATATTTATTTTAAATGGGATATTAATAAAATTTATTGATCTCCCATTTAAAATAAATATGGTGTTCATGTTAAATATGGTGAGTATGGTATTATTTAATATTACCAGAGTTTCTCTTATGGAAGATCTTTAAAACTAATATGAGGTAAAGTACGCTTTGTAGGTGTTTTTCATCGATTTATGGCGGATTTAGATGAATTTATCCTGTAGTCGTAGCGTATAAAGTTGATGGTTTAGACCGAATATATGGTATAGAACAAAATAAGTAATCGATGAATGAACTCATGTTGCTTATTTAATAATAATAATATTTTTTTTTATAAGCTTTATTGAATGTAAATACATGCAGTACATGCAATTAATAAATAATATACAACAATTTAACAAAATTCAATATATAAATAGTTATTATGATAATAATTCTAGTGGTGGCAACCCCAGAAGCTAAGTTTAGCTTGTATTGGGGTGATTTGCTAAGTTTTAAATTTAATCAGGTTTTTATTATGGATTTTATGTGATGAATAATCAATATCCTATTCCTCTGTGATGAATATGTTATCCTTGCTCAGTAATATAATAAGTTTTGATTTCATGTTTTACTGCGGAATATGTTTGTAGGTTTTTAAGATGGTTAGGGATACTGTTCAGAATTTGTGGTACAAAGTATTCTGGTACTGTTTTCCCTATTTCTGTATAATAATCTGGTATTCTATAATAATAATAATAATAATAATAATAATAATTTCTCTGGATGATACTGCGAAACATCCAGAGGAGTTTATTAAAAAAACAAACATACAAATATTAAAGAGAATCCAGACTCTTAAAATTGCTACTAAATAATATAATTTTATTCCTAATTATGATACCCCACTATAATGATATGTGTCGGGGTGATCATAATAATATATTATTTTGCAAAATTTCTTAACCAATTACTACCTACATTATAACAATACCTAATTAACTAATAATAATAATAATATATATAACTAATAACACCATAACCAACAAAGATATACCCCATAATAACATATTAATATAATCCCAATGTACACCATAATAATGTGACAATACTACCCCAAACACTTAATACTACCCTACTATATAATTATATATTGTTTACATTCTACTTACTATAAGCTCCTCGCTAGTGTAGATTCCAGTTTCGTGTAACCAATCCATAATTGTTCTTTTATGTCTATGTATGTTCTCCTCTTCTTTGGCTATTTGTGGCATTTTATTATAAACCCTAGGACCCAAATATTCTACTGACCGCTGTCCAAAAGCTGTATTCATTCTAGGTATATTTTGAAAATTCAAGTTTCTGATTCTTGTGTTATGACTATGGACAATTAAACTATTTAAATTTGCATTTTTCTTCATATGAGCAAAACTAATATATTATACAGCTGTCTGACGCCAAGAACTTTGTTTTCGGTGAATAGTTGGATACTTGGGAAGCGATTGTCTTTGTTTCCCATGACTTTGAGAATGCGTTTCAGAGCTTTGAAAACTGGATCTATAAAGCTAATATTTGCTGCACCCCAGACCAATAAACCATATCTTAAAAGGGATTCAACTATTGAAAAATATACTGTTTTTATCACTTCACTGTTGAGCACATTACGCAGCTGGTGAAATTTGTATATGAGCTTTCTTATTTTTGTGGTTGTATATAAACGATAAAGTTGTATGTAAATCAACGAGAAGCTGATGAAGAGTATTCGATACCCAATTGAATAATTAGACGGAATTGTCAAAATCACATTTATTAAAAAATATTGAGAAACTAGTTTCGGTTGTTATACCATTATCAGACTCAATCAAACTCGAGTTTGATTGAGATTGATAATGGTATAACAGCCTAAGCTAGTTTCTCAATATCTATATAAATAAAATTAGAGTTTTGTCTGTACATTTATCAGAATTGTATATTTTTTGGTTATTTTTACGTTTTATACATTAAATAAGCCGAAAATAGTCTTATCTCACTTTCTGTCTGTCTGTCTGTCTGTCTGTCTGTCTGTCTGTCTGTCTGTCTGTCTGTCTGTCTGTCACGGCCGCAAAGGTATTTTTCGCGGCCTTCTCCTCAAAAACGAGAGCATCGATCGGGATTTTAGTTATTGAACAGTATTGAAAACATTATTGACAATGTCTTTAGCTATAAAAAACGAAATTAACTTTTTTTTTAACAGAGTAATAAACGTTTAAAAACCAAGTACTGTGCGATTTTGGATACATTTTACGCGGCCTTCTCCTCAAAAACGAGAGCATCGATCGGGATTTTAGTTATTGAACAGTATTGAAAACATTATTGACAATGTCTTTAGCTATAAAAAACTAAATTAACTTTTTTTTCAACAGAATAATAAACGTTTAAAAACCAAGTATTGTGCGATTTTGGATACATTTCTTCCAAGTTTTATTACCACATAAGAATAAGAACAAATCACGTAATTTATCATGATATATCAATCAGCTGTTCTCAAATATAAATGGTGGGCCCTTCGCGGCGTTATTTACGCTGTCTGCAGACTTGTGTAGTCGGAGCATTGCAGTCTTTTAGGAAACATATGTCTGGTGAATTAAAGCTCATCTTATGTTTTATCAATTATTTCTTTGTTGAAAAAAAAACAAAATTTTCCAATTTCAATTTATCAAAACAAAAATTAACATTTTAGGAAGGTGCGGTTTGTGCTAGGCTCTTGGGAATTCGCCAGGTAGCACTATTATTACCACATGAGAACAACAACAAATCACGTAATTTATGATGATTTATCAATCAGCTGTTCTCAAATATTCTC
Organism: Conomelus anceps; assembly: GCA_948455865.1. Lineage (NCBI taxonomy): Eukaryota > Metazoa > Arthropoda > Insecta > Hemiptera > Delphacidae > Conomelus > Conomelus anceps. The sequence continues at coordinate 21,928,432 of OX418218.1, forward strand.
TCTGATAACTGTAACTGAATTGTTTACGTCCTAAGTTGTTAACTAAGCTGCTAACAACTTCATGATCGTTGCTATAAAAAAAGCCGAAACATATTTAGTCGTATTTCTAAACATAATCCGTACGAAGGACGGGTAGCTGCTAGTTTTTTAATAAATGTGGTTGTGACAATTTCTTCTAATTATTCATTATGGATACCTTCCACAATATCACCTTCGCCACTAAAAAGAAAGTATTTGATACCCTTTCTAATAATTATTTATCAGATAAAAAACCTTTGGTGCTTGTCCGGTGTCCAATCATGACACAGGTATTTCCTCTCCTGTTCATCACTAACTCTCTAACTCTCTAGTAGGTCTACTACCGAAATCACATACACTTTTCTTCCATGATATGTAATATACCCTTTCCAGTTTCTTTACTTATTCCAGTTTTTATCAGTATAGTTCTATCAATGATCTATGATTGATCAACAACCCCAACATTTTGCCAATGAACCCATGTCATTGCAGCATAATGACCTATATTCAAAAGTTTAAAGGTCAAATATTGACCATATGAAACCAAGGCTGCTCTCATCAACCCAATGACCCAATAACCCAGTTCTCTCTCCAAACTTCACCCCAAAACAAATTAACCTGGTGGATAATTACAATGTTATAAATTCTCCAGTTATAATTTCCAAGTAATAGAAACTCGAAACTCTAATCGAAAGCGTGTGAACTTTGATTGAATGTGAATGCGGATGAGGCTTAATCTGCTAGCTCTTTGTTAAGTGCTGCTCTTGACGGTGCCAGCATTTAATTGAAACGCTCGTTTAGTTATGGAAGCCACGACTTCGTCACTGTATTTCAATGGCCACTGCCCATCAACAGCCATCAGTCAAGCACTACAAACTGTTCTCTGCACCCTGCTCCCTCTACCTTGCTTCCTACTCTATCTAACTCAAAGTCTGATAATGTCCGTTCCACCGATTGGCAGGCGTCGGTTTATTGAGACTATAACAATCAGCTCCGTCACAATAACAAAGCCGTTCACTGAGTACAATAACAAAGCAGTCAAATAATGGCCAGCGTTGGTACACTACAGATACAGGCAAACAATCTAATGCCAAGTAGTTTAAAGAGCCAAACAGCGGCTCCATTATAATACGGCACCGTACAACATGTAAGCTATGTTCAGATCAATTCCACCTACGGAAATTGATTAAACAACGTGACTCTCAACGTTTTCAACCACCCTCAATATTGAAACTGGAGTTGTAGACAGAGAAAGTTCATATTCAAATGCAAAATGCAAATGCAAGTGTATCGAGTTTAAATGGACAACAAATTAAAACAAATAAAATAGTAGTAACTGGAAGTATTTAAACTAGATCGTTATTGGATTATATTATTTATAATAATCTGGAAAACTTGGGTAAAATTGGTATTATTGACTTATGTTTTATTTCTTCGAATTAGATTTATAAGATTTTGAACTAAATTCAATATCTGTGAAAATAAAGTAATGAGTAATAACTATCATCATAGAACTATTCTATTGAACTATAGGAATAAAATAAGGATAATAAATGGCGACTCTGGAAGTGCAGTTAGTTGGAGCGCTTGTCTGTGATGGGGCTCTGGCTGGCTTCGTTTTCTGCAGCCTTGGGTTCGAATCTCATTCAGCCAAGGATGTTTCTCATCATTCACCCATTCACCTCATTACTCACACACAAGTCTCCAGACTCATGTTTACATCATCCATAATAATTTTAAAAAATAATCCTGATAATATGTATACAGTACCATAGCCGATTACGACTCAGGTGACTCTTAAGACCTCAACGCTGTGTTGTAGTCCAAAGAGATTAATACACAAACGAGGAGTGAGGTAGTTTGTGATTTCTCTCTTCACTGAGCATACAGTTTTGTATCAGTATACCAAGCTCACTTAAACAAAATCTCAAGCTCTATGCTTGATAGTCCACTCTCACTACTAAACAGGGCCTGGCTGCATAGGTGAGTGTGTGTACTATCCAGCACACCTCTGAGTTACACCTCTTGTACCTCCTGCGTGCAAGCCATCACACGACAGAGACGTTTAAAAGCAGCACAATTGATAGCCTTTTTTTGTATTTGAGATGAACAAAACTCAGTTCACGTCAAGCCACAATAAGGCATTCAAATATAAGAAACAAAAGTAATTCTAATAATATTAGGAATGCTATTATAATATTGGGGTGATAATCCTGATATCCACTATATCCTGTCAGTAGTTCCTTCCTCAAATGTGAGGTTTTCAGAATTCATCTCCATTGACCTTTGACCATTTCCGTAAAAAACATGACTTTTCCAATGTAGCGTACATTGTGGAGATGTTAAGCTCTGGGAACCCGGGTCTGGTCTTGTATGGAGACTGTGGCAGCTCTAATGTTATTTAAAAAAATTTTAAACTGCCAATATACACAGCACTTGTATCAGACACACTGAAATACTGGAAAAATTATTTGTTTATAGTATTTTTAAAATTTTTATTTTAAAGTGGTAAATTTTAAGAATACTCTTTAAAGTTGCTAAACTACTTCAGTAACTGAAGTAATCTAATCTCATGCAGTAACTTGATGATAAGAAAGTTTTCTGGAGAATTTACTGTAATAACTTATTTTAGTGATGGAAGTAGCCTTGAGAGTTATATTATGAATAAATAACAATTATTATAGAAGAAATATTCTCTCAAAAAGGAGGCACCCTCATCTTTTATCCCCTTGTAAGTTCGTCAGAAGAGAAATTGCCTGAAGCCTTTGAGGCTTTCACATTATTTCCAAGAGGGAAGAACTGACTCTTGAAGAGCTAGTAAGGGAGAATGCGCATGGGGTACAGAAGAATCTCTGGAGATTAATATTTGAAGAAAGACAAGGGTGGGAGATGCTACCTCCAGGGATTGGCACGTTTGACGGCAGACGGACCATCACACGATACGGTTGGGGCATTATTCAAATGCATTTAAGGGATTTTATGATAAGACCCTCGCTGGGAATTGCACAGTCAATTTGGAATTCAAATTATTCATTTAATCTCCCCTTTTAAAATAGTTTAACTAATCGTACCATAGGATCCGATAAAAATTCATACGTAAACTTGCTCTTATAACAGAAGACAATCATTGTGGTTCTTCTCAATACAAATTCATGTAATATAAATCTTCCATGAAGATAATGTTTAGAGCTCCAACAGATCTCGATTCTATCAGCTTAAATCAGTTGGAAAACGCGCGGCTGTGGTTCTAACATAGCAATTAATTCATCTACATATTAAATAAATAAATATCTTCAAAAAGGAATCACAAACAATGAGAGAATCATGATTGGGAGAGTATATTGTGAGGATGAGTTTAAAATAGTTGAATTAGCAATATTCAAAAGAGAATACTGTGAGATTGAATTTAAAAAATTGTATGAATTTGATTGTGTCAAAAAGGTATGCTATAATTAAATGAATTCCATTATTATTGTTGATATACTCGCAGATCGTCATGGATCAACAAATGCTAAGTTTTAGTTATGATGCTTTAATGCATGGATGGAATTTTTATCCTTGAAAACTGAGAAGATTCTCCATCTTAGCAAAGGGTTTGGTGGTTGCTTAGATAGTTTAATAAGCTGAATAATAAGGGAAGTGACTGCATGCGTATATATATGTGTGTTTTGTGAGTAAGAATGAAGAGTGGTGAGTGAATAAAAGGAAAGAAGAATGATTGGCTTAGGCCAAAGCAAAGCATGAGGACGTCACTGGTTAGGTCTGGGACAGCGTGAGGAAAGCAGCACAAAGTGTAGAGGGACAGACAGCTATCCCGACAGCGTTTAATAAAATTAGGGAAGTTTACTTACCACCGGTTGAGCTGGCGGTCGGCAGGGCAGAGAATCTGACAGAGAACGATTGTGAAAAGGAGTGAGAAGGATAGAATAAGAAGGTGAAATAGAAGAGAGATGACGAGAACTCTGCAGATTAAAAGCGGAAAGTCACCGAGAACAAGAACAGCAGGATGATTCGCGAGTCTGAAGATGAGGTCTGAACTTTTTGCGGTCGCCTAATATAATAAAGGGATGTTAATAAGACCCAGACAGAGCTTGTGCAAATAAAATACAGAAGGCAGCTCTCTGCTCAATTTTTTATTGTGTGGAAACGCTTCTCAACGAGCGTCTGATTAGTTATGAAACAAGCCGCTTTTTATTCTCAGCTTCTTCTGCGGGTTTAATACACTTCATATTTGGACGGAAATGAAGAGAAAATTGTCTCTCTTTGATAATGCCGTCTTGAAAGAACACTCTATGATGCTTTCTTTTTTTGAATGAGGGAGGATGGTGTGGATGAAAAGTGGATATAATAAATTATATACTATATTTAAATAATGTACCGTAGTTGAGAATTACAAAAAAACTGAAAATAATAAAAAAATTGATATATTTGATACAGAAATAGAGTGAATCAGAGAATATGATGAATATAGAATATGAAGGGTAAGTATGAGTATATAATAATATATAGGGTGGAGTAGAGACAGTAAAGTGGTTGCATATACTAGGCATAAACAGTACTAGTAATAAACAATGACTTATTTGAAAAATGAATGTTGTAATTCTATTTTCACTTTTTTCTGTGTGATATAGAACAGAAGTAGATATTAAAAAGCTTTATAAGTGGACATACAGTAAAATACGCTATACATAATAAAATACACTTAAAATACAAATATAAATACATAATAAAATACACGTATAAAAACACACATTAGTGAGTGTTTACTCATGAATACTGAAAACTATGCATTACAAAAACCTGGATACTGTTGAAAATTGGTCACATACACAAACATAATATGTTCTCCCACGAAGAAATAAAGCAATTAGGATTTATTGGGGTGAAATTGTAGTTTAACGAGCGAAGTTGTCTTGCAGACGCTGTAAACTGTAAACGATTGGCAGGTAGAGTAGGGTAATAGGCTGTCAGTGTTCGTGTGCTAGCTTGGATCAGCTTCACCTGCATCACTAATCAAGCGAAGTGCTTTACTACGTCCAGCTCGTATTTTCAAAGTGCAATCGCTTTCGAAAATGATACACCAAGGAACTAGCTGACACACTCTCATGCTCGCTGCCCATCTCTATGATTGGCTGATGGCGACTGGCTATTCGATTTATATATCGTGACGTAGTGATCTACTTCCAGAACGAGAAGTTAACCAGAAAGAAGAAGGAGGGGAAATTGGAAGAGAAGGATAGAGGAGGATAGAGAGTTCAAGAAAAGGAGTTAGTTAAAGAGCTTGATAGAGAGAGAAAACGATAAAGAAAAAATAGAGAGAGGAAGGGCGTGAGCGAAAGAGGGTGAGAGTTGAAGGGAGAGAGCGAAAAAAGGGTGGGAGTAGAAGGGAGAGAGAAGGAGAGTGAGAGAGAGAGTGAGAGAATGAGCGAGAGAGAAAAAGAGTGAGAGGAAGAGTATAAGTGAAGTCAAGAAGAAATAACGGAGAATGAAAGAAAATCTATCAGTTAGTAAGTGTGTGAGAGAGAAACGTAAAAGTAATGTCGGAGAAAGAAATAAAATGAATATAGCAGATGGTGTAAGAAATAAATAAAATGAATATAGCTGATGGTGAGAGAAATAAATAGATCAAGAAAGATAAGGGAAGGGGAAATGAGAGACCTATTATTTGGTTGAAGTGTGAGAGGGCAGGAGTGAGAGTAGAAGGGACGTAGAGAAGAGAGAATTAATATGAGAGACGACGTGGAGAAGAGAGAAAATTTGAGAGAGAAAATGTTCAGGGTAAGTGGGAGCGTTACTAGTCATATAAGGGAAAGGGTTACCAGGAGAAAAGTTGATAAAGAGAGAATATGATGGATGGCATTATTAGAACGAATGAATCTGAAACGTAACACTTGTGCAGTACTGGAAAAAGACACTTGGAAGTTCAATTTTATTACTTTGTCAGCTTTAAAAATTGGTATCTTGTCATTTTATCCGTCTCTGGAATGAAATATCTCGGTTCTCAACAATATATTCCAGATGACTGTGTTGATGAAAACTGGAAGCTGGTGACGATGGTATGTGCTACTTAGCTTAGAGTATTTGGAAAATATTTAAATCAGATATTCCAATATTTTAGCTAAAATTTGATTGGTCGAATAAGTTTATAATGGGTAATAGTATTATAATATGAATATGTGCTGAATTTAAAGTGGAATGAGCATTGTATTAAAAATAATATTCTCCAGCTAGTATTTAAGTTTGGACATGCTCAAGCAAGAATAAGATAAAAGTTGTAGAATTGAAGAAAGACAGTAAACTTAGCACGAAAAATAGCACTACATATACTATTCTGAAATTCCGTCCAAGTTCAGTACGTACAAGATTAAGAATCTTGGAAGGCAAAAGGTAAAACTCAATTTATCAACTAATAATTAACAACTAATAACTTTCAATTGCCTGAAGACAAACCAGACAATTTTGGGAATTAAATTTCGAAATGCTTATTCACCACGACATACAGGAAATTAATCTTCGCTATGCATAGTAAGCAAGGCACTGGAGTAGAAGATTTTCCAAAAATATTTTTCAAGATTTTTCATTTTTAGGTGATAAAATCATATAAGCGTATTATAGTGTAAAAGATTTCTATTTTTAGTTTATAGTAATATCTAGTCATAAGATTTCAGTGCCCTCTGCCCTGCTCTACTTTTAAAAACACATTTTTGTACCTACTCTCCTCATGTTCAGTTCATGTTTATTTTTTCTGTGTGTATTTTCAATTATTTAAAAAAAAACCTATGGCGATATTCAACTGTTTGTTGTATTTTTTGCTGTGTTGAATAAATAAATTATCTTATCTTCTTATCATACTAAAATTATTGTTATTTATGACTACAAATTGTGATAGAGGCATCCTGAAACACAGAGACCAGCAGCTAGCTGCTACCAGGAGCGAATAGCCAACCAACAGTTCAGGGCCGAGATCAATGTTTGTTATAATGGGCGAACAGGCGCACAGGGTGTTGTAGAGGAAGGGCCTCGTAACCTCCTTGCAATTTGAACGGCGCCTGCCTTTATCACTCAGGAGAGGATGAAGGGTGGTGGTTTTAGGGGGGGTAGGGGTCTCTGATGATTGGGCAGGAGGTGAGGGGATGGCTAAAGCTGCCTCCTCGGCTTGTGAGACCCTTTGTCACGAGATGTGTCCGCCACTTTATATTTCCGATATCGCTTTTCGTTGAAAGCGGAAGATCGGCAAACTTCACAAGAGGCTGCTGCTGCGTACTCCCCTCCCGGCCAATCATAGGCTCAATTCAAGATCATCCTTCCGCGGAGGCCTTCTCAAAGCAATGCATTCAATATTCATAGGCGCATCATCGAACCGGCTTATGGGTAGCTGCGTAATAAAAAGCTTTTTGATACTGGAAATATGGATCGTCATGAGGCTTTAAAGAGCAATAATATTTAGCTATCAGGAAAGGCGATCAAAAATTATGGGAAAAATTCGAAATTACCTTACTTGAATCACTTCCGAGAATATGTTGAATAGAGTGTAAATTAGTCACATTAGTAAGTTGGCCACTATTTCTTAAAACGCTATATTTAAAATATGCATTCACTTAAAATTTTGCTATACTTTATAAATATAACAATTTATGATTATACTGTACATAAATATCTATATTATTATATCATATATTCATATTGGTAGATATATAAAACTTATGTGTTGAGAGGCTGCAGCTCCATAGATATTTAAAATTGAAATTTTAGATTTTGTTCATCATAACGCAGTCTTCATCCAGAATTTAAATTTCATACAAATCTTTAGTAGCAACAGCACTTATTGGAGTATTAATCATCGTTAAATAAATTATAATCGTGACGTGACTAAAGCAGAAATATGGTTAAGGAGTTTACAAAGGCACTAGGTCGTAAGATGTGCTTTTCGCTTTCTATTATTGCCAAGTAGCAAACCGTTGCAGTGGCTTTGCAAGATGAGCTGGCTACCCGATAAGAATTCGGCAACAAGGAAAGTAAATAATATAAGCGAACAAAAGAAGTGGACTTAATGGGCCTATCGCCGGGGGATTTTGTTGGTGTCTTATTGTTGACAAAGACGAACCGCCCCCAGAGGCCTGACAATGGCTGTGGGCTGTGGGTTGTGGGGCCGACGCGCAATTCCTGTTTTTACGACTTTCTTCCCTCCCCCTTCCTAAACAGTATTCAGCACCACTGAATCGTCTTTGTATTGTACTGTGATATCCTCATACTAGAGCACATGATTCATGATACTGCTTCGTCATTTATGATCATGTTTTTTGCTGCTTCTCACAACATTTTATGACAATTGTTTTGGGGAAAAGCTTTTCAACTTGGATTAGCGCTTCAGTATGCCATTAGTGTGTGTGCTTTTCTACTGAAAGTAGATTATCGCACATATCTGAAGAAATTGTGGCTTATTTAATTTTGAAGGATTGAGAAATTTAGTGTCATTCAGAATAACTCGATGTATAAATGTCAAATTATTTATCATTACATTAATGTAATATACAAATTTTTTTTTGAGGATGAAGCCCACATAGGTCTGAGACCTAAATTATATATTTATATTAAATGCCAGTTTCCTCAACGTAATATCAATGCAAGTTTCAACATTATTGGTATTGTACAGTAAAATAACAGGATTGATCATACATGAATTCATCCATAAATAAATAAATATTTTATTTCCATTGAAGGAGTTCTGGAGAAATGTCAAGGAACGAAATATCAGATAAAGTGCTAAAAACAAAAGAGAAAAGATCTTATGTATTGTTGTGGTTATCCATTTTTCGTGAACTGCAGTAGAACTATTCATATGCATTATCTTGCTGTGCAGAACTGACCTTTTTGAGTCGCGGCGGACGCGTTTCGAACTATGTTGTTCTTCTTTGGCGATGGTTGCAGACTCGCCGAAGACGAACAACATAGTTCGAAACGCGTCCGCCGCGACTCAAAAAGGTCAGTTCTGCACAGCAAGATAATATATGAATAGATCTTATGTACTTGCATTCCCCAGTGGGTGGGGGTAGTAGAATTGCACCCACAGTATCCCTGCTTGTCGTAAGAGGCGACTAAAAGGGCAACTGTCCGTTGACCTCATTATCCTGGAAACCTATCCTTTATCCTGCTCTTCATCCCAGCCCCTTCCTCCACCCTTTCCTCTTTCTCTGTTATAGGCCAACCCAAGGTGTGATGTGAACCGTGCTGATGGGTGGATGACACTGGGCCTTTTGTACAGTGTCTCAAACGGTGCCTGCAGGACACCAGGCGCCCTCCTGCAGTATGTAGCCTTGCCCGGGCATGCGGGGCTCTGTCTGGGTTGACTCCACTTCCCTAGCTGCTCGTGGGAACCACATGAATCTCCAAAATTCAAAACAACCAGAACCAAACCCCAAGGTAACTCCAGAAGTTGCCTTGCCCTCAAACCCATCAGGATCCGCCCCATCAGGGCAGGTTCCTCAATCTGAAATGGGTGCATCAGGAACACAGGAGGTTCCGTTGCATTCTCATGTAGAGGCTATCAACATTGAGAAGGCTTCTATGGATATCAACATGGACGACATGAGCTCAATCGCATCAGCCCCACTGGAGGGGGAGGATGAGCTTCTCAGAAGTCCAGAAACACCAAAATCCGCCGGTATGCTTGAAGATGCCATAGAGCAACTGAGCAGCTCGCGGGTAAAGAAACCAAACCTCACCACTGCCCAAAGAAGGGCGGCCATTCAGGCAAAACTTCTTGAGAGAGGTGAAGCTTTTGACCCAGCAAAGTTTCGGAGGGGTAAAAAGAAAAAACCTAAGAGACCAGAGATGGGTGAAACTCCAGGCACAAATGTGGGTCTAGAGGCTGGGTCAAGGGTGGCTAAGCGCCCTAGAGGCAACATGGCCACCCCTCCCTCAGCGGAAGGACCTACAAAAAAGGCCAGGAGTGGAACTCATAGAGGTCATGATGTCCAACCCCTTAATCTAGGGACTTCTAGTAAAGGAGTCTCTTACAGGGACATTTCTGCCACCAAAATGGCCATTGTCTTGGAAAGCTATCCTGAGGCTAAGCTTTCAGCAGAGCAAGGAGAAGTCATTGAAGACGCCATTATGGATGAGCTCCTGGAGGACGGCTGCACTCCATCATTTGCAGGCACCTACATGGAAAAAGGTGTCTTGATTATATCCTGCATTAACGATGCTACTAAGCATTGGCTGGAGGTACTCATCCCCAGACTCAAACCACTTGGGGAGAAGAAACTCATTGTTGGTCTGAGGAAAGACATTATGAAGTCAATGAGGGTATTCTTTAGAGCTCATCCAAAGCTTCTGAAAAAGACTCCAGAAAAGGTCCTTGAGATGCTTGACAAGCAAAACCCCACCTTGAAGGTGAAGGAGAGGAAGGTCCTGCCAGCCAAGCCAGACCCAAAAGGTTATGGATTTGTCTGTTTCCTGGATGAGGCCTGCTTCAATGCTGTTAGGTCGGCCAACTCTAGAGCCAACCTAGGACTCTGGCAAGTCTCAATTGTCTCAACAACAGTCAAGGACAATGCCCAGGGTCCTCCAGATCAATCTACATCACAGTAAAGCAGCCTCAGCTGCTTTCTGCCAGTTCTTCCTCAGAGAGGGATTTGACCTGGCACTGATCCAGGAACCATGGCTTCACCAAGGAAGGGTTGCAGGCCTGGGTGATACCAAGGGTAGGTTAATTTACTGTACCTCTCTCAAAAATGTCAGAACCTGCATACTTGTGAAGAGAGGTATGGACTGCCTAACACTCACTGAATTCTGTTCTAGAGATCTCACTGCGGTGTCTATAACCTGGAGCAATGAAGGCAAGGAATGGAGCACAATTGCAGGCTCGGTTTACTTGCCTTACGACTCCGGGGACCTTCCTCCATCAAGAGAACTCAAACTTCTGGTGGAGTCATCTTGCGCTGGCGGACAACAACTCCTTTTAGGTTGTGATGCCAATGCTCATCACACAATTGGATGGGGAAGCTCTGACACTAATCCAAGAGGTGAGGCTCTCCTTCAGTTTCTCATATCTAATAATCTTTATGTCTGTAATGCTGGAAACCGTCCGACGTTCGTTACACGAAATCGAAGTGAGGTTATTGACATTACACTTTGCTCAGAAGGACTCCTTAGTGCCATCGACAATTGGCACGTAAGTCATGAGGCCTCTTTGTCTGACCACAGGTTCATCTGTTTTAACCTGCAAAGTGAAGGCAGCTCATCCTGCTATCGAGATCCAAGGAGAACAGAATGGTCACTCTATAAGTCTGACCTCCTGTCTCAACTTGGATCATTAGGCAAGAGGGTCACCTGCTTTGCAGACATTGATCAGATTGCTTCCGATCTTCAGAATGCAATCATAAGCTGCTTTCAGGACAATTGTCCATTGCAGCGGGGAAAGAGTCGTACTAATACTAAATGGTGGACTGCTGACCTTGACCGCAGAAGGGCGGTTGTCAGGAAGCTTCATAACCATTGCAAACGGAGCCGTAACTGGGAACCATACCACAGGGCACTCACAGAATACAGCCTTGCAATCAAGAAAGCCAAAGAGAACTCTTGGAGACTGTTTACACAGGAGGTAAATAGTCTTAGGGCAGCAGCAAGACTGCAGCGTGTCTTAGCTTCAAGCCCAATTGGCCTCCTGGGAACTCTGAGGTTACCAGGGGGACAATATACCACTGGAACTGGTGGAAGTCTCAAACTTCTCCTTGAGACTCACTTTCCAGACTGTGTTTTTGAGGGTGCTTGCTCAGGCATGTCCGGCAACAGCGAAATGGGCTCACGGCCAAGAGCTGATCGTGGAAGCTGGACTTTAGCCAGATGTATTGTCACACTTTCCAAAGTTAAATGGGCCATCTCCAAGTTTGGCCCATTCAAATCTCCTGGGGGGGACGGTATCATACCAGCTATGTTGCAGCAAGGACCAGAAGCTCTCTTGGTCCTCCTGTGCGAACTCTTCAGAGCAAGTCTGGCTTATGGGTACATCCCTCAAGCTTTGCGCCTCAGTAGGGTGGTCTTCATTCCCAAGAGAGGAAGAGCAGACTACTCAACTGCAAAATCATTTCGCCCCATCAATCTTACATCGTTTCTCTTGAAGACACTGGAGAGACTGGTGGAGAGACATCTAAGAAAGGGAGTGCTTTCAGGTTCTCCTCTTCATCGGAATCAGCATGCCTATCAGCCTGGTAAGTCCTGTGAAACAGCCCTGCATCAACTTGTGAGCAGGGTGGAGGACAGCCTTGCTGCCAAGGAGATTGCTCTATGCACCTTCATGGACATTGAGGGTGCTTTTGACAATGTTACTTACACGGCCATGGTCCGGGCAGTGCATGGGCGTGGTCTTGAGTCTGCTATATGTAGGTGGATTGAGGCCATGCTCCACTCCAGGCGGATCAGGGCTGATCTTCAAGACAAATCGATGGTGATCATACCTGCAAAAGGTTGTCCGCAGGGAGGTGTGCTTTCTCCTCTTCTGTGGAACCTTGTGGTGGATGGTCTCCTCTGTGAACTCACTAGTAGAGGTGTCTTTGTCCAGGGCTATGCAGATGACATAGTCCTCATGGTACAGGGTAGGTTCACAAAAATTGTTGCTGATGTCATGAACGTCAACCTTCAATTTGTTAATGACTGGTGTCTTGGAGAGGGACTAAGTATAAATCCCTCAAAGACTGTAGTTGTTCCATTTACAAGGAAAAAGAACCTGGAGTCTCTCTCCCGGTTGAAACTTGGACCAACACAGCTCCAAGTATCAGGTATAGTCAAATACCTAGGGCTGACTATCGACTCCAAGCTGACTTGGAACAATCATTTGAATAATATACTGCACAAAGCAAAATGGGCGCTTATGACGTCCAGGAGATTTGCAGGCTCCATGTGGGGGATCAAGCCTCACATAGCGCTGTGGCTGTACAAGGCAGTAATAAGGCCTCAAGTCACATATGGATCACTAGTCTGGTGGACAAAGGTGAACCAGATTACAGCTACAGCCAAACTCACAAGTTTACAAAGGATGGGCACACTCCTAGTCACTGGAGCTTTCAGGAGCAGCCCATCAGCAACTCTTGAAGTTGCTCTTGGCTTGCTGCCCTTGGATATTTTTATCAAAGCAGAAGCACGAAAATCAGCCTATCGATTGAAAGTCACAGGCCAATGGAGGGAAGGCCTGTCTGGAACAGGCCATTGCACAATCACCAAAGCTGTTGCTCATAGCCCTGTGCTTGAAATGACTTCAGATGTCATGAGTATGGAGATGGTTTTCACTAAACCTTTTTCTGTTAAATTCTGCTCTAGAGAGGAGTGGAGGTCTGAGGAAGGGCCCTATATCAGGAGAGGTAGCCTTGTCTGGTACACAGACGGCTCTCTTATTGAAGGGAAATCTGGCTATGGGGTGTACAGTGAATCACCCAGAACAGAAATCTGTGCAAGTCTGGGACAATACTGTACTATCTTTCAAGCAGAAATTTGGGGCATCATGGCTTGTGCCAATATAGGCATTGCCAGACGCTATTGCGACAAGCATATAGTAATCTTGTCAGATTGTCAGGCAGCCCTCAAGGCTCTTGACTCTAATGAAATCAAGTCAAAATTGGTGTGGGAGTGTCACAAAACACTCAGCAAGCTCGCAACACACAACTCTGTGCATCTTGGTTGGGTACCTGGCCATGTAGGCATAGGTGGCAACGAGTGTGCAGATGGGCTTGCTAAGCAAGGTTCTAGTAGGTCATTCTTTGGCCCATAGCCAAGCTGTGGCATAAGCAAAACTACTGCCTTCCACACAATAAACAAATGGTCCAGGTACTTACATCACCAGCAATGGCAAGGTCACTTGGCAAAAGGCTGCTAGCAGACACAAGCTCCTACTTCACCAACTGGCTGGTGAGGCTGGGTAGAGGTCAGGTTAAGCAGCTAATTGCTCTGATAACTGGACATGGCCACTTCAGGAAACATCTCCACACAATCGGACTCAGAAATGAAAATCAGATGTGTAGGCTTTGCAATCAGTCTGAAGAGACTGCCAAGCATATCATACTGGATTGCGAGAGACTCGGGGCAAGGAGAATGGCTCTGTTTGGCTTTAAGCAACCAGGTGATGAATGGGACGTTAGCATAGGGAAGAAACTCCTGGATCTTGTAAAGGGTATTGGTTTGCCTAACTAACGTACTAGGGACACACAATAAGCTTCGGTTGACGTGTGAGGATCTTTGAATCTTCTGGATCTTTGAATCCGTCCCTTCAAACATAACATAACATAACATATGTACTTGCATTAAAACTAAACCTAAACCAATACATACCAATATAAGACGAAATGACTAAAACTATTACCTAACCTGACCTATTACCAAAAATTACAATTTTATAATTCCTTGGAATTATAATAATCATTTTTTGCTCGGAAATTAACATACTGTTCTATGGCATACCACGTTCTAGAGTAAGTTTGCAATTTAAATTTTTCAGGATTCAGTGTTTTAGTATTAGTTTAGTGAGCTCATGATATTGTTTGAAATTATGGTTTCTATGATTTGTCTTCCTATGTTTATTATCCAGTGATGTAGGCCTGCTTCGATTTTGAATTTCTTGCTGTGTGGTATTTCCTGTTTGTTTCTTGGAAGCAGATTTTAAAGTTTTGGTGCTAAGTGTTTGGTATCTCTGGTATGAAGCCTTCTTAGTCAAATTTGCAATAAGAAGGTGCCTGTTTCTTGTGTTGTGACTGTGGTTCCTATGTTGAAAATGTGCTGTGTTTTTGTGTATTCTGTAGATTATTTCTATGAGTCTAAGTTTTCTACTGATTTATGGAGTGGATTGCACTGTCAGGATTCGCTAATACTCTAATTTGCTTCTAGCTCGTAACTTCTCGAAACTTTTACCTATTCTGCTATTTGAACTATCAAAACAATTCTTTATTTTTGCATAAAAAATCAATTGAGAATCTCAGCCAGACTATGATTTAGTTATAGAACAAATTCTCTGATAATTAGAACGTTATTGTATTGCAATTGCTATGACGACGTTGCTAAGCTATAACATAGTAATTTCTGTATTGAAAAGTACAGTATTTTGTTAAAAAAATTTCCCTTAGTCAAATACAATAGAAAGTTGCGTTTTACGTTAAGAACAATGGATCAATCAATCGTAGGAAACATAGTGACCACGGTTATGTAGAGACTAATTTATCTGATCACCGGGTTGGCCATCATTTTGTCATCGTCCCATGCCAAAGGTTCATGTATCATATAAAAGAGAAATTAAATTACTATTTCTGATTTCTCGCCCTATTCTCGTTATTTAGGGTTATCGTAGATTATTGAAATATCGTATATCGTTAACAATTTGAAGAGACTAGAAAATGATATCAAGCGACATCACCTAAAGATTCTATTTCAAATCAATCACTTCAAACAATGTGGATTAAGCAGACGATTGATGGGATTTAGTAGAGTTGACATTGATATGTGAGCTCAGTTAAAGTGACTACTTTTAGATTGCGGCCATGTACTATGAGAAGGGGATTCATCGCTCGAAGGCGTCCTCTAATCTGGGTTATCAGTTTTTGTTATCTGCACGATAAGAGAGTTGGGTGATGGAGGAGATTGGTTGCCTTGGTGGGGGGGGGGGGGCGAGGTATGGTGAGGCAGATCTGACGCGAGACAGGGCGACGTGGCATGAACAAGAACTAGGATGGAGGCTGATGTATCGCTCCCTGGAGTGTCTCCCGGACCCGAGCCCCCCACCCTACCCCGAACCCCGAAACCAAACCCTTCCCCCTCAAGGTCTTTCCTTACGCCCAAAAACCCCCGACAATAAGGACAAGAACAAAAACTGATTTAAATCATGAAACTTTCGGAAATCTCTTTTGGCCAGCTGTCGATTCAATAAAGCTATGATCTCCGCCTTCACTAGTAAGAAAGTCAACTAATGAAGAGTTATTAGTTCCTTGGAAACTTCACTTGGGTTTCTCCAAGACGTAGGCTTCTTCCAAAAAGGGTATTTTAACCTGAAACTTGACCTAAATAATCTTATAAAAATGAAAGCAACAAATAATCGATGCTCAACATGATTTGTGATCTCTAGTTATTTCATTTCTAAGGACTCATGCTTCTGAAATCAATATTATATAGTCAAAGTTATGAAATATATATTATATCAATTAGTCCAATCAAATAAGCAGAAATTTCGGGCGAGAAAGGAAAAATTCCAACACGACTGGAATTCATATGACCAGAAAAAATACTGAATAACATACTTGAAGTCCCCTAGAATGTGCTTCAGCCGCCAACTTGGAAAACTGTAAAATATTCTTGAGTTTTTTTTTTAAATTTGAGACCAAACTAGGCCTCGGACGGAAAAAGTCATTTATTTTTTTCAAGAAAACAAAATTTGCAATATTCACATTTATGAACTACTTGTTTTCAATCGAAAAAGTCAATAAGCTACTCACGTATTTTCAAATAAGAGAAATTCATTAAAAATCACCATATAACTATCAGACATATTCAATATCGAGTGATTTACTCAGTTCAGCTGGTTATATCCTCATCAAAGATTGAATATGTAAAAATGAGCAACAGGAATCGGCTTCATAAAGGAAGTAAGTAGTGATGAAGTCTAAAAATTGGCCACATATTTTTGATTACTTTGTGATTGCACGGTAGATGGACTTGTCTGAGCAACCAGTTCATTATGAAGCTCATTTATTTACTGCCAAGAGTTCAGAGAACAAGTTCATCTCGTAATTTCTCAAACAAATAAAACTACTGAGCCGATTGAAACTATTGAAAAAGCAGGAAGCGGGCGGCTCGGGCAACAACTGGTGCAGAGCCTGCTTCTTGTCAAAGACAAATTTGAGTTAACTTGAAAATTACTGAGGAGATATCTGAGCAAGTTTCATTTCAGTGTAGATAAAGAAAAAGTTGCGCCCGGAGCCAAGTTCAGTGTTCGAAACTTTGTTTCGCTGGTAACGAAACCCAAAGAAAAGGATGTCGACGATGGTGATGATGAAGGGAAAGAAAAAGCGAGAGGGGTTACAAGTATGGATAGGTAATAGCAAGTTGGAGGAGAGAGAAAGAGATATGCCCTTCTGTAACGTGCTGCCCATAAAACTTTTGACACTTCAACAGATTGCAGTCATTATTCTGTAAGGTGTGATGCTAAGGATATCACGCTCTTCTGCTAGACACCCTATTAGGGTCAATCAAAATTCATAAGGAGTTATTATATCCTCATTTGAATATCAATTCGGTGCCCTTCAAAAGATAGGTTCTACTACTATTTATTCTGATGATAGTATAATGATAGCTCATTTACTAAATGTATCTTGCAGGTGTCGGTGTGAAATTCAATTATTCTTCTCGACATTATTCATCTTCATAAAGGTTATGATTATAATTCAACGGTAACAATAAAAAATAATTCTAAATAGTTTGATTGTGACGTTTGTTTTTTCCCACTATCATTTATACACTTTAATAGTAATAGTTTTATTTATTTATTGAGATATAAATACGATGAGTGCAAAGGTGCAACAGACTGAGTCTAAAACGGTACTTTTTGCAAATTTTGACGTGATTACATTTTTCCAAAAGTTAGAGGTTATTTCACAAAGAAAAATTGATAAACTATTAATTTAAAAGTTTACTCAAAACAGAACATTGAAAAAAAAGTTGAGAAGAGTTCATAATGTCAAATTTTCATTAGAACTTTTGAGCCGAAAATACTCAACTGGTTGCTAATTAGTATGATAACAAGTGAGTTATAATGTTTTAATAAAATTAATATATTGATTATCTAATCAACTTGTAATTTTTAATTCTTCTATTCTACATTTTTCCGTCTATTAGCTTCTATTCGTAATTGAAGTTCTCATCAGAAAATAAATTCCTTCCTGAACATGTTAACACAAATTCAAAATCACTAGTTCTGTAGAAACATCATAAAGTGACCCACATAGTTTATTTAAATGAAAAAAGTCCTTTCAAATTATGATACTTGTCACCTCTCATAGTATTGCATTTGCCAATCCATCGTAGGAAAATGTAGTACTTAATATCTCCATTCACCATTCATTATGAGAAAATATTTTTTCAGTCCAAACTTGTAAGCAGTCATCCTTTATCTCGCAACTTACTTTCGGAGAAGGTTTTGCACAATAGAGCCACAACAAAATAATTCCAATATGGCTTCTGTTACCTTATATTTTGATCTAGATTGTGGAGAAACGAGTGCAATTGACAATGAGAATATTATAAAGTCATCATACCTATTAGTCAATAGTGCTTATTAGCCCTACATCTAAACACAACATCTTAAACACGTACAAATAGATCAAATGTAATGTGGTGAATGACAATTATCAGTTTGATTGTTCAGCTATGTGCTTTGTAACACAGAGCACATATCACACAGGAACAATAATCGGATGCCTTTGAAGTTACACCCAACATTATTAATAATCACATGATTGAGCTAGGGCATTCCTCCAAATAATATGATAGTCCAGCTAATGAATGCTTGAATCGATGCTAGAAATTTGGAAATAGGCTACTATTATCTGGAGTTCCTTTCGTAATTCATGTTCATGTTCGACTGATAGGATTATAAAAATATTTGTATAACAATTCATGAAGTAGTTTATCAACTAATTGTATTATTTTGTAAGTCAAGCTAGTAGATTGTAATCATATTATTTAGACAGGCCTCTGGATTTTCATACAATCCTGGACTAGTGAAATATAAAATTTTGGAAGGCAGCATCATTACTTAGAGTAATTGTTTATTGCCTAAGTAGTCTTATATTTTTTAAATGTGCGAGTGAAATAATGAAGTTACGTTTATAGAGCTTTGTTGGATTTTTTAAAGGAATGAAGTAGAAATAAATGATATACCTTTACCTGAGCTATGAGCCTACAGAGAGGAGCCTATGCTTCTTGCACTGTATTAAGTTGACATACCGACTGAAGTTCCTTCTCTCATATTTTCAATAATAGCGAAACAGTCAGATGTGAGATTGCACTAGAATTCCAGGAACAGAATACGATTGCTGACATCACAGCCTGTCATAACCAAATGCTGGCTGTCATGCGAGTGCAATGCTTGAAATAATCCGAGGGAAGAATTTAATAAAAACGAGGTTGACAAGAAGAGGGCGGCTACTGTCGTGGTATCGTCCCAAAAAAAGGCTGCTCGTAGCCACTTTAATTAAATTAATATTGTACTGGAAAGCCTTGATACATTAGTACATCATTTATTAACAATGATGTTTTTCGTTTCCACAATTCATTTATTTGAAAAACCTTAAAAAAACATATTTATTCCGTTTATAGAAGAAACGGGTCGCTTAGCGCAGTTGGTTGGGGCGTCGCAACTTCAGCTTGCTGTCATTTAAGCGGTCGTGGGTTCGAATTCCGCTCCTCCGTCTGGCATCTACATTTAATCATTCACCTCATTACCCATGCAAAAGTCTCAGACTCATGTGGGCATCATCAGCAATAAAAAATTCTTTGAATTCATCAGAAATTCTCAATATTGATTTATTTATAAACCATTAATTTCGTGTACTACATGATCCCAACAATCATGAACACTAGAAAACTCATGCCTGCAACCTAAAATGCTCTAGGATCAAAAACTAGGTTCATAACCTTTTATTTAGGGCCTAGATTATAGGAAATCGTACAAAAGCAAGTGATAATGGCTGTAACAAAAAACGTTGGATATCGTTGTAAAAAAGGCATAGATAGCCTTAGGGAAGTGATAGCCGCGAGCCGTAGCAGGTATCTGTTCAATCAGATAGATAAGCTGCGTTCTCGTAGGTCCTGTTTGTAACGGTGACCGATTAGATTGGCCAGCAAAAAAGACACTGTTCTCTGCTGAAAATCACTTCCCGGTGGTTCGGAACCCATAAAACTGTAGGTCCAACAAATCAATCACCATCATCCAACTCATTACCCACGCACAGGACTCAGACCTATGTGGGCTAGTAGGGCAGGCTGGTGGTTCTGGCGCAGTTTTTCTTTAACCTTAAATTTAAGGTTAACCTAAGTCAACCCACCCAAACCTAACCTAACCTAAAATAGGTAAGTTCAAGTAGAATGAACGCAATCTATCCGATCCCCAAAATTCCCATTTTCACGGGAGTTAAAATTCACAAAAAAATTTGAACTTTTTAACCCCTGAAGGGAATTTCAATTTGAAGACGCCATCTGGTTCAGCCTTTCAAGGCATCCCAAATTCATGTATCAAATACCATTTTCCGATCACGATTAATTGAGGAAAAAATAATAGAATTTTTGGGCGTGGTCGCCTCGCTAAAAGTGGTGGTGGTTCTGGCGCAGTTTTTCTTTAACCTTAAATTTAAGGTTAACCTAAGTCAACCCACCCAAACCTAACCTAACCTAAAATAGGTAAGTTCAAGTAGAATGAACGCAATCTATCCGATCCCCAAAATTCCCATTTTCACGGGAGTTAAAATTCACAAAAAAATTTGAACTTTTTAACCCCTGAAGGGAATTTCAATTTGAAGACGCCATCTGGTTCAGCCTTTCAAGGCATCCCAAATTCATGTATCAAATACCATTTTCCGATCACGATTAATTGAGGAAAAAATAATAGAATTTTTGGGCGTGGTCGCCTCGCTAAAAGTGGTGGTGGTTCTGGCGCAGTTTTTCTTTAACCTTAAATTTAAGGTTAACCTAAGTCAACACAATTAAACCTGACCTAAATTATCATAGGTAAGTCAAAGTTGATTTAACCCAACATTTTAAATTCCCAAAATTCCCATTTTCACGGGAGTTAAAAATCACGAAAAAATTTGAACTTTTCAACCGCTCAAGATAAATTGAATTGGACGGTGCCATCTTGTTCGGCTTTTAAAGGCACCCCAAATTCATGTATCGAACACCATTTTCCGATGATAATTAATTGGAAAATAAAGATTTTCCCACGCTCACACATTTTTTCCCACGCTCTTTCCAACCCAACTAGACCCCCCAGCTTAACCAAACCTAGCAATTATAATTGGGGGAGAATAATAGAATTTTAATAGCATAATTTATTGAAAAATAAAAAATAATAGAATTTTTGGGTGTGGTCATCTATACTAAAAGCACTGAGGATTCTGGCTCAGTTTAATGATGGTTTTAACACTGGTTTTAACGCTGGTTTTAACGCTGGTTTTAACGGTGGTTATAACGGAGATCTAACTCTAGTATAAAAAAATGAATACAAGAGAAGGACTTGCTCAAGAATTACACGCAAGTGTTAGACACAATTTTCCCACACGTCGTACAGAAATCAAAGGTGTAACAGATCTGTACCAGGCCGATCTTGTTGATATGTCAAACTACAGTACCATCAATAGAAATTTCAAATTCATACTGACAGTAATAAATTGTTTTAGTAAATTCGCATTTGCAATACCATTGAAAAGTAAATCGGGTAATGATGTGGCAAACGCCCTCAAACCAATACTTGAACAGAATAAGATAAAGAATTTTCAAACTGACGCCGGTAAAGAGTTCTACAATGCTACTGTTCAAAAACTCTTTAAAATGTACAATATCAATCACTATAGTACTTTCAGTAATAAGAAGGCGGCAATCTGTGAACGTTTCAATAGGACCCTGAAAGAGCACATGTTTCGTGAATTCACTGTACAGGGAAATTATAAATGGTTGAATTTACTCCCAAAACTGTTAGACAAATACAATAACACCGTTCATCGAACCACTCGCATGAAACCGAGTGAGGTGAATACTGAAAATGAAAAGTATGTACTAATGAATATTGATAAGGCTACCCTGCGTTCCTTCAAACTTAAAAAGCAAAAGTTTAAAATTGGTGATAAGGTTCGAATCACACGTTACAAGCGAATATTTGATAAAGGATACCTACCAAACTATACTAATGAGATTTTCACTGTACACAATGTACTACCAAGCATTCCCCTCACCTATCACCTCAAAGACGATAACAATAAAATTATTAAGGGTGCATTCTATGAGTATGAAATGAAGAAAACCAAGTACCCAGATGTGTATCTTATTGAAAGAGTGCTAAAGAAGAAAGGCAATAAATTGTATGTGAAATGGCTGGGTTTTGATTCGAAATACAATTCATGGATTGATAATAATACATTAAAAAAATGAAGCTAAAACAGCACAAATCAAAACTACCACTGATTAACTTTGACAGGTATTTAAATAAAAAGCAACAAATAAGACACAGTGTGCTTCTACCAAATAGTGTAAGATGTATTGTGTGTGGGCCGTCCAATGTTGGAAAAACAAATACTGTTTTTAATTTATTATTTGCCGAGAATGGTGTCAAGTTTTCACATTTATATGTATTCACCAAATCTCACCAGCAAGACAAGTATCAACTTCTCAAGGAAATTATGAGTCAAGTAGCCGAGGTTGGATTCAATCTGTACCAGCATAATGAAGAAATACCACACCCAAACGATGCACACCCCAATTCAGTTATGATTTTCGATGATATTTGTATGGAAAAACAACAGAATATTCGAGACTATTTCAGTATGGGTAGACACAAAAACATCGATAGTTTCTACATTTGTCAAACGTACTCTAGTATTCCTAAACAATTGATTAGAGACAACAGTAATTTGATTGTTATATTCAAACAGGATAATCGTAATCTACAACACATATATCATGATCATGTATATCCGGATTTGAGTAGGGATGAATTCAGTAGAATGTGTGCTCAAGCATGGAATAATAATAATTTTCTAGTCATAAACAAAGATTGTGCACTGGATAACGGGAGATACAGAGTTGGATTTGATAAATTTATTCTATTATAAAAATGATACTGAAAAAGGATCTAAAAGAATTGACAGCCATTAAGAATAATATAAAACAGCTGCGTGACTCTATACGTCGAAAACATCGAGAATTATCGTATGATGCAATTAGTGAAGAAGAAAATTTACAGAAACAATATAAACCCATTACCGAATCATTGAATCAATTTAAACAACAACAATTATTTGATGTTAAACAGGAAATGAAAGAGGAGGAGGATGAGGAAGAGGAGGGGGAGGTAGAGGAGGAAGACTACCCCATTCTAGACTCCACTAATTTAGACACAACAAACATTTTCGATTCTTCCAATGTTCCCAGTTTTTTAGACTCTTCCAATTTAGACACCTCCAATGTTCCCAGTAATTTAGAATCTTCTAATTTAGAATCTTCTAATTTAGACACCTCCAATGTTCCCAGTAATTTAGATGAAAGTAGTAGAAGAGACAGTAGAGAGTCTAGTCGGAAATTTGCATCTAGAAATCGTATAGGTAAATACATTGATAATTTTATGAGAACAACAAAAGGTCAAAATCTGTATGGAGTTCACTTTAATCCCACAATCAATGAATGGCAAATTGGAAACAAAGTTATCAAGTTTGATGATAAAAAAATCATTATTGATGGTAATAAATCATTCCCGCTTACACATGGTCTACTAGAGCTGCTATTCAAAGCAATTCCAGATACATTCATCTATAGGAAGGGTGATCTTGTCGACTACAAACGTATACTTGAACTAACTGGAGTTCATCTTGATGCATTGGGACGTGTGAAAAGAAATACCAGTTATAAATACACTCGCATAATTAAAGATTTATTTCCACCTAAACGTGTTAAAGGAGTTGAACAAAAACTGGGTAGTGGAATACATGATATGCAAATTGAAACCTCACCTAAGAGCAACGTCTACACCTATTGGGATAATCCAAATGAATTGTGTGAAAGATTGGAATTGTTGATTAATTCAAAACTTGCCGGACACACTGGTCATGATTCAGAAATTGCATCAATAATTGAAGAATTACGTGAAATCGGTATCATTATAGGTGGTAATTTAGTATTATAAAAATGACTATTGATAAATTTGGACGACATTTGAATGCAAGTAGAAAGGCAAATATCAATGAAGAATTGAAACAGTTGGTGCAGAATTTAATTGATATCCTACAATTGATACCACTTGCGGCACACCACCTTCCAAGAGTTGATCTCAACAACATTGATCAGTGGCGAGCAATGACAGATCCAAGCCTATTTGATCAGTATAGAAAATATTCAGAGGAAACTGAAAATCCATGGTTTTTTAGAGCATGGTTTGAGAGTAAATTCATCTACAAACATGAATTATAATAAAAACAAGTATGACTATTGATAAATTTGGTCGACATTTGAGTAGAAAAGAGACACTGGACTTGGAGAGAGAAGAGATGATAAACTTGTTTCAAAACGCCATTACTCTAGCACAACAAATAGATACAGTTAAAGATTTCTACTTACCAAACATTGATATTAGACAACAGTGGAAACACATCACAGATCCACAATTACTTACCAACTATAGAGAGGCTGTAAAGGGTCTCTCCATCTATAATTCTTCATTTAAAAGATGGTATGAGAAAAATTATCTATATAAAAATGAATAGAAAAAATACTCCGAAAAAGAAGAGGTCAATGAAAAAGAAGTTGGGATCTGGTATATTGGGTTCCGTAATTAATAAAGCAATTGATCTACTGCCCATGGAGCTCCATATTCCCGGGTACCAATTCTGCGGACCCGCGACAAACTTGAAAAAACGATTAGCAAGAGGAGATAAAGGAATAAATAGATTAGATGAAGCATGTCGAGAGCATGATATAGCCTATAGTGACCCAACACAAAATCGAACGGAAGCTGATAGGAAACTTGCAGCACTCGCATGGGAAAGAGTAAAAGCAGCCGATGCTAGTCTTCCTGAACGAGCAGCAGCCTATCTAGTTACAAATCTTATGAATGCAAAAGTGAAATTTGGTGGAGGAGGAAAGAAAGTCGGCAAAGGTGTCTATCTGAAACCGTACAAAGGTTGTGGTATAAAGAAGAAGAAGAAGAAGGTAGAGAGTGCATTGAAAGCCATTTTAAAAAAAAATCCCCATTATCAAATGTAGATATAGTAAAGTATGCAAAACAGCTTGACTTACCATTACGTGGAGTTTTTATGAGAGATAAACTACCAAATACACCACTCAAACACCTAGAACTGGGTGTAATCAATCTGGATAATGAAATTGGTGAGGGCACTCATTGGACGTGCTACTTCAAAAACGCTAATCTATGTGACTATTTTGACAGTTTTGGTAATCTAAGTCCACCACTTGAATTTATGAAATATATGCAGGGTGTAAGAGTTCGATACAACTACAAGAAATATCAACAAATGGAGCACTCATGCGGACATCTGTGTCTATTGTGGCTGTATAAAAAATATAGTGATTATGTTTACGCTAACAGCAAACGAGAATCCGTTGGTTAGTGAAATATTCCCACCAGTTGAATTGGATAGCTTTGACTATGAAGTGGGTCTAGTAAACATGTACACATACAATACAATTCCAAATATTGAAACAAATGTAAACAATAAGTTTGTGTATGATGGACGTGTGGTTGAAATACCAGAAGGATCATACGAATTGGAGGATATTCTAAATTATATTCGAAATAATCTTAAACTGACTAGCAGTCAACTGAGAATCAAAGCCAACAACAATACACTACAGTGTGAGCTGTATGCAGATAAAGATATTGATCTAACTATGAAGGACAGCATTGGTCCAATACTTGGATTTCAACATGAAAAATTACTAGCAAATAAATGGCATATATCAACAAAACCTGTTCATATAATGCGTGTGAATAGTATACGTGTAGAATGCAATATTGCACAGGGTTCGTACAATAACGGCAGTGAAGGTCACACAATTCATGAGTTTTACACAATTGTACCACCCGGCTATAAAATAATTGAATCACCCACAACTGTGGTGTACATGCCAATCAATACAAACACAATAAATCAAATTTGTATAAATATAATCGATCAGGACGGGAATGTGGTAAACTTTCGTGGAGAAACAATAACAGTACGCTTACATGTAAGAAAAAACCAGTTATATAAAAAAATATGCTAATATTTACAAAAAATCATCAATCACAACAGCATGATGCAACAGATAGGAAATTACTTACACCTAAAAATAGACAACTACTACAAAGATTAGGTTTTTTTGTATATAATAAAAATATAAACAATGAATCACCAAATTCCTCACGGTATGCAAATTGATTCAATATTCAATGTTGGTGAGAAAGTACAATTCGATGAGAGTATAACCCAATTCGAGTATCACACTCACACACCATATGCATCACAAACATACAAAAATAATGATGAAATTCGTATCAATGTAAATCAACAGGATGTCTACACTCTACCATGTAAAAGCTATCTTCTAATAGAGGGTAATATTAAAGTACAAAAAGCAGACAATACTGAAGTTGACTTTGTATTAGTGAACAATGGAATAGCCTATTTATTCGATGAGATTAGATATGAGGTGGGTGGAGTCGAAGTTGACCGCACACGTAACGTTGGCATGACAACAACAATGAAAAACCTCTTGTGCGAAACTCCGCAAAATAAATGTATATGGGAGAATGCAGGATGGAATCGAGATGGATGGGCAAATAAAAAGAAATTCAGCTTTTGTATTCCACTGGAAATGTGGTTAGGTTTCATGGAAGATTATAGAAAAATTATTTTGAATGTAAAACAAGAATTGGTTCTGCTTCGATCTTCATCTGATTTAAATGCAATTCAAACCACCGCTGGTACTAAAATCGAAATTAATCTAACAAAAATACAATGGAAAGTACCCTACATACATGTAGCAGACACAATTCGTCTTAATCTACTGAAATTATCTCACAATGATAAACCAATTAGCCTTCCATTCAGATCTTGGCAATTACACGAGTATCCTACCCTACCAGAAAGCACAAGTCATCAGTGGACTGTTAAGACGGCATCACAAATGGATAAACCAAGATTTGTTGTACTAGGACTGCAAACTAATAGAAAGAATAGCCTTCGTAACGATATATCTCAATTTGATTTTTGTAATTTGAATAATGTTCGCTTATATTTGAATGCACAATACTTTCCCTATGATAATATTATGGGTAATAAACATACATTGTATCAGATGTTTGCCGCCTTTCAACACGCCTACTACAAACAAAGTGATTCGGGAACATCAATAGCATTTGATAAATTTGAAAAAACACCACTAATTGTGATAGACTGTTCTCGTCAAAGTGAACTTTTGAAATCGGGTGCATTAGATGTGAAACTTTCATTTGACACAACAGCAAATATCCCAGAAAATACATCTGCATACTGTCTCATTATATACGAAAATATCTATGAATATACACCATTGAGTGGAATTGTTAGAAAAGTAATGTAAACGAATATTATTAACAAAACAAAACATCAAAGTAGTAATGTAAACAAATAATATTAACAAAAAAAAAAAGTAGTATAGTAATTTAAAAAAAGTATAAATATAATATATAATTAGAGTAATTTAAAAAAGTATAAATCAAATAATAAAAAATATTTTTTTTTTTTACCTACATACATTAATCTAGGTATAGGTACCTACACCTACACACCTACATAGGACATACATTAATCTAGGTATAGGTACCTGCACCTACGCACCTACGCACCTACACACCTACGCAGGTATCTGCACCCAGGTTTACATAGATTGTATTTTTTAGATGAATTCTTCAATTTATCATTTCAATATAAACTAATTCGATAACAGTTACATGATATTTTTTTTTTACACAGTAGTACAACAATGAAAAAAAAAATTAATACTTCAAATGGTTCGGAACCCACCTAAAACTCTAGATCTCAGACCTATTTAAGCAAAAAAAAAAATTTTTTTTATTTTATTTTAAAGTTTTCAAAAGTTTCTTTATATTTTAAAGTTTTTCAGGTTTTAAAGTTTTTGTACTTTTCCTTGAGATGGCTGCTGCTCACGAATTTTACGTTTTCTTATTGGAATATCTTTATGGCCCCAAGCTAGAGTATCAATTCGGTTTGGCAGTATGAAACGTTTATCGTCATGAGGTTGAAGAGCTAGTTTTTCACGTTGAACAGTATAGACATGATGCAGTTTACTTTCAATTGCTGATGATGTTACATTTTTGTGTTTTACATCAAACAGACATTCTTTATAATCTTCAAATCTCAATTGATTTCTATTTGCACTCTTGGGAATTCCCTTTGCAACCTTCTTCTCTAAATCACCGATGCGAATTGCATACATTTTGGCTTGTAGTCCAACAAACCCAGAAATTATTTTTCCACCACACTCATCCTTAAATTTACCTAGTTGTTTTTTATGTTTTGTGCTGTAACATTGATGGTCTTTTGGATAATTAGATGTGTCAAATAAATCCAAATTTCTTTCAATATCTTTATAAATATCATTTGTTTGAATCAGATACATAAAACTATCTGTATCGGACATTAGCAGTTCAACATTGGGATACATTTTTAGAATTTCATCATAATGGAATTTGTACATTATTGCTTTACTTGACTCAAGTATTGCCATACCCACATAAATGGGACGATTCAGATGAACCTCAAGCTTATTTAGACATACACCAGCAACATCATCGTTAAATCTGTACCAGTGTTTCATTCTTGGATATGCAATCACTTTATCAAGTTGCTTTTCATCAGTTATAATCCTAAAATCATTGTGATTCCTTACATTTTCCAACGTTTTTCCATAAATTGCATTAGAACATAGCTTGTAAAGATCTCTATCAAAATCATTATTTGAATTCTTTCTCAATTCGGTATTTAATGATATAAATTGCTCTAACCAGGCTGATTGATTGAATTGCATCACTCTGTGTATTTTTGTTAATTTCAAACCTAATCTCATGTAAAGTTTCAAATTTTTATAGTGTAGAATGTAATTTTTACGATTTTCAAAAGTTGTAATCAATTTCTCATATCGCCCTGATGGCGGTGTGGCTTTTACTGGTGCAAGGGGGTAATGGTTGTGCATATCATGTAGACTTTCTGGATATTCAAGATCGACTTCTAAAAAGTAGCCAACGTGTGATTCATCTGAAATTTTTGTAACATCGAAATTTTGAATTTGCTCATTAGATAGCCACTTGAATCCAGAGTGTGGTAGTGGTTCACTCATGCTTGTACCATATAAATTATTTGCATCTAAGTAGATTATAAATGTGGTTTTGGAATTTTCATCATATGTAGATAAATATTGGTTGTTGGCTTTTGCATATCGTTTGGGGATTACACTTAAACCCCCGCGAATGCCGGACTCTACAAACAGGTGCATATCTGGATCACTCAAAAGTTCAAGTTCAATACCGGTCATTTTCAACATTGCATTCCACGAATAGTGTGGTAGCGAATAAAAGTGGGATGGATCAAGACTGTATGTTTTCTGGAATGTTGATCTGAAAGATTGAAATATATCGGCGAGTAAGAGTATATCGGTGGTTAGGTAGAGATCGTGAAATTGACCAAGATTTTTCAAGTTGAATGCATTCCAAACGGTTATAGCATTTTGATAGTCAGTCTCACTTACATCTGAATCGGTTAGTTTGTTGTAGAACTTTTCCCGGGAAGGTAGTTGCTTTTCTTCGAATTTCTCAAAACAATCCATATATTCGTATGGGTAGATTTGTTTTTTCAACAGTAAATTTGTATGATTTGGAAAATGTGCTGAAATCAGTTGGAAAGCATTTGATAACATATTTTCTGTCAATTTCGAAAGAGATGAATTCAGAAATTGTAGTGAATCGATAAATCTTAGAGTGTTATTTAGTGTTATTGAAATTATTTTTTCACTTGTCCTAGCTAAGCAACTTATTCTCTTTTTATATTTATTGAGTGATTGAACAATGAAGTGTGAATCGTAACCGGTGAAATTGTGGAATATTACAGGAATGAACTCTACTTGTTTTGCATTAAGATTACATGATTGATGAGCAGCTCCAATAAACTTTCCAGTTGAATGGGAGTGGTGTCGCACACGATCAAACAATAGGCTCTTATTACACAGGCAACACACGTCTACCATTTTAAATTTGTTTTCTTCTTCTACTGTTATATGCATTGGCACTTGTATTTTCAATCGCTTTTTCAATTCATTTCCATGTTCATCTAATTCATCCAGAAACTTTTCTATTAAATTTGATGATTCGGACAGGTTGGATGCTCTAACTATCCTTGGTCCATAATGAATTGATCCACTTTCATTTACTATTACATATCCATAACCACATGGTATATGTTTTTCATCTTTAATTAAACATTCAAAATCGGCGTATATGGTGAAGGGTGTGGGTAGGGTGTAGGAGAAATTTGTGAACTTTAAAACAGTATTTTGTTGTGGAATTTTAATGCGTTGTGTTTCATGTGATGAGCACAATTCAATATGTTTTTCTAAATTTTGTTTTGCGTTTGTATAAGTGAATCTTTGAAAACAGTGGGGGCAAATTTCTACTTTACCTTCATGTTTTGTTAGATGAAATAGTAGTCTTGATAGATTTTTAACAAGAGTGTAGTGTTTTTGTTCTTTGTTAGATAACAACAACAGGGTGATTGTGTGCTCTCTCTTTCTGTGTTGGGATGTAAAGATTGGATAGAACATATCTTTCTCTTCTTCATATGCAATAACATTAACAGCTATTGTTGTGTTTTGGTTCTCAAATTTAGGTATGTCTTTCAATTTTAGTGGGAAGCATAAATTTTCAATATTAATTTTATCTTTTATTTTTTTAAGTGCAGATACTCGATATTCCTTATTGGTGTTGAAATAGGAGAGGATGGACCAGACAAAGCAGAGATCATCTTCATTTTTCACATTTATAACAGCTTTCCTATTTATAATTTTAATTGGAGTAGGAATGTATGAGCCAGAACCACTTATTGGTCTGTATCTAACCATATTGAAATTGAATTGTTTGAATATGTCTATAGTCCAACCACTCCCTAACTTTATGAATTTATCTAACCCTTCCATAATTTTTCCCTCTGCCTCCTCCCATTGTATGTTGAATTTATCAAGATTCTCATGGACTGAGATTATAGACCTCGATTGTCCATGGAATGTTGGTTCAACATACAACTCTTTATCAGCAGAAATCTTTTTCAATTTAACTGTTAAACTCACATACCACTTAATATTATAATGAAATTTTTCAGAATTTTCAAGTATTATATCAATTATATGAGGTTTAAGGTTTTCAAACAATATTTTTACATCAATTGTGTTGAATGAGTTCCATATGAAAAAGAGACAGTTTTTGTTGATGCTGTGTTGGCAGATTGGTGATGAGTAGGTGGATGAAATTATTCTATCCATTTTTATATATACCGAATTTTTCATGGTGTTGCTCGAGTCTGTTGTCCTGTTCCTACTGTCCATTGTCCCACTGTCCATTGTCCTGGTGATACTCAAGTCCATAGGTGTTGTCTGGTAGTTGGTGTTGTTGTAATTGCTGGTGGTACTCAAGTCCATAGGTGTTGTCTGGTAGTTGGTGTTGTTGTAATTGCTGGTGATACTCAAGTCCATAGGTGTTGTCTGGTAGTTGGTGTTGTTGTAATTGCTGGTGTTTGGGACCCTATCTGAAAATAGGTAGCGACTAGTCTCCGTGGATGAGCCAGAAATCTCTGGTGGGAGTATAGCTCGTTGACTATTTTCAGCCTGAACTAACATAACTCCTTCGATCCAAAGGAGTGAAAATTTTCTGCCTGTGCACCTCTATTTATACCCAAAACTGGGTATATGAGGGGGAGGGGGAGGGGGAAATGGGAAATTGAGGTGGAGGGGGAGGGGGAAATTGGAGGGGGAAATGGGAGGGGGAAAAATTAAATTTAATTTAAAAGGGAAAAAAAATAGAAGAAAAAAAAAATTAAAAAAAAAAAAACGAACTGAAAAATATTATGTGGTTGCTTTGGTAAACTACTATTGATAGTGTGAAAAAAAAAAAAACTTGAACTGAAAAAAAAAAATATGTGGTTGCTATGGTAAACTATTATTTATAGTGTAGAAGAAAAAAAAATTAAGAAAAAAAAAATTAAAAAAAAAACGAACTGAAAAAAAAAAAATATTATGTGGTAAACTATTATTTATAGTGTAGAAGAAAAAAAAAAATTAAAAAAAAAAATTTAAAAAAAAAAAAAAAAACGAACTGAAAAAAAAAATGTGGTTGCTATGGTAAACTATTATTTATAGTGTAGAAGAAAAAAAAAAAAATTAAAAAAAAAATAAAAAAAAAAATATAGTGTATATCAACCCACCCACCCTCGCCTGTTTATTAGAGGTCTTCACAGTACAGGCGGTCTATGAAGACTGAATAAAAAATGTATTTGCTGGCCTATATATAGTGTCTGACTTTTTTTAATTTTTTTTTTATTTTTTTTTTCCAATAACCATCATCGGAAATTAGTGTATGATACATGAATTTGCATTGCCTTGATGAGCTGAATAAGATGATGTCATTCAATCCATTTTATCTTGAACGGTTCAAAAGTTGATATTTTTCCGGGAACGATAGTTCCCACAGGAACGGAAATTTTCGGGAGCTGATAGTTTATTTTAAATCAGCTTGGGGTTATCTCTGTTTATGATTAGGTCTCACCTCTTCATATAGTGTTGGTTTTCAATGTTTTAGTGTTTTCTTTAGTTTACGTTTCAGTGGAGGTTTGTATCATATTTGATACAAAACTCCTAGAACTGTATCATATTTGATACAAAACTCCTAGAACTGTATCATAGATATGAAACTCGTAGAAATGTATCAAAATTTAGGATTTAAGTTCATACAGTGGTATTAGCTTCCATGAGAATGAAAATTTTCGTCTTGGGGGGTCTAGTTGGGTTGGAAAGAGCGTGGGAAAAAATGTGTGAGCGTGGGAAAATCTTTATTTTCCAATTAATTATCATCGGAAAATGGTGTTCGATACATGAATTTGGAGTGCCTTTAAAAGCCGAACAAGATGGCACCGTCCAATTCAATTTATCTTGAGCGGTTGAAAAGTTCAAATTTTTTCGTGATTTTTAACTCCCGTGAAAATGGGAATTTTCGAGATCGGATAGATTGCGTTCATTCAACTTTGACTTACCTATGATAATTTAGGTCAGGTTTAATTGTGTTGACTTAGGTTAACCTTAAATTTAAGGTTAAAGAAAAACTGCGCCAGAACCACCACCACTTTTAGCGAGGCGACCACGCCCAAAAATTCTATTATTTTTTCCTCAATTAATCGTGATCGGAAAATGGTATTTGATACATGAATTTGGGATGCCTTGAAAGGCTGAACCAGATGGCGTCTTCAAATTGAAATTCCCTTCAGGGGTTAAAAAGTTCAAATTTTTTTGTGAATTTTAACTCCCGTGAAAATGGGAATTTTGGGGATCGGATAGATTGCGTTCATTCAACTTGAACTTACCTATTTTAGGTTAGGTTAGGTTTGGGTGGGTTGACTTAGGTTAACCTTAAATTTAAGGTTAAAGAAAAACTGCGCCAGAACCACCACCACTTTTAGCGAGGCGACCACGCCCAAAAATTCTATTATTTTTTCCTCAATTAATCGTGATCGGAAAATGGTATTTGATACATGAATTTGGGATGCCTTGAAAGGCTGAACCAGATGGCGTCTTCAAATTGAAATTCCCTTCAGGGGTTAAAAAGTTCAAATTTTTTTGTGAATTTTAACTCCCGTGAAAATGGGAATTTTGGGGATCGGATAGATTGCGTTCATTCTACTTGAACTTACCTATTTTAGGTTAGGTTAGGTTTGGGTGGGTTGACTTAGGTTAACCTTAAATTTAAGGTTAAAGAAAAACTGCGCCAGAACCACCACCACTTTTAGCGAGGCGACCACGCCCAAAAATTCTATTATTTTTTCCTCAATTAATCGTGATCGGAAAATGGTATTTGATACATGAATTTGGGATGCCTTGAAAGGCTGAACCAGATGGCGTCTTCAAATTGAAATTCCCTTCAGGGGTTAAAAAGTTCAAATTTTTTTGTGAATTTTAACTCCCGTGAAAATGGGAATTTTGGGGATCGGATAGATTGCGTTCATTCTACTTGAACTTACCTATTTTAGGTTAGGTTAGGTTTGGGTGGGTTGACTTAGGTTAACCTTAAATTTAAGGTTAAAGAAAAACTGCGCCAGAACCACCAGCCTGCCCTACTTGGGCTTCATCCTAAAAAAAAAAAAATTACTGAAAATATTTTTTTTTTTTTTGTGAATTTTAACACTTACGCATTTACACAATTATGTAAGTTCTCAAATCCACTAAGAAAGTATTTTCAATGATTAATTATTTTTAAATACTCAGTGAAAAATACGTCTAAAAATAATTCTATCATATTTTGCAAGAGTACGCAAGTGGTAGGAAGTAGACCAATGAAAATATAGGCCTAAGGCCCTTTTTAACCACCTTTTTTTAACTAAAAATACATCGATATCAAATTCTTTCCAATCACTCAGTTTCTTAATCCGTATCATCGATGTAAAATCTGAAATGCTTTTTTATTATTAAAAACCTTTAGGCTGTTTTTCTGCTGTACCTTGCATTAGTCCGATGGAGATAGGGGACCATGCATAATCATATAGGGCCCTCTACATACAGATAGACTACAACCTTCAACTTGAACATACCTATATTCCTCTTTGCCCATCTTAAAAAATACCCCCTCCACCGCTTTATCATACAGACAATCCTCATTGGCAAGCGTTCGCCGTACCTGCCAGCACATCAAACAGAATTTCCCTTCGGCAATCCTCCATCCGACAGGCAAACCTTCAATTTACTTTTGATTCTCACTCTGTTCAAGGGAAAAGAGTAAAAACTGATGTTTTATTCCCTTGCGTTCCATACCTCTTTCAACGTTTTTATTCATCATCACACTCTTCCATTTATCACCGCTGTAATATAACAGAAAAAAATTGCACACAAAAAATGTGAGTTTCAAAGCTTTCATCGCTGAAAATCTAATAGAAAAGTTCAATGAAGAAAGGCAAGTGCAATTTCATTTTCACTCTTTGCGACAGTGTTTTTCTTTCACACGATGGAAAAATTGAACAATAATAAAAATTCAGGGATTCACTTCTCTATAAAAATTGAATTGATTAAGTTTCATCAGAAACTGATTAAGTTTTGTTTCGGATTTGTTGATACGAAGAAATTCGTTCCGGAAATTTTCCCAAATAAATTTATCACCATTGATTCTCTATGATTTTTCAAGAATTGTTGATAAATAATATTTTCATGCTCTATCAAGGTCAGCTATTAACCTAAGGTTCGTAATTCTGCTTTTTGTTGCTCTTGATTACATAAAATGCATAACTAAATCTCAGTTTAATAATAGAACGTCAACAGTATGCAAGAAATGTCCATCAAATAACATTCTGTACAATAGATTGTAAGAATTTCAGCTGAAACATATACTTAGGCAGGTCTCTAGAGTGGAAATGAATGAAGCTAAACGATTATTTTCACAAGCAATCGCTTTATCCTTTAACTTCCCGGTGGTTCGGAACCCACCTAAAACTGTAGGTCCAACTCATCAATCACCATCATCCAACTCATTATCCACGCACAGGTCTCAGACCTATGTGGGCTTCATCCTCAAGAAAAAAAAAAAAAAAAAAAAAAAAAAAATTATTACAATATGTGATATATTTACGCTCATATTGCGTGTATTTACTTTTAATATTTAATTTCTCCATTTATTTATTGAAAAACACATTAAATTATCAGAAAAAATCATAAAAATACGTAGAAACAAATTATAAAAAGGTGGATCCATGGCGGGGTGTGCTAGAAAAAGAAAATGGCGAAGAAAACCTTCTCCTACTATGGTTTACCAAGTACCGTAACGCCTACAGTATGTAACCTAGTGGCTATGTTTAAATTTATGTACTGTAACTGGACGACATTTTTACTTATACCTGACACCACTCATATATAACACAATAATATAACACTCTCAATATTCCTATATTACAGTACCTAGACAATGCTTAATTCACAAAACGATCTGTGAATTCTACATCAGCAGTACACAAATCAACAGCACAGAATGATCAGTGCTCAATTCAATTCATGCATTGCCGATGAGATGCTTATTTTTACGAAGTTTTCATGACTTTCAGCGAATATTTTGATGACATTACTTCAGCTCAACAGAAATTATTTCAAAAAGTATGGAACAAATTTTTATAGATCATAAAATAAATAGAGCTTTAGATGCACATAACTGATATAACATAGCAATTATTTTAGAGATACTGGAATCTGCAATTTAATCAGAAGTAAATTTCTTGAAAATAGTTGAATCAAGGCTCCTCAGAAAACTAAAAACCATCAATGTAAAAAAATGAGGAATGTTGTTCATAAGTGAAGAATTACAACACAATTGGACGACTAAAAGAAGGAAAGCAGTGAAACACTTTAGAAAATCATAAAACATGTTTGTTCTTCATAAATAATTATGTCGATCATTTTGATGACCTGGTGATCTGGAAAAACTTGAAATTTGTTTGTGGATTTACAAAGTGAGGTTTTTAAAAATGTCTCATCTCGCAAAAAAATAGCTTTGAAAAGAGTTGAAATCAAAGCAAACTCTTCCACGAATGTTATATGATAGAGTTGTATTTTGTGTGTGATGGAGGGGGGGAGTAGTGTACGAAACTTTGCGTTCACAGTTGTAGCTGTGTTCGCTCCAACTACGTAGCCTACTACTGCTACAACTATTTCGTCGTGTATCGAACTCCCTTAGGTATTGCTCCCCTTACCTATCTTCACCTGCCTCCCTGCCTACCTCTGTATCACAGACCAACTTTCTGACTCGCAGCGAACTTAGGCAGTTGCTGCATAATGCACATCGATACCATTACCCATGTTTCGCAACGAACCTCAGGCTTGCCACTTTCAAACATCCGGATTCTAACTTTTGTTTGCCAACCTTCGAAATGGAATTACGAGACGATCTCATTTTGTCGAATCTTCGACTTAATTCAACTTTTCAATTTCGGCTTCTGATACAAATGCTCGTAACTTAGATATCTATGTGGTACCATGATCGTTGCGGCTTGGAAAAAGGATTGGATTAGCCTGTCTATCCACTGATACTTCTTACTGATACTGAATTATTGAGATTTTTGGCCTATTGGAGGTTTCCTATCTTTTAATTTTGTTTACCATGTTTGTGAAACCATAAAAAACCTAAACTTTCAGGTTCCAAAAGTCTCCCATGAAAAGAATGGGTTTTGTACTGAGGATTGCATTAGCATACAATAACAGGAAACTACAATCGAATGAAAATTTCACCACTTTATTGAAGAACACAGAAAACAATACATTTTTTTCTCATGATGTTCACGAGTCGGAGACTTGTGATAAGGTGAATGGTGACACATAATATGCCAGTCTGAACTGGAATCGAACCCCAGATCTCAGGAGTAACAGGCAGTCACAGTCTTATCAGTGATGACGTCCCAATCGATTACGCCACTGCGGCTTCCGATTCATGACTTTTGGTAAAGAGTACACATGATTTTTTACTGGAAGAATCATTTCTGGTTCCTCATCTAGTCAGTCTTTGATTTTTATCGCTTGAATTTACAACTCATAGTTGAAATAAAGAATCCAACCTTTGAATGGAACGTAGATATAGGGCCACACTTTTATATCTTTCCTAATAGAATATATGGTATGATATGGGTATGATATAATATGGTATAATTCATGATATGGGTTGTCATTACAGAACTGTACCAGTGATCAAATTATTACTACTCAACTTGTTTTAGAGATTTTGAATAGGATAGAAAAAGTACTCATCCTCAGGCATTAAATCTGTGTGTCCTCCTTCCTGCTTGAATTTAATCATGTCCCTGACTAGCATTTGCTTGTGAAAATTCAACTTGGGTCAGTGAAAATCTAATTGTAGAATCGGATTGTAATAAAGAGTAGAATTGAATATGCATCTGACTGAAACATGAATCTATCATAATTTGTCGCATTAGTATTAATCTTGTTTCAGATGGAGAATGAGACAATAATGGATGAAAAACGCTTGAGATTATTCAAACTCAAGCCTTAAGCCAAAGAAGATGGGAGAAAAAGGTTGAGACATACTCATTAGTACAAAGAAAACCAATGAGATTTGGTATGGATGTAACTTTTGAAATGTAAAGTATAGGGGTTATAGATTCAGATCCTGAATACTTTCAATTTTTAATACGTTTTTTTTTGTAATGAGATGTCGAATAAAAACTAAAGAACATGAATCTTGCAAGAAGAATGACAAAGAGTTCACTTTTAGTTCTTCTATTAAATATTTATACTAATTCTGTGAAATGAATATAATGCTGGAGCATTATAAATGTACAATATTACAAGTATGAACCCAAGTATAAAGAATTCAAATTGCACTTGATAAAAAAAGTGAAGATAATGTGGATGGATAGATAGATACATAATCCTATTAATTCCACAGACGAATCGTAATAGAGGAACGAGCAGTGAAGACTATCTTCATGTTCGATTGCATGTAGACATCATTAAACATTCCAGGTATTAATTAGGGGAAAATATACTCTATTCCAACAGAGTTAAATGTAAATGTGAGGGTATTCTATAATTTATGTATACCAGTATATTTTTTGTCAGAACCCAACAACTTATTCAAATAAAAAAATAGAACAGGTCTTGTCACATTTACCTGACAGAACAGGTGCTCTTTCATATTGTACAGGCAGGTGCTAAAGGACTGTATCCTCGGTCAGATCTATAATAGTGATCAACCATCCCTTTTACTATTACTATAGCTAGTAGTATAACTAATACTAGATAGAGCTATAGCATCACAACATCCACCCACTAGCAGCTATTTTCCGTCTCAGTCGCACACGACAAGGAATGTCGGAATTTTGTGCCCAGGAACTTAGTCGCACGCGAGTCGGTATGCCAGTTATGTTTTAATTGCATTGAACGCCTTTCATTTGATTTTTCGCTGTAGTTGTCTGCTCTAATGTGCGAATTATTTGGCTCTTGAGAACTCATTGTCGAATATGTCACTGCTTAGTTCTTTTGGAATTATTATACTGATAAAAATGTACTCCATTTCCTGATAAGTTTATTTTTATCGATGAATTGAATGAATAAATCACTCTTTATGCAATACTAATTATAAAAGCTCTATATAGCAAAATCTGTTCATGCGATTAAATATTAAAAAAAAAAAACAGTTTATTGAAACAATGGATCTAGTAAGTGTCTAGTAATGTGTCTAGTAAGTGTAAGATAAACATTATAGTAGGAAATGTTTCGCAACTCCACACTTCAACTGGAGGTTTATCTTCAAAATGTCCTGTATTTTCATTTCCTCTGTATTCTTCATGTTTTATTGTTTGCCTATTATTTACGTTTGTGTGTATGAGATGTTATTATTCAAAGTATTAGCCTATAAATCTCCATCAGAACAAAATATCCAGTTTTCACCAAAACCACGATGCTAATAATACCCTGATCCTGACCCGGATAATGATCCTGATATAACTTACTGATTCAATCTAATAGTTTGGGTGTTTGAGCTCTTATCGATGATAATATTATCAATACCCAGAAATGTTTGAATATCTATGAGGTCTGTGGAATAGTGATGAATATCAAATTGAGTTTGATTAATAAGAGTTGAATTTTTTCAATCACGCAATATACATTACTAATAGGGCAGTTCTTGAATAGGTTGTGGAGAAACGCAGTAAAAAACAAATACAAAAAAAAAATTGAAAAAAAGAAGTGATAAAATAAAAACAAATTGCACTAATGTATTCAGTCAACAGTTCAAATTTAGTTTTTCCAGGCTTAGCAATATCATGTAGGTTGTACTTTAAATGTGAAAGTACATCGTGATCAGAAACAACAATTACATTATGTTG
Source organism: Conomelus anceps (assembly GCA_948455865.1). Lineage (NCBI taxonomy): Eukaryota > Metazoa > Arthropoda > Insecta > Hemiptera > Delphacidae > Conomelus > Conomelus anceps. The sequence goes on from OX418218.1 coordinate 21,968,367, forward strand.
ATTTTTTGTAAATAAGGGTATTTTTTTATTGTGGAAAAAATCTTCATGACAAAATGACAAAAATGTTGTCTTTATGACAAAATGAAAAGTTGTAATGTTGTTCACTCCTCAGAGCACTGTGTAGTGGTTTCTTGGCTGAATGTGGTAGGTAAAATCGTGAAGTGTTAGGCCATTTGTTATTTATACACAACTAGCTATTGTACCCGTCCTTCGTACGGATTATGTTTAGAAATAAGACTAAATATGTTTCGGCTTTTTTGATAGCAACGATCATGAAGTTGTTAGCAGCTTAATAAACAACTTAGAACGTAAACAATTCAGTGACAGTGTTATCAGAGAGAATATTTGAGAACAGCTGATTGATATATCATGATAAATTACGTAATTTGTTCTTATGTGGTAATAAAACTTAGAAGAAATGTATCCAAAACCGCACAATACTTGGTTTTTAAACGTTTATTATTCTGTTAAAAAAAAGTTAATTTAGTTTTTTATAGCTAAAGACATTGTCAAAAAGGTTTTCAATACTGATAAATAACTTTAATCCCGATCGATGCTCTCGTTTTTCAGGAGAAGGCCGCGTAAAATGCTTTCGGGGCCGTGACAGACAGACAGAAATTGAGATACGACTTGTTTCGGCTTCTTTTTTGTATAAAACGTAAAAATAGCCAAAAAATATATAATTCTGATAAATGCACAGACAAAGCTCTAATTTTATTTATATAGATAATTTTCATCAAGCCTATAGCTACATTTATGAAATTTAGAAAAAATAACTCAATCTTTCTACATTAAGGTCCATTGTATTTATAGCTTTTACCAACGCTACAACTAGATGTGAAATTTGAGAAAGGATAACTCAATATTTCTCATTAATTTGGAGGCTACACTAATATTGAATAAATTAAAGCCGTATTATTTTGATCGTAGACTGTCTGTGATGCAAGATCAAGTGACTTTATTCCACTTATGAAAAAGAAAAACTTTTGACACTTTTTCCACCTGTTTTGTTCTGTGATGCATATTCGAGGTCCACCCTTCCCATTCATCCAAATTTTAATTTTCGTGTTGCACCTGCCGAGAAGTTTTGATTCAGGTGATTATCTGCTTCAGGCCGTGACGCCACGCCCCAACCAATAATTCCCCTGCGAGTATGATGCCAGGCCAGGCCGCCTGTAGAGAGCTAATAATAATTCCGTCGAGCAATATAATATCAAGCTGCATTTCATCTTGAGACGACTCTTACCCCCCCCCCTCTTCCAACCCATTCATGCACTCTGCGTCATCCACGCCCATCTTTTGTGGCCTTTTACGAGCGTCTGGACCGCTCTTTCCACCTCGAAAAGATTACGGTGCCACTTGCGAAGAAGCAGCCGCCTTTGCTCTCAAGCAGGTGCTTCTTGAAACCGCATTCTCGGTCGTAAAGATGCCTACTATAAGGAAGGTTCATTGTCTGAATGTATGATATTTTACGGTATCAACTTGATGATCAATAATAATTTGAAGAGGTATAGTAATTTTTATTAAACAAATTTCAGTACTTGGGATTTTGTATTTTTTTGGTTAGTTTTTATAAGACAACCTCAAGACTGCGCTTGGGTGAGTGACCAATAACTTGATGTTATAAGCTTCACTTTCACTTTCTCGATGGTTTGGAACCCATCGCAAATAGCACGTCTCCTATGTTTCTCATAACATGGCTTTTAAACGGCGATGTGGATCCCACCCATAAGGGTCTCCCACCAAGACATAGGCCCACGCTTATCATTATTGTACTGAGAGATAGATAATGGGAATTAGTATACAGAATTACTGTGATAAATAATCATATCTTGTATCTGAGCTTGTGTTAGGAAAACTAACACTATACAATATTTCAAGTAGGCTAGATACTAGAATTTGTTCAACTCAAATTACCGTAAAAATTCAATTAGCCGAGAATTATCTTTGAAAAATAAGTAGAGGTAGAGAGGTTGAGAATTAAGAAAGGTTATGAGACTCACAGAAATAACATTAGCATTAGCCGTTGTAGTGTCCTCATTAAAAAAATGCTTTTTATAAAGCGAGGAATGAAATTGTTCCTAGAAGTGATTGGGGGGGGGGGGGGGGGGGTTCATTGACGGTATTCGAAAGGATGAATAACATTGAATGAAGTCGGTTGACATTACTTACCTCACTCTCCTCAATGAGCTGAAACTACAATTTACATATATCATCGTATAAAAACTATATATTTTCAAGCTATTTCATCAAACTAAACAATATTCAATATTGAATGTGGTTGGTAGATATTATTTTCCTTAATGAGCTGAAAATCAAGGTTTTTCCATAACTCGCTCAAATTAGAGAAATAGAAAAATCATGACTTCTGTTCAGAATATCCCTTAACTTGCAAATTTCAGCGCTATTTGTACACTTTTTAAGTACAAAAATGAAGTTTTTTTGCATTTCACAGATTTGACTCCATATGTTTATCAGCTGGCAATGATATGGGTAACTGAACTGAAATATGTCATACCCCCACCATTTTTCAAGTTCTCAAAAAACGGAACAACCTTGTTTTTAGTAACCTTGGCTGAAAATGAGCTATATAAATCATTAGATCAAACTGGTGACTACATACAGGTGCAACTACAGTTGTACACTTTAGCAAAGGATAGAAATACATCATTAGATCAAGATTTATTATAATTTACTGTCAACTTCTTACCTGATCCATGAATGTGAAAGACCGTGCTTATACTTCACTACATTCATTTAGCAAGATCTCTTTATTGGTAGAGTTACAGGTAGAAAGGAAAGATATCATAGAATTAAAAAAACCTACTTTTTATAATAGACTTTCAAAAGTATCTGAATGTTTCTTGAAGTGGTTTTGAATACATAAAGAATTGAATAAAGTTCGAATGGTTGTACGTATAATGATTATTTCATGCTGCAAAGAATATTTTCCAACTGTTAAAGCCTTGCCACTTTCTAAATTTCTTTAAACTTCCCTCGTTTGAGTCACAGTAGTATGTCACAGAGAGTCAAAGTGTGCTTGACCTCGGTCAAGGGGCAAATCAAGTTCTAGGGATCGATCTGCTTTGTCAGGTTTCACAAGTTCTGAGGGTCGAGAACAGATGTGCTCACTGTTGCATAGCCTAAGCATTGCAGGGGCAAGAAACAGTACCTGCCGGTATCTCATTCATGTTATGTATTGAGTAACATGTTTATATGAGTTTACATTGAGTAAGTATTATGTATACGTGTTTAAAAATAGTTATGGGAATAAATAATACAATTGTTTAATGAAATAAATGAATTTTCGAATTCGAATGCATGGAATTTGATCCCCGAATGAGTACAAAATTCAAGGAACAAGTCTAAAATACAAATGTATTAATTTTATAAATATAATACAAATTTTATTAATACAACATTAGTGTTTTTTAGGAAGCATGTAAAACGAGGACGAATGTGATTACTTATAAATTTCTATGCGGGCTCAACGATCTTCTCTACAACCAGAAGCATACATTCTTGTATCTGAGGACTGATTGTCAGGTCCTCATTCCCTAATACCTTTATTAAGAGCGGATTTAGATCTCAAGGATAAGGTATAAAACAAGCTTTCCAAAAATTTTAATAAAAATTGTAAATTTATCAATTTAGGAGAAGGAGAGAAAATATTTTAATTTCTTTCTCGCGTAATCAATTAACGTTATTCGTCTTCACCTCACCATTTTTCCAAATCTTGTCTCGATATTACTACTCATAGTAGTAGTAGTAGTAGTAGTAGTAGCTCATATATAAGTGGATAGATAGTTGAATGCAGATATTGGCCATAACCCATTTACCTTATGACCCATTTATAGAGGCATTTTACAGCATTATCCCACTCTGAGGACTACAAAGTTCCTTTAGAAAACTATAGAGAGCACTCTGGTGGAGTAGTTTAACATAAAGCTGGAGCACGAAGAGTATTGTTTGGTGGCATCTTTTGTGTTGTGGCGCAGGAAGCAGGCAGGTATTTGTATTGGATTGTAGAGTATTGGCCGTTACGTAATTTAGGGGAGATGTACTGCTATGCTGCTGTCGATCTCTGTATTATTAGCACCTAGAATTTATGGGCCGATAAATTGCCCGGTCTTGGCTATGCGCCGGCCTGCTTTTGAATGCGTCGGCGACATCCCCCCCACCCATTTACCTACCCCTCACTCAACCCCCCTCCCATCTAAACCGTGGCTCTCTCATGAGAGGACAAAGCGCGCACTTCATCATCACCGGCCGACCGACCGGCAGGCCGTCTGCAGTCCAGGCCGACAGCAGACATCGCCGCATTAATCAACGGTCAATCTCATAAATAACTTATATAATATTTCCTTCCACCACTACTATTAGAGGCGTTTACCTAGTCCAAAAACTGATTTATGCAGTGTTGTCCAGCACAAATAGGTCTGGCTTTTCTCAAAATGCACGCTAGATTACAAAATGAATGGCAGGCATTGTGATCATAATCAAGACTTAGAACTCGATGCGATAGAAATCTCATATTGATAAAAGTGATAAAAACTGTTATTTTAATAGATAGGAGCTTATTAGATAAAGACTCAGTAAACCCTAGCAATTCAAATCCTATCTTTCTACTGTTGAAGGTCTAATTCCCAATTTTATCTGTGATGTTTTTCATGGCGAAGTACTAAATGAGCAATCTAATATTAAAACTGACACTGTATTTCACTTTTATAGAGGCTGACGAAGCTTCTTTTCAGAAGTGAAATGCATCCCTCAAGCATCTCCAATATAAGTGAGTGAATCATTATATAAAAGTTATTTTCACTTTTATAGAGGCTGACGAAGCTTCTTTTCAGAAGAGAAATGCATCCCTCAAGCATCTCCAATATAAGTGAGTAAAACATTTTATAAAAGTGAAATACAGTGTCAGTTTTAATATTAGATTCCCAATTTTAATTGGATGATGCCTTTGCCATTACAATTGCAGTGAATTCAAATATATCTACTTATAAAACTAACCTGTAAACTGTAATGCAACAGTTATCATCAGTTTTCGAATCATCCTGATGCTCGGATGCTTCAATGACTTTTCTGGTTCTCTATTCCAATTTCTATTTTATCAAGAAATTAGGTTATAACTTAGAACTGTGCAAGTCAATAATCATATCAACAGGGGGCTGTAGCATAACAATTCACAAAGTTTCTGAAACAGGTTTCTGAGCACTAAAATTTTTGTGTAAAAGGAATTTCAAGTATTTTATCTTTTTCAATACAGTATTGAACAATAATTATTGGATCATATTAAATATTAACTGATCAATATGTGATGCTCGATTTTCAGTAACTTCTTGTGATTGTGTTCAACTGTTCAATCGATGCTGAAAGTATCTTTAATCTTTATTTTGTTCTTTCGAAACAGAATACTCGTGCCATAGATTGCAGATACAATTTTTATTGACTGTCAAAATGATAATAATACTCAGTGTCACAGATAATACTCAGGGTCACAGATAATACTCAGGGTCACAGATAATAATACACAGTGTTGAGTGTCACAAACTGGATTGGCTTCTTCATGAGTTCTATGAATCTATTATATATTTGGGAAAATATAGCATTCAATAGGTAATATCAGTTCATGTTATCTAAACAATATATATCAAATAGTCCAATAGTTATAGCATTCATATGTGACCAATCAACATATAAATAGCGTACATAACGTTATAATAATTATTTTCATGCATTATAACTTACTGATAACTTATTTATATAACCGTTCTAGGTTTTCGTAAACATTTCATTTGTCATGCTCCTGTTTAAATGAAAGCTAAATTGAATCCACTAGCCTACATATCTGCAAGAAAACATCTACAGAATGCTGATATAGGTTGGCTATGGGAACATTAGTCATATATGGTTCAAAGAGGTTCGAATGACCAATCAAACGTGTTCACGGATGATTTATCAGAAATGAATAAATTGACGGTCACATTGATCTGCACCACAAGTTCCATTTACATTGCCTGATGGGCTGGCGAGGGGGGGGGGGGGGGGCTAAGCCAGATGTTTCAAGGATGAATGTTGTGGTGGCGAAGGAGAAAGTGGAAAGTGGGTGAAGGGGAATGTGTATGTGTTGGAGTAGGGATGCTTTCTGCTTGATAGCAAAGCTCGAAAGTCCCAGAGGAAAAGGGCGGTCGGATTATATTCCAGTTCACTAGATTACCAGGCTCCGTTTGCAACCCCCGCCCACCCCCCCACAATCCTTGTCCTGTCCAACATTATGATCAGCATCCAGCTTCGAGCTTAGCTCGAATTCGGCGATTCATTAGATTTTACAGCTCGTATTATATCGTTATCTTCTGCAGTGACGAAAGTTGGATGGAACCAATCCAACTAGCGCCAACAGTTATGTCCGGATTGCGCTCATCAACATCCAATTCCCATCCAACGACAGAAGCATTCACAGTAGAAGGGAATCTAGACATAACATTTAAGAAAGCAGTTGGCCAGCTACGACCAGATAATCATGAATGGTGAATGTCTTTGTCTGAAGATAGTGGGATTTTGAATAAGAAATTTTACAACCAATTGATGATGGGATAAGTATAATGATGATGATGGTGATAGCGATGACAGAATGAATCGATGATATTCTCAGAAACGAGGAATAAAACTAACTAATTTCTCCTTCTTCAGCTTGAAAGCTAAATTATTGAAAGGCTCACAGCAACATTGCATAATATGTAATGACCAATGAATGTTTAGGGCTTCGGGAATCAATCATTATAGACAATACTTGAAAATGATTGCTCATTGGTCACCTCTATCCAGTATATTTCTTCTAATTAATGAGTAAGTGATTGTTCTTGTACTTGTATTTTTCAATGTTGATGTTGTTATAACATGAATTGCTAAGAATGTGTATGAAACTAGGCGTTCGATTAGTCTACGAACAGGCTTTTAGATCGTAATCTTCTTTCTTTTTCTTTGGTTATCAACCCGAAAGTTGGTTGGTAGCAACACGCCACTCCGTCCTTCTGTCAGCAGATCGTATACATTAGAGACTAATTATTCTATTAATAACCTATTTCATGTCTGCATAGCAATGAATCTTCTAAAACAATTTTTAAATTGATTTTATAGCCAGATTTCAGTAGCTGTGCGAATTGAATTACAAAGCAAAGCAAAACAAACTTTAATTTTAAAAAAAATTCTCTAGTTCACGAACAATTTATCACAAATCAAATATCCCATGTTGATTAATCTTATCAGGACTGAATGAGTATTTGAGAATTACCCTTCTTACTTGCTTTTTCTGATATGTAGCTTGGAGGTTAACGTGAGTGTAAAAGAAAGTAGGCCATTTTTTCTCCTCGAGGTCAAGAGGTTTGCATTTAAATACAAAGTCCAGCTCCTTTATGGGAATAACTTCAACATAGGTATCCTGTTTATTTGCATAGCCATTGTTTTACTATATTTTACCTGTGAATGGTCGGTCTAAGCAACATCACGTTTTGTGCGCTGCTTTGAAGATTAGCAAAAGGCGTTTGGAGATGGCAGAAGTCTCATTCGTTGTGGATTATAAGTTAGTGCAGAGGCTGATAGCGGTGCATGGTGAGGGGAAGAGTGGTAAGGGGCTAAACCCGAAGGCAGAAAGTAGCGCGGGGTCTCCACTGCTAATGCCAGCACGGCCGATTTAATTGTGCTTTGTTATCATGTAGGCTTACGCGTTTAATTTTGCAGGCTAAAGGTAGCCTACTGAACAGATGACTGCCCCGGCAGAAATGAACGGGATTCTCCTGCAAGCCCCTCAAGGCCTCTAAAAACTGTTTGCAAATAATCAGACCAATTATATCTCCATACGTACTTGGCTTCCCTCCGGGACCGTAGCCGCTAAAACGCATGTTATTTATTTCGGGCCAGTAATTCCAGTCGCGATCGGCCAGTTTATTTACAGACATACATTATACCCGGATGTATCTCTTCTCTACCACCGTATTCCCAATCCAATAGAAGTAGCCTAGAATTATCAATATCCCTAGCTCACAAAGAATCAATAATAATTAGGTTTTTTAACCATACTTTGTGATAGAAGGCTACATCCTTTACTTGCTATCTTGTTATCAGTGGTAATATGGGATAAATTGAAATTGAAATTTATTTATTTTCTTCATAAAACCATTACAATAACAAAAACACATCATAAATATGAAGAATAGTTCCTCTTATGTGCAATAGCCTGTGAAAGAGGAACGATCAGAAAACACGAAAGGCCAATACAAAATGTATGCACCATGAAACTAAAAATCTATGCTTAGCTTAATGAATTGTAATATGCTAAAAATACAGCATTGTAACAAACAAAAAAAATAAATAAATAAAAAACTCATGTTAGTTAGGTACCGTATGACATTTTGTATCATAACCCATAAATAAAAAGCACAGTAATGTAGCAATACAGCAACTAAAGAAGATTGGAGACATTCTCTACGGATAGCAGATACTTATAGAATGATTTTAATTTTTGTAAAATTTATAAAATTGTCTTAAAATGGACATTGGAATGGCAAAATGGAATTATTGCCAGTATTACCACAGATCAGCTACCTAGAGAAGATTGAACAATGAGACATTTCTTTAACTGTGGTTTTACTGGTGTATTTCATCAATTGAGACATGTTATACGAAAAATGTTACGGGATACTTCAAGTCCTATTGAATTTGAAAAGCTGCTCAATAATGACTTCAATATTTCTAGAATAATATTTTACTGGATAGTTTTCAATAGTGTTCAACAAACTAACAAAACGATTTTTTTTCAAATTTTATAAGAGAAATGTGCATAAGATTGTATTCAAGTATTGGATTTTGATGGTGGGGAGACCCTTAAGAATAGTTCCATTTCACCGTTTAGCCATGTTATGGGTACATAGTGATCCGTTTTTAAAGATTATAAATTTTTTTACATAAAATTGTCCAAATTTAGGTTATGCTATCGTTTTAAGCTTATTGTATATTTAAGTGATTTAAGCAAAAGGATATCTATACCGCATATCAATTCTCAGTAGTGAACATTACGATCAATTTAAAAATATAATTGATTTTTACCTGAAAATTATTCACGTTGGTCTAGACCTAGACGGAGTCCATTGACAATTTGCCACAGACTTGGAGCGCAAGTGTGAAGAAGATAGCCTACCAAAAGTTATTTTGCTTGGTGAACTGCGAAAGCATGCTCATTTAGCAAGAGTTAGATTATTTCAGTCTTCTTTCAGATCAGTCTTTACACTTTATACTGGATGGCACAGAGAAACGGGAAATTTTTAAATAAAACTCACGAAAATAAGAAGAATGAACTTTTAATGCTTAATGGTAAAAACATAAAGAGAATTATTTGCCATTAAGTGTTCTAACAAGAATTTTTAATTCCTGAAGACAATATCCTACAGATGACGACCATTCGAACGTATGCATTCCTGGAAGTGTATGATGAGATTTTGCATTTCCCGTCGAAGCACTTCAATGGGAATTGCAGCAATTTCTTCTCAAATCCTTGTTTTCTAGTCAATGATTGTTATTGGGCTTGAGACGTACACTTTATTTTTCAGATAGTCCCACAAAAAATCTCACTCAGCGTATCAACATATATCGTTCAGACGTTACTGGCGTAGCATTTCGTCTGTCATCGTCGAAAATGTAAGGGCCAAAGTAAGGGGATTTGTCTGTGTGTGATTTTTTTCTTGTGGGGCTATCTGAAAAATAAAGTGTCCGTCACACGCCCAATGACAATCATTTACTAGAAAACAAGGATTTGAGAAGAAATTGCTGTAATTCCCATTGAAGTGCTTCGGCGGTCCATGCAAAATCTCACTATACTCTTCCAATAATGCATACGTTCTAATGGTCGTCATCTGAAGGATATTGTCTTCAGGAATTGAAATTCTTGTTAGAACACTTAATGGCAAGTATTTCTCCTTATGTTTTTACTATTAAAAGTTCTTCCTTCTTACTTTCGTGAGTGTTATTTCAAAATTTCCCGTTTGAGTGTGTCACTCTGTATATTCGCACTCTTAATTTATCACTGTTGAACAGTAGTTATTTTTTATTTTGAATTATTACCAATCAACCAGATTTAATCCTCAAATAATTAAGATTTCATTAACAAATTAAGATTTCAACATATTGAGCTGTTTGGCAAGCAATCGAGTGTATGCTGATTTGTAAGCATTCATTATGCTCTAGCTGTACCCTTAAACATTAATTTAATCCCTCTTGTGGCTGAATAGCTGATTCGACGATATACCCCACATCAGATGTTGCATCCTATTTTCTAGAATGGTGGACTAAGAATTATTATTGAGCTCTAGGCTAAATCTTGTTCTCAACATGGAATCCTATAATTCCATTTATGCACTGTCTTCAAATGGAGAATATTATGGCCTACTGTAGTATGTCATACATTCTGCTCTCTCCTTCGGGATGGGAAAAGCGACTGGAAGATACTTGGGAGGCCCATCACGGTTGCTACCCGAAGTTCTTAGTCTGTATTCAAAGGACATAGATAGCCACAGCGAAGCAGAATATCCTGTTTATTTTAATCCTATTCCAGATGTGGAGCGAACCCAGAATCGGAAGAGGATAGTAATGATTTATGCGAGGCTGAAAGTGCTTTCGTAGGCAGGCAGAGCTGGCAGTGTTACACTATTCAGGCTCCTGATTTGAATGGTAATCTACTCATCGATGTTCAGCGCACTGGAGCTCACTAGCATTAATCGTGAATAGGCTAGATAAACGAATATGAAACATTTGATGACAAATGAAATAATTATATTGATAAACCTAAATTGTGCTATTCATCCACCAAATAGTTCATACTACACATTATAATAGTACCTCACAATCTTTCAAAATAAAGATCTATATTGTATAATCATCTTGATTAAAACTATTCTACTACTATTTTAGAACAATCAGACAAAAACTACTAGCCAGGATAACTATACAAGACCATTAGCGAGCTCACTTCGCATAAAACCAAGTGCTGTTATATGGCGTCTGCTAATGAAGTTGGGTCTGAAAAGTTTTCATCACCGGAAAGTGAATCCAAAAACAAAGATGATATTATTATTTTACAATATTTTTTTCCAAAAATGTAGTTAATATCGGAAATATATTTGTAGTTTAAATTTAAAGTAAACAAGTTCTCATGATTACAGGATACGTTTGTTTGAATTTCATCAATCTCTTCTACTATTGGCATCTTGCCATAATATTTTAGAAATTGCCTCATTTTTCTAGGAGTCTTTTGAAAATTACAGTTTTCAATACTCTAGCATACTAATGATACCTAATAGTCTATGCGCTACTACGTAGACCTTCTAGTTTCGGTTCCATGGTACGATACTTTTTTATCCATTTTCACTTAGATCATTCTCATTCTAGAATACAATGTAATAATACCAATGCCTTTTAATAGTATGCACTATACACATTTTCTTAATTTGCTTCACCACCATGATACGGTACTTAGTCAGCAATTTTCACTTAATACTTTTCTAAAGACGTTCAAGTCTTGGGATTTTAGAAAGCTCATTTAGACTTGTGGTAAGCGGAAATTGTTTCATTTGTAAAGTTGTAATGTTCTGCAAGAATCGTGATAATAAACTCGTTTGAAGGCTCACATCCAGTCGACAGTACAATACTCGGCTAAAGCGGTCGATGTAGCTTCAAAGAGAAGTTTTGCTGCTGAGAGGAATTTTGTTTGGGTCGAGTACTCAGCATCTGGCAAAGCAGTGTGATGAGCTCTTAGCTCCACTCAGTCTTAAAAGCCAAGTTCATAATAAGCCAACTTGCACAGCCACCAGCCAACAGCCACGTGCCACTAATGCACACTGCAAAACGATTTGTGCTCGATCGTGTTGAGAGAAAGACTTCTAAATTAGTGAAACTGAAGTTTGTGACAAGTCTTACTTCTGTCTAAATTTTGGAAATCATGTTTGCTATGCGAAGCAAAGATATTTATTAGAATGTGGCTCGAATTTCATTTGAAGATAGTCTATTCGATTTTAGAACCATTTTTCTCTTCGTTGAAAGACGAAAATTTCATGGATGTATTTCACGTAGAAACGTATTCGAAAGAAATGGAATACCAGTTATCTTAAGAGGAGAAGAAATATCAATACAGTGGAAGGAGAAAGATGAAGAAATATCAATACAGTGGAAGAAGATGAAGAAATTTAAATACAGTGTGAGAAGAGGAAAATATGAAAACATATTACAATAGAAAACCCTACACTATCAATACGTATCGCGATATCTGAATCACGAAATCCATATTGATGATGTGAGGTCGATGGATTGATGCGATTCCTGTGACCGATCAAATTTATACAATTAATCCAAATATCGCCATTCGTATTGACATTGCGGGTCTCTCATTGAATGAAGAAATAGATAGGATTAGAAGTAGTAAACTTTGCCGTAGCTCAGTGGCGTACCGAGGTTTCAAGCGCCCTGGAGCAGAAGTGTCTTACGATGCGCCCCCCCCCCCCACAAAAAAAAATCAGTCTCACACTCAACCACCCGATTGGGCTGATATTATTACAGTGGTTATTTAATGAATCAGCCGCTTTTTTTCCCGCCTCTAACTACGCCGTATTTGTCAGAGATGCACTCCAGTGAATGATTTTTCGTCAGGCCAGATTCTACTTTTATCAATTTCCAAACAGCTTGTTGAGGATTTTTTCACTTTTCTATAAATTTATTTACAGTTATTGTTTTAGAATGCAAGTTATTCCTATAGAAATTTTCTTATATTTTGGAAATTGGATTCAAAAGTGAAGAATTTCAGTCCTGTTCTTGTTAATATATAAAAACCAATGAACTTCTAGAGGATTTATTTTTCCAGAATAAATTCATAGTCTTTATTCAATTACTTGGAATTGTTATACCTTCTGTCACCCAATATAAATTGTTTTTGCTTTGCTACTTTCGACTATTTGCTATTTTTGACTCGACCGTTTTGCATTCTGTCAGTTTGTAACGCATTTACGGCTGAACGTGTGAACAGATTTCTTTTAAATTTGACATGAATGTTCCTTTTAGTAATGCGCAGCGATGTATAAATACGGTTTTTTAAATTGTGTTGCATTTTACCCTTTTGGCCTTCATTTTAGTGATACATTTTTTGTAAGTAAAAGGTAATTTTCTCTCAAGAAAAGTGCGCCCACAGAGCCTTGCGCCCTGGAGCGACTGCTCCACTCGCTCCATTATCGGTACGCCACTCATTCTTGTAAGTAGACTTTGCAATCGTTGCATTTTCTTCCAGATTATTTTCCCATAAGGCTTGAGCTAACTACAACGCCTTACGCAATAGGCATAACCGGAAATCAAACCGATGACCAAGAAGCTATTGCACAGCCACTTCAACACGGAGGTCGGTGAAGTTCATTAATTATTGATGTTCACTCAATTATGTAGAATAATCATGGAAACTTTCATGTAAACGAGCGATAAATTTGAAAAAAAACGTATTGATTCTCCAAAGTCAAAAGAATTAATGAACGAAAAATTAATCTTGCAAAACTTTAAACAACAAAAGTTAGGTCGGCAGTAATAAGATGTGATCATAGATATCTATACTACTACAACTTGTAGTAGTATAGATATCGATGGATGTGATATGACGTACCACGATTTCACTGTATGCCAAATTCTACGGGAGAAAAATGTTCCAACACACTCATTACACAGTTTAGATATTTAGATGAGAATCTTGCATCTCGACTCGTATTTCACTGTGATTGGTCAGGTGTAGCTGACAATGATGACGTAAATTCAAGTTGTTGCATTTTTGTTGAAAAACTCAAAGGTATACCAGCTCAGTCTACTAAAACAAGAAACTTACTTCCAGAATTATTAAAATAAAATCATGGATTACCAGTGGACTAATCAAATTTATTAGGTACCGTGATAAATTGAATGAAAAAGTGAAAAATAACACTTTAAGTAACTTGAATAAATATATCATAATAAATTTGAATAACCAATACAAAATTTATAGAAATATACTATAGAATATTATAAAAACTGCTAAAAAGTTATACTTTAAAAAAAATAAACGATGCAGGTAATAATAAAAAATTATGGACCTGTATATCAGAAATTACAGGCTTGAACAAAAATGTTTCTGGTGAGAAATCGAGAATTTCGTGAATGGGAAGGATAATATTGAGTCTAAAGATATTATACACGTAGCAAATACATTTACTATATGAGTACTATGTGAGTACTATGTGAGTACTATGTGAGTACTATGTGAGTACTATGTGAGTGTTGGATCAAACCTCGCCGGTGCTGTCCCGCATGAAACTGGGTGTGATTTAAATGATGCAGAATAAGGAATTAATTTACAATTCCGATTAATACCAATAGTCGAGACAGAACTGGTATCTCTAATCCGAAATCTGAAAGGCAGCTCTGTTCCTGATATTATGGCAGAAATTATCAAGAAGAATGCGGAAGTCGTGAAGAAACCTATGCTTCATATTATAATCAATAATAACTTTTCTAAAGAAATCTATCCAAATCATCTATGACTTTACTACCATACTGTACAGGAAAGTATAGAAAAAAAGAATTATTCTGTATTTGGGATCATAATTCACTACAATACACACTATATACGCTAATAAACTTTACCTTATTTGGAACTGTATACTGTCATGCATTAACTTCTCACCTAACTCTGGATTCAAGAATCAAACCTTTCCAATTCAGAATTCGTTTCTCTCTGGATCTCAATTAAAAAATGTACTTTCAAAAAACTATTGATAAAAAATACTATTGATTGTGTCTACTGTTTACAGTATGTTCAACAACCGACACTATCTCCGCAATAATATTATCTAATTAGCCAGGAGCGGAGAATTGAGAAAAAAGTTAATTAAGAGGCTTGATCAGTTGAGAGCGAACTCATCTCGTCTGAAAACGCCCCATGTTGGTTGCTTCAATAGAGTCAGATCATTCAATTTGTGTAAATAGGAATCCGCGTTCATAAGGAGGATGAGGGGTTATGGGTGAGGGAAACACTCCTCATTCAGTGAGATCGCCGCGTTGCTTGTCATACACTAGATGAAATGGCCGGGTAGAGACTTTCTGTAGCAACTCTACTCGTCCACTTGTGTGAAGCAACTCGCAACTCGCTACATCTTTTTGTGCACAGAAACCTAATGAAAAGAAACGAGGCTCTTGATTCCAGTGTGAGCGGTGGACCGGCGGCCTTAAGGAAAGTATTGCGCTTCCTTTTCACTTGAACATTCGCCTCTGTTCTATGCTTCCACTAGAATTCATCCGCCACCAACAATGTTCTCTTTCAACCACCCACCAACACAAAATGACCAAGTCTCTTTCAACAAAGTGCGAACAAGCTCCATCACAAGTGGCCGTCATGCTTTCTCAAGTCAAATTCTGAGTAATCCCACTGAAAATAGTCGGAACAATTGAGTGACAAAACTTATCACCTCAAAGTTAATAATGACAATATTCCAATACTCAATTATACAATATGACAATACTCTATTTGGATCTTTACATTTCCTTCATATAACTTATTTCTATCTTTCATAACTTTTAAATTTTCTTTTTTTCATAAAACCTTTTTCTCCATTTTTTGCTGAATTGCTTATAATTATTGTATATAAACAGTACTAAGAGAACTCGCGGCTAGCACACAAGTTCAACTTACGCTAGTCGCGCACCCAAATATTATTATAAATGAATATTGTTTTATCTATGATACATTTATGTTACTGTACTTACACAATATGATAATCTTTAAAGTATTATATTAACATACAGTTTTTATTTATTGTTGAAGTGCTTGTGATTAGTATTATTATTTGCATTGTGGTATTTTCATGGTATGCAATAAAATGTAATTTGATTTGATTCCTATTGTTGAATCGAGCTTTACACCTGGTGGTATTGATCCCAAAAACTTATAAGTTTATATCATAATTTGGTAGTTTTTAACCTATTAGTATAGGCTCTTACAAAATATTCTTATTAGTTTTCAAGATTGCACATAATCCCATTCAGGCAGGATAAATTTATCCTATGACAAAATATATATTGCATGTACAATATAATTTATTTATTGTCAAATATATACTACATTGCTTATATAATTTACATTCACATCCACATAATAGGTGAATTTGCATAATATCAGGTAAATTACCTTCACAAGAAATACAACAGCAATCATCTAGATTTGTTGGATGGATTTGAGATCCATCTCAGAATTAAACCTTATACAATATATTGAATGTATCCTCCCAATTTAAAAGTCCTTTCGTACTAATTAAATAAAATTTAAATAGATAGAAACCAACATATTGAATGTTACCAAATCCTGTTGAATAGATAATTTCCTGTTGAATAGAATCCTGTTGAATTTGACTCTGGAGTTTGGAGATCGTTATAAAAACTTGATTATTAATAATGATTCTGAGTGCATGTATTTGACAGTTATTTGAAAGGAAAAGATAACAAAACCAATTACAGAGAATGTTATTTAGGATGAGTATCATAAATACGAATAGTTTACAAAATAAAGCTAGTTTTCGATCAACTTTCAAGTCAATACAGGAAAAGTTCAATAATCAACAGCCTGCCACGGCCATTAGTCATGCAGCCATAGGAATCGATTTTAAAACGAAAAATAATCATCTTTGGAGTGGAAAGCGTTCAAAATTTGAACCAGAAATAGCAATTAATGTTCAGATTCCAACTGGGATGATAGAGCGTTTGTCATGCGAATGAACGAGTGCAAGGAAAAACTCCGTTGGAAATGAGATCGCGTAAGAGTGAGAGGAGGGGTGCGAGAGAGTGAGGGAGTGTGAGTGAGAGGGTGCGGGTGTGAGAGAGAGTGAGAATACTGTGAGTGATGAAATGCAGTTGTGAGGAAGTGTGATGGCATGGCGTAGTGGGTTCCGGCCGGAGGGGGGTCGGAAACAAATTGAGAATTGGAATGAGGACATTTCATTTTGCCCACGCGTTAATCGGGTTAAAATTGAACAGAGTGACGCGCTGAAACACATTAACAGTCTGCGGGACACAAATTGTTTGGGGACTGGCTTTCTAGAGCAGTTCGTTAGCACATGCTTGCATGGTGTGTTGGGAGCGAAGAGAACAACAGTTCAATAGTTCCATCTTCCTCTATTTCAGCAACAGCTCTTGTTCCAATTTGATTTATAAGATTCACGACAATCTTTTTTATATTTTTCAAACAGCGACTATCGTTCATATCATTCATATATTTCTTAAACTTTAACAAACCTTATAAGAATCATATACCAGGAATAATAATTATAATTATTATTGTATGATTTAGAATATTTATGAAATAATTATTATTTCAGGAACCTCTTGAACTGTCTATACACTCTCAAGAACCCTTCATGAATTGTCCCTAAATAAACGAATATTGAGGATGATGCAGTTGTTTTCTGCAATTTTGAACCTAATGACTATTAATTAGGAATGATTAATGCAAGTCAAGTTGAATCCAAAATACAAAATAATTTCTTGGTGACATCCTGTGGGCCCCCGAAATATAATTCACTGACTTAATGTGGACCGTCAACCATCAATTGGAGACTATTGCTGTTATCTATTACGTGTTCCATGCACGAGTACTGCTTATGACAGTGAAACCACGAAGCTGAAGTACAAAGCATCAAAATCAAATGAACAAGATTGATAATCTAGATCTTATGGTCGAGAAGAGGAAAATTGATTAATTTTTGCCGGCTAGTAATATATGAAACCCAAATACTACTGACTGACTAATTCATCACCGTTTCTCGAAAACCACTCGGCCGAAAAAGTTGAAAATTGGTCAGTTGATATTCTAGAAGGAAATTTCCACTAGAAGAATTGGGTGTCATGTTCTGGAAATTGGCCTATCTTATCAACAGGTGAGGTTAGGTCAGGTTCGGTTCATTTGACTCATTTTCACCTGGTACGAGGTACGTTAGCTATTAGCCGGGCAAAGGCTTTCTAGTAGTGGAATCCCCACAGCATCTGATGAATATACAGCTGAGGACTGCATCCTTCAATGCTTTAATAGATTTCATGATTAAATAACACTTAATAGATAGATATTAAATAACAATTGTATGCAAGAATATTTTTTCTGGACTTAGGACATGTAATGCAAATACTCCATATAGCATTCTGCATACAGTGTTATTCAAAACTTTTTTACAGCTGCAAAATAATAGGCCACATATAGCTCTAATGAAAGATACAATAGTAAGATGAGTTGAAGAAATCATCTTAGGTTGTTAGGATGCGAATCGTTGTCCGCAGACAGGCAACATCAGCAACTGGCCAAAAACCTAATACATGCTAGTGAGAGCATTGAGGTACCAAGCTTGTTCTGGTTGATGACGAAGAGGGGGTGGTTAATTTGCGGGGGCGGGTGCCATTTGGTCGGGGGCGTGGGGGAAGCAATGAATGGCTCTGGCACAGCCCGCATAATTAAAACACTTTGTTACCCTCCTTGATCTATTCCTCACACTCAACTCCCCACCGCCCCTCACTAACACTCACCCTTCCTGTTCTCCACCTCATGTTTCCAAACAGAATCTAATTCCATTCAACAATTTATTTACCTCCTCTAATTCTACAACTTGAAGAATCAGTCTATCGTAATTTTTTAAGGTAAGACATCCGACAAACTTATAGAAACATTGTTTGTTTAATAGGAGAATATGTAATAGCTTTTTACCTAATTAATAACTGGTGAAATGTAGTATTGCTTGAAAAAATTTTTGGTTCAATAATTTACAATATGAACTATGAGTTATATAATGAACATTTGAGCAAATCTTATTGTTTTCAAGTGAACACACATTTGTTACGTATATGAAAAGATTTAATAAATAGTGAACTTTTAATTACATAATGAACTTCTTGAGATTCCAGATAAAGAGAATATTTCATCGAGAGAAAAGAGGATGATTCTTATGAATCAAATTTGTTAAAAGGGAAAATTAACTTTTGCTTTTCAAAAATGTATGACAATATAGTCAATTCACACACAATATTTTGCCACTAATTCCACAATATACTTATTTAGTAAAGTATAGTACATCACTTGAATAGTATATTTGGGTAGAGATCACTTACTAAACGTAATTAAAAATTCACAGACTAATCAGCAAAATATGCTTCTATTCGAGACTGAGTTTTTTCTCATTGATTATTTATTAAATTTTTATGATAAATTTAACGACTTGCAGTCATTTTTAATAAATAAAAAATAATCATCACGTTCCGAAAACGTTTCAGCCTATGCGAGTAAATATTTATTCATTCTCTATTAAAATTGACTGCAAGTCATTTTAAATTCATCATAAAACGTTAATATTGATAACGCAGATCGGTATGGAACAAGAAATTCAAGATTACTTATTCTTATTTATAGCATTGTTATTATTATTATTATTATATTATTAATCTATTTATTGGTTGGATGGCAAGCACCTTCGGACTATTCTACAAGTATCTAATATCACAGCTTTTTGCATCCGAAGGTAATCAGATCTTTGAATCTCCAGCACATTGAGAGACTGCACCAGAGACTTGGCGATCTCACTCATTGCTCCAACTACAACTGGTACCACCATCACCTCTTTCTGACCCCAGATCTCCTTCACTTGGTCTGCCAAAGCCCTGTATTTTGAAATTTTATCGGTATACATCATGTTAGAGACCAGTGAAATTGTAACATCTAAGTATGAGAAGAGTTCTCTACTACCACAATGTCTGGTCTGTTGTGATCCACTGCCCTGTCTGTCAGGATAGTTCGATCTTATAATCTGCATATATATAATCTGAATAAGGCACTGCTGTATTTAGAAGACCTAATGTGATTGCTATCTGCTGGTGTAGGATCTTACACACATTATTGTGGCCAGCTGTATAATATTTTGGAGCTACAGTTGATCAGCCATTCATAACATACTCGATCGTCTCACTTTTTGATCCACTTAATCTGCAGAGGTCAAATATAAGAAAGCAATGTATCTTCAGCATATTATGCTTCCTGGTAACTGCGAGTTGCAATGACTCTATCTTGGATTGCAAATACCATTCCCTCAGTCTGAGAGAAAAGGTTGGCAGATCAAAGCCAAGCCCAGGAAGCAATACTATCTATACCCTCATCTGCAAGTGAGTGCAAAAACCTTTCATGAAGTTCGTTCTCTTTCCATCTGTATACTTTATCCTCTACAGAGGAAATGTCAGAGGATTATAAGCTTCGTCACTCAAGGAGAGAGGTGTGAAACCATGAGTCCTTATGGAGCTTACTAGCATTTACTTTTAAAATAATCCCTGAGGTTATTATATGTTTTGCATGATCCTCTAGGAAGTCCGCAACTCCTCTTCCTCCTTTTTGCCTTGGGAGGTGAAATCTCTCAATAGAGCTCTTTGGGTGGTACGAGCGAAACTTAGTAAAACACACACTTGTTGAGCAGTTGAGTTTTACTAAGTCAGTCTTTGTCCACCTTTTATTTTATTATTAAAGAAAATATAATAATTATAATAAGACGCTAAGTATTTCATTATTCGCATTGCTTCTGTCGATTCTTCTTTTTCTTGTTAGCCCAGCATTCTTTCATCCTTTGTGAGAAGCTAATCTATGTTTCTTCATTCAATCTGGGTCTATATTGTGTTGGTCGCAACTCTGAAGAAATCTCCCACTCATCCACTTTCTTCCTGAACACCTCCCTATTAAGGATCTCCTGTTCCTTTGTGCTCAACTTTTTTAGATATTTTCTATCATTTCCTACCCAGGGTCCAAAACCAGCTGGTGACAACAGATATTTAAAAAATTCTCGTTGCTCTTCTGGAACTTATTCAACTTATTTGGAAGCGCACTATTCTTATGATACCAGATCTGAACCAGCCAGATCACACGATATTATTATAAACCTGTATAATTTACTTATAATATTTATAAAGTTACATATTAAAATTTCTGTCTGAGTTAAATCGTGTCAAGTAATGTTGAAGTAGGAAGAGAATCAGAAAAAAATCAGAATTACATCACTTTGCATCTGTGGATACCTAAATTAATGCTGTAAAGCATGTGTGGAAGTAGAAAATCTCTGAATCACTACAAGAGCGGAATCATTCTAACTGCAAGTTCAATTGAGAAGAAAGCTCTGTTTCTCTGAAGGAAATAATACCACTGTAAAATGTGCTCGTATTGGCTACGAGAACGATTTATGCTACCATAAAGTATCCCGAACATAGGGAACTGTGTCTGGAGTGAGAATAAATTTGTGAGAACTCTAGTGAAGTCTCGTAAATATGTTGAAATTCTAAAGCGCGATATTGTAGTTCCATCTGTACCTCATCCTTTCGTTGCTCATATCTCACCAAGTTGCGTGGTGGTGGCGTACTTCACCCCCTTCATAGCCCCTTCCCCCCACGAACATCCATCTGGACTCAGCCAACTTGTTTCTCCTTTACATGAGCATAAATCTGACAGTGCGAGTGTTAGTCATCATAACAGATGTGACTTATGAAAGAAGCTGCCACTACAAGTACTTGTTATGAACACTCAACTTTTTTCAAATTGTGTTACACTGCTAAATTCATCTTGGTAGTTTTAAAAGTCGTCTCAAAAGCAGTTTATCAAATCAGAAATTGATGTCATACTTGTACATGTCACTTCCAGCCCATTTCTTATATTTTGATATGATAACTAAAGCCTCTCAAATTTA